>CM061032.1:44781346-46166346 GCA_030763125.1 Hippophae gyantsensis | reverse complement strand
CATTTAATTTTGTTATTTGCGTTTAGTTTTATGTTAATTTTCTTTTTAAACAATTTCAACAATTCAGTTTTCAAATAAAATTAGGGTTAGTCAATTTCGGTACTTAGTAACGCCATTCCTTGTGGGTTCGATATCCGTACTTTTGTACACTTTATTACTTGAACGATTCGTACACTTGCGAAATTAAGCATCAAATGTAAGAAAGAATCCTCTCTAATTTTCTATGTATATAGATTTACACACTTTTTTGGGACAAACAATAAGAATGAAAATGGACCAAGGAAGTTTGGTACCAAACAGGAAGAGCCTTCTACTAGATTCTGGCCAATGAAACAAGAAGGTGAGGAAAATTTATAGAAAAATTAAGCCTCTTAAACCCTCTCTAACCACTTTGGCAAGGGTAACAGCCACCATAACGAGGATAATAGTTTTTACACCTTGTCAACTACCTCACGAATTACATTAGTAAATGTCACCAACCATGTTAGTGAGTACCATATCAAGATTTTCAACAAGTTGGCAAGCTCACTTGACAAAAAAAGAGAAAATACTTTTAGACACCAAGAACCCATGAATCCCTAATGGGATAACAACACTAACAAACAAAGTCCCTAACCAAATACCATATTAAAAAACACTCAACAATACAAGCTATATGCAATCTAAGAAAGTGAATATGTGTAACAAGCAAGCATGAAATTTGTGCCTTAAATGATACTAAGCCACAACTATTGACCTTAAAAATGATAGACAAAAACATCAAATAAAATATAGATTCTATAATGGAGATTGAGGTACTGACCAAGTTAATGTTCCTAAATATTCTCAAGATCCTTTGCAAGGAATCGACAATCCAATGACTAGGGCAAAGAAAAATATGATATAAGAAGCTTTACAAGGCTTGATCATGGATGTACAACACAAAGAGGCTGATAAAAGAATCTAAAACTAAATTCGAGGATTCAAAAGCTTCACCAAGGAAGGACTATTATCTTTTTATGCAAGGGATAGATTTTGAAGATCAAGTTGGATGCAAGGATTAATTTAGGAAGAAATTTTTGTTTTAGTTAATTGTGGGCCTTTTATGTTTTATTTCTCATAAATCCTTTTAGTCTTTTATTTTTTAAGGATTGATTAGGCTCAATCCATAACTAAATAGACCCATTTTACTTAAGGCTTTTATTTTAGGGTTTGTTGTTTATAAAAAGGAGTAACATTGTAATTTGGAGGTAGAACTTTTATCATTTATTAAGTTTATTTCAGAAATCTTTTTTCTTTGCTTTTTCATGTTCTTGATTGAATACTTTAATGCAAATTGCCAAAGGGGGTGATCAACCTTTGTGGCATCTCAAGGTTTGGGTTTTAAGGACTTTTTTTCCTTAGGGTTATAATCCAATCATCTTCAAGATGTTCCTAGCAAATCAATTGTACCTATTACAGTTCGTGGGTTCCTAGGGTTGTTCGCCTATAGGGTACGTAAAATAGGTTATCTCTCTACATCTATCTTTGTTTGAGTTCTTGATTGCAAAAAAAAAATCGCCCTTGATTGTCTACATTTTTTTCAATTTTGTTTTCATTCTTTTTGTCTTTAGTTTTTGTTTTGTATTTCTCTTTGAATTCTTCCTATCTTCTTAATTTTTTTCTTATTCTTTATTTTCTATGTTCAATTCATCTTTTTTCTTCAAAAAACATGATAAAAGAGATTGTTGTGGTTCATAGTCCAAAAAAATCGATAAATTTGAGTTGCAACTTTAAATAGCCATAAATGTTTACTTGGATAACGAAACGACTACTATAACATATCAAATTGATGCTTAGCTTGATCCCTATAAGTCAAATGGAAATTTTCCTTATTTCCTTTATTTTTGACCTTAAATTCCATCATTTACACCACTTATCTAGGATTTAAAGTTTGTTGCATCTTTTTGCTTCGTTTCTGGTTTTTGTTCATTCGATTTTGAGTTTTTTTGGGTATATTCTAATAATAGTAGTAGTCAAAAATCTAAAAAAAAATAAGAGAACAAAGTAATAGATTATTCAAGTTTCCAATTCTTTTTTTCTTACTTGAGCTTCTTATTCTTGTTGAAATTATTTTTTCATTATTTTGTTCTAGTTTCCGTATATTTAATTCTAGAGAATGATCAAACTTTCTATCCAAGTTTGATTTAAAGAAGAAAAAAAGCCCCAATAAAAAAAGGAATCATATTTTGATCAAACAAGATAAGAAATGAAAGATATTGAAAAGCTTTCTAGCTAAGATTATTTCTTTCCTATTTTAACTTTCCTAAATTAATTTTTTACTCATTTCCTTATTCTTATATTCTTTCCTTTAGTTTCTATCTTCCCTTTAGTTTCCTTTCTTCTTTCTTTCCTTATATTCTTATATTATTTTTTATAATTGGTTCTTTAGAGTCATCTTTGGACTTTCTTTTTGTCACCATTTTCCTCAACCAAGTTTTAAAAATTTTATTTTTAAGATGTCACCAACAAACCGGTTGCATCTTAAAATTAGTTGACTTCTTTGATTTTTTTAAGAACATAAAGGGAGCTTGCTTGGAATTTGAGTGGTCAAAGGCAAGAGAGATCACCATCAAGAAAAATCCAAATTAGTGTGAAACATGAGTGATAAAAATCTTATTTATGAGCAAACACGTGAGGGATTGTATGGGGAACAACACCTTTTATTTAATTTTATTTCATAGGTTAAAGACATAACGAAGTGGGAGAATCGTAAGAGACCTACATGAAATTCTTCATCAAGGTTGTTAATGACCAATTTAAGTTGCTACATGTGAGGTTGAATGAATTAGAATCCTTTTTCGATTCTAAATCACATAAAAGACATGAGTTCGATAAAAAAGAATAAGCTTACTCAAAAGTAGGGGAGATAACAAATTAAAAACAGGATATGAAGATTGACTCCAAAGGAGATAACAATATAGGTAGTATAAAGATGACAATTCTGACTTTTCAAGGAAAGAATGACCATGAGCTACACTTGGAGTGGGAAAGAAAGGTTAAGCACGTATTTGATTGTCATAATTACTTTGAGGAGAAGAAAGTAAAGCTAGCAGTCATGGAGTTTAATGATTATGCATGTATATGGTGGGATTAATTGGTGGTCAATAGGTGAAGGAATGGTGGGAGACCTATTCAGTCATGGGAAGAGATGAAGTTGATGATGAGTAAGAGATTTATACCTAGCTATTAGTATAGGTATTTATATAGAAATTTACAAGGTTCAAGGTTCTATAAGTGTAGAGGATTATTATAAGGAGATGGAAATTTCCATGATTACAGCAAACATAGAAGAAGATAGAGAAGCAACAATGGCTAGATTCATTGCCGGATTGAAGAGGGAGATTGCTGATGTAGTTGAGTTGCAACATTACGTAAAAATGGAGGAACTACTACACAAGGCTTTTAAAGTGGATAAGAAAATCAAGTCCAAGAAGTTCAGATCTAGTTTGTCCTCTAGCTCTCCATGGAGATCAAATTAGAAGGACAACAAAACTACCTTTAGAACAAAAGATGAAGCAAAGTCAAAGAATTCAGCTGTTATTCCTATGGGTGAACATGAAACTAAAATGCTTACCAAGTCATGTGATATTAAGTGTTTTAGGTGCCAAGTATTCAAACATATTGTTTCTGAACACCCAAACAAAAAGGTTATAATTGTATGGGAAAATGGAGAAATTGAAAGTGCTAGTTCAAGTGACGATGAGATACCCGCATAGGAATATTATTTTGATGTTGAAGTGGAAGAACCTACGCATGGAGATTCACTTGTCACAAGAAGAGCCTTGAAAATATAACCTAAGGATGAAGGAGTTCAGGAGCAACATGAACATATTTTTCACAAAATATGCCACGTAAGGATAAGGTACGCACGTTGATTATTGATAGTGAGATATGCACTAATGATTCTAGTAGTTTTTTGGTAGAAAAGTTGAATTTAAAGTGGAAGAAGCAACATAAACCATACAAGCTACAATGGCTAAATTATTATGGAGAAGTGAAGGTCAAAAAATAAGTTTGGGTTACTTTTTTGATTGAAAAGTATGAGGTCAATATTTTATATGATGTGGCACCAGTATATATTTGTCATATATTGCTTTATTAGTCGTGGTAGTTTGATAAGAGGGTGTCGCATGATGGGAACAAAAATCCATATTATTTTGTAATGAATAATCAAAAAGTTATATTAGCCCCTCTCAAGCCTTTGCAAGCTTATAAGGACCAGATTAGGATAGCAAGAGAATGCAAGATGGAGGGAGAAACAAAAGTGTGAGTAAGAGATAAATAAAATGAGAATAAGTGAGGTTGAGAGGAAAAATGGAGAGAAAAATGAGCAAACATGATATTAAGAGTATAATAATGGCAAGGCAACAAGTACTTGTACTTTTGTATAAGGATGTTTATCTTTCTACTAACGATCTTAAACTTCACACTTATATCTAAAATGCCAAATTGACCTACCTAGAAAGCTAATCCTGAGAAAATGAAAGAGATACAAAGGAAAGTGGATGAGTTGCTACAAAAGGGATTTGTAAGGGAGAGTCTCAACCATGTTCGATTCCTATCATCTTAGTCCCACAGAAAGATGGAACATGGCATATGTGTCTGGATTATCGAGCTATTAACAAGATAATGGTAAATTAAAGACATCCTATCCCCAGATTAGATGTTATGCTTGATGAATTTCATGGTTCTCATTTGTTTTTTAAAATTGATTTAAAGAATGGTTATTATCATATTTGCATGAAAGAGGGAGATGAATAAAAAACTGCATTTAAGACTAAATATGAATTGTATGAGTGGTTAGTAATGCCTTTTGGTTTAACTAATGCACCTAGTACATTCATGAGTTTAGTGAACCATGTCTTGTATGCTTTCAAGGGAAAATTCATGGTAGTTTACTTTGATAATATTTTAGTTTATAGCAAAAATTTGGATGAACATGTGAAATACTTACATGTTGTTTTTACTGTGTTAAGAGAGAACAAATTGTATGCTAATCTTAAGAAGTGCATATTTTGCAAGGAATCTATCATGTTTCTTGGATTTATTGTTAGTTCATAGGGTATTAGTATTGATGAATAAAAGGTAAGGGTATTAAATTATAGACCAACACCTAAGAATGCGAATGAAGTAAGAAGTTTCTATATTTTAGCAAGTTTTTATCGAAGGTTTGTTAAAGATTTTAGTTCTATTGCTACATCTTTGAATGAACTTGTTAAAAAGAATGTTGTTTTTAAGTGGGATGATGTACATAATTGAGCTTTAAAAACTTTAAAAGAGAAGCTAACTAATGCACTTTTGTTGTATTTGTCTAACTTTGAAAATACTTTTGAGATAGAATGTGATACATCAAGAATTGGCATAGGAACTGTTTTAATGCAGGATTCCAAACTAACTTCTTATTTTAGTGAAAATCTAAGTAGGGTAGTGTTGAATTATTCTACTTAAAACAAAGATCTTTATGCATTAGTGAGAACTCTTCGAACATGGTAGCATTACTTGTGGCCCAGGAAATTCATCATTCACTCCAATCATAAAAGTTTAAAGTTCTTGAAGACCTAAGGTAAGCTTAATAAAAAATATGCAAGTGGTTGGAGTTCATATAAACATTTCCTTATGCAATCAAATACAATCATGGCAAGTAAAATGTTGTAGTTGATGCATTATCTAGGAGGTACTAATTACTTACTTCAATGCAAACTAAATTACATGGTTTTAAATTGCTTAAGGATTTGTATGCCAATGATTCTAATTTCAACCAAGTATGGAATGCATTTGATAAGAGTACATTTGGTAATTTTGTTACGCATGAAAGATTTCTATTCAAGAAAGATAAATTATATGTGCCTATTTATTCTATTCATGAGTTGTTAGGGAAAGTAATAGGGGAAGTTGATGGGTCACTTTGGTGTTCTAAAGACTAAATATTTTATGTGAGAATTTTTATTGTCCTAATATGAAGCATGATGTGCAATCTTTTTGTAAAAAGTGCATTACATGTAAGCAAGCAAAATCTAAAGTTAAACTACATGGCTTGTATACCCTTTTATCTATGCCTAATCAACCTTAGATTGACATATCTACTGATTTTGTTTTAGGATTACCAAGGAGTCAAAGTGGTAAGGATAGCATATATGTTGTTGTTATTAATAGATTTAGTAAAAAGGCTCATTTTATTGCATGCTCTAAAATCAATGATGTAACACATATTGTTGATTTGTTCTTTAAAGAAGTGGTTCGTTTGCATGAGTTACCTAAGAAAATTGTTAGTGATAGAGATGTTAAGTTCCAAAGTCATTTTTGGCGCACTTTATAGAATAAATTAGGAACTAAACTATTATTTTCTACTATTGCACATCCTCAAATGGATAATCAAACTGAAGTAGCTAATAGGAAACTCACTACTTTGTTGCATACTATCATTCAAAAGAATTTAAGGTTGTGGGAGAAATGTTTTCCACATATTGAGTTTGCATATATTAGGACTGTTCATTCTATTTCTTCATTTTCTCCTTTTGATATTGTGTATGGCTTTAATCCATTAAGACATGTGGATATTTATCTTTTCCTACTAATGAGCATGCTAATCTTGATAGTAAGGAAAAGGTAGACTTTGTGAAGGATTTATTGTTGTGCACAAAATCAATAAATAGCGGTATATGAATATATCAAAGTGGTAAAAAGAAACATATAGAATTTACATGGTTTGGAAATTCGCCTAGGTCCACGGGAGGCAACAGATATTATTGAACTGAGTGGGAAATATACAGAATATAGATACAGAAAATTCTCAAACTCAGTAAATATTTTCTCTCTTTAAGTTTGTTTATGCACTCTTTGATTTTTTTCTTCTGATTTTTGCCTTATTCTTCAATACATGAACTCTTCCATATTTATAGATGAAGTAAGGCTCTTTTTCCCTAAATTGTGCCAAAATTTAAGCCTTAAATTAAGCCACTAATTTTCCTAAATTGGGCCACTAATTTGTTAGTTTTAGATCCAATATTCAAAAATCTCCACCTATGAGAAAAAGTTCATAATGGTGCCTCCAAATGCTCCCTAGGCACTCTAAGCTCGAGAGATGTCGATCAAGTTCAAGTAGTGTTGAAACTTGATCCCTGTAACCACCTTTGTAAGTATATCTACAGGGTGATCTGTAGTCCCGAATTTATAGAGTATAACATTCCCTTCATCAACAATTTCTCGAACAAAATGAAATTGAATATCGATGTGCTTCGTACGACCATAATGAACTTGGTTCTTTGCCAAACAAATGACACTCTGACTGTCGTAGAAAACCTCCACGTTCTTCTGAACAATACCCAAATCCTTGGTCAACCCGAGAAGCATATAACTTCTTTGAATGCTTCTGTTACACCCATATACTCTGCCTCTGTAGTAGACAAAGCTATAGTTGACTACAATGTTGATCTCCAACAAACTGGTCCTCCTACCATTGTGAACACATAACTATTTATAGATCTCTAATATAGTCGAAATTCACATATCTGACTTGGTGCTTTCCTTTAGTCTTGTCTCTCTCAAACTTCAAACCAATATCCACAGTACCATAGATGTACCGTAGAATCCACTTCACTACTTGTCAGTGTCCTTTACCAGGATTGTGCATGTAGCGACTCACCGTACTAACAACATAGGATATATTAGGTGTGGTGCATACCATTTCATACATCAAGGTAGCAACGAAATTTTCATATGGAACACACTCCATTTGCTTCTTTTCATTGGTGGTGCTAGGTGACATCAATGCACTCAATTGAAAATGAAGAGCAAGTAGTGTACTTACTAATTTGGTTTTCTTATCAATGTCAAACCTTTGTAGTACTTTCTTTAGATATTAAGTCTGTGTCAGACAGATTGTGCTTTCAACTTTATCTCTTGTGATTTCCATCCCAAGAATTTTCTTAGCTTTTCCAAGATCTTTCATTTCAAATTCTGAACTCAATAGAGCCTTCAATCTATCGATCTCCACCTTGCTCTTAGAATCAATCAACATATCATCAACATATAAGAGAAAATAAATGAAGGTACCATCTTGGAGTTTTTAAAAGTATACATAGTGATCAAACTGTCTAAGTGTGTACTTTTGCTCTCTGATAAAGCTATCAAAGCGTTTGTACCACTGTCATGGTGATTTCTTCAAACCATAAATTGACTTGCTTAGCTTGCAAGCACAATTCTATCGTCCTGGAACTTTGAAGCCATACAATTGAGACATGTAGATCTCATCATTCAAAGTACTATGGAGAAATGCTATTTTGACATTAAGTTGAGCTAACTCGAGATCAAACTGTGCTACCAAAGGCAATATTACCCGAATAGATGACTGCTTAACAATAGATGAGAATATATCATTGTAGTCTATTCCTTCTTTCTTAGCATATCCTTTTGCAACCAGTCTGGCTTTGTATCTGATGTTATCTTTACCAAGAACACCTTCCTTCCTGGCATAGACCCATTTGCAGCCAATAGTTTTCTTTCCTTTGGAAAGTTGAACCAACTCCCAAGTTTGATTATGGTGTAGAGACTTCATCTCTTCATCCATTTCCATCTTCCACTACATACTATCAAATCTCTGCACGACTTTTCTATAAGTGCATGAGACATCATCATCAATTACTTGAAGTATGAATGCTACCATGTTTGTGTATCAGGTAGGCTTTCTAATCTCCCTTCTCGGTCTAGTAGTGGCAATAGATTATGGCTGTTGATTGATCGATGGTGATGGTGAGAGAACCTCTACCTCAACTGAGATCTCTTTTTTATCATCAATTTCATCTTCACCACGATCGACAGTTTGTGCAATCTTTTCTGGATCTTCTGGAGTCTCAAGCATCACTTTAGAAATAGTATTTGGACTTTTATTATATTTTTCTAAATTTTTCTATCTCAGCATAACATACTCGTCGAATGTGACATCTTAGCTTAAGATGATTTTCTTGGTATTCATTATTTATGAAAGTATTTGAAATATCTATGAACTTAACCTCATCTTTTCCATATAATAGGGTTGTGGTTAAATGCTCATAGCTCTCAGGTAATGAATTCAAGAACAACAAAGCTTTATCTTCACCGATAATTTCAACATCTAAATTTTGCAGATCAGCCAAAATTTTATTGAAATTATCTAAGTGTTCAATCATAGGGGTACCTTTCTTGTACTAAACAAAAAAAGTTTCTTCTTCAGGTAGAGTCAATTCTCTCTACTTTTCATCATGTACTTTTCCTCTAGCTTCTTCTAGAGAACTACGGCTACATTCTCTTTCATGACAAAGTACTTCTAGTATTTTGCTAAGCACAGTCAAATTATGCCACAAGCTCATCGGTTGACATAATTCCAATCTTCATTGGAATAATCTTTTGGCATGGTCTCCAAGGCTATATCAGATCCTTCTCAGAACAATAGATCTAATACTTCATATTGCCACATATCAAAGTTATTGGTTCCGTCGAATTTCTCCACCTCAAACTTTACATTGGACAATATAGTTCTTCGAGTAGAACAACTTGGTTTGCCAAAAATTCTAAGGTCAACTTGTTCACCTTCTTCAATTACTCTTTTATCAACCATAAGTACAAACATATAACAAATATTTTGCACTTACAACTTTAAACAGTTTTTTTTCCAAATTTTATACCTTATTTGAAAAAATGGAGTCCTCAGTTGAATTTGGAATGGTCCAATTAGCTAGGAATAGGTCCAAATCTGTTGAAAACGAGTGAAAAACGCATCAACTCAGTCCAAATATCACTAATGATTGAGTTGACTTGGTCTAACTCAGTGAGTTGACTCAATTGCTCGCAGTAGTACTCCGGCGACTTTGGCGGTGATTATGACTTCTGATTTGAGAAATTCTTTCACCATTGCGTTTGTCTTGTCGAGAACTTCCATTTGATATATAATATTATTATATTTGGCTCTGATACCAATGTTTTGTGCATGGAAGCAATAAATAGCGGTATATGAATATATCAAAGCGGTAAAAAGAAACACATAGAGTTTACGTGGTTCAACAATTGGCCTAGGTTCATGGGAGGCATCAGATATTATTAAACTAAATAAAAAATATATAGAATACAGATACAGATTTTCTCACTAATAATATCTCTCAAGTATTTTTCCAAACTCATAGAAAATTTTCACACTTATTAAGTATTTTTTCTCTTTGAGTTTGCTTATGCACTCTCTGATTTTTTTTATGATTTTTGCCTTATTCTTCAATTCATCAACTCTTCCATATTTATAGATGAAGCAAGGCTCCCTTTCCCTAAATTGTGCCATAATTTAAGCCTTAAATTATGCCACAAATTAGGTCACTAATTTCCCTAAATTAGGTCACTAATTTGTTATTCTTAGAGCCAATATATTTATATGCCAGAGTTCGGCCAACATTGAAAGGAAGAATGAGTAATATGCTAAGCAAGCCAATAAGGGGCATTTGAAGGTTATTTTCCAACCTTGAGATTAGGTTTGGGTGCACATGCGTAAGGAAAGGTCCCCCATACAACAAAAATCAAAATTGTAGCCTCAAGAAGATGGACCTTTTCAAGTCTTGGAACTAATCAATGATAAAGCCTATAAGCTAGATTTTTCAAGTGACTATGGTAATGTTAGTGTAACTTTTAATGTTGTTGATTTATCTTTGTTTGATATAGGTGATTCGAGGATGAATCTTTTCAAAGAGGAGGAGAATAATGGAGATCGAGGTGCTAACCAAGTTGATGTTCCCAAATATTCTCAAGATCCTTTGTAAGGAATTGGCAGTCCAATGATTAGGGCAAAGATAAAGAGGATGAAAGAAGCTTTGCAAGGTTTGATCATGGAAGTGCAATACAAGAGGCTGTGCTAGAATAATCTAAAACTAAATTCAAGGATTCCAAAGCTTTACCAAGGATGGTCTATTATCTTTTTATGCAAGGGATAGATTTGAAATATCAAGTTGGATGCAATGATTAATTTAGGAAGCAATTTTATTTTTAGTTATTTGTGGGCTTCTTATGTTTTATTTAATATGTTTTTTTAGTCTTTTATTTTTTAAGGATTGATTAGGCCTACTCCACAATTAAATAGGCCGATTTCATTTAAGGTTTGTTGCTTATAAAAGGAAGCACTTATGTAATTTGAAGGCAGAACTTTTATCATTTATCAAGTTTATTTCAAAAATCTTTTTTCTTGTCTTCTTTTGTTCTTGATTGAATACTTGAATTCAACTTATCAAAGAGAGTGATAAACCATTGTGACATCTCAAGGTTAGGGTCTTAAGAATTTTATTTTCTTGAGATTTTAATCCAATCATCTTCAATATATTTCTAACAAATCCATTATTACTATTCTTTTTAGTTGTTAGGTTCCTAGGATTGTTTATCCAGAAGGGTTACATCATTCTATATTTTGTTCTTATGAATGCCAATATTAAAACAATCTACTTACCGGCACCATGTTACCTTAAACTGACCATCAGATTAAAAGTGGAGAAGTTCTTATTTGCAACAAAAGTTGGTGGAGAATTGCTAATGAATAAATATATAGTTATTGTTCTTTAAATGTAAATTAAGGATCAATTGAAGTTTTTTTTAAAGGAAGTGATGGAGAACGGCTAACGGTTGAAATAAATAGTTATTATTCATTAAATATAAATTAATAATTAGTTATAGTTTTATTTAGAAATGTGTATGGCCACGATTTCTCTTTCATTTCATTTGTTAATGTTTGAAGATATTAAATTCAAATAATTATTAATATGGCATAAGTAAAAGAACCAATTACCTTTTGATATATAAGCAATTAAAGGGTTTATATTATCCAATATTAATATTAGGATTATATTGGTCATTTCGCTTTTCAAAATTAAACTGACTGGTTTATAATAATTATAAGATATATAGAGTAAATATTATCAAGATATAGTTATACACAATAGGGTCAATATAATGAAGCCTTAAATGTAAAGAAACTTATATTTAAATCTTTCATAAATTTAAATAAATAAGAGGACATTTTATTTATTTATATGTGTTATCATATTCTTCCATAAATTATTATAAAATCCCTAATTAGTCATGAAACTCAAATTGCATTATATCAGTATATATAAAGGAGGATTAGTTAGTTTTAAAATCAAAGTTAACAAAATGGATCTTTAATTAATTCTATAGTATGCTAATGTCCATTTTGGATGGAAGGACTCTTGTCCGCAATAAAATGTGTAGAAAGTCAAAGGTACCTTGTCTAATAGTTTATTAGGTAAAAATCAACCATACATATTTAAAAAATTATTAATATTTATTTACCCATAAAAATTTCTATATATGTCATGAAATGACCATATGTGTAATGATATTAATCTTGAGTATAATTAGCCGGCACATTGATATAGCACCTTGGTACTTGATTACTCTACATGCTCATACTACTTGATTACTCTACATGCTCATACTAGTAGTTAAGATGCCTTATATCTTGATATCTTTATGTTTATGTCAAGTTGTGAGGTTATCTTATAATATGTGAAATACATTTCATTTATTCTCAAATATCAACAGTTTTCTTATTTAATGATCAATAACAAGGATAATTGTGTGAAATCTATAATATGATTATAGATAGTTATTTATATGCATCACATGGACTTAATGGCCTTGGTTGTATTATGAACTAGTTATGGAGGATTTAACTACACCTAATTGTTATATCAATTAATTATTAATATATTTTGTTGGATAAATATCAGCTATGGCATTCAAGGATTAGGTTTATAATGAAATAATTCTAAAATTAAAAATATTTGTAATTGATTAAAGAATTAATTAATATATTAATGCTTTATTCACGCTTGAAATCATTGTTACATTTGTTTTCGAGTATACTCTATAACAATGACTTAATATTATTGCATCTAAGATAAATCTAAGATAAATATGAATAATTAATTTGAAAATTAAAAGATCGAAATACATACTTATTTATCATGTCATATATGTCAAATAAATATGTAAGGATAAAATGATAATTTGACATATCCATTTAATCCACATGATTAGTTTTATCAAGTAATATATGTCAAATAAATATGTAGGGGTAAAATGATAATTTGATATATCTAGTTAATCCACGTGATTAGTTTAGACTAAATAATTGTTAGAATTAATTAAAAATATTAAAATTTAAATTTAAATATTTACTATGTATTTAAATACTTATCCACGAGTAAGGAAAAATTGGTAAATATCAAATTGAATTAAATTATAGTTTATCGATAGAAGTGAGACTCCAATGTAGCGTGAAAAGGACTATCATTTGGATGGGATCGAGATTGTCGATTGAGCATAAAAATTTATTGTGTGAATGACTCCTACGAGTTTACTCCAAACCAAATTGTGCCAAATTAGAGAAAAAAAATCCTCATTATGCCCCATCGACATTCGAACTTTTTAAGTGAAAATTCTGCACTCAAATGAGTGAAAAAAATTTAGAGATAAAATTCAACCCAAAACCATAGTTGTCAAGAAAGTGGTTCTTGATAGAAAAATGTTCTTGGCGAACGAAAGGATCATGCACTAACGGATTTAGGTTAAAGAAATTCAACAAATTTTTATCAACTTGAAGATAGCAATGATACCCATATATCCCATTCATCCTCGTTGGAAGAGAAGGCATCAAAGAGATAAAATTCAACCCAAAATCATAGTTTTCAAGAAAATGGTTCTTGATAGAAAATTGTTCTTAGCAAACAAAATGATCATGCACTAACGGATTTAGGTTAAAAAAATTCATCAAATTTTTATCAACTTGAAGATAGCAATGATACCCATTTATCTCATTCATCCTCGTTGGAAGAGAAAGCATCAAAGAGATAAAATTCAACCCAAAACCATAGTTTTCAAGAAAGTGGTTCTTAATAGAAAATTGTTCTTGACGAACGAAAGGATCATACACTAACGAATTTAGGTTAAAGAAATTCAACAAATTTTTATCAAAAGATAACAATGATATCCATATATCCCATTCTCTTCGTTGGAAGAGAAGACATCAAAGCCCATAAATTCAAACCATAGTTCACAACCTATGAGATTATCGTTATTTTTCTTCTCAATTTTTTGACGTGGTTATGCATATATTGTTGATATTATTGTTTATTCAGATTTGTTCCCATTTGAATGGATAACAACTAATAAGTTCATTGGCAGTGCTACACGACTTTCATTAACAGAACTAATAACTATTTTGAATTCTTCATTATTGCTTGAAGATGCGTTCTAGATAACAAATTAATGTAAATAAAATGGTTGAGCTTATAATATGATACTGATCAAATGGATTAATGTGAAATCGTTACAAAAGTTTAGCAAAGCAAACAAAAAAGAGTTGTTTTTCCCCTTAAAGATTTATTTTTCTCATCAGACAAACTATAATGGTAGGTCCCTTACCTTGAAAATAAAATAAATAAATAATTAGAAAGTTCCACATTTTCACCAACCCCATTATTTCTCAAGTTGGTCAAGCCTACCCAACAAGAAATCAACATTTGACTCCTTTTACCTTCTTTCAGTTTCTCATCTTTGTTAATTGTTATCAAAGAGGATGATACCAATTTTGCAAATGATCATGTAATATTTCAAGTATTTAAAAATATGTGTGTTTGAATTTTGTCAAAATATGTAAGTGTTTTTTACAATATTTTGTAATCTTTGACAACAACAAAAATTTCATACTTCCAAATCAATTTTTTACGCTTAGATTGCGTTCTTTCATAGAGAGAACGAAAGTCCAAAAGATAGGACCAAAACCATATATCTCAATCATGCCCTCTAGACGATGCTATGTCTAGGTCTTGTATCCTTTATTTGGAAGGAGGAATTATTAATTTTTTCCTAATTGATAATCCCAACTAATTGTAGAACATTATTACGGAGGGAAGAGAACAAAGAGAGTCAAAAATGGGTCATTTTTTTCGTTACCATATAAATTTTCAGGATAAATTATTCATTAGTACGGACTAATACATCATTTTTACTTAACAATTTATGTATTTGAAATATTGGTTTAAGTTAGACTCTTTCCACTTGCTTCCGCATGCCGTTGAAAAAAAGTACACAATAAATATTTTTTTAATATAATTATTGCTATTTTTTTAAATATAATTATTACTATTTTTTTAAAATAATTTAATATTAAATTTTATTTTTATTCTTGCTAAAAATTTATATTTTAATCTACTTTTAATCATTTGAAAAAAAATAATATTTTAATAATAAAATCATTAAAATAATATAATTTATTTTTAATTAATCTTTTTTTATAATAAATAGTTAAAATAACACCACTTTAATCTAAAAGATTAAAATATACAAATAATCTAATATAAATATCGTGAATTGCATTCGATCCTATTTAATATTAAACAACCTAAAAAGATGGCAAGAAAAACAATTTTGTACTTATTTTTACATATTACATGATTAAATTCTAGCAAAAAAAAAAATCATACTAATGTACATTGTCTATTTCACGTCCAATTGTTGCAAATAATTAACAAAGTTAAAAGAGTTAGATTAATTAATAAATAATGTAATTTTTTTAATAATAACCCAAAACTTTCCATAAATAACATATGGAAACAAGACAATCAAGATTGTAAAAAAATTAAAAAAAATGAGTGAGATCTGGTACAAATAAGACTGACTTTTAAGAACTCACCTTACAAACAGCTGAACAAAAAAGATATAGTATACAAACCACAAACAAGATGAAATAAACAGGCTACTCAGACAGAAAATAGAACATGATATATTGAAAGTGAGAAAAAATTCAAGTGTTGGTTGGATAGAAAGAGGATGCAGGTTTTCTTATATCATTTGATCCTTTCTTTCCACCATTGTATGTCCCTAGTCTCCTTTTTGAGTCATTCTAATATCCCTTCATTTCTTTGCACCTAAATACTAGCTTAGCCAAATTATTTATTCTCACTTACCTTTTACACCCTTTGTTGAGCTTGTATGCTCTAGGAATGTCCAGTTTACCTATTGGTTTTGATCAACAAAAAGGAGAAGATTGAAAAATATTAGATGATCATCTTAAAAAAAGAGAGAGGAGAAAATGATGGAGAAAAGAAAAATATATAAAAAATGAAGTGTTAGGATTTTTTTGATTGAAAAACAAAAGGAATGAGAAAAGAAAAGAAACATGAAAAGATTTTAAGTTTTTTAAGTATGTATTGCATAAACATCTTAATTTTGTGTACTATTCTCACAACTTCTTTGATTGATGATTTTTTTGTTTGTTTGTTGACAAGTTCAATAAAGGTGTACTTGAGCCAAAATGCCTTATTTTCCCTACCCTTACCTCATCCTATCATTACAAATTTTGAAAGACCTATTGATTTCTTTTAGGTTGTACTTACATTAGTGAAGAGAGAGACTAATTGTAGACATATGAAATTTAGTTCAACTTAAGTGTATATTTCAATTTGCTTGGTTCATATAAGCATGTCATGATGGCATATATAGGCAACAATTTTTGCATAGCACACATTGTGCTGACATCAAAAATTTAGTCACTCTTATATAAATGCATCATTGTTTGGTAGACATATGGATATATGTATTGAATGTAATATTTATTCTTTATGGATCCTCTGAATTGTTGAACGTACTTTGTTTTCTTCCCTTATTTTGTGTTTCTTGTTGTCTACTCTATGCAAATTCTTCTGTGTTGGGGTGTTTGCAAGTATAATACACAACATGTTTGTTATATCGCATGCTTATTTTTAGGGGGAGAGTTATGTGTCTTATATTTGTTGTCTAGGGAAGTGACGTGCTTTTACTTCCAATTGTTTGTCTTATTTTATGAGTTTTTGTTTTTATATTTGGTTTATGTGATGCTTTCTTCTCTTTTTTATCACTTTATATGAACCATGGATAAATAAGACTGTTACTATGACATGTTGTATATATTGTATGAAATCTCTTATTTCACATGTCTACCTATGCATTTCTCTACTTCTACATTCTTCTTGCATGCTTCTCGATTGTCTTTCATTGCATTGTAACTATTATTGGAATGTATGAAATATGTTTTCCTGAGTAGTTTGAGATATTTTCTACATGTCCTTATCTTTGGTTTCCAGTGCATTTAGTTTGTTACATGTTGCATGACTTTATCCTATTAGTTTCTCTTGAAGCATGTGCGATAATACGATAGTATGTGGGTTAACAATATGTTGTTTCTACATGATAGATTCACGGGGTATGTTTTTATTTCATTTGTGTAGGTTACAAGTGTGGAGTGAAGTCTTTGAGCTTCAGATATGCTATGTGCAAGGTTCGTTAAGTTCCTCGTGTTTTCGAGTGATAGAGGACTAGATAGGTTGATTCATGAAGTTGGATGGAGCACTCAAGATATATGCACTTGATTTAGGTATCTCTTTTGGGTTTTGGTATGTATCATTGTGTTTTCATGGGAATAAACAACTCTAGGAAATCTTCAAGATATTTTCATGCTTGATAAGTTTATGTATCTAGTTGTATAGTGTTTTGACATGGAAAGCAAAAGGGGGTGAAGGTAAGTCTTATTGTACTCATGTTTGTGTGTTGGCTTCTCATGTACAAAACATGGTGTCTGTTCTTTAACTTAGTTTTTTTATCTTCCTTTATGTAGGGCTTGTTACTAGAGATTAGTAATACATACATACACATAATTAGGTACACTTTACTCATATTGTTACTTGTGTTTGGTTAATTTCAAGTGCGAAAATATATGGAGTCTACTCAGAAGTTTTTGGAAACAAAATAATGTGACTTTTTAGAACCTTTCCAACTAGCTTGCAACCACCCTTGGTAAGGTGGTTGGCAAGGTAGCGATAAGGTGCCAAAACTGAGCCCTATAAACACTCCATTCATTTCTCCATTCTTTACCAACAATTTTAGTGTCAAAACTCTTCCAAAATTCATACTCGAGATTTGTATCTTCTTTAAAAATAATTTTGGTGAGATTATATTTGTGTATGGGTCATTCAACTTGGTTTGTGATCAAATCGTTTTCTATGTAAGTATGTGATTTTATTTTGTGTCTCCTCTACACAATTTGACATTAGTAGTGGACTATGTGTCATGTGAGGTTTCAAGTTGATACACTTCTAGTTACTAATCGTTGGTACCAATCATACCATATTGGGTGGGGTTGGCTGTGGAGAACAGCAAGGTACGAATGTTGAACCATATTGTTGCAGAAGCAACAAGTAAAGAGTGGCAATAGGTAGTTAGGACAGAGGTCCCTACTTATAGACATAATATTGGTTTTACTATCTATAAGAGTTGTGACTTGTTAACTGTTTAGTGAATTATTTATTATTGACCAATTTTCTTAAGTAACTTGAGGATGTTACCATATAGATACAATCTCTATAAGAGTTTATCTCGTTATATCAAGTGTTATGCATAATCACTTGTTGAGTAGTATAATCTGAGTTTGGTGTATATCTCTCTCAAGATATTAAAGCATAACTCTGATTAGAAAGTATTTGTCATTTATTTTCTTTCTATTATAAATTTATAATATTTGTGATTAACAGTTATCTTCTTTTGATATTATACTTTTTGTGATTCAGTGCTTTTGTTGTGTGAACTATATAAGTGTTATACTATTCTATTTCTTGCGAGTTAGGGTTAAGTCCTTTTGGAGATTATTTCCCCTTACCCTAGTCATATACTGAGTTGTGGACTCTTTCAAACTCACACCAAATCGGGCACACAAATTATGTGTGCAATGAATACACAAATATACGTATCGTAACAAGTAATATAATAATAAGAAAATATCATTCCCACGGATATTATTTTATTAGAAACTAATTATTAAAACTAAATTTTTTTTTGTATTTTTATATTTTAAGGAAACAAAATTAAAATGACTAAAAGTAAATAGAAATAATTAATTAAATTAGATTTGATAACTAAGATATATATGACAAAATATTTAAAAATACTTAATCCCCTAACTTTTTATATATATGAATTGCTAAAATCCCCCCAATATAATTATCAATTAATTACATGATGAATTAAATTTAACCTAGCATGCATTCATCTCTCAAGTAAACTACACATGATATAGTATTTAATTTAATCACTCTCATGCCAATTAAATTGCATATCACTCATTAAGTTTATCAATTATGGATCACATTTATAAGAAGCATACATCTCTACCTAGAAACTATGCATGTTATTTAATCAGGACAAACAATTAAATAATTCTCTCAAATATATTTAATTATCTCTATAGATAAAGTTTTGGCCAAATAATTAATAGCATAAAAATTAAATTAAATAATATAATTAAATTAAAATTATAATTGGGGTAAAGTATTAGATCATCACTTGGTAAAAATTACGTTCATAACATTCCTAGATTAATAAATTACATATACATAATTGTGTTCATAAAGCTCATATTTTTTATAAATAAAGATATAAAAATTGATAAGGGAGATGTCTAAATAAAAATTAAAAAAATAAACAACTAAATAAATAAATTAAAGTTAAAAATGAATAAAGAAATAAATAAAATAAATTAAAGTTAAAAATGAATAAAGAAATAAATAAAATAAAATAAATAAATCAGTAAAAGAAAATAAGTAAATTAAAATTAAAATAAAGAAAAATAACTAAATTAAAATAAATAAAATAAAAAATTAATTTATAATATTTATGATCTCGGTAACGGCACCAAAAACATGATTGATCACACAAATTATGTACGCAAGTATACATATTGCAATAAGTAATATAATGATAAGAAAATATCGCTTTTATATAGATTATTTTATTAGAAACTAATTTTTAAAACTAAAAAAATAAAAATCAATTTTTTGTGTTCTTATAATTTAAGGAAGTAAAATTAAAATAACTAAAACTAAATAGCCATAATTAATTAAATCAAAATTAGTAACTAAGAATATATATGAGAAAATATCTAGGAATACTTAATCCCCCAATTTTCTAAACATGTAAATCGCTAAAATCCCCCAATGTAATAATCAATCAAACACATAATCGATTAAATCTAACCCAACATGTATTTCTCTCTCTATTAAAGTACACATCATATAGTAATTAACCTAATCATACTCTCATACAATTTAAATTGCATACTACTTATTAAGTTCATAAATTATGGATAACATACATAAGAATCATACATATTTACTTAGAAACTATACCTGTTATTTAATCAATATAAACAATTAAATAACTCTCTCAAATTTATTTAATTTCTTGTATAGATAAATTGTTGGCAAAACAATTATAGTATAAAAATAAGATTAAATAATATAATTAAATTATAATTATAATTGAGGTAAAATATTAGATCATCACATGGTAAAAATTGGGTTGATAAGATCCCTAGATTAATATATTAATTACACATATTGTGTTCATAAAGCTCATATTTTTCATAAAGAAAGACATAAAAATTGATAAAGAAACGAATAGAAGAAGAAATACAATCAATCTCTTGAATTGTAGTACAAATCTCTTCTTTAATATCCACCAAAGTTGTATATGCTTTTCAATTTATTCTGTATTTTTCTCTCTTTTTAGCTCCAAAAGCTGACCAAAAGTATGCTAATTGCTGCTCATTATGGTTTATGGGGTGATTAGGGGCTTAAATATAACTCAGGTGTAATTTGGAGCGTCATATCGGCTTTAGATCAAGGGTTAAGAACAAAAAAAGAAAAATGGATAAAGACAGCCAATCATAGCATGACACGTGGCACATAGAATTCACTAGGAAAATCAAATGCAACACTTGGTAGGGGAGATCGGTCCGAGTCAAGGCATGCTAAGTCAAAGTCATGTTGTGTAACATGATTATCTGTAATGGATGGTGTGGTGAGCAAGTGGAAAGTGGGGAGAAATCTCATTATTAATGGTGGCATGAAGGTTTTACCACTCTTCGAACTAAGATTGAACGTCGTGCAGACACATACCATGTGCTACTTTGCTTATCACACACGATAATCTATGATTCTTTGTCCATGCTTGCGTGGAATTCGCATCGCTTGCCCAATCAGCTCCTGTGCTTGTGTGGCATGCCACATGGAAGCTTTTGATTGGTCCTACATTAAAAATTCCAAAAATGGTATTTTCACCCAATTTCACTAAAAATTTTATATTTTAATATTCTTTGCCCCAAAAATATTACTTATTGAATAAAATAAGTAAATATTAAAGAAAAGTACGCTAATGACTCTACTTTCATAGAGTCATCAAAACCTAAGACAATCTAATGGTTTAGTAACATATTAGGTAGTTAGAGATCAGTGTTGATATGCTACAAAGATAATGTGTTCAACGCCACTAAATCTCTTATGAAGTGATGTATAATGTTAATGTGTTTGGTCATTGAATGTTGGATGTGATTTTCTGAAATACAAAATGCATTGGTGTTGTGACAAAGTAAAAAAGGGTTTCTTACTATGACACAATAGTTAGACAACATCTACTTCATCCATAGAAATTATGAGTAGAAAATTCTTGCAGCAATATGTTCAATCTTAGTAGAAAAGAGAGACATAGAACTCTACTTATTACTATGCCAAGAAATCAAAGTGTTACCTAAATAGAAACACCTACTTGATGTACTCTTCTTTTCATTATTACACCCAGCCTAGTCGGCATTAGAATACCCAATTAATTCTATAGGATTGTCCTAAGGATACCAAATATAAAATTTGGACCATTAACATACTTGACGATCCATTTAATAGCTACAAGATAATAATTTTAAGGCTAGCTTGAAATCCAACAAAAATACCAACACTAAAAGAGATATATAGACAACTAGGAGTCCAGTAAAAGAGACTACCAATCATGCTTTCATATAAAGTCTACTCCACTTCTTTTTGAGGAGGATCTTAATGGAGTTTAATAGTGGTACTTGTGGGAGTGAGAAAGTTTTGCATTTTCCAACCAAAACTTCTTGACAAACTCCTTAGCATACTTCGCCTGAGAAAGAAAGAACCAATCTTTCATTTATTTAACTTG
The DNA here is from genome assembly GCA_030763125.1 of Hippophae gyantsensis. Classification (NCBI taxonomy): domain Eukaryota; kingdom Viridiplantae; phylum Streptophyta; class Magnoliopsida; order Rosales; family Elaeagnaceae; genus Hippophae; species Hippophae gyantsensis. The sequence goes on along the minus strand of CM061032.1, from coordinate 46,144,257 downwards.
AAAATCAAGGAAAAATTTTAATTCACCAACTAAGCTCATCTCAAATTCATTTTATATAGTGATATCAAACTCTTGAATGGGGTTTGTAGAAACAAAAATAATGTCATCAACATAAACTTGAGCAATAATAACTTCACCCTTATTTCTTAAATCAAACAAGGTTTTGTCACCACCTTCTCTCAAAAAACCATTAGTAAGGAGAATCGTGGTAAGATACTCATACCAAGCTTGCAAAGCTTACTTTAACCTATATAAGGCTTTCTTCAATCTCCTGACATGAATAGGAAAGTGAGAGTTTTCAAGACCTTTTTGGTTGTTCAATATAGACTTCCTTTATGATAACCTCATTGAGGAAAGATCTCTTCACAACTATCTAATATAACTTAAAGCTAAAGTAGCAAGTCAGATGAATGATAAATCTTACAGACTCCAAATGGGCAATTGTAGAAAAAGTCTCTTCAAAGTCAATTCCTTCAATATGCATGTACCCTTATGCAAGAAGACGAGACATATTTCATTGAATCATACCATTATCATCTTCATTATTATTATATATCCAACATGGACCAATGAAATGTTTATCTAAAGGTCTGGGGGCAAGATACCAAACAACATTCCTTTGGTATTATTAAGTTCCTCCTGCATGAAGTTGACCCAATGTACGTCTTGTAGGACTTCCTTAACATTTTTAGGAAGGATAGTAGAGGTGAAACACTTGTCTTGTATTTGTCATCTTAATCTAACACCATATTTAACATTACTAATAATGTCATCCATAGAATGAGCATTCTTGGCCCATTTTGGAAGAGAAGATTCTTGTTGTTCATCTTCCTCTTCATCTTTGCATGTATTTGGAGGATTGTTAGGAGAGATACTACAAGGATCCTCAACAATATCCATAGCATTTTTAGACAAAATCCAACCATCAAACACATCAATGTCTGCAAACTCAATTAGTTTATTAGAACCAGAGTCGTCGATGACTAAATTCATGGATTCCATAACTATTGATATTCTTAGATTGTAAACCCTGTAAGCACAAATATTGTTAGAATATCCTAGAAATACCCCAAGTCGCTTTTAGCCACAAACTAGTCTATATTCGCTCTATCTTTGAGAACATAACAAGTATTTGATAGGATAACTACAAATATACAAGTGTGCTAGTAATATAATGTACCTAAGTACGAACAAATAATCCCATATAGAGTTGTGTGACTTATAACTGAGTACCAATATGAAAATTACGAATCTATTTAGATAATAGAAAATTATAAAAACATAAAAGTAAATGACAACTCATTACTCAAATCAAAACTCAACAATTATAAAAATATATGAGAAAATGACTTAAGAATCTTTAATCTCCCAATTTTCAAAGCATTCAAATCACTAAAATTTTCCCCAAAATAATTATCAACCAATTACATGATCAATTGAATATAACCTAACATGTATTTCTCTCTCAAGTAACTACACACCATATAATAGTTAATCTAATGAAGCTTTCATAGCAATTAGATTGCATACTACTCATTAAAATCACCAATTATATATCACACATATAAGAATAATACATTTTTGCCTATAAACTATGCATGGTATTTAATAAAGACAAATCATCTACTAAAATATATTTAATTATCTCTATAGATCAGTTGTTGTCCAGATAATTAATAGAATAAAAATCAAATTGAATAATGTAATTGAATGGCAATCATAATTGAGGTAAAATATTATATCATCACATGTACAAAATTGGGTTAATAAGACTCTTAGAATAATAAATTAGCTAGACATAATTAAGTTCGTAAAACTCAGATTTCTTATAAAGAAAGACATTAAAACTGAAAAATAAAGGAGAAGAAAAAATGATACACTCAATCTCTTGATTTGTAGCAGTAATCTTCTCTTGAAGTCTTCACAAAATTGTATCTTCTTTAATCATTTCTTGAACTTTTTCTCTATTTTCTCTCTTATTGGTACCTGCTAAGTTTTTGATTCATAATTTTGTTTAATTTTGGCCTCATTTGGTTTAATTAATAATAGAAACAACCTAATATGGATCATTAGATCAAACCCCAAAATATCCAAGGTCTAAGATTAAAAATAGGAGATAACAATCATCAATAAGATTTTACCCGATTTCTACGCGCATTGTGGCCAAATGTCTAGTGCACCTTAAGCAAGCCTTCATTTTTTTCTTCCTATAGATCCTGTATTGTAGTGCCTTTTTTTTCCAACCAAGTCATGGTATCTATTTCATTTTTTTCCTCCATACCCGTCCCGACCCTATTTCATTTGCCACCATGAGATGAGTTTTTTTCTTATTTTTGACTCATTTTCACCATGTTTTCCATTGTTCCACCTACATTCATATAATTAACAACAAATTAAGCCTTTTCATGATATTTTAGCACATAACAAGATAAATAAATGGGTTAAAAATGGCTAAATAACTCAACTTTTGTATAGTTATCACACCCTTAAACATAACTCTTTTCTTTCCCTCAAGCAAAGTCAAGTGTAACTAGCTAAAACGATATGGGAAACATATTCATAAACATATATATATTAATATATGTATGTTCAGCAAAAAAACTATTCCCCTTAAAAGTTTTACAATTCTATGATAAAAATGTTCACATATCCATCAATCGAGAATCCATTAATAAAATGATATGGAAGGTTTTTGATGAATTGATCATATGTGTGTTACACATGATGTCATCCAATGCATCCATGAAATAAACTTGTATGAGCATGCCAATCAAATAAGTCTTAGAACAAATTTCATAAGTATATTTTTCACATCCCTCTACACTAATGTAAATATGCACTTAGCTAAATATCATTAAGACTTTACATACTTGTATTGTAAGGCTTGATTTGGGGTAGATGAATGGAGAAATTTGGGTTTTTTTTACATACCTTAGCTATCTTTTTAGTCATCATTCAATTTTTAAGTACAACTAAGCTTTCCCTTGAGTTCTAGTGCACCCTATTTTACCATTATTTTCATATTATTTTATTCTACCTCTTTTTGTAAATGCACATTGCCCTCAAACTTATTTTCAATTTTATTCTTTTTATTTATAGGGGTAATTTTGTTATGAGGTTTTTTTTAAGTAATAGTGAATATTACATTCAACATCATCTTGAGCATAACACATAATTGAATTTTTTTTATATACAAGCTAAAGGTGTAGGGTAAAGGTAATGCTTATTGGTTAGGCTTAATATTTGGCTTAAGATATGAATGGTTCTTAGTTAGGCTTAAATGAGTGACTAAGGATATAAACAATGGTTAGCTTGAAAGACTCAATCGATCCAATAAAGACCTAAATCATTACTCAAGCTAAATTCTATTTAGAATTTTGCCTCAAGGAATGATCAAATAGATTATAAAACTTGGTATATCTAATCAACTAGCATAACTTACCCCAAAGTTTCTCCCAATAAGAACAACAAAATCAATCATAAGCATATGCATAAAAATATGAATCAATCTAATTAAAATTGGCAAGCATGCCACATGATTAATGTAAATTTATTAATGAGAATGTCACCCTCCTTATCCTATTAATGACAACCAATCCTATCATTGGGTTCATATGTTTGATATCAAGCATGCATGCATTTAATTTCCTTGTATTCATAAATTTCTATCCAAATCATGATTAAGAACATCTAAAAAGAAAAACAAATCCTAAAAAAATTCAAATTTATACTAAACACTAAAGTAGAGAACGAAGTTCCCTCCCCTACACTTAAATTTCACATTGTACCCAATAAGCACATATGAATATAAAAAAAGTGAAAAGAAAGAAAACTTTCTTATCCTTGGCATACCACATCTTTCACTAAAATTGCTCGATCTTGTTATATCATTACCCTCCACATTTATTCACCTACAAAATAGAAAAATATAAGTAAAATAATGTTGGGTTATGTCCCAACAAGCATAACGTTTAACGTCTTTGGCTGAAGGTTTATATCAACTTCTAAGGTGCATCCACCAAGGTTGTCACAAATGTTTCATTTGGTAATTGGTCTCCACAATAGTGCTTCACTCTATATCCATTAACCATGAACTGTTCTTTGTGGTTATTCTCTAATTCAAAGGTTCCGTGGTTGGTTAACTTAGTGATGGTGAATGGACTTGACCATATACTCTTGAGTTTTTTCATGAAAATTTTGAGTCTTGGGTTATACATTTATACTTTCTATCACAGTGTAAAAATATGGTGCATAATTTTCTTATCATGCCATTGTTTTCTCATTGTAACCTTGGAATTCTTATAAGAACTCCACCATAGCTCATGTAATTCATTTATTTTCAATATTTTTTCTCACCAGTTGCATCTGTAGCCATATTCAACTTTTTTAATGCCTAATATGCTTTACGCTCCAATTCCACTAGTAGGTGACATGCCTTTCTATAGACTATGCCTATATGGAGTAGTGCTAATTTGTGTTTTAAAAGTAGTTCTATATGCCCATAAAGCATCATCTAACCTAGTGGCCCAATCCTTCCTGGATTTATTCACTATTTTCTCCAAAATTCTTTTCATCTCTCTATTGCCCCTACTTGCCTACTAGTTTGGGGATGGTGAGGGGTAGAAACGTTATGCTCAAACCCATACTTAGACAATAAAGAATTAAAGGCTCTATTACAAAAGTGACTACCTCCATCACTAACAATGATCATAGAGTTCCAAATCTATTGAAAAAAAAATTTCTTTAGAAATTTTATGAAAACTTTGGCATCACATTTACTGCTAGCTATAGGTTCTACCCACTTTGATAAATAATCCATACCTAATAATACTTAGTGGTTACAAAAAGATGAAGGCAACGGTCCTATAAAGTAAATACCCCAAAAATCAAACAATTCTATTTAGGGGCATCTCATCTCTTTTAAAAATATTACTTATAGTTTGGCATCTATTGCATGTTTTTACATAAAGTAAGCATCTCCAAACAATATAGGCCAAAAGCAACCAGATTGAAGTACTTTAGTCTAAGTTATGGCAATGGTAAATAATACCTTCAACTTCATTATAAGGGATACACCTTCTCAAAATACCATCACCACATTCATCATAGAGGTAAGGGCCATCCCAAAAATATTGTTTAACATCATGAAAGAATTTTTCTTTGTTACCATGTGAGGTCGGTGGAAAAATGTTGGTAGCTAAAAAATTTGCATAGTTTACATACCATAGGATGTCAATTTGAGCCATTGAAAGAAGTTTCTTTTCTAGGAAAGATTCCCCAATCACCATATTTTCATACGTATTGGTTTCCCTCTCCAATCTAGAGAAATGGTCTACCACCTGAGTTTCTGTCCTTTTTTATTACAGATTTTCAGGTCAAATTCTTGTAGAAGAAGAACCATCATATCAGTCTTGGTTTGGCATCCTTTTTTGTAATGAAATACTTTATTGTATAATGGTCAGTGTAGATAATCACTTTATTTCCAATCAAATAAGATTTGATATCTCAAAGGCATACATAATAGCAAGGAGCTCCTTCTCAGTTGTAGCATAATTCATTTGAGCATCATTGAGTATTTTCCTTGCATAATAAAAGTCATGGAAGACCTTATACTTCGCTGCCACAAAACAACTTCAATAGCAAAGTCACTTACATCACACATTAACTCAAAAGGGTTACTCCAATTTGGTACTACTATAATTAGTATTGACACTAATTTCTCTATAGCACTCAAAATGCCTCTAAGCATTTATCATAAAATATAAAAATCACATCTTTCTCCAATAGATTACACAAGGGTTTGAAGACTTGGGAAAAATCTTGAATGAATCTAGTGTAAAAGCCCGCCGTATACCTAAGAAAACTCTTTATTCCTCAACCACCAGTCGAAAAAAACTCCTTACTTCTCATATGCTTTTAGGTGGTGATAGCTTCTCAATCACTTCAATCATAACTCTATCCACCTTAATACCATTTAGATGAGACTTTCTAGCCTAAGACAATTCCCTTATGTACCATGAAGTGACACATCTCCTAATTTAAAACCAAGTTGGTTTCTTCACATCTTTATGGCACTAGGGAGAGATATTTTAAACACTTAACAACTACAAAAATATATGAGAAAATGACCTAGAAATATTTAATCCCCAATATCCTAAGCATGTGAATCAATAAAATTTCCCCCAAAATAATTACAAAAAATTACATGATCAATTAAATCTAACCTAGCATATATTTCTCTCTCAAGTAAACTACACAACATATAATAATTAATCTTATTACACTCTCATGCCAATTGGATTACATTATCTCATTAAGATCATCAATTATAGATCACACACATAAGAATCATACATCTCTACCTATAAACTATACATGTTATTTATCAAGACAAACAATTAGATAATTCTCTAAAATCTATTTAATTATCTTTATAGATCAATTATTAGCCAAACAATTAATATCATAAAATTCAGATTAAATAATATAATTGAATTGTTATCACAATTGGGATAAAATATTAGACCATTACATGTGAAAAATTGGGCTCATAAGACCCCTACATTAATAAAATTAGCTAGAAATAATTAAGTTTACAGACCTCAATTTTTTTATGAAGAAAGACATAAAAAATGATAAAGAAAGGAGAAGAAAAAGAGATAAACACAATCTCTTGATTTGTAGTACTAATATTCTCTTCAATTCTTCATAAAATTGTTTCTTCTTCAATATTTTCTTGAAATTTTTCTCTCTTTTCTTTCTTCTTGACAGCTACTAAATTTTTTATTATTAATTGTTTTTTAATTTATGCCTCATTAGGGTTAATTAATAGGGGAAATGACCTATAATGGACTATTAGATCAAACCCTAAAATATCCAAGGGTTGAGATTAAAAATAAGAGATAAGGATGATCAACTAGATTATACCAGATTTTTATGTGTTCTATGGCCAGATTTCTCGTGCACTGTGGCCAAGCCTCCAGTGATTATCGAGCTATAGATCGTGCACCATAAAACCCATTTTTTCCCACTGTGCCATGATCCTCACAGAATAGTTTTTCCTCCATGTGCGTTGTGACACCATTTTATTCCCTACCACAACATGTGCTATTTTTCCTTGTTTTTAACTCATTTTCACCTTCTTGCCATTGTTCCACCCAAAATTCATATAATTAAACACAATTAAGCTATTTCATGGTATTTTAACACATAACAAGGAAAATAAGTGTTTTAGAAGTGGATAAATAACTCTAATTTTATAGAGTTATCCATACTACAAAACACACAAAAGTGTTTCACATTAAGCTTTCATTCCATGCATGAGCTCATACAAAGGCTGACACATACCAGATCTTAAGAGGTAATGAATTAGAGTGAAATAAAAGGTGTTAATCGCTTCTTCTCAAAAATGCTTGGCCAAGTTTTGCTAGACAATATAACTCTAGCCATTTCTTGAATAACTTTATTCTCTCTCTCAATAATACCATTTTGGGAGTAGAAAACTCATGCTGAATACTCGTATTGTGAAAAAGGAACTCATCTTTGAATTCTTAAACTATTAACCATAATCAGTTCTTATTTTGATCATGGTACCAATGGACTCAAACTTTGTAATTTATATTTTAATACAAAACATCTTGAGCTTAGCAAATGCTTCTGATTTCTCTCTGAGAAACATAACCCAAGTATATCTAGAATAATCATCAACTATCACCAAAATATATTCTCTCCTATAAATACTGATTATCCACATAATATTAATCAAATCCATGTGAAAAAGCTCAAGCAATCTCACTGTGGAGAGATGTTGATTCTTCTTGTGTTGGCTTTTACTTTACTTGCTCAAATGACAGGGGCCAAACACATATTTTGACAGAGTAGAGATGGTAGGAATATTTCTAATAGACTTAGGATTAAGATTTTCTTCAAAAGCTTGTAGTTGATATGATCCAACTACTAATACAAAAGTTCTTCAGTACTCAAACTCACTCTGTTGCACACAATCTCTAAATGATTACCAACATAATAAAAATTGTATTTAGATCTAGTGCCATTCACCAAAATATTAATTGATCCATTAAATATAGTACAATCCTTTTAAGTGAACTTGATAGAGAACTAATTATCACAGATTTGGCTAATGGTGATAAGATTAACTCAAGAATTCTAGATGCATTGATGGAACTTTTACCATAAATCAAAGCCTTATTTCAGTCACCAAAAGTAACAGACCCATCGTTAGAAAATATTAGATTGGTGAAGAAATATTTGTCTACAATCATATGTCATGACCATCCACTTTCAAAGTGTAAACCTTGGATGCTTGAGCCTTTAGAGTGGTATGAAAAACATTACAATTCATTTTCATGTCACTAGAAAACAATTTCTTAAGAGGACTTTAACACCTAGAGAAGCATAAAAGCTTCATTCTATAAAACCCAAGATTTTTAATGAAAGTGTCTGATAGATTCAACAAATCTTTTGTATGACTTATACATTTTCTTGTCATAACGAGGAGACACTCTATAGGTGTTGGAGTTAGAGAAGAAACTAAAGATTTTAGAAATAGGGGAGAATGAGAGACTCTTTGCACTTAACACTTCAACAATGCAATCATCACTAGAATCCTCAACAAAGGGACTAGGACCCTGAATAATAGTAATAGTAGAGGAGAAGGGAGCATGAGTATCATTCAACATTAACAACTTATCAAAAGAAGTATTTTCCTTTAACCAATTTTGACAAACTTCTCAAAATTCCTTAATTTTTCTCTCAGCATCATACTGTTGAAGATAAAGAGTTTTGATCATTTCATGTTTTTCTAGCAAACTAGATTCAAGAAAATTGACTTTGGTAGTATCAACATTAGCATGAACTTTAAGATCATTAAGTTATACTTCACAATCATCCAATAGAGACTTAAGAATAGCCTTTTTCATCTTCCAAGATACAAATATCTTTCTTCAGATTTGATATGACATCAAAATTACTAGTAGAGAACTTAGACGAACTCTAAATAGTGTGAACTTTTGAATTCTTATCCTAAATAGACTTTTCAAGTTCATTGATGTAAGCAAGACACTTCTCATTATCACAAAAAGATGATTTGAAGAAACTTGACATGGTTATCTAATTTCATTGTCAAGTTGGCCACATCCTTCTCACCTTCCAAAGTGAGATTGAGACCAAAAAGGTCTAAATGCTCTTTTTCCTTTTCTTTCAGGTTGTTGATTTTGGTCATGAACTTCTTTAAATTAAGATTCTTATAAAGAGTTGATGATATGACTCTAGAGGGGAAAACTTGTCATCATCCACATTTATCTAGTACAAATAACTACTATAAGAGATGATCCTAATGTTAAAGGCCATCAAAGTAGAACAATCAAGATAGGAAATCCTAGTTTTTTCCTAAAGAAGACACAACCATCTAAGAAAAGCACTCATCCAAGAATCTCATGCTTTCTTGTAGGTAGTAAACTTAGAAATCTCACTGAATTCTTTAGCAGTAACAAAATTTATAAGTAACTGCAACCTTTGGCAATTGAGATTGTTGAGATGAAGATCTTCTTTGTTCTAATCAATGATGGTTTTGGGTTCATCTATACCAGATTTTGAGATGTGCATAACCTACTTCTAGCAATTTTCAATCAGGGGCCAAACATCATTATTTGATGATCACAAATAAGAACATTTTTGAGATTTACAATAAAACCAAAAACAATCATTTAATGGAGGAGGTCCACTAACCAAGCCTCTAACATCATCCATCATAAAATATTTTTGAAATTAAACACAAAGAAATAGAAGAAATGATCAATACCAAAGCATTTAAGCCCAAAGAAGGTGTACATATTTTGATACCAATTGAAACCGCCAAAAACCATGTACATAACCAAGGTAAGGAGATAATGACTCCTAAAGCACTAGCCCACATAAACAGCAAAAAAATATATATAGTATAAAATCCATAAATAGGATGCAATAAACTAGCTACCCATATAGGAAATAAAACATGATATATTGAAAGTAAATAGCTTTCCGATCAGATTCCAAACCTTATCTATTATGAAATACACGATCAAGACTAATATTGTACTCAATACAGATTAGATCTTACAGACACAATCATATAATTAGATAAACTCACATAGAACCCCTGTCTATATGGTAAATTCTTTAGGTTGTTTATGGAAACCACTTAATAGCAAAAAAATCCACTAAAATAGAGAATAGATACAACTTGACATAAATATAAACACGAATACCTCTATTAGTCGACACCAAACTACCCTAACTATCTATTATTTCCTTCACTCGCTACCTTTGTAACTACTCGAACTAACATACAGATCCAATTCTTATCCAAATCCAACACCATACTAAGTAGTGTAATCAGTCAACATTGATCAATACTATGAACAATAATACATGAGAAATATATTCAACCATAAAAATTCATAATCATTTTCTTAGGAACACTTAATAATCCCAAGATAATAGAATTGCTCAGACCATTCAGTAAATAGTATTAGCCACTCATAATCTAAGAACACTATTTCACTCTCCAAGTAACGTATCACAATCACTGAAATACACTAAAGATTATTAGTGAAAATGAAACTAGAATTTTTGGAGAAAATTTCCGAAAGATTTGCTAGTATTTTTCTAATTAATTAAGATTTAAGAGGGAGTATCAATAGACATCACCTAAGCTTACAATGTAACTCGTCAAGGTGGTCATTGTCGGATTCTTCATTGGACCCCTTTTCTGGTGGTCTACAAAGCCATGGTGAGAATGACATATTTTAGTCAATAAAAATCCAATTTTTTGTTCGAAAAAATGCTGAGTAATTCTTGTAAATTCTTGCACACACAACACGATAAAAATGGAAACTCTCAACTTAGCATGCATACTAAGAAAACAATTCCATGATGTGTGTATATAACATGCTCGCATACAAAATGTGACTAACTATGTAAGTGTTTGAATTACTTATTAATAGTAACCAATCTTACATAAGGGAAGATAGAAACACTGAGTAAAAAAAGACTCTTTCTTTTGCACACGAGAATGCCAACAAGACAAAAGAGACAACAAGACTAACAAAGATAGACTAAAAATTTATCCACCATAATTAAAAATGTATTTCACAATGTATTTTGAAACAAAACAATTTGATGTACTTCATAGATTAACTATGCATTTGTGTAACCGAGGTTAAGTAACAGTCGGGATAAAATACATCAACATCAATTGGTGTAATGACATGTTAGCATATTTGAGATTGAAATATAAATTGTGTAATGTTATGTTTTGAAGGAGGTAGCTAACAATGGGGCAATCTGTCTTAGAGCATGTAATGGTTGATGACTCTATGAAAATAGAGTCATTAGTGCACTTTTTTACTTAATATTTAATTTTTTTATTTAATAAATAGTATTTTTATGGCCAAAAAAATTAAAATATAAATATTTTAGTAAAAAGGGGTGAAAATATAAATTTTGAAAATTTTTGGGCTTTTTTTGGAATTTGTATGGATTTTTTATGAATTTTTAACGCAAGACCAATCAGAAGTTGTTACGTGGCATGCCACGCAAGCAAAGGAGCTGATTGGGCAACCCATGCAGACACCACGTAAGCATGGATAGCGAATCACGTTGTGCCGCGTGTGAGGAGGATGAAACACGCACCACGTGTCAACATGGCGTTCAATCCGAGTTTGAAAATTGATTAACGTGCCATGACACTTGTCACCACGCCATTCCTTCGCACATTCTACCCGTTCGCCATGCCATCCGTTCCTACGAATCACGTATCGCCACGTATTGATGACTCGACTATCGTTGACTCTAATCGGTCTCCCCTGCCATGCGTCGCTCCCTAATTTTCCCAATTAATTTCTAATGCCACGTGTCGCATTGTGATTGGCTGAAATTGTCATTTTTGCTTGTTTTGATCATAGCCCTTGATTTGAAGCTGATCGGATGGTCCATATCGCACCTGAACTTTATTTAAGCCCCTAATCACTCCACAAACCCTAATTAGCCTCCATTAGAATAATTTTGGTCAGTTTTTAAGGCTAAAAAGAGAGAAAAATACAGAAAAGTGAAGAAACGACACAATTTTGGTGGAGATTCAAGAGGAAATTAATTCTACAATTCAAGAGATTGATTGTATTTCTTTTTCTACTTTTTTCTTTATTAATTTTATGTCTTTCTTTAGGAAAAATATGATCTTTATAAACACAATTATGTGTAATTAATTTACTAATCTAGGGATCTTATGAACCCAATTTTCACCATGTGATGATCTAATATTTTTTCCAATTATAATATTAATTTAATTATATTATTTAATCTGATTTTTATGCTATTAATTGTTTGACCAACAATTTATCTATAGTAGTAATTAAATAGATTTGAGAAAATTATTTAATTGTTTATCTTGATTAAATAACATAGTTTCTAGGCAGACATATATGATTCTTATGTATATGATCTATAATTGATGAACTTAATGAGTAGTATGCAATTTAATTGGCATGAGAGTGTGATTAAATTAATTACTATATGATGTGTAGTTTATTTGAGAGAGGAATACATGCTAGGTTAGAATCAATTGATCATGTAAGTAATTGATATTATATTGGGGAGATTTTATTGATTCACATGTTTAAAAAATTGGGGGATTAAGTATTCCTAGATATTTTCTCATATATCTTTTTAGTCACAAAATCTGATTTAATTAATTATTGTTATTTAATTTTAGTTATTTTAATTTTGCTTTCTTAAGATATAAAAACACCAAAAAAATTGATTTTTATTATTTTTAGTTTTAAAAATTAGTTTCTAAAAAATAATCTCTATGGGAACGATCTTTTCTTATCATTATATTAGTTGTTACGATACGTATACTTGTGTATTCATTTCACACACAATTTGTGTGGCGATCAATGGTTTTGAACCAATGGTAATTGAAGCTTTACTTATTAGGCAATTGTAGCTTTGATGATCAAGAAGGAAACCAGTTAATTCAAGTTGTATAAAGTAAGGGTGATAGTGTAATTACAATGTCAACAAATGTAAAAAGTATTAGTTAAGTTTGTTAGATCAGTTGATTTGATTTTTACATGTGTAAGCTTTCGATTGATTAGATTTTCCTATATATATGGCTTAAACTTTTGAAAACAAGATTCATTCAATTCCAATAGTACCAGAAAATATAGCAAATGTATTATTCATGTTAAAAATATCTTTAAGTTTCTTTACAAGTCTTTTTTCTTGTTAATAAGTTCAATATCAGTTTTTAACTAAACATCAATCTTAGTTCCTTCATAAAATCAAGATGGAATCAGAGCTTTAAGGCTAATGCCATTAACAAATTTATTTACTCTACATTTCTATTCCTTCCAAAATTCATAATGGTGAAAAAAATAATTCAAGAAGAAAAATGAATCATCAACATTAAGATGATGTTCATAAAGAAGGAAAGACAAGAGTCACAAGAGTTGTTCAAAGCAAGGTAGTTACTTTACATAATTAGAGTTCATCTATTTCAATGGATCCTAATATTTACAATTAATAGAGTAGACAAGTGATGAGAATTCAAAAAAGCTATGAATTGTAGGGTTTTCTAATGGGAATTCAACAATGTCCTAGTAATTAAATTCAATAAAGATAACACTATAAATGTTGAACATAAATATTAGATGAGGCATGATCAAATGATTAGTGCTTGGCTAATTAGTTCAATGTTAATAGAATTTGTAAAGAAAGTGTCTGAATGTGACTTGTGCTATCAAATCTGGATTGTTCTTGGGAATTATTTCACTTAACATTCTAAAGCTAAGGTTATGCAATATAAGGTAGAGCTTCACTCGATCAAAAAGGGAGGTTTGTCAATGAATGAGTACATTCAATAGATTCAAAATCTTATCTTACAAGTGGAAGCTGAATGGAGTTGTATATATGAAGAGGATTAAATTTTGGCCATCAGTAATGGTCTTGATGAAAGCTATGATCATATCATGGCTAAAATTAAAGACATTGGGGTATCTTTAATAGAAATAATGCACAAATTTCTTAATCATGAATCTAGCATTGAAAGAACAAATACTCCACTTCAATTTGTACCCTCATCAAATATTGCACCAATAGTGATAGTGAATGATCCAACAAACAATATACTGCATATGGAAAAAATTATTCAATAATGTGCTTTTCTTGATTTAAGTGGTGGTTTTGGACTTTTTCGTCAAATACCTCTAATGCAATTTGATTCGAGAAATACAATTTTTAACAAAAGAATTTATAACTCCATAACATAACAATCTAACCAATACAACTCTCAAAATGTTAATTTATCTTATTCTCATATACCTTTCACACCTAATCAAAATTTTAAACCTTCTATCTAACCTCTTCAATTTAATTCATTTGTAGAACCTTCAAATTTTCTTTCTCTAGGCAAAACCAAAACAAGCCTAAAAACTTTAATGGATCAAGACATAATGCTAGATATATGAAAAAATGAGGCATTATACTGGCACCTGTTGGAACAAGTTTAACCAAACATATATGCCTATAACCTAACAAGCCTAAAATAATTTTCAATCCACTGTTAATCATAACTATAACCTTATTTCCAACTCTCAAATTCAACTCAATTTTCAACTTGTTCAATAACCTTTATCTTCTACATCACAAAGTTTCACACCGAATACATTTGTGAATAAAAGTAGTATTCAACCTTCTCAACAATTATAATAAATCTTGGAAAACTATTACTTATATTCAACTTCATCTTATGGCTATATATGCCTCTTCTTAGAATTTTTGTGATTATGATTCTTGGTTCCATAATTTAGGACATGCCTACCATATAACAATTGATCCAACCAATCTTGCTGTCATAAATAAATTTCATTGTAGTCAATATCTTCAAGTAGGAAATCTCGAAGAGCTTCGCATATCCAATGTTGGCATGAATTCTTTCTCAAGTAAAACAAGTGATAAAATGTTTTTCTTGGAGAATTTACTATATGTACCTCAAATTGCTAAGAATTTACTAAGTGTTTCTCAATTTACCCAAGATAATAATATTTATGTTGAATTCCACCTAAATTATTGTTATTTGAAGGACAAATTCAGCGATCAAGTGCTATTAAAAGGGAACGTTAAGAATGGTCTATATGTGTTTGACTTGAAGTTGAACAAGAAGATGCAATCTAATGTTGGGTCTACTCTACACTATCAATTAAAACAAGATCTACCTGGTAGTATTTCTAATATTAATACCTCTACTAGTAAACTAGTTAGTACTACAATAAATGATAATGCTACACTCTAGCATAGACGTTTAGACCACTCTTTTAATAGCATTGTAAAAATGTTACATCTACTTATAATAAACCTTGCACCTTTATTTTTTATTAATACTCAATATGTGTGTACAAAAAAATACACAAGTTGCCTTTTGTTAGTTCATTGAATAAAAGTAATGCTCATGTTGAAATTGTGCATGCAATGTCTAGAGGCCTGCTTCAATTTAATCATTCAGTCTTTATCATTGGTATACGTTGTTTATAGATGAACTTTCTAAATTTTCATGTATATATATCCTAAGGGATATAGGGCTAGTTAAAAAGCGTTTGTGCTATTCAAAACACATCTTGAGTTATTAACTGGTACCAAAATTAAGATGCTTCAATCTGATGAGGGAGAAAAGTTCACTACTTTACATGCTTTCCTACAATCACATGGCTTTCGAAGACAAGTCTCTTGTCTATATACATCTCAACAACATGGTCTTATAGAATGCAAGCATTGTCATATTACTAAGATGGGACTAACTTTGCTTATTCAAGAATCTATGCCTTTCAAGTATTAGGAAGAGGCCTTCTTCACTACAATTTTTCCTATTAACAAGCTGCCATCACCAGTATGGAATAAAAAAAATCATATTGATATATTATTGATTGTTAAACTTGATTATGACTTTCTCAAGGTTTTTGGTTGCAAATGGTTTCTCTTCCTTAAGCCTTATAACGCAAATAAGTTTTAGTTCAAAATTGAACCTTGAGTGATCCTTGGTTAGAGCCTATTTCACAAGGGTTACAAATGTATCAGTGCTACAAGAAAGGTGTTTCTTTCCAAGCATGTTAAATTTGATCATAGTGTTTTCCCATTTTCTAATATGAAGTTCATAGCTACTTTTATTACTAAACCTAAACAAACCTTTTTACTTTTTTTATCAAAAGATAAGCTTCTAACCACAAATTCTAACTCATATCTAGTGTTCCTTATTCTAATGTTGTCATTGAATCATATTTTGATCCATTATCTTTGACATCATCTTCAGTCTCTTTTACTACATCTTATAATGTCCTCGAAAAATAAATACTTCCCTGTTCTATTTCCAAAATCTCCCAACCAGTATCACATGATGTTGAATCATGTCATATGCAACATTTTCCTTCCTTAATCCAGTAACTCATCAAACAATCAAATTGTTGCTTTACCAAAAAAATCTCAAAATAATCACCCAAAAGCACTTTCTATAGCTCAATCTATTGCTTTACCAAAAACAGTCAAAGATGCCTTGAAAGATGAAAAATGGTACAAGGCTATGAAATTTGAGTATGATCCTCTCATGAGTAATTAAACTTGGATTTTGGTTCAACCTCCTTTAAAAAGAAAAGTCATTAATAATAAGTTGATTTTTCGAGTCAAAGAACTGAGCAGTGATTTTCATGATAAAGTCAAAGCTAGAGTGGTAGCAAAAGGTTCTTGCAAGTTGTAGGCTTCAATTTATTTTAGACCTTCAACCTATTGGTTAAGTTTGGCACAATGAGAGTGACCATTACTATTGCACTATTTTTCAATTGGCCTCTTAGGCAACTCAATATGAAGAATGCATTTTTAATGACACACTTCAAGAAGAAGTATATATAAAATAGGTACAAGGTTTCATTGATTTTGATAATCCCCATCATGTTGGAAAATTACAGATATCTCTATGTGGCTTGAAATAGAGTCCTCAAGCATTGTTTGATAAATTGAGATCACTCTTATCAAGCATAGCTTGGCAAGATCTAAGGCAAATGATTCTTTCTTTTTCAATATTGAAATGACTTATAAGATTTACCTCTTTGTATATGTTGATGACATAATTTTTATGGGCTCCAATAATTACATAATTTCAATGTTAGTTAAGAGATTAAATAATGATTTTACTTTAAAATGCATGGGCATTCTGCATTATTTTCTTGGAATAGAGGTAATCATATTGCCACTAGCTCTCTTTTACACAAACAATCCAAATATTTTAAGAATTTATTGAATAAGTATGACATATGCTAAACCTTTTACCATTCTCATGAGTTCCATAGTGAAATTATCCTTGAATGATAACGGTGCTTGCTATGATAACCCCTCTTACTATAGAAGCATTATAGGTGCATTGTAATTTGTAACACTCACACGAATTGATACTTCTTTCTCAATCAATAAAGCATGTTAATATATGTCTAATCCACTGAAGACTCATTAGTTAGTTGTGAAAAAGATTCTACGAAATCTAGTTGACACTATTGAGTTTGACATTGAGTTTAAACCATCATCATAACTTGATATTAGTGCCTTTTTTATGCTTACTAGGGTTCTTCTATTTAAACAAGAATATCTACATCTGGTTTAATTGTATATTTAGGAGGGAATACTGTCATATGGTAGCTCGTAAGCAGCCAACTTTTGCTAAATCAAGCATAGAGGCTAAGTAGGTACAGATGTTCAGCATTTACAACACTTGAAGTAAGCTGGATTCAATCATTATTAATTAAGGTTCAAAGTGTATCGTCTAAACTAGTCATCTGGTGTGACAACACTAGTGTAATAGCTTTAATTGCTTTATTCTAAGACCAATCATATCAATTGAATTATCCTTTTATCAGAAAAAAAGTGACTGTGAATGAAATAGTAATTAAATATGTTCCATTGAATGATCAAAAGGCTAATATCTTTACAAAAGCTCTCCATATTGCTCAATTCTCTTATATCATGCCCAAACGTAGTGCCACTTGCATTCCACTGAGTTTGGAATGGGGTATTAGCATATCTAAGATTGAACTATAAATTGTGCATTGCTATGGTTGAAGAAGGTAGCTAAGAATGAGACAAAATTTCTTAGAGCTTGTACTGGGTTTGAACTAATGGCAGTTGAAGCATTGCTTATCAAGCAATTGGAGCTTTGATGCTTTGCTGATCAAGAAGGAACCAACTAACTCGAGTTGTAGCAAGCAAATGTGTTAGTGTAATTACAATGTAAACGGATGAAATATGGTTTAAACTCTTGTAAAGAACATTTATTCAATTCCAATAACACTCGTATTATTCAAGTAAAAATTGTTTTTCAATTCCTCTGCAAGTCACTTTTCTTGTTAACCAATTCAAGATCAATTTTTGCCTAAACATCAATCTTATTTCCTTCATAAAAAATCAAGATGGCTGCCTCACTTTTTTTTTAAGTTTTAACAAGAAAAATTAATTTGAACCCCTTGAAATTTAAAAAGCTTGACTCTAATAGTATATTTTATAACATAATTAAATAAATTTCAATAACACATGTTTATAGACTAAAATATGTCATGTCTTAAAACTTCAGATTATTTGACATACATCATAATAAAAATTTATAGTGAGTAATATAGAATGACTTCACTTGACAAAATAGGGTTGACTTTTTATTTTCTAATATAGATAAAGTATTTTCAATATGTTTATGTTTATTGATATTGGTGTATACATATAGGATTTGTTCTAAATGAACACAATTATATCATATAAATAACGAAAAATATGAAATATAAAACATATATATATATATATATATATATATAGTGATGAACAAACTTGGTATACACATGCAAAACAAAGTAATTTTTGTTAAAAAGTATATATTCATAATTAAAGAACTTACACATGTATATAATAAATACGAGAACTCTTTTCTATCCTCTAGGAGTACTCTTAGAAAGAGAGAGAGAAAGAAAACGTACAAAATAGGTAGGAATGAGGAGGAGGTGAGAATATGAGATTATGAGTCTATATGTCTTGTAAGACTACTCACTTTTTAGTACTCCTAGAGTATTGAAATGTTTTTTTTTAAATATAGAACATAAAAGAGGGGTTGCAAATGAAAAGAATACTATAATTTGGCCCTTTATGAGTTTTAATCCTGTAGGATTCACCTTTTGTAATTGATTTTTCATGATTAACTTTTTTGATTCTCGTCATTATATTGAATGTATGATGATACAAAAACAGGGATTTGTTTCATATGGCATGAAATCCTCAAATAAGGAGAATAGGCCAAAAATATGATTAGAAAACATAAAAAAGAAATAATGCAAGAGTACAATGTAGCAATTATTATATAGATCAGTTTATAGGAATACATAGACAAACAAAATACATCATCCTTAAGTAAATCGAAGTTAAGATTACCAGTTGGCAATGAAGTGGACAAATTTTCTCCAATTGGGCACACATTTGATAAAAGTACATGTGCAACGTACCCTTTCGAAGAAAATTTATCTACTTCATCCCCTCAGGAAATCATTTTATTAACATAATACCAAACAACTACTAAACATGCATACTAGCTAGGTAATACCTACTTAATTATAACCTATTTTATTTCTTTTTCACTCATTTCATAATGAGTAGCAGTATTCAACTAGCAAGTGCTCCATAGCAAACTACTCCCTCAGTATGCAAGTTTGCTGAGAATTTTTTGCTAGAGAGCACGAGCCTCATCTCTCCACTCACTAAATTTCTTAATTACCTATATATAATACCCCTATATGCTTCATCATATTTAATTAGGGACAAATGCCACTGCAGCCTATATGTAGCTATTGCATTTAGAATACTTAAGTTCACTAACTATTTTTTGAATGAACAGTTTTAACCAACTAGTTTTGTCAAAATGACACTATAAGGACAAATGACCATTTTTTATGCTTTTTTCATTTTTTTACTAATTTTTAAATTTTTTGTTTTGAAAAACAATTTTTTAGATTCAAAGTTTATTTGTCAAATAGAGTTGGAAAAATAAAAAACTTTGCTAGACCAAAGTATACTGTTTTGTCCTTATACTGTCACTTTTTTAAACAAGATGACTAAATTGTTCACAAAAATAACTAGTGGTTCTAAGTTATCTATATAGTTGCAAAAGCTAGTGGACCTATGTGATCACCAACCCAATTATTTATGATAAAATTGATCTTTTTTGTAAGATAAATCAGCAAGATCATCAGGCAAGTTCAAGTTCACCTGCATCCTCAGAACCAGTAGTGCATTCGAAACAAGGATCATAAGGAGAATGTCCTTTTCCAAAAGATCTAATATGATCCTTGAGAGACCTTTTGTGCTTGAAATCTGAACCACAAGTGCAATACCAAAGTTTACCACAATTCTTCTCATGAGTTCTCCAATCCCCTTTAACAGCAAAAGTTTTCCCACATGATTTTCTACATAAAAAAGGCTTAGCTCCATGCTTTCTTTTGTAATGGGTTTGGAGAGTTCTGAAATCTTTGAGTGGCTTTGCTCTTGGATGATTAATGTTGTTTTTGCAGCCATAAGCACAACAATAACATGGTAGCCTCAACATTGCTGCTGGTTGTGTTCCTTTTAGTGAATCTGGCCCTTTTCTATACTCTGATCCATGACCCCACATGTGCATCTGTTTGTTAACATAATTAGTTTGGAACACTACTATATATATACCTTAAATTTGTAATCGGATCTAACACGACAGCTTATGATAATTAGATACGTACAGATCGATTGATCCACTGTACTGTACTTACTAAATGTACATTTCCATGCATTTTTTGATGATCACAAATTTACGATTAATTTGACTTTTCAATTAATTTATTATCAAATTCTTCTTTATTTTAGTTATAAATTAAAAATAAATACCATACCTACAAACACATCATATATATTTTTATTATAAAAAAAATCTAAATCACACCTTATAAATATTCGAACAAAATTGTCACATATTTAAAAGAATGACTATTATTTTCATTAGTTATTTTATAATTTGTTTAAAATTCTTATTTTTATAAATTAAATAATAAATTATTAATAGTTAAAATATTAACAATTATCTAGATTATCTTTATTTGTTTTTACGATTAAATATTTTAAATTGTATTTTTTTTATCAATTAAGTAATGAATATTAGTAATTAAAATATTGATATGTATTTATAGAGGGATTACAATTATTTTTTTCATATAATGTGATTTATTATACGTAGCACAAACAATTATTATGGGCCAAACTAAGGTTGTCACAGGTACAATATTATATTAATATTTATGAAGCTAGAGATATGCATTGCAAAAACATGCTAATTGTTTTATAATATGGTGTACTTATATGATTGGTAGTCAAAAACGTCTATTTATAGTAAATGATATCAACATAACATGTACATAGCATGTGAGCTTGAGTAGTACATATAAATGTTATAATGAACACTAGCACTTTATGGAGAGCACCTCAGGGACAAAACAATATATCTCTAGCAAATTTTAGTTCAACTTTAGAGAAAATATATAAACAATTTATAGGATTTAAAGTTTAAGTTTCACAATTAGAATTTATATATTCTTATAGGCACAGTTAATGTATCAATATGTTGATCTTTCATAATTTTATATCCCTTAATAGGCTAGTAGTGTCATTTATGCCATTTAATTTTTACAAAAGGTGTTTATTAAAGGCATAAATTATTATTTTAATAAATTAAGTAAAAAAATTATATTATTTTAGAATAAAGGTGATTTGGTGGGATAAACTTGAAATTAATATATTTAGAAAGAAAAATAAAACATAATAAAAAATATACTTAAAAATATAATACAAATTTTTCCATGTTGGTACTTCTTGAAAAAAAAAACCTAAGGGACTAAAAAACACTTGTTATAAACAACAGGATTAAATGACATTACTTGCATAATCTAAAAACCTCCATGGCATTGCTAGTTATTTATAAATGGACTTTGTTGTCCGTATGTAGATTACCATACCAAGAGGATTGTTGTCATAATATATATATATATATAAGATAGTCTAATACACTTCAATGTTTGAATTATTCTTTTTACCTTTTTTTAAGCAAAGGGTTAATTAAAAAAAGTGTTGTTTATCGATAATGTTGAAATAAAAAAAATTATTTTAAATGATGAAAAATTCATTTATATATCACAATAATTTAATAATTTAATCTAATAGTGGTAAAAATAAATTGAATAAAGGAATAATATGTACATTAATTTTTGATTGATGATATTTAATTACACATATTTGTATATTTATATAAATAACATCGTATGTGTTAAGTCTCATATTGTTTAAGAGTAAGGCAGCAATGCTGCTTATAAGTCCAGATAACCCTCTAACTCACAAGTTGGTTTTTGGGTTCAGAATTAGGCCTGAGTTTCTAAATTGGTATCAGAGCTAGGCTTTTGGCTTCTTTGTACTCCCATCGGCCCTTGTGCCGTAAATCTGGACCGTGCTGTGAATCCGGACTCTAGCCGATGTGGAGGGGGATATTAAGTCCCACATTAGCTAAGAGTAAGACAACAGTGCTACTTATAAGTCTGGGCAACCCTCTAACTCACAAACTGGTTTTTGGGTTCAGAGTTAGGCCTGGGTTTTTAAGTTGGTATCAGAGCTAAGCTCTTGGCTTCTTCGTACTCCCATCGGCCCTCGTGCCGTAAATTAGGACCATGCCGTAAATCCAAACTCTAGCCGATGTGGAGGAAGGATGTTAAGTCCCATATTGGCTAAGAATAAGGCAACAATGCTGCTTATAAGTTTGGGCAACCCTCTAACTCACAAATTAAAAACCCAAAAGCCAAGTGTACGTAAAACAAATATTAAAAAAAATGATGGGTATGAAAAGTTTTTGAAGATTAGCTCTTAAATTTCATTCACTTAATCAATATAATATTAAAATTTTCAACATTTTCATGTATTATAAAAAAACAAAATATATTAAACAAAAATATTTATTTTTTTATTTTAACAATAAATTCTTATGCATAATATTACAAGTTCATAATAAAATACATACCAAAAATCAAATAAAGTTGGCCAAATGTGAGATTGTATAGCAATTGAAAGGAAGAAACTGATTTAGGAAATAAAGTATAAAAGATAAAAAAAAAATTACCATGATATTTCAACCGTTTACTCTTAAATCTCTTAATCCTATATGTAAGTTCTGTAAGTCATTTGTGTCTTTGTTAACATTCAGTATAAAACATATTTATTTTACTTAATATTTTATCTTTCATTATACAATATGGAGTATATTTATTTTACTTAGTATTTAATTTCTTTGTAAAATCAATCACGTATTGATGGTCAATATTACACACTGCGATAATTAGCTCTATTAGTTTCATGTTAAGTTGTGTTTTGAGTTTTTATTCGTTTTGATCCGTAGGCATTTGTGAAAAGTTACTTGATAAATTTTAGAAATAAAGACAATTTTTTTGTGTGCTCAACAAGGTCTCACCACCCCCTCATAAACCTTGACCAATGAGTAGGTAATGGTTATTATCCTCGCCACCTTGAGCACAAGCCTTGCCACCCTAGGCAACGAGGAGGATAGTAAGTGGTCAACAAAGTACTTAGATTTCTTATAATTTTTATAAATATTTGCATCTTCTAAATAGTTTGATATTTAAAAAATGTGAGGTTATTCTTCTAGTTTTGAAACTAGTTGTTTTTCAAAAGTTTAAACTACTTTCTGATTCCAAATTGTTAATACTTTGAGTATGTTTTGAACAAAAACTATTTTATCATAGTTAGATTAATTAAAAGTGTTGTTTAGGTCTCAATGTTTTGGATAAGCCATATCTTTGATATTAGTTAAAAGTGTATTTTATCATGATTAGATTAGTTAAAAGGGTTTCTGATTCCGAGTTGTTTATAGTGTTTTTGATATTAGTTATTTACCAGTATTTTAAGTAAAAATTATTTTATCAGGATTAATTAAAAGTGAATTAATTTCAGAGGTTTAGATTGCTTATTTAGGTCCCAGTATTTTGGATAAGCCATATCTTTGGGTTCTCACTTATAATTGGATCACTAGGTAATGTTAGGACTTTGAAGTAGAGTCCGATTTAGCATTGGATAGCTATGGAGGTAGCTAGCAAGGGAAACACATAAGTAGTTAATGTAGGTGTTTTTATTAGTAATGGTATTTGAGTTTATATTTATCTTTTGAGTTTAAATTGTTTTTATTCACTTAGTAAATTATTTGTTACTAAATGATTTTTATAAGTAATATGAGAATGCTAGGACATAGGTAGGGATCAATGTGACTTTACTTACTATATCATTGTAGTGTACAACCATACTTTTATTCAAGTATGTGACAGCATATGATGATCTTATTATGATTAGAAATTGTTTTTTTTTTGTCTACCACATGCTTTCTGATTTCTTTTATTCTTTTTTCTTGTTCTGTAATACTTACTGTTTTCTCTGCCTATGTTGTTATCTTTATCTTGGTATAAATTAAACTTCCTTCTTATTTGTTTAATTTTATTTCTTTGCCTTCTGCCATGCTTATCTTTTTTCTATTTTTACCTTTGTTGTCTTTCACTGCCTGCGAATTGGGAATAAGTCTCTTGAAGTTATTTACTCCTTACCTTCATCGTTTATTGGATAGTGCACTTTCTCACTTCCCGTACATGTAGCACAGTTTAGTAGTCATGATTAATTGTCTTGTGTGTGCTGAAACATTTTGTTTTTTGGTCAAGAATGTGTGCTGAATTGATGGTGTGCATGCAGGGTTAAATGGTTAGGCAGTTTGATTTAGACTTAGCAAGTACTTTTGGAGTTCATGTGAAAAGTTTCTTGGTCCCATCTATATTTTTTAGTTGGGTAGTAGAAAATTATTATGGACAATGAGTATCTGATGTACGTTCTTTAAAGGCCATTTATGTAATGATCTTATTCAATTAAAGGGAAATAAATATGGCAATCTTGATACATACATATATAATATATATGACAAATTCCAACATACAGTTTATGTTGCATCTATTATCCTAATAATAGTGGTTATTAAATTTAAATTTTTTTATCAAGTTGAATTTTAACGGCTTAAGATTAATTTGAAAAAAATTAATGTCTAAAACTTACAAGATGCATTAGGGAGCAAAGGAAAGATTTTGGTAACTTAAAAGTTACTCTAAATAATGCATTAATATTTTTATATTATGTATTATTAAATATTTTGTTTTAATATTTTAATTTAAATATTTGTAACTTTTATCATTTTAAATAGTATTTTCTTCTTTTTGGTTAAATCTGACCACATGTATCGTACATGTTAAATTAAATAAGGATATTTGTTGAAATTTAATAATGAAAAAAAATACCAAAAAATTATTAAATAGCTTAGAAAGCATCCTTACTTAAATTGCGATACTAAAAAGGAATAATTTAGTAATATAGGCGTGAAGAACACCAATAAATTATATAGGGTATGGAATCGCATACAATAATAACTAAATTATTTCAAATTTATTATTCATTTTTGTGTCTCGATGCGTTATTATTATCATTAATCATCTAATGTTATAAAATTTAGAATAAAAAAATTAAATTTATTTATTTATTATAATTTTGGAGTAGTAATATTATCATAATTTAAAAAGTCATTGTTACAATTTTTTATTAATAATGTAAATTTTATTCAATAATAATGATAATAAATTGTTATTAATTATAAGATTAAAAAATTTAATTCTTACATTTTTGTTGTGCTAGTGGTAGACATGCAGTAATTCATTTATTAAAACTTGAATATATTAAAAAATAAACAGACATCATCAATTTTTGTATGTAATAGGAATTATAGTTTTTTTTTTCTAAAGTCTTTTTTCTTTTTCTTAAATTTTCACAATTTCTTGGTCCAATTTATCATATAAGATGACAAAAAAGTAAGAAACCTTTTTCTATAAAGATAAAAAGGTTAGGGTAATAATATTTGAATTATGCTACTAAAAACTAACTTTTGAAACCTTTGAATAATATGTGAAGTAAAAGATACAAATGAATTAAGTAATATACTTGTCGGTAGGAATCCAAAGGAAATGTGGGGATCTTTCAGATCTTGTGGTGTAACAGAAATTCTAACATATATACTCATTCCGCAGATCTTAACGTTATGAAAATAATGATCATATAAATGGTTTGAATTTATTGTGAAGAGCATATTCTAAAAAACATTAAAAAAATACCCACTTTGAAATGTAGCAATTTCAAATATCTACATTTTGTAGCAAATCATAGTCTAACTTTTAACATCTCTTTTGTTATATATATATATCTTGAAGGGATTAATTATATGCTGAACTACTGGATGCATTGAGAATGGAAATTAAAAGAACAGAAAAATAAGTGAATTCGTTTTAGTGAAGGGATAATAGATGGAAATCACTAAGTTAGAAAACATATAAAAAAAATAAAAATAAAAATAGAACACGTTACAATCACTAACCTGCATGTTATTGTACCGATTGAAGGTCTTGCTGCATATGGAGCAAGCAAACTGCATTGGACCAACAAGAATCTGCGCTGGTGTCGGGATCCAAAACCTACTCTCCATGTTAAATTGACATCTATTGAAGCTTTCCTTTATGGGATCTTCTTCTTTGAAATCAAAACTAAGCTTCTTTTGTTGATCAGCCTCTGAATCACAACTAGTAGTCATCATTTCAGGCAAACCAATGTGCAAAGACACAGTTAATTTCTCTATTTTCTCCTCTTTTATTCCAAAGCCATTATTTTCCACTGCAATACTTTGATCCATCTTCATAGGCTTTGTTTCTCTAAACTTGCTTAGAAGAGGCAAACATTGAACATGATGATGAGTACTCTCCTCAGTGATATTGAGATCTTGTTGAGTCATAGAAGAAGAATAAGATGTTGAAGATGAAAATGAAAAAGGAGATTTAGAAGAAGAAGAAGATATTGATGATGGCTTGAGCCATTCAATAAAAGTTGGAGCTTTGAAATTGTCTTCAATATGGTGAGTCCATAAACCCATCTTCAGATAGCTAGCTAGCTGCCCAAGCTTTAGTTTCTCTCTTCAGGGTGTTTATATCCAGACCTTTTATGGGAAAGCTATCTTGCACTTATATGCTTGATTTATAAAAGGTGGTTTGGTTTGTCTCTTTTTGGAACTTTATTTTCTTTCTACTCTTCTTTTTTTTCTTTTGTTTGGGTCTTTGTTTGAAATTGGAGACAGAGAGAGGAGTAAATAAATGGTGGGGTCTTTGGAAAATGACTAGCAAAAATGAGACTATCTCATATTAAAGAAGAGAATCCTAGAATAGTCTCAACTCAGTACTATTCTTTTATGTAATTTTTGATGTACAATCACAGTATATGTTAATAATAAATAACAAATATTTATACAAAATTAGATAATAAAAAAATAATTATGTGTCGTATAAAAATAATACATTATATTAATCTATTTATCAACTATTAATGTTACATAAAATGTCACAAAAAGAATTTTAGTGATGATTTCAATTCGTCACCTTAATTAGTGTGAAATTGTTATTTGCTTTATGTCTCGTGTATTTTTCTTTTTGATAAGATCATGGAATTTGACCCACCTGCATTCATTTCTCATTAGACATTGACAATGAGCAGATGAACTAAATTGGGGAAAAGGGTAAAGGGAAAGAGCGTTTGGTCAATACCTAAAAGAAGAGGAAAAGCAATATTGAAAAAAGAGTAATTAACATATTTTTATTGATTAATCATGTATAAAGGTATGCCTTATTGTAGTTTAAATTCCACTAACGTTATAGTTATTATATGAGCAGAGGGTAAGAAATATATTCACCTATCTTGTTTGAAAAATATCAAATTGGAGCTTTCAATATTAGCTGCGGAAAAATACCTATTTGTGGACTTTTAATAATATATCTATTTAGTCAAGTATGTTAACGAATGTCTACTTTATATTCCCATTTATGCATGACTAGAGACTATATTCACCAATTTAGTTAAATATTTAATTAAAGATTTAAGGGCATTTTTCTCATCTTAAGTAACTCCTGAAACTTTATAGTGCATAGTTTTATCTTAATTAGCCAAAAAAATAATAATAAATTAGTATCACATAATAATAGGACGCAATCCAATATTATTTAGTTTTTCAAATAATTTAATTATACATGCTGAGTTCAAAAATAAACCTTGCATTCAGATAATAAACACCACATTTACATATATTATTTTTAGCATGTGAAACACCAATTATTTTACAATATATGTATATATGCTAGAGTGCAAAAGTTCGAACCCAATTCTTGTAAATTATGAGTATCCGAGGATGTAATTATTATTTTAAAAAAACATCTGTAAAATCATGTTGAAAATTATCAAATATATCAAAAACAAAACGTATGTTTAGTTTGAAAACATGTATCAAATTCAGTTTGAATGACATTCATTTGATTTTTTTATTTTTTTACATGTGTTCCGGTTTCTTTCAAACAAATTGGTGATCAGGGTGCCATAGAAGAGTTCATAGTACTAGCACATGTTTATGACTTATCCTCATGGAAACTCGTAATTAACATAAGGCAATGATTATAGAAATTTGAACATGTATTTATCTTTTGTTAAAAAAAGTTATAAAATATGCTTATAGCTACATAAATAATTGTTCCTATATAGTAGCAAAAACATTATCAAAATCGTTTTACATAAATAATTGTTACTATGTAATAGCAAAAACATTATCAAAAACGTACTACTTGTGACACGTTGTACAAAATTAAAGAAGATAATTAACAAATTAAGGGGAAACTATCAAAATCGTTTCACATCAATGAAAAAGAAAACATAAATAAATTAAATTTCTCAAAACAATAACCCAAATTATGATTATAATAGAAATGTAACAATTTAGACAAAAACTTCACAAAAGTATATCTCAAATCATTTATATGACAAAAAATCACGACTACAATACATACATATAGTCTCGGACATTTAATCTCATTTTAAAAAAACAATCGAAGCCATAGAGTTTTGGTCTTGGTTATCTAAAAATTGAGACCATAGACATAATTTATGATCTTGATTATTTAAAAACTGAGGCTATAGACATACCCTATAGTCTCGATTATTTAAAAACCGAGGCATAGACATATCTTATCAATTTTTTACACCAAATACCAAATTTTTTTATTTTCCTTTTCCAAATTTTTCTTTTCCCTCTTTTTTTTCTCTTTTTCTTTTTTTCCTCCCTCTTTTTTATTTTCCTCTCTTTTCCCAGCGCTTTCCCTTCTCTCCTTTTCTTTTCTCTTTTATCCAACTTTGTCTCTACCGCTCTGCGTGTGTCACCGTCAACAACAACAACCTCGACCTTTCACTTCTCAAAGTAGTTGAGAAATCGCAAAATGTAATGGAGATTATCAACCTACTAACCCTAAATAAGCTCGTGTTCTCCTTCAAATCTGTTCACCCTCTACTGCCAGAGAAGTCACAAGGATGCCCATAAATAAAGGAGGTTACAAGTTGTACCAGAATATAGGCTTATTGAATCCTCCAGTAAAACCCTAATTTTGGACACTCACATAACCCTATGAGGTATACCATCTCTGGTCTCGAGCTTTCTTCTTGAGCTATGTTTTTCTGTATACTTGAATCATGTTGGATCAACTTTGTACTCAGAGTTACAGATGGAAGCAATCTTTAAGGATTTCACTTCGAATGTTTACGAAAACCCTCGTATCCTTTAATTTTTTCAACTTTTGCTGGGTTTTCGTTTGTGAATTTGTAATGTAATTTATTGATTGATCATTAAATAAGTATGTTCATGGACAATGATGATGATGGTTTGCTACTTTTTTTTTAATGCTTAAATTTTCAAATATGACCTTCCATTTAGAACACGAATATGTCTTTCTTTTGGCTTTGTCTTCTGTGAATTGGTAGGAATTATTTCTTTTAGTTTCCAATGTTTGTTATGTTATCGACTTCCTTAATTTTTTACCAAATGAGACTTCCTTAATTTGAATTTAGACAGCCATCGTGACACTAGTTCTGCTACTTGTGATCTTATAATGGAAGCATGCCAATAGGTGAAATTATTTTCTTTAACTTTCAATAGCTCTTCATGCCAACTATTAAAGTTCGTAAATGATTCTTATGCATAATCTATTTCCCATGTTATCTTTGTGTTATTTCATTGTCACTATTGTTGTTGTAACTATTATTTATGACTATTATGTTTTCTTGTGATAGGAAAAGGACTAATGATCATTTGTCACTTGAGCTGGAGGGAATGTCCTAACTTTTGGGATATCATAGCATTACTCTTTTCTTTTATATACTTTGTGTAAGTTGTTTCCAACATTTTACCACGCATGCATATAGGTCCTCGCCTATTGCAATGCATCCCTAAGAGACGATAGATGCATATTCAATTCTAGGGCAACAGTAGCTCTGAAGCTGGTAGGAAAGGACTTTCCATAGAGCCACGAGAGCGGTTTTATGTATATAATGGAGAATCACAATAGCATCCTTGGGATGAGAGAGTATCCTACATATTTATCTTCATGAGAATTTGAAATTTAGTAGCTTAGTTGAGATTGATTTACTTTTTACTATCCATCATAAAAAAACCTTTCCATGTTGTTTGTAATCCTACTTTGCTACCCCAATCCCAATCCCAATCCCAATCTCAATCCTATTACATTGCATTACATTATGTTTCTCATTGTTTTATGATGACTGGTGCTTAAAATACTTAAATTGGAATTAATGGAATTGGGATTATTGTTTTTCAGCCATTTTTTGGTGTTGGTGCTAACATATTGGTACTAATGCATAGGCGTTGGTACTGTGACTGGTGTCTGGTGCCTGGTAATAGGCCACTCTTAGCTTGTATGCTCATTCTTATAGAGTTCGTCTTGTTCCATATCATCTATATCCATTTCATTGTTTATTTTCATTGGCCACTACGAAGCAGCTCTATCGACTAAAGTTGGTTTCCAAGGTATTTTCAGTTTTATTTTTTTCCCTCAATTCATATTATGTATAAGATTGGTTAGTTGGAACTTGAATTTGTTTGGCATAATGAAACTTCTAGCCTTATTAGAGAGAATTGAACTATATGAAAATATATATGTTATAAGTTTTTCTGTTATTATTGTTGGTAAATGATGGGAATGTGTAGCTAGTAGTCTAATATAGATGGGCTAAGATGGTAGCCCTTATGAAAATTTCTCATATATTAGCCGCCATTAGATATAGTTGTCATTCTGCAAGTCACATGTGTGCTTCATATTCATTGACAATATTTGTTAAAGTTTTAAGGATTTTATTTTTCTTTATTATGAAAATTATTGAGAGTGGTATTCGATTGAAGTTCTATACTGGTCTGGATCCATAATTTGGGATTTTACTACTAGTGTACTTATTGGCTCTGACAACTGAGAGTGATATTGCTGTAGTGAAGTGAATTTACTTCTATACTAGCCGTTATTATGTGCATTTATTGTTTTCTTTTGATGTAGATTTGATAAGTTTTATATTATTTTCTTTTGATGTAGATTTGTTATGTTTTATATGTTTATAGCCTCCATGAGTAAAGCATGGCCATGAATGTGATAAATGTGTGCTTTAATTTGATCATTATTGTGTTTTGCTAGGAACATGTTAAAGGTTGATTGATATCTATACACACATGTTATTCTAGTTTTTTTATTTTCTTTTTCAAGGTAGGTAGGCACCAGGCACCAAACGCAGCAGCATCTGGCGCACCAGGCGCTCTAGCATACTAGGCACACTAGCACACTAGTGCACCAGTGTCCCAACACACTAGCACACTAGGCACACCAGGCATACCAACACACTAGCACACCAACGCACCAAGCTCATCAGCGTATAGGCTCACCAATCCAGCGTAGTAGTGCCTATGGTAGTTACCTTTTCTTTACACTTCTGTTGAAGTCATTGTGAACTTGATTATGTTGATTTGAAGTATACTTATAAATGCTTGTAATTAATAGTAAAAATTTAGTTTGTAATAGTAAGGTTTTATTATGTTTTAGTGTATAATAAACATTTAAATATAATTATACTTTAATTTTAAATATTATAATTAATAAATTTATTGTAATTTATATTTATTTTTAATATTGTAATTAATAATTGTAACTTTTTTTAGTTCATGCATACCCTATGGTCTATGGTCATATCTCAGTTAAAAAACCGAGGTCATAGGTAATAATCTATGGTCTCTCTCACTTAGGTCTTAGTTCTTATAACTGTGACCATAGAATTATGGTCATGGTTAAAAACTGAGGTCATATGTACTTTTTGTAGTAATGAATAAAATATAACAAGATAATATTTTTTAATATCCAATGTAAATTTAAATATATTCATTTTTTTCCAAATTAATTTTTTCCAATATGATATGCCTTATGACAACATTGCCCTTAGTATCAATTACCTTATTTAAAATAAATAGTGGTTCTCTTTGTATGGGAAAGAAAAAGGATATAAATTCTTCTAAATTCTTTTTGGACTAATCTCATTTGAAACCATTGATTTAAGTCCATTTAATGATGAATATGTCTTTTTATTCAATTTAATTTTTTCTTCATTTTAGTATTTATTTATTAAATTCAAATTTATTAAATGCATTATATTACTTAATTAATAATATATATTATTCTATATATTACATATTAATTTATAATTTAATTAATAAATAATAGGACTTAAGATTATTCATGAGAAAATTACCATAAAGGTCACTAAAAATATGTCATTTAAATATTTTGATTATATAGTTTTTTTTAGGAACACATAAACCAATCGATTTAAAATTGGTATACTTTAGCCACATAACTTCATAGTTATATGAATAAAGTATTAATTTTCTACGGTAAAAAAAGTGACACTTTGGTCACATAACATTTTATGTCACTAAAGTGTACTAACTTTAAAAATTAAATGACTTATGCGTCATTTGCAAAAGCTAAATGACCAAAGTATTCAAATGATACAAAAAAAGTGACTTGAAGAATCAATCACTCGTTATTAATATTTAAAAAAATATTACTTATGTTACTCAAGATAAATAACCTTGTATAAAAAAAGATAAATAACTATATTCTATAAAAATTTCATATTTTAGATCTGATAATTTATTATTTCATTTATATTACTTTATTAATAAAAAATAAGACTTACGATAATTAGCTGGAAGAAAACGATAATTGTTTATGTTTCTTAAAATAAATAACCTTTTATAAAAGAGAAATGACATGAAATTTAAATAATTGTCAATATTTTAAATATTAATCATTTATTACATAATTCATAAAAGATAAGAATTTTAAATAAATTATACAATAACTTAGGGAAATATAGTAGTCATTAATTTGAAATATATAGATAATTTTGTCCAAAAATTTATAAGACTTCATTTAGGTGGCGGTACAATTTACATATGATTTAAACAAATAATTTTATTAAATGATCTTAACCTTTGAATAAATACAATTTAATAATAAATATATTTCTAATTATGATTAAATATTTTCTTATTTTAAGAATCACTTGTTAATTTAAGTTTTTATATTTATTAACATTCATACCTTTAAATAGTTTCATCCAAAGGGGCTTGTAAATGCATTTTTTTTTTACTTTTTTTAATTTTTCCTTTAGTTAGTTTCTAAATATGTTTGAAATAAAAAAGAAAATTAATTTTTTTAACTTCAAAATTAATTGTAAAAGTAACTTCATTAATCACAACAAGTTTTGAATAAATTATATAGATCAATTGTGATTCACCTAATAGTCTAGTAATACGATTCAATACTCTCTTTTCTCAAAGTTACAAATTCAATCAAACTAAAAGTATAATTTGATAAGGAAAAAAGAATTTTTTTCATTACTCTAAAGCTCTTTTACCAAAATTATTGTAATTTAAACTCTTTTAGTTTTAAAATCATGTTTAACATGTGCATTTAATAATTTTTTATAAAGATTCAAGAATCATAAAGATGAGATATATATTAGGAAAGTCCACTCATTAATATTATGAGAGGCTATTGGGATCTTAAGTTAAATTGTTTTCCAAAATTTAAAATAAATTATAAAGAGCAAAATATATCATTAATTTAATTTATAAGAGTATTTTTGTCCAAAATTATTTTAGATATGATTTAGATTTTTATATATAGTATAGATAAAAATATACATAGATATATGTTCCTTGCACATGAAGTATTATGCATGTTTTTTAATTTTTCCTTTTTTAATTTGTACAACATATTTGAAATAAAACTAAATTAATTGTGAAAATAAATTCATTATAAAATACATGTTTTTGAGTCAATTAAGGATTTATTATTGTAAGAACTCATTAGGTAAAAATATATACGCATATAGAAAATTAATATGATGAGCATCTTTTTTTATAAGTTTTGAAACTGTGTTTAATGTAAGCATAGTTTTTTTAGTCAATAATAAATGAAAGATTATATTTGATAGAACTAGGTTGGTACCTCCGTAATACCCTTCTTCATCTAACCTATCAACTACGGATATTATTAATATGATAAAAAAAAGTAATAGAATTCATTCAATAGCAAAATCTATAATTAGGCCTAATGTTAATGTCCGAAAAAACAAAGGCATTAGAAAATGATAGTGCATCCCATCACCATGTTTTCGTACAGATACTAGGTGCCCTAGAGGCTATACAATTAGCTATAGCATTTCCCTTCCTCAAAATATAGGAACAATGAAAATACATATAATCAATCTTTTTTAAGTAGTCAACCTAAGTAGAATACCATCTTCATGGTACCAATGAAAATATAGTGTTAATAAGAGTAAGCACATAAAAAGAGTCAGACTCTAACCAAAGTCTTTGCGATCCAAAGATGGCAACATACAATGCTGCTTGAATAGC
The DNA here is from genome assembly GCA_030763125.1 of Hippophae gyantsensis. Taxonomy (NCBI): domain Eukaryota; kingdom Viridiplantae; phylum Streptophyta; class Magnoliopsida; order Rosales; family Elaeagnaceae; genus Hippophae; species Hippophae gyantsensis. The sequence goes on along the minus strand of CM061032.1, from coordinate 46,109,192 downwards.
TATCATGAGTTCTCCCTCAAAATCAAATGCAACCACAAGTGGAATATAGAAACAACCTTTTATAAAGGATCTTGATGTCTGAAATACCTCTGCACATCATGGTAGAGTAGGTGAACCAAAAGTGAAACCCTTGGTGTTGACCTTTATCTACCCCCAAGGCAATGGTTTCCAAATTAGCTCTATGATTCGTGGTGCTCATCATGGAATTCCTTGCACTCGCAATCTTTGGAGGATCGCGAGATCCTACACTGTATGTTACATGGACCTATATTGTGATAAACCCGCTTCACAAATAAAATACCAAACTATTCCAAATGCGGAGCTCATAGAGGTGTATTTATCCTCGAAATGAGCATTAGTCGTGGCTTCCATATCACCCAAATGACTAAAATTATACCTATAGTCCATATATTTTTGAGTTGTGACCCACGTTTAAGTGATAAGACACATATCCATAAATCTCGAATGAAAGAATCTATATGAGGTCATCTACCAAAGAAGTTTTAGTCAATAATAAACTCTTTAATATTGTTATATATTAGGAAATTGAACTCATTATTATAGAAATATTTTTCTTGGAAGCAACATTATTCAGTCGTTATTATAAAGCAAACTTGGGAACTAAGGGAAATTCAATTTCAAGCTTGCATAAACCATTAATACATTAATTAACCCATTTCTAAATTTTGAATCTTTTTTAATCTTAGAGTTACTCCATGATAAGCATTAGACTAAACTCTCGAATATCATAGCATATATTTACCCAACATAATTTGTATGAGTAATCCATTGATATAACCATTAGTTGAAGCTCAATCATCCATAGCTTGTTCATAATATTACCAAGGTCATTAAGTCTATTTTACCTCTTTTTCTCTTTTTTAAAATACTAATGATGCATATGAACAACTATCTACAATGATATTATAGATTAAGCATAGTCATCTAAGCTTTGGATTGCTAAATAAGGGAACTACCATGTAACATATATGAATAGATGAATGGATTCCATACCTTAAACATTTGATGCTAAGATATAAGACATCTTAGCCTATAGCCATGGGCATCATTGAGTAAGTCATATACCAAGATGTACAGCAAGGGGAAAGCCAGTTACAGTTAAGATCGTTCCATACATGATCATTAAGTGAAATATGTAGAAACATATGTGGGTAAATGGATATTAACAATGTTTCTAATATGTCTAGTTTATTCCTTTATAATCAACTAGTAAGTCTATGTGTTGGCTTCCTATGTATAAAACAGTGTCTGCATATGTTAATGTTTTGTCTTCCTCTATGTGAGGTTGGTTATTGTGTATCAGTAACATACACACGAACTTAGTTAAAAACTTTGTGATTGAAAGAATATTTTTTTACACAAAATGGGGTTGGTTGTTTAATATGCATACTAGGCCATGAGTTTTGGATTTTGGGTCAATTCATGTGCTGGTATTTATGAAAATTACTCGATGATTTTTGATCAAAAATATGCAATTGTTAGATTGATGAGGTGCTCGAGAAGGGCCTCGCTTCACCCCTCGATGGACCCCTAGTCGATAAAACCATGGTAAGGTGGTCCAACCAATTTGCATTTCTATATAAATACTCCCTCTTATTTTTCTCTTCTTACCCATTCTCGTTATGCTAAAACCCTACCAAAATTATCACTAAAAGTTTCATTTGACTCACAAATTACTCTTGAAGAGCTTATGTATTAATATTCCAGTGTTGTAGATAAAATAGAGTGCTTGAGTGTTAAGCTCAAGACTATTTTTCTTTTTGTTTGAGACACAACATTAGGAGTTAGGGCTAGTTGTTATGTTGAGATATCAAATTGTTATATGCATGATATGTGGATTAACTGTGTATCCCACGTAGAATATTTATGATTTGTGGTGGACTGTGTGTATCTCAGTGACTGTTGGTGGTTCATAACTGAGGAAGGTCCTCAAGGTTTATAGTACTTTACTTTTCACATTAAAAATCTATGGTTTTTTATTCACACTTAACTAGGTTGTTGGCTTTGGAGAAAGTCGAGTTCGTGTGATGGATTAGGTTCATACGAAGGTAGCAAGTGAGGATAATAATATGTAGTTTGGACAAAGGTCTTAAATGATAAAGGTATTAGTGGTTTTATTTCTATCAAAATTATAATTTTTTAATTGATTAATGAATTGTTTAATGCAAAGTGGTTACCATAAACACCCCAAGGGTGTTACCACATAGATAGGAGTTCTATATGAGTTTACCTCATTACATAGTTTGTTATGTATCCTCTATTATTGTGCCAGTACAATTTGAGTTTAAGGTATGCATATTACAATATACTAAAGCCTAAACTGTGACTAGAAAACTTTTATTTTCTTTACCTCCTTTCTAATTAATAAATAATACATTTGTTACTCAAAATTATCTATCTACTTGAGATTATTATTTATTATTGCTATTATGTTTTACTTAAGTGTTTATTATTCTACTATTTGTGAGTTAGGGACGAGCCTTTAAAGAGTCTATATATCTTTACCCTAGTAGTGAACTGGGTTACGTATTCTTTCATAACTATTATGCAAAGTATACCTAACTATATTTCTCTATATCAGTTACATCGTATATAGGTCATTTCCTTCAAACTAGATATAGGTCATACCAGCGACTTAATTAAAAATCCCTTTTATAAATTTTAATTAATGGTCACATACTACTTTTATTATGTTTAATAGTTACGAAGAACCAAGGATTTGTAATAATTTATGTGAAGAATATAATAATACATTTAAATATATGAAATGTTCTTCTTATTCATTCTAATTTTAGAAAAATTTAAATAAAAACCCTTTTCCTTTCAACTCTATTGATAAGAGTCAAATTATTGCATTTTTGTTATGATTTAAATGTTGATATTTGTGTGAAAATTGCGTTTATTTGATTATTTAATCCACAAATGTCATTTCACGGGTATTTCGTGTTTAAAGTGCAATTTCAGGTAAAATCATAATTTTGGAGAAGTTTGGGACAAATTTTAATGAACGGGATTGAGTGCAAATAAAAAGAAAACAAAATTTCAAAATTTGGAATTTCGCCACCGGCGAAAATATTCTCGCCGCCGGCTAAAACCTTATGGAGAATAGGTTGAGCAAAGCAATCTTGCCACCGGCCAAAGAAATCTCGCCGCCGGCCAATGCATTCTCGCCGCCAGCGAAAATTCTACAGAAAGCACGGCGAAAATCTTCCCGAGAGCACAAAATTTGGCAAATTCATCTCGCCGCTGGCCAAATTTATCTCGCCGCCGGCCAAAATCGAAAACCCAAAAAAAATTTATTTTCTAGAAATCTCGCCGCGGCGAGAATAATGTCGCTGCCGGCGAGTTTTGTCCGAAAACAGATTTTTTGGTTGTTTTGTTCCAAAATTGCCCCCCCAAACCCTAGATCTATATATATAATATGATGGGAAAAGAGGGGGACGACAGAGAGAACAGATCTGAATCATTTTTGGAGGAGAAAAGGCAAATTTTGGAGAGAAAGTTTGGAGAAGCTTGAAGGATCATCACCATTGTTGCTACCAAGTCTTCATCTTCAAGAGTTTTTCATCTCTTCTCCTTAGCCTTCATATTCTGCATTTTATTCAGATTTGTTATTCATGAATTCAATTGAAATAATGGTTGTTCTTATTTCCGTTATGAACTAATTCGTTTTTGCTAAGGCTATGATGTAGTTAAATCAAGGAAATCTGATTTCTTTTGTTATGGTTATATGAATTCATTGTTTTCAAGTCGAGTATTTATTTCCATGCTTAATGCTTTTAAATTTCTGATCAAGATTTAAATGATTTGTTGCATTATATTGAGATCGAGAGGAGATGTTTAATGAATACTTCTTGTGATAAATATCGTATGTTGAATGCGAGTTTGACACCTAATGCATTATGTATGTGGTTATTCCAGAAATTCCATAAATCGTAATGTGCTTATTTGTGATTAAATCTTCATAGAAATATAGTTGGTTTTCATAGATAAGTAATTCTAATATAACTTGAGAAAGAGTATTAGATAAGTTTGGGTTTTTCAACCATCACTTTTAGCTTTGATTCTCATATAACATGACTTGAAATCGGATTAAATTGATTTAGCGAAATCAAATGCCTTAGCGTTTTTAATCATTTGTGAACAACATTAAATTTTGTTATTTACGTTTAATTTTATGTTAATTTGCTTTTAAAACAATTTCAACAATTCAGTTTTCAAATAAAATTAGGGTTAGTCAATTTCGGTACTTAGTAACGCCATTCCTTGTGGGTTCGATATCCGTACTTTTGTACACTTTATTACTTGAACGATTCGTACACTTGCGAAAATAAGCATCATCTATCATAATAATCTTCCACTAGCCCTTGAGCAAAAGGGAGATATGTTCTAACCTTATCCCTTCTAGGTGACCCTCAAAACTCTTGGTTGGTACTGTTTTGGTAAACAACTTCTATGTCTCCCTTATGCACAATATCTCAAATTAAATGATACTTGTGCTCTATATGCTTTCCTTGATTGTAGATTCTTGGTTATTTTGGGTTAGCCACTGCTACACTATTATCATAGTACAATGTAAGTGCCTGGCCCATGTTTGGTACAAATTTCAAATTCGAGAAGAACTTATAGAGCTATACACATTCTTTTTAATGTTTTAACAGCAACATCATATTTGACCTCCATTATGTAATTAAATGTAATCTTGCTTCATGCTCTATAGCATCATAACCCTCTACCTATGATAAACATTGATTCAGATGTTGATCTTCGAGAATAGTCAAAGCTTGTGTATTATGTAAGGAGCTAATGTCCATCATAATACATAAGCATATAATTCCATATTCTCTGAAGATACTTGAGGATGAATTTGATAACAACCCAATGATCCAATCCTAAGTTTGATTGATACCAATAACATAGTAAATATGAGACCTAGTATAAAATTTGGCATACACCAAACTTTCAACTGCTAATTCAGATGACACCTATCTCATATCCTCTATCTCTTGATGTGTCTTTTAACTCTACTCATATTGGGTAACTCAATTTCTAGTAGATAAAGTACATTTTTTAGAATTTTATATAGAAAACCTTGACAACACCATGATTATATACGATTCTTGAGATAGGGCTAAGAGCTTGTTTTGATTATCATGAATGATCTATAAATCTTGAACATAGGTTTCCACTTTGAGATCCTTGATTTGGAAGTGCTTAGTTAACCATTGCTATACATCTAACAATAACTCTATATTGTTCCCAATATGTAAAATATCATCCATATAATGCACTAGGAAAACAACTTTGATACCTTTTATGAGTTTATAAAGACAAGGCTCAATATGGTTATGCTCAAAACCATAGATCTTCATGATTTCATCAAATTGGATGTTCAGTGAACTTGATGCTTGCTTGAGTTTGTAAATGGACCTCTAAAGCTTATAAACCTTTTGCTCATTGCTTTCAACCATGAACCCTCTTATGGGACCATATATATAGTTTCCTCAAGATAACCTTTCAAGAATGTGTCCTTGATGTCTATTTGTTAAATGTTATAATTGAGAGTTGTTGTAAAATACAGTAGCTTATGAATGGGTTTAAGTATTTCTATTGGCGAGAAAGATTCCTTAAATTCAGCCCCTTCTTTTTGGTAAAACCCTATGCTAGTAGTCTAGTTTTGAAAGATTTCACTTTTCCATCCTATCCTTTTTGTCTTCTTGTATAACCATTTTCACCCAATAGTCCTCACCTCATTAGGTTTATCTATAGGTTCCCATACAAAGTTGGAATATATCAATTCCATCTCAAGGTTCATAACCATAATTCATTTACCATTTTCAATATCCTCTATGGCTTACTTAAAACCAATGGCTCATACAATATGATTGTCATACAAAATAAGTTATACCTCACTTACTTCTATGTTTTGATCAAGTTTTTAAATTTCCCTCCCACTTTGATGAAGTTGTGGTGAATCTTGATTATGGATTATGCTTGATCTCATCAAACTCCAATTCCTCCAAACTAGTTTTCTTTGAGGCTCATGGTTGTTCATATAATCATATTTAAGGAATATGACATTCACTGACACAAATAACTTATTCTCTTAACTATTATATAAAAAAACTCCATTTATTTCTTAACAATACCCAACAAAGATGCATATTTCTAATCGTGGCTCTAACTTCTCAGACTTTTTTTAATTGTTTATGTTGAACATGCCTAAATATAGATGCGGTGCAAACTAGGTCTTCACCCAATATTTGGTTTCATGGGAGTCTTAGGGACAAACTTAAAAGGAAGTACATTAAGCAAGTATGCTACTATTTGTAAAGCATAACCCCTAAACAATATGGGTAGTGATGCTTAGCTCATCATTAACCTAACCATCTCAAGTAAACTCGCTTTTCACTTCTCTATAACACAATATTTTTTGGTGTATCAGGTGTTGTAAGCTACGAGACTATCCCATTACATCTTTAATGAATTACTTAGTTACTTTTTTAGCTTTAGTACAAAATTCATGAAAGTTTCCAAAAGTTTCAATCTTTGGCTACAATAAGTAAATATACCTATATCTCCCTTAATCATTAAAGAATGTGACAAAGTACTCATATCAATCTCTAGCTTGGACATCTGATTGTACAACTTTGAGTGGTAGAGTTTTTCTATATCCCTTTGCCAAAAATGGTGCCTTTTTCATCCTACCTTCTAGATATGGTTGTATAACTAGGAAGGTACCAACACTTCGTTCTCTCATAGGACAATCTTTTGCAAGTCTTTGAATCAAGTCAAGTCTAATATGGTCAAGCCTTAGATTCCATAAGTAGGTATCATTATTAGAACTTTTTTTCTTTTTAGGTATATGTTGCTCTACTCTCAATATTTTAGAGTTTAGTAGTAGATTAGACTTTGTGTTTAATAGATATAGGACATTTTCCAAAAATGTTATTCAAACAGATATTCCATTGTTGTAAATAATCATCGTATTATTATTAAATAAAACTTTATAATATCTAGAAAGATATATTAAATTTCAAATAAACCTAAGAATAAAATAAACAATATCTAATAATAAATATACAGTATTCCTAAGTTAAAGTCTAACTTCTCTCATAGCCTGAGTTGAAACGAGATCACCATTGCATTCTCGCATTATGAAGTGTTGACCTAGAAATCCAACTGGAAAACGAATTGATAACAAAGAAGATTAGTTATGGTTAGTCACCATATAATTAACCCTATAATGATCATGTATCACATAGCTTTGCACATGATTCATGAATAAGTAAATCATATTTACCTTTCTCTTTATTTATGATGCTCTTTGGTGATAAGAATTTTGCACAATTCCTCTTCTAATGTTGGAAAGAAGAAATCGCAATGGAAAATAATAAAAGGTATATTGGACATTCTCTAATTAAAAAGATGCTGAGTTGAAGACTCTACATGAAAAGGTAAAGGATTTATATTGTTCTGTAAAATTCCTATAGGCATCTATTGAGGAAAATGATGACCTCTTATAAACTTTGAGTGGCAAGTAGTCTGAGCTTAAGAAAGATGGGATCACTCCAAAGAGACAATGAAAAAAATTATGTTGATTACTTAGAAGTTGATGAGATTTTGAGTAGTAACTAAGATGTAAGTTTCCAAATGGGGTTTGGGTTATATTGAAGAAATTTTTAGCTCTTCAAATTTTGATCCAAAGTTCATCAAGCCTATGGTTGCTAATCCAAAGATGAAAAAAATTATTTCAACAACAAAAGGTAAAAACCAGGATGCATCTCAGTTATTCTATTCTAGTAGAGGTGAACATATCATCTTCTAATTTCTTCTCTTCTCTTACTAGTGATGGTCTATTGCCTAGTCATATATGCATTCTACTACTTGTCACCATTAAGGTGAGCATGGCCATGTAAAATCATACTATGAGAGACTGGCTACTCATCCTTATGTGAGAGTCAGTTTTAGTGTTTCTTCTCATTCACCATTTCTTGTATTACCCATGGCAGTCAGAGATGTGGTTAACCTCATTCTTCTATACATACTTCGTATATGCACAGCATTATTGGCCACTATGCCAGATGGTTTTGGAGATATTCTTAAAGTAGCTCTAGCAAATCTTTACCTCATTCCTATGACATCGATTATTCAGGCTATAACTAATGTGGTTGACTTGAAATTTTATACTATGATTCATTATGCATGGATGTTATAGCATCGAGAGAGCTCAATAACACTTTTCTAAAAGCCCTCTTAGCTATTAATATGAGATAAATCTATTGGTTTTTCTTGAATTTATAAAAAAAGATAACATGGGTATTCCATACTATTTAGAGAAATGTGAACCAAGGTTTACATGTTGGTACAACTTCCCCAAAAAAATTCATTTCAAGAAGGAATACAATTTGATCACTATTCTATGGTGATTAGTATGTGAGGATGTTTTTCTTTTCCCACACACTTTTTTTGTGTAGTATTTATGTATGTGTTTTCCTTTTTATAATTTATTTTATGGTTATTTACATTTATTTATGTTATTTAAAATTAATTTCAATGACTTATTTCAAAAGAAATTGGAAATATTTTTAATTTACTTTGTTTTCTCTTTTTCTCTCTTCTTTGGTTACTCATTGACTCCTTCGTTGACCCTTCATCAACCTCTCACTTAGTTCTCACTAAGTAGAGGTTTTCAACACTCATTGAGATCTTATTGACCCTTTAGTAATGTTCTTATTGAGGTGACTTTTTTCCCTAATTTACTCTTGTCTCATTTGTTTAATCCATGTCAATTTTCAGCATCATATATCTTACCTTCTAGAAACTTTATCAACTTCTCAACTTACACGTAAACACTTTAGCCTACTCACTTTACACTCTCAACTTCTCAATTTAGATGACATTTTTAATAAGGCTTCAGTTGTTGCTGAATAGGGTACTACTTTTAAAGCTGCATTGCTTGTCCAAATTGACCAATGCAAAATGATGACTTCCTTCTCATCGAGGAAAGATTTACTTACTTTTTTTGGCTATCTCTTTTTAGTCTTATTTATTTATATCATCCTACCTTTGTACAATAATTCTATAATATTATTTCTCCCTTTTGTATTCATAATTTTTCTATCTCTTTCACTTTCCAAAAATGTTCTATCATGTTCTCAAGGGTATATATTATTAGAATACTATATCTTCTTGATGCTTAGATTTGATCAAATCCTATCAATCCTTAAGTATGATAACCTCATTCATTCTAACTTTCCTTTTGAATTCCTCAATCTCAATTCTAGAGATGTTACATAGATGTCTAGTATGTTGATTGATTGTCAACAATAGTTTGGTGGAGGTGATGTCTCCTAAAATGTTTCCACTATAAGATAGATGTCTTTAGGATATCTTAAACACTTGTTCATCCTCATTCTTATACCTCTTCCATGATGACTCTCTTTTGTTAATTTCCAATTGCCATTCCTAACAATGAGAATATTGATATAGCTAGTAGAATCTTTAGGACCCTTGTCTTCCATTCTTCTTTTGTTGCTCACATACCCTTAACTATCCTACTTTGATTACCCATTATGGTATACTATTTTTGGACCTTTGTGTATCAGTCACTTTCTAATTTCCATTCCTAAGGTTCTTTTTGCTTCGTGTTTTATATCTACCTTAATGTATCTATCTAGTCATCCTTTTTAGACCCGACAAAATCCTCCCCCTAATTCTTCTTCTTAGGGTATCTCTATATCTTTTGTTAATTCTCTCATTTATTATTATCCAAGTCATCAATATCAAGAGATCTCTCTTCTAAGACAAGAGGTTAAAGCTACTAAGAAGGACATAGCCATATAGTTTGTTGCCATCACCTAGGAGGTTGCCTTATTTGACAAGACTTTGGTATAACTTAACAAACACATGTTCAGATTGGAGTAGCCTGATCCTCGATATAATTCTCCTCAATATTTTGGTTTTTTCCATTCGATTTGGCATCAAGGTAGTGGTGCTTGTCATAGAAACACCACTGATGTTGACTTTAGTATTGTGTATCATTCAAATTTTTTTGGTAGAGACCATACTGATCACCCTAAAAATACAAGCTCACTTGTTTCTTTGACTAATACCAACCTTCTTTTTGGTCCCTTTGGTGGGTATATTAGAAGTGTAATCTAGCCTACTACTTGTAAAGTGTCAAGCCAAGCTAAAGGATGATAAGGATGGAGCAAAATCTTGGTTTAATGTTATTTTTTATATACTTTTTTCATGAGTTCTAAACTCATTTGTAGTCAAAAATATTTTTTTTATTGAAATGTGTATGTTTTTTTATTGCTAATGCTATTTGTGTACTGTTTAGTGTTGTTATATGTTGTTGGTTATGTAGTGGTTGCCTACTTTATTTAGTTTCTCTACTATTGAATTAGCAATTAGAATTATTGCATCTTGTATATCTTATCTCCCTCATTTATGAGGATCGCCCTTTGACTTTATGTGTCAAAAAAAGGGAGATAAATGTCTATACAACTTGTTTGATTACTGCATGGGATGGTAAGTGCATATTGCATTGCATCATTATAACCTACAGTTATGAGGAATATAACATGAAGTTAAGAGGATTTGTGTTTTCCTTATTATATGTTTGAGTTTTCTATAACTAGACATAATTTTGTATAGTTTTCTTCATGGGTATGTGTTGTTTTATGTGTACATGATACTAGTGTAGTTATAGACTACGAAGTTCAGTTGAGAGTTATTTGAAGATCAAACATGTAGTATGGAGTGATTTATGTTGTGTCTATTAGGTTGTGTAGTGTTTTTCCACGAAAAAACCAAATGGGGAGATTGTAAGTCATGTTGTTTTGGTTTTAGCCTTCTTATGTGTAAAAAGAGAGTATAAAACCCTAAGAGTTTGTAATAAATTGTAAAAGTATCTTAAAAGGAATTTTTTCATAATATTCTAAGATGTAGCAACGTATCAAGAAATTTCATGTGAAAAATTAGATCAATAGTAAAAAGTTAGAGAAATTTTTCTATAGCTCGTCGAGGCCTTGCCAGCTCATGAATGTCCAACAAGGGGTTAGCGAGGCATTACAACACTAACTGGGTCTTACAGTGGTCACATTGGGGTAGCTTGGTAAGCCATCAGTGAGGGGCAACAAGGACCCAATTTTCGCCATAAATACCATAGAAACAACCCATTTTTCTTCACTCCAAAATTTTCAAACTCTCTTTATCTCTCTAAAATATTTTGTTGTTTGGTACATTTCTAAGCACATTTTGGCGATAAAATATCCAGTAGTTTGGGTTGAAAAGAATAATGTCTCAGAACAATAAATTATTAGCTTTTATTTAGACAATCTCAAAAAGTTCTTGCCAAAAGGAAAAGGAGTTAGTGGTAGGGTTAGGTGCGTTATTAGAAATGTTTTTAGGTAGGGGTTTCTTTCTCTAACATTTTATTCATGCATTATTTTAATGAAAATGTTATGCATCATATATTATGAATAAAGGAAAATGGATAACACGATTTTTATGATAAATATTAAAATACTCGTTGTAAACATTTTTATATGCATACATGAAAAATATTTATGAAATGAGCTAAAAATGTAACTTATGGCATCTACAATTTTATATGTGCATCATGAAAATAATTTTCATGTGAAGTGCACATGTATGTATGTCATGTCAAGTATGGAAACCATAGGGTACAAGTTGGAGTAGACTTTTTTTCTGACATACTATATATATACACTATATTCGTATGTATTCTCAGAGTTTATCCATCTATGGGTCTCAGAGTTTTTCCACCTGTGGATCTCGAGGTTACATATCATGCATATGGATTTTGTACTTGACATTGTATATTTTATATCATATGAGCATACATGGGATATATGGAATGTGTACTCCACCTGGTTTAAGGGGTAAGGAAGTACATATATAAAAGATTTTATAAACAAAAATTCTCCCCATATTGTACCATATTATATTAATGATGATGATTATATGTGACAAGTATCATGAATATTTTTTATGATATTATTTTGGAGTGGACTCTTACCGAGCTAGTTGTAACTCACCTCATTTTCCCTATCTATCCCCTAGATTAGATTTTTGCTTGTATGCTTCATAGCTCAATATTGAAGAAGAAAGAAAATTTTGGTGTACTTTTATTTTTCCTTTTCCATTTGTATCATGTAATTTTGGTTATTTCTTAAAAAATATGATTCAAAAATACCTATCATTTCTATCTCATGTGCCCATTTTTTAAGGAAGGACAAAGAGTCTATACTTTTACTTAATGTATATTTCATCCACCATGTAAGGTCGACAACTGACGGTTTAGCATTTCACATACTCATATAAATTAGTTTCTGTATGTTTGCATGATTCACAGACCAATCAGGGGCTTCAACCAAATAGTTGGCATATTTAGGTTGTGTTTGAATTATAGTTGACGGGGCAAAACCGACATCACCGATCCTACCATCGCTTTGGTTTTATGTATTTATAAAACTCTCGCGAGTGCATGAATCATTTCGTAGAAAATGATAAGTATACTCCCAAGGTCGATCTAAGGAAGGAATGTATGTGGTTTTTAATTTATTATTCAAACTTTTAAAAACGAAATTAAATCCTAAACATCCTATCACGATATTTTGGGGTTTTTTGTTTTTAATCTAATAACATAAAAATAAACATAGATATAAATTCAATAAACATTTATGAAAATTTTATCTTTTATAATAGTGGAGTATTTATGGATATAATAACTAAGTTAATTATGTTTGCTCATATTATTTAGGTTATTAAAGATATAAATTGATATTTATTGATTCTATCTTTTTTATAGGAATACCACCTTTGGTGGGGTTACATATTCTTTGTTAACTAAACAAATCAATTAACACCTATGGGTGGGGTTGATAACTAATTTGGTTAGTTAAATTAATTTCTTTTTCTAAGAGATTGAAAATGAACCATTTAAATGCCACCTTTGGTGGGGTTAGACAGTTTAAACTTTATTCAAGGTGTCCAAATTAAACCTAAGAATTTAGTTATCCGAGTACTAACTTTCAAATTTTAAAATCATTACTGAAAACATGTTGTCAATAAATTTTTAGATAATAATTCTTATAAAAACTTTTGAAATAGAGTTTAACTCTAACTACCGGGCGATTGTACCAACAAATAAAAGAGCACTACTGTAAATTAGACTGGATAACTAAACCTTAAAATCTAATTTTCAGATTTAAGTTTGTAATGAAAAATAATATATTTCTCTCTAACATTCTTAATATAAAATCTTGAATAAAAACAAACTCAATTCATTTTAAAGATTTTCACCCATTTAATATTTCGCAAGCATAACAATGTTATTATTATATCATGTTTACCAATAGCTAGCAAAGTTAAATTTAATCACAGACAAATTAAATGTAACATGTAAGAATAAAGCATAAAAATAACTGTAAAGAAAATAAAATCCTTACAGTACTTTGATGTTATTCCTGATATTGGAAAACCTACAAACGGAATTTGCACTCCCATTTATTGAATCAAAAAGCAAATAAATTACAAAAACATAACTAGTTCTTCTCAAAAAGAGAAGAACTCTAAAACTAGGAGAAACTAACTAAGAAAAAACTAGAAAAACTAAAAAAACTAAGAAATGAGAGAAAGAAAGAGAAGATAAGAGAAGATGTGTTTTGAGGTGTGTTTAGTTGCGAAGAGAATGGGGGTATTTATAGGTGAGGATGGGAAGAAAAAGTGGGTGAAAAAATGGTGGAAATGCGGAGTAGTGAATGATGATGTCATTTGATGACATCAGTATGACGTGGGGCGGCTGCGCGTACAGATGGGGTGCAGATGGGTTGTGGCGCACGCAGACAGAAGTAGGGGCACGCGCGGAAAGTAGCAGGGGTGCGTAGAGGTGCACGCGGCAAGAAGCAAGGGCATGCGTGGATAGGAAATGCAGCACGCTCGGGATAGGAGCAAGGGTGCGTATGGGACTAGGCGTGGGCGGGCTGCGGCGGCTGCTCGGCGCGACTGGGCGGCTCCGTGCGCGATTTCCTCCTTTTTGACATTTTTGACCTTTTTGACCCATTTTGTCCAATTTTTCCATATTTTTTTACCTTTCCTCGTTTATTTATGAATATATTTGTGATGTATTGCCTCCAGTATTCCTCTTTGAGTATTTAAGTTACGTTTTTAAGCGAAAATACCTGAAAAACAATAAAAATACCTATGATTCCGAAAAGATAAATTTATATAAATATATGATAAAATCATATAAATATATATTTTTAATCAATTAATGTGCATAAAATCATGGTAATTTTAGTATTTTTTTAGCACTCATCACAAAACTAAACATTAAACTATCCTAAATCACTTCCGTGAATTGACGCGGTTGCATTTAGCCTATACAACAAGCCTTTAAACCCCTAGGTTGCCCTAGTGGACGAGTTAAGTCTCGTGAGGGTTTTTAGTAATAATACTCAAAAACATTGAACTAAATGTAAAAATTAAAAGAAATAATAAAATAATCAACTTTAAAACTAAAATTACAACAAAATCAAAACTTAACTTTTAAAAATAAAATAAAAGAAAACAACATGAAACATAATACAAAAATGTCTCATACTTTTTAATCTCCTTTAAGATCATAATTAAAATCTCAAGCATAAGTTATTTTAATCTCTTTAAACAATCATGATTTATTATAATAATTAGTCGAAAATCATTTTCATATTTCATATCAAAAATGTATCAATTTAATTTCACCCAATTTCAGTGTCATGAATCCGAATTCGCTTCGACTCTATTCCTCACAAGTCAATACTCTCAAAACACTGAATCCTATGGGTTCAAAGACTCATACTAATTTATATGCGAAAGAGTTGATGTATAGAAATGAACTAATATGTTCGCATATGTATAAAGAATAAAGACTCAAAGTGTTATTTTGACATTGATCTCATGGAAGGAATCAAATATATAAATTTTAAAGATATCATATATAAAAATTATTTTCATGCATAAATCAAACTCATTAAGAAAATATTTTAAGATATATGACTTTTACAAATGAAGAAAGTACAATGACTTTTTAGGGAATTACTTCCTATATCTTTCTTTTGTAATTAGCCTTTACTCACAACTTTGTAGGCAATATGGGTCATAGTATGTAGATTATACTATATATTCTTTATCTCTCTATATTTTTCTGATGATATTTTTCAATATATATCATTTTTTAGAGAGTCAACCCATGTACAGATTGTACATTTGTTTTTAGGATTTTGGGTAATGCGGGTCATAGTATGTAGATTATATTATATATTTTTTATCTCTTTATATTTTTCTAAAGATACTTTTCAATATATATCATTTTTTTAGAGAGTCAACCCATGTACAGATTGTACATTTTTTTTAAGATTTTGGTGAGTGGTTAATTTTGTGGCTTTTCTGTTTGATTTGGTTTAGGTAACCCCAGATATATCTTTTTTTTTTGTAGCAGTCATGCATGAATGAGATAAAAGCATATACAATCAATTTATACTCAAATCATTTAATCTAAGCAAAAATAATAATAAAAAATATACGACACTCTAATAAGATGAGAAAAAATTCATACATTCAATATTAATGCCTATAGAGATCATCTAAAAATTTGAAGAAATAAGAAATGTGTTTGGAGTAGAAAAACTATATATTTCACTCTTAATAAGGGAAATTAGGCTCAAATTATATCTCACAAAGGTAGTCTCCACTAAAACAAATTCATAAACACCGATTTTGGGTTTAATATAATTTCTACATCTTATCAAGAAATACTAGTTATGGAAAAAACTAACTAATTATCAAAAACAATTACAAAATATTTCATGATATGTTTTCAAAAATTAATCTAACAGTACAAAAGACTTAACTATTTACTTAAATTTGATTTAAAGAAATGATAATTTTTTGTTAGAATTTTTTTTTAAATTCCAAAAATTACTAAATCACACAAAGAAAATAAAACCAAACACAATAAAAATGAAAATGTGAACATAAAAAAGAAAATTATTTTTTTTAAAATTGTTAAATTATTTTTTTTAAATTAAGCATGGTAACTTTTCACCACCCCCAACCTAGAACTTACATTGTCCTCAATGTAACAACTGTAAATTAAAGATAAAGAGAAATGAGAGGAAATATTACCTATTTCTTGAGAATGTTGCAAGTAGTGATGGAGAAATGTAGGTGCATCCATCATGTTCATTAAAGTACACACAGATAGATCACTGTGAACTTCTAACTTCTCAACAAATTTTTTTAGTTTTAACAATTTTTAAAACTATTCAAATGTAATTAAACTAAAATAAACATAGAAATGAAGTGAATAAAACAAATAAGAGGAAATTACCTAAAATGATAGGTTGCCTCCCATCCAGCGCTTAGTTTAACGTCTTAGCAAGACGTAACTTGGGGATTTCATTTTAAGTAAACTCAATATCCCCTCATCAATGAGTCAATCAAACCTACAAGTAAGACAAGATTGTCTACCTACACTTTTTCAATCATGTCCTATGTATTTTCAAATTTTTCTATACTTAAAACTAGGGATATGCTTGTGAGTTTTAGATCATCCACGTCTAGGTACAAATCAAATAATTAAAGGCATCAAAACACAATTGTACCTAGATCAAACAAAATAATTAACTCCTTAGATTGTAATTAAAACTTTAAAATTTTGGAGATAGTTTCAGATTTTTTTTTGTTTTTTTAAGTATAATATCTAAGTTAAAATAACATAATCAGTATTAACCAAGAGTGCTCCCAAGAAAGAATGGTGGGGCAAAGGCTCCTTAAAAACCATCCTTCTAGACAGAGCAACGTTCCCCGGAAAAACTAGTGGCACAAAGGCTTCCAGGAACTAGTTTCCTAGATAGAACTCCCTTAGATCTTTACTAATCATGCTATTAAAATTAAGTTAAGTTAAGTTAAAATTTAAGTTAATTAAGTCAATAAAAAAGTAGGTTAATTAAGTCAATGAAAATCTAAGTTAATTAAGTTAGTAAATTAAATTAATATAAGTTAGTAAATTAAGTTACTAAAAACCTAACTTAATTAACTTAAACGAAAATTTATTAAAAACTTAACTTAATTAAGTTAAACGAAAATTAAGATTAAAAAAATAGTTAAAAAAAATTAAACAAAAAATAAAATAAATTGAAAGAGGTAAAAGAAAAATAAAAAATTTAAAATTTAAAATTAAGCCCAAAATAAAATAAAATAAAATAAAATAATTGAAAAAAACAATTGAAAAAGATAAAAGAAAAAAATTGAAAATAAAGTTTTTGATTTTTTTTTTTTGAAAAAAAAATTATTTTTTAAATAAAATAAATTTTTTATTTTTTTATTTTGTTTTTATTTATTTTTTTCTATTTTATTTTATTTTTTATTTATTTTATTTAAAATTTATTTACGTTTTTTTTTACTTCAAATTTCAAAATTCAAAATTATTTTATTATTCATACTATAATTTTTTATGAAATTTAAAATTAAATTTTTTTTTGTTATTTATTATGAAATTGAAATTTGAATTTTTTTACTATTCATGAACGGTAAGTTTATTTATTTTTTTACTATTCACAAACAACAAATTTTTTTTTTTAAATCACAATTATTTACAACACAAATTTTTTTGAAAATTTTGATAAATAATTTAAAAATGATATTCCTTCCCCGGCAACGGTACCAATAACTTGACGGGGCAAAACTAACATCGCCGATCCTAACATCGCTTTAGTTTATGTATTTATAAAACTCTCGTAAGTACACGAATCATTTCGTAGAAAATGATAAGTATACTCCCAAGGTCGATCTAAGGAAGGAATGTATGTGGTTTTTAATTTATTATTCAAACTTTTAAAAACGAAATTAAATCCTAAACATCCTATCACGATATTTTGGGATTTTGTATTTTTAATCTAATAACATAAAAATAAACATAGATACAAATTCAATAAACATTTATGCAAATTTTATCTTTTATAATAGTGGAGTATTTATGGATATAATAACTAAGTTAATTTTGTTTGCTCATATTATTTAGGTTATTAAAGATATAAATTGATATTTATTGATTCTAACTTTTTTATATGAATACCACCTTTGGTGGGATTAGATATTCTTTGTTAACTAAACAAATCAATTAACACCTGTGGGTGGGGTTCATAACTAATTTGGTTAGTTAAATTAATTCCTTTTTCTAAGAGATTGAAAATAAACCATTTAAATGCCACATTTGGTGGAGTTAGACAGTTTAAACTTTATTCAAGGTGTCCAAGTTAAACCTAAGAATTTAGTTATCCGAGTACTAACTTTCAATTTTTAAAACCACTACTGAAAACATGTTATCAATACATTTTCAGATAATAATTCTTATAAAAACTTTTGAAATAGAGTTTCACTCTAACTACTGGGCGATTGTACCAACAAATAAAATAGCACTACTCTAAATTAGACCGGATAACTAAACATTAAAATCTAATTTTCAGATTTAAGTTTGTAATAAAAAATAGTATATTTCTCTTTAACATTCTTAATATAAAATCTTGAATAAAAACAAACTTAATTCATTTTAGAGATTTTCACCTATTTAATATTTCGCAAGCATAACAACGTTATTATTATATCATGTTTACAAACAGCCAGTAAAGTTAAATTTAATCGCAGACAAATTCAATATAACATGTAAGAATAAAGCATAAAAAATAACTGTAAAGAAAATAAAATCCTTATAATACTTTGATGTTATTCCTATTGCTAGAAAACCTCCAAACGGAATTTGCACTCCCATTTATTGAATCAAAAGCAAATAAATTACAAAAACATAACTAGTTTTTCTCAAAAAAAGAAGAACTCTAAAACTAAGAGAAACTAACTAAGAAAAAACTAGAAAAACTAAAAAAAATTAAGAAATGAGAGAAAGAAAGAGAAGAGAATATGTGTTTTGAGGTGTGTTTAGTTGTGAAGAGAATGGGGGTATTTATAGGTGAGGATGGGAAGAAAAAGTGGGTGAAAAAATGATAAAAAATGGTGGAAATGTGGAGTAGTGAATAATGATGTCATTTGATGACGTCAGCATGACTTGAGGCGGCTGCGCACGCAGATGGGCAGTGGCACGCGTGGCAAGCAGCAAGGGCACGCGCGGACAGGAAATGTAGCGCGTGCGGGACAGGAGCAAGGGCGCGTGCGGGACAAGGTATGGGCGCGCGCGATATGGGCGTGCTGCGGCGGCTGCTCGGCGCGGTTGGGCGGCTCCATGCACAATTTCCTCCTTTTTGACCTTTTTGACCCATTTTGTCCAATTTTTCCATATTTTTTTACCTTTCCTCATTTATTTATGAATATATTTGTGATGTATTACATCAAGTATTCCTCTTTGAGTCTTTAAGTTACGTTTTTAAGCGAAAATACTTGAAAAACAATAAAAATACCCGTGATTCTGAAAAGACAAATTTATATAAATATATGATAAAATCATATAAATATATATATTTTTAATCAATTAATGTGGATAAAATCATGATAATTTTAGTATTTTTTGAGCATTCATCAATAGTTTAGCTGGTATTTGTGGCACCTTACTTAGCATTTTTTCAACAAAAAATGACTAGTTTCTGAGCTTACAAATAGCTCATTAAGTGGTTAGGAAGAGCTCTTTGAGTTATTATGATAGATATTGGACATTACCCTCACTAGTTATTACCATCGTCAAAGTGATCAAAGAGGTGGTAGGGAGCCCTATAGAAGTTGAAAATATTTCTACAAATACCCTATCATTTTGTGTGTTTTATTTTAATTAGAAAATGTGGGAAAAATTTTATAGTTTGAAAAAATTGAAGTTTTGTGAAAATTGGTTTTCTAGTTCCATATTAGTGATATGTTGAGTGTGGCTTTGTATTAGTGATACATTAAGTGATTTAAAAAAACTTATTTTTGGAAGGATTTAATAAAAATTGAATTAAAATCCATGACATAGCTATAACTAGGTACATTTGTATATGGGTTGCCATAAACTATGTTGTTTTACTATATTGAGTAGTTAGTGAATATGACATATCATTTGGTGGTAGAGTTATAGAGGATAGCTGATTCATTTGGATCACAATTCTATGGAGAGAGTTGTGGAGGCAGCTTAGGTAAAGTGGAGCATAATTCTTTAACTGAAATAGGTATAGACATATAATTATTTAGTTTTTGAATTATTGATTTACTTATTAGTGAATTGCTTGTTATCGATTTGTTGCCTTAAGTGATCAATGAATGTTACCACATAGATGTTGGATCCAATGTTAATTTACCATATTATATTTCCATGTTATGTATGCATACATATGCTATTAGTATAATTAGAGTGATTACCAAATATGTTCACATATAGGAGGTACTAATTGTGATTAGAAATAATTTTTGTTGTTTACTGTTTTCCTATTTGTATTTAATGTGTTTATCAAGTTGTTATTATTTCTTCTCTATATTTGCATCTATGTATTTTTTTCCATTAAATGCATGGCTTATTAAGACCTTGAGGTGTTTATTTAAAATCTTTCTTAAGTGTGCCCCTAGAGCGGGACTTTCAAAGGTTTTGCTAAAAACCATATATCTTTATGGTTTCCTCAAATAGGATGTTTCTATCCTAAATGGATCTCTTAAGCATGCAAACCTTTTTATCTTCACTTCCACTATGAACTTCTCTAGTTGGACCATATTGATGGTGTCTTTAAGATAGTTATTCAAGAATGGTGTCTTGGCATCCATTTGGTAAATCTCATAATAAAGAGCTGATGTAGTGGATAAGAACATCTGAATGGATTTAATTATTGTTACTAGAGGTCAAATTTCCTTATTGTCAACCCCTTCTTTTGGGGTAAAACCCTATGTCACTAGTATAGCTTTGAAATTCTCTAGTTTTTTATCCACACCTTTTTTTCCTTTTGTAGAGCCATTTCACCAAATATGTCTCATCTCATCAGGTTTACCTACAAGTTCTACAATACAACTGTGATACATTCATTCTATTTCGAGATTCATAACCATAATCTAATTATCTATATCAATATCCTTCATTGCTTGTTTATAAGACAATGTGTTATCTATATGAATAGTAAAAATGTTGTGTCACTTCGGCTTTTGTGTATCAATCTGGCACTATAATACCTTTTCCATTAAGATGAAGTTAGGGTGGATTTTTAATGGATTATGGTTTCTAGTTTTAGTCGAGTATAAATATTAAAAGATAATTATGGTTTGGTCCTATCAAACTCTAATTCCTTAAGCACCACTTTGTTTCTATGTTTTTTATTAATCAATAATCATCTTCAAGGAATATGGAATTCATTGACATGAACACCTCATTATCTTGACTATTATAGAACAAACCTCATTTAGTTTCTTTACAATATCCAACAAATATGTACATTTCAAAACTTGGCTCCAACTTCCCAAACTTTAATTTACACATGTGTGTTGGACATCCCTAGATGCATATGTGATGCAAACTAGGTTTGTGTTGCATCCATATTTCCATTAGAGTCTTAGAGGAAGATGTAGAAGGAATCTCATTTTGCAAGTATGTAATTGCTTGCCGTACATATCCCTATAGCATTATAAGTAGTGAATTATAGCTCTTCATTGACCTAACCATCTCGAGTAAAGTTCTATCTCTCCTTTTTGTGACACAATTATGATGTAGTGTTATAGGTCTTATGAGCTACGAGACTATCCTATGCTCTAGAAAGTGTTCCTTGAATTTTGTGTCATGATATTCACTCCCACAATCTGATTGTAATGTCTTTAAAGACTTACAAAGTTGCTTTTTAGCTTTAGCATGAAACTCTTGAAAATTTCCAAAAGTTTCCTACTTTTTTTTACATTAGATAAATCTACATATATCTTGAATAATCATCTATGAAAGTGATGAAGTACTCGATGCTTTGGCACGCATTGGTTCACAAACATCAGAATATAAAAGTTCTAGTGGTTGGGTGGCTCTATTTTCCAAAAAAATGGTCTCTTGGTCATCTTTTCTTCTAGACAATATTTGTTGATTGGGAGAGTGCTAACACTTAGTTCTTCTAAAATGCAGTCCTTCACAAGTCTTTGAATCTGGTCAAGGCTTATATGATGAATTCTTAGATGCCACAAATATGTATCGTCATTAAGAGAAAGTTTTTTTTTCTTTTAGATTTAGGTTGTTCTACTCTGAACATATTAGAGTTTAGTAGTAGATTAGACTTCATGTTTAAAATATACAGGTCTTTTTTCCAAAAAATTTGTACAAAAAGATGTTTTATTTTTATAAATAGTCATAATATTAGTAATACATGAAATTATAACATTGTTCATATAATCTACAAAATAAAATTAAATTTTAGTAAACCTAGGAATAAAATAAATAGTATCTAATACTAGATATCTATTATTCTTAAAATAAACTCAAACTTTTATCATTGCTTTAGTTGAGATGAGATCATCATTTCCTACTCGCTTGGTGAAATGTTGATATGATAGTTCGACTAGTAAACTAATCAACTGCAGAGAAGAAAAACATGATTAGTCATCCCTTAATCAACTATCTAAGATAATGTATGATATACATATATGCACGATTTAAGAATAAGTAAATTATATTTGCCTCTATTATTATTTTTCTTGAACCTGTCCTTGAAGTAAAGATACTCCTTCCAATGGCCATATTCCCCATAATGGAAACACATTCTATTTGGAATGTTTTCTTTTCACCTCTATTTTTCATATGCATGCACCACTTCAATTAATTGGCTCATCCATCTCAAGCATTAAGATTGTCCTTTTATTACTGGTGAAAGATTAGGAGAATGGCATATGTAATGCCTATTGGAGATCTAATACATGCTCTTATCTAAGATCATCTGATGATGATTGACGGGCAGAACTGACATAGCCGATCCTGCCATCGCTTTGGTTTTATGTATTTATAAAACTCTCGCAAGTGCAAGAATCATTACGTAGAAAATGATAAGTATACTCCCAAGGTCGATCTAAGGAAGGAATGTATGTGGTTTTTAATTTATTATTCAAAATTTTAAAAATGAAATTAAATCCTAAACATCCTATCACGATATTTTGGTTTTTGTGTTTCTAATCTAATAACTTAAAAATAAACATAGATACAGATTCAATAAATATTTATGCAAATTTTATCTTTTATAATAGTGTAGTATTTATGGATATAATAACTAAGTTAATTATGCTTGCTCATATTATTTAGGTTATTAAAGATATAAATTGATATTCATTGATTCTCTCTTTTTTATATGAATACCACCTTTGGTGGGGTTACATATTCTTTGTTAACTAAACAAATCAATTAACACCTATGGGTGTGGTTGATAACTAATTTGGTTAATTAAATTAATTTCTTTTTCTAAGAGATTGAAAATGAACCATTTAAATGCGACCTTTGGTGGGGTTAGACAGTTTAAACTTTATTCAAGGTGTCCATTAAACCTAAGAATTTAATTATCCGAGTACTAACTTTCAAGTTTTAAAACCATTACTGAAAACATGTTATCAATACATTTTCAGATAATAATTCTTATAAAAACTTTTGAAATAGAGCTTCACTCTAACTACCGGACGATTGTACCAACAAATAAAAGAGCACTACTCTAAATCAGACCGGATAACTAAACCTTAAAATCTAATTTTCAGATTTAAGTTTGTAATGAAAAATAATATATTTCTCTCTAACATTCTTAATATAAAATCTTGAATAAAAATAAAATCAATTCATTTTAGATATTTTTACCTATTTAATATTTCACAAGCATAACAACGTTGTTATTATATCATGTTTACAAACAGACAGTAAAGTTAAATTTAATCACAGACAAATTAAGTATAACATGTAAGAATAAAGCATAAAAAATAATTGTAAAGAAAATAAAATCCTTACATTACTTTGATGTTATTCTCGTTGCTGGAAAACCTCCAAACGGAATTTGCACTCCCATTTATTGAATAAAAAAGCAAATAAATTACAAAAACATAAGTAGCTCTTCTCAAAAAGAGAAGAACTCTAAAACTAAGAAAAACTAACTAAGGAAAAACTGAAAACTAAGAAATGAGAGAAAGAAAGATAAGAGAAGATGTGTTTTTTGGTGTGTTTAGTTATGAAGAGAATGAGGGTATTTATAGGTGAGGATGAGAAGAAAAAGTGGGTGAAAATGATTAAAAATTGAGAAAACGTAGAGTAGTGAATGATGACATCAAGTTGGTGTGGGCACGGCAGCGCGCGCAGATGGGCACAGCGGCACGCGTAGACTGGGCGCAGGCGCACGCAGATGGGAGTAGGCGCGCATGGACGGGAGCAGAGACGCACACGGAAGGGAGAGCTAGTGCGGAAGGGCTGTTGCGTGCGCAATTTCCTCCTTTTTGACCTATTTTGTCCAATTTTTCCATATTTGTTGACTTTTTCTCATTTATTTTATGAATATATTTGTGATGTATTGCCTCCAGTATTCCTTTTTGAGTCTTTAAGTTACGTTTTTAAGAAAAAATACCTTAAAAATAATAAAAATACTCGTGATTCCGAAAAGACAAATTTATATAAATATATGATAAAATCATATAAATATATATATTTTTAATCAATTAATGTGCATAAAATCATGGTAATTTTAGTGCTTTTTGAGCAATCATCAATGATATTTGGTACTTGATTGAAAATGGATAGAAGTTTCTTTATCAATCTCTTAAATATGGAATAATAGAGCCAAATCCTTTCAACGATTGGAATGTAGAAGAACTATATACAAGCAAATAGAACCACATAAGGTTGTATGTTTTCCTCAAATAAGTGTCAACTAGTGATGTTGAGTACTTTTCTTACTGCAAGTATCCAAAAAAGGCTTGGGATTAAATGGAATGAAAGTACGAAGATGATTTCTACAGTATGGTGGAAGATAGGTCTTGGGTTCAAAAGTTGGTACTTCTGAGCTTTTTATTATTAGTGGTTGCCCACTCAAAAGAGGTGTCTACTATGCCAACTTATTGAGAATATGTTAAAAGTGATGAAAATTAGTCTTTATAATAGACATATGATCAACTAGTTTATGAACACTTGAAGTCAAACAAGATGATGTCAAAAATTAACCACAATCAAAAAGAGAAGAATAAAGATCACTTGGATGTCCTCTGTTGAATTTTAACCTTGAAGGAAAGAAGGTCATTGAAGACATAAAGTTGAGGCTTTATAATCAAATCAAGTCTCTCCAAGTTCATTTTTAGGATAATTAGAAGTATTTGACTTATATCGGGGAACTTGAGAGATCAATACAATAAGAAGAATTAAGAAGATCATACGTCCTAGTGATGCTTGATACTACTTCTAAAAAGTTTAAGGATGCCACTCAATTGGATTATGAAATGTTTATTCTCAAAGATTAAAAAACTTGTCTCAAATATTTATTGGATGACATGGAGGTTGAGATTATTGATCTCAAAGCTAAAGCTAAGGCTAGGATGAATGTAGTTTAACTTTTTGAATCTTGCTTATTAGATATAGAAAAGATGGTTAAATCCTTCTCAATTTAGCAATAATAAATTGAAAGGAAAATTTTAGAAACTTAATAAACTATTTATAAGTTGTCTTTTGAAGCTCAAAATCTTGATGAGATCTTGAAGATTTGTAAATCTCATGAGGATATGAGAGGTATCAGTTACGTTGATGAACAAGTTACCTCTTATCATACTCTTCATCAATTATTTGAGCAACGAACATTGTAGTTGATTCACATAATGTGTAATCTTCTAAAGCTATGAGTGTAAGTTGTGAGTCACTATCCCCTCATTTTGTTGGTTCTTATGATTTTATCTCTCATGCTCCTTTGAAAAGAGGTACTTCTTAAAGTTATCAAGATTTCTTAATTTATGTCAAAGATTTGTAAAGTCGGTCTATTTTTCTCACAAATGAGGCCTTAGTCTTGCCAAATGAGGGAGTTTTGTGTTTAGAAGACTTCAAGTTCTCTGAAGCAAGTTGTAATGGCTCATTTGACCTAAAATGTAATGTTGTTCACACTGCTATGAAAGATCAAGCATCTGAGTGTTGATACTTTCACAACGACAATTCTTAACATATGACAAGAGATAAGTCCTTCTTCAATCATAGAAAAAGTTAATGAACAATAAGTTATGATTTGAGATGGTAGCAAGGAAAAGATATGTAGAAAATACCTTAATTATGCACTAAGGATCCCTAAACTTAAATATGCATTCTCTAATCATGGATTTAAAGGAAACCTTATTAGCATCAGTCAAAATTTGTTTTATAAGTGTCTTATTAAGTTCACTTATATGGAGTACACTCTG
This sequence comes from Hippophae gyantsensis, assembly GCA_030763125.1. Lineage (NCBI taxonomy): Eukaryota > Viridiplantae > Streptophyta > Magnoliopsida > Rosales > Elaeagnaceae > Hippophae > Hippophae gyantsensis. The sequence goes on along the minus strand of CM061032.1, from coordinate 46,082,774 downwards.
TATAACGACACTAGGAGTATCTTTGTCAAGGTAACTAGGTCAAGAGATAATTTTTACTATGTAAGACAATGCTGGCTATATGAATGTTTAGGATTATTGTATTATGTATGCCTTTTTTTCCTTTATATAGTGGTGTTTCTTTGACCTTTTGTTTTAAAAAGAGGGAGAAGTTGTTTGTCTAACTCATTGTTTTCAACATAAGATGTGAGTGTAGAATTGCACTGCATCATGTTTGCCCGACTTGCTTACACATAGAGGGAGTATAGTATATAGTAAAAGAAAGTTGAGTATTTGGGGTTTGCAACCTTAGTTGTACCTCATTGTTTTTTTTTTCAGGTGGTACCTTAATAATATCCATATTTAGAAAAATGTATTAATTTGATGTAATTTTTTATTTTATTAGAGATTTTCCATATGTGACCGGTACGTGCATTCTTAATGAAGGCCTTTTTGTCTCTTCTTCTCATGGAACATTATCAGTTTTTTCCTTCCATTTTGAGTCCTTAAGCACTTGTTTTAAATTTTTTTGACTCATTCAACCTTTCTTCTTCCTAGTCATTTTACTCTCTCTTCAATTCACTTTCTCATTTTTACGTTCTTTTGAGGATCGAAAGAAATCCCACAAAAGTCTTGTCTCAATAATGAAATAAATCATTTCCAATTATCACCACTCTCTCCTTTAGTGATAGCATATGCTATCATTTACACACCATAATTGGCATCTATACCAATAGATATAACAATCTAGAAAAGGACTATGGGTGAGATTGATTTCTATCTTCGAAACAAAATAAAAGTGAAGAATTGAGGTTAAAGAGACTATAAAATGACTAGAAAGAATATGAGATGAAAGACAATGTAAAATTATTACAAAAAAAATTAAACCTATATTTAAAGATTAAAAATGGCAGAAAAAAGATGTTAATGTTTTAGGGACAAGAAGAGACAATTTCTAATGGGACGTTACTTCTTCTTCAATGGAATGAGAGTTAGTTCTAGGTTGCCTTTGTTGAATATTGGAGCTTAGCCGAGAGGGAACGATGAGAGAAAAAAGTGGCCCTTTTTGTTTGAAACTTTGTCCCCTTTTAACATGTTTCAAAAATGGCAAATGTAGGATGAGAAAGGCTTGAATGTGGCAAGATTAAAGAGTAAGACAAAAATGGCCCTGCGCTAGAGTCCCATTTGAGTTTCACATGAAAAAATCACATTTATTGTGTGGTTATAGTTCAAAAATGACTAATCCAAAACTTTTCTTATAATTAGGATATTAAACTAGAACCATTTGATAACATAGGCACATTTATTGTGTGGTTATAGTTCAAAAATGATTAATCCAAAACTTCTCTTATAATTAGGATATTAAACTAGAAACATTTGATAACATTATTAACTTGGCATACTTGTGACAAAACAAAACATGGATATGGCAAACACAATGAGTCCCCAATATTGCAGTCTAGAGCTAATTTTTGTTCCCTGAAAAAAAAAAACATCTCATGAGTCTCTACGTTTTTTTGTGTGGGAGAATTGTAAAATTATACTGATTAAGGTAAAATAGTGAAAGATAAATTTGGTCCCTATGCTTTTACTTGTTAGCCATTTTAAACTTTTACAACTAGGGCAGATCTAGGAATTATTTCTTAAGGGCTAAGTAACACTTGACATCAGGTGTAAAAAAAAAATAGAAAAATTTAAATTGTTTCTAATTATAGTTAGAGTTAAATTTGTTTATTTAATTTATAGTTCTATTAATTGTAAATTGGGAGTAATATTATTTTGTCACTAAATCTAAAGTGATATAATAATATGTAATTTTGATTATAATTAAATTGTATAATGTGAAAATATTAAGTGATTATAGCATTTTAAAGTGTTTTCAAAAAAGTAAAAAATTACAAAATTTCGGGAACAATTTTTTTTATTTTTAAAAATACCCAAAATTATGAAATTAATTACATAAAACTATAAAAAAATTAATTAATCAAGGTGAGAGGGACCGTGGTCAATCGGAGTCACCTCTCCATACGCCTTGCTTAGAGGAATACTATATGCTTTAAATTTCAAAATAATTAGTCAAGATGACGAAAATCTTATATAGGATGCAGGTAATGCACTCACTATTTTGCACAGCTGATCCCATCATCTCTGTTTTTTTTTTTATTAACTTTTTTATTATTATTATTTGTTACATAATTTTTATAAATAATATATAAATTACTTAATTTTTAAAATTTATACATGTGATTAAATTGTAACTTTTTACATAAAATTAAGCGATTAAAAGATTATTTTTTATTATAAAAAATAGATATTTTTATACATAACTACTAAAATATCTTAATTTTAATGATTCATATATTTTTTATAAAAATTATATGATTAAAATATTTTAAAGACGTAAACAAAATGATTTAAAGAATTTAACATTTATGAACAACTGTGATTGCAAGGATTTCTTGTCAAGACGATCTAATATCATTAAACTGGTAGTGTATTAATATCTAAACTTAATTATCAAATTTAGTAACTTTTGATTTTTATTATGAATTATTAGCAAGCATACACTTAATTTATTTTTGGAGAACTAGAAAGAGAAAAAGTAAGTAGATTACGCTCTTAGCTCAATTCACTAGCCTCCAAATTTAAGCTTAATGAATAATTTAAGAAGAAAGGTTGGCAAAATTATAATTTTGAGGCGGTGGGGGTTTTAAATTAATTAGTAAAAACATTTATCTGTGATTTGATTCTCTAATACAACATTTATTTGGTTTTAGATAATTTACACAGTAATGTGGGTAGGAGTAAATTATATGAGATTTATAATAATTAATAATTAATTTTAAAATAAAAATAATGTAAAAATGAATTAATAATAGAGATATTTGGAGTTTTGTAAAAAGTTGTTCATGTAAAAACTATACATAAAGGAAAAGTTAGGCTTAACTTTATAAAGAGAATTTGCCGACAAAAAATATTGCCTTACTAGCGGATTTTCCGGAAGTGAAATACCTTGCCATTTATATCACGGACATCTTTCCTGTTTCTCTTTCCATTTCTAATCTTCGATATATATATATATATATTGTCACCATCTTTGTTTTACGGACTTTGATTTTTTCTTTTTTAATCCTTTTTTTCCTTAACATTTTATTTCATATCAATATATTTAATAAATTTATTATTATTAATATATTATATTTTTAAAATATTTTGAGTATTATCTAATACTTAAGATTTGGGGTGTCCATGGTCAGGTCCGGTCCGGTTTTGTCTAAAAAAAATTAACCGGACCAGACCGTTCATATTACTCGGACTGCACCAGACCGGACCGTTTGACTTATAAAACGGTTTGGTCCGGTTTGGTTCCCGATTTGGTTCGATTTTTTTATAATTTAATGAAGAATAATGTGAAATTTTTAATATATTATTAAACCGGTCCGGTCCGGTTCGAACGGTTTAAAATTAATACAAACCAGACCGGACCGTTTGATTAGTAAAACCGTTCGGTTTGGTCCGATCCGGTCCGATTTTACGATTTGGTCCGATCCGATCCGATTTATGTACACCCCCTACTTTATATATATATATATATATAAATTATTTTCAAATAACTAATCCACTACTCCTTAAGTTCCTTTGCTTCCTTTTTTAATCATTATTATTATTTAGATTAAAAAAAATTATGATACAATAATTACGTATATTTCTCACTTCATAAGTGAGATACAAGAAATCTTGTATGAAGGGGAGTACATGTAATTCTATGAAAGCTTAATAGCTCTTTCAATGCTTTATTTTTCTAAGTATATTCAACAACCTAATACATATCTAACATTATTGTCAATGGTGATAGTGCTTCCAACCTATCTAATAAATCCTAGTTTATCTATGAAAATTGATGATATTAATTACTTATCCAATAAATCCTAACTTATTTATGAAAATTAATAACACTAATTACTTCACTTGGAAAGAACAATTAGAAAAGGATATCTCGATCTTTGGTCTATATGCCTTGATAGATCCAAAAATTATAATGCTTTAGGAGCTTTTTAAGAAAACTGTAACAATTGTTGAAGATGGAATTCAAGTAGATCGTGAGATGTTTGATGAAAATACAATTTGTAACAATGGGATAGACAAAATAATACCATCAAGAATTGGATCAATTCCTTAATTTCATCTACATTTCTTAAATACCTAATTAACAAGTATACAACTCTTGATTATAGATGTTTTTGCAATGGCATTCAATGATGACTCAAAAGTGAGAGTCGTGGATTTGAGATGATAGTTGCAATCTCTAAGGAAAGGTAATCATAAAATGGAGCAATATATTAATAAGTCTAAAGGATTAATTGATCACTTATTAGTAGTTGAAATTGAATTAGATGATAGAGAACAAGTGCTTTATGCCTTTGGTGGCTTAGATTAAAACTATATGTCTCTAGTCACTAATATCACAAATAGGAAAGAATGCTTGGATTAGATAAGATATTTATTATAATGAAAATGCATGGAAGTAGAGATAATGTATGAATTCGTCTTATTCTCAACTAATTCAAGAAAATTTCACTAAAACTAGTAACACTACTTCATCTAGTAACTATGCGAATTCTTGTGTTTCTAATGTGCATGACTCATCTAATCAATTTTATTCTACTCACATTTGATAGTGTATAGTGTATAGTGTCACATTTGTAAGAAAATAGCCCATTTTGCTACTAGATACTTTTTTAGGTAATCACAACCCAAAAATAGTGGTTCTTAAAACAATACCAAACCTAAAGGTTTTTCTACTCAGGCTCGTGTTACTCAAACTTAAGAACTTGATGATACTCTTGTTAAACATGATATTCAGTGTGAGATCATATCATATCCTTAGCATGTACCTTCATTTTCTACTTCTCATGATGCTAATTTTCAACCATAAGAATTTCTAACATCTATAGGAATACATTCTAATGATCTTAAGGTCTGGTATCTAGACACTAGTCCTACACATCACCTTCTTTCCAATCAACATCTAATGTAGCAACCTAGTCATTATTCAAGTGACTCTACTGTGATGTTAGGTAATGGATCCACCATTCCTATCACTCATATCGGTCATGCTTATTTGACTCATTTATCATGTGCACTCAACTTTCAAAATTTTCTTTGTGTTCCTCAAATAGAGAAGAATCTTATTTCTATTAAATAATTGTACAAAGATAGTAATGTATATGTGGAATTCTTTTCTGATTCCTTTCATGTGAAGGATTTAACAACCAATAATAATATTTTGATGGGGACATTAGAGATGGAATTTTACAATGTGGCTATCTCTCAACCTTCATTAGATGCTCCTGAGTTGCAACTCAAATCTACTAAAGTATTTTGCAATCAAGCTAAATTGTGTAGAGCTTTGATGCATGACAGACTTGGGCATGCATACTTAGATGTTGTCAAAGTTGTAGCCTATAGTATGAATAAGACAATTAAGTCAAATAAACTTCCAAGTCCTTGTAGCTCTTATAGAAATAACATAGATTTCCACTAACTAATATTCATTTTTGGTCTCAAAATCATTTTGACATAGTGCATGTTAATTTATGGGGCCTACACCTATTTTTCTATTCATAATATGAGATAAATTTCCTGTTATTTGTTCATGACTATTCTTGTTTTCAGTGGTTGTATGTTCTCAATATCAAAAAGCTTTTCAAGTGTCACAACTTTTCTTGCACTTTGAGGCTATAATTTAATAACAATTTAACACACAAATAAAAAAGCTTCAAAGTGATGGTGGAACAGAATTTAAGAGTCTTGAGATTCATCTTTTTCAAAGAGGATATATTAGATTTATTTCATGTCCTTATACTCCAGTATAGAATGGAGTTATAGAGAGAAAGAAATTTATGGTTGAGGTTGGATTGTCTATGATGCTTAAAGTTGGCGTTCCTATGAAATATTGGGAGTATTCTTTTAAAACTTTATTTCATCTTACCAATAGGTTACCCTATAGAATCCTTGTTAACAAAAGTTCTTATGAGTTTCTATTTCATTATGTCCCAAGTTATGATCATTTTAAGCTCTTTAGTTTCCTATGTTTCCTATATCTTAGACTATATAATAGTCATAAATTGGAACCACGTTCATTGCCTTGTACTTTCTTAGGGTACATGGTTCAATACAAAGGATACTGGTATCTTGAACAAACCATTGATAATATATATGTCTTTATAGATATTTGTTTTGATGGATTTCACTTTTATTTTCTTACCACCCATATGTTGTTCAACCACAATATCATTGTATCTCTCAAGCACTTGATCCATATCATTCTACCTAGCTTACTTTGTCTACTCCTTCCAATATTTCTTCTTCTTCTTCTTCTTCTTCTTCTCTACTTACTCCTCAATCCATTGTCTTTGGTTTTGTTCATACACTAATAACTTCTTCTAAGTCATTTCACACTTTCCCTACCATAACATAAACACATTCTAGTTCCAATATGCCTTTATCTTCTAGTTCATCATCACCTATTCCTATGATAGTTCTTCATCACATCCTAGTGGTTCTTTTTTCAATCTTGATGGTATTACTATCATTGTTGATCTTCCTTTATCTACTAACTCTTTTCCTGTTCCTAGTTCTCATCTTATGGTCACTAGGTTAAAGCATGATATTTTTAAACCCAAGTCATACTTACATATCATATTGCCAAAATCTTCCTTAGCTAGAAAATGGGACATGGAAGCTAATGCCACCTCCAAAAGGGGGAAGTCATTGGAAACAATTGGGTATTTCAAACAAAGCTTAAGGTTGATTGATCACTTGAGAAATACAAATCCAGGGTTGTTGTAAAGGGCTTTCAATAGTCTGTAGGTATTGATTATACTGAGACCTTTAATCCAATTCTAAAACCTACTACAATAAGGGTTGTACTGACTTTAGCTATGTCTCAACAATAGATTATACACACAACTTAGTGTAAATATAGCTTTTCTCATTGGTGATATTGACTAAAAAGTCTATATATTATAACCCAAGGGCTTTATTAATCCTAATTATCCAACCTATGTGTGCAAATTAAAAAAAAGCAAACTATGGATTGAAACAGTCTCCGAGAAATTGCTTCTTGAAATTTAGTGGTTTCCTACTTGATTGGGATTTTAAAGAGTTCAATTCATATGCTTCAATAATAGTTTATAGATATCAAGGTGATTTTGTGGTCTTTTTATTTATATTGATAACATAATAGTAACTATTAACATTCCTAAACTCATTATGCAATTTATCAAGAAACTCAATAAAGACTTTTCCCTCAAGGATCTTGGAAGCTTAAACTATTTCTTAGGAGTAGAGGTTACACGATCTGAAAATGGCTTTCACCTCAGTCAAACAAAATACATCATAGATCTATTAGATATAGTTGAACTTGTTGAGTCCAAATCTATTTAAACACCTATGATTGTTAGTCAACAATTATGTAAAGCTTGTAGTGAAGCATTAAACTATGCAACATAGTTTAGAACTATTGTTCTTGCATTGCAATATATCAATTAACTAGGATAGAAACTGGCATATCAATTAATAATTTGTGCCAATTCTTGCATCGCCTAACTTCAAATCATTAGATGGAAACTAAGAGACTCATTCATTACCTCAAAAGGACACAACATCATGGGTTGATATTTAGTAGCTCTAAAAATCTCAGTATTACATCATTCACTAATGTTGACTAGGCTACTTGTGTTGATGATAAAAGGTTGATTGGTGGATATTGTGTTTATCTTGGATGTTCCTTCGTCTCTTGGCATTCAGGAAAACATAAAATTATTTCTCCATCATCAATAGAAGTAGAATTCATAGTACTTGTGCTAATTGTTTTCAAGGTCACTTGGCTTGTCAAACTATTAAATGAATTGCAAGTATGCTTGAAAGAAGTTCTAGTGGTCTAATATGATAATATAAGTATGAGTTACGTGTCTAAATACCCAATGTTTCACGTGAGAACAAAACACACTGAAATAGACTTTCACTTCGTTCGTGAGAAGTAATTGCTAGTGAAATACTTGTTGAATATAATCTCACCATGGATCTAATAGCTAATGTTATGACAAAAGTGTTACCAAAAACAAGGTTTGATGAGTTGAGGTCTAAGCTCACTATCATTCCATGACCTTGAGCTTACGAGAGGATGTTAAAACTTTTTAACACCATGTGCAGTGCATTGACTATTATGACATGTGCATTGTGTAGTGCACTATGCACCCATGTGCTTTGTAATGTGTGTGAGTGCTAAGTTAAAACAACAAATAGTTATACTATTATAAATACTATATTGTGTACAATATACCATATATGATCATATTTAATTTTTTTCATCTTCTTATTCTCCCATCTTTGCTTATGTTTCATCTTTGTTCGTTGGTTTATAAGTGCTCAATAAGGAAAAAAAAGGATTGTAATATATTAAACTATTTTAAACCTTAAATTTGATCCTATCATCTAAAAATGTTAAAAAATGGACCAATTTAATCCAACTCAAACAATCCAATCTAACCAATCCAATCTAACCAATCTAAGTTAAAATGTTTTTCTTACTATGATTAGGTTGGTTTAGATTAGAAATTCAAGAATCAATTCATGGGTTGGATATGTTATTAAAGTTAAAATTTTTACAATAGTCAATACAATCCATATTTATATTATATTATATATTTTTTATTTAATAAATAAGTAAAATATCAATAATTATTTCTTTACCCACTTTGCACAGACACATTTCACCTTTTCAAATTCCAATTAATTATTGTTTATTTCTTTACACTAACCCATTAACCCTATCTCATTTCTCAACCCAGTCTCCAACAAAGAGGATAATAGAAGACTTAAGCCTAATATCAAGCCGCTAACCCTTCAATTTTTACATATCAATTATTTTAAACTAAACGCTTACGTATGCTTTTAATTTATGCTTAAATTGTTATGAAATAAAATAATAAATATTTGTGTTAGTTTCTAGTATTTAAAATTTAGAATTGAGTACATGATTTTTATTTATTTATTATTTGAAAAAATAAAATTTTTTTAGATGTAAATTTTAAACAATTTTTAAAACATAAAATTTAATGCAATAATATTTAGTTATTAAAAAATATTTTTTTTTAAAATTTTATTATAAAAAAAATATAAAAAATATGAAAACATAAAATTTTATCCACACAATCTAAAGGGTTTGATTTGAATTGGTTTCATAAATCTTATTAAATTGAATTTATTTTATTTTTAAAAATTGAAATTATTAATTCGATTTTAATTTTAACTCAAACCCAAATCAACTCATGATATATACTGTTGTCATCTAGTTAATTGGTAGATGGCATGGATTCTATTTATCTATTTTTAATCTAATCTAATATATAAAATAGTATATATTTGATTATAAACTATTTTAAAAATATTTTTTATAAAAAATATATTTTATTAATTATCTAGCAATTTAAATACCCTACCAATCATTTTTAATAATTATAGTGTTCCAATGCCAAATATGATGTATTAATAGTGCTAGACCAATTCTAATATTGCACTAAATAATAAATTTCGTGCAAAATTGGGTGCAGTGTTGCTTCATTTTTGTACAAAATCTTATATTAAATTTGGTGTAATTAACAATACTATGTCAATTAAAGTTGGAGTGACACCGTTCATCTGACTAATCACGCACTGCCATTTTTTTTATGAAATTTTTTAATTTTTTGATTATACATAATAAATTAAAATTAAATATATGATATAATTTATTTTATAAAAGAATATATTTTTTAGTGTAATATTTAGTGTTATGTATTAAAAATGAGTAAAAATTTAATATAATATTTAATATTAAATAATGTAAAATTTAATAGAGTTGGAGATGCCTAAAGTTCATCGTATACATATATATGTATATATATATATAAATGTATAAAAAGCATATAAAAATAATTCATACAATGGTATCCGTTCATCGCAAATAAAAAAAGAAACAAAAATTAGTTGACAGTTAACAGTGACGTTAAAAAAGACATATGGAGACCTCACTGTTTCATGAAGAATTATTAGTGGAAAAAGTCTAATACTTATCTCAGGAGATAATGTCTCAACTATTGTGGCGTGATCTAAGTAATTCTGACAATTAAGCACATTTTAATTTTATTATCCAGTTATTTTCTACCACTTCAATTGAAAATTTATCTTAATTAATTTACAAAAAAAGAAAAAAAAGTATTATTATCAATTAATCTTGATCGAACACGTTGACATGGCAGTCAAAGTAATCAAAACATTAGAAAAGTAATACTCACATTTTTCCTTCTTTATTTATTTATTTATTTTTCTACGTATATTTTCCTTTTGTATACCTTTTCTTATTTTCTCTGATCTTGATAGGAATGGGTACGGGACGGAGGAGATGGTTTTTGATATAATTGTACCCGAACTGAATTATAAAACCTATATTTAAAATCGTTTAAAAATTATTATGATTTGGGGACGATTTTTTACCTACGAATAACGGTTCGAAACGGTTATAAAAAAACCGAAAAAAACTCAAAAAAAAAATTTAATTTTTGATTTATAATTTAATTTATTAAATATATAAATTAATTAATTAAATATAATTAATTTTAGGTATGGACGAATATGATTTTTAGTATAATCGGAACCGTACTCGTTGTTTTATGTTCAATTTTTACCTAAAATCATTCCCGTTTTCGAAATTTATTGATTAAAAACCAAACCGTCGGATAACCATAGATAACCAAACCTACGGTTTTTTCGTCCATTCCTAGATCTTGATTTAATCGGACCGGAGCACCACACTCATATTTCCTTTTGGTGATTCATGTACATAAGTTTTTAAAAGGAACCGAATAGATATTTTAGTTTAATTTCTGCAGTAACTTATTGCTAAATTGAAAACTGAACAAAAATCTGAACAAGCAATGATAATACTTTAAACAAAATTTGAAGTATAGACCTTGAATCTTCAGAACGAAACATCATGACACTTTTCATGAATTTGTCAAAAACAAATGTCAGAATTATATGCTTGGTTGAATTTTCATATATGGTTTTTTATATGGTTAATCTATATTATTTATAATCTTCATTTTTGAGTAAATATGGCATGTTAATGTGACATGTAGATATTCAAATATTTTAATTTAATTAAAATTGACAAGATATTTAAGAAAAATAGTCATATTCAACCCTCAGTTAATTATCAAAAAGTTTATGACTTCTAGCACCGTAAAAATTTGAGCGTAAAATTACGGTTAATCACTAATTAGTCTTTGAAAGTGGTCGTGATCTGAATGGTGGTATCAAACTTACACTCGAGTAGTGTTGGATTATAAGGCTTAAATGGAGAATTCGCTAGCTGCTCAGTAGACCGTAGTTGACACTGACTTGACCTGCTTTCTTCCGCATAAGGTTGCAGTTTTGAGACGTTGAGGACCTTGACCTTATTATATATACAAAGTGGAGGAATACCCAGACGGGCTTGTAATTTCAAAGCCAGTGACTTTTATTTATAAGGGCCATCAAGTGTGATAGATTGTTATATTTGTTTATGAGTGATTTATGTGTATGTATAAAGTTACGTATTAATTTATTGATTAAATATAAAATTAAGAATATAAAATGATAAAATAATTGTTAAGAGTAATGCTAGATGTCGTTACTAAATTAAAAGTGATGAAAAATTATTCTTTCCTCCTAGAATGAGTAATGATGTAATACACAATTAATGTAAGTTTAGTGACTTTATTTTTTTAAAAAACACATATGGCCTATGATTGATTAGAAAAGCATGCAATTGATGTCAATTGCTAGAACTCTTCGCATTTTTTAGAAGTAATGAATAATATCTCGATTAGTAACTAGTATCATCAATGACATGTAAAAAAGTAATTGATTAGGAGAAATTATTTATTTCTTTTAGAATAAAAAATGATGTGATATTAATAAAATACAAATTTAATGCCTCTACTTTCTTAAAAATACAAATGCCCAAGGTTTGATTAAAAAAGCACAAAGTCAATGGAAAATATGTTATATCCCAACTACACCACTCAATATCACTTAAGTGCCATAATCTCTTAAACTTCCCTTCTTGTTATGTTAACCTTATGATAAATCTACGAAAGCATTGTTATGTAGCCACTTTAAGGTAACTACTTGTATTTTTTTGGGATAAATATTGGTAAACGGACATATCTTATATTTAAATATATTAATGCAGGCGAACAACGTAAAATGTAACCAAAATAAACAGATTGGGACAATTCAAAACTACTTAATCTACTTCGATCGAAGAGCTATGGGTGAAAAATATGGATCAAAAGGCATGATAGATTGAGCCATGGTCAATGGATTGAGAAGAAGCTCGATCGATCAAGGAGCCAGGACATAAAACTAATGAACGATAAGCGTTGTTTAGATCGATCTAAAAGGGTTTTGATCAATTGATATGGGTTCGATTGATCAAGCTTTGATCAATTATCCTTGGGTTAAACGATGACACAGTTAAATTAATTGAGCTAGGGACTTGATCAATTGCTTTGAGCAAAAATTGACACATCAACCCTATTTTTTACATCCAACTATCAATCTCAATAGTTGGAGAAAGGCTAACATGAATCCTGAATGAATTAGGACATTTTTAACCCTACTTGAACACCATTGATAGGCCATAATTAAGACATAGACACATACATAGAAATAGACCTAGAAAGTTAAGGAAAAAGAATTAGAACTATATTTAAGAGCAAGAAGATTAAAGGAAATTAAAGACAAAGGCAATACAAGTAAAAAGAAAGATTGTATCTTATTTCTTTCTTCATATTTTGACAATTTTGATGATTTTTTATATTAAAATTTTGAATTTGATCAAGATGTATAGAGGCTAGATTTTATAGTTTAGGGACCCAATTTTCTTCTATGTGAATTGATTCTGTTGAACCCATTCTAATTGTTATTTATTTTAAATTATTTAACTTAATTTTTATGCTAATAGTTGTTTGACCAATACTTAAAGTATAGAGGTAATTAGATAGATTTAAAAAAATTATGTGATTACTTGTCATAATTAAATAACATGCATATTGTTTCTAGGTAGGGATATATGATTAATATGTATGAGATTGGTAATTACGAGCTTAATATAAGTACTATTTAATTTTATCTACATGTGAGTGTTATCCGATTGTTTACTTTATGGTAAATAGATGCAATTGATTAGATGCAATTAATTTTATAATTGTTATGACAATTACATGGGAAATTTTTACTTATTCACATATGTGAGAAATTGGGGGAATGAGCTTCCTAAATCTTTCTAATATTTTTCTACTCTTTGATTTAGTAATTTTATTTATTGGTTTTTGTAATTAAATTATCCACTATCCAAATAGTAATAGTAATATTCAATTGGTAATAAGTTACAAAACAATTAAATTCTCTATGGAATTGATATCTGTACTTAAAATATACTATATTATTTTCACAATCTATGTACTTACGATCAATATATTAAGAAATCATTAAGAGATTTTTCTATCCCATAAGTGGATGGAGCCCAATCATCTATAGTTAGATAAAGGATCAATGCTAAAAACCTTAAACTAAAGCCAAATGTCTTTCAAATGGTACTCGAAAATCAATTTCGAGGAGTAGCCAATAATGATCCTAGCTTTCATCTAGCTTCATTCTTAAAAATCTGTGACATCTATAAAATGAATGGTGTTTTTTATGATGCAATACACCTTCTTTTTCTCCTTTTTTCATTGAGGATAAAGCTAAGGCTTTGTTACAATGTCTACCAGTAGAATCCATTACTACCTGGGAGCAACTGGCTCATACATTTTTGGGTAAATATTTTTCACCTTCAAAGATAGCTAAGCCTAGGAACAAAATCATCTATTTTAAATGATTTGATGATGAAGCATAAATTTTTTTTTAAGGAACGGTTAAGGAAATGCCTATATCATAGTGTCCCTACTTGGATATAGATATAAACATTTTATAATGGATTAATAGGGAAACCAAGGACCATAATAGATGTAGTTGAATATGCTTTAATTAGTAAGATTGAAAGGAAGCTTTTGCTTTACTTGACGAAAATCCAACAATTTTCAATGGCTCATGGATAGGCTTAACCTAAAGAAAGTAGTTGGAGTAGTTGATGTGGCTACCCTTACAACATTACAAGCTCAAACCAATGCTTTATTGTTTGGGTTGTCTAAAAATTTGAAGTTGGGCCAATTGTGGTAAATATGGTGTAAACCCTTTTTATTGTTTCTAAATATAGTAGTGGACCCGATTCAGGTGAAATATGTGTTAATTTTCCTGAAGCTATGAATTATGTCAACAATATAAATTGAAAAAGGAACCCATATTCCACCACTTATGTAAAACCTAGAAAACTTTGTTATAAACTATTAAAGTATCATAAAATGAATTTTTGAGAATACTAAGTGTAGCGATGTATCAAAAAATTTCATTTGAAAAATTGAATTAAAAGCAAAAAAATTAGGAAACTTAGTTGGAGATCTTACTGTAGCCTTGTTGAGGGTCTCACTATGGCATTGTTGAGTGACCAAAGACCCATTGACCAGGTGTAATTTTGCTTATAAATAGGTTGGATTTCTCCCATTTTCTCACAAAATTTCCCCTCTTCTTCCTCTCTCTAAAATTGTTTAGGTTTTTGGTACATTTTAAAGTACATTTTAGGGATAAAATATCTGAGAGTTTGGATAAGTTTCCTGGCAAGAGGGTTTCTACTCTAAACTTTTTATTTCATGCATTGTTTTTCATAAAATTATCATGCATCATCTATTATGAATGAAAAGAACACTAGATACCATGATTTTATAATAAATTTTATAAGTGTTGTTAAATGAATTATTCGCTATGATCATTTTTGAAATGCATATATCAAAAAATTTAAATAAAAGAGTATTAATTTTTTATATGAAATATTACACATAGCATCTAAGATTTTTATACATGCATCGTAAAAATATTTTTTGTGTGTAGGAATTTGCTTGTATGTATGTCTTAGGAAGTATGATACCAACATGATACTAGTTGCAACAAACTATTTTCGATGGACTACAAGTATGGATTGCATTCACATATATTCTTGAAGTTTTTCCATCTATGATGCCTTGGATTTTTGACCATACATAGGCCTCGAAGTTAGACCCCCCATTGTGTCTTAGAGTTTATCGTCTATTAAGTCTTAAAGTTTTACTGTACATGGGCATCGTAGTTGGAGCCACCATTGTCTAATACATTTGCCATATGTATTTTGAATTATGACCATACATTGGGTTTAAGGTGGAGCCACATGCATCTCAGAGATTGACCACGCATATGTCTGCTAAGTGCTCAAAATCACTCAATATATTATGATTTTATGTATTTTAATTGATTAAAAAGATTTGTATTTGCTAAGTTTTATTATTATTTTACACAAATATATCTTTTTGAAATCATGTATATATTTGGTTATGTTTTAGGTATTTTAGATTTAAAAAGATAAAAATTATCAATACTTGAAGAATTATACTTAAAGCACTACATTAAATTGCTCCAAATCATATAAAAAATGATACAAGAAAATATGGGTACAAAGTGAACCAGAATAGACCATGGTGCGACATGGAAACATAGTGTCCTATGACATAAGCTAAAATAGACTAAGTATAATTGTCCAAGATTCTTCACAAGCCACAGTGTGGAAAAGTTGTGGGCCATGTCATGAGATACTTAGACTAAGTACAAAGCGTGTGACGATTACGTGTATGCCTCAGCATCATACATCTTATCTCATTTTCTAAACCTAAAAGTAGGATCCATATTTTGTTGTATCAATCACCCCTTTCATAGCATTTCAACTCTTATGTTCTTAGTGTCTAAAGCTTTTAGTTTTTTTTCTTTTATTAGCTTAAAGTTATTCTCTCATTTAAGAATTGAACAAATTTAGTTTATATAATAGTTATGGTTTCAATTCAATAAACAAGTTCAGCATTTTGCTTCGAGGATTTCCAGAAATAATTCAGAGATTTTGTTGAGGTATATTTGCAATGTATTCTTTTCGATCATTCTTTATATGTTATTTTTATATACTATATTTAATTTATTGAGCATTTATTGAATTAAACATATTTGGATAAAATTATAATGGGATGTTGGTAATATTGTTATGCTTGTAAAATATTAAAATGGGTAAAACATTTTTACAAAATTACATATTATTTTCTATTCATGAATTATTCAAAGTTTATTATAGAAAATATAGTGATGTCAAAATTTTCATAATAAATTTAAAATATGAAAGTTAGATTTAAAATTAATTATTTGAATCTAATTTATAATACTGCTCTTTTATCTGTGATTTTGTTCATATGTGTACTTGGAGTGTAAACTCTATTTTAAAGATTTTTATAAGATTTAATATTGAAAGATATATCGACGATATAACTTTTATAATAGTTTTAAAATCTAAAAGTTAATTCCTAGATATTTAAAATCTTAAATCCAACTTTGATACCTAGAATGATGTTTAAATTGTGAGGCCCCATGAAAGAAAGACAAATTAAATGGTTTATTATTCTCTTAGAAAAGAAGTAAAATTTAATAATTAATCAATTGGTATGCTCCACTTAAAGATATTAATTGTTTATTATTAATAACGAGAATGATCCCTGTCCTAAGACATTTTTATATAAAAAAAGAAGAATCAATAATTTTAATTCATATCTTTAATAACTTACTTAATATTGAGTAAACATAATCAACTTGTTAATACATCCCATAAATTTTTCATAACGTGATAAATGTATGAACGTTTATTGAATCATGTATTGAGCAAGCATAATCAGCTAGCTGATTATGCTTGTCCAATATTTTAAATTTTAAACAAAAAAATAATAAAATAAAATAAAATTTTTAAATTTTAAATTTTAAATTTTAATTATTTGACCAATTGTCTTTCTTTTAAAATTTAATTTAATTTCTTTTCTTTATTTAACTTATTTCATGTATTTATTTAATTATTTTGTATTTAGTATTTCTATGTACTAATTTAATTTACTTTCTTTTATTAACTTATGCATCATTGTGGATATTTAGTATTTTGTGTATAAATATGTAATAATTTTTTTGTATAATTATGTTACCTTTTTTTCTACTTGATAGGTGATTTTAAATTATGCTTTTATAAGTTTATGTAAGGTAGGAAGTCTTTTAGGGTACTCTCTAATATCATATAATGATAATATAAATAGAATTAGTAGGTAACTTTGATCTTTTACCTGAACCATTAATTATGAGGGAAAATCCGTCTAGGGGAAACTACTATAAAGAATTTTTCAAGGTTAGTAATTGACACTACTACTGCCTCAATCCAACTATGTAAGGCTACAAGGAACTATGAATTGCGAAATAGTTTTTTTCATTCCCTCTCGGTGTACTCACTCAGGATCAACAGGAAATGAGGTTTTTACCTTACATATTAAAAGATAAGTCCTAGGCTTGGTTAATGTCACTTCCTTCAGGTTCCTTGAAAATCTGGGAGGATGTTTATAACAAGTTTATGGGAAAACTCTATTCCCATAAAAAACCTTCAAAGCTTAGAGCTAAGATAGCAACTTTCTCTTAGATGGATAGAGACCTTTCCATGAAGGGTGAGATAGGTTGAAACTCTTTCTCATTTAGTGCCCCTATTATACTTATCCTTTTAGTGATAGAATAGGTTTTTCTATGATGGATTGGCACGATAGTGTCAGTTCATTATTTACAATGTTGTTGGAAGAGCTATGGTCATCTCTTTGGGATGTTGGGTGCAAATTCCTAATATAAGAGCTACAAAGTGAAAAAAGCTAGAGTTCATAAAGTAAACTCTAGTACTGAAATTCAAATATAGCTTGCCCAATTGACCAAGCATTTTCCACTCCTTGCAATGCATACCACAACAAATAAAGAACAATGTGGTGTGTGTAGTAATCTGGGACATTGTGCTAAAACCTATCCTTATCAAGGAGAGACTAGTGTTGGACTCGAGTAGGTTAATGCACTAGAGGGATACCACCCGAGACCTAGATATGAACCTAATGCTAATACATACAATCTTGAGAGGATAAATCATCCCAATTTCTCCTGGAGGAAAAAGAACCTTCCATTCACCCAAAGCTCAAAACCACCAGACCAATAATTCTACTAGAAAATACCCAAAATCCTCTAAACAAGCCTAATCTAGAAGATAACTTTAATTCATTAATTCAAGTTAGTAGAGACAACCAATAATGAACAAATCAAAGGTTAGACTCTATAGAGGTTTCCATTAAAAAGATGGAAGTTCAGGTAGAACAATTGACTAAACACTTGCAAAAGCAAGGCAAATAATAGGTGCAAATGGTTATAAAATAATCAACAAAACTCAATAACAAGAGGATATTGTGTTTAGAAGAGGGGATATTATATTTAAGAGAAGATAAAATCCCCCAAGCAATGTCTCTTTAAAGATGATAAAAGTTAGTTCTGGATGGGAGGTAACCCATTGCTTTATATTATTTTATTTTTCATTTTTATATCCTTTATTTTATTTTACGTGGTTGTTATTTTATTTTAGATTTATGTGTGTTTATTTTGTTAATTTAATTTAATAAAATATAAAAAAGGGAGTGAAATGTTAAAAATAAGGGATAAAAATGTATTAGTGGGTGTTGCGGCATGCTTTTACTAGTGTCGCAACGTAGAGGGTTTTGTTGGAATTTGAAACGTGGTAAAACCTTTGGCATCGTGGTATGATTTTTTCATGTGCATTGGGGTATGTTGATTTTCTAGAAATAAATCACATGCTAATTTTCACTCAATTTTCTTACCAATCCTAAATTTTTCTCCTATAGAACATAAAAAAACCTCACAAATCCCACCTTTTTTCAATTCTTTTCCAAAATCCTTCACACAAATCAATTTCCTAACTACTTAATTTCCATTCCACCAAGAAATTTTCAAAAATTTTCAACTTTATAAAGGAATCTTCATCTTTATAAGTGGTGTTCTTCATAGTTCTTCAAATTCACAAGAATACAAAGTAAGTATACAAAATTCTTTGATTTAATTTTCTGAAATTTGCAGAGTACTTATAATTTTTAAGAGTTCAAAACTTTGTTTAGAACAAAGAGATGTTAGAAAAAATTTAGATTAATTTGTGTTATTGGATTTTTTGTGAGCCTCTAGTTTAGATATTGTGGTAATTTTTGAAAATGGCACCTAAGAGGTGTAGGAAAGGAAATGAAGTTTCCACTTCAGAGGATTTTTTGACAATAATAATTTTTTAGTTTTGAGGCAAAAGTTTATTATGAAAGAATGACAGAAGTAAACAAAGGATTTATACCCAAGAGGAATGGATTTTAATTTAGTTCCAAGTGAATTTCGAATGTTATAATAGTCCTAGGTTGGAAAAGGTTCATAAAAGAACCTGAAGCTACTATCAAACCCTTAATTTAGGAATTTTATTTGAGCATTTCTCATGTTTTTGACAATATGGTTAAAGGAATGCATTTGTCCCATTTGGGCCAAATGAAATTAATACTCACAATTTATTAGTGAATGTCAGAGAGGGTCAATATAAGCCTTATCTTAATAATGTCGATTATAATATGGTAATTGAAGCTTTAAGTATTCATAATGCTGAGTGGATTTATGCTGGGGAAAAACCTAAGTGTTTCGAGGCAAAGTATTTGGATAAAATTGTAAGAATTTGGTAATACTTTGTATGTTTAAGATTGATGCCCACCAGAGACTATAGTACAGTTGATAGAGAAAGATCCATTTTACTATACACAATTGTATCTAAGATGCCCATGGATGTATGGAATATAATTTAAACAAGTTAAAGTTATCTGCCAACAACTACTGTTTGAGTTACTTTTTTCTCCCAAATAATAAATGCTTTATCTAAAATGTAGGGGTATCTCACTCAAAGGGTGAAGTAACTTTATAGCATAATCAATTATTGAATCTATCATATAATGATGAACTTAACTCTACCATGCATATCGTCAAAAGAGAAAGAAGAGTGACAACTTTACAAAAGTAGAGTTATTTATCCACATCAAAACCACGTATTTACCTTGTTATGTGTTAAAATATCATAAAAAAGTTTAATTTGTATTTAATATAGCAACATACCTAAAAATATATCAAATTGATAAAAAATATTCAAAAATAAAGACAAATATAGAATTATAGGGTCGATTGATTGACCAGGAATTGGATCAATTAAATTTTTTTAACTAGATTGATCAAAAAAGAGGTGAATCGACCAAGAAGTCATTAATTGATCAATAGATAATAGGATCGATCGATCAAGAAGTGATGATTAAAATGTGTCAACACTAAATTAAATCTCAACTTTCAATCTCAGCCATTGGATCATAGTAATACGAATCATAATCTAGTGAGGATCAATTTCAACCTATTTAAAGAATATAGGGAAGTCATAAACATACAATTCAGAGGAACAAATAGTGAACACACGATTAAAAATCAAAACTTTAGCAGCTACCAAGAAAAGAAAAGAAGAGAAATTCGAGAGGAGATTAATGGAGTCACATCTTTGTGAAGGATTCAAGAAAAAAATAATAATAGAAATTAAGATATTGAGTGCATCTCTTCTTCTTCTCCTTTCTTTATCAATTTTATTGTCTTTTTTTATGAAAAATCTAAGCTTTAATAACATAATTATTTCTAGCAAATTTATTAATCTAGGGTAGAGGTCTTATGAACCTAATTTTCTATATGTGATGATCTAATATTTTACCCCAATTGCTATTGTAATTCAATTATATTATTTAATCTAATTTTTATGCTATTAACTATTTGGCCAACAATTGATCGATAAAGGTAATTAAATATATTTGAGACGGTTTTTTAATTATTTGCCTTGATTAAATAACATGTATAGTTTCTAGGCAAAGATGTATGATTCTTATGCGTGTGATCTAGAATTGATGAACTAAATGAGTAGCATGCAATTTAATTGACATAAGAGTATAATTAGGTTAATAACTACATGGTGTGTAGTGCACTTGAGAGAGGAATGCATGCTAGGTTAGATTCAATTGATCATATAATTAATTGATGATTATATTTATGAGAATTTTAATGATTCACATGTTAGGAAATTAGAGGATTAAAATCATTTTCTCACATATATTTGTAGTTGTTAAGTCTTGTAATTTAAAATTAGTTTTCATTTATCTTTTCAATTCTAATGATGTTCTATTGTCCCAATAATATTCATAATAATTATATTGGTATTTGGTTATAAGTTACACAACTCCCTGTGGGATTGATATAGGTAATTAGATACATTATATTACTTGCACGACCTGTATACTTGTAGATTGCATCTTGTTGATCAAGTTTTTAGTGCCTTTATTATGGAGTTAATTACTTATAATTGATATCATTAACGTTTATTATTATACTAGTTTGGACCTTTTAATTTTTGTTGTAGTGTTTTGTTGTTTATCCAAGTTGATAGGTAAAAATATTATTCCTTTTGATATGAAAATAGAGAGAACTATACTTCGCTTAAGAAAAGAATGGTTAGTGCAAAATCAATCAGCGTAGAAGAAAGGGATCAATAAGTTATTATGGTCCCTAAACTTTTAAGGGATTTTGTAGTCCAATACATAGATGGAACCAATCATCTATCAATAGATCGATCATCAATACCAACAACTTTGAACTGAAGCCAGGAGTATTTCAAATGGCCAAGAAAATCAGTTTGAAGGGTTATTCAACGATGATCCAAATATTCACTTGTTTTCATACTTGGAAATATGTGACACCTTTAACATGAATAGTGTATTAGATGATGCAATTTTCCTTCTCTTGTTTCCTTTCTTACCAAGGGATAAAAAGAAGGCATGGTTATAGTTAGTACTTGCTGGCTCAATCCATACATGGGATAAATTGGCTCTAAAAGTTTTGGGAAAGTACTCCCACCTTCAAAGAAAAATAACCTTAGAAATGACATCATTTCTTTTTTGAAATTTGAAGGGGAATCATTTTACAAAGCTTGGGAATGCTACAAAGAGCTATTAAGAAGATACCCACACCATGGACTTCCTACTTGGCTGCAAGTGCAAACATTCTATGATGGAATAATGGGGCACTAAAGGACCATAATTGATGTTGTAGCTGGAAGAGCTTTAATGAGTAAAATTGAAGAGAAAGCTTTTGATTTACTTGATAAGATGGAATCTAACAATAGCCAATGGCTTGTGGAGAGGCTAAACCCAATAAGAATGGCTAGATCAGTATTGCAAGCTCAAACAAGTGCTATACTTTTAGGTTTAACTAAGAAGTTAGATGGTGGTAGTGCGAGAGTCAATATGGTACAAAGCCCATTCGTGTTGTGTAATTATTGCAGTGGACCTCATTCTACTAAGGTATGTGGGAACCTTCCTAAAGTAGTAAACTATGTCAACAATCAAAATCGCTAAGGAAACCTATACTTAAACACATACAACCCAGGATTGAGAAGTCGTCCAAATTTCTCATGAAACAATAACAATAATCAATTCCACAATCAACCCTTCCTACCACCAGGTTTTCAACAACCACAAGACTAGGAGAAGAAGCCACCTAGTGAGGAAAGCACATGTGCTTTAATGAGAATGATGAAAGACTTCATAAAGTGGATCGTATAGACTTTAGTCATGTGGATTCTATTCAAAATATGGAGATCCAAATAAGGCAACTGGCCCAAACTATAAGTTAAAGGCCTCAAGGTAACCTTCTAAGCAACACATGATTTGTTACTAAAGGAAAGGTAAGGATCATTGTAAAGCAATAGCCTTGAGGAGTGGTAAAACTTTATTAGAGAAGGAGAAAGCTAAAATGGAGGAGGAGGAAATAGTGGACAAAGAGAGTAATGAAAAGGAAGTGATTCAACGAAAGAATAGCAACCTCTACAATCCACTATTCCCTTCCCTTAAAGACTCTAGAAACTAAAATTAGACAATTAGTTTTCAAATTTTTTGGATGTCTTCAAGAAGCTGCACATAAACATACTATTTGTAGATTCACTTGAACAAATGCCTTCATATGCTAGATTCATGAAGGAAATCCTATCTAAGAAAAAAAGGCTTGTAGATAATGAGATAGTAACCTTAACTGAAGGTTGTAGTGCCATCCTTGAGAGAAAAATACCACAATAGTTGAAAGATTTGGGTAGCTTTGACATACCTTGCACCATTAGGAATATACATTTTGGCAAGGCAATATGTGACTTAGCAGCAAGCTTTAACCTTATACCACTATCAGTCTTTAAGAGATTTGGTGTTGGAGAAGCCAAACCCACTTCAGTAGCATTGAAAATGGAAGATAGGTCAATCAAGCATCCTAGGGGAGTGGTAGAAGATGTGTTAGTAACAGTAGACAAGTTAATATTTCAGATATATTTTATTGTACTAGACATGGAGAAAGACTACGACATTCCTATTATACTTGGTCATCCATTCTTAGCAATATGAAGAGCACTCAGTGATGTATAAAAAGGTCAGATTATAATGAGAGTGCAGGTTGAACATGTGATTGTTTCTTGATACTAATAATACATTGTTTTAAGATATATATGTTACTAATGAAATAACCAATGATGTATTTTTAACATATGCCCTAGTGATGCTTTAGAACATGGGCTTGTTCATTCTATAAACATACATATTGATGAACACCATGACAATCACTTAGGCACACGCATTTATGATGATAATTTTACAAATTTTGTTGAACCACTCATATTGAAGGCTTTGCCACATTATACTGTGAAGAATGAAACAAATTCATTAAAGAACAATTTAACTTATTTTAATGATGAAATTATAGAATCTATGATGCAAGTTGATATAGTTAACTATATGAAATATTTGGAGGCTACCCCTCCCATGTATGTATCTAATATTGTTATGGAGTGTCATGAGATAGGTTCTAAATTCAAACCATCCATTAAGAAACCACCAAAGTTAGAACTCAAAACTTTTTCCTACCATCCCCAATCAATTGGGTAAGAAAAAGTGTTCAATAAAAAGGTAAAAGATGCTACAAATAAATAAATTGGATAAGCTACTATAGAGTGTTTATAAGAATTCCAAGTTGTACCAGAATAAAAGAAGAAGATGGCATGATAAGAAGTTGTGCACCATGTTATTAAATTAGGGAAGAAAGTGTTCCTAATAAGCTCAAGAATTAACTTGTATTCGAGGAAACTCAAGAGTAGATGATCAAGTCCATTCACCATTACTAAGGTAACAAACCATCAAGCCATTGAATTGGAAAACAAAAACAAAGCCAATACAAGAGTTATTGATAACATAGGAATTGACCATTGAACTTGAAGTGGATAATTACATTTTCCTCAAAGTTTAACCCTGAAAGGAAGTAACTCAATTTGGAATAAAAGGAAAGTTAGCACCATGCTACCCCAGGTCGGTCCAAACTGTGAAAAAGAGTTGGAAATGTAGCATATCAATTAGAGTTACCTATATAATTTTCATAAGTTTATAATTTTTTAATGTGTCTACTCTATGATAATGTCAATGAAATTAGAATCGTGTTAAGGATTGGATAGAATGGTCATTACAAAAAGAGCATCATATGAAGAATAACTGGTGGCAATAATTGATTTCAAAGTCAGGAACTTGATAAGAAGATAATTACCACTAGTGAGAGTTTAGTTATCATGTCATGACATTGAAGATGCAACTTAGGTGTTAGAGTCTAAAGTTTGCATGAAATATGCATACTTATTTAAAGAGTTGTAAATTTTGAGGATGAAACATTCTCTAAGTGGGTAGGATTTTCAAACCCTAAAAAATTCATTATAAACTATTAAAGTATCATAAATGGAATTTTTGAGAATATTTTTAAAGTGTAGGGATGTATCAAGAATTTTTGTGTAAAAAATCTGATCAAATGCAGAAAATTAGAAAATTTTATGTAACTCATTAGGGGTTTCTCGTAGCCTTATCGTGGCCTCACTGAGTGGTCAATGAGGTGCAATTTTGCCTATAGATAGGTCAAATTTCTCCCATTTTTCTCACACATAACTTTTTCTCCTTTTCCTCTTTCTTTAATGTTTTCTCTCTCTAAAATTGTTTATATTTTTGGTACATTTTGGAGCAAGTTTCAGGGATAAATATCCGAGAGTTCAAGTCAAGTTTCTAGGTAGAGGTTTCTACTCTAAACTTATTATTTCATGCATTATATTTCATAAAATTTTCCTATATCATCTATTATGAATAAAAAGAAAAGCCAGATGTTGTGATTTTAATAATAAATGTTATAATTGTTTTTTAAAGAAAATACTCGTTATGATCATTTTTAAATATGCATATATAAAAAAATTTAAATAAAACAAGTATTTTTTTTGTACCAAACATTACAAACGGGATATGAAATTTTCATACATGCATCATAAAATAATTTTTTTCATGGGTAGTATGCCTCTATGTATGTCTTCTTGTGGAGTATGGTAATCATGTGTTACTTATTATATCAAACTATTTTTTATGGGATATAGGTATGCATCGCATTCACATGAATTCTTGAAATTTTTCTGTCTATGGTGTCTTAGATTATTGACCGCACAGAGCCTTGAAGTTGGATCCCTCGTTATGTCTCAGAGTTTGCCTTGTATTAGGTCTTAAAAGTTTGACCGCATAAAGGGTGTCGAATTTGGATCCCCTATTTTGTCTCGGAGTGGACCCTCTATAGATTAGAGCCTATATAACATTGATTTGATCATTATATGTGCCATATGTATATAAAATTATGACCATACATAGGATCAAAGGCAGGACTATATGTGTCTGGAAGGTTGATTGTGCATGTGATTATGTGTTTTGTCACCAATACATATAGGTTGCTTATCATGCATGTGGATTTATTTTTTATAGCATATTTTTATATTTTATGAGCTTGTATTGGGATGCCTAGAATATACACTCTCCTAGTTTTGGAAGTATAGGTATACTCAGGTTTTGGTTAATAAAATCTCACCACATTGTATGCTGATGATGATTAATCCCATTCATGAACTATATTATAAATAACATGCTTCATGAATATTTGTTTGTCATAAATTGTTTATTTTATGTTTTATGAGAAATAATAAGTTTTTAGAATTTTTGGAATTTTCCTAGAATTTTTATGGTATTAATTTCATCAAACAAATGGATGTACTTAAAATATAAGTAGATTTTTTGTCTTTCTCTATTTAAAGTTGGTTATTGTGGATTAGTAAGGTTGTGTTTTTGGGGAAAGTACTTAGTATTTTTTGGAACATAAAATGTGACTTGTTACCACCACATCACCAAACTCACTAGCAAGGTCGCCACCATCCTTGGCAAGGTGGTTGGCATGGTGAAAAATTCAAGTTCTATAAATGTCCCCCTATTTCTTCTTATTTGGTATCCAAAAAAGTAGTAGGTCTTTGTCAAATTGATATCTCATTTTTCTATTTTCAGATCAGTAATACTTTGAGTGTTGTTCAGTATTAGTGATTTGTGATTGTGTGAGCAAAATCGTGTTTGTTAATGGTGAGTAATTAAGATGGTGTTTATGAGTAGGGTGTATATGAGTTGTGTATCAGCGAGAAGTTACCCTTGTGCAACCTTTTCTTATGTGAGAAGCCTATATGGCTGTGAACTATATGTCGGTTGGTGGTTTCATTTGTGCAATATTTTCTTATTCACTTCATACATTATTAGTCTTTGGTTACTAACCACACTACTTTGGATGGTGTTAGCTTTGGACGAGAGTCGAGTTCGTGTGTAAAACCATATCTTTATGATAGCAGTAAGTAAGAGCAATAATAGGCTGTTAGGATAGAGGTCCTAGTTGATATAGGTAATATGGGTTTTATTTCTTTCAAAGTTGTAACCAATTTATTATTTAGTGAATTGCTTACTACTGAGTGGCTGTTTTAAACAACCCAAGGATGTTACCACATAAATAGGGTTTCTACATAGGTTTTCTTCATTATATCTATTGTTGTAAGAGTACAATCATCATTTACCAAATATATTTCCACATATGAGGTCTTGAAGAGATTGGAAATCCTTTATAGCTTTTTAGTATATATGACTGTCTTACATGGTGTTTGGTGTTTATTATATTTATGCATGCTGCTAGCCTCTATAGGAGCCAGTGAGGCACACAATTACTAGTGTGTTTATTACAGTTTCTTCTTTCTTACTACAGGTGGTTTTTGTTATGTATTGAGTTGAGAATATTGTTTTGTACTTCCATTTTTTTAATTGTTCAATTCACACTATATGACCTGCTTGGTCGAATTTATATAGTGCTTGTAAAAAGATTCCATGTGTTGTCCTTTTTACCCTTTATCTTGGTCTCGGTTACCTATTTGAGTTGGAAGAACAATTGACCTTTGTGTAACTGTTCCTACGTATTGGAATCTTAATTTTTTGTTAGAGTGGATCACCCTTTTTAGGCTTAATAGTTAGGGTGCTAAATCCTTGAGCTCTATCTACTCACACACACCTTGTATGCTTTTGCCCCTTGTCTCTATTGGTATGGGTTATTGTTATTCTGTGAGATTGTTATCTCTTTGAACCTTTGTTGTTTGTATGTTCCCTCTTTTCTTGTTCATGCATATCTCTTTCTCTGTATCATCTTCTTTGCCTTGCATTGTCCTACTTCCTTATATGCCTATTGTTTCATCCTTTACTAGTATTCTCTCATGCAAGTTACTTTGACATGCTCATTTTGTGTGTTTTCCTTGTTTATTTCTTACATCTTTTATTGATTTTTGCATGAGTATCATGTCACATGTTTTTCTTCCTATAGTGTCAAAGTTTTATGATTTTCTTTATGTAGTATTGTCATTCATATGCTATGTCATATAGAATGCACCCCACATGTTTCATTAGGTTATTCTTTCTTGTACCTAGTATGTTGTATGTTAGTCCTCTGTTTGTCTCCTCTGGTTTTTGCCATCTTTTGCGTACTCTTAATTTTCTTATGCTTCATATGTATCTTTGGAGAAAATTGAGGTGTTATTAAAAGCTTGTTTACATGATTGTTTCTTTGTACTGTGCTTGTTTGGGTTTGCATCGTGCATCTATATGTCATATAGATTATGTATATGTCTTTAGGACTCTTGACTTACATGCATTTCTATGACTAAACTTATGTGTTTAGTTGGTATTCTTGGTGCTTGGGGTGTTGACCCTATCTAAGCATGTCTCTTTTCTATGTGTTGGAATCTAATCCTTTCTCACATACTTAGATATTTTTATAGCATCCATTTTTCTTCTCTCTTGAGGGTGTTACATGTGTTGCTTGTTAGTTAGTTAGTTTCTTTCCTTCTCTTGACAAGCAATGATATGAGTGTTGCCAATGATCTCTTTGGAAGCAACTACACATTCTCTCTCTAGAGGCAACACTACATAGTTTGTATTGATGATATATCTTGATGCACATCCTTGTCTTTTTGGCATATGATCTTCTTTAAGGCCATCTTTGTCATCCCATTTTTTTGTTGTTGTGTTACTTGTCTGTTTCGCTAAAACTATCATGTCGATGTGTTGTATGCATAGTGTAAAGCCCTCTATGCCCTTCTATAGCACGTATAGCTGTAGAGCTCCATGCTATGTTTTGCATTAGGGAGTTGTTTTCTGTTTGCACTACTCTTATTGTGTTTGGTATTTAGGTAGATGTTTTCTGTTTGCACTACTCTTATTGTGTTTGGTATTTAGGGAGATGTTTTCTGTTTGAAAAACTATAATGTAATGATAGAACCTTTTATAGTCAATAATATAAAGTTTTATATTATTTCCAAGATGATATAGATTCTCTATACGGTCACATCAACTGAAAAGAAAAAATGAATATTTTACATTTCATAAGGATGTATAAGATAAAATACATGAGATGAAATACTAAAATAAAATGTCATAATATGACATGCTTAGACCATAAATAAATTTGTTAAGTTATGCAAATATTATTTTGTATAATGTTTGAATACATTATAAGAATAATAGAGACATTGTATAATAGAATAATATGAATAATATTATTTTTTCATAAATTAATTTATTTACCCAATCACAAGTTGAGATTAAAGAGAGCATGAGATGGCTAAACAAAGCTAGTGGCATTTGTGTAATTGATTCAAACCTTACACAAAGAGTTGCCCTAACCCTAGCCTATTTAAGGAGGCATAATTAAGAAAAAACAATGCATCCAATTTTCAACCTCCTAACCCTAGCCGAAATCTGCCATATTTAGCAACCACATTTTCCCTTCTCCTAGGCCAAAACTTGGAAAGGCTTGCTCAAGGCAAAAACCTAGGTGGTTTAACCCTAGGTCGAAAGTCTCTTCTCTCATCTCTTCTTTCTAGATGGTTGGATCTAAATCTTAAACTCTACATCCATCTATCGAAGAGGTGTGATATTTTGTTGTTTAGGTTCAAGGTGAACCAAGAGGTGCTCCAGAAAAAAAAGGTGGTTTCCAAGAGATCTAGAAGCGAAATTGAATTCCCT
Source organism: Hippophae gyantsensis (assembly GCA_030763125.1). NCBI lineage: Eukaryota > Viridiplantae > Streptophyta > Magnoliopsida > Rosales > Elaeagnaceae > Hippophae > Hippophae gyantsensis. The sequence goes on along the minus strand of CM061032.1, from coordinate 46,053,147 downwards.
CTACTCAAGAGATTTGATAATCTGTTTAGGTAAAGGTAATCTTCTTCATCTCTAGTAACAAGGTAGATGAGATTTGTTTATTTTATTTAGTACACATGAGGTGTTTGTTGAAATGCTTAAGAGAAAATCTTCCTTGCAATTGTCATACAAATGAGGTCCTTTGTGTATTGAGCCAAGTAGTGATAGGAAAATTTTAAATTCTCACCATATAGGAATACACATGAAATCCCAACACCGTCTCTTCTTGAAACTTTTATTGGACTAATTCTATTGATGATGAAGACTTTCTCTTCAAGAGTCTTATGATCAACTTATGTATGATAATCTCAAGCAGAAGAAGAATATGATCATGATTAACAATAGTCTAAAAGCAAAATATAAAGAGCATTTGGACCTCTCTAGTTAATTGCTCAATCTCCTTTTCGATGGATAGAAGGATGAAGGTAAATTAATGATGAGATTGGATAATCACATAAAGTCACTCTGAATTCTTCTTCATGATAATGAGAAGTGTCTCTCTCGCATAAATGATCTCTAGAAATCTCTTCAAGATAAGGAATCAGAAGCTCAAAAATTTCAAGGTACTCCTAATTCTTCATTAAATAATTATGATAATATCTCCAATTTTAAGAAAGATATTCATATTTTGGAAGATGAAAAGGCTTTTCTTGAATCTTTGTTGCATGATTGTGATGCAAAACTTAATAATCTTCAAGTTTGTGTTGATGTTAGTACTCTCAAAGTCAAGAATCTTAAATCCAGTTTGTTAGATAAACATTAAATTCCTGAGTTTCTTCATCTTTAATAGTGTGATATTTACAGAAAAATCAAGGAATCCCAATACATCAATCAAAAATGGTCTCTTGGAAATACTTGTTTTGACAAGTTCTTGAAATTTAATGATTCTCGTGCCTCGTCTTCCTCTTCTACTAATGCTGCTATTAAATATCCTACTCCATTTGTTAAGAATTTTGGTGGTTACTGTACTTTTGATGTTTTAAGTGCAAAGAGTCTTTTCTCTCTCTCCTTTCTTAGTCACTTATGGTTTTTTCTCTACCCCTAACACTCAAATAGAGTCTTCTTGTTTTGACAAAAAAGGTTTGAGATATATTGAAGATCTAATAAATATGTCAGTCACTCTAAATAATGAATCTTTGGTAATATAGAATGAAGCAATTGTGCTTCTCCAAGAGTTAAAGTACTCTTAGGTTAATGCTTATGGTGGTATGAACTTGAATTGCAATGTTGATCATACAACACTTAAGGCTCAAGTGTCCCTATGTTCATGTCCTATGATTAAAGATAAATCATTTTTCAACAACCTAATTCTTTCTAATGATAGGTATGTTACCTTTAGAGATGGAAATAAATATTTGATTTGCAAAAAAAGATCCATTAGTGCACCACAAAATCTTGAGCTTAAATATGTCCTAAATTGGAAGATTTCAAGACAACCCAAATCAATGAAAACAAGTGCTTAGTCAAATTCACTCATAAAGAGTGTACAATGTAAAACAATTCAGGAAATATAATGGTCAAGGGCACCAAGTCAAAAGACAACTGTTATTGTGTTGCTAACTCTTCTGAAGTTGTGTGCAACAAATTAAGTCTCAGTATAGAAGAGCTTTGGCACCAACATTAAAGACATGTTAACTACAAGATTTTGAAGAAAATTTCAAGCTTTAAGATTATTATATGTCTTCCTTCCATCACTACTATGCCTGGACATGTTTGTGGTCCTTTTCAATTAGGTAAGAAAAGTAAGAGTCGACACAAGAAGAATCAACATCTCTCCATATCGATCTGATGGGTCCTCTACAGACTGCCAGTATTGATGGGAGAAAATACATCATGGTGGTTGTTGTTGATTTCTCTAGATATACATGGGTTATGTTTCTAAGAGAGAAATGAAAAACTTTTGCTATGTTCAAGACTTTGTGTAACAAACCATAAAATGAAAATTTTGAGTCTATTAGAACTATCATAAAAAATAGGAAGTGATTATAGGAAAGAGTTTGAAAATTTAGAGTTCAAATCCTTTTGTGACAATATGGGTATATAGTATGAGTTTTCATCTCCAAATACCTCTTAATTGAATGGTATTGTTGAAATAAAGAATAGGGTCATTCAAGAAATGGCTAGAATAATGTTGAATAAAAAGATTTTTCCTAAATAATTTTGGAAGCTGTAAGCACTTCATGCTACACTTTAAATAATTACTTCTTAAGACCTAGCATGTGTAAGTCTTCTTATGAACTTATGCATGGGGAGAAGCTCAATGTGAAGCATCTTTTCGTGTTTTGTAGCACTTGTTACATTCTCAAAGATAGAGAAAATTTAGACAAGTTTGAAGCTAAGAGTGACCTTGGAATATTTTTGGGTTATTCAAACAACATTCATGCATACATGTCTACAATCTAACTTTAACTATCATGGAATCTATTAATGTTGTCATTGATGACTCTAGTGCCACTAAACTTGTTGAGTCTAAAAATAGTGATATTTTTGGTAAATGGGGATTGATGAGTGCTCAAAAAGCACTAAAATAACCATGATTTTATGCACATTAATTGATTAAATATATATATATATTTATATGTTTTATCATATATTTATATAAATTTGTCTTTTTCGGAATCACGGGTGTTTTTATTGTTTTTCAGGTATTTTCACTTAAAAACGTAACTTAAAGACTCAAAGAGGAATACTGGAAGCAATACATCACAAATATATTAATAAATAAATGGGTAAAGGTCAACAAATATGGAAAAATTGAACAAAATGGGTCAAAAAGGTCAAAAAGGAGAAAATCGCGCCGCCGCGCCCGGCCAGCGCCCGGTGCCCGGACCGCGCGCGCCAAGACGCCACGTCCGCGCGCATCAGCCCGCGCCCATTCCCAGTTCCGCGCGCGCCCGCGTGCGTATCTCCTGCTCCCGCGCGCGCCCGTGCGCGCAGCGCCTGCCTTCCGCGCGCGCCGCTGCCATTTCGCCCCATTTTTGCGCATAGTCGCCTCATGTCATGCTGACGTCATCAGTATGACGTCAGCAATTACCACTCCGCGTTTTCATAATTTTTTAACATTTTTTCCCCCACTTTTTCTCTCCATCTTCACCTATAAATACCCCCCTTCTCTTCACTTCTAAACACACCTCAAAACCATTCTTCTCTTCTCTTTCTTTCTCTCATTTCTTAGTTTTTAAGCTTTTCTTAGTTTCTTTCTTAGTTTTTAGTTGTTCTTAGTTAATTTCTCTTAGTTTTAGAGTTCTTCCCTTTTTGGGAAGAACTAGTTATGTTTTTGTAATTTATTAGCTTTTTTATTCAATAAATGGGAGTGCAAATTCCGCTTGGAGGTTTTCCAGCAACGGGAATAGCATCGAAGTTCTGTAAGGATTTTATTTTCTTTACAGTTATTTTTTATGCTTTATTCTTACATGTTATATTTAATTTGTCTGTGATTAAATTTAACTGTGTTGGTTATTTGTAAACATGATATAATAATAACGTTGTTATGCTTGCGAAATATTAAATAGGTAAAAATCTCTAAAATGAATTGATTTTATTTTTATTCAAGATTTTATATTAAGAATGTTAGAGAGAAATATATTATTTTTCATTACAAACTTAAATCTGAAAATTAGATTTTAAGGTTTAGTTATCCGGTCTAATTTAGAGTAGTGCTCTTTTATTTGTTGGTACAATCGCCCGGTAGTTAGAGTGAAACTCTATTTCAAAAGTTTTTATAAGAATTATTATCTGAAAATGTATTGACAACATATTTTTAGTAGTGGTTTTAAAACTTGAAAGTTAGTACTCGGATAATTAAATTCTTAGGTTTAATTTAGACACCTTGAATAAAGTTTAAACTGTCTAACCCTACCAAAGGTGGCATTTAAATGGTTCATTTTCAATCTCTTAGAAAAATGAATTAATTTAATTAACCAAATTAGTTATCAACCCTACCCATAGGTGTTAATTGATTTGTTTAGTTAACAAAGAATATCTAACCCCACCAAAGGTGGTATTCATATAAAAAAGAGAGAATCAATAAATATCAATTCATATCTTTAATAACCTAAATAATACGAGCAAGCATAATTAACTTAATTATTATATCCATAAATACTCCACCATTATAAATGATAAAATTTGTATAAATATTTATTGAATCTATGTTTATTTTTATGTAAGTAGATTAAAAACACAAAACCCCAAAATATCGTGACAGGATGTTTAGGATTTAATTTCGTTTTTAAAAGTTTTAATAATAAATTAAAAACCACATATATTCCTTCCTTAGATCGACCTTGGGAGTATACTTATCATTTTCTACGAAATGATTCGTGCACTTGCGAGAGTTTTATAAATAGATAAAACCAAAGTAACGGGCAGGATCGGCGATGTCGGTTCTGCGCCGATCAGGGATCTTTTGAAAATGCCCCAGATATGTTGAGACACTTTCTACTCTAACTCTAGTAGGCCCACCAAACACTACTGAAGATGAGGAAGGATGCTTCCTACTACTAAAATCCTGATTGAAAAAGGTGTTAGAATAAGACATCAAATACAAGAGACTTTGAACTATGTGTGTTTTACCTCTACCATCCTTCCTAGAAATGTTAAGGAAGCCTTGTGGGACGTGTATTGGATCAACTCCATGCAGAAGGACCTCACTCAATTATAATGGAATGATGTCTGGTATCTTGACCTTATACCCAAAGATGAAAATGTCATAGGTACACATTGGCTATACAAGAATAAAGGGATGAAAATGGCATGATTTCTTGAAATAAAACTCATCTTGTTGCTTAATAGTATACTTAGATAAAAGATATCAAATTCGAAGAAACATTTTCTCTGGTTGCTCGTCTTGAGTCTATGAGATTATTCGTTGGTTTGGCATATTATTTTCAATTTAATTTATCACAGATGGATATGAAAAGTGTTTTTCTTTAGAGGGTAAAAAAATAGGAAGTTTATGTAGAATAGCCCAAAGGTTTTGACAGCCTTCACTTCCCAGATCATGTTATGAGATTAAAGAAAGCCTTGTATGGCTTAAAGTACACCCCACAATAATTTACCAAGGTCATCGTAGTTTTTTTATTTGGAAATTGGTCTCCAAGATAGTACTTTACTTTATACTCATTAACCATGAATTGCTCTTTGTTTTTGTTTTCCAATTCAATGGATCCATGCTTTGTAACCTAAGTAATGGTAAATAGATCTGACCATCTACTCTCAAGTTTACCCAAAAATAGGTTAAGTTTTAAGTTGTTCAATAACACTTTCTATCCAGGTTCAATCACATGGTGCACAATTTTCCAATAATGCCATCTTTTTTTTTGTACATATTGGAATTCTCATAAGCACTCCACCATAACTCATTTAATTTATATATTTGTAGCATCCTTTTTACCTCTCCATTGAACACTTTTTCTTGCCCACTTGATTGGGGATGGTAGGAAAAAGGTTTGAGTTTTTACATTGGTGGCTCCTCAATGGATGGTTTGAATTTGAACCTTTCTCAAGACACTTCATAACTACATTATAAAAACACATGAGAGGCATAGCCTCCAAATATTTCACATAGTCAATAATATCAACTTGCTTCACAAATTCCACAGCTTTATCATTAGAATAAGTTGAATTATTTTCTAATGAATTTATTTAATTGTTCATTGCATCATGTATCAAAGTCTTAAATGTGGGCAGTTCAACAGATTTAGTTAAATTATCATCATAAATGTGTGTGCCTAATTGATTGTCATGGTGTTCAGCAGCATGTCTATTTACTAAGGAACATGTTATGAAATACATCATTGGCTAGTTCATTAGTACAATCTTCCTTAAAGCAATCACTATTATTATTAGTATGAGGAAATTTAATTGCTTTAAAAACATTAAATGTTACCTATTTATCCTACACTCTCATTGTAAGCTCACCTTTATGTACATCAATGAGTTCTTTTCCAATTGCTAAGAATTGATGTCAATGTACAATAGGAATGTCGTAGTCCTTTTCCATGTCTAGTATAATAAAATATACTGGAAAGATGAACTTATCCACTTTAATTAACACATCTTCTACTACACTTTGGGGTCGCTTGATTTACCTGTCAACCTACAAGGGATGTCGAAGCTACCCAAATCTTTTAGTTTTTTGGGTATTTTTTTTATCAAGGATGGCCTTACAACCTCCAGTTAGGGTTCTTGTCCTATAATCTCCTAGCCTCATTTTCTTGGATAGTATGTTCATCAAGAGGTTGCTCTTCTTTGGTTCAATTACTTCTTTTTCAGTACTCTCTTTGTCCACTTTTTGCTCATCATCCTTTTTAGTTTCCTCCTTGTCTTTTAATGTTTTGACACTCCTCAAGGCTATTGCTTTACAATGCTCTTTATCTTCTCCTTTTGGATTAGCTTTTGTGTTACTTGGAAGGTTACCTACCACAATTGTATATCATTATAACAATTCACAATCATAACCATCCATTATCAATTATCATGACCAAAAAGTATGATCATAAAGAAGCAAAAACTGAAAACCTTTCATGATACATGTGATGCAAATGTGTACCTATAGTATGTCGAAATCTATCTGATGCAACAAGTAGCCCATATGTACTATACTCCTCAAGATAGCGTACAAGAAACTCCCCATAAAATAAATCAATTCTCATAATGCATGTATCAAAATTCTCGAATACCATACCACATTTTCAATCTTCATTTCAAAACAACATTTGATACTTTTTTTATATACAAAAGCTTTTCAATGTATTCATAATAAAACATTTATAACAAGTATCTTATTTGAAACAAAATTTCTAACGTTATTACATTGTTAATAATATCATGACATCCAATTTTTCACTTTTATTTATAACATATGATGCAAGGCATTAACTTTATTAAAACAATGCATGTATTTTAAAAAGTTAGAGTAAGAACCCTTACCTTAAATTCTTGACCTGTATACCCAAATATCCATCCCTAAAATGCCTTCCAAATCATGCCATAATTCCAAACAACCTAGGGGAATATGTATTAGAGTGTGGAAGAAACAGGGAAAGAAAAAATGTGTGGAGATTTGGTGGTTCAGCTACCATTTTATAGCCAACCGAGTGAGCTTGCCAGGGATCTCACTAGGGAGCTTACAAGTAGTGATGGCAAGGTAGCAGCGAGGTAATGGTGGTAAGGTGGTGAAATTCATACCCAACTTTTCCCATTCGTTTGGATTTTTCACACAACAATTTCCCGTTACATCCGTACATTGCAAAATATCATTTATAATTACTTTTAGGTACTTTTAATTATATATTCTGGTGTTATGAGGTATTGCATTCTTACCCTCTTAAAAAAAATTTCTTCCTCAAAATTTATAATTATTTAAACAATTACTTCCAACTCTAGCTCCTAAGTTGCGTCTTCAACGCCATAATGTCTTTACTAAACCTTCACTAATGGTATTTCTTCTATCCTTAAATTCCTAATTTGAAAATAATTTATTACCACTGGTTCTTCTTCATATGATGTGTCTTCTTATAGAGGTAGTTTTATCTAATCCAAAATAGCATTTTGATTCCGTTGACACTTCTGTAAGATAGACACATGAAAAACATCGTGAACTTGTGACAATTCTTAAGGTAATTCCAATTGATATGCTACATCACCAATTCTCTTGATAATTTTGAATGGTATGATATAATGGGGTGCTAACTTTCCTTTTATTCTAAAACGAGTTACTCCCTTTTAAAGTACCTTGAGAGAAATGTAGTCGTTTACTTCGAAGTTCAATGGTCATCGTCTATGATCAACATAATTTTTATATCAACATTGAGCTACTCAAAGTTTGTCTTGTGTGATGTAGATATTTTCAGTTGGTTATCCATACAAAGCTTTATAAGGAGCCATTCTAATGTTGGCGTGATAACTATTATTGTAGGCAAACTCAATGAATGATAAGTGCTTGCTCCAATTTCCCTTGAATTCCATAACATGGGCTCATAACATATCTTTTAATATCTTAATAACCCAAATATTTCATGATGATAAGCCGTCCTTTGTAGTAACTTTGTACCCAAAGCCTCTTGTATACATCTCCATAACTGTGGAGTAAACTTTGGATCTCAATCTAGTACAATTGACTTTGGGAGACCATGTAATTGTACTATCTCTCAAATATAAAATTTTCTCAAAGCATTCATTGTGTAACAATTTTTGACTAAAATAAAGTGTGCAAACTTTGTAAGACGATCAATAATTTCCTATATGGAATCATGACCTTTAGAAGTTCATGGTAATCCTTAAACAAAATCAATGGTTATGTCGTCCCATTTCCATTTCGTTATAGGGAGTGGTTGAAATAGGCTTGTTGGGTTCTTGAATTCTTCCTTCACTTGTTCACATGCCATCCAATTTGCCACAAACCGAGTGACATTTTTCTTCATTCCTTTCCACCAATAGATCCTTTTCAAATCATGGTACATTTTTATGCTTATAGGATGTACCGTAAATTTTGACATGTGTACTTATCCCATAATTTCTTGTCTCAAATAATCATCAACAAGTACCGAAATCTTTGCATGGAAACAAAATGATCCTTTATTATAAGTTCATCATTCCACCATTTCTCCTTCATTCATCTGACACCGTACTTCACAAATTTCAAGATCAATTGATTAGGCTACCTTGACATTCTCTAGTAAGGTAGGATTCGTTACGAGGTTATATAGAAACATTTTTCTTCTACCATCATAAAAATTGAGCTCCTAACCTTCCATAGTTTTGTTGTTTTTCCAGGGATCCAAAATAAATTATGCAACAAAGCCTAACTTATGACTTAAGTGTATGCCACAATATTAGCCTTTTTAGGATGATATTGTAAAGTGAAGTCATAGTCCTAAAGATACTCTATCCATATTATTTTTCTCAAATTGAGAAACTTTTGACTGAAAATATATTTGAGACTCTTGTGGTCTAAGAAGATTTGGAATTTGGCACCATAAAGGTAGCATCTCCACATATTCAGAGTAAAGACCACTACTACTTGCTCTGAGTCATGTGTTGGGTAATTTTTCTCATGAACCTTGAGTTATCATGATCTGTAGGAAACTACTTGACCATTTTGCATTAAGACACACACAAGGTCTTGTAATGAAGCATACGTGAATACCACATAAGCTTTTGTACAATCTAGCACAATGAGGATTGATGCAGTCGTAAGTCATGTTTTCAATTCTTGAAAGGCCTTTTTACAAGCTTTTCCCTATAATAATTTGACTCATTTTTGAGTAAGTCCTAACAATGGGATAGAAATCTTTAAGAATTCTTGCACAAAACATCGATAGTATCCAGCCAACCCAAGGAAACTTTGCACTTCATTCACATTCCTTGGTTGATTCCAATATAATATGACTTCAATCATGGAAGGATCCATAGAAATTTCTCTTCGTGATATAAAATGTCCAAGGAATTTAACTTTGCATACAATAAGTGTTCCCTTAGGGTTTGTCAGACGGTACCAAGATGTTGTCCATATTCTTTGTGATTCCTTGAATAAATCAATATATCATCAATAAACACAATAATAAATTGATCTAAGTAAGGTCAAAATTCTCCGTTCATTAAATTTGTAAAAGAAACAAGAGCATTTGTTAGTCCAAACAGCATGCCTAAAAATTCAAAATGTCAATACAGTGTATAAAAAGCAATTTTAGGTATATCTAACTCTTTGACCCTCGGTTGGTGATATCCCAATCTGAGAGTAATCTTTGAAAAGAAGCTTACTCCTTTGAGTTGGTTGAATAATTCATCAATCCAAGGTAACATATACTTGTTCTTTATGGTTACCTTATTCAATTGATGATAACTAATGCAGAGTTAGAAACCTTCATCCTTCTTCTTGACAAAAAGAACAAGTCCTATCCAGGGTGATGAACTTAGTTGAATGAATCCTTTTTCCAACAAATCATTTGACTGATCCTTCTGTTCTTGTTTTTTTACAAGTCCCATACAATAAGGAATGATGTATATTGATGTAGTTTCAAGATACAATTCAATCACAAAATCAATTTTTTGAGTTGGAAGGAATCTAGGTAATTCTTCTAGAAAAACATCCCAATAATCGTTTACCACTGGTATTTATGCTAAGCTTCTTCCACTGTTTGTGTCTTCTTATAGAGAATTTAGGACAACTATAATTGCCTAGTTTTTACTTTTACCTATGTAGAATTTAGGGAAAATGCTAGAAGGGTTTACTTCCTTTTTACCATAAAATTGGACTTCTATAATTTAAATTTTGGATTGAAATATTCTTTTCAAAGGAATTTACAATGGCTCAATACCTAGTCAACCAATTCATTCCTAAAATAACATCAAAATAACTTATATCGAGTATAATGAAAGTAGTTAGGAATTGATGACCATTAAAGCTGATAGAATAATTTTTGCAAATAAAAGATATTCAAAGAGACTCTAAGAAGAGTATTCAAAGTAAGAGGGTTTTAAAGGCTTCATAATCAAATTTTAGCATTTGGGCTCAAACTAAATAAATTAATGAATGAGTGCCAATATTATGAAAAAGTACTCAAACCTAAGAGTAATATAATAGAATTGTACCTTCCAAATCATCATTATTTTGAATCCTCCTTGTCTTCTAGATATCGTAAAGGCTTGACCTTGAGTTCCTTGTTCCTAAGTGGCAACATTTTTTCCCTTGCCCTTTCCATAAGTAGATGCTTGATGGTTAAAAGCTCGTTTCATACTAGAAGGTAGTTGGAAAGGTTATCTAAGAGGCTAATAGGATATTGAGGACTATTCTTGGAATGATCTTCTCGATTGTTGAAAATTTTATTAAGGTTGTCGAATAGTTTATTGAGTTGGCCCTTAAGGATTCCTTTTGGTATTTGACACTTCAGAACTAAAACTTGACTACAATCCTCCTATATATTGTCCTAAGTAGGGGAAAATTGTACCTAAGATGTCCTAGTTGGTTGTAGTTGTGACATGTATAAGGGTTATACCAAGGACTTTCAGATGAGTTACTATCTAACGTTCGACTACGATATATGTTTTGCTAAAATTTCTTTTTATCCTTTCTTTTATCCTTGTCCTTTTAAGATGAAAGTTCGCCTTTCATTGTTCTGTATTGACTTGTTTGATTATATAAGTGGTGGAAGTTGTTATAGGGTAGGTTTGTACACCTTGATACATTAGTTACACACATATGTCATCTCGTAGACCCATCAAAAACTTTGTAGCTTTATCATAATCGCATGTTACCATAATTTTTTCAAATCTTGACTATTAATTGAAAATATGTTCATATTGCATGAGATCATATTGTTTTGCTTAAGATTCATAAATTTAACCACCTTGTTAGCCCTTTCCATTTTGTTGAAGAACCTTTCAAATAACAGCTCCTCAAATTTTTCATGTGTGATTAAGTCAATATCACTTCCACTATTGATAAAATCCCACTTGTGGCAAACTTCTCCTCCTAATTTGTATGCAACTAAACAAGCTCTAAAATGTGCATGGATGTTTAGGACATTCATTTTCTTATTAATTTCTCTAACTCATATTTCAATAACGTTAGAATAGTACAAACCATCAAAAAGTGATGATCTTGTCCTTTAATATTCTTTGAGGTGGTGAGCTCTACCTCTTTCTTGGGGTTATCTTCCCTAAGTAATTAACCTTTGTGGCGTATACAAGAGATCACAATTTTCATATACATCTTATACAGGTTTCTCTCTAGCTTCCCTTATGGAGGGGATTAGTTACCTTTCTTTTTAAAGGCATGCTAAGACAAAAATAGTTCAAAAATATTTTAAAATTATGAATGAATATTACTTCAAGGAGATGAAAACCATACTTTGAGGGAAATTAAAATATATATATCCCAATGCATGCCAATATAAAACATGATATATAAATCCAATGCATGATATGCAACCCTATAAGTATTGATCTTCCAAATACATGGACACATGCGTATTCCAAATCCGAAATGCATATGAGCCTACCTTTGACCATATATACAACCATAATACATATGACACATGTATCTATCAAATCTCATCATATGGGCTCTTGTTTAAGGATTTAGAAAACATGTGGCCATGTGCAAACCGTGATAATAAATTTGAGACCCAATAGATGGCAAGCTCTAAATACAATGGGGGGTCCAACACCAAGGCCCTTGTGGAAGCATTGCGATAATCCATATCAATAATAATCCACCTCCATAACAATCTAGCAATGTAAAATTCACAATTTTAACCATCCATAATCAATAATCACGACAATAAAGTATGGTTACAAGACACTATAGATGGAAAACCTCTCATTATACAAGTGATGCAACTGAGTACCTATAGTCTGTCGAAATCTGTCTACTACAACCAGTAGCCTATGGGTAACACACTTTGTAAGACAACATATAGGAAACTCCCCACTAAATAAACAATATCTCATGATACATGTATCAAAACTCTAGATGTCATACCACATTTTCAATGTTCATTTCATAACATTTGATACTCATTTTATATATATATAAATTTTTCAATTTATGCATAATAAAACATTTATGATAAGTATCTTATTTTAAACAAAATTTATAACATTAATACAATGTTAATAAAATCGTGACATCTATTCTTTTTTTACTTTTATTCATAACATATGATGCATAATGTTAACTTTATAAAAACAATGCATGTATTTAAAAAGTTAGAGTAAGAACAACTAACTCAAATCCTTGACTTGAATACCCCCGATATTGATCGCCAAAATCCTTTCATATCATGCCAAAAAGTCCAAACAACTTATGGAGAAGATGTATTAGAGTGTGGGAGAAAGGGGGAAAGAATACATGTATGGAAATTAGGTTATTTGGCCTCTATTTTATAGTAAACTCAAAAAGCCATCCTAGAGCTCAACATTAGTGGTGGCGAGGTAGTGGTGGCAAGGAGGTGAAATCCATACCCAATTTTTCCCATTCAATCCAATTTTCATATGAAACTTTCTTGTTACATCTCTACTTTGTAAAATATCATGTATAATTACTTTTTGGGTAATTTTAATTATTTATACTAAAATAATGGGGTTTAATAAGGAGAACCTATTAATTTGGTTAACAAATCTTCATTTGAAATGATTTACCATTGCAAGTGAAAAATGACATTTCTAGTATTTGTGATTGATAAAAAAAAGTGTTGATTCTATGGGCCGAGGTGGTAACAGTTTTGTTCTAAATGAATACCCTATAACTTATTGGCCCAAGGTAATGTATTTTTGGATCAATATTAGCATAGAATTTTCAAATCAAGGATGGATTACACAATTTTTAACGTGTAAACAGAGATGTCCAACCTAGATTCTAATAGTTTGTTTAATTCCAATCTCATGAAATTCAATCCAGGTAATACCACGCTTAAGTAAAATTAGGCATTTAGAGATAGTAGTTTGATACCTTATTTGAGAATATTTTTCCAACCATTGAGAAGAAAATGTAGTGGATGCACTTTGAGGAGTTCTCATCATCAAGTAGCCATTTCAAAGTTGATTATAAATTCAAAAAAGAAAAAAATGCCCCTTTGAACTGAAAACATAGAAACTGATCAAAATTTCCCAAACAAATTAAGGATTGGAAGTTAGTGAACTATTGTTGGTTTAAAGAATGGGGATTTACAATGATCTTTAAGCCAAATCCTAGTGTTTGGTTGGAGAGAAAATTAGGGAAAATGAAAGAGAGGGTGGTTTTGATTTCTAAAAAAAGTGGGGTTTTTACATAAATTAATCCTAGAAAAGTATTTAGCAATAAATTCTAAGTGAAATAGGATCAAAAATGAGAAGTTTTGGGAATTTTTGAGGATATCAGAAAAGGGTGCATGAAAGGGGTTTAGGGTTCATTGGAGGGAAGGGAAAAATTAAAGGAGTATTTAAACTTAACCCATTTGATCGATTGAAATTCAAACTTTGATCAATCTAGTTCATCCTAGATCAACTGACATTCAAACTTTTTGGTATTGCATATACTCTCCCAAGTCCTATAACTATAAATTAGTTTACAAAAATAATAAAATAAAACAAGAATATCAAGAAAAAATTTAATAGAATAATATATTTTTATATATGAGATATTAGGTATTAACTCCCAACAAAAGAGTGCTAGAGAAAGGAGAGCATGAGTCAATGAAGTTGGCTCTAGGAATGAAACAACCTTGTAACTTACAGAGTTAACTAAAAAATATAACTCCTCATTACCCATCAAATATCAAATCAAAAGGCATGTGGAGTTTTTGGTATAATTGGGCATAGTGCTATTGACTATTCAAGTGTAGGTGATTCTAGTGTGGATACCTTGGAGAAAGCCAATTTTATGCAAAGGTATCGTTACAACATTTACAATCACCCTAACCTTACACAAAACTCAAACAATTACCCCGCCTATCCAAAACCAAGCAAAACGGCCATATATAAACCAAACTTATTTACTTAGTCAATCCAATAGGCCAACTTTAGAAGATAATTTGAATGCCTTTATTCAAATTAGTAGAGAAAAAAAAATGATGAACAGTCAAATGTTGAATTCCATAGAGACTTCAGTAAAAAGATTGAAGGTAGAGTTAGCTAGCCAACAATAAGTATGCAATAAAAAGAAGAAGAAAACATGCACAGTCAAATAGAATAAATGTCACAATCCTTCAAAGTGGTAAGGTAATTAACAAAATTTTACCTGCTATTTTTAATGATTTACCATTTAACGAAAGTAATAAGAAGGTGAAATTATAGTTCTCCAAAATGGAAAGACAAGTGCCAATGATGATAAACTTTTAAAGGAAAGAATTAGGGAATCAACTGACATTCCCAAAACACAAAATACATCAGTTCCACATTAGCCACCAATACCATTCCATACTGACTAAAATAAACAACATAAGATAAGAAATTCTCTAATCTTTTTAATATACTTTATAAAGTTAATAAAAATTTACCTTTATTAGAAGTGATCAGAAATACACCCTCTTATGCTAATTTCTTCAAGGAATTGAAAACTAAGAAGAGGAGGTATAAGCTTAAATGAGAAAGTTGTGGTGACAGAGATATCTAGTGTTATGCTCAGCATCAACTACACCCAAATTTGAAAGATCCAGGAAGTTTTAACACTAGCATCACTTTAAGGGATAAGAAGGTAGCTAAAGTAATGCTTGATTTAGGTGCTAGTATAAGTTTGATGCAATATTCTATTTTCTTATAGCTAGTTTTGGAAGACTTAAAACATATTATCATGTGTTTTCAACTTATCGATAGACCTACTAAATATCAAAAGGGAGTGGTTGAGGATGTGCTAGTACATATAGACAAATTAATAATACTATTGATTATAGTGTTCTAAATATGCAATAAAACCCATATTTGAAAAAAGAACATACAATACTTCTTGCTAGACCATTCATGGCCACTACCAAAAATATTATTGATGTCCAAGATGGAAATTTGACATGATAGTCTTAAGAGAGACTATCCATTTTAGAGTTTTTAAATCTTTACCTTTTTCTTCTATCTCTGTTATTGATGAATGTTTTAATGTTGATTCTATGGATAAACTTATACATAACATTTTTTTTGCATGATAGAATGAAGGAAAAACTAGAAGTTGCTCTTATAGTGAAAAGGTAGAACATGATTTAGGTGAGAAGACTGAGGGGTACCATGAATTACTAGATAATGTTGAACCAATAGAAAATCGTAGAAAATCCTTAGATACCTAGTATCCTATTTGAGGGTGAGGCCACTCTGTCTAACCTATAACTAAAACATTTGCCTAAGCACCTAAAATATGTGTTTTTGGGAGAACGAGAAACTTACCCAGTTATTATTTCTTCAAATTTAACCAAAATCCAAAAAAAATAACTTGTTAATGTGCTTAAGAAATTTAAGAAAGAAATTGATTGGAGTATTGGGGATATTATAGGCATTAGTCCAACTATATGTATGCATAAGATCAATTTGGAAGATGATGCTGAACCCTGAAAAAGGTTCAAATGAGACTAAACATAAGCATGCAAGAGTTAATTAAAAATAAAATTTTGAAACTATTAGAAATATGAGTCATTTATATTATTGCTAATAGTATATGGGTTAGTCCTATTCATGTAGTACCAAAGAAATCAAGATAACAGTCATGATAAAATAATAAGAATGAATTAGTACCCACTAGGACAATCACATGATGGAGAGTGTGTATAGATTTTATGAAACTGAGTTTATACACTTAAAAGGATCACTTTCCTCTTCCATTCATTGATCAGATGTCAAAAGTACTAGCTAGGCATGAATTTTACTATTTTCTAGATGGTCTTTAAAGTTATTATAAGGTACCCATTGCAATAGAGGATTAGGAGAAAACCACCTTCATAAATCCTTTTGGGACATTTTCTATTAGAAGAATGCAATTTGTGTTATGCAATGTCCCTACCACATTTCAGATATGTATGATATCAATATTCTTAAACATAGGGGGAAATTCATTGAAGTATTTATTGAAGATTTTTCAATTTTTGGAACATCATTTGATGATTGTTTGTATAAATTGAATTTAGTTTTAGAATGATGCACTGCATACAACCTCACACTTAGTTGGGAGAAAATTCATTTTATGGTACAATAGGGGATTGTGTTAGGACATGTAATTTCTAACCATGGAATTGAAGTTGGTAAGGAAAAAATTGATTTGATTGCAAAATTATCACCCCTACATTTGTTAAAGGGATTAGAAGCTTTTTAGGCTATGTAGGTTAATATAGGTGATTTATTACATATTTTTCTAAAACAAGTCATCCTTTATGTAATTTTCTATCAAAAGATGTCTATTTTATTTTAATGATGATTGCCTTGTCATCTTTAATACTTTGGAGGATAAATTAACATCAACCCCTATTATTTTTGGCACCTAATTGATCTCTCCATTTAAAATTATGTGTGATGCTTATAATTATATTATAGGAATAGTTTTGGGATAGAGAGTGGATAAGCATTTTTATGTCGTATATTACGCTACCAAAACACTCAATGATAGCCAAATTAATTATTCCATCACTGAGAAAGAATTATTAGAGGTTGTATTTTCCTTTGATAAATTTAGGTCTTACTTAATGGACTCTAAAGTAATTGTGCATCCTGATCATGATGCTTTAAGATATCTGCTAAGTAAACCTAATGCTAAGGAAAGATTAATTAGCTGGGTTTTATTCTTACAAAAATTTGACCTAGAGATCAAAGATAACAAAGGTACTGAAAATTTAATAGCTAATTATCTATCTTGGTTAATTTCTTAATTCAATTCTTTTGAAAATAAGAGTAAAGAAGAAATTTGTGAAACCTTTCTTGATGAACAATTATTTTCAATAGTAAATTATCTTTCTATTGGTGTTTTAAGACCTAATATTTCTTCTTTGGAAAAGAAAAGGTTTCTACATTCTTAATGGAAATACTTTTGGGATGACCCTTTTCTAAATAGGATTGGTCAAGATCAAGTCATCCAAATATGTGTGCATGAAGAAGAACATAAGAGCATTCTAACATTTTGTCATAGCCTTTATTGTGGGGCCCATTTTAGTGGTAATAAAACCGTCGTTAAGTTATTACAGTCTAGATGTTTTTGGCCATCTCTTTCTAAATATGCTTATATGTTTTGTATGCATTGTGATAGATGCCAAAGGATAGGTAATAAAGGAAAACGAGATAAAATGCATTTGACATCTAATTTAGTTGTTTAACTTTTTGATTTATAGGAGACTGATATTATAGGTCCTTTTTCCTTATCTTTTGGCAATGAATATATTATAGTTGTTTTTGATTATGTATACAAGTGGGTAGAAGCTATAACCACTAATACTAATGATGCTAACATTGTTGTGAAATTCTTGAAAATTCAATATTTAGCATGTTTGGGACACCTAGATCAATAATTAGTGATGGAGGGACCCATTTTTGCAATAAACCTTTTGATGGGCTGCTGAAGAAGTATATAATCACACATAAAGTGGCCACTCTATATCATTCACAAAATTTTGATCAAGTGGAAGCAAGTAATAGGAAAATCAAGTTGAATGATTCCTTATACGCATACCATATAGCTTACAAAACACCAATTTAGTTTAGCATTTATATGTTAATCTTTGGAAAAGCGTGCCACCTACCCATTGAATGCGTACACAAGGCTTTTTGGGCAATTAAAGAGTTAAAAATGGATTTATTTACTAAAGGAGAGAAATGGTTACTCCAACTCAATGAGCATGAAAAGATTAGGGATAAAACCTATGAGAATGCAAAGTTATATAAAGAGCACACTAAGCTTTATCATGACAAAAGGCTAGTTCATGAGTCTTTTCTTTCTGGAATGAAAGTTCTTTTAATTAATTCTCATCTAAAATTGTTTTCAAGAAAATTACAATCAAGGTGGTATAGACCATTTACAATAACCTAACTATGTCCAAATGGAGTGGTAGAGTTATTAAATACTAAGAATCAAGGAACGTTCAAATGTAAATGGGCATTATGTGAAGCCTTATATAGAAAGAAAACATAGCACAATAGAAATTGACTACATATGGATGTGTAATTCTTAGCACCAAGATGTTGACCTTGTCTTGCTAAGACGTTAAAATGGAACTTGATGTGAGGAAACTCATTATTTTAGGTAATATTATTTTGTTTAATTGTTTTAGTTTTTGGATATTATGTTTGCTTTATGTTATTTTACATTTCATGTAATTTGTTTTCTTTTAAGTGTGTTTAATTTCTTATTATATGAACAATGTTTATTATATTCACAAGTATTGAATTGGGTAACTTTTTAATGAGATGTGTAAGAAGTACACAACATTCTGTCTATGCATATTTAAATGATTGAAATGATGGATGCACTAACATTTTCACATCAATACCTAATCATATGCAACAAATATATAACTTTTCTTTCCTTAATTCTCTATCTTTAATTTGCAATTGTTACATTAAGGGAAATATAAATTCTAGGTTAAGGGTGAAAAAAGTTACATTTGCATAAATGTTAGAAATTTACAAAATTGTCAGTAATTTTTAATTTTTTTTCATTAAACATGTGTTTACATTTTCTATTATTTTTATTTTCTTTTATTTATTTTTATTGGTCTAGGAAAAGTTAGGTTAATTTTAAAAAAATGCAAAATTATCATGTTTTTAGTTAATTTTAAGCAAATGATTGAGTATGTGCACTCTTATTTTAATTTCTTGAATATATCATAGAGTAATGTGATAATTAGCTTGTTTTTGTCATAGTTTGTATTTCATGATAAAACATTGAAATTCAAATAAACCAAAATTTAATGTTTACGAATCCAATATTGGAGACTACCTTGTGAAAATATTTTAAGCCTTTATCTTTCTATTTTGAGTGATAAAAGTTTTTACTCCTTTAAATACTCTTATCAATTTAAATTATTAGATGATCTCTATAGATTTTGCATTGAATGTTAGGATTTTTACATCTCATAAAGTGTCTTATAGTAATTATTTTATTGCTTAAATTGAACGAATTTAGTAGAAATTGAAAATATATGCTTTCTTTTTTCCCCATGATTTCCACAAAAAAAAAATATATGGGGTTCCCTAAAACCAATATAAAACAAAGCCAATATTAGTCACTCACCAAAATCCTATAAATATGTACATGCATCCACTCTTTAAAAAATAAAAGAATATCTCTAGAGAGAGAGAGTGATACAAAAAGTAGAGAAAAATCAATAATATAAACTAAATACTATGACCCAAAAAAATCCCTTCATTTATGAGAAATGGCTAATGAAAAAGAAAGATAGGAAATAATTTCCTTTGAAGCCATTGCATTTTCTTCATCCAAAGCCATATGCTTGATATTTTTATTTAAAGATTATAACTTATGCAAGAAAATGGTATTTGATTTCTTTGTAAATCCTATCATTTCATTTCTTTCTTGAGATCAAATATTACGCACTAGATTAAATATTTTATTCTTTAAACATATGCAAACCTATTAGTTCATTTCTTTCTTGAGATCAAATATTGGCACTACATTAAGCATTTTTTTCTTTAAACATATGCAAACCTATTAGTTTATTTCTTTAAAATAAACTTTATTCACATATAAATTTGATTGAGTGCTTAAACCCATTGGTTCAATGTAATATTGAGAGTATGACTTTGAGACTTAGACTTGAAGAGAATTCAGATTCCAAACATTGAAATTGAAAATTTTTATATTGATGCATTTTTGGTGTGTAATATAAATTTATGATTTTTAACTAATTTTTACAATAAACTAAGAATATTAAGGTTATTATTTTAACTTATGTTTTAGATTTTAATTATGAACTTGAAAGATATTAGCCACTCACCAAAAATCCTATAAATATGTACATGGATCCACTCTCCTAAAAAGAAAAGAATATTTCTCAAGAGAGAGAGAAAGACATGAAAAGGAGAGAAAAATACATAGTATAAAGGAAAAACTAGACCCAAAAAAATCCCTTCGCTTATGAGAAATGTCAAATACAAAAGAAAGATAGAAAATAATTTCCTTTGAAATCATTGCATTTTCTTCATCTAAAGGAATATACTTGATATTTTTATTTAATAATTTTAATTGATGCAAGAAAATGGTATTTGATTTTTTTTATAAATCCTATCATTTGATTTCTTTCTTGTGATCAAATATTACACACTAAATTAAGCTTTTTTCTTCTTTAAACATATGTAAACCTATATTTGTTCATTTCTTTCTTGAAACCAAATATTACGCATTGCATTAAACATTTTCTTCTTTATACATATGCAAACATATTCGTTTATTTCTTTACATAAACTTTATTCGCATATAAATTTGATTGGGTGCTTGAACTCATAAGATTAGTGTAATATTGAGAGTATGACTAGAGAATTCAGATTCGAAACATTGAAATTAGGAAAATTAATATTGATGCATTTTTTATGTAGAATATAAATTTATGATTTTCAACTAATTTTTACAATAAACTATGAATATTTAGGTTATTATTTTAACTTATGTTTTAGATTTAAATTATGAACTAGATATTAGCCACTCACCAAAATCCTTTAAATATGTACATGGATGCACTCTTCAAAAAAGAAAAGAATATCTCTAAAGAGAAAGAGAAAGACAAGAAAAGGAGAGAAAAATAAATAGTATAAAGTAAGTACTAAGACCCAAAAAAATCCCTTCACTTATGAGAAATGGCAAATACAAAAGAAAGATAGGAAATAATTTCCTTTGAAATCATTGGATTTTCTTCATCTAAAGGAATATACTTGATATTTTTATTTAATGATTTTAATTGATGCAAGAAAATGGTATTTGATTTCTTTATAAATCCTATCATTTGATTTCTTTCTTGAGATCAAATATTACGCAGTAAATTAAGCTTTTTCTTCTTTAAACATATGTAAAACCTATTAGTTCATTTTTTTCTTGAAATCAAATATTGCGCACTACATTAAGCATTTTCTTCTTTAGACATATGCCTACCTATTAGTTTATTTCTTTAATTAAATAAAATTTATTTGCATATAAATTTGATTGGGTGCTTGAACTCATAGAATTAGCGTAATATTGAGAGTATGACTTTGAGGCTTACAGTTGAAGCGAATTCACATTCCAAACACTAAAATTAGGAAAATTTATATTGATGCAGTTTTTATGTGGAATATAAATTTAAGATTTTCAACTAATTTTTATAATAAACTATGAAAATTTAGGTTATTATTTTAACTTACGTTTTGGATTTTAATTATAAACTTGAAAGATATTAGCCATTCACCAAAATCCTATAAATATATACATGCATCCACTCTCCAATAAAGAAAAGAATATCTCTAGAGAGAGAGAGAGATAAGAAAAGGATAGAAATATCAATAGTATAAACTAAATACTAGGACCCAAACAAACCCCTTCAGTTATGAGAAATGGCTAATAGAAAAGAAAGATAGGAAATAATTTCCTTTGATGTCATTGCATTTTCTTCATCTAAAGACATATACTTGATATTTTTGTTTAATGATTTTAATTGATGCAAGAAAATGGTATTTGATTTCTTTATAGATCCTATCATTTGATTTCTTTCTTGAGATCAAATATTACGCACTAAATTAAGCCTTTTCTTCTTTAAATATATGCAAACCTATTAGTTCATTTCTTTTTAAAATCAAATATTATGCACTACATTAAGCATTTTTTTCTTTAAACATATGCAAACCTATTAGTTTATTTGTTTACATAAACTTTATTTGCATATAAATTTGATTGAGTGCTTGAACTCATAGGATCAGTGTAACATTGAGAGTATGACTTTGGGGCTTAGAATTGAAGAAAATTTAGATTCCTAACACTGAAATTGGGTAAATTTATATTGATGCATTTTTTATAAGGAATATAAATTTATGATTTTCAACTAATTTTTACAATAAACTATTAATGTTTAGGTTATTATTTTAACTTATGCTTTGGATTTTAATTATGAACTTCAAAGATACTAAAACATGAGAAGTTTTGTATTCTAATTCGTTTTATTTTGTTATTTCATTTTGATTTTTCACTTAGTAAATATTTATTTTTGTTATTTATTTTACTTTTTGCATTTAGTTTGATGTTTGTGGGTATCATCATTGAAAGCTTTTATGAGACTTAAACTCATCTACTAGCGTAACATAGTCATGTAAAGGCTTCTTGCACATGACAAATACAACTGAGTTCATCTATGAAAATGGATTAGAATTGTTTAATTTTATTTTAGTTTTTTTAGTCCTTCGCTTTCCTTGTTAAGAAACTCGCAAAAAGCTGGTTGAGGGTTGTAATAAATACTTGAAAACACTAAATATTACATGATTTATATAAAATTTAGTGTCAAAATAGATTTATATTTACATAATTTTATTACTATTTAATCAAATCTATATTTTTGAAAGCATGGATACACTTCGTTGTTTTTCAGGTATTTTTGGTTTCAAAATTATTCAACTGATAAATATGTGAAGAATTGTACCTGAAGGCACTTAATTGCAACCAAAGAAGAATAAAGACTACACATATGTAAGTCTTACATATGTTCAAACCCTGCTTGTAATGGGGTGAAACAAAAAGAAGTCTAAAACATGCAATCTGATGTGTGCTGCTACGGTGGAAATTTGTGTGCCACAACCCAAGTGTATCAGGTCAATATTTTAACGTGTACAAAATCAATGCATACCATGTTGATGGAAAAATTTATGTCATAGCGTCTGTTAATTTCTCAATTAGGATCCACTTTTTCCTCCTCCTTTTACCATGTCCACCCTATAAATAGAGCCTTAGCCACCCCTTTACAGTCAACCTACAACAACAGTTGTTCTCTTTTTTCTCTCTTATTACTTTGTTAGTTTTCTTAGTTTCAAAGTTCTTCTTTTAATTATGAGAGTTGAATAAGTTTAGTTTGTGTAATAGTACTTTTCAATTCAATAAACAGTTTAGGCACATCTATTTGGAGGTTTTCTCGATATAGATGAGTACTGAAATTCTGTATTTTCAAGATACAATTTAGGCATTAATTTATTTCTGGAACCTATGCAGAGTGGGATTTGAACCCTTGACCAAGCTCTGATACTAAACCAAAGGAGAACTGATAAGCCAATTCTAACAAAATCTTAAGCTATCAGTATGATCTCCATCATTCCATTTAACCCAGAACTATAACTAACCTTGCTCGGGCTCTATTTGGAACCACCTCGAATGACCCCCATCCTATCCAGCATAGACCCAAGGTAATAAATGTTGGTCACATCATTCCCTTCTTCGCAAAGGAGGTCCATCCTAGAACCTATGTAGAGCGGGATTCGAACCCTTGACCAAGCTCTGATACCAAACCAAAGGAGAACTGATAAGCCAATTCTACCAAAATCTTAAGCTATTAGTAGGATCACCATCAGTCCCTTTAACCTAGAACTAGAATGGGCCATGCTCGGGCTCCATTTGGAACCACCTTGAATGACCCGCATCCTCTCTAGCACAGACCCAAGGTAATAAATGATGGATCACATCATAATCACTATCAATTACTGATACCGTCAAAATATTTTAATTGATATTGATTAACAACAAAATTGGCCCACGACAAAAGAATTTTTCACATAAATGAGGAAGAATTAATAATCTTAATTTATATCTTTAAAAACCTAGTTAATATTGGGCGATCATAATTAATGAACTAATATGTCCCATAAATCCTCCATTGAATGATTAAATATTTATTTGCATGATGCTTATTGAATCAAATTTATCTTTTCATTTTATGTTATTAGAATAGAATTTTCAAACCAAAATAATTGTGACAGGATGCTTAGGTTTATTTTTTTGTTTTTAAGAATGTTGTTAAATTATTTAAAGACCATATAATTTCTCTTTAGACTAACCTTGAAAGTATATTTTTCATGTTTAATAAAGTGATTCATGTACTTACAAGCTATTTATCAAATACAAAATTTGTGCATCAATAGTACGTTTTAATTGAAGAATGCTACGAAAACTTATGCATAAAAAAGCTCCTACAAAGGTAAAACTTGAAACAAGAGAAGCATGTGATCTACTATGACAAAGTTCTAATCATCTCATTAGTAATCCTATGCTCCATTCGAGATCTAAGTTTATTGATAATAGATATTATTGGGTACATGATATGATTGAAGTTAAAGAATTATTGGTTGAGAAGATTCACGCCATTGGGAATGGGTCCAACATGATGATGAAATCAGTAGGAAAAGCTTGAGAAGTGAAGTAGAAGCCTAGGATGGAACTTCCCATATAAGTCAAAGGGTCTTACCTTGTTGGGTGTGACCCATCCTATGATAAGTAATATGAAAAGACAAAAACAAATTGAGGAAATAAGCTTATAAGTTGAAGCTGAAGAATTAATTATTATTAATACTAATGGCATGGTCGGATAATGGTAGAAGCCTTAATTAATGGTATGGCCGTATAATGGTAGAAGCCAAAAAGGCTTTCTAGTTATTGTACTATACGTATTGAGAAAATAGTTAAGGTGGTTGCCGAAAATTTTAGAAAATGAAAAAGAGAGAACCAAACAGTACGAGAGTATTTTGAAAATAGTTAGGTACCCCAAATTCAGTATCTATAGAGAGAACCAAATCGTATGAGAGTATAAGAGGATCTACGTGCCAGCCAAGAACACGGTGAACACATAAATTGATTTCAACATTTGGCACTCTCTATGGAACAAAATACTATATTCTAACCAATCTAAGCTGGCAAATAACTTTAACACTATACATGTTTTTCGCATTCTTCATCATGTTCGTCATATTCGTTATCCATATTTTCCTTTAAAAACATGTTTGATCTACAAGTCACCGAGATGAACTCTCAAAAAAAGTTTTGAGAACTCGATCACCTTCTCCTCTATATGAACAAAACCATGCTGAGATCCAAGTCAGTGAGCAACAACAAGGAAGAACAAGAAAGGAAAAAATGGTAACAAGCCCAAGAATCTAACCATGGAACAATGGTTAGGAAAATTGAAGGGTATGATGGAGCAACTGATGCAGCTCTAAACAAGACCCCAAGCACAACCAACCATTACTGCCAACAGGTTCCGACCTTTAAGCCATGCCAAACATAGCATTCTAGATGCACAGTATGAGCTACCCAAGGTTAGCAACATCTCCAAGAGCTCTATCCATAAGAGATGGGGTACCCGTATTCAAGACGTGGAAGACCACAGTCAATTCAATAGGAATGGTGATGACGCCCAGCTTCTGACACACCCAACAATAATCGATCAAGCTAGTTGGAGCCAACTAAATCCAGAGCACCCATGCACCGAACACACAAACTTAAGGTATAACTTAGGTCGAGCATCATGCCTACTTTAGTTAAGATAGTTTTATCGATGAAATTACTGATTCTAACCACAATAAATTTGGGATGCCAAGAGCAAGCGATCATACTGGGCCTACACCACCAATAGAGGAGTTTGAGCCTCGAGTCCAGAGAATGGAGCAATGGCTAAATGGGGAAGAATAATGTCTGAACTACATAAACTCCACTTAGACTCCCTTCACTTCATAGGTTCCATCCATTCTTCTAGGAAGAAAATTCATGCTACCCACCATTAGGACATACAAGGGGTCCTTTAAGTTGCTTAAACACCTAGAGTCCATCAGAGATTAGGTAAACCTCTATATGCATGTTGATAATGTTAGACGTAGGAAATTCCCCATATAACTAGCAGGGAAGGCATGAGTCTAGTACATAACCCAAAAGCCATAAATAATTAGGAACTTCAATGAAGTTTTAAGATAGTTCCTCACCCACTTCTCTGCACATCTTATGGGACCTTTCTAGACTAAATTAGCATAAAAGCTTCCTGGTTTATCATATAAGCAGATGATCATGATAATAGTAGCAGTAATCAATATGGAAGATCAAGAAACCATACCCAGAAAAGAAAGATAAAGGATGAGCCTAAGAACCCAGAGATCAGGAAATCAAAGGCATTAGCCAAGGGTAAAAAGATATTTAGGAGGACTCGCAACTCATGATTTGGAGCTGAGTTTCAGAAGTTTATCCCCAAAACATATCCCGTGACCAAATAATGATACAAGTCTAAAATGCTAAACTTTTCATAATTCCCAAAAGAAGGAAAGAATCACCAGCCGATGGAAATAAGAGCCAATTATATAAGTGCCATTGTGACTTCACCCATAACACTGCAACTTGGTAGGAACTAAAGAAGAGATATAGTACTGGATTTAGAAAGCATAGTTGAATGACTATATTCTAGCTAAGGGGAAATTCCCACCATCAGCCTACAAAACCTGGTAGCGGAAGGCGGTCCTTCAATGATGAATGAGATTTGCATGATATTGGGAAGAACAACTAGTGGGGACGTGAACCATGCAAAGAAGGTGCACACCAAGGGGCTTACTGCCAATCAGGAGGTGTTCAATATCATTTAGAATCATGGAAATTGGAAAGAGCCCAAGATGACTAGGGAAGACTTAGTGTTCACCAAGAAGAAAGTAGGGTAGCTAGTGTAACCACATTATGATGCTTTAGTCATCACCTTGCAAGTATTAAACAATAGGATCCCTAGGGTGTTGGAAGACATTAGGAGTGTTGGAATATTATGGATCAAAATTCTCAAAACCCAAGAACACTCAAGAACAATTTTCCAGAAACACTCAGAAATTCTCAAATTTTGTTTCTGATTTCTTTTTTAACTTGATTATTACATTGCTACTGAGAGGTATTTATAGAAACAATTAATAAATCTAAGCCATACAATCTAAACCTACCAAAACAATCTAAACTATACACCTATCTTCTTATCTAACCTATTGATTTCTTCTTCTCACCAACCATGAGTTGTATCCTTATCAATCCAGATCATCACCATAGAAGCTTCCATGAGCTGGACTTCAAATGGGCTAGAATATTTCTAAGAGTTTTATTTTATTTCTTTGGGCATGTAAACAAGTTTACAAACCAACACTCCCCCTTAAACTTGTTTTATGATGCCGAGCAAATTTCTCAATCTGACAAAATCTTCTTGTTTGAGCAGTTTAGTAAAGATGTCGGCAATTTGATCTTGTGATTTTACATACTCGAGTTGTACATCCTTTCTTGTGATGCACTCCCTGATGTAATGATATCGAGTATCTATGTGTTTGCTTCGATCATGGAAAACAGGATTTTTGACTAAGGCAATGGTTGACTTGTTGTCGATACATATTTTGGTTGGCTCTTCTTGTGTCATACTTAGCTCCTTTAACAAGTTTCTCAGCCAAATTGCATGGCAAACACATGAGGTAGCTGCTACATATTATGCTTCACAGCTAGATAAGGTGACAATCGGTTGCTTTTTAGACATCCATGTAAAAGCAGTATCTCTCATGAAAAACAAAAATCTAGAAGTGCTTTTTTGATTGTCTATATCTCCACCAAAATTGCTATCACTATATCCAACAAGCTTGTAATCATTGGAAGCTGAATAGAACAAGCTAAAATTAATTGTACCTTTTAGATAGCGTAGGATTCTTTTTGTAGCTTTGAAATGGATGATTGTCGGTTTCTCCATATAACGGCTAATCAATCCAACAGCATACAGGATGTTAGGCCTTGTGCACATGAGATAACGCAGACTTCAAACTAAACTTTTGAAAAATGTTGGATCCATACTTTTACCATCTTCATGCTTGGATAGTTTGATTTCATATTCCACTGGTGTGTTGATCGGCTTGCAATCGTTCATCTTGAACTTCTTTAGTATCTCCCTTGCATAGCTTTCTTGAGAGATGAATATGCCTTCTTCCTTTTGCCTCACTTCAATTCCAAGGTAGTATGCCATTAACCCGATATCTGTCATTTTGAACTCTCGGGTCATCACCTTATTAAAATCTTCAAATAGCTTTGGATTACTTCCAGTGAATATGAGATCATCTACGTATAGACAAACGATTAGAATATCGATATCTTCAATCTTGACGTAGAGTGAATGTTCATAGGGACACTTGGTGAAGTTGTTCTCCAGAAAGTACTTGTCGATGCAGTTACTCTTGGTGCTTGCTTTAACCTATAAAGAGCTTTCTTCAACTTCAACACCTTATCTTTGTGACCGTTTGCTTCATAGCCTGATGGTTGCTTAATGTAGACTTCTTATTCAAGGACTCCGTTTAAAAAAGCAGATTTTACATCCATTTGATGTATCTTCCACTTATTTTGAGCTACCAAAGAAATGATTAGTCTTATAGTTCCTAATCGAGCAACAGGAGCAAATACCTCATCATAGTCAATTCCAGCCTTTTGATTATATCCTTTTGCTACTAGTCTCGCCTTGTGCCTTTCAATCTCTCCCTTAGCATTCCTCTTTGTCTTGTACACCCATTTGACACCTATTGCCTTATGCCCTTTAGGAAGTGAAACAGGTTCCCATGTGTCGTTCTTCTCAATTGCATTGATTTCTTCGTCCATCGCATCTCTCCACTTCTTCTCTTGTACAGCTTCTTGAAAGCTCACTGGTTCACAATCAGCAAAGAGACAGAATAAGGTAAGATTATCTTGTCATTCTGTTACCTCATAAAGATCTTGGAGATTTCGTGTACGTGTCACGGCTCTTTCACTTCCACTCGAAGATGATGAAGGTGATGGGTCTTCATGAGTGGTTGGTGTTGGTGAAGTAGGTAGAGTCGTTGGCTCTTGTTGAATTTCTATTGGTTGCTCCCTCATTTTCTGCTCATCTTCTTTAAACTGAGGAAAGAAATTGAAGTTATCTGCATGAGAATTAAAATCCCATTCTCTTTCTTCGTCGAATACCACATCTTGACTAATCACAATCTTCTTATTGTGTGGGTTGTACAACTTATAGCCCTTTGAATTAGCATCATAACCAATGAAGATAAAACTCTCGCTTTTATCATCAAGCTTCGTTCTTTTCTCATCCGGTACATGAACATGAGCTATGCTTCCAAAGATTCTTAGGTGAGAAATACCAGGCTTTCTTCCACTTAATGCCTCTTGTGGTATCTTTCCCCATACACTTCTTGTTGGAGATCAGTTTGACAAGTAAACTGCACATGCTACTACTTCTACCCAAAACGCTTTGGGTAGTTTCTTGCTTTTGAGCATGCTTCGTGCCATGTTGAGGATTGTTCGGTTCTTTCTTTCAGCTACACCATTATGTTGGGGGGATCTTGGCACTGTTAAAGATATATGAATTCCATTTGTTGCACAGAACTCTTGAAACTCCTTGGATGTAAATTCTCCACCTCGGTCTGATCTCATGGCTTTGATTTTTCTACCGTTTTCTTTCTCCACTATAGCTTTGAACTTTTTGAATACTTCATAAACTTCTGATTTTTGTTTCAAGAAATATACCCAAGTTTTTCTTGAAAAATCATCAATAAAAAGAAGAAAATAGTTACTGTTACCGAGAGAGCTAGGCTTGATTGGTCCACACACATCAGTATGGATTAGCTCCAGTGGCTTCTTGGCTCTTGAGTTTGACTCCTTTGGAAAGCTTTTTCGGAATTGCTTTCCGAGTAGGCACCCTTCACAAAGTTGATCAGGATGGTAATGTAAGGTAGTCCCTTCACCATCTCCTTCTTAGACAATAGCTCCAATCCTTCAAAATTGAGACGTCCAAATCGAAGATGCCATAGCCACGATGCATCTTTATAGCAGGCTTTCAGACACTTTGCAATGTCATTTTGTATGTTGATCAAGAACATTCTATTCTTTGACATCGGCACGTTAGCAATGAGGTTATTCTTATCATCTTTTATAGAAAGATTATAATCCTTCATATGAATATCATAACCTTTCTCTAACAATTGTCCTAAACTTAAGATGTTACTTTTCATATTTGGGACATAGTAAACATTGGAAATAAATTGATGTTTCCCATCTTTCAAGCGAATAAGAATGTTACCTCTTCCTTTCACTGCTACGTTTGAATCATCTCCAAATGAGACATTTCCACTTACTGACTCATCTAGTTCCACGAACATGTCTTTCCTTCCACACATATGGTTGCTTGTACCATTGTCAAGATACCAGGCATTTGGTTGACTATTATCACCCTCCTTCCGTGCTAGAAAAAGAGTTTCTTTCTCATCGGTCTTCTCCTCTATGTAGTTGATTTTCTCATCTACTCTATTATTGGGAACTCTACATTCTGAAGCATAATGTCCAAATTTCTGACAATTATAGCATTGAACTTGAGATTTGCCATACCTTGAGTTCGTATTACCTCTGCCATGACTTTGTGTTGAGCTTTCTGCTCTCTCAAAGTTGTTGGAATTGTTGTTGTAATTCCAACGTTGTCCACGACTTCTACCTCTACCTCTACCACGTTGGTTTCTGTCATTGCCTTGGCTTTCATGCTTATCCTTGAATTGCATCTTGAAGAGTTGCTCAGTGATCCCTTGCTTCTTCTTATGCTTTTTTCATATGCTTGTAATGACCCATTGAGTTCATCAATGGTCATTTCTTCCAAATATTGTGTTTCCTCAATCGTCACGATGATGTGTTCAAATTTGGAATCTAATGAACGAAGTATCTTTTCCATTATTCTAACATCTCCCAACATCTCACCGTTTCTTTTTAGTTGATTAGAAACAACTGCGACTCTCAAGAAATAGTCAGAAATAGATTCAGAAGCTTTCATATGTAGAGATTGAAACTCACCTCTTACTGTTTGGAGATGAACCTTCTTCACTTTCTCGGCTCCTTTGAAAGAAATTTGAAGCTTATTCCACGCTGCTTTGGAAGATGTTGCATCTGAAATCTTCTCAAACCCATCATCATTTAAGGCTTGATAGATAAGAAAAAAGGCTTTCTTGTCTCTCTTTCTCAAATCCTTCAAAGATTCTTTTTGCACTTGCGTTAGAGTAGCTTCATCGTCTGGCTCACTTAAGCCTTTCTCTACGACTTCCCATACATCATGTGCACCTAAAAGAGCCTTCATCTTGATACTCCAATTATCATAGTTGTCGTTGTTGAGTGTCGGGACTTGAAACGATGACATACCTCCACTTGACATAACTCTAATCGGACAGATGGATTCAGAACGTCAAAAAACCTTATGAGGAACTCCGGGAAAAAATCTGAATTTTTGGTCAACGGTCAAAGTCAACTTTTTTGGTCAACTATCTCGGCAGCTCGGTCAAACGGCTTGACGGCTCGATCAAACGGCTTGACAGCTCGGTCAACAGGCTTCACGGCTCGGTCAACTCGGCTGACTCAGTGAGTTAACTCACTTTCTGGCAGAAACTTCCGGAGGATCGTGGCGGCGCGTCCAAACTCCGATCAAGATGATTCTTGCGGCGTCGGATTTTTCTCGTCGAGAGCTTCGATTTGATATACAATAGTGTATGTTTATATTTCCAAGTACAGCTCTGATACCACTTTGTTGGAATATTATGGATCAAAACTCTCAAAACTCAAGAACACTCAAGAATAATTTTCCAGAAACACTCAGAAATTCTCAAATTTTGTTTCTGATTTCTTTTTTAACTTGATTATTACATTGCTACTGAGAGGTTTTTATAGAAACAATTAATAAATCTAAGCCATACAATCTAAACCTACCAAAACAATCTAAATCATACACTTATCTTCTTACCTAACCCATTGATTTTCTTCTTCTCACCAACCATGAGCTGTATCCTTATCAATCCAGATCATCACCATAGAAGCTTCCATGAGTTGGACTTCAAATGGACTAGAATATTTCTAAGAGTTTTATTTTATTTCTTTGGGCTTGTAAACAAGTTTACAAACCAACAAGGAGCTCGATGGAAATCTTATCATGGATGCCTGAATATAGATAAGGTTATAGCATCCCCTCTGGCCAATAAACATTCCTTTGTATAGGTTCTTTGGAAAACCTCACACCCAAGAAGGTAGGATTAAGATCTCGATCAGCATTAGGGTTATAAATAATTTGATGATTGACTTCCTAGTAGACATTTATCCCTCAGCCTATTATAGCATTCTATGTTTACCATTTCTACATGCCGCCAAGGCACTATCATTAACTTATCAAGTAAGTTCCCAAAAAAAATGGGAATCTACATAGCTTCAAAGAATAAAATGTTTCTCGAGAGTACTACAAAATAAGGATCCAACAAGGTCAAAAGATTTTATACAGGGAACCAGAGAAACTAAGAATATTGATTATTTTTCTTTATTTTATAATTTTCAAGAAAGTGTTAGGTTAGGTCCTGCATAACCACATTAACACCAACACCACTAAAAAGATAAGAATAAGAATGAATGAAGCAATGTATCCATCTTGGCACTTCTATAATGACTTTACTATTTTCCTCCAAGTCTTGTACTTTCCGTCTAAAGTACCTAACATCTACATGGCATCATAAAGCTTACACCTTAGGATAAGAATCAATGAAAGTGTTACTACCTATAGTTCAAGTTCATTGAACATGAAACTAGGAGCAACCAGAGCTAAAAACCTACATTGGATTAAGAAGAACACACCTTCCCTCAACTCTATTCGCTGACCACCACCTCACACAACAGTGCACAGCATCAACCAGGCCTGTATTAGATCTGAAAGGTAACACCTTCCCCAAAAACCATGCAATAATCACCACCCTATGATGGCTCAATACATAGCATCACTCAGCCAAGCACCAACAAAGAAGGAAATACATTTCCCAAAACAATGAGGTTGAATTCCTAATATAAGACTTAAAGCAAGTTATGCCAAGAAAACCATACTTACGAACAATATGACCTCCTACCAAGGGCTCAACAATGAATAAGTCTTACTAGGAACGAGGTATGATATACTTCTCCACACCATTATGTTAATAAATTAAGTTTTATGTGAAAAACAAAACATGCATACAACTCCTTTAACACTCATAACTACAATGATCCACGATCCAAAAAATGGTATCAATGTCTCAATCAACTAAGTCATGTGTCAAAACTTAAGCATGCATATAACCCATAACAATGTCAATCTATGATCCAAGCACAAATCTAAGGATCATAGGGTTGAGGACCTCTTCTCTCAAAAAAGATGCTGTGTGGAAAACCGGAGTGGATCTGCGACCGCATTCCGAATCCACTTTGCCACACTTCACTATTATTTCAATAAACCAACTCTTGTATAGAAAACAAAGTGGGCATACAACCTTTTTGATGCCCATGGTGGTGACGATCTAGGATCTAAAAAATGGAACCAATGTCTTAATAAACTAAGTCTTGTGTGGAAAATAAAAACGGTACACAACCCTTTCAGTGTTATAGTGACTATGGGCAAGGATATAGGCATTGCCACTTGGGTAAGCTAGCCACACAAAAAAGCAAGACACTACCTCCATCACATCTGAGGACTTACCTACTAGATATCAAGAAGTTTCAAGAGACCACCAAGGTTCACGAGACACCTCTAGAGATGTAGGGCTTGGGATTATAGCACTCAATCACATAATACAACCAGTAAAAATGATGAAAACTACACTCTTTAAAGATTGGCATCCATAAAATGTTCATTTCTTGTAACACTCAAAAAGTTTTCCAAGCAAGAGGTTGTGAGATAGTGGGTTTCATAGAATAGGACACAACCTTACGAATAAGAATAGATTTTCAAGACAAAAATATTAAAAGATTTGGGATCACATTAAAATGCTTAGAAAAAAGATTCTACAGAAATATTTGAAGTCATTAAAGTAATGGCAAGCATAAAAAAAAGGGTAGAGTAATGCCAAGAACACGTCACCCCATCGATAGAGTGAGAACACTAGTCACTAAACCACCATCCTAAAGACCATAATTGGCATACCATTACTTGCTAATACCGTCATCGATGGAATCCAACTAATCGACCCTCTTACCACCACCATAAGACACCATCAAAAACCAAATAGTCGACCAATTAGTTGATCGTCTATCAGTTACACTATGGTTTTTCCACCATCATGGATCTCCCACACTCACTACCACCATCATAAATGCTCATACTGTTATATGTCATCCAAAACTTACCTGGATACATATCATGCAGTGGCACCATAGCCACGTTCAATAACAAGGGCTAATTCCTTCTAGTCTTTCGTAAGTTTTCAAAAATATCTAAGTATTCCCCAAGGTTCCCAAGTGTTAAATGAACACTCACGATCCACATTTAACAATGCGAGGAGCTAAGTTTTTTTTATGTAGTACCATATTGTCAACAAATATAAGTGTCCCACATCAACAAAAAAAAGAGTATTCCATAGCAACAAGAAAAAAAATGGGCATCAACAAAAGGAAAATGCAAGTAACTTATGAGGTGCAACATCTAACAAAAATTTTCCAAGTTCTTATAATTCATTAAAGTCATGATGCTTCTAAAGCTTAAAAAAATAAGGACCAAGTGATTACACTTTGGCCAACAAAGTAACCATTAAGTAAATGACAAATAAAAATAAAGAAAAGTGTAAGTCCTAGGAAAGTCACCCTCATTGACATCCTTAGATAGAAAAATCGAGAAGGGTATTGCTTGTAATACCTCTTGGACCCCACTAATTGTCAGGCACTCTATGACATTCCCAATGTCACTTAAATTTTGAGGCACTATTCTAAATAGGGCCTTACTCCCCTCAACATCTGAGCTATCATCATAATTATTATGCGCAGCTAAAGTCTCTAAAAAATTTATAAGTCAATAGAAAGGGAGATCAAGCTTGGAGTACACTTTCTTGACCTCCTCATGGCCTACTCAAAACCATAGGCCCAAGAAATACCCATATCAATAACAAAGTCATCTAAATCAAGGTACTCATTCATAGCATTCTTAGTCATTTCTTCAAATTAGGTAGACAATCTCTAGTTCACAATTCTCAAGCTCTCATATGTTGACTCCCTCCAAATAATCTCTTACTAAAGTTGGTCTCTAGTAGCTTGAACAACCCCGTATGTCCTCTCAATGGCCTCTTGGAGAAGAATACAATTTGTCATGACATTTTTAATTTGTCTCATCTCTTAAAAGGCTTGATTCAATGAAATTATAGCCTTATCTATTTCTAACATGGCTACCCAGGTAGCATTATGCATGGGTTAAAAACAAGCCAAGGCTTCACTAAATAATTCTCCAATTACTGCTCTGAATCTTTAAGACTTCACCTCTAGGATTCCAAAATGATCAACTAATGACCCAATCTCATTCATGCTAGGACAAGAAGCATGGAATAGCACACAGTGGGACTTAAGAATGAAGCATCCTCTTCTATAATAATATCCTCTATTGGTGGCAAAATTTGGATCATATTGGGCACCATTGCTACCATGGTCACCTCAGCTAGGTAAGAAGTAGCCTAGCATGCCCTTTTTCCTTCCTAACATGTACCTTCCCTTGTTTTGATTCCTAACACCACTATGTAATGCCCAAGTTTGTCCCGAGGAAAAACTATCAATTGTTACCCTTTTTGACTATTTTATAGAGTAAATAATTATCCAGTAAATTTGTTTTCAATATTTATCATAAAATAATTTTTTTCTTAACAAACTATATCAATCGAATTTAAAGGTTATAAAATTAACCAGAAGGAAAAGAATTTAAAAATAATTTAAAACACTTTGGTGGTCACTTTGTTTGGGAAACCACTTGATAGATGTAAAGGTCTATGCTATTATTGGTGATATTTGTGAACAAAATGTATAATTGTAATTTTAGTTTCTAAGTGTCTTAAAAGAATTATTTCATGTTGAAGAAATTATCGAGCCTCAACGATCACATATCATGTATATTTTTGTTCTCGTATACGTTATATTGCATATTAGACATAATAAGAACAATGTGAAAATAGGCTACTCAATCGATCGAGCTATAATAGCAAATTAAATTTATTTTAATGCATTACTAGATTGATTAAGGGATTTACTCGATCGATAGAGTTAAATTACAAGATCAATCCACCTTTTTTAATATTAATTAAATGATCATTGTATTGATCAAGAGAATGTTCGATGGATCGACCAATGTATCAATCGATCAAGCATTTTGTTAGATCGATCGAGCATCTAGTTATTTGATTTTAAAACATATTTTTATTATGATTTAAACTAAATTTTTATAGTACTATCCTTATTTCTTAAAAGTATTTTAACTAATTTTATGAACAATATGATAATTCCACTTTAACCTAATGTGCTTCAAAATATTCTATACATACAAACCTAAGCAGACATTTGAAACCAACCACCAAGAGTTATTGTGCTTATTCTCTA
Organism: Hippophae gyantsensis; assembly: GCA_030763125.1. Taxonomy (NCBI): domain Eukaryota; kingdom Viridiplantae; phylum Streptophyta; class Magnoliopsida; order Rosales; family Elaeagnaceae; genus Hippophae; species Hippophae gyantsensis. The sequence continues at coordinate 46,016,321 of CM061032.1, read as the reverse complement.
CATCTTTTATTCTCTCTTGTTTTGCTAAAGTTTTCAATCAGGATTTTCATTAAGTTAATTTATTAAATATTTGTGGTTGTGTTTGATGGATTAACAAGCCTACAATTATTATTGTGTTATTATGCTTCTAAGTAATTGTTCGAGAGTTGCAAATTATTTTCGATTTATCTTATATACTGTTTAGATCAACTTGTTAGGTTTGCTCATTATTAAATCTATTCTTGCACACACATTTGTCAAAATGTTCGTCCAAATCCAAATGCCTATTTATAGAGACTATGATCAAACCAATGCTTTCAAGTATGTTACTTGTGGACATGACCTGGGTGGGTAGTTTGACTCTTATCCTTGTAACTGGATACTTATTTTGTATAGTGGATGGTTAGGTGGTCCTGTAAACTAGTGGTTTTCCCCTTACGTTATTGGTATGGTCTAGGTTGTTTTCACCTAAAAATCTTGTGTATTGATATTTTCCGTATTACTTTACTTATATGTTATTGCATACTTGACTGCTTACAAAATTTTAATTTATCATACTTCTGGTGACTATATATTTAGATCCATAGCCACACCACTAATCATCCCCTCTTTGCCATACAAATCTCTATTCCTTATCTAAAAAAATGTTAAAAATCGATACAGGGAGCTTAAGAAAATCTCCATGCAATACGCACAATGATAGATGTACATGGAAATCATGCAATTGTTTGTCTTTTATCATTATACATATGTCCTCTTTTGGATGAGGTATTTTCTCATTTGTTGCTTCTATTGTTGGATTTCATTTCTATTTCTTTCCATGGTAAGATCATAGTTTTCAAAACCTATTTTAAATATCGGATCCTTAATAATATCATACTTAGAGCATGATATAAGTGTGGACTAACCAAGTCACCAAAAGCAAATTGATTGCCCCAAAAAGGCATGTCATGTCATCTGGCCATATGGACGACCTCTTTATATATGATCATTCATTCATTTAACATTGGTGGGTTCCTTGGTTCTCTGTGTCCCTTGCTCACTCAACCCTCAAGACATAAAATTCAACAAACATTAAACGGTTTTACTCTATATATTGATGGTAATTTTTTTCTATATTTGATTACATATCTCTTATTTTATGTTCTTAATATATGTTTAACATTTCAATGCTTACATGGCATGAATATTTCATAATAAGCATGTATACATAATCACATAAAAAATAATTTCATAAGTTCACATATTCATATAGCATATTTATAACCTATACTTAATGCAACAATATCAAGATTTACTTACTTGGATCCAATAGCAAAGAAGATTGCAATCAAAATACTAAATCTCATATCAAGCTTCCTAGAACTTCATAAAAACATACGAGCACTTATGGTAGAATGCTTTGTAAAGAGGGGGGGGTAGTGCTTTGGAATTGACTAAAGAAACTTGCTCATTGGTACCCGCTTTTATAAACAATTTATACTCCTCTTCACCCCCTTTCTAGAAATGGATGGTGAGTCCTTACCAAGCATTTTTTAGGAATATTCATTTCATTTAAAAAAAATTGTGGAATTCCAAAATATAATCTAAATTTAGAAAATAAAAATTACCCCTAAACAAAGTGAATACAGTTAAGGATCTAATAATCCTTCCCCTTTAAAGGAAGTTTCATCCTCGAAAACTTGACTTAGCATTTTTCTTATGTAAAATATATCAATTAAATCAAGTCTATAAAATAAGTTCAATAAATATTAATGTACTTGGACAACATTGAGTTGGCTTTGAATGGTGTTGTGTTGTGGTTCTCAAAATTCTATGTAATCATTTAAAACATGCCTATGATACCATTCATAATGTCTCAGATTTGCCTTGATGACAAACTAAGAAGTGCCACTTTTTTTTTACTATTTTCTTAAACATCATCCCTTTATTTAATAATTATTAAATGAATAATTTATAATTTTATCATAAAATAATTTTGGTCTAAACAAACTGAATCAACATTATTTAAAAGATAAAATTAACCATAAGGAAAAGTACTTAAAAATAATTAAAATATTTTCATAGTTGCTATTTTTAGAAAACCATTCGATAACCACATCGCCAATCATCCCTTCTTTACTGTCAAGGTTTTTATTCATCATTTGAAAAATGTTAAAAATTCAAGTGGTTGAGCTAATGCTCAATAAGAAAATCCACATGTATTATTCACCATGATGGATGTATATGTAAATTATATAATTGTTTATCTTTTATCATTATAAAGTTGTCCTCTTTGGTGGAGTATTTATTCATTTGTTTTTCTATTTTTAGATTTCATGGAAATATTTGTGGGGTATTTATTCATTTATTTTTCTATTTTTAACTTTCATTTCCATTTCTTTCCATGATAAGGCCCTTATGTGATACTTATGCAGTTGATAACCAGTAGGCCTTCATTTTTAGAACCTATTTCAACTACGAGATTCTTGATAATATCATACTTGGGGCATGATGTGAGTATGGACCAACCAAATTGCCACATGCACATCAATGATCCCAAAAGGACCTATCATCTAATGTGTTCAAATGGAGAAGCTCCCCACATATGATCATTCATTCATTTATTATTGGTGGATCCATTGGTCCCTATCTTGCCTACTCAGTCCTCAAGACATAAGTACTCACAAACTTTAAACATTTTATTCCATACATTCATGGTGATAAATCTTTATTCTATTACATCTCATATTTTATGTTCTTAAGATATGCTTAATGTTTCATTACTCGTATGGGATGGATATTTCATAACAAGCATGCATGCATGATAGTATCACAAAATAACTCCATAAATTCACATAATCACATAGCATTTCATAATATATATTTAATACAACAAGATTAGGATTTACTTACTTGGATCCTATAGTAAAAAAGATAGCAAAGAAAATACTAAATCCCTAATTGGACTTTCTAGAACCTTGCAAAAACATTTGAGCACTTAGGAGAGAATGCTTAATAAAGAGGGAGGAAAGAGCTTTCGAATAGAGTGTAGAAAATGCTTCATCCCTACCCTTTTTATAAAATATTTCTTCCCCTCACTGCCACCTCATCAAGTCCCTACTAGTAGTGGATGGAGAGCCCCAAGTGCACATTTTTTTAGGAATATACATTTTGTTTAAAAAAAATTCTTGCAATCTTGACATTTAGCTAAGGATCTTACACACCACCCAAGTGTTGAGATACAAATTAGAATACATTGAAGAATGAGCTTTTTTGAAAAACCACATGATTGGATGACATATCTTAATTAAAATGTGTTAGATAACAAAGAGATACTCACAAAGTACATACCTTGGGAAGGGGTCTCCAAGAGTCCTAGGTATAGATGAAGAGAGTTATGGCCCCCATTATGCAACCCTTTTAGAGATGACAAATCTCTCTTAGCTATGGTCATGGATAGCCGAAGAAAGAAATTTCTTGAGAAAGAATTACCTCTATTCGATGAAATTTACATGATCCCAGTGCATTGTACAAAGAGCTAATAAGAAGAGCTAACAAGAAAAAGGTTAGTAGTAAAAACCAAAGAGAAAAGTGTTTGTAGTAAAGTAAGCTAGACATATGAAAATGACACATCATTGGCAACAAATTGGGTAGGCATGGGGCTATGTTTAGGGAAGGCCACACCATAATTTCTAGCTACTATGAGCTAGACAATTGCTAATGCTTGTTGGACTTAAGAAAATTCTCCATGAATTTATGATGGTCAAACTGTCTAAAAATTAACCAACCTCCACCTACAGATTATGCATAGTACAGATACCAAACTTTTTCTAGAGTCATCTCCTTACCACGTTCTCTCCAAAATACATAACCAGATACTAGGGCCTTCCAGACATTAGAAGGAAACTGTTAAGGATGTGACCTCATCCTACAAAGAAATTGTCGCACTAATGGAGAGAATAGAATTCTAAGTCTGATAAACAGTGGATTAACAAAGATATTGATCCATCTAGGAAAAGGTCTACTGGGAATGATGCTGCTAATAGGAAGAATGATTCCAATGCAATTGAGAATCTCAAATAGATCTCTCAACTTGTCCACAATTGGTTTGGTGGTGACTACCACTAGATAATTAACTTCATAGCCAAGGCTAAGCTCAAAGTCATGAATTGGATCACCCTCGAGAATAACAAGATCACAATAAAGGATATTGTATGCCACTTATTAGTAAGTATATTGTTTTAGTATCATTTTTTAAACTTTTTTTCTTATTTCAAACATAAATGATATGATAAACAATTCTATTATGTGATATTATATATTGTAAGATTTTTTCTTAAAATATATATGTAATATAATTTTAGTCAATTTTTTTTATTTCATTTTTATTTGTCATTTCATGCGTAACTAATAATATACATAAATGTATAATTGTGTACTTAATAAATAAATAAAATGATAGAAAAGTAACTTAAATTGTGAATATTTTAAAATTTTTATTCCTCACATATACAATAACACCCATAAAAAATGAAAAAGTGGGTCCATTCAACTAATATTTTGCTAAACATTAAGTCGGGACTACATCCTAGTATAGCCCTTATTGATCTTGGCCCCTGGGTGCACCAGGACATCTAAATTAGGTTGGCACATCTGTAGCACATTCATCATCTAACCTCTCAATTAAGAGTATTAATAAATAGATAAAAAAAGATATACAAACTAAATCTCAATAAAACCTATAATTAGGCTTGTTATTAACATACAAATAAACAAAAGAGCTAGCAAATAATAGGATATCTCACCACCAAGGTGCAGTACAAAAATTAGGAGTTGTAGAAGCTATACTACTAACTACATTATTACCTTCTCTATAAATATGATAACAATGGAACTCCATGAAAGAATTGTTTTTAAGCTGTCAAACCAAGCAGAATACCATATCTATAGCATCACAAGTAGTCAAATTCCAAAAAGAGTGATAACATAAATAGAGTTTGACTCCAACCAAATTTTCTACCACCAAAAGATGGTTGCCTACAATAATTGCCGCTAGTTTTACCTCAAAAGCATATGCAACCCCAAGTGGGATATAACAGCACCCTAGCGACTCCAAAGTAGTACCCTCTATATTAGTCTTGATCCATCCCAAAGATGATGCTCTTTGAGTAAACTCTATGATCCGTGGAGCCCATTGTGGGATATCTTGTATGTGTAAATGGTAGAGTACCTAAGGATCATCCACTTTATTTTGCATGAATCTATGTTATGAAAGTCTCACCTCGTGGATAAATTACCAAACTTTGAAAAATGTAGAGCTCAAAATCATCTATCAATTCCAAAATCATTAATTATTCCTAATTGTCCACCTCATTTTCTACTTTATATGGAATAGACTCAACTAATTAAGATAGTAGTTATTTCGGGATATTTATTAACTTATGTAAAAATGAGGGTTTAACTTTCCTTCGTCATCGTCATCATGGTCTAATTTATTTTACTTATAAAGTCAAATTTATACTATAATGTAAAAAAGTAAATTTTAAAGCACTACTTTTTAATAAAAATGCACTCAATAATAATAGCAAAAATTATGTATTGTGATAATACCAATACTTGAATTTTTTTTCTTTTTTGGATAGGATATTTTACACTTACTACTAGATTATGTAGTTATAATTGTTATTTATCTACTCATATATGAAGCAATTTTTTTAAAAATTATAAATTTAAATTTATACTATGATGTGAAAAAATGAATTTCAAAGAGCTACTTTCTAATAACAACATACACAATAATAATCTCAAAATTATGTATTGTGATAATACTAATACTTGAACTTTTTTTCTTTTTTGTATATAATATTTTACACTTACCATTAGATTGTGTGCTTATGAGTACATTATTTGTCTATTTATATACAGAGAAAAAAATTTATAGTTCTAAACTCAAATTTATACCGTGAAGTGAAAAAAATGAAATTTTAAAGCATCACTTTTTAATAAAAATACACACAATAATAATCTCAAAATATATATTGTGACAATATCGATACTTAAACTTTTGGTTTTTGTACAAAACAATTAACACTTATTATTAGATTATGTAGTTATGATTATGTTATTTGTGTACTCATATATGAATCAAATTACATTTTTGTCTAACTCGTATATGAATTAAGTTACACTTAATAATTTTTTTATCGTTATCGTCAAGGTCCCTTTTTTGTCTACTCTTATGTTATAAATTTCAAAAATTAGATTTTAAAATCACTATTTTTACACAATGATAATATTAAAGACTCTTAAATTTATACTATGAATTTAAAAAAATTAAAATTTTAAATATGTATTGGTTTGACCATTGTCCCTTTTAAAAAAAGTTAATATATTTAAAAAATAAAATTTTTAAGTTATTATTTATACACAATGATAATATTAAACTCATAAATTTATTATATAAATTTAAAAGAATTAATTTTTAAATCAAGTTGTGTTTTATATGTGTTATTGTACACTTATCACATCATTATGAAATTATGATTATGTTTTGTAGGTAACTAATATAACATCATTATGAAATTATGATTATGTTTTGTAGGTAACTAATTTATGCATTAAATTATAATTAAATTTATTTTTGTAATATTATTATTTAAGTTAATTGTTTTTTTTATAAATTAGTAGTTTAAGTTTTTTAGTATTCCTTTGAATAATTTAATTAATGCTTATATATATATGTGTTAAAAAAAGTTATTCTTTAAACTTTATTTTTTGTATTTTATACATATATTACGTGTTATTAATCCATAAAATATGTAACTAAATTCATGTATAACACGACCGAACCAAACGTGTTAAATTTAGCATCAAATCTACGTGACTTCTGCATTTTATCCAAACAATAATCCACATTTAATAATATAATTAATATTTATTAGTAATTGAGATCACAAATTCACATTTACTTCAATATCATACATTTCCTAAATCGTTTACTATTATATTTTTTTTCATTTGAAACTAACACCCGTGTATATATTCTAACGGGAGTCCTAATAATTGCTAAGAAGTTTCAAAATCAAGTTGTATTAAATTAAGATTTTAAATATTCTATAATGATGGGTAACAGTTAAATAATAAACAATAAGAAAATAAATAATACACAATAATTTAAGTGATTCAAATTTTTAATTTGAAAAGTCTATTCCACTAATAACGATACACCGAGAAAAATCTACTAATAATCAAATATAGATACAAATACTAATTTTTTAAAAATTTACAAAATATACCAAAATTTAAAATATATCTAGAAAATATTCTCATCTAATTTACTTATAATATATAGTATTTTCACCGTCTTCTAAACTGCCAAACAAATAGCAGTTTCGCTGTTGATGGAGAGCGAAAAAGTTGATCGAAAAATAGGGGCAACGAAGATGGTGGAGGCGCACACTGAGGCTGATAAAAACTGAACTGCTGGCTAGTGGCGGGACAGAAATGGAGCTGGAAATAGCTTTGTTTTCAGCTTCCAATTTGGTTTTTCTGTTCCAGTTCTTCTCTGTAGCTGCAATACTGTTTTCTTTTCCTTCGACTATTCACTTAGATAACTGAGGAAACTTAATTAATATATACGGTAAATAAATATAGGGTTTATTTAGCATTGTGTCTTGTGACAAGTTTGTTTTGTGCCATTATTTTAACAATTATTTATATTTTTGTTTGATTTTTCTAATTATTTATTTCTTTAAGTGTGATTTTTTACGAGCTTATCTCCAATGCTGACGTTGGTTTAATGTTTTGTTATGCAAATACGTAGAACAACGATCATCTTTGTTCTTTATTTTTATAAAAAATAAAAAGATATTTTTATGAAAAATAAAATGGTGTTAGAAGTAAATACGAAATCAAATACTAATATTAAGAAAAATTTATATATTATAGAAAAAATATTATATTTTGTATGTAAAATTTTATGATGGTTAATTAACATATTTTATTAATAAGGATTATTATTCTTCTTTCGGTAAAAGTTTGCTCCTTTATTGTACTGCTTTTAATTTACACTGTTAAATTAACTACTAATTTTTGTATGCTGCAATCTTAGACCAGTATATTTGATTAATCTCCAATTTAAGGTGATACCTAGTTGCCGTTTCTTCATTCATCTTGGTTGGTTATGTTAATTTGCTTGATTTCTTTTATCAAAATTTGATCTTATGTGTTAATTTTGATCTGGGTATGTCATTACAAGAATTAAATGTGTTTTACAAAGCTTAGATAGATTGTAATTAGAAAGTATGATTTCATTTATTGGTTCATCAATGGTGGACTCACATAGGTGAGTAAATGTTTGTGTGTGGATGCTCTACCTACAATTAATATGAATCTCAAAAGTGGTGGAGATCTGGTTTTCCAGAGAAATCCAAATACCCAGAAACGTATTTTGAAGCCAGATGATTCCTTGGAATGGAATAGAATTTTCCTTTACAATAGTTTTGGGTTCAAACCATTATGTTTATATGCTCTTTCTTAAAGCTTAAAGGTTGTTTGGCTTCCGAATTTCAACAATCTAAGCAATGGCTTTTTGGATAGTGAATTTCATTGACCTGATTCTTTAGTCTGTATGTATGAAATAATATTTTACTATTTGGAGGTCAAAAGGATTATGAGTATTGGTTATTTTCGTAGACAAAATATTTATTTGTAAATTAGTTTGTAGGTTTACTATCAAGTCTATAAAAAAAACCGAATAAATATTCGAGTTTCAAATAATCATATTTTAGGTATATCTTTTATAACTACGGTATATAAGATTATATTTATACATTTAATAGTACATGTTTATTAAATTTAAAATTATTTTTGGTACTTAAATAATTTCTTTTATGTGTCTTAATATTTTTAAAAATATTTTTAAGATTTGATTTAAAAATATTTTTTTTATTAAGACTTTGAATAGTTCTTGAATAATAAAGTCCAAAATATTTTAATATTAATGTTAGTAGGTTATCATTATCTATATATATATATATAGGTTTAGGGTTAAGTATGCTAGGTGACAAGTAAAAAAAAAGTTAAAATTGTCGAATTGTTAATTTCTGTCGAAAAAAAACAATATTAATTCATCGGCAGTCGATAAAAGAAAAGCATGATTAATTCATCTTAAGAATATAGTAGAGACTATCGAAAAAGGACAATGTTAATTCATGTTATATAATATCATTATTTGTCTTATATGAGAGAAACCATTCGGTTGCATATTGGATATGAGAAGCTATATAGTTCATGTGAGGAAAGAGAATTGATACTAGTGGCCGTAAAGTTTAAAAAAAAATAATAATTAGAACATAAAGATTAAACACGTTGATTAATACCAAATTGATATAGTATATTTATTAATAACTTTATTTAATACTTTTATTTTTATATAATTTTTTCTTGATTATATTTTTACATGTTTACATTAAATAATTTTATGTATGATTATAATTATTTGATTTGATTATTAAAATTCAAAGAAGTTATTTTTATGAAACTTGTGCTTAATCTTTTTGCTCTAAAATTCGCTAAGTTGATTTGATTTAAATGACATATATTTTGAATCATTTATTTATGATTATTCATTGTTAAATCCATCCTAGAACACACACGGGTACTTGTGTTTTTATGCTAACCTTTTTGCAGTTGATTTGTGAACGATCTAATTGGCGGGGAGCTTATTGGAACGTTGGTCTGAAAACCGCTCAAGCTAATTTCAGAAACTATGAAAACAGAGCAGGGGCTCGTAAGTAAAGTACATTTGGGCAGTATCCTAGGAAGGGTAGCATAAGAACGAGTTTGTACTTGAACATTTGATTTTCATAGTGGAAAGTTAGGTGGTCTGGTGGACCGGTGGTTTTCCTCTTAGGTCATTGTTGTGACCTAGGTTCTTTCCACCTAAAAATATTGTGTGTTATTATTTTCTTTCTGCACTTTATTCTTACACACGTTGCATGTCTGGCCACCTTGTTTAGGTTATTAAGTTATAAATTAATAAAAAAATTAAAAATAACCTATTCATCCCCCTCTAGGTTAATCTGGTCCATATCTTATAAACTTTCAATTGGTATGAGAGCAGACACTAGACACACTTAGTAAGATTGATCCTTAGGGACACACACACTTACTTATGGACCAAATGAAAGAAGGTGGGTCATCTGTTAGACCTCCACTCTTTGATGGGTTTAATTACCTTTACTGGAAGGCTCGCATGTAAGTCTTTCTCAGACAAGATGAAAAAGTCTGGGATACTATTCTTGATGGTTGGGAACCACCTTCGATAGCGAAAGATGGTGTAACAATCATAAAGCCAAGAGGAGATTGGACCCCTGAAAAACGCACCCTTAGTGGGGCAAACCAAAAAGGTCTAAGCTCAATATTTGCTGCAGTGTCAATGGATGAGTTCCGTCGCATCTCTGACTGTGAGACTGCTAAAGATGCATGGAATGCACTTGCTCTTGCTCATGAGGGAACATCTCAAGTGAAACAAACAAAATTGAGATTTCTAACATCTTAGTTTGATTCCATTAAAATGAGCAACACAGAAACTTTTGATCAGTTCTATACTCGCTTCTGTGATATCACTAATGCTTGTTCTAACCTTGGTGAGAAAATTCCACAACCTATACAAATATGCAAACTCCTAAGCTCTTTAACAGCAGACTACAAGATGAAAGTTACAACGATAAAGGAAAGCAAGAATGTAAACACACTAAAAATTGATGAACTTGTCGGGTCAATCTAAACCTATGAGCTTTCTCTTGATCCACCTAAGAAAAATAAGGATGTGGCATTCAAAAGCTCAAAAAAGGACATATCTGATAGTGATGATGATATGAATAATGAGTCACTAGTCTTGTTAGCACAAAAATTTAAGAAGTTTATGAAGAAAAAAGGTCAATAGAATAATCATTCCAACAAGGGACAATCCAGTCGTTCGAATGACCGAAAGTCAAGGGAAATCAAGCCTTCTAACCATGATGGTAAGAAAAGTAAGTCTACTAGTCCTCAATGCTTTACTTGTGGTCATATTTCTACAGACTTTGCTAACAATAAAAAGAAATTTGGAAAAGCCTTTAATGCTACACTCAGTGACACAGAAAGTGAGCAGGATAATGCTAGTAACTCAGAGGATGATGACACTAATTATTGTGCCTCACTACAACTACCAAAGCACACCACAATGACTCCGACCTTAGCTCGGATGAAGAAAATGAGGAAGTAAACTCTTCTCTCTTACTGTATAAGTTTAATGTATCGAATTATGAGAAAGTATTCATGGATTGTCTAGGTGCCAGGGAAGAGAGAGATAAATTACTTGTGGAAGTAACTAAACTTAATGATATCATCAATGTTCACAAAACAAATTCCTCTAGCCTAGAAAAATATAAAAAAGGAATTGTCTGATCATATTAATGCCTTGAATATGAGACTTACAGAAACCACTGAGGAAAACAAAAATCTTAGGCAAGAACTTAATATTGCTAAAGAAATAATGAGGAATTTGACCATTGGTGCTGAAAAATTAACCAAAGTCCTAGACTATGGAAAACCACATAGACATAAGAGAGGTCTTGGATACATAGATGAACAGTCAACACCTTCTTCATCCAAAACTCAATTTGTAAAACCCATTATTGCTCAGGCAGGGAAGGTAGTTTCTATACCTTATCATTTTAAGAAAATTCACTTTGTTCCCATCTGTTATCATTGTGGTAGGAAAGGACATATTAGACCTAAGTGTAGATTTATTTATACTTATGATTCTATCACGAGTACAAATGTTTCTAAGACACCTCCAAAAATTTCAAAACGCAAATTTTTTACTACAAGAACTACACAAAAAGAGGAACATAAGGAACCGGTAACTCAAATGTCCAAAATTAAGAGAGGGGTTAAGAAATCTGAGTTGCACTGCTTTGTGGCCCATATAGCATTTAAAGCTAAATCAAATACCTCTTGGTATTTTGATAGTGGATGCTCTAGACACATTACGGGGAATCATTCTTCGTTTAAAACCTTTAAGGAATACAATGAAGGGATAATTACCTTTGGTGATGGTAAAACATCTAAAATTATTGGAAAAGGCTCTATTCAAATAGAGGGTATCCCTAAACTTGATGAAGTTTTATATGTGGAAGGACTTAAGGCAAACTTGATTAGCATAAGTAAGATATGTGATAGTGATTTTAATGTACAATTTACAAACAATCACTGTATTGTAATAGATCAAAAGGGTGAATGTATGATTAAAGGAATCAGATCACATCAAAATTGTTATTGTATTGATACATCACCCACAGTAACATGTAACCTAGCTAGCAATGACTCAACTACCTTATGGCACGAAAAGCTAGGTCAAATGAATTTTAAAGATCTGGTTAGATTAAGTAAAACTGAGACTGTGTGCAGTTTACCTATTCTTTCAAAAATTGAAACACCTGTATGTGGACCATGTCAATTGGGTAAACAAACTAGGATTTCTCATAAGAAGGTCAAGAGTATAAATACAAACAGAGTATTGGAATTGATAGATATTGACCTAATGAGTCCTATGAGAACAGAAAGTATTGGAGGTAAGAAATATATCATAGTTGTAGTAGATGACTTTTCTCGCTACACGTGGGTAGACTTTCTTAGAGATAAGTCAGATGCTTTTGAGTTCTTCATCTCATATTGTACAAGAGTGTAGGTTGAAGCAGGTGATAAAATAGTAACCATCAAGAGACTGAGAACAAATCATGGAAAAGAGTTTGAAAATACCAAGTATGCTGACTTTTGCAAAGAACATGGTATCTTTCATGAATTCTCTACTCCCATCACACCTCAACAAAATGGAGTAGTTGAAAGGAAAAATAGGATGCTTCAAGAGATGGCAAGAGTAATGCTGCATGCCAAGGGAGTCTCCAAAAGGTTTTGGGCTGAAGCTATAAACACTGCATGTCACATTATAAATTGTGTCTATCTTCGCCCAGGTACAAACCAAACTCCCTATGAGATATGGAGAGGTAAAAAACCAAATCTAAAATTCATGCATATTTTTGGAAGTAAATGCTATATACTTCGAAATCGAGAACAATTGGGTAAGTTTGATTCAAGAAGTGATGAAGGTATATTTCTTGGTTATTCCCTAAATAGTAGAGCCTACAGAGTTTTCAACTGTAGAACTAATGTAGTTATGGAATCCATAAATGTCGTTATAGATGATAGAGGTAAGCAGATCACAAGTGAAGAAGTTAGAAATGAAGAAAATTTCACAACACCTCAATTAACAATGACCAGTGACACAATTGGAATAAAAGAAGAGAAGTTAAAGGAAAGAGAACAAAAGAAGGAAGAAGCATCAACCTCATCAATGATAAATCCAACTCAAACTTCAAAAAATCATCCTATTAAGAATATAATTGGAGATCCTAATGAAAGCATGGTAACAAGAAGAAGACAAATAAGTGAGGTAACCCATTTATGTTATATTTCTCATTTTGAACCAAAAAATGTGAATAAAGCCCTTAGGGATGAATTTTGGATAAATGCCATGCAAGATGAGTTAGCTCAATTTGAAAGAAATCATGTGTGGGTATTAGTACCTAAGCCTAAAAACAAAAATGTTGTTGGAACAAAATGGGTGTTCAAAAATAAATCTGATGAGCATGACAATGTTGTTAGAAATAAGGCTAGGTTGGTAGCTCAAGGCTACACTCAAGTAGAAGGAGTTGACTTTGATGAAACATTTGCACCTGTAGCTAGACTAGAGTCAATTAGGATTTTACTTGCCATTTCATGTCACATGAAGTTCAAATTATATCAAATGGATGTTAAGTTTGCCTTTTTGAATGAGGAGGTATACGTGGAACAACCAAAAGGATTTGTTGATCCAAAATTTCCAAATCATGTTTACAAACTCAAAAGGGCTCTTTATGGTTTGAAACAAGCTCCACGAGCATGGTATGAGAGACTTACCAACTATCTTTTGAACAAGGGATTTATTCGAGGGGGAGTTGATAAGACTCTATTCATTAAAAGGAGTAGTGACGAGATCTTTATTGCTCAAATTTATGTTGATGACATAGTTTTCGGATCCACATCTAGTACACTAGTGGATGATTTTGTGCATGTTATGACAAATGAATTTGAAATGTCCATAGTAGGTGAAATGACCTTCTTCCTTGGTTTGCAAATCAAGCAATCTCATGATAATATATTTATTTCTCAAACCAAGTACGCCTGTAACCTTGTTAAAAGGTTTGGTCTTGAAACTAGCAAGCCATTACGAACTCCTTTAGGTACCAACAAAAAAATTACAAAGGACACTCAAGGTAAAAGTGTTGATTAAACCCTTTACAGGAGTATGATAGGTAGTTTACTTTACCTCACTGCAAGTAGGCCTGACATATGTTTTAGTGTTGGTGTGTGTGCCCGTTATCAAGTTGACCCTAAGGAATCACACTTAGAGAATGTAAAGAGAATCATCAGGTATATCTTAAGAATAAGTAATTATGGTTTATATTTTACTACTGACACTACTTGTGAAGTAAGTGGTTTTATAGATGCCGACTGGGCAAGCAACCAGGATGATAGGAAGAGTACATCAGGTGGTTGTTTCTATGTTGGAAACAACTTAGTATCCTGGCACAGTAAAAGCAGAACTATATCTCACTCTCTACAGCTGAAGCGGAATACATTGCTGCAGAAAGCTCTTACACACAAATGCTTTGGATGAAAAGCATGCTCAAGGACTACGGTCAACCACAAGGTATGATGCCCTTATATTGTGATAACTCTAGTGCTATATGTATTTCTAAGAACCCAGTTCAACATTCTAGAACTAAGCACATTGACATTAGACATCACTTTATTCGAGAATTAGTTGAAGAAAAAATAGTGACACTTGAGTTTGTACCTACTGAGAGACAATTAGCTGATATATTCACTAAAGCCATAGACACTCAAAGATTTGAGTATCTCAAAAGTGCCTTGGGAATTTCTCCCTCAAATTGAATTTAAAAAAAATAGCATCCTTGTTTGGCCAACACAATATTCGACTTATTTAATACTTCCATACACATAATCTCATTTTTAGTGAATCAACTCATTTTGATATTTATTGTATAAACTATTCTAAAATTTTGGCTTATGTACACACACATATTCTTATACATGTGATGATCGATGTTGACATAAACTTCTTCATACATTCATGAACACACATATATGTTATGCTTGAAGTTTATGAATTTTCTTGAAAGACTCTAGGACTTCAACTAATCTTGACTATAAAATTGTGTTGAGTTATATTTCTTACTTGCTAAAACTTTACCGTATGGAGGCACCTAGTATCGAGAGGGCTACCTACTGTGATGTGTGAAGCTACCGCAATAAGCGAAAAGGGTTACCTCACAACTAGTGTGAAAGTCAAAATGATAGGTTTATGGCTCGTGCAAAAAAAAATGAATGACTACTTATAAATCTTGTACATTGAATCCACAAAAAGAAAGAGCCAATAGAGGTTATAAAAAATAAAAATAAAAAAAATCATTTACCTCATATATATATAAAAAGTCCTCTTTTCATAGATATATTTTATTTTGTGAGATTGAAGACTCGATTATAGTTTTACATGATAGATGATATTTTTTCTTTTGAGTCTTTCTTGATAGGTCATAAATGAATTAATTGACATATTTGTGGAGTTTAAACATATATACTACTTTAAGTAAATGTCAATATGTCATTATATGTGCTTGTGTGACTCTTATACTCTACATATTTATTTATATGATAAATAATCAAAATTGGAGCTAAAAAATGATGAGTTCTCAATTGGTTGTGTGCTTGTTTGTAATTAAATGAGTTTAATACCTTATGTGGCTATTTATGAAAATTACAAAAAAAAATTCAGATTTTTATTCATTTTTATTTATTACCTTTTTAATTCATTTCTAAGTTAGAGAGTCATAGAACTTAGGGGGAGTTTAAAGCATATTGCATTTATGTATTACTCTACTTTTACATTGCTATATCTTTAGGAGGAGTTTACCTTCATTGTTTTGTCTAATACTTTGTCCTTTTCGTATGTCAAAAAGGGGGAGAGAATAATGTGTTTTACTTCCATATTTTTATTTTGTTATGCATATAGGGGGAGAACATACTTAATTAAGCTTGATTGGTATGAATGCACACTACATGATTATTCTTTACACTTCGCTTATTTTTATGTAAATTGAACTAATATATAATGAGACTTTCATGCCAAGTTGTCCTATGCTTTTGTCAATGTCATTTCAGTTACTTACAAGCTTGTCAAGTTACAGCGAAAATGGATTCATCGAACCATAAGATAGTTCCACTATGGAGTATGGGATATCATTGTACTAATATCTTATTTTTATAAGTGTCATGTAGTGAGTATGAGGTTTTACCACTAGAAAATGCCAAAGGGGGAGTTTGTAAGGACTATGAGTGTTGGTTATTTTCATGGACGAAATATTTACTTGTAAACTAGTTTTAGGCATACTATCAAGTCTATCAAAAAAAGCCAAACAAATGCTCGAGTTTCAAATAATCATACTTCAGGTATATCTTTTATAACTACGAGACGTAAGATTTTATTTATACATTTAGTAGTACATGTTCATTAAGGATTAATGTTAATTCATGTTATATAATATCATTATTTTTCTTATATGAGAGAAGTCATTTGGTTACCTTTTGGATCTGGGAATCTAACATTCATTCAACACTACATAGTTCATTAATACAAGGCGAGGAAAGAAAATTGATACTAGCAGCAGTGAAGTTTAAAAAAATAATAATTAGGGCATAAAGGATTAAACAGGTTGGTTAATACCAAATCGATATCGTATATTTATTAGTAAATTTATTTGGTATTTTTATTTTTATATAATTTTTTCTTGATTATATTTTTACATGTTTAAATTAAATAATTTTATGTATGATCATAACTATTTGATTTGATTATTAAAATTCAAAGAAGCTATTTTTATGAAACTTGTGCTTAATCTTTTTGCTCTAAAATTCGCTAAGTTGATTTGATTTAAATGACATATATTTTGAATCATCTATTTAGGATTATTCATTGTTAAATCCATCCTAGAACACAAATGGGCACTTGTGTTTTTGTGCTAACCTTTTTGCAATTGATTTGTGAACGATCTGATTGGCGGGGAGCTTATTGGAACGTTGGTCTAGAAACCACTCACGCTAATTTCAGAAAATGTGAAAACAGAGTAGGGGCTCATAAGTAAAGTACATTGGAGTAGTATCCTAGGGAGGGTAGCATAAGACCGAGTTTGTACTTGAACATTTGATTTTCATAGTAGAAAGTTAGGTGGTCCGGTGGACCTGTGGTTTTCCTCTTAGGTCATTGTTGTGGCCTAGGTTGTTTCCACCTAAAAATATCGTGTATTATTATTTTATTTCGACACTATATTCTTACACGCGATTGCATGTCTGGCCGCCTTGTTTAGGTTGTTAAGTTATAAATTAATAAAAAATTAAAAATAACCTATTCCCCCCTCTAGGTTAATTTGGTCCATATCTTATAAATTTTGAGAAGTTATTTTCTCTTTACAAGAGTCATGTGTATTATTCAGAGGTTTATGAAAACTGTAACTAATATGTTTATTAAATTTTAAATTTTGATTATTAAAATAGATGAACTAATTTATATTTTTCATCATGCATCGATATGCAAAGATATTTTCAAATTTATACCACTTTTTTTATTTCTCAAAAATATGATCAAATAATTTATTACATTTACTTTAAGTACGTAAATTTATTTATATGTATGAATATCGTATATGTAAGTATTGACTTTACATATTTGATTAATTATGGTGTCATATGATTATGGTGACTTCTAAAGTCTCTTATATAAGCCATTTTGGATTAATATTAGTTGCATGAGTTTATTTTAGAACTTGATGGTTCAATTTTATTTCTTGAATTTTTTTTTTATAAATTTGATTAATTAATTATTGATTATTAATTTATTAATATTTTTACTTTTATGAAAGTGAATATTCTATTTTAGGATAGGTTTACTAATTATTTGTTTTTTTATTATGAAATTATGAACGTTCACACTTAATGCATGTTAAATTAATACATGTTTACTACGAACTTATTTGTACGTATCAATCATGTTAATACAAGCTATTTTTCTTTTTAGAATCGAAAGCTTCTATGTTACGAATCTAATTAACTATATGGGTTAATAGATAATTGGTCAAATTATGTCAAATTAAAATTTCACAGACGATCAGACATGCAATCACGTGTAAATAAAATAAAGAAAAAATAGAAATTGAAACACAATATTTTTAGGTATAAACAACGTAGGTCACAACAATGCCTAATAAAAAAATCACTGGTCTAACAGATCACCTAACTATTCACTATGAAAATATGTTCGATTACAAGACTAGGACTCAAACTACCCTTTAAGGTAATGCCTCCAAGTAATCTACTTATAAATCGTTGATTTCCTTCACAATTTTCATAAGAAAATTATTCGGATCCAGATCAACGTTCCGATAACTTGAGTCATACAAACAATCAAACTCATTCAATCCTGAAAAGTTAGCACAACAAAACAATTACAAAGTGTGTTCTAGAGTATATTCAATAATGAATAATCCTAACTAGAATATTTAAGAATATATTAATTAATATTAAATCATCTAGCAACCATAGAACAAGCATAACTCCTTTAAAGGTAAATAATCAAACTAAATAATTATGATATTACACACAATTATTTGATCCAATAATTGAAGAACAAAATAAAGAAGTTATATGAACATTTAGTGAAAATATCATAAACTAATTAGGCTTATATACTAATCAAATACAATCACCAATGTTTGACAAATTAATTAAAGAAAAAGGCTTAAATAAATATGATCTTGTTTTCGCAAAGCAATTAGAATGAGAGCTTAACATAAAAAGATTGATGTAAGAAAACAAAAGGCATTAGGTTCTTTAAATAGAAAATATTGAAACCCTAATGATAGGTTAAAATCTAATTACAAATATATCCATTAAACAATTCATAGAATAGTAAATAATATAAACAATATGGTAACTAGAATATTTGGCTCGAATAAACAATTAAATTAAAGTTGAGGTCCTTATTGCTCGACCGATCTAGACTAAGCTCGATCAATTGAACTAATAAGGTCGATCAATTGAAACCTTTTTTAATCAATCCAAGCAACCATTAATAAAAAAAAACCCAAGACAAAAGGTTGAATACGATCAATTATCGATCATCTAGTCCTTGATCGATTGAATCAAAAACTTCGATCAATCTATCCCAATTTTAAAATTAATCTAAAAGGACTCAAATCGATATTCGATCGATCTAGTCATTACTCGATCAATCTAATCATTGCTCATCTGATCGAGCATATGTATACTAAAAGTTTGTATGTATCTAATATAAAATCTAACGTGCATAACATATGTATACATAAAATATGTTCATTTGAAGCTAGGTAATTTCTTTGACTTGAATAGTAAGCTTCAAAAATACACCTAGAAATTAAATTACATTTAAATATTTTGTTCACGAATATCACCAACATTCATAAACCTTACAATCTATTCATTTGGTATACTCATGTAACAAAACCTCTCTCTTACTAAATCACGCTCATAGAAAAAATAAATTTTACAGTGTAACTATCCTATGATCCGGTAAAACTATCTTTGGTGGAATCTTGACAGCTCACATATACAATGAAAAACAATGACACAAATAGGCACACAACTTATCTTGAAAGCCTCATCGGTTATTAGTTCAATGTAAATAATAATAGAAAAGCAAAGAAATTGACATAAGTAGTAAGTAAAATCAGATAAAACATTTAAGTGATACTATGTGAATACTCAATGTGAACAATCAATGTGTTCTCTCCTTAAGTATAATCTCTCCCAAAGAAAATTTTGAATTAATAATGTTTCCTTAATTAACTATCCGCATTTATATATTTTCAATTGACGCCTAATAATGCTCTCCCCCTCCTCTTTTTGACATACGAATAATTAATATAATCATGAAGCACTAAAAAACATAAAATAAAATAAAAAATAGAAAGCTAAAAAATATATATTTTCCAAGAAAAGAATGAACTCCCACTAAGTTATATGAATCGCCTAAATAAACTAAAATAGCACAAACTTATTTATTTAAAAAATTTTACATTAGGGATAGTAGACTTATTTAAGCATGACTTTAATAGAACACTCAATTGATAAATTAATCTTGTTCAAATTTTGACTATCCATTGAAAACATGAATATATAGACAAGACACAGATATGCTAACACATACGGTTACATATGTTTAATCACCCAAAATAAGATTCATGATTAAACTACAATAGTAAGTCAATTTATTCATTTATAATCAGTCATGAAAGGTTAAAAAGAAAGAATATCACCTATCATGATAAATTGCAATCGAGCCCTTACTTTCATAATATAAAATTTTCTATCAAGAGATAAATTTTTTTCTTATTCCCCACTTTTTGCACAAAAGGGATTGGTTATTTACTTCTTTTTTTTTGTATAATCACTTTTGCCTTTTTCTTTTTGTGCACTAATTGCTTTTGTATTTTACTTTTTCCTTTAATATTATTTTTTTCCTAAGGAAATATGCACTAGTTAGAAACCTAGTATGATAACTTTCACACTAATTATGAGGTAGTCCTCTTTGCCCACTATGGTAGCTTTATATATCACAGTAGATAGCCCTCTCAAAACTAGATATCTCTCTACAATAAAATTTTAGAAAGTGAAAAACAAAGCTCAAATACAGTTTTGCAGTCAAGGTTAGCTCAAGTCCTAGAATGTTACAAAATCAATCATAAACTTCAAGTATGATATGCATATGTGATCAATGAATGTATGAATGGGTACTTGTCAACATTGATCGCCAAATTTGAAAAGGCATGTAAATGCACAAATTGAAATACTTAATTAAGCAATGTAAAGTCAATCAAAAGAAGCAAAAGCAATATGAAAAGTTCATGTCAACATTAAAACATGTATATGCCTCTCTTTTTTTTAAACCAAAGAAACATCAATAGAAATAAAAATGAAACAAATAAACAAACTACAAATACTTACCTAGGATTAAATAAGCAATCAAATAAAAATATCAAGGTGAACATTAATGGAGAGTTAGATTATTGGAAAAAGACAATCTTTTCTAACCCAAACTTTCTTGAATTTTGGTTTCTCTATAACTTTGGGTTGGAAATCAAATGGCTTAGATGTCATAGGAATTTTCTTGAACTTACCTTTAGATTTCATATTCATCCTAAACGAAGATGCGATATGCATGCTATGATGATGATAACTAGTCCTAAAATTAAAAGTTGCCGCTTTAAACCTACAACTTCATGCTTTTAGTAGAGTTATTGGACATATGGGTGACAATAATGAGTCCTATAACTAGAAGCATGGAAGAAATTATTAAATTTAGGCGCATTTATCAAAAACTTATATTTTGCTCTTTTATGATCTTTCCTACCACAATAATAACAGACAAGTATAAACTTAATAATTTTTTCCTATTATAGGAACAACAATTCTTTGTACATAATCAATAACAGTAGGAGTAGAGTTAGAATCCCTTATAAGTGTAATCTTTAATGTTGGAGATAAATGTGTAGCATATAAAGAAGGGTTTAAGGGTTTTACAAACTTAGTTGTACTTGAAGATGATGGCATAGAGTGCTCATCTATATAGCTTAGCCTTTTCTTATCTCTAAAAGTCTTTCCATAGTCAAGAAATTTGTTTAGGCTTTCAGCTCCAATAGGCGATCTCTTCATAACTTCCTTTGATCCCTTCTGCTCTTGCATAAGATTCTTATTTTCCTGTTTGAGATCCAAAAGACTTGAATTCAAAATATTAACACATTTAGACAATACAATTTTCTCTTTTTCTATAATTGAGAAAATTATTTCAAATGATCTAAGTTTATCATTTAGTTTAGTAACTTCTATAAATAACTTATCCTTTTTGACTCCTA
The DNA here is from genome assembly GCA_030763125.1 of Hippophae gyantsensis. Lineage (NCBI taxonomy): Eukaryota > Viridiplantae > Streptophyta > Magnoliopsida > Rosales > Elaeagnaceae > Hippophae > Hippophae gyantsensis. The sequence goes on along the minus strand of CM061032.1, from coordinate 45,994,251 downwards.
CTGCCAATTAGGTCTATAAATAATTCATCAAGATTATTTACATTAAATCTTTTTAGTAGGAATTCACAATCACTTTCCTTATAGTCTAAATCAAGGTCAAACTTATTGGAATGTCCACTAGTAATTGCAGTAAAGGTCAAGTAGTTGGTGCCACAATTTTTTGAGTCATTACCATTGTCATTTTCCCTTTATATGTCGCTAAATTTAGCATTGAAAGTTGCAATATGACCAATCTTACCTTCTGAACACATAGGTTTGAGTTTTCTTGGATTTTGCTCCCTTGAGCGATTTTGTTTCTAATTACTCTGTGAATTATTCTGGTTGAAGAGTTTCTGAAGTCTTTTGATTATGAGTTTCAATTCTTCATCATCCTCATCATTATAATTCTCACCATTATTAATCATGGCAGTTTTGAAAGTAATACATTTTTTGTAGGGGTTTGAAAGCTCATCTCAAAAGTGACGAGTGAACCTACTAGTTAATCAATTTTAATGATGTCCACATCTTTGCTTGCATAAATGACACTGATCTTTGCATGTAAAAGATCTGGTAAAGAGCATAATATCTTTCAAACCAATCTAAATTCTTCAATTTTCTCACCAAGACTAACAAAAGAATTAGTAATATCACATATTTTAATATAAAATTCAAAAAACTATTTCACTCTTCCATTCTTAGATTTTAAACCTAGTACCTAGAACATGAAGTTGTGTTCTTTTAATTTAAGTGGTGCCCTCATAGGAAACCTCTAAAAGTATCCCAAGCAATCTTGATAGTTTCAACATCGAATATAAGACAAAATTCGTATACAGACAACATTGAAGATAACATTTATATTTTTTTATTCCAGTTACTACCAGTTTTATCTTCAATAATCCACTTGTTCTTTGATTTAAAAATGACTTTCATCTATAGAACGTAGAAAGGCTCTCATACGAGCTATCCACTAAGGATAGTTAGACCCATCAAAGAAAGAAACATGAGTTGTATATGAACCCTCTCTAAAATAATCCATGACAAGGTCCTAGGTAAGCTTAAGTGTATCTAATGACTTGTTCTGACACCAATTGAAATTTTTTATGTTATAGATCTAATTAACTAGATGGGATAAATAGGTAATTGGTCAATTATGAAAAATTATAATTTCATAGATGGCCAGACATGCAATTGCATATAAATGAAATAATTCAAAAATAGAAATTGACAAACAATTTTTTAGGTGAAAAAAAACATAAGCCACAATAATGACCTAAGAGGAAAACCATTGATCCACCGGATCGTCTAGCTATCCACTATGAAAATATGTTCAATTACAAGGCTAGGACTTAAAATATCTTCCAAGATAATTCCCCCAAGTCATCTACTTACAAGACATTGCTTTCCTTCATAATATTTAAAAGAAAGGTATTCATATCCAAACCAACATTCAAATTACTTGAGTTAGTCAAGTAATCAAACCTATTCAATCAATACCTGAGAAGTTAGCATAATAACACAAGTACAAAGTGTGTACTAGAGTAAATTAAACAATGAATAAACCTAACTAGAAGATTCGAGAATATATCAATTAATATTAAATCATCTAACAACACTAGAATAAGCAGATTAAACACAAGTTTAATAAAAATAGCTCCTATAAAGATATATAATTAAACCAAATAATAACGATATTAGACATAGTTATTTAATCCAATAGTTCAATAAAAAAATAAAAAAGAAGCTACTTGAACATTTAATCAAAATATCATAAATTAATTAGGCTTATTAACCAACTAAACACAACCGCTAATGTTTGATAGATTAATTAAGAAAAGAAGCCTAAAGAAATATGATTTTGTTTTTGCAAAGTAATTTGAAAGAGAGTTTAAGATGAAAATATTGATGCTCTTGTGTAGTAATTCGAACCCAAAACTTTGATCAATCTACCCCAATTTAACCTTAGATTGTAGTATATTGATATTCAATTGATCTACCTTCTCGATCGATCTAGTCATTACTCGATTAATCTAATCATTACTCGATCAATTGAGCATATATATACTAAAATTTCTTATGTATCTAATATGAAATATAATATGCATAACAGAAGTATTCCTTAAATATGTTCATTAGAAGTTAATAGTTTCTTCGACTTGAATAGTGATCATGAAAAATATGCCTATAAACTAAATTATATCTAAATATTTTGTTCATGAATATCGCTAACACTCATAAATCTTACAAGAATCTAAAGGGGTGTCACTCGTTTTTTTCTTTAAATTCATTTTGGTAATATATGTGATTAATATGCTCTTTGGTTGATGTTTAATTATGCATGTGTCAATAATCTCTTATTGGTACGATGATTTTAATACCTGAATAATATTATGGTTTTATATGATTATTACATGTTAAAATATCATATGATACTTTGAGCAATATTATTGGATATGAAGCTTATATTGATATAAATGGCAACATAACAGAGACATTAGACAATATGCTTTTAAGCTATTATTTTCTGTAGTGCTATTGGAGAATTGATCTCAGCATTATTTGTGTACCCTATAATTTGATTTTGATTGATTATTAATCATTATAATACATATTGTAGTTTTGTAGAATTTTAATTTGATTTGTGATACTATAGGTTGTGGTTATTGTCATTTAGAATTATGTAATAATCATTTGTAGATTAAAATTGCGAATGACGACTAACTGATTTTGGTATTGAGATGTCAAAATATTTCAAAAAAATTTCTTTGTGAAAGAAATCACAATTGATGAATTGTGGTATTTCACAAGTGATGTATTACTTGATTTCATTTTACATAAGTAAATTCATATTTGAGAAATAGTAGAATTTTGAAATGAAAAAATTGCTTTATTTCAAAATTTCAAAATAACTAAATTTTGTATTTATAAAAGTAGTAAATTTTTGTATTCTCCAAAGTTGAGTATTTCATATTTCCATAGCAAAATTTTTGTGCTAGTTTTATAATTTACAAAATAAATTAGACAATGTTTGAAAGAATCGATTTTTGAAATTGGAAAAAAAATAATAAATTATGTATTCACAAATTATGTTTTCCTACAAACAAAAATTTTATAATTGCGAAACAAGGAATTTTAAATTCACTAATTTTGAATTACTTAATTTTGTAATCTATGAATTACTAATATTTCACAATTGTTGAATACGAATTGGAAATTAATTTTAGGAAAATTAATTTTTTAATGTTGAAAAAATAATTTGAAATATTGTATTATTAATTTATTTAGAATTTAGAATTTATTTTATTTCCTAATTCTAAATTAATTTTAGGTCTTTTGCATCTAACAAATTCATGATTTGTTTACTAGATGGCATTGAGTTTGGTAAAACGTAAAGTTTAGAATTGAGATCTAACAAACTCCAAATATGTGAAAAAACTATTTGGTTTTAGCATAGTTAGTTACGATTTATGTGTGAATCATAATAAAAAACTTGATGGTTGATTTTCAAAAGGTGGCATCAAAAGATTTTCTTTCTAACCACCTTGAATCTTGCGAGAATCTAGATCAATATTGGTTATGTCACATTGTGTTTATAAATTAAGGGCATTCACATTATGGATAGTAATGATCAAATCTACCAAGTGAATTGAATTGAAAGTATCATTGATATGAGATCAGTTGATTTAATATTAATAATAAAGATATCAAGGATATCTAATTGTCGCATTCTAAGTGTGTGTTACTATATTGACAAAATACTTGAGAGATTCAATAATGGTGATTCTGAAATTGTCGAAACTCATGTAGATGTTAATCTATACCTATCCAAGAATATAGGTCAAAGTGTGAACCAATTGGAATGTTCAAGGGTGATAGAAAGTCTTATGTACTTAATAAGTTGTACAAGACTGGAAATATGTTTATGATTTAAGTAAACTAAGTCTAGTAATCCAGGATTTGATCACGGGAAAGGTATAAAAATATTACTTAGATATTTAAGATACACATGTAGCTTTGGACTGCAATACACAAGACATTCAATTGTATTGGAATGATACAGTGATGCAAATTAAATATCTAATATGAAAGACTCAAAGTCTATTAGTGGATATGTATGCACACTTAATGATGTAGCTATACTATGCCTCTAAATAGATTTACATTGTTGGATCCACTATAGAATTACAATTCATCGCTTTGGATAAATGTGACAAAGAGGCAAAATAGTTATACAATTTCATAGAGGATACTCCAAAATAGGTGAAGTATGTGTCTACAATTTTCATCCATTATGATAGTCAATTGGTTATTAGCGAAGCATAGAGCAATATATATAATGATAAGTCTTGATATATACATTGTAGACATAATATCATTAGATAATTACTCTAACCTGAGGTTATCGCTATTGACTATATGAATTCAGAGGATAACATAACGGATTCATTAACCAAATGGTTAAGTAGAGAGTTAGTTGAGATGTTAAAAAGGGAATGTGACTAAAGCCCATGAATGAATAAAAATATGCAAAGACAACCAAACTTAATTAACTAGAGATCCCAAGATCTAGGTTCAAAATGACAACCTAGTTGTAGAGAATAAGTGAGATCACCGTGAAGGATTTACCTTCAAGTCCATTCCTATGATGAAAATAGTGATACCCGTTAAAAAAGATTAAGCTAAAGCATGTAGTGATTCTTATGGAGAGAATACCGAGAAGAGTATTGCAGGATACTCTATAGATTACTCTTAATGATAAGAGATGACTTAGGTGAGATAAAAGTTGGGCCACTTTGAAATAGAATTGTATCAAGCTCAATATATAGAAACTCTTACAGAACTAGGAACATGTTCATGGCCAAAACAGATATAACAATGAGAAATAGATTGTCTAGGAAAGATTCTTGTGTGAAATATGTCATCGTTTAAATAAACAATAGAAAACTTCAAGGATATCACGTCTACTGTCAGCCAATAAAGTAAACATATTTTCATAAGGGAAGGTTCAAGGGGTTACACCTACATACCCTATGCAAGTCTCAGACTATTGAATTCTATCAACGTGTGTCAAATTGTTTTGAGTTGATTTCTTTTGAAAAAACTTCATCAATTTTTCATTCATATGAGGGATTATTGTAAAATGGGGTTTTTAACCCAAGGTTAAATTCCATTTTGAGGCATCATTTTGAGTGGAACTCATGTAGTATATAAGTATGTGGTCACGATTGTTTAGGTTCTCCTCAATGAAGGCTTCAAAATCTTATATTTATATGCTCAAAATGAGTCTCAACGTTCACTCATTGGGAAAGGAAAATGTGATTATGTATGTTTATCCAACATGGAAAAACCAAAAATACATTTAATGATTTATATAGAATATTCTTTCCGATGAAAGGTAGGCTTGTGTAGCAAAACAGCTCTCTACATGCTGGAATATGGGAGGTGTAAATCCTTGGATGTGGTGTGATTAGTAACCATAAATCAGTAAAATGTAGTGTGAATAATCAAACGTGAGAACCATCCTCATCCACAAAAATCCAATAACCACCGTACGAAACACATTCAACCATCAACCACTAATCGTCTATGTGGGACACATAATCAACCACATACCTCACACAACTAATGATTTGAGAAAGTTGCATCATAGGCTCAAGGCCATATAGGCTCATTTCAAAAAACGCACTCATAAACACCACCTTGAGTACTCATCACTCAAGAGCGCAATTTCCACAAATCACTAATATCGAACAACACTCAAGGTAATAATGATCGAGAAATAAAAAATGAGATGTTAATTTGACATAACTCCATTATAATTTTTCTAGATCACAAACATAGATAGAAATCATCCAAACACAAGGGGTACCTCATCAAGGATCTCGCTGACCCCCAAGCAAAGAGTTTAGTGAGGTGGTCCAAAGAGGCACAACAAAAGTCCATTTTTTTTATTCAAAAAATTGTCGGCTAATGAAATAAAAACCACACCACTCTACCTAGCATGCACACTATGAAAACTAACCTTGTGGTGTGTGTGTGTGTGTGTATGTATGTAAACATGATCTCATACAAGTGTACCTAACTATATGCGTGTGTACATTATTGATCGTCATTAACCAACCTTACACAATGGAAGACAGATACACTAAGTAAAACACAAGACCAATGTCAGCTTGCAAGCTAACAAAATAAAAACCACACCACTCCACCTAGCATACACACTATGAAAACCAACCACATGGTGTATGTGTATGTGTCTATAAACATGCTAGCATACAAGTGTACCTAACTATATGTGTGTATGCATTACTGATCGTCAGTAACCAACCTTACATAGAGGAAGACAAATATACAAAGTAAAACAAATATACTTTGTGTTTTATATACAAGAAGCCAACACAAACACAAAGGACTACAGGTATTATAACTATAAATGAATAATTTGACTAAAAATCATTTAATTTTTCATAATATTAAAATGTGATTTTTTTAAAAAAAATTGAGGAAAAAATCTCCTTTTACGATAGGTGCCAAGGGGATAGAACTTTCAATGAGTCTTTGAAAGCAGAACTAGTTAACCTAAAAGTTCAATTGTATGAGCTAATTGTATGAGCTAATTGTATATGAATAAATATTTTAGAGACAAAATTCAAGAGCCACTTGGATCAAACAAGGTGATGCAAACACAAATATTTTTCTTAATATGGCCAATGGAAAGGAATAATAGAAACATGATTGAAAAAATTGAAAAGGAAGATCAAGTGTAGTAGAAAAATACCACCTAATAGAGGAGGATGTAGTGAATTTCTTTAAAAAAGAGGCCAAAACAAACACTACTTGGGTTAGAATGGGGGTGCATCCTATGTGAAAAGGAATGTTGGTTGGAAAGGCCTTTTGAAGAAGATGAAATTAGAAAGGCACTCTTTGAGTGTTCAAAAGATAAAGTACCTGGTTCAAATGAGTTTAACTTTTCTTTTTTCTATAAGTTTTAGGAGATTGACAAGGAGGAGTTGTTGAAGGTGTTTTGAAAATTCTTTAATGATGGCATAATTTATTGAAAACATAAAACTAATGCTACTTTTATTCGCTTAATCATAAAGAAAGATAATGCTTTGAAAGTCGGGAGCTTTAGACTAATAAGCTTCATTACCAATTTATATAAGATCATTGCCAAGGTTATATCTAAGGTTATGAGAGATACTTGAGTCTAGGAATGGGCAAAAAAACCGTGAGTTCGATTATCTATGTTTAATAGCACCGGCGGTTCGGTTTTTATCAGGTAAATTTGAAGGACAGGTATGATTTCGGGTATAAAGTGAACATGAATCAACGGGTACGATTTGGGTACGGTTATACTTAAAACTGTACCTATCCGTACCCAAAATTAATTATATTTATTTACATAATTTATATATTTATTAAATTAAATTATATATTAATTAGGGTTTTCACTTATTTTTCATGCAGTAGATAAACCAAACTATGCTTGAATCTTGATTTCAATCGTAGTCTCTACTACTCTTAGTCTCTACCATTTTCAACCCTATTGCTTTACGCTTGTTGCTAGCTCGTCTCACCGTCCTTGTCTCTATGTCTGCCATCCTCATTCACTTCTATAGTCCTCCTCAGCTTCTTCTTCTTTTTGATCTCATCAAGTACTCAGGTAGATATATAGAGTGTTTCCTTGTACCCTCATATGAAGCAGATTTATAACTTACTCTGTTCTATGCTTCATGTTTTCTTTTACAATTTTACTTAGATTGCTTCTCTTGCTGGCTGAGACATAAAATGGCTACTCTATTTTGTATATGGACGATGGACCACCCTGTTTTGAGATTTTTGCTACTCTATTTTTGTCACAAAACTTTCGAGCCAATTTAAGTTAACATGGTACAATCTTATTAGATTTGTGTTTTGAGAGACTTTAGTCAAAGACTTTATTATGTTTCTTGAGCAAAACAGCTTCAGCATGACATATAGTTAGATGCCTGAAGTCATCTGGAAAATGTATTATCGATTTATAGTGTATATGGAACAAGGGACTTTGAACCAACGCATTGGGAACCCTGCTTGCTAATGGTTTGACTAAATTAGCAGATAAACTTTAAAAGAGATGCCAATTATGCATAATGTCAATGTAAAATCATATAATGAATATTAAATTTTGAATTGTTTCATAAATTTCATAAAGTAATGGCTGAGAGATTTACGTGAATATACTTGTAGTCTGTAGCCTTTGCACGTTGCAAGTAAGATGGTGAATAATTTAAGAAAAAGAGTAATGGAAAAGATAAATATTCACGGCATGTTTAGTGTGTTGTATTGGATATAGTAAATATAATTGTATTAGATTGAATTATATTAAAATTTATTATAATTAATTTGTACATTATTTAGTGATAATTTGTATTATATAGTATGATAAATTAATAATAAATTTTTTATCATATATCTTGTAGAGTTTGAGATTTGTGAATAAGAGAGAGACTTTAAACATTATGGTAAGTGAATATGTTGAAAAGGTAATGAGAGATAATAGAAAATATATGTATTTTTTTTATATATGAATTTAAACTTTGAAAGTTATTTTTTCATAATTTTTCACCACAATCTTCTCAAGGAGTAAATGACATTGAACTTAATGTGGAGGTAACAAGTAGTGGACTTCAAGTGCCAATCATCGTACAAATGCTCCTCTCCTTACATCAAATTCCTCACTTAAAAATACACAAAGTCCACCATCCATGAATGTAGTGAAGAAGAAGATGGGAAGGCTAAATTAAAGTTTGAAGCATGGGTTCATTTTGATAGGAAGAAAATTAATGAGATATGGAAGGCAATATGTAATTATTGCAGAAAATGGTTAGGAAGTAATACAAAGAATGAGACATCTCACTTGAAAGCATATACAAAAGGTTGTCCATTCAAACGACAAGAAAGAGTTATAGGTCAATCATTGTTAACACTAGTTTTATGTAATATATATTAACTATTTAATTGTGTATTCGAATATTTTATAATTTATTCAGATATATTAGCTCCTGGTTCATCCGCTTCCACTATTAATATTTCAGAAGATGATGTTGAAGTAAAAAATTTACATTATTGATTAATCAATTTGTTATTTTGGTTTATAAAAGTGATTTTATATGTTTGATTTTTGCAAGATACTCTACTGTTGATGAATAATTGGAAGAGAATATTTTTTCTTTATTGTACTTAAATTTTCTTAAATTTATTTAATTAATTTTCAATATTTGTATGAGTTTGGAATATTTTATTTATATCGTGTGCTGCTCATTTATATATGACCTTGTCGAGATTTAGAAAAATATATAGTATTAATTGTTAAATTCTTTTATTAGATAAATATATTCAAACTCATAATAACAAATTCAAGAGCCTTGAATCCAGTTGTTTTGGGCTTTTGGTTGCAGAACCAAAGAGAGCCCAATTGAATAGGAATTTTTTTAAAAGTTTGAAAAATGGTTATTTTTTGGGTATTTTTTAATAACTGTCTAGAACCATTATCCATTAGTAAAAAATCATTCCCAAACTATAACAGTTTTTGGGAGATTTTGGCTACAAATTTTATATCAAAAATCGTCCCTGCCCGTACCCGTGCCCATCCCTACTTGAGTCTACTATCTCTAATGAACAAGAAGCTTTCATAAAAAGTAGACAAATTTTAGATGTAGTTCTAGTAGCAAATGAGGTTGTAGACAAATACAAGCGGAATAATAAAGCAGCTATGGTTTTTAAGATTGACTTTGAAAAAACTTACGACCACATAGATTGGAATTTACTGGATTTTGTGTAGAAAGGTTTAGGTACATATGGAGGATGTTTGTTAGAGCTTCGTAAATTTCTCTATAATTATTATTAATGGAAAACTAAAGACACTCTTTAGGGTTTCAAGAGGTTTAAGGCAAGGATACCCACTTTCTCCCTTTCTTTTGATATTAGTAGCTGATGGTTTGAAAAATATAACTTATTATTCACCTTTATATTAGGAGAGATTGAGTTGGTAGCAATCTTTGTCCTAGTCTTCTACACACTAACACCACCCAAGAACAGCTTTGTCCCAAGGTTAGACTTTTATTTTCTACTACAACGCATCATGGTACTCCTTTGTTGTAGATATTTCCCTAAGCATGCAACTTTGTAAAACATTAGGAAGACTAATAGGTACATGCTCATAAATACGAATAGCATCTCTCACATTCTCCAACATAAAGAATCCTTCCAGAATAACATAGAACCTAATAGTATCCTGCACTACTTTGCTAAAATTACCACTCCTAAAAACCTTAGTTGCTCTGGCAAGTAACTCTGGATCCAAGATGTTAATCCCTTAATCTAAGACACCATATATTATGTATAATCTTCCCCTAATTGCATCAAAGCTAGTATTTATTTCAAATAAAACTCAACCTCCTTAGGGTCTGGTCCCATAGTCCCACCTCCAACATCAAGTAAATTCTTATTATGAGCATTGATCTTAGACGCTGACTTGGGAAACTTTCTATATTCCATATACTTCTTTAAGATTATAGAACCTGTTTGTACTACGCCCAGCTCAGCGGAGAGTACAAGGCATCTCGGGATATCCACATGGGCCAAAGAAGTTCCAAAGTTGATACTCAAACTAGTTCCTAACTAGTACGGTGGCCATATCTTGACACGTGTTTGTGTCGCTCTCCCCAGATCTCCAACCCAGGACCTAGCCCTTAAGTAGACCTTGGGAAGCAAGCTAGTACCATCTAGACTAGTGCCTTTTGATGTTTGTACCACGTCTAGCTCAACAGAGGGCACAAGGCATCTCGAAATATCCACGTGGGGCCCAAGGAGTTTCGACATTGATACTCTAACTAGTTCCTGACAAGTAGGGTGGCTATACCCTGACATGTGTTTGTTTCGCTCTCCCCAGCTCTTGAACCCAGGACCTAGCCCTTAAGTAGACCTTGGGAAGTAAATTGGTACCATTTGGACTAGTGCCCTTTGATGGTGGTACTGCCCCTAGCTCAGCGAAGGGCATAAGGCATCTCAAGATATCCACGTGGGGCCCAAGAAGTTCCAGCGTTAATGCTCAAAATGGTTCCTGACTAGTATGGTATCCATACGTCTTTTGATGTTTATACCACACCTAGCTTAGCGGAGGGCACAAGTCATCTCAGGATATTCATATGGGGCACAAGACTACGATATTGTTGCTCAAGCTGGTTTATATACTACCAAATGGTACCAACTTGCTTCCCAAGGTTTACTTAAGGGCTAGGTCCTGGGTTCGAGAGTTGGGGAAAGCGAAACAAACATGTGTCAGGGTTTGGCCGCCCTACTAGTCAGGAACTAGTTTGAGCATCAATGCCAGAACTCCTTAGGCCCTACATGGATATCTTGATATGCCTTGTGTCCTCCGTTGAGCTAGATGCGGTACAAACAGAACCTCTTGAATCACACTTCTCCTGAAGCCCACAAATGGCATAAACAATCCCATCCTCACCACACAAACCCCTCAATATCTCATCATTCACTTCAATAGCCAAAACAATATCCTTAAAAAAATTATCAAACACCCAACAAAATTCACCTCATTGAACCTACATCCTACTCCATCACCTCAAATACTCGACATAAACTTGCAAACCCTTTTCCTCCGAACCCAAAGGTTTATACAACCGAATAAAACTAAGCACGTTCGAATAATCCCTCTGACCCACAACTATCTACATTCTCTTAAACTGTAAACCTTTATAGTGATATTACATTTATAATATACAATAAACATACAATACATTTTTAATTATTGATATTTCACCTACTAAATAAGATAATTTTTCTTTTAGTTGAAATTTTCCTCTAATTTTAAGTAAGTGATACATTAGTACCATGAGATAATATTTATTATTTTTGGAATATATTTTTCACTAATCAAATTAACTTTTCTTTTGATCTTCTATTAGGTATTTTTTTCAAAACAATTACAATATTCTTGAATTTTATTGACCTAAAATATTATGTCATCACATATTCTAAGAATAATCAATAATTTCTCATGTTATTATAAATTTTAAAGTGTGTTAATTATGTAATTTAAAAAAATAGTCAACTAAATCTAAATTTTAAAAGGTTGAGATTTTTTTAAGGATAAAATAGTAAAAAAAATCTCTATATTTCTTCTTTCCCAAATTTTCATTTTTAATTATCTGACTTTATTATTTCAATTTTATAAATAAAATTTATTATTCTTCTTCAATTATATGTTATTTCTCTTATTTCTTATTTATATAAATATTTTACTATAATTCATCTATTATTTTTTATTTCGTCTATTTCTAACTATTTTTCTAAATAAGTTTAGTATCTAAACTAATAAGATTTCATTTTCTTAAAAGAAATTTTATATTTAAATTTTTCTAAAAAAAATGATCTCAATAAAATAAAAGAATAAAAAAAATATTTTTTGTAATGATTTTTTATTTTTACAGAAAAAATCTCAAATTTATAAAATTTTAACAACTTTTTTAAATTAGAACTAAATTAACCCACCAAAAAATATATATAATTAATATTTCAATTACCAAAAATTTAATTGCTATTTCAATCCAAAATCGTTTCCACTATTATCTCATGTTACTCATCCTCTATCAAAAACGACTTAAATCTTTCATTACTTGTTTGAGTCTCATTCCATTTAACAAGGAATCTAATTTATAATAAAAAATAAAAAATAAACACACATATATGTCTCTTATTATCTTTGCTCCTAGTTCATGATATTTTATTCGTACGTACCTTTGACAGAGTCATTCTCATTTTAAGACACCATTTTAAAGTTTATAAATTATGAACCTAATTAACTTATAAGAGTTGAATAGGTTATTTTTAATTTTTATCAATTTATAATTTAATAACCTAAACAAAGTAGTCAGATATGTAATCGTGTATAAAAATAAGTAAGAAAATAAAATAATAACACAATATTTTTAGGTGAAAACAACCTAGGCCACAACCATGACCTAAGAGGAAAACCACCAGACCACCTAACTTTCCACAATAAAAATCAAATGTTCAAGTACAAACTCAGTCTTATGCTACCCTCCCTAGGATACTGCCCCAATATACTTTACTTACGAGCCCCTGCTCTGTTTTCACAGTTTTCAATATTGGTGTTAGCGGTTTCCAGACCAACGTTCCAATAAGCTTCCCACCAATCATATACGTTTCCGAAGTAACTGCAAAATAGTTAGTACAAAACACAAGTGTCCTTGTGTGTTCTAGAATGGATTTAATAATAAATAATCCTAACTAGATGATTCAAAACATATGTCATTTAAATTAAATCAACTAGCAAATTCTAGAATAAAAAGGTTAAGCACAATTTCAATAAAAATAACTTCTTTAAAATTTAATAATCAAATCAAATAATTATGATTACATCTATTTAAATTTTGTACTCTAATTATTTTCTCTACTATCAACACGCACAATTATATATCTTGATTACCTTTTTATATTCTACAGTTTATGGCAATTCTTCTTCGGATATTACAGTTTGTGGCAATTCTTTTTTTTCGTTAGCTTTTTTATTTTTCAGTAGACACATTAACCCTAACCCTATGTGTGTATATATATAGATAATGATAACCTACTAGTATTAGGGTTAAAATATTTTAGGCTTCATTATTCAAGGCCCATTTAAATATTTAATTAAAAAAAAATTTTAAATCACATCTTAAAAATATTAAGATACATAAAAAAAATATTTAAGCACAAAAAATAATATTAGATTTATGAATATGTGCTATTAAATTCATAAATGCAATCCTATGTGTCGTAGTTATCAAGGATATACTTGAAGTATAATTATCTGGAACTCGAGCATTTGTTCGATTTTTCTTGATAGACTTGATAGCAGGCCTAAAAACAAATTTATAGATAAATATTTTGTTCATGATAATAGCCAATGCTCATAGTCTTTACAAACTCCTTCTTTGGCATTTTCGTGTGACAAAACTTCTCTCTCACTACATGACACTTATAGAAATAAGATAAAAATACAATGATGTGCTAGACTCCATAATGGAACTATCCTATGGCTCGGTAGATCCATCTTCGCTGCAACTTGACAAGCTTGTAAGTAACTGGAATGACATTGACAAAGCATAGGACAACTTGGCATGAAAGCCTCATTGTATATTAGTTCAATTTACATAGAAATAAGCGAAGTGTAAAGATATTCAATTAAGCTTAATTAAATATGTTCTCCCCTATATGCATAATAAAATAAAAACATGGAATTAAAACACATTATTCTCTCTCCCTTTTTGACATACGAGAAGGACAAAGTATTAGACAAAGCAATGAAGTTGAATTCCTCCTAAAGATATAACAATGTAAAAGCAGAGTAATGTAGAAGTGTAATATGTTTTAAACTCCCCCTAAGTTTTATGACTCTATAACTTAAAAACTAATTAGAAAGGTAATAAAGAAAAATAAAATGTAAATGAATAAAAATTTGATTATTATTATTATTATTATTTTAATTTTCATAAATAGCCACATAAAGTATCGAACTCATTTAATCACAAATGAGCACACAACCAATTGAGAACTCATCATATTTTAACTCCAATTTTGATTATTTATCATATAAATAAATAAGTAGAATAGAAGAAGTGCAAAAGAACACTTCACACATATAATGACATATTGACATTTACTTAAAGTAGTATATATGTTTAAACTCCACAAATATGTCAATTAATTCATTTATCACCTATCAAGAAAGACTCAAAAGAAAACATATATCACCTATCATGTAAAACCATAATCAAGTCTTCAATCTTATAAATTAAAGTATATCTACTAAAAGAGGACTTTTTTTCTTTTACTATATATATATATATATATATATATATATATATATTTATATATATGAGGTAAATGATATTTTTTTTATAACCTCTATTGGCTCTTTCTTTTTGTGCATTCAATGTACAAGATTTATAAGTAGTTTCTTTTTGCATAATCTTTTTTTTTTGCACAAGCCATAAACCTAACATGATGACTTTCACACTATTTATGAGGTAGCCCTCTCCGCTCACTGCGGTAGCTTCACACATCACAGTAGATAGCCCTCTCAATACTAGGTGCCTCCATACGGTAAAATTTTAAAAAGCAAGAATTAAAACTCAACACAATTTTACAATCAAGATTAGTTGAAGTCCTAGAATCTTTCAAGAATATTCATAAACTTCAAGCAAAGTATATGTGTGTGTTCGTGAGTATGTGAATAAGTTCATGTCAATATCGATCATCACATGTACAAGAATATGTGTGTGCATAAGTCAAAATTGTAGAATTATTTATACAATAAATATCAAAATTAATTAAATCATTAAAGATAAGGTTATATGTCTCTAAGTGTTGAATAAATTCAATACCATGTTGGCCAAATAAAGAATCTTTTTTCTATTTTTTTTTGTAAGTTTAATTAATTAATAAAAATAATAATGATTACTCACCTAGGGTTATTCATGCACTCTAACAAAAATACCTAGATGAAAGAATAAAAAACGGTCAAGTGACCAGAAAAAACAACCTTTCCTAACCCACATTTTCTTGCATTTTGGTTTCTCTATATCATTGAGTTGGGACTCAACAAGCTTATGTTTCATAGTCGTGTTCTTGGACTTAGCTGTACTTTTCTCATTCATCCTAAATGAAGATGCAGTATGCATAATAGGATGATGATAATGAGTCCTAACATTAAAAGTACTTAATTTTGCTTGCCTCTTTGAACCTAAGACTTCATGCTTCCTAGTAGAATTTATGAACAAGTTATTATAATTTTCATTCCTCCTTGAATATGATGTAGCATGCATAGATGAATGATGCTTATGAGTCCTACTATGTGAAGCATGGAGGGAATGATTAAGTTTAGGAGCATTCATCAAATATCTACAGTTTGGTCTTATATGACCTTTCCTACCACAATGATGACAGACATGCACAAATTTTACAACTTTTTCTACTATAGGTGCAATAGTTCTTTGTGCATAAGTAGTAACAGTAGGAGTAGAGTTTAAGAACCTTACAAATGTGCTTTTTGATATTGAAGGTGTTGACTGTTCATTTATGTATCCAAGACCTCTCTTATCTCCATATAGCTTTCCATAGTCTAGGACTTTGGTCAATTTTTCAGCACCTATGGTCAAATTCTTCACCGTATCTTTAGCAATATTAAGTTCTTGCCTAAGCTTTTTGTTTTCCTCAGTGGTTTCTACAAGTCTCAGATTCATGGCTTTAATATTTTCAGACAATTCCTTTTTATCTTTCTCTAGGCTTGAGAAATTTGTTTTGTGAATATTGATGATATCATTAAGTTTAGTTACTTCCACAAGTAGTTTATCCCTCTCTTCTCTAGCATCTAAAAAATCTATGAATAGTTCCTCATAACTTGATACATTAAACTTATACAATAAGAAAGAAGAGTTTACTTCCTCATTTTCTTCATCCGAGCTAGAGTCAGAGTCATTATGATGTGCTTTGGTAGTTGCGGTGAAGGCATGATAGTTAATGTCATCATCTTCTAAGTTACTATCATTATCTTGCTCACTTTTTGTGTCACTGAGTATAACATTAAATGTTTTTCCAAATTTATTTTTATTGTTTGCACAATCTATAGAAATATGACCAAAACCCACACAAGTATAGCATCGAGGACTAGTAAGCTTAGTTTTCTTACCAAAAAAGCTAGGAGGCTTGATTTCTCTTGACTTTCGGTCCCTCGAACAATTAGATTGTCCCTTATTAGATTGATTATTTTGTTAACCCTTCATTTTCAGAAATTTCTTCAACTTTTGTGCTAGCGATACTAATGACTCATCATTTATATCCTCATCGCTATCAAAGATGTCCATTTTGGAGCTTTTGAATGCCACATCCTTGATTTTCTTGGCACGATCAAGAGAAAGCTCATAGGTTTGGATTGACCCGACAAGTTCATCAACATTTAGTGTATCCACATTCTTGCTTTCCTATATCGCTGTTACTTTTATCTTGTAATCAGCTATTAAGAAGCTTAGGAGTTTACGTACTTGTATTGGTTGTGGAATTTTCTCACCAAGGTTTGAGAAATCATTAGTGATATCACAAAAGCGAGCATAGAATTGACCAAAAGTTTCGTTGTTGCTCATTTTAATGGAATCAAACTCAGATGTTAGCAATCTCAATTTTGTTTCTTTTACTTGGGAAGTTCCTTCATGAGCAAGAGCAAGTGCATTCCATGCATCTTTAGCAGTCTCACAGTCGGAGATACGACGGAACTCATCCATCGACACTGTAGCAAATATTGAGCTTAAACCTTTTTGGTTTGTCTCACTAAGGGTGCGTTCTTTAGTGGTCCAGTCTTTTCTTGGCTTTATGATTATTACCCCATCTTTCGTTACCGAAGGTGGTTCCTAACCATCAAGAATAACATCCCAGACTTTTTCATCTTGTCTGAGAAAGGCTTGCATACAAGCCTTCCAGTAAGGGTAATTAAACCCATCAAAGAGTGGGGGTCTAATAGATGACCCACCTTCTTTCATTTGGTCCATAAGTAAGTGTGTGTGTCCCTAAGGATCAATCTCACTAAGTGTGTCTAGTGTCGCTTTGATACCAATTGAAAGTTTATAAATTATAGACCTAATTAACCTAAAGGGGGGTGAATAGGTTATTTTTAATTTTTATCAATTTATAATTTAATAACCTAAACAAAGCAGTTAGACATGTAATCGTGTGTAAAAATAAATACGGAAATAAAATAATAACACATGATATTTTTAGGTGGAAACAACCTAGGCCACAACCATGACCTAAGAGGAAAACCACCAGACCACCTAACTTTCCACTATGAAAATCAAATGTTCAAGTACAAACTCGGTCTTATGCTACCCTCCCTAGGATACTGCCCCAATATACTTTACTTACGAGCCTTTACTCTGTTTTCATAGTTTCTAATATTAGCGTGAGCGGTTTCTAGATCAACGTTCCAATAAGCTTCCCGCCAATCAGATACATTTTCGAAGTAACTGCAAAATAGTTAGTACAAAATATAAGTATCCTTGTGTGTTCTAGAACGGATTTAATAATGAATAATCCTAACTAGATGATTCAAAACATATGTCATTTAAATTAAATCAACTAACAAATTCTAGAATTAAAAGGCTAAGCACAATTTCAATAAAAATAACTTCTTTAAAATTTAATAATCAAATCAAATAATTATGATCACGTCTATTTAAATTTTGTGCTTTAATTATTTTCTCTACTACCAACACAAAAATAAATATATATATATATATATCTATCGATTACCTTTTTAACTTTCCTGTCAAAAATATTACTTATATATTTTCACCTTTAATTATATATATATATTAATTAATTAACTTTATTGTACCGCAAGAACATATACTTACTTTTTTCAATGCAATGCCTGCGTGAACATGCATTTGTTTGAATACTCATTTTAATTACTTTGTTGTCGCCTCTGCATGTATTAATTTATTCTCTTCTTTTACTTTTGTTTTCCTTTTATATTTCACAATTTATGGCAATTCTTCTTCGGTTACTACAGTTTGTGGCAATATTTTTTCGACGGTTTTTTTATTTTTCACCAGACACATCAATCCCTGTATATATATATATAGATAATGATAAACTACTAGTAGTAGGGTTCATTATTCAAGATTTATTTAAATATTTAATTAAAAAATATTTTTAAATCACATCTTAAAATTTAAAAATATTAAAATACATACAAAAAATATTTAAGCACAAAAACTAATATTAGATTTATGAACATGTACTATTAAATGCATAAATGCAATTCTATGTGTCGTAGTTATCAAGGATATACTTGAAGTATAATTATTTGGAACTCTAATATTTGTTCGGTTTTTCTTGATAGACTTAATAGCAGGTCTAAAAACAAATTTAGAGATAAATATTTTATCCACGAAAATAACTAATACTCATAGTCCTTATATCATTTTACGATGACTTTTATGATTTATCTTTAAAAAAATATTAACTAAATATATCATATTATATATTTTATTAATATCAATTAATGATTTTGTGCTCACTTTTTATATTTTTTTTTATTTTATAAAAGTAAAAAATTCAAAATCACTTTATAGTACGTACCATGCACTTATTGTGTGAAAGATTATCTTCCACTTAATAGTCTCTGCAAATCACTTTTTCCTTTCTAACTATTCTAACCAGGGTTTCTATTCCCTTTATTTTTTTACCCTAATTAATTAAAAATTCAAAAGTAACTTAAACTTATAAACTAACCCATAAATCTCTTCGTCAATGCCTTTTCTTCGTTAAACCCATTACTAGCACCCATAAATAGGATTGTCAAGGAGATTAGATGAAATTGAATATCTTTTTTTTGTTCTTCATTTATAATTTAGAAATCTTTAACTTGAAATTTTAAAATCATTGCAAGAATATATCAAATATTTTTAATGAAAAACGTGTACCCCATATGAAGAATGAAAATCTAAATAATATTTTAATTTTTTTAATTTTATATTTTTATTATAAATAAAAATTTATAAAAACAATAAGTTAATAATAAATATTTTACCCTGAAAAAACTAAAACTTTGAGTCAATAAAAACTAAAAAATAAATGATATTTATGCGAAAAGGAGAAAAATAAAATTTATATAATAAGAGATACATAATATTTTATATTAAATAATATTGATAATATCTTATTATAAACTAATTTAAAATAATGATAAAAAATTATAAAGTAATTATAAGATTATAAATTTTTTGAATTTAAACAAATATTTTGAATAATTTTTATAAAAGAAAAATTAGTGATGTTTTAATAAAATAAGAAAATAAAGAAATATAATGTATAATGTATTACTTATAATTAGTTTGAGTTTAAATGTAATTAAATTTATTAAAAAAATTAAAATATTAATTTTTTATATATTAATTAAAATATGTTATGTAATTTCGGGAAATAAAGTGGGGAATAAAATCTCAGTACTTGTCTCAGCTCATGTTATAATATATTGATTCTCATTTATCATTCTCTATTTCTTATTTTATTTTCTCTATCTTTACCTCCAAGTGGTTAATTCTTACATCAATTTGTATCATAAAAAAAAGTTAACAACTCTATCTATAAGTAGCAATGGATATGGGTACGAACAGGGATAATTATTGATATAATTATCCCTTAACTAAATTATAAAATCTACACTCGAAAATCGTTACAATTCAGAGACAGTTTTTTACCTACGAGTAATAATTTATGATAGTTATTAAAAAATACTCGAAAAAATATTTTTTCTAAAATTTTAAAATTTTTCTATATATTTACGCAAAAAATCAATAAATCTTAATTATTAATTAATATATAATTTAATTTAATAAATATATAAATTAATTAAATAAATATAATTAATTTTGAGTACGGGTGAATATGACTATTAGTATAACCGTACCCGTTACTTAATGTTTGATATTTATCCAAAATTGTATCTGTTCTTAAAATTTATTGGATAAAAACCGAATCGATGGTATATATAACCGAACACGCAGTTTTTTTTTTCATTCCTACGGATAAGGGTTAATACTTCTTCAAGTTTGAAATAAAAAATTGGCAAAATAATGGTGAAATAATTAATGAGTCATATATAATGGAAGAGTTATAGTAGATTGATTTTTGAAGCATTGAATGATATAATTATTATATTCTTAGAATTGGGAAAGCTTGAAAATTGGTATGTCATTAATTTGTATTTAAAGTTTTATTTTATTTTATTAAGGTGTTTTGAGTTTAGCAATACATTAAATGATTTTGATGTTATATTGCTCCCATAACATTCCTAAACGTGATTATTATATATTATGGAGCATGGATAAAGAAGGATTACAGGTGGTCATATAGGTGGTCATAAACAATGAACATATAGAAGAAAATTGAATTAGTCAATCCCAACAAAATTCATTACCATTAAGTTGGGGTGCCACAATAAATGAGAACATTCCACGATCTGCCAATGGTAGCAATGATTTGGGACTGACCAACCCATTGAATACCGAACCATCATCTTGGAGTACATCCACCCGTGGCTTATCACGAATATCAAATAATGTTGTTAGACCTTCAATTAACTACAAATTGGAGGTTGGATAAGTTTTTAATTCAAACTGTGATCTTAATGGGCAAATTTGCTTACATGCAAATATCAAGAAGGTCGAAATGATGAAGATAAGAAAAGTAAGAGCTGTATAATATTATTAATGATTTATGCTGACGTTGATTGTAAATGGAGGGTAAGAGGGATAAGAATAAGAAAATTTTTAATGATAAGTAATTGATATATCTTACATAATATTACAAAATGGATATAAACTTACTGAAGATCAATTCTCGTTATTAAAAAAAGGAAAAGAAAAATGATTATATGATTAGCATAAGCGAAAACTTATTGATTGTTTTCGCAACCATGTAAGTGTCACATACAAAAACTCATCAATATTTCTATATAATAATTTACAACTTTATTTTAAACATATTTCATGTTTTTATATGCATAGATTTGAGTTGAATTCAACAAACCCAATTATAAAATAACCAAAAATTTGGAATGGCTTGCACATGGTCCAAAATTCGATGTCAAATCATATTCTAGTTTCACAATTAATGGTTCAAGGTTTATAACACAAGCAAGGGACAAAGTTCGAGTAAACCAAAATAGTAGTGTGAAGATGGTTGCACAAACTAGGCAATTTTCTAGTTCAAAATATGGTAATCCAATACTTTCTGATATAACATATTATGATATAATTTAAGAAATTTAGGAACTCGATTATGAGATCTTCCATGAAACAATATTATTGTGTGATTGGGTAGAAGATACTATCAATGTTGGATATAAAATAGATGATTTTGGATTTACCCTTGTAAACTTATCTAAGATAGATCACATTAATGATCCTTTCATGTTGAAACTTCAAGCAAAATAAGTATTTTATGTGAGCGATCAAATTGACACGAGATGGTCTGTTGTGTTAACGGCTCCATAAAAATAGTTCTACCATTGTGATGATTTAAAAAATGATGACATACTTGATATGCTATCCAATATTAGTCATTTCTCAAACAAATTGCCTAATATATGTGATGATTTAGTTGATGATGATGATTCTTCGTCATGAACTCGAAGTGTTTGCGAAGGAATATATATATATATATATATATATGATCAACAACCTAATTACTCATAATGTATGTTCTATATTATTCTAATAACTCTTGCTTATATATTTAGACTTAAAATTGTGAATTAATTTCTATTTCATCATTATTTGTAGATATTTCACGGATCCTAAGGTGTTAGAGATTGTAGGTCCAAATGAGCCATTGGGACATTTCAAAAGAAGGGGTTGGGCTAATATACATGATACTCCACTTAATCTAGATAATAGAATACTTGTTCAATTTGATGCAACTGGTAATCCATTAAGAGAAAATAGCCAACAATTGAAATCTTCTATTGATAGAATTGTGAAGTCAAGTATACCAATCAATATAAATGATTAGAGTAAAGTTGAAGATGCTGAAAAGTACAAAATATGGAAAACCATTTATGTAAGTCTCTTTTGTTTTATAATTAATTACATATTATATCTTCTCTAAAATGTGTTTTTTTACAAAATTGTTTTAAAGTCCTCGATAATTGGATGAACAAGTGTTACAAGATTGTAAATAAGGCATGAAAGGAATACAAAAATTTCCAATTGGCTAGAAATTATGTTTTTCCATACTTGAAACCACTTAACGAAGAAAAAATATACAAAATCCTTGAATATCACCTCTAGATTGACCCCAAGTATGGAAAGACTTCGTAGATTATAGACGTACAAATGAATTTCAAATCATCAGGAAAGAACATCAAAATATACAAATGTAGAATATTCTTTCTAACAGTACTAAGATGTCATGAAATCATGAAGTTAGACAAAGAATGGTAATATTAAGTGATTAATTTATAACTATTTTTATATTTATTTTTCTCTAATTTAAGTTAATAAATTGGTTAATAAATTTATTTAATTTATGTCGAAAGGTGAATTGGATAAGCTTATTACCTGAGCTGAATTGTATATAAAAATAAAGACCCCAAAATAAAGAAATCAAAACCAATGAATAAACAAGGAGAAGAACAACTCAATAAGTTAGTAATTTAACTTGTTACATGGTCCTTGTTATGATTTTTTCACATTGATGTAATAATATATGATATACTTTATTGCTTTATTATTTGTATAAAACAATTCAAGAACAAATAATCAGGGAAAGATGTGATATATTATGTATTTGGACTCAATCATCCTGGTCATGTTAGGGAAGAAAGCGAATATGATGGTTATATGGAGTTTTTCAATATTAAAAAACAAAATCCTAAGATGGTTAGTAAGGAAAAACTAAATAAAGTTGAAGAAGAATTGAACTCCTTTAAGACTACAATGTTAAGTGAGATTTCTAGTTTAAAGCAATTTTAGAGTTACTAAGCTACGACATCACAACACATGCCAGACATTCCACCATACTACAATCAAGGCATGCCTTATTGGCCAAGCATGCCACCATCCAAGCCAGACATGCTACCATTTATGACAAATATGTAACCTATGCAATCTTATGGCCAACCTATGTCCTTTATAGGATATAGTCATCCTATTTGTCCCCCATATATGACAAGAATGCCCAATACATCATATAGTAGTTCAATGTCTCCAATGAAATATATGCATTCTTACCATCCATTACAAGAATACTTTGATGAAAATGTTCTTTCAATAGCTACCCCACATGGAAGTCATCCTCCATTTGATGAATCATTCGTGATAAGATTTAAAACTTATGTAGATGGTATATTATTTTTATTTTCTATTATATATTTTATTTACTATATATAACGCTTAAATGTTTTACAAAATATGAAATATATGTTGAAAGATCCATCATTTAAAGACTATGTTACTATTAGAACGGTACAAAAATTGAGAAATGATAGAAAGATTCATAATCAATATTTTTCAAATCATTAGTGAATAGTAATTGATCAATCATTGATCCATTATTGTCTACTACCAGTGCCTTCGGATTCTGTCATAGTCCAAGAAGTTGTTGGACAATATGTGGCTTGGTCGTCGAATTAAGTTGTACTAAATTTTGACATGGTACTATTTACTTTTACTTAAGATAAAACTTTGTTTACTACTTGTAGTATATTAATATTCTTTTATTGTTACTAAAATCATATCTCTTGTTTAGTCTATTATATCAAAATTGGTAAATGCGACAACTTTAAATGATGCAAAGCAAGTATCTCACGAAAAATCTGTGTCTAGTAGACAATCATCATACACTAAGTCATTCAAGAAGAAGCCATAAAAAAAGTATAATTATAAGTAAGCTATAAACTTCGGTAGAAATATTGGCTCTTTGATGACTATTATCATGAGTAAAAATAACATAAATGATGGATAGACTGTGCCACTTCCAAAAATAATATATGGAGTAGACATTGGATAATCATATATATTGATCGAGTGTATATTATAATTATTTGAATTTCAAATGATTGATTTAAGTATAATTCAAGATGGTGAGTTTTCAATCAGTAAATAACTTTCATTTATGTAGAGCATATAAATATATTTATATTATCTAATTATTTATATCTATTTCTTTTATATAGGGCATGTTATTATCGACTACAAGCTAATCACCTATCACATTTAGTAATGTTCTATGATTCATCATTTGTGAATTAATATCAAGAGCATGATGTTAGCATAGGAGATAAACAATAACCTGATATGACATTAACACTTAAGAGAAATCAAAAGTTGATAATCTCTTGGCCACTAAAGTTTGAACAAAGTCAAGATCATTAGATATTAGTAATCCATGATCTATAAGGAAATCATATTTGGTACTGTGACTCAGCTTCCATAGGATTGAATAAAGACACAAAAAAAGTTGTTGAAATGTAGGAGTTATAACTAGCTATTTTTCTTTTATTATTCTTTGTAATATTCAATAAAGAACTAACTATTTTAAACTTTGATAGGGCATGAAAACTGTGGAATAAGAGTAAGGGCATTGTCCTTAAAAAATCACATAAACTTATATGAGATAAAGTTATGGTATGTATAAGCGAATATTAATAATTTAATAAATTTTACTATTGAATAATAAAGATGTTTGAATTGATAAACCATATACACTTGTTTTTATAAGTTCTTCAAAAAATTAGAGTCATGTGTGGTTACTTTGTTATGAAATTTATAAGAAGAAATATCTCAAATATCAACATATCAATTATAGATGTGGTCATCTCTTTTACTAATATACTCTTTTAACACATATAAGTTTTTTTGTTGTCAATTCATGATATTACATTTTTATTTTGAATTTAAATACATGTAGTTCCTTTGTTAGAACAAAACGGGCTATGATATGTAAATTTTTCATGATTTTATGAGAAGAATGTATAGAACACATGCTTAAAATTATAACATCGTAAGAAAAATCAGAAAAAGAATCTGATGATATTGAATAGCATAGGTATCTTATAACAGCTAGTGATATTGTAATTAAGTCAAATTTATATATATATGTATTGTAGAAAAATTATTTTTTTGTTATAACTTTAGTTTAGAAATAATTAATTAATATTTAATTTTTCAATAAATAAAAAATTAAAAAACTCTTTTAAACATATTTTGGTTTTTTCTACGATTATATGTTTGAAAACGTGTAGTGAAGCTAGTAGAAAATAACCAAATATGTTTAAAATGGTTATACCATTTTAAGTTAATTATCACGTAGGATTAACTTAAAATTTTAAGTCGATCAACATGTAAGATCAACTTAAAATTTAAAGTCAATTCACGGGTACAACTGACTTAAAATTTAAAGCCGATTCAGGGGTAGAACCAACATAAAATCTAAAGTCGGTTCTAGTCACCTCAATTTAAGTAGGTTCATCAAACCGACTTCAAATCTCTTTTAAATCAGTTAATAACCCACTTAAAAGCCTTTTTTGTAATAGTGGTTGTTTCATGCATTCATAGGATTATTGTTATATATAGATGGGTGTTTCCTCAAAGGTCAATATAGAGGAACTTTATTTTTTGTAACCGCGTTAGATGGAAACAATAAAATATATATAGTAGCATTTCAAAGTCGTGATTCAAAAAATGATGAAGTATGGTTAATGAGTTTAAAATAGACTATTAAATATTTAATTTTATTTTTATTAAAAATGTGTGAGTAGTAATATTGGAGAAGTAAGGATCATTATCCGTAGATAATTGAGAAAATTAATTTATTAATTATTATTTTAAAAATTAAATCTTAAAATGTTACAAATAATATGAATGGGGTTTGAATTTTTTTTATGAAAATAAAATATAAAATAAAAAAATAGCCAAAAGAAGAAATATGTAATTATAGGGCTATTCTTACCACTAGATTGGAATTCAATTTATCATATTATGATCCAATTAGTTTCAAAAATCTATACTTATTTTATAATTTTAGAACTCTTTTTAATTTCTCAATTTTAGTTTTAGGAATTTAGGATCACCTAAAACTTTCTACTTTTTCTTACTTTGTAATTGACTAATAACTCGTTTATAAATCAACCTAATTCATGAACAACTTAGAATTATAACTGTTAGATTTAATTCATTTGTTACATTATAATAAAAAAATAACTAAATAAGATGAAATTAATATTATTGACAATTTCTATGCATTTAATTTCAATTGCAATAAAAACTACAACTTGTCACTTTAATTACAAAAATTATCAATTCCATACTAATTTCATAATCTAGTTATAAGTAAACTAAATATCAAACTAGTTGTATATTTATTTTAAGAATTAGTATTGTTTGACATTCAAACATGAAATTAAACACATCAAGAAATTAAAAATTAAAACTTTAATTAAATCATAACATAATTCAAATTAAATTATAATCTAGGACTTGAAATTATCCAAAATCACAATAAATTGTTTAATTAGACATAAAATTCAATACATTCAAAAAATAACTAAACAATTTATAAGTATTAAGAGGAGAAAAATATAAAAATCTTATTATTTTGATGATAAAAGTGAAGCCAAATAAACGAGAAACACTAACTTTTAACCTTGTTATTGAATAAACATTCAAAAATACTTCAAGGATGCTCCAAAATAATTTCTCTCAATGTTTTTTATGGTTGGTGTTGTTGATTCCCTTCAAATGTGTGTTTTGTGGGTATTTAATTAACTAGCACAAACTAGGTTAGGATTGTTGGAAGGAAGAAATGGGGGATGATTAGCATGCCATGTGTCAAAATATTGAATTAGAGTGTGAACAATGGATTCAGTGGAAGGCACGAGGTGCTAAGGCGAAGGAATTTTAAAAGAACGACACATTGTTTGTACGAATAGAAGGAGTTGGAATCGATGAATAAATAATGTATCGTATTGGGCACTGGCTGAACAACATAAAAGATTGGTGTTATCTGGCACTGGGAGCTACAAAACAGAGACATTTTGGTTTTTCTTTGCTAAGTACATTCACGGTCCATCTACGTACATCTATCTCTCAAATAAAATTTAAAAAAAATTCATAAAAATCATAAAAATTATAAAAACTCATATTTTCTCATAAAATATAAAATAAATAATTATAACATATGAGAATAATAAAATAAGTATAAACATAAAAGAATTAATAACTAAAATTATGTATAACTTATCACGTTTCTTAGATTGATTAGGGAAGCATTGAGTCATCTATCTGACCTTATTTTCATTTCAGATCGGCACAATAGTATAATTAATAGAGTAGTGCAAGTCTTCTCAGTGCTCTTCATGATTACTATGTCTATTACATTGAAAATAACTTGAACCACACATAAAAATGATGCAATTATCCCTTTATTTAAACGTACTGCTAGAGCTTTCACCATTCATGAATTCAATTACTTCATGGGTAAAATATCATCATTCGATGGAGGTGGGGAAAATATTTAGATGATATTGGCTTTCAAAAGCTGGCAAGGTCTCATTTTCCCGATAGAAGGTATGGTATTATGACTAGTCATGAAGGGGATTGTGTTGACCTAGTGGATTTGCTTAAATAAAACATGTTCATGTAGGTTATTTAACCTTTATAAATTTCCATATCAAATAAGCATGTGGTGCTGCACGATTTAGATATATTGATATATATGAATCATGTGATAAGAAGTACACTACAGAAGCCACTTTCATTGCTTATGCTGAAACAATTCTGCTTGTTGCTGATAGTGATAAATGGGATGTTTCCGAATAAATCGTTACATTAGGGTAGCATCCACCAAAGACAAAGAAGAAAAGTGACAGACGTAAAAATAAGAGGATACGAAGTCACAATGAGATCAAAACGCACAAATTGCTAAGCAATCGCCGTAGAAAAAGCTGGACATAATAGGGCAACAGGCAGTGAAGTGCTTCAAATGGTTATTGATCCTATTCCAGCTTCTCAAGTTTGATATTTTTCTTATGTAATTTTGATTTATATTTTGGGACACAATGTTTAAATATCATTATGAAGTTAAAACCATGCATTTCATAATTACAACCATCTTGTTTAAATTTATGATTAGAAGTGTTGGAATTCTTCAATTAAAAGCACATCAAAAATGTACTCATGACCTATTATCATGATATAAATTTACGATGGATATTATACTAGTGTGTAGTAGGACGATATTAAGATACAGTAAACAAAATAATATTACAACACATATTCCGTACTTTCATATTAATACATTTAGATAATGTATTACACTAATAATATTATAATATCACATACTTCAAGTCAACTACTAGCTGGACATGTTATCTGTAATTTCAAAATAGTGCACTAATAAATATTTTGTTTGTCATATTACATGTGATGTGAAAATAGTGTACAAATACACTTTATTTACCACAGTGAAGAGCATATTAGCTTCACTCCCACTCAATCTTCAATTCAGTAACCCTTTTGATGTTGTGTTAATAAAGTCTTAACTTAGTTGCCAACCATCCCTTAGACTTAATAATATCTTCCTCTACATGATTTGTATGTGTGGACATTATCTTCGCTTCGTTTACTAGTGTAAATGTTTGAAAACCACCACACCACTTAATGGTAAGAGTCTTTCATGTATATAATTGTTTTACAGATTGTATAATAATGTAATTACATATAATATTGATTACAAAAGAAATGAAATAATTAACTAGACAAGATCTTAAAATTAAGAGTCAAAAGATGCATATATGAAAAAGCCTTAGATCATGGCATAGAATCCTCAACACCCCCCCGTAAGCTGAGTGTCAGATTGGAGCAGACGTGAAACTTGGAGCGAAAAAATTGAAAAAGAGGCCGAGGTATACTTTTGGTGAAGATATCGACAATCTGTAAGTGAGAAAGCACATATTGAGTGCGTAGTTTATCAACAACAAGTTCCCAAAGAAAATGGTAATCTAACTCAACATGCTTGGCGCGCTTGTGAGAGACAGGATTAGAACTAAAAAAAATTGCACTTTTGTTGTCACAGAGAAGAAGAGGCGGTTATGGAAGAGAAATTCTAAGGTCACGAAGAAGATGCGTGAGCCAAAGAAGGTCAGTAACAGTGGGAGCAAGGACAGGATATTCAAACTCACAACTTGAACGAGAAATAATAGGTTGTTTCTTGGCATTCCAAGAAACCAAATTGTTTTCAAGATAAATAGAGTAACCAAAAGTAGAGCGATGAGTGTCAGGACACCCTGCCGAGTCGGCATCAGAGTAAGCAAGTAAAGCACTAGGAGCAACAAATGGACGAAAATTGAGGCCAAAATGCAGTGTGCCCTTAACATAGCAAAGAATGTGTTTGACAACAAGGAAATGATTTTCAGTCGAAAAGTACATAAATTGATTGACAGAGTTGACAACGTAAGTAATATTAGGACGTGTGATAGTCAAATACTATAGGGCACCCAACCAGAGAGCGGTATAGAGTGGGATCCAAAAATAGAGGACCATCAGAAGACATGTACTGAGAGACAACTATGGGGTGTGAATGTGCTTGTTGTCAAGTAACTGAGCTCGTGTGAAAATGTCCCATACATATTTGAGTTGATTGATAAATAGACCATCAGTGGTGGATGTAGCTTCTAGACCAAGAAAGTAACTGAGAGAACCCAAATCCTTAGTAGTAAATTCAGAATGAAGCTTACGAGTGAAGCTATTAAGAAGAGAAGAGTTGTTGTGTGTAATAATGATGTCATCAACATAAAGGAGCATATAAATAATGTTAGACTACTTGTGAAAGACAAAAAGTGATGTGTCGGCACGACTACAATAAAAACCAAGTTGAATGAGAAAGAAGTTGAATCGTTGAAACCAGGCACGAGGAGCTTGTTTGAGTCCATAAAAAGCTTTCTTCAACTGACAAACATGATTGGGAAAATGAGGGTCAATATACCCAGGAGGTTGTTCCATAAATACAAGTTCAACAAGATGACCATTAAGGAATGCATTTTTCACATCAAGTTGATGGAGAGGCCATTTATTTGTCACAACAAGAGAGAGTACAACACGAACAATAGTTGATAACCGGGCTGAATGTATCAATGTAGTCGATACTAGGTACCTGTGTATAGCCTTTGGCAGCTAGACGAGCTTTGAGGCACTCAATGGATCCATCAAGCAAATATTTTATTCGAAACACCCATTTAGAGCCCATAATGTTGGTGTGAATAGGTTGAGGGACCAAAATACATGTATGATTATTTTGCAAGGCTTACACGTCTTCATCCATAGGAGTAAGCCAAGCAGGATTCTTAGCAGTAGATTTGAATCCTTTAGGCTCAGTGAAGACAAGAAGAGTAGAGAGAAGACCAGAGGATCCCAAGAGAGCAATATTTGTTAGGTGGCAAGGTTTAAAAATACCAGCTTTGGCTCGTGTAAGCATAGGATGAGAAGCCATCAGAGTAGTCATAATAGGAGCAGGAATAGATGGCTCGGTGGTGAGCTCAAGAGAAGTAGAGGGCGTCAAAGATGGACTTGCAAGAGAATCATTAACCTATAAAGACTCAAACACTAGATTAGTACAAAGACCACACAAGTTATATCTGGATTGTGTAATGTGCTGAGAAAGAGATGTAAGGAAAGATGGGAGCATGTTTGTATGAGGAAGACTGGGTTCTAGAAAATTTGAAAATTGAAGGGATGATATGGGTTGAGCTTGGGAGGTATCAAGGAAGGGAAAGTGAGTCTCGTCAAATTGAGCATGTCGAGTGAAATAGATTCTAGAGGTGGCGGGATTAAGACAACAAAACCCTTTGTAAGAGGGTCTGTAACTCATAAAAGTACAAGGAATGCTACGGGGGAGAATTTGGTAGACATATAATCACGTAAATAAGGATAAACACAACAACCAAATGGATGAAAATTTTCATAATTATGAGAGGAACCATATAAGAGCTCAAAGGGGGATATACCTCTAAGAAGTGGTGTTGGAAAACAGTTGATAATGTAAGCTGCAGTGCTAAAGGTGTCAACCCAGAAGTGAGGAGAAGTGTGAGAGTGAAAAAGCAAGGCCAAGCCGATTTTAGTCACATAATGGTGTTTTCTTTCTACATGACCATTTTGGGCGGGAGTATATGGACAAGAGAGTTGATGATGAATGCCAGAAGTACTAAGATGAGTTTTAAAGCAATTGCTAGTAAATTCAGCACTGCCGTCACTTTGAAAAAATTTATACGAGTAAAATGCTTATTTTCCACAAAGTTTTTGAAATTGGATAAATGTATCATAAAATTCAGATTTGAATTTTAATGGATAAAGCCAAGTGAAATGAGAATATTCATCAATGAATAAAACATAGTAGAAAAAACCCAAATTTGATTTTACGGGTGAAAGACCCCATATATCTCAATGAATAAGATCTAAAATAGTAGATGATCGATGGTCATTACGAGAATAAGGCAAACAATGATTTTTTGCAAGTTGACATGTATCACATAATGTAGGAGACGGTCATCTTTAAGGCGTATTTCACAGGCTTTTGAGCAGTGGGTGAAAGTATTTTCCAGAGCGGTCCAGACTTTGTAGGAAGTGGAGAGGCCGATGGCTTCAACCATGGCTTCCTCTGTTAGAGAGGAGAGGAAAAGGCTCAGTAGTCGTTGATCGGTGGCTTTCCATGCCAAGTGTTTGGCATTTGGTGTTGAAGAGGTAAGAGGATCAAATGGAGGTGGTGGCTCAAGGGTATCATGCACATGACCCAATAAACCTTGGTTGTCAAGAAGGGGAAGGAGTTGGCTCTTCCATAAGAGATAATTGGAAGAGGAGAGTTTGATTGTGATCATGTGAATCATGGTGTTGGAGGGAAACATGATGGGAGAAGAATCAGAGGTCATTAGAGATTGTGGGATGTCAATCCAATTGTGCTCTGATACCATGTAAATGTTTGAAAACCACCACATCACTTAATGGTGAGAATCTTTCATTTATATAATTGTTTTACAGATTGTATAATAATGTAATTACATATAATATTGATTACAAAAAAAATAAAATAATTAATTATACAAGATCTTAAATTAAGGATCAAAAGATGCATATATGAAAAAGCCTTAGATCATGGCATAGAATCCTCAACAACTAGCCATCAAATTGATTATTTAAAGTAAGTGTAACAATGTTCTCAACTCCTATTGAATATTGTTTTATTAGTTCTTCTATGTTGACAATCTTATGAGTTAAGATGTCCAACCGATTCAAGCTATTTATTATAATCTCCAAGCAAATGCTTGCTTTCCTACCATACTCCTCAAACCTAGCAATGCCTCTTTTTAACTTGGGACAACATTTGATGCTGTTGTGATGAAACATAGTAATGAATTCTCTCTGTCAAATCATTTTCAGAACCTATTATTTCGGCTTAAACCACTACCTCTAGGACAATAAGAAGTTTAATATAAAAAAATCATGTACCCATTATATCTTCAAGGTTCATGTCCATACAACCTTTTAACATTTCATATGCCTCATGTGGTCTTCTTCGAGGATGGATCATTGGACCAACTTTGAAGTATTCACTCTTACCAAATGTATATTCCATGTCTACAAATGACTTGATTTTATCAGCTGAATTTAGGATTCTTCCATGACTTTGTCCTAAAACTTGTCTTCTCTCTAATAGTTATTGTTGGCAAAGTTTAATTTTTTGGGGGGGGATATGTGAGTTTATTATGAGTTAGCTTTGGAGTGTTTCAAGAATGAATATGATATTTATAGTAATGTAGTAGTTTTTATTGTATTAAATACATAAAGCCAACCACTTTTTCATTAATGCGTGTGGTAGGAGCTTAAATGTGGGAACATGGTAAATATATTTATTAATATTCTACAAAAAAAATTGAATGAGTTATTCATAGCATGTTTTAGTTATCCCATCGACATTAGTACCTATGCAGTACAAGTGAGGACCGGAATAGTAAATTTTCATAACATTTCTTATGAGTTATCAAATATGAAAAATGAGTACTTGATTATCGTTAGTTGAGTCTTATTAAATTTTGGTATAAAGACATCACTTTATATGGTCGATTACTTATATAATAATCTTGAAATTCACAAGGGCGTTCAAAGAATTCTTCTCGTTCTTTCTTCACTAAGCTTCTAGTGTTTGAAGAGATGTTTTTGATCGGGATTTTGTGCTTCGTTTATTGCCATTTCTGCTTAGTCTTTGTTATTCGTTCTTATACCTATACCTATTTGCGTTCTTATCTCAACTCCTTTTCCTTTTTTTTTTTAATATGTATTTCTAGGATTTCTTCAATCCATTATTTCAAGTTCCTCCGCTGAAGTTTTTGCGTGTTTAATGGTTATATTCTACTGTTCAGTATCCTCGTAATCAAACCACTAAACTCTTATATTTTGTCTGATATTGCTCAATCTACTTGAGAGGGCTTATGATTGCTTATTTACTTGAAGAGAGCTTCTTCGATATCTAAAACAAATTTGAGCTCTATTTCTCTTCTCGAAACTCATATGCCATTTGACATTCTAGGTATTGTTTCATGTATTATTAAAATTTAGAACACATAATTTTAAATTTACTAATATTAAATTTAAACAAGTAAATAAATTATTTATATTATACTCAGAATGAAAAATACTATAACATCTTTCAAATGTAACTCACAAATTGAAGAGAAATACAAACACTCAAAGAAAAAACTCTCAACTCATTCAAATTAAGAATATAAAGACTTGTTTGTTTTTTATGGGATTATTAAACCAAATGTAAGGTAAGCTATTTATAGTCTTTATCATGCAATCTACACCACATAAATATAAAACTAAGAAATAATTCTAACCACACAAATATTATCATATTCTACACACTTCTCTTTCCTGTATCTTTCTAGATTTTCTTTTAAGAAAAGTTTTTTCAACCACTCCATTTATTGAGTTAGTGTTGATTTTCAACAACTTTCTTCAACCACTCCATTTATTGAGTTGATGTTGAATTTCAACAATTTTCTTCAACCATTTCATTTATTGAGTTGACTCTCGAAACTCTTTAAACTTCAAGAATGTGTCATATTTTTCTTTCATAAAGAAAACCCACACATACCTTGAGAAGCCGTCAATGAATGTCACCATGTATTGCATATCATCAATTGATGGTTGGTTAATGGGCCTAAATACATCAAAGTGAACTAACTCTAATGGATCTTTTTCTTTAAACATTAATTCCGAGTATGGTAATTGGTGAGTTTTACCATATTGGCATCCTGCACATGCCGTGTATGTTCGCACGTCTAGTTGAGGAAACCCTTTAAGAATCGAATTCTTCACCATCACACTTAGCTTGGAATAGCTAACGTGACCTAACAACATATGTCATAGGTATGCTACCTCATTTCTTCTTATCATGTCTACATATATAAATTCTACTGACATCCCGTAGACTGATTCCAATTGTCGCCCTTCCATTGTTGGTGTTTCTGAGATTTTTAGATCATGATACACCTTCACATCTTGGGGACCGAATAATATATAGTGACCTTATGATGTCAATTAAGCCACAGATAGCAAGTTTTTCTTCATTCCTCGGACATGATAAACATCTTGAAGTGATACCTGGTTAATATTATATCGAGGCATAACTATCGTCTTACCGATGTGAGTTATCGGTAATCTTGAGTTGTCAACTGTTACCACTACACGACCTCCCTTGTACTCATGCATGCTTTGCAACTTCTATTTATCTCCCATAATGTGATTTGAGTAGCCCGAATCTACAATCTAGTTATTCTTGTAGTCAATTTGTTTTGGTATTGTTACTGTGAGAGCTAATTCTTCTTCCTATATAGCGAATAATGTTTCGGTATCCCAACCATCTTCGCTATTCTCCTTAGAAATGGAAGTAGTTGTATTACTTTCAACATACTTTTTTTTACTCTAACAATCTTTTTCCATGTGACCCATCTTTTCACAGTTGTAACACTCACCATCAAATTTTTTGTTTTCATTGCCATTCTTCCAAGCTTCCTCTGGACAAAAGCCTCTATTTCCTTGAGAAAATTTTCCTTTGTCCCTATCCTTGTTAGATCAACTACCATTGTACTGCTTGCAAGTGCCTATGCTTTTGCTGGTGTAGAGTGCTTCTTCCTTACCCTTCAGCAAGACTCCTCCCATTTGCTTAGCCATAACTTCTTGACCGGCCAACAAATTCTCAAACTCAACAAGAGATGGTTGTGTCGGCCATCCTTGTATAGCAGTAAAAAAACTCTCGATATTTAGGTCTCAAACCATAGATAATTATTTTTACTTATCCTGATTTCTCCAATTGGAGCTTTCAGATCTAACTCTGAAATTTCGTAGCATAAAAACTTCACCTTATGAAAGTATTGAAAAATCGTCATGTCGCGTTGTGCCATCGATAGCAACTCATTCTTGAGAAGTTGTAGTCTTGTATCATTCATCTTTGAAAAAGAGCTTAACAAGAGTGTCTCATGCTTCCTTTGGTGTTTTGACATCTCAAATATGTTCCAACATTTCTTCTTCAACTATGGTCTTTAAAGCAAACATCGTTTTACTTGCTTTAACTTTCCACTTTCGTAAGATGCCTTTTGCATCTTCCGTTATTGGTTGTGTAATTTCGTTACCACCAATAATGTCCCATAGGTCTTGACCTTATAGGTAAGACTATATAGATGTGGCCTATATGTTATAGTTTTTGTTGATGAGCTTCTTGATTCCTCCAACTACTTAAAGGTCACCCATAGTGTCGACAAGACTTTGACTATACTAAACAAGCTTAACTAAGAAACTTGCAGAGTACTAAACATCTTAGAACTCAAGATAGTTCTACTAAGAATGATCATTGACCGTCCCGCTTTGATACCAATTGTTGAGTAAGTTTAGAATACACAACTCTAAATTTACTAATATTAGATCCAAATAAGTAAACAAACTACTTGTATTATACCCACAATAAAAGATACTATAACACATTTCAAAGTCAACTCACAAACTGAAGAGAAATACAAACACTTAAAGAGAAAACTCTCAACTCACATTCAAACTAAGAATACAAAGATTTATTTGTTTTTTATGGGATGTTTAAACCAAATGTAAGGTAGTTTATTTATAGTCCTTATCATACAATCCACACCACATAAAAATAAAATTAAGAAATAATTCTAGACACAAATATTATCATATTCTACACTTCTCTTTTCTACATCTTTCTAGATTTTCTCTTAAGAAAAATTTCTTCAACCACTCCATTTATCATGGATCTTTCAGTGATGTTTCTTGAATCGTATCAATAAAATTAAAATATAAAAGAAAAAAATGAATGAAAAAGTAATGGTAAAAATATTAAAATTTTGATATAAGGAAAACTTTAAATAAATTAAAAATGTATTAAAATAATATAATATTAGATAATGTTTAAATTTAAAGTGAAACATTGTACAAAAAACTTTAATAATATGAAAGACTTAAAAGCTTTAATCTGATTTAACAGTAATCTCCTTGTTTAGACATTAACCTGATTTATACTATGTTAGAATAGTATCCACTGTGTAGATGCAAGTATAAGAGTAAAAGATGTACCTCTTACTTTCATTTGTCATACTTGTAACCAATATTATAATGATACTTGCACAGTATTGATCCAATACATATGCAATAAATGAGGCATTATACACACATAATTATTATTCGTGTAACATTTGTTACATTTATTTATCTTGATTATTTAAACTAGCAATTAACGCCTATTACAGGTTTATGAAATTTTGGGATTTCAAATCACATCATAACAAATACATAACTTTAGCTAGGATTTTTCAACTCAATTTTCCATTCAGTTCATATTTTGTAGCTAGGTTTTTCCATTTAACTTATTTTTCAACTCGATTTGTCATTTAGCTAAGATTTTTCAACCAGGTTTTCCTGGGTCATTCTCATTTTAGGATCCATATAAAGTTTTCGTTATTTTCGGGACCTTTAACAAGTTAAGCTTACTTCATCACTGGTTCTGGCCGGTTCCTCTCTGTTTTTTATTTTCTTTTTCTTTATTACTAATAATCTAATACGTCATTCCCATGCCTTTCTTCAATTCCATTCCCACGCCGCCTTCTTCAAAACTCCACTCT
Source organism: Hippophae gyantsensis (assembly GCA_030763125.1). Classification (NCBI taxonomy): domain Eukaryota; kingdom Viridiplantae; phylum Streptophyta; class Magnoliopsida; order Rosales; family Elaeagnaceae; genus Hippophae; species Hippophae gyantsensis. The sequence goes on along the minus strand of CM061032.1, from coordinate 45,956,474 downwards.
CACTCCCACTTCTTCTTCTTCTTCAAAATTCCACTGTCACATTCTCAGCTTCAAATAAGCTTCAAGCCTTTCACCATAAATCACTAAAAATCTCGCTCCTTGCTATACGCCTTTGCGCCTGAGAAGAGGGGGGAAAAAGCAAAGATTTTTAACAGATAAGGTTCAAAATCCACTCTAAAGTTTGTTCAAGTTTATGAAATTAGAAGTGGAATTTTCGTTTCTGATGTTGTATTTTGCAAGAAAGGTGTGATTTTTGAAGGATTTTTAGTGTATGAGGGAGGGGGAGAGAAATGTAGGATTTGGTGTAGAAGGTGAGATAATTTGGGAAGAAAGCGAGTGCTTTCATGTTAGGGCTGGAAATTATACATAATTTCTTTAACTGCGCATCGCGGAGATGTTTTTCTGGTGTCACGACATGAACCTTTTACTCCCCTCAATTTGTAATAGAAACACCTGTGTCACGGCATGGTTTTTATGTGTACCACGACGAGCGTTAGTTTTCTTGACCTTTATGAGATTTGTCCTTCTTTTTTTATTATACGAGAATAAAATAAAACACTTGCTCTACCAATTATAATAACACAAATGTTTTTAATTAACCTAATACTAAAAAATATTATAACTAACTAGAAAATGAAAATAACTAACCTATATAAACAAAAATTAGCAAAGTAACACATAAACTTTTTAACTATGCTTAAATAAATATAATAATAAAAACAATTATAAAAATGAAACTAAATTAAATAAGAACAAAATAATGAGTTATCTTATTTTTAAGACTATATTTATCATCTTTAGTGAGACGTTACTTAAAGGACTTCATTATTTAACAAACTCAATGTCTCAGTATCATTAAGTTCAATTATTTTTCTTACCTAACAATTATTATTTGCCTTGTTTCTGCAAATATTTAGTTAACTGTTTCACTTATATTTTCATTTTTTTTATAGATGTCTCTACAAAATCCAACCTTTGATTTGTTCTTAATTAATTGTTTCTGCTCACTTGACTGAATGCATTCATGTTATCCTATAGAGTTGGTTTGTTGTGAGAATTCTTGGGCAAATATTGATAGAATTTCTAGTCCTATTATTTTGAGCTCTCGTTGAATGGAGAATTGTTTTGCCTCTAGGAGAAATTGGGATGATTCCTCCACCTTGGGTTACAGGCATTTTCATTAAGATTGTACCTGGGTCTTGGTTGGTAAACCCCTAGTACATTGACCTATTTAGGTCTAGCATTTGCTTTTCCTTAATAAGAATATGTATCAACATAGTTCCCAAAAGTACTACACAAGCCACATTATTCTTTATTGGGTGTGGCATGTGGGTGAGAAGCATAACTTGCATGGTCAGTTGTATAAGTTCTATTTGTACTTCAATACCAAAGTCTATATCATGGACTCTAGCTCTCCTCACTCTAGAGTTTTTTTGTTGGAAATTAAAACCTAACATTTCAAAGAGATTGTAAGTCTCTAAGGTTGTCTTTTCTCCCATCGTGCCTCCCATAACATTATCAATGAACTTACATTATTGTGTCATTCCATCATAGAAAAATAGGTTTCATAGTTGTAGAGGATAGCTATGATGGGGCTATTGAGTGAGGAAGAGTTTGAACCTATCTTAAGCTTTATGGAAAGGTTCTCCATCCATTTGAGAAAAAGTAGCGATCTTTGCTCTCAACTTTGATATTTTCTAATAAGAATAGAATTTTCCCATAAATTTATTGTAAACACCCTCCCAGGTTCTCAAGAAACTTAGAAGAGTGACATTAGCTAAGCTTTGCCCCTATCTTTTATGGTGTAGAGAAAATACCACATTATAAGCTGGTCCTCAATGAGTACACTAAGAAGGAATGTTTGAACTATAGAGTAGAAGTCCTTAATGAAAGACAGAAAGTTTTCATTAGGCAGTTCGTTAAAAGAAAGTACCATGGAAATTGAATGTTTCTCAATTCATAATTCCAGGTAGCCTCACCCAGTTGGATTGGGGTAGTAGTAATGCTAATAATTAGTCTTGCATACTCCTTCATAGGGGTCTCCCTAATTTGTGGATTCTCTCATATTTGTTGGTTCAAGTAGAAAGTCTAATTTTGGCTCAAGATTTTGTTCAATTAAAGGTTGTGAGATATCAAAGTCCAGCTTTTTTAACATTCTATTAGGTCTATTATTGTTATTTTTAGAAGGTGTGAAAGAGTACTCTAAGGACCTTCTTCCTCGCATAAACTTACTAAAACAAAATTTTAAATCACCTATTAAGTAGGAAAATAAAAAGGTAAAATAAATATACAAGTATGTTACAAACAATACAAAAGTTCATGATACAAGAAATTATGATATAAATTATACAATAATTACATAAAGTATATTACATATTTGTACACAGATATACTAAATACAATTAAAAGAAATGAAAATAATAAAAAATGAAAGAAAATTTAAAATAAAATTTAAATTTTAAAATAAAAGAAAGAATTGATAAAAATAACACATAAAGTTAATAAAAAATACATTTAATTTATACCTCAAGTGTACCTTTTTAAGCACAGAACTTATGTATCTTTTTTGTTTTTGGAAAACCTCCAAACATAATTACCAACATTATTTATTAAATCAAAAGGAAAATTACTAAATGAACTAAACTTGTTAACTTTGAAATTGAGAGAAGAAATTTTAAACAATGAAAAGAAAAGAAAAACTAGAGAAAAATAAGAAATTAGCAAAAAAAAACATAATTGATGGGATTCAAGGGATGATTTATATTAGAGTGAAGGGAGTTTTTATAAGTGTGAAAAATGCTACAAAAAAGAGAAAATTATAGATCATAATTTTGATAAGTGCTCAAAAGCAATTAATATATTGTAATTTTATGCATGTTAAGTGATTATATAGATTTGTATTTTCTTGTTTTAATTTTATTTTACATAAATCTATCTTTTCAAAATTACGGATATATTTTATTATTTTTTTAAGTTTTTTTAAATTAAAAAGATTCAACTTGAAGAATCATACTTAAAGTACCTATTACAACTTAAAAGATTAAAAAGAAAATATTTATAAAGCATTACATTTGTTTTTAAATTTAAAAGAAATACAATAAATATTAGGATTTCAAGTGATGTAGATTGAAGTGTGTTGGGGCATGAATTTATAGTGAGCCACGACATGAAGCAAAAGAAAAAAATCAAATATGTTCTAGATATGATATGGGTTGTGGCATGAAAACATTGTGTGCCATGACACAAGTTTAATGGATTTTGCCTAAAATTGTGCATAGACTGTTTGTACCACACAATGAAAAAGTTGTATACCATGATGCCAAGTTAAACTTTTTGCATTTTTCTCCATTTCTCCACCAATAAACAAGATTGTGTTTATATTGTAAAAATCATCTCCGAATCAATCAGCTCTTTTAGTAGCTGATTTCTCAGTTTCTTTAATCTTTTATTTCATATCATTAGCTTTAGTTTAATAAATAGCGCAACAATTTTGTTTGGAGGTTTTTCAAAACATAAACAATTCTAAAAGAATTATGTTGAGTTTATATTTAAATGTATTCTATTTAGATTATTTATAAGTGTTGTTTTACATACTATATGTTTAATTTATTGATAATTTATTAAACTATGCATGTCTGGATATAAATAAAATAGGTTATTAGTAATTTTGCCACTGTTGTGAAATATTAAAAGGGATTAAATATTTTTATAAAATGAATTGAGTTTTATTTTATCATCAAAATTAAAACCAAAGTTTGTTAAAGAAAAGTATGTTGACTTCATATTGTTTTATAATAAACAAGAGAGTTAGATTTAAGATTTAAATTATATGAATCTAATTTAGAGCAATATACATAGATATTAGTCAATTGCAGTCTAAATCTATTTTGAGACATGCTCTATTTTAAATATTTTTATAAAAATTATTATTAAATATATATTGACGACATAAACTTTATAATGGTTTTAAAATCTGAAAGTTAATTCTAGATATTTAAATTGTAAATCTAATTTAGACACCTTGATGAATGTTTAAATTGTCAACCCGACCAAATGTGAAAAAGTAAATGGTTTAGTAATTTCTTACAAAAGAAGCATAATTTTATTAAAGTTTAAATTTTCGGCCCGATCTAAGGTGACAAGTTAAAGTTTAATTAACAAAGGAAGCGATCCCTACATTAGGATATTTTCATACCTATAAGAAAGAATCAATAATCTTAATTCATATATTTAATAACTTACTTAATAATGAACAAGAATGATTAACTAACTAATATATCCCATAAATTCTCCTTTATATGATAAATGTTTATTGAATCTATCTTTATTTTTATGTTAGTAGTTTAGATACTCAACCAAAACAATTGTGCTAGGAATTTTAGGTTCTTAATATCAATTTAATAATTTGTTGAATAATTCAAAAAATCACATAATTCCTCTTTAGACCAACCTTGTATGTATATTTATCATTTTCTACAAATAATTCACACATTTGCAAGATATTTTATAAATCATACAAAATTTATATGCACCATTTTTTGTGCATCAAAAGTCGGGTGGTAGCATGCATTTCTTGGCACCGTGGCATAAGCCAACCAATATGCATTTTAATCAAGATCCAATCACTTCACACCGTGGCATGGTCAAAGTGCATCGCGACACATGTGTTGCTGCGCTTCTAGAAATTCACTTCTATTTCACCCCTTTATATTGGTTTGAAACATATGTAAGAGTTATATATGTTAGTATTTTTATGCTTCATGGTTGAAATGAAGTGCTCCCAAGTGATTTTCTTCAAGTTTTAATTAGTTGGATCATTTTGAAGCTAAAAATACCTGAAAAACAACAAAACATACTCGTGATTCCGAAAAGATAGATTTGCGAAAAAAATTGATAAAATCTATGCAAATACAAATCTATTTTAATATTTAAAGTGCATAAAATCACATCATATTTAGTGCTTTTAAGCACCCATCAATAAAATGTGATCCATAACATGAAACCATTAAACAACAAAAATGAACAAACACTATTTTTGGAACTCAAGTAATACTAACCCAACCCAAACTCACAGTTTTTTTCTTATGAGAATTGTAAAATAGTCTCAAGCCCTTAACACTCAAGACTGCTATTTTACTTACAAAAAAATGTAAAACAAGCACTGAAATACACACAAATTGAATTATGAAATTGAAGCACGAAGTAGAGAAGATTTTGACTGAATTTTGATAATTTTTTCTTACTTAAGAAAAGAGATAAGAAAGGTATATATAGAAAAACCCAACCTAGTCTGGCCACCCTTAGTGAGGCCTCATCGATCACCTCATCGGGGGGTCCAGCAAAAGCTCCATCGAGGTGCCAAAAAGTGTGATTTTTTGTTTTAAAAATTATAGAATAATTTTCCATAAATTCTTGCACATGCAACAAAACAAAACCTACCACCCATAACTTATCATGCATACTAAGAAAATCAATCTTGCTATGTGTGTAAAACATGCTTTCATATAAAGTGTGACTAATTTTGTATATGTATGCATTAGTAATCAATAGTAAACAACCTTACACAGAGTAAGGCATAAGCTCTAAGTAAAATAAACAGACTCCGTATTTTGCACATGAGAATACCAACAAAGTCACAAAGGACTATAGGACTTACATACTCCCCCTTTAATTTTCCATGGAAAAACACTACACTACTAATACATATGCACATCAAACATAAGATGATCATAAAGATGACCTAAAGATATTTGTTCCTATGAAAAAAGCATAGACACACACCCAACATTTTAAAACCCCAGTACTCCAAGTGAACCTACCTTGTATATTCCATCCATCTTCTCGAATCAACTTATATGTACTCTATCAGTCTGAAACATGAGGTTCTTAACACTTCTGCAAGTCTAAACCTCAAAGGTCTCAATCTACACCTATAACCTGCACACACAAAACAAGGACATACCCTATGAACGTATCATGTAGAAAATACATGTAACCTATCCAGATACTATTATATTACACTTACATAGATACACATCGATAGGCTAAATACAATCTGATATGCATCAAAATCATATGAAGTATACATAACTCCCCTGGATTTATACAACACTCTCCCTAAGTGAATGTAAGTCAGGCAATAAAAGCAGTGCAATCCTAAACTCACGTCCCATGTTACACATATAATGGCAACAAACACATAGTTGTGCACATAAACTTCACCTCATTTTTGACACAGAAAGTCAAAAGAGCATCCTTATATGAAGGAGAAAGGCATACAAGAATACAATAATCCTGACACTCATGCAACACAATAGAGAAGATTAAAGCAAATAAAATAAGAAGCAATACATACATAAATAGAAATCAAAGGAATAGAATAAAATTATTCTCATTAAACAAATAATATATCACAAGTTTATTTTAATAAATAAAAGAAAATACACTAAAAAAAATCATAAAAACAAGTTCAACACTTTCTTTTTTCCTCTCTAGCATCATCATCATCGAGAACACCACTACAAGAGGACTGTATGTGGTTAGTGGGTGGCACAATAGATTTATGTTGGAGAACGAAAGCAACAAACTTGCTAAGAGAAAGGTCAGGTTTACCTCCACCAAAATTTCATAATAGAGAGGCAAAAGAATCGAGGAAAGCTATACTATAATGAGAAGAAGAGCCTCTAGAGCTATCAAGTCGAGGTATAACTAAGGCTGAAGATTATTGATGGTAACAAGAACATCATCTTTGAGAGGAATAGAAGTAGATATAGAAGAAGAAATATGAATAGAAGTACAATGGGTGGATTAAGTAGCATTCTGAGAAGAAGAAGAGGAAGGGGTAGCTGAAGAACACTATGAGCCTATACTAGAAGGAATAACAAGGGTGAAAGAGTAACTTTGCTAAGAGAAGAAGAGGAAATATAATGAAAAATGTTGGAACCTTACCTAGAAATCGATGAGGGATAGTCGAGCAAAGAAAGAAAAGAGGCAATTAGACAAAAAATGATAGTCCTATAAATCATGCCTACAAGATCTATAATATCACCATTACGGATAGTGCAAATGAAGAGTCCTCTACATGGAGTGATAGTATGATGATGCTGATAAGGATGAATGAAAACAATAATGGCATAATTAAGTTGATGACTAGGTGTATCTTTATTAATAGTAAGGGAATTTCTATCATAGGTGTGGTCTGACCTTACCAACTAGTTTGCCATCTCATTGAAGTTGTTTCATTCACATGAGAATACTCAAAAGAAAGGTAAGTAGTAGCGAGATTCTTCAAATCAAAGGGAATGATAGGGAAATAACGTTTCTCAACATCAAGAAGAGATAATGAATTAACATCATCTCTAGAAAAAGTGAATCTTTGCCTTATGAGGAAAAGTTCGGTAGAAAAGTTAGAAGTGACTAAAGGAGATAGGGTAGGATAAAACTCTCTAATAAAATTTTCATCATAACAAAAATAAAGGCTACAAATGTAAAGCCAACAGAAATAGGCAAAGCTTTGTTCGACTGTAAGAAAGTCAATGATAATGACAAATGGCTCACAAAGAATGGGTGCCTAACTAGAGGGGCCAATAGGCTCGAACTACTTTCCTATCATCAAGCTTTAGGAACTTTTTGGGGCCATTTTCATAAGAAAGTAAGGGTAAGAAATACAAGTATATAAAGAAGAGAAGGCTACAAGACTATGGTGTGAAGAAATGAAAAATAAGGGGTCAAATTTATAGGAAAGAGAGAAACACAGTTCCACTAAATGCATAATTTCTTTTATTTTCAAAAAACAAAACTACAAAAAAATAACACAAATAAATATCAAAAACATAAAGTAAAGAATATAAACCACAAATAGAAAGACTACAAGTCAAAAAAGGAGAAAAGAAATAAACTACTCAACCCCATACGAATCATTGAAAATAGTGATCAAACTGCATCCCTTCATTTAAAGAATTTATAAGGGACAATAGAGTCAAGGTGTGATCTTTAATTCATGTAAGCATATAGTGTATGTGGCACTCAAGGTACATTTTGTTTAGAAATGCTTCAAAAATTGGTCAAGTGATTCCTATACACGCGGCCAGACGGACTCTTGGAAAAAGATTTGTTTCTTTTCACACTATGCCTAAGATATATAATGCATCTAGCTTGATGATGCTCAGATGAGTCATAATAGCTACATACTAATGGAATAGATGGCAGAGATGGAGGTGAAGAACTTTGTGAGATACTCTATAAGGATCTAGGTCACTACCTAGCATAGTGGCTAGTAGTACTATATAGATGACACAAACGTATAGAGGAATGAAGAATTGTGGTCTCAAACTTTGAGGAGAAATATGCATAGGAGAAGAGGAGGAAAAAGCACTCACATTAACTCTTACATGAGGATGAGAAGTTAATTTTTGGTAGTTGTGTCTCAGATGCTTGTGCTTACCACAATGGTGACAAAATAGAAGGAACAGTAGGTAAGAGCAAAAGACTACTACTTAAGGATAAGAAGAACTACCTTTAGGTGATGTGTTCACCTTGCTATAGCAAAAATGTTGGGATGCAACAATTGACTTACTTTTGGAGTGGTAACAATAGACTTTAACTTTTCTTCTTGTGTTATAGACTTGATAAACATTGGTGCAACACTCATTGAAGTAAACACCCCTTCTTCTTAATCAACTCCTCTTTTCAGCAAAATACTTAGTGCTATTGATGATCTCATTTGGCTTTTAAGAATCGATCATCAACTTGTTAATAGTAGAGAATGATTGAGTGAGCTTCTTTTCACTTACAGAGAGCTTATCCATTAAAGCTCTAGTCAAATATTCATATTTTTTAAGTAAAGATTTAGATAGGTAGCATAATTGTTAAGGATGTTGGATTTCTCATGTAAGAGTTCAACTTTAGTTGCCTTTTCAAAAAGAGTATATGCCAAATACTCCTTAGTACTTTCAAGAACAATAATCTTCTTCTTCAGGTGAGAAAGTTTTGAAGACTTATCAAATAAGGGATCAAGATTAACAAATAGAGAATTGTCTCTACCAGTAGCAAAATTCTTTTAACTACTTCTCGAGACTTTTCATCTTGTCATGATTTGTATTGAATTTTTCCTATAAATCAGAGTCCTTTTCTGAATGACCTCACACTTGTTAGTGAGATCATTTTGTTCACAATCAATTGAGGATCACACTTATCTCATTCTTTTTTCCTTCCATGCTATCCAAATCCTTTTTCTTTGCCTTTTTCAGACTTTATATGCTTTAACAAGATTTCATTATAAGTGTCAAACAACTTATCTTGTTCATCATCATCATCCTCAACAATTACCTTTTGAACCTTTAAGGCAATAGGTGGAGGATCTTCGACGATTCTTGAAGCCATTAAGGCCAAAAAGTTGGTGTCATCCTCATCATCACTATTAGTACTGTACAAAATAGTAACCTTAGTCTTCATCACATGTTTGTTTGTATGTTTCTACTTTGAAAAATAATTTACTACAATATGCCTTTTCTTTTCCCACTCGAAGCATTTAATTTTGGTGATATGGCTCTTACCATATTTCTCAATCTCAGTCTTAGAGTCTTCATCATTCATTATAGATTTTAAGGCTTTAGTAATTGAATTGTATGCTTTGACTCCAATAAAAGAGGTCTTCTTATTGAGAAAGAATCTAGTAAACTTATTGATGAGAAGCATTGTTTCTTCTTCATTTGGACTAAAATCTTTATGACTAATAATAGTGGTACTTTCATCCTGGCTGGTTTCACTACCCATGGTGGTCTTGAGCGCAATGCTCTTTCTTTTTCCAGCAATGTTTAGGTTATGTTTGGGAAGTAAGTGATGAAGTTTGAAGACTTGTAAATCATCTACAAATTCATTCATGGTGAGTTTTCCTAACTTACACATTGATTCAATCACCATAACTTTAGCATGAAAATGGTAAGGAGACTAGTAATAACCTTTTCTATCTGTTTCTCTTCACTGATTGGTCTTCCTAAGTTATAAGAACTATTTTCTATGTTCAAGAAGCGAGCATAAAATTTGTCAAAAATATCATCTTATTCCATTATGCAGAGTTCGAAGTCTTTATTTAACTTTAAAATCTTGGATTTTTCATAGTAGAGGTACTCTCATGCGTTGTCTTTAGGATATCCCAAGAGTTTTTGGAAGTGGTGCACTCTGAATTCTTCTATATTCATCACACTTAACAGCCCTGATGATTTCATATAGTAACTCTTTACTTTCTTCCTTGGCCCACTCAATCATCGATTTGGGAATTACAATGTTATTGGGAAGGTTCTTGGTTGGATATGTCTAGCCATTTTCATCAAGAAACTAGACACAATCCCCAAGTGACCAAAAGAAGGCTTGTATCTAAGACTTCTAATAGGCATAGTTTAGCCCATTGAAAAGTAGGGGTCTACTTACATTACCTTCCTCTCCTAAATCTGTTAGAAAGAATGTGTGTGTGTGTTTAATAGATCAATACCTAAATGGTCAATCCCAAAAGGGTTAACCCGCTTTGATACTAATTGAAATAGTCCAAAACCCAGTACACAACCAAGGTAAAAAGATATTGACTCTTAAAGGACTCATCGTAAACTCGCTAGTAGTGAAAAGTAAACATGTAGCATATAAACACAGAAGGAGTATAAGTTCATCACAGAATAGAGAGGATATTATTCATAAAGTAGTAGGTATGCAAAAAATAATAAAAGCTTTGTAATTAGAGTTTAAATCATAATGTATTGGTACATACACAATTTAAACTCAGATTAAACTAGCATAATAGCTGAGCATACACAATAATAAATGTAACAAGGTAAACCAATATAGAACCCTCATCTACGTGGTATAATCCTCAAGTTGCTTATGGCAACTACTCGAACCTAAATAATCCACTAAATAATAAACATATACAACTTGATAGAAATATAAATGCGAATACCTCTATCAGTTGGGATCAAGCTGCCTTAACTACCTATTAATGCCCTTGTTTGTTACTTTAGTAACTACTCAATCTAACACATGGATTCGACTCTCCTCCAAATCCAAGAAACATGAGAAACCACTTAACCATGAAAATAAACAAACACTATTTTGGGAACTCAACTAATACTAATCCATCAAAAACTCACAATTTTTTTCTCAAGAGAATTGTAAAAGTCTCAAGCCTTCAATACTTAAGAATGTTATTTTACTCACACAAAAATGTAAAACAAGCACTAAAATACACCCATAGTGAATTGTGAAAAGGAAGTAGTAATTAGAGAAACTTTTGATAGAAATTTGATAAATTTTTCTTGCTTAAGAAAAGATAGAATATGGGGTATATATAGAAAAATTCAACCAAGTTCAACCATCCTTGCCAAGGCCTCGTGGACCACCCCACAAGGGGCCTGACGATGGGTCCAAAGTGGGGTCCATTAAGGACCTCGTTGAGTTTCCAAAAAAGGTTATTTTTTGTTTTAAAAATTACCAAGTAATTTTTCATATATAAACGCACATGCAACAAAACAAAAACCATAACTCACAACCTATCATGTATACTAAGAAATCAACCCCGTGGTGTGTGTAAAATATGCTTTTATACAAAGTTTAACTAACTATGTGCATGTGTGTATTACTAATAGATAGTAACAAACCTTACACATAGGATGATAGAAACACTAAGTAAAATAAAGAGACTATGTTTTTCATATGGGAATGCCAACAAAGACACAATAAACTGTAGGACTTACAAAAGTAATGAGGAATTGTTGTTTAAGGTAGAGGTAGGAAAATTATATTTTTTAAAATGGAGTTCACATTGATTATTGGTTTTAAATGTAATGATTTTCCTCTTGGGGTTGAGTTTAAGTAATTTGAGAAGAGAGTTGTCTAATTGTGAGAAAAATTACAATAGGTCATATTTGGAAGAAACTTTCATGATTAAGAAACCTAGGACAGATAAATAAATGGTAAAGGTTGCTTTATTGTACACACTTGAGATATTTTATTTAAGGGGTGTAAGGTTTATGTGAGTGTTGGTGAACAAAACATCAAATATAATTTTAGCTTATAGGTGTGTCTTTTAAGAATATTTCAATCCAAAGAAGCTATTGAGCTCAAATAAAGGCATAATAGGTATATTTCTATTCTTATCCATGTTAGATTTCATATTAGACATATAGGAACATTTTGAATTTAGGCTACTTGATCGATTGAAACATGTCTAGATAAATTCTTAATCAAGGTGAGTAGATTGATGCAAAATCAATCTATTCATCTTAAAAAGTCCTGAATTAATTTTTTAATTGACAAGACCGATCAAGTAGTTAGTGGTCGATCAATCAAGCACTAAATCAATGCATTAATTAAATTGATTTGATTAATTGAGCATGTTTTGATCATAGTATTAGATCGATCAATAAGGGTTTCGATTGATCCAACTATATGTTCGATCAATCAAGCTTAAGTTAGATCGATCGAGTGGTCAATGATTTAATTTTAAAACCTATTTCTAACTCAAATTTAATTGGTTTATTACTATATTGTCCTCATTCTTTAAAACTCATTTAATTGATTTTATGGACATAATAGTAATACTGTTTTGACCTAATGCTTCAAAATATTCTATTTAAACAAACCAAAACATATCAATTTATAAACCTCATAAGAACATTATTCTCTTCATCTTAGACTTTCTTTTGTTTAGCCAAAAATATTCAAGTAAGCTTTTTCATTTTAGTTAATTTATCAAACATTTTGTTATTGTGTTTGACTGATTAACATGCCTACAATATTTGTGATATTGTGCTTAAATTGATTGTTTTAGAGTTGTTAGTTGATTTTGATTTATTTGATATATTATCAAATCATCTAGTTAGGGTCATTCATTATTGAATCTTCTTTGCACTTTTGTTATTGTGCTAGCATTTCATATATTGGTTGAATGGGTTCGATTACTTGTATGACTCAAGTTGTCAAAACGTTGGTATGGATTCGAACACCTTGCTTGTAGAGACTATGAAAGAAAGCAGAGGCTTGTAAGTAGATTACTTAGGGGCATTACCTTGGTTGAATGGTGTGACCTAGGTTGTTTTTACCTAAAAATCTTATGTGTTGATTTATATTTCTTTATTATTTTATTTACAAGTGATTGCATTCCTAGTCACCTGTGAAAATTTTTATTTGTCATATTTTCCTTGATTATTTATTCACCCTCTCTTTAGATAATTAGATCCGTAATAACTTTTATATGGTATTAACGCTAGTCACTAGATACATTTAATGTGCCTAAAACCTTGTTATGGATCATTTAAGAGAGGATTCATTTACAACCCGTACACCTTACTGTGATGGATCTAATTACCCATATTGAAAGGCTTGTATGAGAGCCCTTTTAAGGTCTATAAATGAGAGTGTCTAAAGCTTTATACTTTATGGTTGGGAACCATTTATGGTCTCCAAAGATAATGTAGTCACTTCTAAGCCTAGAAAAGATTGGACTATTGAAGATAAAACTGGTAGTAACTGGAACCAAAAAATATTAATATTATTTTCAGTGTTGTGTCCGCTGATGAGTTTTGTCATATTTCTCATGTTTATACTAATAAGCATGCTTGGAGTATTTTAGAGATTTCCCATGAGGGAACCACATAAGTTAAAATAAGTAAACTTCCTTTACTTGGTAGTTAATTTGAAAATCTTAGGATAAAAGCAGATGAATTTTTTTTAAATTTTATGCTAAATTAAGTGGTATTGCAAACTCTTCTGCTCATCTTGGTGAGAAAATTGAGGAATTTAGATTGGTCAGAAAAATATAGTGTTCCTTATTATATCTCTTCCATAGAAAATTCATTACCATATATGAAAGCAAATATGTGGACACCATTAAAATTTAGGAGCTAGTTGATTTAATTCTCACTTTTGAGATGAGTTTTTGTCCACCAACAAAGAATAAAGGTTTTTCCTTCAAAGCTACTTTGATTGAAAAAGATGATAATGAAGATGCAAAACTAGTACTCTTGACCAGAAGTCTGAATAGAATCTTTAATAAAAAGAACCCTCAAAACAAAAGACAAAAAATTCGTCAAAAGGATCATAATTTGAAAGAACTCAAATATGTGAATTCTAATAGTAAGAAATCTAAACCTACTGGACCTTAATGTTTTAAATGTATAGGTTTTCAGTCACTTTGCAACTGATTATGCAAATAAAAAGAATTAAACTAGAGGAGCCTTCAACACTACAATAACTGGTAAACAATCCAGTAAGTCTGATACTGATTCAAAAAATGAGAAAAGTGTCGCTGAATTCTTACTTAAAAAATTTAATGTCACTAGTATAGAAAAAGCGTGCAGAGAGTTTGTAATATGCAAAAGAGATAAAAATAAGTTTCTTGTAGAAGTAACTAAACTAAATGATAAACTCAATTCCTATAAAGTAAATTCATTAGTACTAAAAAAAGATAATCTTGATTTGTTTGAACATACTAATGTTTTGAATTTAAGCCTTGTAAGTTTAGAATAAGAAAAACAAAATTTGATGTAGGAACTTGAACAATCCAAGAAAGCCATGAAAAGGCTAACCATTAGAGCTAAAAGGTTGAACAAAATTCTTGATTATGGAAAGCCAGTTGGAGATAAAAGAGGGCTAGGATGTGTATATGAGTGCATTATACCATCTTCTTCAAAATCAACTAAATTTGTAAAATCTCTAGACATGTCTTCCTTACATGATACATTTTTCGCATCAAGAATTGATTTGGTATGACCTTCTAATCCTACTTCTAATATTACTAATTGTATTCAAAGAAAAGTTGCACCTGTGATTAAGTAGCATGTTAAATTTGAATATAAATAAGACCTAGGAGGAGTTTCCACATTTTTCAAACATTATGAATGTCGATCGATTGAGTATGAGCTAGATCTTAGTATGAATACAGATCAATCGAAATTAATCTCAATCAATCGAATGAGTTTAGTTTATATATCCCTATTCTTTTTTCCCACATCATATGAACGTTAATACCCCTTTCATGATCCTTTGTGATTTTCACTCAAAAATCTAGCAAAATCACTCATTTTTTCTTATTTTTCTTAGGATTGATTACTAATCACTTTTCTAGCATCAATCCATACAAAAAACATTATACTCAAAAAGAAATCACTACAACTCTATTTCCCTATTTTCCCTCATTTTCTCACCAGATAAACACCTTTTATGAATTTGATTATGCAATTTCTTCTCAACAAAATTTCATTGATCATGTTTCTACATTTTCTTGGGAAAATTTTATCAGCTTGGTTAATTTTTAGTTAAAGAATATTTTCATATTTTTGGGATTTGTGCTTGGTTTTTGAAATGGCTGCTAGAATATGTGAACTTCCTCCCGATGCTCCAACTCTAAGTTCATCCCAATGGTGGGACAATGAATTTGAATTGAGGTATTAAAACAATTTGTCTAAACATCCTATTTTACTTGAACGAGGAATTACCTAGATTGAATTTCACGAAATTGGAATCATACGAGCTATTAGGGCTCTTTTTTGGAAATCACTATTCACACTCTCTAAATTATGTTGCCTTACCTTAGTTCATGAATATTATGCCAACATTGACCCAAAAATTCGTCATGCTAGACCAATGAGTTATAAGGTTTTTATCCAAAATAAAACTATTAATATCTGAGCCTAGAAAATCAACAATTTTTTGTCTATCATGAACATTGGGGATGCTGGTTTTCACCTAGACAAGTATGTCATTCCCAATGAGGATTTATTGAAATAACTTTCTAGTTCACCTAATATCGGACATAATGACAAACAACTATACATTTTGGATGAATTTACTCTCTTTACCAGGGTTTAAATAAAATGGTCTGTGAAAATTTATTGCCATCCAAGAACTCATTTGAGATTGGATACCTACATGCTAAGATTTGATATTGTATTGGACAAGGAATAACATTCAATGTAGGTATAGTTATACAAGATGAAATAATAAACCAATCTTAGATAAGCTTAGGATCGAGCTTCCTTATGGTTGTTTCATCACCCAAATGATTCTTGTTGTAGGTGTGCCTCCAATAAAGGATTCAAATTTGGTTCGGATGATGGATGACATTGAAAAGTCAACCCTTTGAAGATCATCTTCCCAAACATCAAAGAGATAGAGATCCTTCGATGTTGGAACAAGTGGCATAGGAGCTACACATGATATTTTTGGAGATGAAAAATGAAAATATACATGCTTCTAGACCTTTTCATCATGACTTATTTGAAAATGAAATGTGGACGAGAATGGAATCATTATTACACTAAGTGAATACTACGAAACAAAGAATTATAACCATGGTTGAATGTCAAGAGGCAATGTTTCTATGATTAAAGACATCCACTCACATTATAGGTTTCCTTCTTAGGACAATGATTTCTTTTTATTTTATTTTGTTGTTGTGTCGTATTTTATTATTATGTTTAGAGGTTAATATATTTTATTGTTTTCATATTTTAAAGTGTAATTGATATTTTCTTGGGATGTATTCGTATCATATTAATCAATACACTACATTTGATGCATTTCATAGTTTATGTTTCATTTATATGTTGCTTATTTACTTGAATTTTTTATGAGATTTCACATTCATTTTAAATGAAAATGCAACATTTAGTTTTTGGTTTATTCATATGATAAAAGAGGGGAGAAAAATTAAAAATTTGAGAACATCATAATTTAAAAATTGAAACTTTATTTGAAAAAATATATATATAATGGATATTTAATTTAAGGGGAGAATTACTTTAAGAATTTAATTTTGAAAAATATTTTTTGAAAATATTACACATAAGGAAAGTTATGTTATTTCTATCTAATGATTACTCATTCTTATGAATATTCTTCATTTTTCTATTGTTATACACAATGAACTAATGAACAATGAGTCTTTCAAGACAAGTTATTTGGTTGTTTATATTTTTTTTTTCAATATATGCATGAGCTTTCGAGATTCAAGGGAAGATGGTTTCACCGAATCCTAAGATAGTTCCACCATGAAAAACTTTTATTTTTCATATGAGAGTTATGTAGTAAGAAAGAGGTTTTATCACATGAATATGCTAAAGGGGGAAATTGTAAGATTTATGTGAGTGTTAGCAATATTCGTGAATGAAACATACAATTATAATTTTAGTTTCAAGGTGTCTTTCAAGAATATTTCAAGCCAAAGCAACTATCGAGCTCTAATGTACACATATTAGGTATATCTATATTCTTATGCACGTAGATTTCATATTAGATACATAGGAGCATTTTGAATTTAGGCTACTCGATTGATTAGGATATGTCTAGATCAATCGAGTTGTGTAGTTCGATCCAAAAATACAATATGAATAAATTGGTCCCCTTCTAGTTTTTAGAATTTTTTTTCTTTATTTGCATTATAGGTATAAAAAAACTATGTCGAATCCTTTCGAAAACAGAACTTAGAATCATATTTGGACTATTCAAACGGATCCAATATAGAATAATTAGATAAATTTTATCAATTTTGGAACTTATTATTCGTATATGTACCTATTAGAGTTAGGGATCGATTAATCAAGCACTAGATCGATCGATTAATTACCTATATCGATCTAAGCTGATTAGAATTAATTATTTATTATACTAGATCGATCGAGAATTGACACGATTGATCGGCCATATTTTAATCATAATATTGGATCGATTGATAAGGGTTTTAATCGATCGACCTATGTGTTAGATCAATCGAGTATATGTTAGATCAATCGAGTAGTCAGGGCTTTAAATTTAAAATCTATTTCTAACTCAAATTAATTTAACTTATTACTATATTGTCCTCATTCTTTAAAACTCTTTTAACTAATTTATGGACATAATTGTAATATTGCTTTGACCTAGTACTTCAAATTATTCTATTTGAACAAACTAAAGCGCACATATTTATAAACAACATAAAAACATTATTCTCTTCATCTTAATCTCTTTCTTGTTTTGCAAAAACCATTCAAGTAGTCTTTTTCATATAGTTAGTTTATCAAACATTTTATTATTGTATTTAATTGATTAATGAACCTACAATATTTGTGATATTATGCTTAAACTGATTGTTAGGTTGCTATTTTATTTTGATTTATCTGATATATTATTAAATCATCTATTTAGGATTATTCGTTATTGAATTTGCTCTAGGACACATGTTTGTACTTGTATTATTGTGTTAACATTTTAAGTATTAGTTGAATGGGTTCAATTGCTTATGTGACTCAAGTTATCAGAATATTGATTCAAATTCGAACGCCTTGCTTATAGAGATTGTGAAAGAAAGTTGAGGATTGTAAGTAGATTACTTGGGGGTATTATCTTGATTGGTAATTTAAGTCATAACTTTATAATTAAACATTATTTTCATTGTAGATAGTTAGATGATTTGGTAGAGTATGATTTTTCTCTTATATCATTTGTATAGTTTAGTTTGTTTCTACTTAAAAATCTCATGTATTGATTTATATTTTCGCATTATTTTATTGATTATATTTTTTGTCGTCTAGGAAAAATTTAATAATTTATCATAAAATTGTTAATTATCTATTATTTCTTCTAACTAATTAGAGTTGTAAGTTAATTAGAGTTGTAAGTAAATAGAACTTTCAAAGGAGATGATATGCGAAATTGCTTTCATATGTTGATATAGTGGACAACCATGATAAATTCAATCGTATTCCACGTGGAAAACTTGTTTATGATCGAATGATCCACAAAGAATGGCAACTAATATCAATGTGAATAAAGTCGCAACATATGCATTACAGGTATAAAGTCTGACTCTTGTACAAGATAATATTGTGTAATAAATAAAATATGTTATATTATCATGATCCACACTCAGAATTTCTTGAAAGAGAACGGTAAAGGATATGAAGAAAATGGACGGAACTTGACAACAAAGAATAACCAAAACTGATATTCTTGAAGTAAGAAAATTTTAACCACAATCTTAATTCAAATAAGGTTATTAAAATTTATGAACTATCTGCTTAAAATTAAATTTTTAATAAAATTAAATTTTTAAGAAAAAGAACTCCTAAAATTTAGGAATTCTCATTAAAAATAGAAATTTTAAGCAAGATGAAGTTGTGAATAAAAAAAAGGCTATCATAATCCAAACAAAATTATAATTTGAGCTAAATTCTTATAAAAGAAAATTCAACAATCACAATCCATCAAAATTGGATTAATTTTCTTATCGGAGAAAATTCAACAATCACAAGTCAATTTATAAAAAAATACACGAGGTTAAAAAGCTCTAAATTTAATAAAAATGATCAAAATCTGTGATTCTTGTTGTTAGGAGTCATTTATACATCATAAAACCTTAACATAAACATTTGGAAACGAAAAAGTAGCACAAAATAAGAGAAAACTCAAGAGGACCTTGCCGAGGTGCGCATTATTTCATGTCTCAACGCACCTTCGATTTATGGAACCAAAATTCTTATTTCATCTATTAGATAGATCATGTAATGACTTGGACTTCTTTTATTGCACCCTTTGTTATTGAATGAATTGCTTGGAATTTAATCTCGTAATGGGTACACTTAATTGACTTTTAAAAACTTGGTAAATCAATCTTATGGGCTCGAGTTGCTATCTAATTAAATAAATTACATCCTACGGCGTTTGATTCCACCTGCTAATTACTGTTGCTTTTGAGAATAAATTACACGAAACAACATTACTGTTGCTTTTGAGAGAGCTACACGAAAACAAAATTGTCTAAATAAAAGAAAGATTTATTATTTTTAAATAAACCTTCATAAAGGTTATATCCAAATCTTATTAAACTTTAATTACCAATTTATCTTTATCGTTGATAGTAAGTTCAATTACATGTGTATATAAATTTAGTAAGTATTGCAGGTATTAAAAAAAAAAGTAATATTTTAATCTTTTTTCGTATGTTTTAACCTAAATGTATATACATATCATATTAAATTTAATTATACTTTTTTTTTTCTAATACGCTTTACTTGAATAAAGTTATTTTTAATACAAATTTTTTTTCCATTATTTTTTTCTCTAATATTTATTTTTTAAATATTAAATATATATAAATTTAAACACTAACTATTATTAGATATTACTATAATTATTTAAAAAATAAATAACTTTCTCATTTTTTAAAACTATTTTGAGTATAAATATATATGAACTTAGATACATATATTTCTCTATTTACGTTGTTCATAAGCCATTTTTATATCAATTTTAGTCGGATGATAATGGTTCTACAATTGAACTTGATAAAGTTATTCGGTTCTTGTTAAATATTGGAGATTAAATTATTAAATTATAAATATAAAATCTAAAATTTAATTATTCTTATTTTAAAAAATAAAAATAATAAAAATAACTCTTAAAATTTATAATTAAGAAAGTAATTTTTTATGTTCAATTATAATTTTTTTTTAAATTGTAACATATCTTTTAACATAAAATGTTATTTAATTTAATATTTTTTAAATTAAATTATGAATATTTAGATATGTTTAATATTAAATATAATTAAATTAAATATTATTATATTAATATTTTCATTATTATTAATTTTAAAAATAATATTTTATATAATTTTCAAAAACATTTTAAACAGTAAAAAGAAAATAATGGTGGAAAAGGAATATAAAATTCCGGCTATCGGTGTACCACACATGTCAAATTTCTTATAATTGGAAAGAGCAACCAATGTTTTTATGCTTTTTAAAGAAAAAGAATTTTTTTAATGATCATGTTTTATAATAAAAATATAAATTAAAAATATTTTTCAATATTATTTATAGAACATAATCATTATTCAGATTCAAAACTATATATATATATATATATGTTTAAACAAAAACTCACAACAAAAATAAATATTTTAAATATATCATTTTTGAAAAGATTTTGTTTTTTCATATATCAGTAACATAAAATCCTTTTGGTTTTGAATGGGAAAAAAAAAATAATTAATCCTTTTGGCTCTTTTTCTTTTTCCAATAAAAAAACAAATCTTTTTGGTTTTGCAAGGAATATCTCTTCAAGTCAAAAAAGAGAAGAAGGGAAAAAAAAAAAAAGTAGTTGACATCAAAGATTTCGGAGTCCCTGAAAACCAAACAGATCATTTTTCATAAAACCCATGTCAGGTTAGCACAAGTTCTTTCATTTTTCTGCCATCTAAGAGATCTATATGAATCTATCACCATTGAGCATAAATGATACTACTTTGATTAGATCTGGACCCTTCAAATTTTTCTTTTGTTTTATTGCAGGAATGATTTCCAGAGCAGTAGCGACGTTAATGGTGTGTCTTCTGGGAATACTGTATTTGGGAACTCAACTTCCTTCTCTCCAGGAGACTACTGCCCTAAGAGATCAAGAAATTCCTCAAATAACTTCACCCCGAATCCGATTGAGTGATGGAAGATATCTGGCATACGAAGAAAGAGGAGTCCCCGTGGACAAATCAAATTACAAGATCATTATTGTTCATGGATTTGGAAGCTCTAAAGAAATGAACTTTCTGGCTCCCCAGGTACTCATATTTATTTAACTCTCTTTCCATCTCAACCTTCTTACTATTTTTTTAATAACAATGCACAACTTACGATCCTAATCTTTAACTTTTTTGCTTCACAATAACGCTTTGATGCGACAGCGCTACAACAATGCAGACATCTTCTTCCTGTTTTTGACCTTAATCTTTAGTTAATTGAAATCACTTTGGAATTATATTTGATACAGATTGCTATGCCCAGATGAAAATAATAACTTAAATTTAGCAAAAATGATTGAATAAATATAATTTCATAAATATATACAGAACCCAGTAGCAGAAATCTCCCTCTTATTTACTTTACTTTCTGTTTTAGTATGTATAAGCTACGTTACTTTCACTTTTCATGCCAAAGCGACATGTCATTAGGTGTGATACTCTGACCCTCTAAATTGGTGTAGATAAATCCTAAAAGAGTTTGTATTGTGTAACATACAGCTTAATGTCTCCCATTGTAGATGATTTTATATATAATTTTTTGCTAATATTGTAGATGGTTATATATATGAAGAAGAAAATGTTGTGAATTGATCCAGTTATGTAAGCAACAAAGAATAAACATGTTAAACGGGTTGAATCTTACAGTGCTTTAGTTTTCTAGGAGCTAATAGATGAGTTGGGGATATATTTCCTGCTATTTGATCGAGCTGGATATGGAGAAAGTTATCCAAACCCAAAGCGTTCAGTAAAGAGTGAAGCACTTGACATTGAAGAGCTGGCTGATCAGTTACACATTGGATCTAAATTTTATGTGATTGGAGTCTCAATGGGGTCGTATCCCACATGGAGTTGTCTCAACTATATACCAGACAGGTAAGTTAAAGCCACTATTTTGAACATTATAGCAATACAGTCTTGAATTTCAATAATGTCAAAGAAGTGCTACTAACCTTTCTTAGTGACAATTTGTATAGACTAGCAGGGGTGGCTCTAGTAGTTCCAGTTGTTAATTATTGGTGGCCTTCTCTTCCTGAAAATTTGATAAGAGAAGACTATAGAAGAAGACTTTTACAGTGGTCACTTTGGTTAGCAGACTATGCACCTGGACTACTATATTGGTGGGTAACACAAACATGGCTTCCTTCAACTTCTGTTTTAGAAAGAAATCCTGTTTTCTTCAACAACCGTGACATCGATGTCCTGAAAACTACAGAGGGTTTTCCAATGTTGACTAAGGCACGTAACTATCTATCACTTTGTTTATGCTTATGTTAAAAGTTGTTTTAATCTAGAGTTATTTCAGAAGAGAGCACTTTCAAAGAGAAGCACATAATTATTTGTGCTTCTGTTAGGAAGCATAAATGTGCGTTTGGATGCAAAGCACTTCTAATAAAATGTTTTAAAAAATAGTGTTTATAGAATAAGGGCCTAAGGGGTACTTACTTTTGAAAACAACACTTCTATGTTATAAATGTGGTTCTCATATATAAAAAGTGCTTTTTATTAACTATCTATCACTTTGATTTAGAAGAAAATAATTTCAAGAAGCACATGATTATTTGTGTTTCTGTTGCTAAGTATAAAATGCTCTTTTTGAGTATTGTCAACACATATAACAATTTTTTTAATGTTTGGTTTAAAAGTGTTTTTTTTTATTGTCAGAAGCACTTTTGTAGAGTATCTGAAGCAAAACCAAACAAACCCTATGTTTTCAATGGAAAGTGCAATCGAGCAAGTGAAAAGATTGTGTTTTCTTTCTGAAATAATTTGATTATGCGGTAATTATGCAGGAAAAGTTAAGACAGAAAGGTGTTTTTGATACTCTTCGTGATGATTTTATGGCTGCTTATAGCATATGGGGTTGGTTCTCATATATAAAAAGTGTTTTTTATTAACTCTCTATCACTTTGATTTAGAAGAAAATAATTTCAAGAAGCACATGATTATTTGTGTTTCTGTTGCTAAGTATAAAATGCTCTTTTTGAGTATTGTCAACACATATAACAATTTTTTTAATGTTTGGTTTAAAAGTGTTTTTTTTATTGTCAGAAGCACTTTTGTAGAGTATCTGAAGCAAAACCAAACAAACCCTATGTTTTCAATGGAAAGTGCAATCGAGCAAGTGAAAAGATTGTGTTTTCTTTCTAAAATAATTTGATTATGCGGTAATTATGCAGGAAAAGTTAAGACAGAAAGGTGTTTTTGATACTCTTCGTGATGATTTTATGGCTGCTTATAGCATATGGGATTTTGATCCAATGAATTTGAGTAATCCATTCCCCAATAATCAAAGTTCTGTTCATATATGGCAAGGTTATGAAGACAAGGTTGTTCCATTTCAACTTCAAAGATATGTTTCAAGAAAGCTACCTTGGATAAAGTATCATGAAGTTGCTGATGGTGGGCATTTGATTGTGCATTACAACGGTTTATGTGAAGCAATTCTTAAAGCACTTTTGCTTGGAGAAGAATCACTTCAATATAGACCAAGTATAGCAAAATTTTAGCCTTTTGACTTTTGTAAAATTTTATTTTTCTCGTGATCAGAAGTGTTTGTTTCTGTATATAGATTTGTTTATTTATGAGATCACAAGCATGTACATAAGTACATTGCATTTGTTAGTGAAAATTTGAAGGAAATACAGTCATTGGTTTTGTGGGTATTGGTCTTGAAACTTCTGTAAATGGTTTCGACTGAGACAAGTCAAAATGTTTGGCAATAGAGTTTTTCTAATTATTTGATCTGAGAATGTTACTCTAGTTATTGGATTAGGCATAAATTATCTCATAATTTTTTACCCATGTTGAATTGATTACTTATAGTTTCATAATTTATTAAAATTAAGTACTAAAAGTTCTCATTTTTTATATTTTTATGGATTAAAAATGTCACTTTAATAAATTATATGGTTAAAATTATTTATTTTTTATAATAATATGATTAATAGTGTTTGATTCATAATTATTGAATTAATTCATTTATTATGAAATTTTATGGGATTTTTAATATATAAGTTATGAGAATAAAATATTAGTAATAATTATAGATTTCAGGAAGTTAGGGTGTTGAAAATCTGCATGAAATATGAATTATAAGCTTTTAGTTTTATAACATCGATAGTTTTTATAATTGACTAACAGTTTTTCAGTTGATTGGAATACTTTGTATACAGTCAGTGTGATACTGTAAGGGATTTATTGAATTTTCATCGACTCAAAGTCACAATAGGTTATAGGTATTAGGGTTATGAGATATATAGGAAATTCTATACATATTTTAAATAAAAAATAAAATAAAATTTATCAAATAATATCTTTTTTTATTTAAGATGGTTAGCAGTTTTTCAGTTGATCGGAATACTTTATATAAGTTAGTCAGTGTGATACCGTAAGAGATTTATTGAATTTTCATCGACTCAAAGTCACAATAGGTTATAGGTATTAGGGCCATGAGACATATAGGAAATTCTATACATATTTTAAATAAAAAATAAAATAAAATTTATCAAATAATATCTTTTTTTATTTAAGATGATTAGCTTAATTTTTTTCTAAAATTTTAAATAAAATATAAAGGATAAGATGTATCATTACTAGAAATATATTTTTGTTTAAAATAATTTAAAGTATGATTTATACTTTTATACATAGTATAGATATAGCACATGTAGACACGTTTGTCACAAAATATTAAAGACTTTAATTATTTATTTATATAGTCATTTATTTGACTATAAAGTGAGTTCGTATTATTTAAAATAAAAGTTGTAAAATCATGTAGAAATTTAATATAAATAATGAATGTGAGTCTAAATTGTATTGAAGACTCTTCATCCAGAAGAAGATGTGGGTTTTTAGTTGGAGACTCCTCATGTTTCCATTATTTTTTATAGGTTCAATGACTTTGTTATAATAATCTAATATTCATTGAATTCCACTTTAATTCTTTTTATGATAAGAATCTTGTGATCAAAAAGATTATTCTCTATGTTACTAAGAAGAATGAACAATTATGAATGAAGATGGCTTAGAGAATGGTTCTTGTAACCTAGCTACTAACATTGACAAAGGAGAAGTGTTCTTAATAAATGCGAAAAAGGTCTTACAATCAATGGCACAAATGCAAAAAAGATATGTGTAGATACTTTCTAATATTTTTTTAAAAATTAAAGATTAGACTCCATTACATTTATCTATTTTATGGTTATGGTTGAGAAACAATTCTCTAAACATATTCAAGTCATTCAAACCGATAGAGATATTGAATTTAAACCTTTTTGTCACCAATTTTGAGAAGGAAGGAATTGTACATAAATGTACTTGTCAACATATTTATGAACAAAATAGAGTAATGGAGTCTAGACATAGAAGAATAGCAAAAAGGTTTCACATCATTATTTCACTCTCATATATCCTTTTATTTTTGGCCTTATGCATTCAAAATGACTATTTATCCTTTGATTGAGTTACCATCTAAGGTTCTTGATCATCAACCCCATTATGAAGTGTTTTATCCTAAAAAAGTATGGCTTATTAACTTTAAAATTTTTGGTACATAATGTTTTTCCTGTCTTCAACCCTATACTAAAAATGAATTTGAAGCTCAATCTACTAGTGTTTTCTTAAGATACATGGCTATGTTCTTAGATGGTATACCCTAAAACCCACGTAGTAAACATCTATGTAATATATGATTGTATTCAACTAATAAAATAAACGTTCATTGAAGCTTGTATCTTTCTATTATTGTTTAGCATTAGTGGTTCCATGGTAGGAATTGTAGGCAATATAGTGTTTGACATAGGGATTCATATACAATTATTCTTCTCCTTCTAAAACAAGTGCCCATTTAATAAATGGATTTCAATAAAAATTAAATTATTATTAACAAAAATTGTGGAAATTATTGGTATGGGTAACAAAAATTTACCCAAAAATATCCTTATGATATTAATAATTTAATCTAGAACTATAAATCATACCCTTGTCGTGTGTGAATATCATTAAAACCTCCAAGCTTTCAAACCTTTTCTCCCAATGGTGATAGAATAAGTGAGTGTCCTTGCAATCTAGAAGTAGCTAAAAAATTTCTTCTATTTTTCCAACTAGAAACCCTTATGCATGAAACATATTGTTCTTTGAGAATAATAATTTTCAATCAAAAAATAATTTCTTGAACAATATTCTAGACAATTTTGTGTCTCACAAAATCTCTCAATTGAGTGGGTAAAATGTTCACTCATTCTCCTTATTGAATGTTAGGGAGTTATTTTATAGTAACTTATTTTGGCACAAGTTGATTTGTAAATCAACTCATAATTTTCCTCAAATAAGGAGTCCACCTATGATCAAATTATATATTAATGAGAATCCTATTCTCACTAAAATTAGTAATAACCCATGTGACATTAGTATCTTCACTCTTATCTATATGTTAGTATTTAATCTAATTAAATTATAATTAAATCATTAATCAAATTCAATTTACAATTACTAAAATGAATTTACTTTAAAAAATAAAACAAATTAAAATCATCAAAATTTGTCTAAAATAACTAAAGTGTTAACAAATGTAAAAATAATTCTATTAAAGTGTACTAATTTAAAGTAAAATTACGAATGGATTTAATTTGTAAAATTAAAATGACCTTAAATGTAATTTTTTTTAATAATTTTTAAATTTTTATTAGATATGAAGGCAAAAAAGATGATTTATATATAGACTAGAAACTAATAAATCATTTTAGATAAAATATTGACCTAGATTGAAAGCCCAATTTAACCACTAACATCGCTACACTATTACAATTGACCCTTGTTATTTCCTACCAACACATCACTTAATGTTGAAAATAACTTGATACAACATATATGTTTTCTTTTACTTATGTTGATTAGCTAAGTAAATAAATAAATGAAATTGAACATTTTATATCAACATCAATAAATCTTGGATTTTCTCACCACACTTAACAAATTTTGAAGATCCTCTTTATTTACCTGCAATTGTATGTCTACCCATGTTTAAGTTATCTATTTATATAACTAAATTATAAATAATCTATTCACCCACACTAGTTCTATTTAGTCTATTTTAGAACTTTGAAACTTGTTTTATTATAATTTCTTTGGTGCTGTTTTCAATTTAAGTCGAGTTTTTTTCCTTCTAGTGTTATTCATCCCTGATCTTTGTATGGTATTAGCTCTAATTTTCCTGATGCAAATTCTAATGTGGAATTGTTAAGGTATATGCAAGCAGATACAATTAGAGCTTTAAAGGAAGCTTAAGTAGTGTATTCACCATTTAGGATTTACGCCAATTTCCCCAAATTTTTACCTCATTTTCTATGGTTTCTCTTTATAAACTATAGGTGACTTCAGTAATCGAGTTGCTAAATTGTTTTTAAGAATTAATGTTGTTAATTCATTGCTGGTGAGGTTTGTTTCCAATCCTTTTTGGGGCATGCTAGGCCAACAATTTAACATGAGCAATCTCCCCATTTTATGCTCTCAGTGGAATAGAGTATTTAAAAAATGAAAACCATCAATTATGGGTTCTGTGGAGGAGAATTGTATTGATGCCTCCATGCCCAAAGTTGAAGTAGGAACTAGCCTAACTATGGTAGTTTCAAAACGGTTATCTAGCTGGATAGATAGGAACATGCGTGTAGATGATGAGAAAATAGAGATTGTCTTGAAGAAGGCTCCATGGAGTTTTGATAACTCTTTGCTTGATGTGCAAAAATTGCTTCTAGAGAAAGGTGTTGTGGTTTTCTGGTTAGTGTGCGTTACTCCTTAATGATTTGCTGGAGAATGCAGGCATTTTTGAAGAGCTCATCTACCGAAGGTTGCTTACTAATTCCTTAAGAGCTAAAATTTATTTGTAAGGTTCCTAAGTCTACTACGTAGATGAAGATAGAGTTTTTCTGGTTTTTTCTTCTTCCTTTCTGTTTGCTTTGGATTAGTTTTGGAAGTTGGTACAATAGGTTCCCTTGTAATGCCTTGCTTCATCTTTGGTTTTGTTTGGTTGTATAAATTACTATATTTTGACAAAAAAAAAAAACTTAGATTTACGTTTAGAGATCATCAATAAAAATACTCTTAAATCAGAGGTAAATTGTAACCATTGATGTAGACTTAGCTTTTCAAAATCAGAACGCTTCAATGGTATAATAGCTAGAGACCATAATGGGGATATGTACGAGAAGCATGGGGAAAAACTTTATTTCCAAATTCAACAGAAGATACTGAAGCAAGAGCATTCTTACAATGACTTTATATATTTGTATCCTACAATGAATACAGAGGAATTGTAATAGGGTTGCAGATGAGATGGCAAAAATGGTCCGGATTGATAAGAAGCAAGGTGATGAATTACCACTATATACATGTAAAATAATTAGCCCATAGCAGTACTAAGCATATAATTATTGTAAATTTTCATATAATTATTATAATAATGATATGCCCATATCAGTACTAAGCATATAATTATTGTAAATTTTCATATAATTATTATAATAATGATATGCCCATAGCAGTAGTACTAAGCATATATCTATAATATAACATGCACATAAAGAGAGACGACCCACAACATCAAAGTATTATTGATGAGGTTATCCAAGCAAAAGTGACCTTATAACATCTTCACACAAATGGCTCTCAAACACGAGAAAATGACCAACATCAGGAACCTCATGATAGCGAATCCATGGGAGCTTCTCTGAAATAAAACGGTTAAATTGAAAAGGAATGATCCTATCTTCATACCCTTGCCAAATATGAACTGAACCATCATTGTTTGGAAATGGATTGGTAATATCCAAAGGATCAAATTCCCATTTTCCATAACCAGCCAGTATATCTCGATGCAAAGATTCATGAACACCTTGTTGTCTTATCTTCTTCTGATCGACAACATTCGATGTCTCTGATAATATCTTCAAGACCTCTAAATCTCTTGGGCTGAAAATTTGCATATTTCCTTCCATCATACTTAATGAAGGGAAAAGTTTTTGAGTCATCCACCAATAGAACAGCCAAGGAGTGTAATGAGCAACTCGAAACACCCATTGATCTTCTCGTTGTAATCTTGCAAGGGCTTTCTTCGATAGATTAACTGGTAAACAAGGCCACCAGTAGTTAACAAATGGAACTACCAAGGAAGCTCCTGACAACCTACACAAAATATATATACCAATTCATATAAACTCTCAAATCACTATTTAAACATATGTGCTAAATGTTTATATCTTTTAAATTTGTTACAAAAGATTTGAAATTTATGTGAATTAATGACAAAAGCATACATGTATATCAAAAATATATATGATAAACATTGTCAATTAAACTTTTTGAGTTTTCCAAAACTTAAAATAAAATATTAAAGGAAAAATATATAATTATTTTAAATATAATGACATTTTTGTTGAAAATCAACACCAACATAATAAATAAAATAGTAGGAAAATAAATAGAGTGGTTGAAGGATGTGGAGAAATAAATTGAGTGGTTGAATGATGAATAAACATGATGGTTAAAGGTTGTAGAAAAGAGAAGTGTGTAGATAATATTTGTGTGGCTAGAATTATTTCTTAATTTTATATTTGTGTGGTATAGATTGTATGGTGAGGACTATAAATAGCCTACCTTGCATTTGCTTTAATTATTCCATAAAAAACAAATAAGTCTTTGTATTCTTAGTTTGAGTGTGAGTTTAGAACTTTTTCTTTGAGTGTTTATATTTCTCTTCAATTTGTGAGTTGCTTTTTGAAATGTGTTATAGTTTATATTTCTCTTCAATTTGTGAGTTGCTTTTTGAAATGTGTTATAGTGTCTTTTATCGTGGGTATAATACAAGTAGTTTTTTTATTTGTTTGGATCTAATATTAATAAATTTAGAGTTATATATTCTAAATTTTTTTCAACAATTTTATCCAAAATTATTTTATGCATCCAGAATTTTATTAAGAGCAAAGTTTGTAAAGAAAAAAAAATCTAAAACAAAGAAATGGTGTAGAGAAGTTGAATTGAGAAGTCTGCCTGTATGGTATGTACTTGAGGCAACTCCAAACAGAATAAGCTCCTAATGAGATTCCCATCACATAAAATTTAGAACCAATCTCCAACTTATCTGCTAGCTCTTGGATGTCAAATGCTTCACTCTTCACCGAGCGTGATGGATAAGGATCGCTCTCTCCATAACCAGCTCTATCGAAAAACAGGAAGTAGATTTTTAGCTCCTCTATTAATGCCTGAACAAATCAGAAATTAAGAATGAGAAGATTTCACACCTGGCAAAACAGAATTGTACAAGGATTATTGTCTAATTGATACAGAAGCAATTTAAAAAAAAAAGTTGTTTCAATAAAAATAATATGATTCTGCCAGGAAACAAAAAATGGGCTTCCTGAGCTCTGAAAGCACTTCTAACAAATTTCTTCATGATTAATTCTAAAGCGTTTTTTTGTTTTACTGTCGGACCATTTTTTACATGTTTCAGAAGAAGTAAACAACCCTTAATGTACTTAAACAATAGAAGTTATTCAGGTATAACTGAGAAATTATGAAACACATGTTCACATCAGAAAATCATTATGACGATCATATATTGAACCCGTGTTCATCACGTTATAAAAACATGAAGGGTATAAAAATGGAACTACAATTGTGAATAGGCACTTCAGTTATACTCTCACACTTATTTAAAATAACTTCATGTACTTCAACAGTAATCGACACACTCTAAATTATGCAAATATAGCTGTGAAATGCATGCATAATTCAAAAGAAGTTGCTCAGAGTAAATTCAATAGCAGATGAATGAAAAAGCATAAGTTCAAAATCTAGCTATAGCACTAATTGATAAGAAACTGTTTTTTTTTCACAACATTAATATCATCCTGCAATGAATGTGGTCAACCATATACCATAAGGGAGATAACATTGGACTCAATTCTGCAAATCAACCTTATTCTATATATACGGTTTGTTTGGATGCGTTCTTTTTCTGAAAGGGGTTTCAATGGAAGTGGTTTGATCAAAAAATGGTTTCATGATAAGCATTTAGATGTTTGGCATAAAAATACTTGTTGAAAAAACAAGAAATAACTCTACACAAAAGAGTTCTCTAGTTTGTATTATTTTCTTCATGTTTTCATTACAATTGTATAGCTATTTATAAGAAAATTTTACTCTTTCAATTATTCTTTAAATTAAGCATTCCTTGATTTACTCCTTGAATTAAGGATTTCTTGTTTTATTCCTTGAATTAAGGATTCCTTGTTTTACTCCTTGAAATAAGGATTCCTTGTTTTACTCCTTGAATTAAGGTCCTTGTTTTATTCCTTGAATTAAGGTCCTTGTTTTATTCCTTGAATTAAGGTCCTTGTTTTATTCCTTGAATTAAGGTCCTTGTTTTATTCCTTGAATTAAGGACTAATATCCAATACTCCCCCTCAAGCTGGATCCAGAAGGTTTATGGATCTTTCAATTATTCTTTAAATTAAGCATTCCTTGATTTACTCCTTGAATTAAGGATTTCTTGTTTTATTCCTTGAATTAAGGATTCCTTGTTTTACTCCTTGAAATAAGGATTCCTTGTTTTACTCCTTGAATTAAGGTCCTTGTTTTATTCCTTGAATTAAGGTCCTTGTTTTATTCCTTGAATTAAGGTCCTTGTTTTATTCCTTGAATTAAGGACTAATATCCAATACTTCTCAAGCCGGGATCCAGAAGGTTTATGATCCAAGCTTGACAAAAGTCGTTGAAATCGATGAGAAGGCTGCGGCTTGGTGTAAGATGTCACCAAATGGGTCGAAGCTTCTTGTATAACGTGGTCCGAATTACCTGGTGATTGAACTTGTTCACGAACGTAATGACAATCAACTTCAATGTGTTTCGTCCTCTCGTGAAACACCGGGTTTGATGCTATATGCATAGCCGCTCGATTGTCACAAAATAAGGACATAGGAAGAGTCTGTAGAACACCTAAATCACACGTAAGACCTTTAAGCCATATCAACTCACACGCAATAAGCCATTGCACGATACTCACTTCTCAGACTTGATCCGACAATGACAGCTGCTTCTTACTCTTCCACGTGACCAAGTTTCCACCGACAAATGTACAAGAAATGCCAAGAAGTGGACTTGCGATCAATTGCATTCCCCGCCTAATCAAAGATCACAATACCCCATGATTTCGTGTGTTGTCATTCTTCTTCATGATAATACCACCACCCACCGATCGTTTTAAGTAGCGTAAGATTCTTTTAACAAGGGTTAAATGCTCAAGTGTCGGGGAGTTGCATGAATTGGCTCACAATACTTACTGCACACGTGATGTCGGTCCGGTGATTGTTAGGTAGATCAACTTACCAACCTACCGCCGGTAATAACTTATATCCACGAAGTTGGTCAGCTCTTCAAGCTGCCTGAGCTTGTCACAGTGGTAACGGGTCGGTTTAGCATCGCTCACGCTAGCCTCCTTAAGCAAATCTAGGACATATTTCCTTTGGTTAAGAAAGAGTCCTCAGGCGAGGTTGCCATTTCTATACCAAGAAAGTACTTCAATATCCCAAGGTCTTTAATTGCAAACCTTTGTCCGAGACCGCTTCGAGGTTGAAAATCTCACAAGATTATCACCCTGTAATTATCGAGATCATCTACATAAATCAAGACAACCACTTTGCCCCATAGCTCTCAGGCGAACAAATAGCGAGGAATCGACATTGCCGTTTTTGAAACCAACACTAGCGACCGAGCTTAGCTTGGCATACCAAGCTCGTGGGACCGTTTCAAACCATAAATAGATTTCAGGCAATTTGCACACTAAATCCAGCTATCATTGCTTCAGGATGCCCGTGGTAGTTTCATATAGACTTCTTCTTTGAGATCACCATGCAAGAATGCATTCTTCACATCCATTTGGTACACCGGACCACCCCGTTTACGTACCACTGCACAGTAGCACTCTTACCGTGTTCATTTTTGCAAATGTGTGCAAATGTTTCTTTCAGAATCCACCCTCGAATGCTCGAGTGAATCCCCGAGCCACCAATCTTGCTTTATACCTCTCAATTGATCCATCCGACTTGAATTTGAGCTTATAGATCCATTTGCAACCCACAACTTTCTTGCCTTTTGGAAGTTTGGTGATGCTCAACGTGTTGTGTTGATCTAGGGCTTTAAGTTCTTCTTGCATGGCTTCCTTCCACACCTTGTTGTTGGCCTCATGAAAGTTTTGAGGCTCACCGTAACTCGATATAGTCTTTGAGGAATGCGGCGTACGGTTGGTGTCACTCTCTTATATGACACATAATTTGAGATGGGATGCGTGGGTTTGTAGGTGACAAAGTCTTGAAGTCTTGTGGGAGGTTGCCTAACACGCATTGGATTACGTCGTGGAACGAAGGAGTTATCTCACACTCGTTCACATCTTGTACCATATTGTGAGGATCATCTTGATTATCACCATCTTCATGCAAAGTGTACCATTAAGACGAGACCCTTCATTGTTACTTTCGGTGAGAGATGCATCAATGTTGACATGGTGGGATCTTGTTGTTGTGGAGCCTCAAGTTCAATTCTTGGTAATGGAAACACATCCAAGATGGCATCCTCGACTTGTGATTTCATGTGACTTGCAAAAAGGGTTAGTTTCATAAAATCGAACATCTTTAGACACAATTAATCTCCTAAGTTGGGATCATAATTATATCCCTTTGTGTAGATGAATAACCAAGAAAAACACATTTAACAAGCTCTAGGATCCAATTTATCTCGATGATGAGATTGAATATGTACAAAAACAGATGCAGCCAAAGACTCTAAGGTGTGAAAGGTTAATTTTCCTTCCTTTCATGACCTCTAAGGAGACTTGAAATCCAAGACTCACTGGGTAATCTATTGATGCTGTATGCAGATCTCATAACCCCTTGGGACCAGAATCTCTTTGGTACATTCATTTGTAGCATTAATGCTCTAGTTTTTTCAAGTAAGTCCCGATTTTTGCGTTCAGCTACACCATTTTGTTGAGGTGTGCCAACACAACTTGTTTGATGCATAATGCCATGAATGCTCAAATATTGTTTCATGATATGGGACATGTATTCGATGCCATTGTCAGACCTTAAGGTTTGAATTTTAGAAGAGAAGTGATTTTTAACAAGATTATGAAAGTCCTTAAATACTTCCATAACTTCATTCTTAGACTTTAAAAGATATAACCATGTGACTCGAGAGAAATCATCAACAAAAATCACAAAATACTTATAACCATCAAAAGATTCATTAATTGGTCCCCATACATCTGAATGAACTAGTTCAAAACACTTACTAGCCCTAGACAAGGAAGAATTAAAAGGAAACCTAGTGGCCTTAGACAAGTGGCAAGTTTCACATGTAATTTCATCATTTCCTAAGTTTGGAAATAAAGTTGACAAAATTGGTAGAGAAGGGTGAGCTAAACGTTGATGCCACAATTGATTATCTTGGATAGTATTAAACTTGGCTTGAAACCCTCTGGGATTGCTCTTGGATATGTAATAGAGACCATCTAAGTAAAGCCCTTCACCAATCGTCTTTTTGGTGACACAATCCTGAAAAATGACATTGTGAGGAGAAAAGATGGCTAAGCAATTCAAGGTATTTGTGATTTTTCCTACGTGAAGTTGGAAAGGAAAGGAAGGTACATATAAAGCTACACTGATTTCATCTAACATTAATTTTATTTTTTCCTTTCCTAAAACCTTTACATTCTCACCATTTGCAATTGAAACTTGAGAAGGATTTGCTAATTTTTCAAACTTATGAGACTTTGACACATGATTTGTCATATGATCTGTGGCACTGAATCTACAACCCAAAAATCATGCAACATATTTATTTTAAGAGCGCTTTAAAGGCTTTTATGATACCTTGCATGTCTCTCTTGTGGTATGAGTTTTGTATCTCCGCGAAGCCCACAAACTTGCCTAGCAATCTTTGTCGAGTTTCCTTCTTCTATGCTATCCACAGTCAATTCTAGCTCCTCCCGTCTTGCTTTAAAGATACAACATAAACTCATTCATGAGTTCAATTGGATTCGGTGAAGTTCTTGAATGGATCGCACCCATTGAGGTAGAGGCAAAAGCATGATTTGCACGGTGTCCGACGATTCACTTTCTACGTAAACCCTTATCCTTTATAAAATCGTGTTTTAATTTGGATGTAGAATCCAACACGTGTCCCAATACGGCCCGTATGGTTGCAATGTTGACACTTCAAGTTTGGATGCTTCCCTTGTACTTTCTCTCGTTGGTTAGATAGGCTCTCGCTCGTGTGAACTAGCCATTGTACTCTTTATTCATGACTTTCCTCCTTACTTCTTCACGTTGAATTATCGCACATACATTGGTGAAGGAAGGAAGTTCAAGATTCATGAGTATATGACATCGTATATCTTCATATGTTGAATCCAGATCGACAAAAGTTGAAATATCTTATCTTCTTCCGCTCTCTTTCGTAGTAGCTACATCGGTTGTATGAGGACGATATATTTCCAACTCATTCCACATGCTTTTCATGCTTCCTAAGAGTTGTACGAAAGGCTTGCCATCTTGTTCGCAGATCTGAGATGTCTTTCTTTAATTGAAAACTCGTGCGGCAGATTGTTTTGATCGCCATATATTTCCTTGACCGTCTCCCATAGTATGGTATCTTCGCAGTAATGGCAGAATATTTCAGCTAATTTACGTTCCATGGAATTTAGGAGCCATGACATAACCAGTTGATCCTTACTAAGCCAGGATTCATAGGTTGGTGAGGAAACATCAGGTACTTCGATGCTTCCATTTATGAACCCCAACTTGGACCTTCCACCTGTGAGCCAGAGGCCGCTTGACCAAGGCAAGTAATTAAACTCATTCAACAAGACTGAGCTTAATCTTTGATTTGGGTTGACATCCACCTCATGCATATTCATGAAGGAACGTACTGATGAACTTTCAGCTTCTGATCCTAGCGGCTTGTCTTCAGCCATTTCAAAGATTGAAGATTTTACTCTTTCAATTATTGCTATTTATAAGAAAATTTTACTCTTTCAATTATTCTTTAAATTAAGCATTCCTTGATTTACTCCTTGAATTAAGGATTCCTTGTTTTATTCCTTGAATTAAGGATTCCTTGTTTTACTCCTTGAAATAAGGATTCCTTGTTTTACTCCTTGAAATAAGGATTCCTTGTTTTACTCCTTGAATTAAGGTCCTTGTTTTATTCCTTGAATTAAGGTCCTTGTTTTATTTCTTGAATTAAGGTCCTTGTTTTATTCCTTGAATTAAGGACTAATATCCAATAATACTAGAAATGGTTTTGAGTGGAAATTTAGAAATTATTTTATGATAAAACCATAAGTTAAAAACTATTACACCAAGAAGAAAGTAACACTTCTCTTAAAAACACAAATAATGTTTCTTAAACTTTTAAAAGTACTTCTTAACAAAAGGAGAAGCAGTTTCAAACGAATCCATAATATAGAAGATGCATTTGCTGCATAATTTTCAAGTCTTGGAGCAACTCACAAAGTGCAAGAATTAACAAGAATATGTACATACTTGAGGAACAGGCAAATTAAGGTCTTTGGAGCTATCAAAACCATGAATAACAATGATCTTGTATATGGCCGCTTCCTTTGAAACTCCAAACTCCCTGTAGGCTAAGTGTCTACCATCACTGAGTTTAACCCTAGATGAAGTGATAGGAGGACCATTTGGTGATCCACATATTTTTGAAGGAGGAGGCTTTAATGCTTGATATGCCCACCCTAAAAGAACCGCCGCAAAAGCTGCTGCTATTGGTGCTAACATTGCTGTGAAATCATATTCATAACATATAATCACATATCAACAACATTTTTTAATTGAAATATAACATAAAAAAGTGTTTAACTATTTTATTAGTCCCAAAACTTTGAGCAATTTTTAACTTAGGTTTCTAAACTTTTAAAACATATAAATTCGTTTTAAAACTTTCAAAAATTCACATAAAGATTGTTAAACTTTTACATCATTCTCAAAGTTTTAAAGCATGACACATAGTTTTTAACTTGAATACTAAATTATATATTTATGATTCAGAATTTTGGGAAATCATATTCATAACATACAATCAGATTTCAACATGTTTCTAGGCTTATAGACATTTTGCTCCATATTTCCTAGACTTACTAACATTTTGTTATTAAGTTGTCAACCAGAGCTTCGTAATACAAGAGAGACTATGGCAACCTCTAAATATCAAACATGCTTCTTCCTAATATGTCTTTGAAAGTTTCAATGCATCTGAATTTGCAAAGACTGACTAGAATGCTAGTCGATAAAATGCAGAAGACATGCATATTCGATACTCAACTGGACATCGAAAAACACTTGGTAGCTCAGCTAGTTGAGTCTATCACACCAATCCCATCCCTTCCACCACACCTAAAATGGGTGCTTATTGATTGAGCTAAAAAAGTTGGCAGTATATCTGTTGTGCCTTAATATACCAACCCTTCAAGTTGAAAAGTACTCTATGGACTTGGTAGTTTCTCTTAGGTCCAGTATTACAATATTTAGAAGGAAGATAGACAAATATTCAAACTTTTATCCTTGTATTTAAAATAATCAAGAAACTTACCTTCGTAAACAATTCTCTGAATAGAGCTTGTGCACAAAGAAAATCTGGTTCAACAACAGGGTTAATAGACTTGCTCTACTTCTGTTTGTCTTCAGGCTTGAGCAAAATTAACAGAAACAAGATTTCAAATCTTCAAAAACAAGATCAAAAACGATAATAACACTAAGAACTAAACAATAATAACACTAAAGTTTTAAATGCTCAAGAAGGCCTTTCCCATAATCTACACTAAACTTGAGGAAATCAATTTGGGAGAAAAATAAAAAAGTTTCAAAACAAGAACAGGCACACATTTAAGGTTATTAAGACAATCAGATCAACCTTGTTAGATCAAACCACTATAGTATAAGTCAGGCAAATCCATAACTGTTTTCCTTCAAACAAATTGAAACTCACCTGCTGCTAGAGATTGAAACTGGAATGATATAGGTTTTAATTTGTTAGTTAAACCAAACATTCAAGAGTCCTCAACTACTCATAAAGGGGATTTTTCCATTTTTATAAAAGAGTATTAACAGTTACTATAAATTGAAGTGAATGAGACTTATCGAAGAACGTAGACCACAAGAATAATGCTTTGGTTATAGCAGACAAATTTGTACAAATTTTCTTTCATACATATCACTGATGCTATGACTCGGTGGAATAATATTAAAAATAAAATGACAAATATACCAACAAGGTATTTGTATAAATCTATGATTTAACTTTAAGCCATGACAAATTAATCATTTAACTTTAAGTCATGACAAATTTATCATTAAATTATTATTAATGTTA
Organism: Hippophae gyantsensis; assembly: GCA_030763125.1. Classification (NCBI taxonomy): domain Eukaryota; kingdom Viridiplantae; phylum Streptophyta; class Magnoliopsida; order Rosales; family Elaeagnaceae; genus Hippophae; species Hippophae gyantsensis. The sequence continues at coordinate 45,917,494 of CM061032.1, read as the reverse complement.
TAAATATATAATTTTTGTGTCAAATCTATCACTTAACTCTCTATAAGTATTACAAATCTACTCTTATTATCATATGATTCGGCACTAGATTGATACTATTGATACATAAGTTTGATGATAAATTTATAATTAAAGTGATAGATTTATAATATTAATAAAAATTTAGTAATAAATTTATCACAGTTCAAAATTAAGTGATAGATTTGTAGGAACGAGCTAAGTTCGATGATAAATTTGTTAATTTATTCTAATATTAAACATAATTTACAAATGTAGTAGGCAAAATTATTACCCATTTTAATACAATATTTTGTTAAAAATTATTATAGATTATGATTGTATAATTTTGTGTAATCATTTGTTTTGCTATGAAGTCGGGTTGTATTGTATATAATAAAAATTATATGTTTATATAAAAAATTTGACCTACCAAGGATGTGGGTCTAAATTACACTAAACATTTAATTTAGTCTGATTGAATTTTCAATTCTAAATTTATGGGTCATAACTTTTTTTCCATCTCAAATTAAAAATTATTGAAAAATTACATAAAAAACACCACTAAATTTATAATAAAAAAATAATATTCTAATAATGTTGAACGAGTTTGAATTAGATGGACGTCAATATTGAACAGATCTAAATGGTGGCAATTCAACTTGAACGACATTAATAACATTTAATGTGAATTGATGAGTCGAACTTTTTTTTAATAGTAAAATATATAAATTTCATATAAGGGGTACTATTTTTGTGGATGCAAGTTTTAAGAGTGCTATTTTTGTTGTTTTTTTAAAATAATATTTTCATTATTTTTAAAAAGTAAGAAAAATATAAAAATAACTTAAAAATTGATTTGAATAAATTTTTATAATAAAATATTTTAATAAATAAGAATACTATGTAAAAATACAAAATACTAAAATATAAATAATTTTATTAAAAATTATCATTCTTTGGACCATTCTTTCCATTGGCTAAATGTGGTAGAGGGTTAGGAGGAAATTTTTCAAAAATATAAAATTTAAAAAATAATTAATATTAATCTCATTTTAAATATTTGTAAAATAATATTTTAATTAGCTTGAGTGCTTAATTTAGAACTCTCTAACTTGACCAATTTGTTATAAAAAATTTCAATTTGGGATCTTAAAAATATTTAGATTTATAGATTGAATTTAAACTATTATTTAAATTAGTAAAAGATTAAAAAAAATTATATTCTTAATTTTAAACAAGAATACCAACGTAGCATGTAATTTATAAATATGATGACTACATATAAGTTTTAAATAACTTAACTATAAGATTATAGGATGAATTTTGTCTCTTAATCTTAAAATATATTATCTATATTGGTAAAGATAAAAGTAAAACCAAAATGTTGTAAAATTATGAATATGGTGAGTAGTTTTACGTTAAATTATGTAAATGACGTTATAAGGGAGTATGAGAGTTGGAGAAGGGCGATTTAGGTCTCATTTATACCATCATCATGGTCCATTCTATTCTAAAGAGTTATACAAATCAAGCTTTCCACTAATTTTCAAGTAAAGAGAAGGGGCTACTACTTGCCTTCTTGGTGCTCCTTGTATGGGTCAAGAAAGGTGACTATTTCTCACTTTTTTTTAAGTTGTCATTTTGCAGGTGCACTATGGGATCTATAACATTCCTCATATAAATTCTTCCATTCTAGATTTATGGACATGTGTAAAGTCGCTTAATCTTGGTGATTTATAGAATGTAGGTATAATTTCAGTCATCTGGGTGATATGAAAAGCTAGGAATGATGCTCACTTCGAGGATAGATGTGCTTCTATGAGCTCTATATTTGCCACATTTTTGCATTTTATTTCAGAAGTGGGCCTATCACAGTGTGAGTCTATGCAAAATACAGTGGAAGATCTTGTGGTCCTTCAAAGATTATGAGTGTAAGGAATATCACGACAAGCACCACAAATTGTAAAGGTAATTTGGAGATTTCCTCCTTCGAGATGGATAAAGGCCAACACCAATGGTGCCGCTTGTAGATCACTTGATCTAGCAAGTTGTACATTGGTATTTTGAACATTAAGATCCTTTTTTAAAGGTTGTTTCTGTATTTCACTTGGGGTTGCATTTGCTTTTGAGGCAGAGGTCCCAACAGTTATTTACTTAGTATTGTATGCTACCACCTTTAAGGGGAAAATGTTTTGGTTGGAGTCAAACTCTACTTATATGGTGACTCTATTTTACACTAGATTGTCTTCAATGTTGTGAAGATGGTACTATGCTTGAGTTCATTGTTTAAAAAAGATTGCTCATATAGATTTTCAATATTCCCATATTTTTAGGGAAAGCAATGTTGTAGTTTGTTCCATAACCTCTAGGTACCTAGTATTTGTACAACAACATGGTGGTGGGATGCCCCATCATTCATTAATTCTTGTTTATTGGATATAACAACATGCCTAATTATAGGTTTTGCTAAGGAATGATTTGTATTACATTTTTTTTATCATTTTAATAATACTCATAACTGATGGTCTAGATGAAGAAGGTTGTTATAGAAATGCCAACCTAGTTGGACTGTTCTAACGTACCTTTGAGGTCTATCAATTGCAATCTTGTATTAAAAGAATGTAAATGATGTTATAAATTTGCTAACTTTCATAAGATTTATCAATAATTTTAAAATTTTAGAAAACTTGAATAGATTAAAATGTAAGGAACTAAAATAACCAAAATTTATATAATAATATGTCAAATTTATTATATACTTTAAGTAAAATATAATAATTTCAAAATTATCAGCATCTAAAAAAGAATGTCCGTGGTTATATAGTGTTTCATAAATGGTCCTTAATGTTGTATGTTACCACTCATTGATATATGAGCTAAAAATCAATTGGGTTAAACATATATACTTATGAGATTAACAATTTAAGAAAGCCCAATTTGATAAATATCTAGAATCTTTTATTAAAATATATAGATATTGTCTTAAAAATTCACCTAATTTTTTAGAACAATCTAGAATATTTGCTAATATTATTTATTAAAGACATTTCATAAAGAATTCTAGATCATATTTAGATGAATGCCACATATATAATTTCTAACAATTAATTGAGAAGGTGAATGCCTATAAATAGGTCTAGACACTTTCATTTGTAATCCATCCAAGAACCAAACAACAAATCAAAAAGCCTTTTAATATTTTCTCCATACTTTCAATATAAATTTCTCTACCATATTTTCTCCTTACTTTCAATATAAATTTCTCTACCATTTTCTTAAGTGTTCCTATTCTTCACCTTCACTATCTTAAATACCTATTTGGGTTGCTTTTTGGCTAGGTATACTTAGCATTTGGGTAGCTAAATGTCGCACGTGGCTGTACATGATAGTTAGTATTAGAGCATGGTTGTGTGGGAGTTTACAATTGAAGATTTTAAGAAGATTATGGCCAAGGGTGCTGTTAAGAAAAACACGACTTAGACTACCTAGGTGGAGGAAAATTTTACTCCTGAGCACAAGCACAGAGGATCTGAAGAAATGTTGTCTAGTCTTAAGGTACGTTTAGCTCACCTTGAATCCTATGTTAGCAAAGTTGATACTAGTATGGAAGAAGTTGATAAATGTATGAGAGATCTTTAGGGTAAGAATGAAGCCATGCAAGAGGCAATGGCTAGTATTGGGGATAAAGTAACAAAAACCTTAAAACAAGAATTTTTTTCCATGGAAGAATGCATTATGGAGCATCTTTACCATGAGCTCAACAATCAGCATGATACCTTAGGGGCTCATTATGAGGAACTTAAAGGTGACATGGACTTATGCAAATGTGAGATTTCAACTAGGTTGTCACCATACGTGAGGCTCTTAAGCTTGGTATTCATAAACCTAAGACATATGGGGGAAGTAGGAATGCAATGAAGCTTGAAAAATTCCTATGAGGTTTTGAGGAATACTTTAAAGCCATGAAGATCGAGGACAAGACTATAAAGATACAAAATGTCACTCTCTATCTCATTGACACTGCCATAATTTGGTGGTGAAGGAGGCATGAAGATATTGAGAAAGGTAAGTGATCTATTGATACATTTGATATTTTTATGAAATAAATAAAAAGGAAATTCTACTCAGAGAATGCATAAGAGATGGCATGAAGTTGCCTTCGACAATTGAAGGAAACATGGAGTATTCATGACTATATTAACGAGTTTACCACTCTTACTATTTAGATCCCCGATATATCTGACAAGGACTCTTTCTTCTTCTTCAATGATGGACTCCAATCTTGGGCCAAGACTAAGTTAAGGCACAAAGGTGTACAAGATCTTGCCATTACTATTGCCATATTAACTAACTACTCCAAGGACTCGTCAAGATCTAAGGATAAAGGAGTTTTTACTAGCAAATATGGGGGAGACAAAGGAAAAAGTGTAGCCAATGAAGGTGCTTGAAGAAAATCTTACAATGGAAAAGACCAAGGTAAGAGAGACATAAAACCAAAGTATAGTTTCTATTTTTTGTGATGGTCTGTGAAAGAGTCCATGAGCTCATATACAACCAAGGTAATGAGATACATACTACTAAAGGACTTGGCCATAACTTGCAAGATACAAAAAAGTAAACACTTAACCAATCGACATAGTAGAAACACAAACACAAATAATATAATATTAGAAAATTAGACAACTTATAACAACATATATTATATGTCAAAATAGAAAGCAAGTAAATAACAAATGATTTCCAATCAGAGTTTATGTTTTAGTAAGTAGAAGTATACACACATAAAACTCAGATTATACTAGCTTAAAAACTGATCATATATAATGAGATAAACCCACATAAAGACCATATCTATGTGGTAACACCCATAAATTGCTTAAGGAAACTACTTAGTAACAATTAATTCACTAAACATTAAAACATTAACAACTCTGGTAGACCATAAAATCACTAGTACCTCTATCAGTCGGGACCTCTATCCAAAATTCCTACTACTACTCTTACTTCCTATTTTCTCAACTACTTGGTTCAACACTCAAACTCGATTTTTCTCCATAGCCAACACCATCCAATGTGGTTGGTTGGTAAACCCACATTAGTAACAAGAAGTGTAACCATGAACAACTTTGAAGGAATCATAGTCCACTACAAATATTAAACAGTGTACGGGAGATACACAATGAAACCACGTACCCATATAGATGATGATTTGATAACTAAGCTCAATAAATGACCCTCACTCAAATTTAAGCTTTCAAAAATAATTTAAGAAACAAATCTAATTCTTAGTGCGAATTTTAGTAAAGTTTTGGTACTAGAATCAAGGGTAAAGAGTTGAGAGAAATGAGAGGTAATTATAGAACTTGAATGGTCACCTTGCCAACCTCTTCACCAAAGTGGTGGTGAGGATGATGGTGAGCTTATTAGAGAGGTTCTAAAATGATTTTTTTTTGTTTTCAAAGAAGAGTAAAATTCACAAAAATCCACGCCCAAAAAGAACCAAAAACACGAGCGACAACTTTAGTTTGCTCACACGTTTGCTTGTTGGAAACTACAACTCTCAACCTAGCATATATACTACGACAACCAACCCCCACAGTGTGTGTAAACATGCCCATATACAAAGATATGAGTATGTTTACATAGATGAAGACAGATACACTAAGTAAAATTAATAGACATCATGTTTTGTATACACGTGAAGCCAATAAACAGACACAAGTACAATGAGACTTACATTCTCTCCCTTTGGCTTTCTGTGTCAAATCACTGCACAACTAAAGACATGCTCACATCTATCATGAGATGATTATAAAGATACCTAAAGATGTTTATTCCCATGAACAAAACATTGGTGCACACCCAACACCGAAAGACACATCTAAGCTAAATGCATCCATATTCATGTAACAATTCATCCCCTTTATCAATATGAAAAACATGAAGATTTTAGCACTATTGCACATAGTATAAATGAAGCTTGATGACTTCAATCTATACTTGTAACATGGACATATGAAACAAACATATACTACTTGAACATAACATGTAGAAATAGTAAATAGTCTAACTACATACTATCGTGTTACCCCACACAATGATAGGCATAAACACAAACATAAATGCATAACTCTTCTTGACTTTGTGCAATACTTCCTTTGAATGCATGCATGTCAGTATGTAATGCAATCCTACACTCACGGCTTATGCATCACATAGTAAAGTTAAAACAAGTAGTTGTGCATATAAACTTCTCCCTTTTTGACACTAAAAGTTAAAAAATACCCCTATATGAAGGAAAGAAGACATACAAATATGCTATAATCCTTACACTAATGCAACACTGTAGAAAAGATTAAAGCAAACACAATAAGTAGCACCACATGTAGTCAAGAAAAAAAGATAGAGTAACATAGAGATAATAGTAAGGTAAAATCATGCAATATAAGAAATTTGCAATAACTCACTACAATAGAGAAGCATGTAAACATATAGGTAGACATGTGAAATAAGATGTTGCAATAAATGGTTTGTTTTTGTATCATTCTTTAAGAATAAACCTAGAAGTTAAATCTAAGTAAAGCTTCAGTCTTTGGTTCAGTTCTGGTTTGTTTCTAAGACTATCTCTTTTGTTAGTGTTCTACCTACTACTCGTGAAAAATCAATCCCACCTGTGACATCTTTCAATGAGGTTTGAGTTTATCCTTTACCTGTTTTGAATATTTAGTTTTCTGGAAAATTTAATATGTATTTGTTATTTTTCTATGGTGGGTTTTGGCAACTGATTGATTCTTTGGTCAATCGTGTGAATTTCTTGTTAAATGATGTTGATGAGGCATTAATCAGTGTTTTTCTTATGTTGTTGAGAGCAGTGACTTATAAGGAAGTGAGTTATTTTTTCTATTTTTTCATGATATACTTATATTTATTTTTATTATTATTATCCTCACATTAAGTAAGCCTCATTTAGAGATCAATCCCACTTGTGACGTCTTTCAATGAGGTTTGAGTTTATCCTTTAGCCGTTTTGAATATTTAGTTTTATGGGAAATTTAATATGTATTTGTTATTTTTCTATGATGGGTTTTGGTAGTTGATTGATTCTTTGGTCAGTCGTGTGAATTTCTTGCTGAATGATGTCGATAGGGCATTAATGAGTGCTTTTTTTATATTATTGAGAGCCAAAGGAGAGACTTACGAGGAAGTGAGTTATTTTTTCTATTTTTTCATGATATACTTATATTTATTTTATTTTTATTATCCTCACATTAAGCCTCATTCAGAGATCAATGCAAAACCAGAACCAGAATTCTGCACAAACTAAGGCCATATGTATGTTTTTTTCCCTCTGTTGAGTTGGATCTCTGTGTTCGGATTGATATTTATTTAAATATGTTCTTTTATAGTTGTTTTCATCCATTTAATTTTTAGAGACAAATGTATGCGTTGGTATTCTGATCTACAACAAAGTGATATCCCAAAAGTTGAGTGTTTTGCTTGTTCTAACTGAAATAGAAATTGTTTATATGGTTTATAAATGCAGTTTTAAATCTTTTGATGGAAAATACTTCATGGTTAAGATTTTAGACGTATCTAATTTTTTTATTATCTGCAAGTGTGCACAAATGATAATTATTTCCCTTTTTATTTAGTATAAACAATGGGTTTACAAGAACCTAGCAGGGTTGGCACCTTTTTCTTATGCTAATTGTCGCCTTCCCACCATGGGAGACAAAGAGGATTGAGAATTTTTTTTGATGAATAATGGCATAGATTGAATTTTTTAGCTGACTATTCTTTTAAGGGATTTTAGGTTTTCATAATTAAGACATTTTCTTCCTACATTACTTTTTTAGCTAACTCTTCATTTAAGGGCTTTTGGGTTTTCATGATTAAAACATTTTTTAGGTTTTGATTATAGTATTATGCTAGCTAAATTGAAGCATTTTTATTGTGATTTTTGTGTAAAGAAAATCGTAAGCAAAGGAGAAAATCTAGTATCTTCAAATTTATCTATGTCTGACCTAACTGTGGATACTCCCTTAATTTCACCACCCTTGGTTACAAAGGATGTTAATGATAAAGTGGGATCAGAAAATATAGTGGCAAAAGACGATGGCCCTACACAAGCTATTATTAACACAACATCTTCTGAAGATCTTGATAAATTCAGATTAGAGGAAGCTGTAACAACCGTACAGGCTGCTTATAGAGGCTATGTGGTATTTCTTCAAACTGTGTGTTTAATTATTACTTTCTTTGTTGTTGTATTTAATGTAAAGCATTGTATTCTCTAAACTTTCTCACTAGTTCATTTTATTTTGGTTCATTTTGATGCTTTTGTATGCTAGGAAAAGGAGCTTATTGGCCCTTTGCTAGAACTATAAATTGAAATTGATCTTTTAGATAATATCATCTTCTCTAGATTGCACTACATGATGTCTTATCAGTTTTTTCGTCAAAAGTAGTTCTGTACTCTATATATTTCAAGCAATGTCATCTAAAAATTACAATTTTATGTGTATGCTATGATGTGAAGTATGCCTGGCTAAATGAACAGAGAATATTTTTCCTATAAATTGTTTGTTGTTACTTTTAGCATGTGGAATGTTTCATAGCTTTTTGCAAATTGTTTACTTTTATTGATGCTCTTTTGTTTTTCTTGAAGGTGCGTTGCGCTGGTGCTCTATGCTACGTTGGTGCGCTAGTAAACTAGTCCTCATATGATTTGGTTGTTGGAAGTCTCTTAAATGCTCTTGTAAATGATGCATGTAATGGAACTAGAAGTAAGAAGATATATGTCAGACTTCTTTTGAACATTAACCGTAGAGAAACCACAGCGGTTGTAATGGAAACTGTGTATGAAACTGGGATGTTTGAAGACTTTTAATGTGTTTCTATAATTACAATTTAGTTGATTATTATTCTTGCTTAATATTGCAGGTGATTTAGGTAAGAGAGAAATATTTCAGTTGGAAAAAGATGCAATCGAATATATATTTGTAGTCAAAGACTTAAATAAAAAAAAATCTTATCGTTGTATATCTTTAGGATATCTCCGACACATCACCATTGCATTAAAATGTTAAAATTATGTTGAGCAGATCGGAAGCACAAAAAGTAAGCAAGAAAATTAGCACACACGAAATTTCAAGTGATTCCACAAATTACCATAATTCATACCCAAAGTTACAAATAAATCTATTAATATCACTTCTTAATATAAGAATCTTAATTTAATATCTAATATATTATATATTTCAGAAATAATATTAAGATACTAAAAAAATAATTAAATTCAAAACCTCATTGCACCCAACTATCTCAGTGTTATCACAATATAACCATCATCACAAGACTTTTGCAACTCCATATTTGCACACATGTGAAATGAATCCAAAATCTAGTCATTCTAAGAATGTCACAAAAATAACATCTTTATTGATATCAAAGTTACAATGACCTTTATCCCTTTAACACCTCTCTCTTCTTCTCATTAAAATATTTCTCATTTAACTATGAATGTAGTCTTTCTCTTAAAAAATGAAGACACTAATACATTATATGAATTGAGCACTGAAGATTGTCATCTTGTATCTTTACATCAACACATAACAATTTAAAAATACATTGTCTGAATTTATTTACATGATTTTTATTGTCAACATTTTCATCCATTTTCAAGGTATACAATTGATTATTTAAGTGCACCTTAAGAAACCTTTTTTTACACACATATACCTTTGACATCATTATTGTCGTTCTCAAACTTTCTTATTATCATATCTTCCATAAATCAAGATCTCTCAACCAATATCACTTGTTAGGCACATCAAAAGCGCAAAAAATAAACAAAAAAAGCATATAAAAAGTTTTACATGGTTTGATAAATTAACATAATAAACATCCAAAATCACAAATAAATCTATTAATATCATTTTTAAGTATAACGTTTTTTATTTAATGAAACACTATTTATGTTCTATTTTTAAATAAAAGATAAAAAATCTAAAAATATTGTTTTGATTTATATTTTATTCTAATTATATATATTTGATTACAAATTATTATAATTATATTTTTTATTATATATAATAAATTAAAATTAAGTATATGATGAAAAATTAGAAAAAAAATTACAAAATATAACATAAAACTAAAACTATAATTCAAACTAAAACAACAATTTAATAATTGGATAAATCATTTTTGAATAATGATTAATTGATTTAATATAATAATTATTAAGTAATCAATTAAAAAATAAAAAATATATATTTTATTTTGTACATGAATATATATTTTAATGTAATATTTAGTATTGGGGACGGGAAATATATAGTATAATCTTTATAAAAAATATGCAAAAATTATAGTGGAAAGGGTTGGAAGTGCTCTTATAAATTTATTACTTAAATATGAAATTTGCATTTCTTTTGCGATAATAAAACGAAGAAATGTTATACAATTTTATTTAAATGCTATACTCATATTTTTTGACATAGGAAATTGAGAAGCCAGTATCATTTTATATTTTCCTCCAAATTTCTGACAAATATTTGATGTTTATAAAATGTTTTAAAAAACATATATATGAATAATTTGTTATTTATAATTTGAATATATAATTAAAATATGCCACTTTGCAATACATTGCTTCAGAAAAATATATAATTGAAAGTTGAAAAAAAAAACACTTGAAAGTTGAAAAAAAAAAGAGAGACCTAAATTAAAGGAAACCTAGTGTGACTATAAAAAAAAGAAGTTCGTACTAATTAATATGGTAAATTGGGATTTGAGATAACTATTGGCCGATTGATTACTAAAAGAAGTTCGCACTAACTAAGTGGGATTTGAGACAACTTTTGTGTTTGAAATTTGTAATTATACGTGTATTCGTGAATGCATAATTATTATTTTAAATAATTAAATAAAATTAAATATGATATGATTGTGAACTTTTAGTGTAAATAAATAAAATAAAACTACAATTTTGTTAAATTTTAAGATTTGGTTAAATTATAAAGTTAAATTTTAATTTTTTAAAATAAAAATTAAAAAGAGATATGAAATATCTTTAATTTTTTTTAAATTTAAAAATTAAATGATTAATAAAAAAGCTAAAATGTTAGATTATTGGATTCCTTAGTTAATATTTGATAATATTAATAAATATCATATCAATATATTGTGATGGTTTTCAAATTTGATTCTTGTTATATCATGTTTGTATTCAAATGTTTTTAAGTAATGCTAAATATCAAGATTTTATTTTAACCTATTTTTCAAATTTTAATAGAAAAAATCCCTCGTAAAAGGGAGTTAAAACAAAATTGTTAGGATTTATGAAAAATAAGAGTCCATATGTTATATAATTACATATGGACTAAGATCATGCATTAATGCTAATTTTTAGCATTTTTTTTTTAACTTAGTATTGAAATGATTAACATATGGATTAAGATCATGCATTAATTATAATTTTTAGCAATTTTCTTTTAACTTAGTATTGAAATGATTTGGTGTTATGATTTTACTTCTTCTATTACTCTTATATAAAAAGGAATGTTATTCTTTTTTATTAGCTACATTTATTTGATGTTTTATTTTGCTTGAAGAATTCATTTGGTTTGAATTTTTTGCAAGTTACTATTATATTTTACTTTTTACTTAATTTATTTTATAGCAATATATATAGATGATGCACATGAAGTTTTGAAATTAGGTTTTTACTATTTTTTTTCATTTCATAATTATTATTTTACATAAATCTAGGTTTTTTGACATGCCTATTATGGAAGCCATATTTTACATATTCAAAAGTTTATTTAATAAAAAAAAACAATTATCATGTTTTATTTGAATGAGAAATAATGATAATTGAAAAGGTATTAGGTAGATTTTTGTTGAAAAACAAAAGATATTTCATTTTTAAGCCCAAAGAATAAAATGATGGACAAAGATAAAAAATATAGAAAATAAATCCATATAAATTAAAAGAAAGAAGGAAAAAACACAAGAGATACTCCAAAAATGATTTTTATGAATTTGTTATGTATTAGATGTAAAATAATTCACATTATGTAATATAAGATGTCTTAGTCAACAAGTAACTTACAAGCGAACCTAATCAACTTGAATCAACAAATTAGTATCAATATCAGTTAAATAACTAATATTATAAATAAACGACATTCAAACTTATTCTTATCCAATCAATAAAAAAAGATTTAAGAGTATCAATTGTTCTATAATTGTTACCCTATAGTTTAAGGAATGTAGAGTTGTACAAAAAAAGAATAGATGATATGAAAATAATAGAAAAAAAAATTAAGAACATCAATTGTGTTATAATTAATTAAATGTGCAACATATAGAATGCAACCCAACTATGTATTCCCAAAAAACAACAAAAAGAAAAGGAAAAAATTGATATATATATATATATATCAAGCTAAAAGAATTATAAAGATGGTTGTGTGTTATTTAAAAAAGTGACAAAAATAAAAGAAAAGGTGTCAACAATGATGTTTGGGTCTAAAAAAATTTTGATCCTATTTTTGAGATAAGTATTCTTATGATAGTGTTATTTATAGTTCTCTTTCTTTTACTCTTGAGATTTTTTTTTCTTTTATTTAATTGAACTAACTAGCATAGTCATATTATAATAAAATAAAAGACCTTTTTAATTATAAGAAATATTTTTGGTGAAGTGGGTGCACTTAGCTAACCCGTGGATGTATACAGAAAGAGAACTACATAAACGACGTCGTTTTGCATCTTCCCAGCATGTTTACCCAGCCCCAAATGACACGCCATTTGCCAACCCTCCATACGACATGTTGTTTTGTCGTGATATCAGCCCTTAACAACCCTCCATAAGCATGACGAGTTTTTGAGATAATTTTGTTTGATATTAATAAACTTTAATCACCTACTTTTTTTATATGATATATAAATAATTAAAAATTAAAAATTGAAACATATAAGTCACTTTAACAGTTAAAAATTAACATATTTAATTGAGATAAATTTATTTTTTAACATGTTTTTCTCCATTATTACCATTTGTCAAAATTGGTTCACTCTATTTTTTATAATGGTATGCACGAGTCTGGTTTGCTTTTTTTCTTGGTTTCTTTCTATGCGCTCTTTATATCTTTCTTTCTTTTTTATGTTCTTACTGAAAATCATCATCTTCTATATTTATTTGGGGATAAATATATCTTTTAAGATGCTTTCCTCTATTATTACCATATATTCGGATTTATTCCCTCCATTTTTGATTGTATGCACGGGTTTGATCTGCTATTTTTCTTGTTTTTTTTTTTCTACACACCCTTTATCTTTTTTTTTTTTGTTCTTACTGAAAATCATAAGTTTTCATTTTTTTTTTCTAATATTCTACTTCCTGAATAATTAAGCTTTCGTAACAGAAAGAATTAAATAATGGATATCTTTTTTTATGTTATTGCTAAAAATCATTAGCTTTCATTTTTTTTTTAGAATTCTATTGTTACTTTTTTTCTAAAATACCAAATATGTCTTCCTAATGTTACGCGCATGTAATTCACATGTTAAAAATATATTATTTTATTTTTATTTTGTTTAGTTTATACGAAGATTTAAAAAATTAAGTGATTTATGTTTTATTTTAAAATATTTAATGATATATACATTCTATATAAAAGTTAAATAATTAAAGCATTCAAAATGACATAAAATAAATAACTTTAAAGGTAATTTATCATATATATATATATATATATATATATATTACTCTATAAATTTTTCATTATCATGAATTTTAGATTTTTTTTATGTTTCTTTCTTTCTTTTATCGGTTACTTTTAGAGTTAAATTTGTATTTTTGTTATTGTTCCTTTAATTATTATTTTTATAGGAGTTGTTTCTTTGATTTGTTCATGGTTATTGGTATTTTTTTTAATTTTGGGATGTTATTAATTTTTTTGATCTGTTCATATTCCAAGGTATATTTTTTGAATATTGAATATTTACCTATTTCTTCTATTTTGTACATCGATCATAATTATTTTTCTGTGCATGTTTTTTCTTCTTTTTTCTTGATAGCTAGTTTGGTAGTTGGTGCATGTTATTTTACTCCATCATCTTTAAGTTAATTGTACATGTTTTATTCTTCTTCTTTTACGAAGTACTTTTTTTTAATCTAATTTTTATGCTTGATTTAAAATAAATATATATATATAGATGATATTTGATAATTTCTAACATCTAGGCTTAGCTGGTGAAAATCAACGCTTCAATTTTTGATTTTCAAAATATTAGAATTCTTTAAACTTATGTTTATTTGATTGAAATATAATAAAATTAGAAGTAATTTCTTTTAATTTTATATTTATTGAGTTGAAATATGGGAATGAAATAAATAAATTTTTTAAAGAGAAAAATCAGAATTCTTTCTTTTACTTAAGGAATCATATATTATTCTATCTCAATTTTTTATTCTAATTTTACTCTAACTTCAAATATAATCATAAATCCTAAATCCTAAAACCTAAAACTCTATTTAGAAAAATACTAACTTTAACCCTAAACTCCAAATCCCAAAACTTTAAACCCTATTTAGAAAAATATTAATGTTAAACCTAAACTTTAACTCACAAATATAACCTTAAACTTTAAACCCTTTTTAAAAAATGATAATTATAACCCTAAATCTCAAACTTCAAAACCCTAAACTCTATGTAGAAAAATAATAATTTTAATAATTTATTTTATTTTTAAATAATAATTATTAAAAAAATAATGATTTTAATAATATATTTTGTCTGATGAAAAAATAATAATTAAATGATAATATTTAAACTTTAATAAATATAAAGATATTAAGGTAATATACAGTATTTTCCATTACATTTCAGTTGTAAACCATACATTGTAATATTGATTCCTTCTTTTATTTCAATGATCAAACAAAACAAAACTATTTCCTTTATATTTCATTCACATTCTCAATCTGATTTCATTCAAAAGCTTTAAATTAATTAGATGACACAAAACAAAAAAATTGATGGACCTTACTCCTCATTATTTATTTAGTTTAAAGTTAATCCAAATATTTTACAAAAACTTTGATACAATAATCATGTATGAATTTTTTATTATTTTTTCATAGTTAATTACATCCATTATTATGGAATAAGATTATCATTTATATATAATAGTTTTAATAATAATAACATGGTTTAATTCCATATAACTATCCAAAATTAATTATCAATAATTAATAGAATAATATGTGCCTTACGCGTGCCCAAAGATAGAAGAGAAGCTCAAAAGTTCAAGATATCACATATAAGACATGATGAATCGATCCTATTTTTAAACATTAATGGCTCCTATTTTTCACAAAAAAAATTACATTTTGATATATAAACCATTCAAATTTATAAGAATTAAAAATAAAAAAAGTCTAAGTCTTAACACTTGACGAAAGAGGAAAATAATTATGTAATATATTTGATGTTAGGCATAAGAAATTTCATAATTATTTAATTTAAATAGTTTAATCTCTTAATTATTATAGTCTTGTTATTATGTGTAAATGATCACTTTCATCAATTAATTTTTAAATTAACTGATTTAATTCTGTTATTTATAAAAGTTATGCAATATAAATACTCATTTTTAATATTTTTTATAGAATATAAGTATTTATTTTAATAAATTATAAAATTAAAAGTACTTATTTTTTATAAAATTAATTTTGAAGTTGTTTTTCCACCACATCAGAATCATTTTAAATTTAGGTGCCTTTTAAGATTCTTAACTACATATAGATTTGAAAATACAAACGTTAAAATTGACAATAAAATAAGCAAAGATACCATAATTGCTCTAGTTATGACATTTTAAGCAAAATTTTACAAGATAATTCCTTACAAATGAGTAGGATTAACACAAATTCTTTTATGAAAAAATTACTCCTACAATATGTGGAAAATAGAAATGAAAAAAATCCTTCAAAGCTCAAGAGAACAGTAATTCTTTGTGATTCAAAAGGGATTGAACTCATTATTTTTATACGGTAAAAAATGAGCCAACTACACCATTTAAAAGCTATTCAGGCTGCCATGCACCTTTTCTTCAGCATTCATTCATATATATATGGTATAAAAAGTAATTCTATATATAATTGGAAGCACCAAAGCTATTTAGGTGAATGAATTTTTTATTATTGATTAAATTACTTTAAAATACCAATAACTTTGAAATTTATGACACATAAATAATATAAATATAGTGTTGTTGTGATACTACCGAATATTTTACAACATCATTTGTTGTTTTGTTATCGATAATAAATAACAAATTTACACTAAATTAAGAGTTATATACACACTTGCCAACATTGCTCTGCATATTCATTAAATATAAATGAGACCCAAAGTAACTGTTATATTATCTGCAAATATAACTCCAATCAAGTATCACCAATTTAATACATGTAGTAAGTAGTAAATCTTAAAAACTTAGGCCTAATTCTGAACACAAAAGTCAGCTTGCGAGTTAGAGGATTATCCAGACTTATAAGCAGCACTGTTGCCTAACTCTTGGCCGATGTGGGACTTAACATCCCCCTCCACATCGGCTGAGGTGAGTCCTGGTCGGCACGGGGTGAGCAGGTCTTAGCCCTGAGTGCGCCACCAGACACTTGAGCTCCGATGGGGGATGAAGAAGCCAAGAGTCTAACTTTGATATTATCTTAGAAACTCAAGCCTAACTCTGAACCCAAAAGTTAACTTGTGAGTTAGAGGGTTGTCCAGACTTATAAGCAGTACTACTGCCTAACTCTTGATCGATGTGGTACTTAATAGTAAATATGACAAGAATAATGATCATTTTTTAACTTCAAATTAGTGTGTTTTGAACCTATAAATTAAAATAATAATATAATAAATCTTATCATAATGTCACTAAGTAAAGCCCGTATAATAATTATCACCACAAATTTTTTGCAGTTTCTTTGTATACTATATCTTAAATGGTGAAATAATAGTGAGTAATTCCTACAAATTTGCCTCATCTGTACCAAAATTAAATATATTTTAAGTCAAACAAAAGCTTTGTATCCCATAAATAGTTTCTACCTTACAAATTAGCACAAGTGCACAAGTATTGGTTAACCAAGTCAAATGAATTGTGTTCTTCCTTGTATATAAGATGAAAACACAATATTAGCAAAAGCAATATGCATTGTATTCTTTGTTTCATTAAAAAACTAGCAATACTAGAATACAAAATGAAGTTTTCTTTCATATAAACATGATGACTTGTACTTTAACGTTTGCTTCTGTAATTAGCATGATCTGAACTCATTGAAATCAACATTGAAGTTCCAAAGCATAGTTCTTAATGTCCATTGTCCATGACTCCATGGCTTGGCTAGCTAGCTAGACATCTGAATAAATATCTAATCATGGTATGTCATGCATGCATACTACACCATGTCATGATCCAAACTCAAAACATATTGTAACATATCATGATCCGAACTCAAAACATACTGCATCATGTCATAGTCAAAGGCATTAATATTAAGATACATATTCACCTCTAACTCAAAACACATTTTCAATATCATCTGACCTAGAAATAAGATCAAAAGCATTCATTGTTAAAGCTCTATGTCTTTCTTTCCTTTTTATTAAAAGATCTTCATGCAAAGTTGACATAAACAATACACAATTAAGAGAAAATAGAAAAGTAGTGTCTTCTCACATATTTATTGTAACAGTGATATTTATCGTAATAGTGACATTTATCTTATTATTAATTTGTTATAATTTAGTCATATTATTATCTAAAAAGTGACCACAAGGACAATTTTTTTCCCAATTGCATAAGAAGCATACAATCCTCAAAACATGAACAAACTAAACAAAACATACCATAATCAATGTACCTAAACAAGCTTCATCTTCACCAACCAAACAAAAATGTCCATATAACCATATACTACCAATATCAAGCACCATGGCTAGTGACAACCATTCAAGAAGGAATTCATAAGGTTACCAATGTTATCTACTTAGGCAAAGAGCATAACAAAATACTTCATGAATGAATAACCAACACAAGAACAAAGCAACAAACACATGATAATAGAGAAAAACTTAGCCCAAAAGTAATTCCAAACTATTAGCAAACTCCAAAGACATCACCCATATATAGTTCCAAAATTAGATATAACAACAAAAGAAAAATAGAAACACAAAAACTAGCATAAACACCAATACACTTGTACATGATAGGAAACACCAAAACAGAAACTAAACAATCAACTCTTGAAGACTCATCCAATTCCGTTCGCATTCTTGTTTTGTCCTATGTCCATTAGCATTTATAAATTTTTTTCAATTGCAATTGTCACTATATTTTCAACATTTTTACTTGAATAATTACTGTTGCAAAATTTAAAGTTAACTAGTCTTCGACTTATGCCTAAAAATTTCTCTCTACTTCTTCCCCTTCCAACCGCCTTCTTCGTTCATCTCTTCAACTAAACTAACCTTCCTTTTCTCGTCCTTCTCTCGTCCATACACTCAACTAATTTTCTCTGTCTCTTTATTCTGGCACTAATTTTTCCCTAAATCTTGAACCACTGCTTCTCCGTCCTTTGTGAGCATGATGGAAGACTTAAGTAACCGAGTAAGTCACCTTGATTTAACTTAAGATATTGGTGAGATTATTACGAAGGAGCGAGGCATCTCGGAGTTGATGATTGCTGCATGAATCATCTCCCAACATCCTGTTAATCTAGAGGCTCTTCTAAGTGTTTATCTAAGAATTGGACCAAGATTGGGGGTTTAGACATGAAGGTTATGGATCAATGCACCTTCGTGTTTTACTTTTGAAGACCTAATTGAGATGAACCTGGTCTTGCAGAAGGATCCTTAGAGCTTTATTAATGGCCTCCTTGTATTGTAACGCCTCTTACTTAGTATGTCCCTTCCAATCTTGCTTTTAATACCACACTAAGTTTAGACTACTTATTCTCTAGTAAATCCTAACTATGTTATCTATCTTTAAACGAGTACTCTAACAACTTTAGAGTAGAATTAGCTTAAAGATATTCATCTATCTCACAAATAAGAGGATTTCAATTTTCAAAGAGAAAAAAGAATAGTTATTCCTAAAAATTAGGAATAAGATAAAAAAAGAAGAGAACTTCTTTAATATTACTAAGTTGATTATTTTATAGGATGTTTTGTACAAGCATAAGGTCTAGTTATTTATAGTTGAAAAGTCCCTAAAATAATTTATAAAGTTTTACACGTGGGACTCTAGTAATATAAACAAAAAAAATCTAACTATTTTCTCTTTTCTTCCTATATCCATTTGGTATTAGTCTCCTCCAATTGTTTTAAACTCGTCACGAGTTTTCTTCTAGATAGAGTAATTCTAGTAAATGATAGTCATAAATATCTGATACATTGAACGTTGATGAGATGACCATATCTTTGGGTAAATCCACTATGTATGCATTATTATTTTTCAATATTTGACATGACCCATATTTTCTTATCCTTTAGCTTGTTATATCTGCCAAAAAAAATGTTCATTTTGCAAAAATATTATCACCATTTCTCCTAATTGATAAAATTTATTTCTTCTATGCTTGTCCACCGTTGCTTTATACTTGGCATTGGATTCTATGATCTTTCGTTTTACTTCGGAATAAATAATTTGAATCTTTTTTTTCATTTTTTCAACAGCCTTGCTTCTCCCATGAATGCTTAGATGATTAACCAAATCCAATGTATGCTTTAGGGCTTCACTTATACAATCTTGAAAGGGGTCTTACCAATTGAACTATGCATAATACTATTGAAGACAAACTCAACTTGTGTAAATATGAGTCTGTTTAGTCTAAACTTTGTTCATATTTTTTTTATTTTCTAAGTGTTTTTATATTATTGATGTATTCGTGTTTTCGTCCTACGTCATAATGAAACCAAGTGTGGAAGCAATTACAAGTGACATTGCATCCTCTTTTGGAGAAAAATATGTATTGCTTAGGGAATGGCTTAGGTCTAACATGAAAATGAAGGTGCATGTACATTTTAAGGATGGTGGGTTGAAGAAGAATGATAACTTCACCTTTGGAGAAAGTAGCTCAGTGGAAAAGAGAAGGCCTGGTCTTCGAGTCTCTGGTAAAGGAAAGGAAAATGTTGGTTCTGGTGGGGGTAAGCATAAGGCAGCTATTAAAAATTCCTAAGAACAGTGTGTTAAGTCTGGTAAAAGACCAAGGAAAGGGCTGGAAGACATTATTCTTATGATGTTTTCTTGGAGGGGGCTCATCAGGCTATTGGTGTGGATGCAGTTAGCGCTAATTAAGGATGGATTGAAGCATTCTCTGGCTGACTTGGTTGGGTAGTACTGGTTGGTTGATCAGTTTGGGTGTGAATTCTTTGTTGACTGCTCACCTTGCTGCTTTCTTTGTTAGACTGTTCTTTTTCCATTTTTTTTATTTGATGTCTTGTTGGTTTTGTATTTTTTGAACCTAGTTTGTGGATTGTTGTTGTTCTTTTGATTGCTTTAGTGCTTTTTTGGTTTTTTTAGGTTTATGTGTCTCTTAATTGAGTTTATAATCCATTTCCTATACTATTTTGGATAACGTTTGTGATTTTTGGATTGTTACTCTATTTGTTTGCTGCCTAGTGCTTATGCCTAGTAGTTTCTATGTAGTTGTTTCCAATTCGTGATTGTTGTAGGGAGGTGGAGCTGGTTATTGTTGGGTCTTTTTTTTTATTTTATTTTATAAGTCACTGTAAGCTTGTTACTTTTATTTTTAATGAGATTTCTTATCTTCTGAACAAAACAAAAAAAAGTTAAAGTTAACTTACTTGAATAACCTCTACCATCACTATCCCATAAATTAGTGTATTCCTTGTTACAATAACTCCATCAAGTTAACTTCCTTGATCTTTTAGATACAAACTATATCCAACTTTTTTTTTTTTAATTAAACTATATCCAAGTTCCACCGTAATAATTTAAATACTAAAAGAGGACATCAATAAAAAAATAAAAGGATTAAAATGTAAAATTTAAAAAATAAATGAAATAAATAATAAAAAAAAATAATAAGAAGACTAAATTATAAAATATATAAAAAGTTAGAAAACAATTATGTAGTCCATTCTTTTATTTATTTTTTAATAAATGATTGTCCAATACCTCTAATTCTCGGATCAATAAGAGACCTAATAATTGTGGCACATACTATATCTTTATTATAGAACATTAAAGATTTTGACCGTATAATTTATATATAATTATATGTTTAGTTATGAAATAAAATCGTATCGTATAAAAAAATAGTACAATTATATATAAATTTTCTCCCATCAAGGAATGTTGGTTTAAATCTTATTGGATACATAATTTAATTTATCTAAAATTTTAATTCTTAAATTATGATATTTAATTTTTTATTTCATCTCAAATTAATAATAATATTTTTATTTTTAAATTGTAAAATAAAAATATAAAAATAAATTACATATTAATTTAAATTATATTTTATTTTAAAAATATTTTAATATATAAGAAAATTACATGATATAAATTATATTTTATTTTAAAAATAATTTTTTTTCTAAGAAAAAGACAAAAAAACTCTAACACCATTTCTCTTTCATTTAAAAAGAAAGAAAGAGGTAATCTTGTAAATAAAAATAAGTACTCAAAAGTACGTAATGAATTTTGAGAAAGATGATTAAGGTTGTCCATGGTTCGATCCGATTTTTAGTAAAAGAAATTAATCAAATTAGACTATTCATATTATTTTAACCAAACCAGATCGGACCAGATTGTTCATCTAATAAAAGTGTTATAACGAACGATCTAATCCGATTTGGTTAACAGTTTGGTCCAATTTAGATCAAAATAAAACCAACAAATGTAATTGTTAAAATTAACATTGCTTACAAAAACTCTATAAAGATAGAAGAACTTCACAATCTAAAAAAACATGAATTGTATAAATTCTTATTCCAATTCCTCGTTAACTTTGTCAAATTATTATGTACTTGAAGCACAAAATGCAGAGGTTCACTTCACGTGTAACACAGATAAAACTTTCTTGAAGGTAAATTTACAGAATCCAGCCAAGTCTAGTAAATATCAACAAGAAGGATTGTAAATTGAAAGATAAAAAGAACTAAATTTTACAAGACATAGAGACAAGAAAGTTGAAGAACTTAATATCACTCCAACTTTAGAAGGAAAACAATGATGAAGAAAGGAATTGGCATTCTATGGCTTTTCTGCGAAAACTAAAATCACATTATCGCTAGTTGCATCATCGTCTTCATCATAATCTTCGTCATCATCAATAGCAACCTCTTGTTCTGCTTCTCTTTTCTCTTCATTAAGAGAAGTGATATGAGGTTCCTTAAGTTTTTCAAAATCAACCATTCCTTTAGCAATGGAAACAAAAACTATAAAGAGGTGGAAACACAAACTATAAATAGGTTAACTCCTGAAAGCAAAAAACACCTAACTCTTAAATATAGGGATAGACTTACTCTAAATTGTAAAAAAATTATGAAAAACAAACAACAAATAGTACACCAAAACCAGAACAAATTGGATCACTTAACAAAGACACCTAACAAAACTGAGTGATTGATCGATGAAGCTGAAGAAAACTGTAACATTCAAAGTAGTAACAACCCAATATTGTGGATGAAATCCCTTATATTATTTCCCTGTCACTTGTTTGGCCTTCCTTGTCAAAATTTAAATCTCTAATATATTTATCTATACTACCAATCATGTATGATTTAATTATGCATAAAACTCTTATTTTTTCAATGATAGGATACTCGTAATCATGTGATTAAAATATAAATATTTTTTTTTGGGTTTTGGATTTTTTTGTTGGGACTCATTGTAAAAGTTTATAGCTCTTTCTTGTCAAACACTTCACATAAAAAAGAAAATTAAATGAAGATATATTTAACCATATGCATCATTTTATAGAGCATTATTTACATACTTGGAATAATTTGTTAAGCCTATTAACAAGGTCATAAAACATAAGCATAAAAACAAAACTGAAACCAATAAGCAAAGACTTCATGATACTAAAAAGCCTAGTTACATAAATTACCTAATACTAAAGGCCAACCAATTAGAATATCTAAGACTAAAGTCTATGAACAAATGTAATCTTTTAAATTAAATAAAATTGAGAAGAGTTTATACTTTATTTGCAATAATCAAGAAACATATCTTGAGAGTAATACGAATAAATCATGTGAAATGACGAGCTAATAACCCAAATTGAGAATCATAAATTGAGAGAGGTATCTTACATATCTCATAAAAAAAGGTCGATTGATGGTGAACAACAAGAGAGTGAGAGAGTTGACTATGGAGGTGAAACTGGAGGCAAAGTGAGGATGGCTAGCTAGTGTTAGAGGCAACGAGGATGCAAAATTGAAAATAGGGTTTTGAAGAGATTTTTTAAAATAATTCAAAGAATGGATTTACATTATATAATATATTTTAAAAAAATTAATATGTTATTAATAACAATATAGTCTGATTTAAAAATTAGTATAACCGGACCAGACCATATGAAAAACAGTTTCAGTAAATACAAACTAGACCGGACCATGTGATTTATAAAATTATTTCACCCGGTCTGATCCGATTAGGTTTTTCAATTTAATTCAATTTGGTCTAATTTTTAGACACCCTTAAAAGATGACTAGAGTTTTTTTCTATTATTTTTCTTCTTTCTTCTTTATTTTTCTTCATATTATTTTTGTTTTTTCTTTATCTTAGCTTCTTTTTACACGAGAAGTGTCTTCCCTTCTACTAGCTTTCTCTTTGATATCTTTCTCAATACATTTATATATAAAAAAACTATTATTTATGATATTATAATTTTATTTTATCAAATCTAACTCAAAGAAAGTCTTATCGAATAATATTAAGAGTTTTATTTACTTTTTTGTTTCTAAAATTTACAAAATTTCATTAAAATACATACATTTTATTAAAATATAATGTGATGTATCTCTTCAAGCATTCATAAGTTATAAAAAATATTTTATGAAAGGTTTCAAATTTTTCATAAAAACAAGTATCATGGCTTTACTTTTTCAAAAAATATGTTATTATATTAATTGATTCAGCTAAATATTAAAATATACTGTGTTATAAAGCAACTATGAAGGTAAAAGATATTCTCTGGTAGATGTTTTAGATATCTTGTTCATAGTTATTTCTAGTTTTAATTTAATTTTTGATGTATCTAAAAAATGAAGATTAATCTTTAATTATTGTATGTTTTTTAATCATTAATAAAAAATTTCATTTATAAATTTTTATAATAAAAAGAAAAAAAAAAGAAGTTACCCAAGAAAAAGTATGAATCATGCTGTTAAAGGGTCAATGAAATCTACTTCTACTCTACTTCAAAACAATAAAAACGTATTTCTACACTATATTCACACACAAATGAAATCTACTTCTACTCTACTTCAAAACAATAAAAACGTATTTCTACACTATATTCACACACAAAATAGCAAAAGGGACGAATAATAATTTCTCTCTTATGGATAGAATTGGTGATGTTAATTTATTAGATAATTTTTTATACTATTATATTTTACGAATTGAAATTTAATAATTTTATATTTATCTTTATGTTTTGTTAATGCAAATAATAACTTTTCTTTTATAAATTTCTTATATATATATATACCTCCCCTAACATATAATCTGTATATACTATTTTTTTTTAATGTAATGAAGCGTGTTTATATGGACTTAAAATCACATTTACTTGTGATTCACTTCAGGTGTCATTATTATTAGTAGGGAAATAGAAGAAAATGACAACTTTTGTGCAAATTAAAAAATATCAACATTTTTAGTTACTTTGCCAATATATTTGTCACATATATGTATTGGTGGCGTAACACTTCAATAGTGACACAGTAAAATTGTACTTGTATACGCCAACTATACATCTAATTATGTTAATATATTTAGGACTACTGTAAGTTTTATTTTATAAAATAATTTTATATATTATAATTATATTATAATCAAATATGTAACATTTTTTTAGATAAAATTTTATAGATTTAATTAACTACATTTAACAATATGTCACATCAATTATAATTTATCAAAAATTTATAATAAATACAATTTTTTTCATTCTATATGATACCCATTAGAAGATCTCTATGATACCTCTCTTAGTTTTTATTCGTACATGATATATTAAATCTATAAAAATATTATTAAATTATTGTGTTTATTTTGTTCATATCACCAAATTATTTTTTATCTTACTTACACTATTCAACTTGTAAAAAATTTCATATATATCATTATGTTAGTCTCCGACTAATGACGTTGCATGTGAGTGATAGACTTAAAATAATTCAAATAATTAAATTGTATATTTAAAATAATAATTTATATTGCGAATTACGATACCATTAGATGAAGATAACATAATTGTATAAATGAATTTTTTTATGAGTTAGATGCTATAAACAAGATAAAAAATAGTTTAGTACTATAAATAAAACAAACATAATAATTTAGTGATATTTTTATATATTTACCCTAAATAATATATCATTATTTTGGATTTACTATCTTACTAATACCACAATTTCATTTTAGGTAATTTTTACAAGTATTTTTTAGGTGGTACCTTAATAATACACATTTAATAAAATATATTAATTTGATACAATTTTTTATTTTATAGATATTTTTCATATATGTATATTTAATTTAATATTTACTATTTCTTCAATTATAACATTAAGAGCTTTTTCGTAATTTTTGAATCATTAAATACATGGGTTAATATTTTTGATTTATTTTACATTCTCTTTAATCTTTTTCCTCCCAACCACCTAGTAGTTCAATATCTTCTCTCATATTTTTTTAATCATATTGATAAATTTAAATTGAGATTTTTTCTGTTATCTTTTTCCTTTTAGGTATTTCTAATTATTTTAAGAATGATAAAAAACTAAAACTCGTTTAAGTTCCAAACAAAATACTCACTTAATGATATTTATGATATTAATTTTGTTTGTAATAGTGGACTAAAAGTTTGATATGCATGAGTATATGTTGAGTTATGTGTATAAACTATTTTTTTTACTACCTCAACCTAATTTTTCAAATAAACTGCATACTTCATACTAATTTCTAATTATTTTAAATAAAATCCAAAAATTACATATTGTATTCATTAAAAAAACTGCATAAACTACGTAAAATTTGGATGAATACTATTAACCAATATGTAATTATAAGTGACCTTAGTGATATATGAAGAAGATAGGTTGAAGAGAGTATAAAATTAGTCAAAAAATATTGAAATATGTATTTAGGGCTCAAAATAGGTGGTAAAAAAACTGTTAATGTTCTAATATATAAAATATTAAAAATATCATAGATGTCTTTCGTTAAATACACATGTGGTGCATACGTGTAGAAAACTCTTAATAAACTAAAAAATTGTATCAAATTGATACGTTTTTTTAAAATATGGGTATCATCAAAGTATCACTTAAAAAATATAGATAAAAAAAATACCTAAAATAAAATCATAGTACTCACTACCACAAAAAAGGGTATTAAAGTCGGTTAAAAATCAACTTTAAACCAATTTAAACTGACTTTAAATTAAATAAATTTAAACGTAAAGTCATTTCAACGCGTGAACCGACTTTAAATTTATTTATTTTTACAAAATTTACTTATTTTTTATTATACTTAAATTAAACCTGTATTCGATCACTAAATAATAGCAGGAAAAAATCTGTTTAACAAATAGTTTAAATAATACAAATAGTTAAATATAAAATATTAATTAATAGCAGAAAAATTACCATGGTGTTATAATACAAACCTACGTATTCTTATCCTGATGTTATAATACAAACCTACATATATAATACAAAACATTATACGCATAAATAATAACACATAATAAAGGAAAAAATATGAATAAATAAGTGCGTAGGATTAATAGAAATACTCCAAAGAGTAAATGAAGTGACAAAATGAAGGAAATGAAGAAAAAATAGTATTTTGTAATTGAGAAATGGGTATAAATAATTTGAGTATTTTGCTAAAAAAAGGGATCTAAAAGATTAGTTAGAGAGGAAGAAAACCCATTAACCGGCACTGGAATTGGTGGTCGTAGGTAGCCAGAAAATGAGAAAGAGTGGAGGAGTAGTGGAAGAGCTTTTGGTTTTTAAGAGTTATGCAGCGCTTGGAATAGTTTCTATCTGGGGAAAAAAAAAGAGAAAAGAATTTATTCACGTGTGTAGCGTCGGTTCGACACGTCAACTGATGCTACGTTTTAAGTGAATAGCATCAGTTCTACACCGAACCGACTTTAAATTCATTATAAGTCGGTTTCTTTCAAAAATTGACTTTACATATCGATTTAAATACCCTTTTTGTAGTAGTGATTATTAAGATAATGAAAACATTATTTGAATTTTTTTTTGGATTTCTCCTTGGGTTTTATCCTAGACCTACTCCGTGAGTGAGTTTTTTTTTTATTTCAACTCCTTGGCTCTATAATCATTTCTTAATGAGTTTTGTAGACAAATCATGCTATATTTGTTTTTAGTCATAAGAGAGAAATTGCTTGTAGTGTAATCGATATTACTTGTTGATACTCTTTTTTTTTGGCACTTGGTAATGGATTAAAGAAAGATAATTTTTTTTCCTTGCAATAGAGAAGGAAGTAAATTATAGCTAATCGAGCTTACACCATGATCTGAGTATGGAACACCACACCACACTCATACCAAATAAACAGTACAAGAGAGTTTAGAAAACGAAGATAAATGTATGAATTGTTTTGTAGTGTACTAGTAAATGTTGTTTTGTGAATGGTAAAAAAGCGTAAATTCAAACTTGTCATTTTATAGTTATTTTTTAAAAAAAAAAGAGATTAGATGTTAAAAAAATATTCTTATAATTTGCACTTTCCAGAAATGTGAACTACCTAGCTAGAATGTATCCCAAGATAGAATCATATTGAATGTTGAAACTTGAAAGTCAAATTTATAATTTGCATTTTATATGTACGAGCCTTGAGAAATTTTCAGCTTGTATGGTATAGCATATTAGATTAAATATGACTACTTATATTGAATTTTATTACTTGAATATAATGAAATAAAATTATTTGCTTAAATTATAATGAATGATAATACATATATATATATATATATATATATATATAAGAGTTATGAATCTACTTTTAGGAAAAGAAAAACTCTACACCTAAGATTATTTCATACACTTAAGATTATTCCATCAATTAGTTGCATACAACTAATATACAGCTAATAACTCACATTAACACTCCTCCTCAAGTTGGCGCATAGATATCAATCATGTCTAACTTCCTTAGTGAGTCATATAATACCTTCTTGAAAACTCTTTTGGTAAGCATATCTGTAAGTTGTTCTTCAGTGGGAACAAAAAGAAAACTAATAAGTTTGGCATCTAGCTTCTCTTTTATAAAGTGATGATCAATCTCTACATGCTTAGTGCGATCATGTTGTACTAGATTTTGTGATATATCAATGGTTGACCGATTGTCGCAATACAACTGTATAGTATTGTTGAGTTCGAAACCCAAATCAAATAACAGAATTTTTATCCATAACAATTCACAAACCCCATGAGCCATACCTCTATACTCAGTCTCAGCACTAGATCATACTACCACTTTCTGCTTCTTACTTTTCCATGTAACCAAATTACCTCCCACAAAGATGAAATAACCCGATGTTGACTTTCTATCTGTAATACTTCCTACCCAATCTGCATCTGTGAAGCCACAAACTTCAAGAGGATTGTTGTGTTTAGAGAACATTACTCCTCTTCCTAGAGCCGACTTTAAATACCTTAAAATTCTTAAAACAACATTCATGTGGTTCTCACTCAAATTGTGCATGAACTGACTCACCACACTTACTACATATGCAACATCTGGTCTAGTATGAGCCAAGTAAATCAAATGCCCAACTAATCTCTGATAGCGAGCTTAATCAGTTGGTACCTGATCTGGATACTTTGCTAAACAATGGTTTTGCTCAATAAGAGTGTCAATAGGTTTTCAATCCAACATACTTATCTCTGTTACCAGAGCAAGAATGTACTTTCTTTGACATAGACATATTCCTTCTCTCCCCTTGGCTACCTCAATTCCTAAGAAGTACTTTAGTTCACCTAAGTCCTTCATCTCGAATTCAGAGGCTAGTTGTCTTTATAATTTATCCATCTCAACAGTATCATCGCCAGTAATTACCATATCATCAACATAAATAATTAGGGTCGTTACCTACCGTCGTTGATGTTTGAGAAACAGAGTGTGGTTTGAATTACTTTGTCTGTAACCAATCTTCTACATGAACTGTGAAAACCTTCCAAACCAAGCTCGAAGGGATTACTTGAGACCATACAAAGACTTCCTCAATTTGCATACAAAATTACCAGGAGAATCAGCTACATACCTAGGTGAAAGACTCATGTACACCTCCTCGGCTAATTCTCTATGGAGAAATGCATTCTTGACATCAAATTACCGAAGTGGCCAGTTTAAGTTAGCGGTAAGCGAGAGCAGAACACGAATAATATTCATTTTGGAAACATTAGCAAAATTATCATCGTAGTATACACCATAAGTCTGAGTGAACCCTGTTGCTACAAGATGGGATTTATATCGATTTACAAATCCATCACCATTATGTTTTATAGTAAACACCCATCGACAACCAACTGAATTTTTTCCTTATGATGGAGGCACAAGTTTCCAAGTATCGTTCTTCTGTAACGCCTCCATCTCTTTAGCCATTTCCTTTCTCCACATTCGATCTCCCAATGCATCCTGCACTTTGTTAGGTACTAATACAATAGATATTTGATTCACAAATAATTTATATGACTTAGATAATCTTTTAGTGAACATGTAGTTGGCTACTGGGTACTTTGATTTTGCATGAATATTTGTTTCATACCTTTTGACCGATTGACTCTGAGTAGACCTATTTAGTAACACATACTGTCCAACATTAGACTCAATTCTATTAGTATCAATGGGTGTACATACCTCATATGAGTGACCTTCAATACTAGGGAGTTGTTGATCAAGGGTAGGAGTGATGCCTGAGGGAACAGTTGTGTCTTCATTTTCATTTACTGTGAGTGATTCTGGTGCTTGGATACTTGGAGCATCTGCTGCTTCGATGACTAGATTCAATGGATTAGGAATCTCAACTAGATCCATCGAAACATCAGTTGGTGATTCTTTTAATTCCTCCCCCCACCATGATACAGTTTTTCGAAATATGTATTCTCTCCCTGATGAGCAGTATCAGATGAGGAAAAATTACTCATGTCCTCAAAGAAGGTAACATCCATAGTGACATAATACTTTATGGTCGGTGGATGGAAGCATTTGTACCCTTTCTAATAACCTTCATAACCAACAAACACACATTTAATTGCATGGGCATCTAATTTAGACCTCTAATTTTTAGAAACATGTACAAAAGCAACACAATCAAATACACGGACAGGAAGATTATGGAAGGATGACAAGGAGACATAAGATGCGAGAATTTGAAATGGGATTTATCCATCAAGGAAACTAGATGAGAGACGATTGATGAGATGGGCAGAAACTTGTACAACATCACCCCAAAGATATTTTGACATATGGGCACTAAATAGGAGTGCACGTGCCATATCAAATAAATGAAGATTTTTTCTTTCAGACACCCTATTTTGTTTTGGTGTTTGTGGGCAAGTAGTTTGGTGAATATTCTCATGTGTTTTGAAAAAGACTTGAAAAACATGATTAACATATTCTCTCCCATTGTCAAAACGGAGGATCCAAATGATGCTATTGTATTGTGTTTGAACAAGGGTATGAAAAGTTTGAAAATTTGATAAAACTTCATCTTTTGTTCTAAGAAGAGCAATCCGCCACAACCTTGTACAAACATCAATAAACGAAACAAAATATCGTATACCCGTTTATAGTGAGCTCTTTAGATGATCCCCAAACATCAGAATGAATTAATTAAAAAAAATAGTACTTTTATTAGAAATACTAGGAGAATAAGTAATACGATGGCTCTTGGTCAAAACACATGTCTTACAATGTAAAACAGACTCACTAACACCAATAAATAAAGTGGGCATGGATTTTTTCATAAGACTAAAAGACGGATGCCCTAAGCAGCAATGCCATAACCAAATTTCACTTAGCTTGTCAGAACTAGAAGTCAATGCAGTGCGTGCTTATGCTCCTGGTTTCTCCCATGCGTAGTTATGATCCAAACGGAACAATCTGTCCCTTAGATACCCTCGACCAATTATTTCCCTGATAAGAAGATCCTAAAAAATCACATACATAGGATAAAAGGTTGCAAAACATTTAGACTCAATATTCAACTATGAGACATATATTAAGTAATGAGATAAGTCATGTACATATAAAACATTATGGACCTGTAAAGTTGGAGTGATATGAACTGGCCCCTTTCCTAAGACAAGAAAAGCCTCACCGTTAGAATTTGTAACATAAGACACTGGTGGGGAAGATAACTCATTAAAATAAGATTTATCATAAGTTATATGATCAGATGTACCAGAATCAATAATCCAAATATTAGACCCAACAAAGTGAGAAACGTTTAAGGTCATACCAATCTTACCACGACCAGCTATTGAAGCTGTAGGGATACCTCCACATTCCATATGATGATCCTGTCCAGTTACTCCATAGTAGTCTCGTTTTTGGACAATTTGCACTGTAATTTCTTTTACTCTAGGACGATAATTTTTCTGTTTTGATTTCAGATGTGGGTTCAGTTGTGGATTCATTTTCCAACAAGTCTCAACGAAGATGCCCCATTCACTACACTAAAAGCATTGAGGATGAGGGCGATTGGAAAAGCCTGGTAGAGGTCCTTGTTGATAAAGTGGAATTGAATTTTGCTGCTGGAGGAAAAGTGCTTTTGATTTGGTTTGAATGGCTAGGCTTGATACCTCAACTTATGCTTGATGAAGACTTTCCTGCTGAGATACGTCTTTACGGATGTATGTAAAGGTCGTAGTAAAGCTCAGAGGGTCTCACATTTGAAGAAATTCACCCTTAGCACTATTATGTTTTGTATCAAGTCTTCTCAAAAATGCATGTACTCGCTCAAGCTCCTTCTCTTTCTGGTACCATATTCTTAATTTTTAATTTTGCACAAACGTTTCTGATCAATTTCAGCCCATACATTCTTGAGCTTGGTAAAAAACATAGATACTGGTTGCCCATTTTGTTGCATACCAACAGCTTTGCACATCAGTTCATGAACTTGAATAAAGTTAGACTCATTTGTATAAAGATCACCTAAGGTATTCCATATGACCTTAGCGATTTCACATTCCTCCACCATTTATAATACATCATCAGTTATGGCTCTAAATAGAATTGACATTACAAAACCATCATCATCTTCCCACTTAGTATAGGCTTTTACATCACCTTGACTAGGAGCCTTGATTAATCCAGTTACATGTCCCATCTTGTGCATCCCACGAAGATAAACAGACATCACTATTTTCCATGTTCAAAAATTGGTACCATTGAGTTTAATACCCCTGAAATACCCCTGAAAGAACCACTTTCTGAACTCTTAACAGAGACTTCAAATTTTGGAACTTCATTACTTTTAGAAACCTCATGTTGTCTTGAATCTTCCATTGAAATAGATAATAATATTGTGCAGGGGAATAAAAAAAAATTTTCCTGATTGGACTAAAATTTGTTGAGTGGGTTGATGACTTGTCTGATTAGTGAGTAGGCTAGGATTTGTGTGATATATAATATATTAAGAATCTGATATATTATTACTCAATCTGAAGAAATATTACTCACAATAGGAAGCTGAAGGTGCAGGGTAATGGGAGGCACTGGACAGTGTGGATTGGTGTGGACTGCTGGTGCGGAAAAGGCCTTGGGCCTTGACTGGACTACTACGCCGGACTAGACGGCGGGCAAAGAAACAAGCTGGACCGATCACCCACGGACGCATGCGACGGCGCAGACTGGACAACACGAGGAGATTGATGGCACTGCGTGAAGGGACTGACGACAATGCTTCTACTGATGGCACTACGTAAAGATTGGAGGATTGGCGGCGTTGTGCGAAGACTGACAGCTGAATGGACTTAGCATTGAGACGAGTATTATATATATATTTTTTCCTATTTTGATACCAACTTGAATATAATGAAATAAAATTATTTTTTTAAAATTACAATGAATGATAATGCGTATATATATATATATATATATATATATATAGGAGGTAAGAATCTACTTTTAGTTAAAAAAAAATTTTACAATTAATATTATTTCATCAATTAGTTGTATATAACTAATATAGAGCTAATAATTCACATTAATAGTATTGAATAATGTGTTTTTATTTCAAAAAATTTATATAACTTCATATTTTGTTTCCTATGATATATTAGAAATAAGTATCATCGTCGAAAAATGTATTGGCTTCACTTTGGCTACGACTTTAAGTCATCGTCAATGTTTACGTTTAAAATGTTGTTCTTCACTAATTTACCATATACCAATCCTGCCTCAAATAAAAACCACAATGATATTTTACCGATGACGAGAACTAGTCTTCAAAATAAAAATAATTTCATATATCATAAATAACTTCGTAATTTTTTATTTAATATATAATTATATATGATTAATTATATTTATTAATAATATTACATTACATCAATTATTATTTATTATAAATTTATAATTATATTTATTAATAATATTACGTGATTATTTATTATAAATTAATAATTATGTATGATAAATTATATTCATTAATAATATTACGTTAGATATTTATTATAAATCTATAATCAATATATTTTTTCAAACAAAATTAGGCCATGAAAAAATAAAATTAACGTCAACACTCCGAAAGCAAAACTTAATTGTTTCTGCTATTGACTTGGGACCAAAAACATATCACTCGGTACAACTTTCTCTCCCAACTACGTTAACTTCAAATTTTAAACTATTCTAGGAATTATTTCTTTAAAATACCAATTTATTGACGCCACCCAACAATTTTATATACACGTGCAAGGAAACCACTTGTTCGGTAAAGCATGTATAACTAACAACTTATATAAAAAATAATATATTAAATTCACTAGTTATTATAACTAAAACGCTTAGATTCATTAAATTTTTTTAAATTTTTGAAAAACTACTTCAATAATTATTTTATTAAAACTAGTTTTGTCACAATTGAAAAAAATAAAAAAAAATTATAAAGATTGCTAACTATATTTGTAAAGCAGTTATAATTAAACACTCTAATTATCATAGTTAATTTCCAGTAAAATCTAAAAAATATATATATAACAAATAGGATGTGAATCTACATCAATTCCTTGAAGCTTTCAACATTACATGGGTTAGTGTTGAATCCTAAGACGTAAGCAAATTTCTTGTTTATGTTTATTATCTTTAACAAGTAACAACTTTGATAGAAAGGCACGTCTGATGTATATAGCTCAATCAGAAATTACCTTATAAGTCCCGATTCATGGTTATTTATAATATTCATATTTCGTGAATTATTCGTGTTTTAAGAGATATAACGTGAATATAAATATGAGTATGAGTATTCAAACATTATAATTTTATATAAATTTATATAAAAATTTAAAAAAAAATGTCTAACGTGTATATATATATAAAATTTATGATTCTCATGTGTACTAAAAACATCCATTTAACATATTCAATAACAACGCCCCATATGCATCATTTGGACTTTTGAGTCACATGCCTTCTTATATTACCTTAGGTTATAGCTTCCCCACACTCTGCCTCTTTAATACTTATAAGCCTCCTCTGTTTTACACTTCAACACACCAAATAAATATTCTCTTCAATTGAAACCTTAGGCATGTATGCTTAATGCTTTAAATTTCATTTTGATGTTATGAAGCTTTGTTGTATATCAAAACGGATCAGCTTTTTTGTTTGATTTCTCTTCTCTTTACAGAAGATATTTTGATGGGTACAAGTGAAAAAAAGAGATCAGTATCAAATAATAATGAAAGTTGCAGAGAACCTCAGAAGATAGTGCAGATATGTTTGGCTTGGTTGGGTTCATTTTTAGTTAGTATGGCAGGTGGTTTGGTTTTAGCTTGTTGGATATCTAAATATCATCCTACAAATAGACAGCTTTGGATGGTGCCTTTTGGTCTTGTTATGTTTACTACACCTATTCTTGTTTGGTTTGTTCTGGTTTGTTCTGATATATGCAATTTGAATTGTAATGGTGATGTTTCTTGGTCAAAACAACAAGTTCCTCCACTGGATCGCTCTATTCCTGACCTAGAAGGATAATTACAATCACACAAGTCATTTGCTGATTTTTTTTCATGTAAATTATTTTCTATGATTTTTTCTTCATTTCACAGTGTCACTGCCAGTTTTAGGTATAAGGTTCTATGCATGTACCTGTATTTCTTCTTAAGAAATGGTACGAGATACTTTTACATGGATGAGATGGTGAATCTTTTCGTAATATGTATGTATTTATTTGTATATAAAATGTATATTTTAATATAAAAATTCCCAAATTACATGAACGGTTAAATGGCAGAACTAATTTTTTCTTTTTTCTTTTTCATTCTCAATCCTTAAGACTCAAATGAGTGTAGCGTAAAGTGATTACAAAAAGTAGAGTCAACTTTGAAGAAAATATTATAGTAAATTTTATAAGAGTCATAGATTAATTAATTTTTAGGATTAAAAGATGCTTAATTTTTATAAATTTTTAGGTGTTATTGTAAATTTTATAAGAGTTATAGATTAATTAATTTTTAGGATTAAAAGATACTTCATTTTTATAAATTTTTTGGTGTTATCATAACTTCAGACAATTATTGAATAAAAAAAACTTTGAATCTCTTTTAAAAAAATGAAATATATCTAATAAAAAAATAGATAAATAATCTAAATATAATATAATAAACTTATAAAATAAGGTATATTGTAAGGAGGAGATATTGAAAATAATATTCTCTATAGATTAAGAAAATTTATAAAGATTATCGGTATCTTTGTTAAAATAAAATCTCTAATTACATAAAAATTATAAATATCTTAATTTATTAAATTAATTTTTCAAAATTAAAAATTTTATAATTTTTTTAAAATTTGTTACTCAATTATACATTGATTACTAATAGCAAAACTAGTTACTTGAATAGTTTGTGAAAATTAACCAAATAGGTTCAAATTATAAGTTGAGGAAAACTAAATGCACACACTCTACGTATAGTAACTTTTTAATTTTCAAGATTATAACGTTAAGTGAAATACATAAAATAAAATTGCTAAAAATAATCTACTATAACTTCTTCTTCTAGTAGTTAGAATTTCAATAATAAGAAACAAAATTATAAAACAAACCAACATCTTAAATATAAAATATATTCTATATTTAGATATTAAATATATTCTATATTTAGATATTAAATATATTCTATATTTAGATATAAAATCAAAATTGATAAAATGTACTATTAATATATCTGTTAACGAATATATACGAGTGTTCAACAATATCAACATCTTACAATTCATCTTAACACTTAAATATAGTAATTGTAACAGTATTTTTCGATAATAATAGACATTAAAACTAGATTACGATGATTAATTAGATAAATAAAGAACTTTATTAGAAAAATTTTAACAATAAACTACAAATAAAACAACAAACAATCTATTTTTAACTATAAAAAACCAAAATACTTAGAAGTTTTAAAGCAAAATCTAAAAACACCACCCAAACTAATTGAAACAATCACCCATTCAACTGAATCAACCAACAAAACTCACCAACTTTGGAGGCGAGGAGAGACCAACCATCCAATTCCAAGAGAGACTCACCCCCCAAAAACTACCAGGGCTAAAGGCGATAACCAACACAATCATAAACAACATGCTGGAGTAAGGAGGCAAAAGCACTGGAGAAATCAACAATATGGACGGCATAATGATACAAAACAGCAACAAAAAAGAAAGTAGAATGAGTATAATTGTCTATTGATGGGGATAATTCTAACATATTATTTTTTTTAATCAAAATTTTTATTGAATATTTTAAGTAAAAAGATAAGGATAAATAATGTAATACATCAATTTTATTATACCAAATAACTCTTTTCTTCTACCTAATCCTCAACTTTTTGCTCATGGTGTTGTGGCTTCTTTTCATCTAGTTGTACCTTCTATTCATGGTTCATCCATTTCTTTAGCCTCAATCAAACCTCGTCCTATTGGTTCTAGAGACCATCTTCACTATGGTACTTCTTCTATTGGCTTATTATTCTCCTTGCTTTCTTTGTTTGGTGAATGTGTACACAATGTTCCCTTTGAGCCCAACCATTCCTTTTGAGCAATTAATTGCCAATGTTCTTAATCTTCATTCTACTTCACCATCTTCTACCTCTACCATTGTTGGATAGTTTACTCGCTATGGTGTTCTTAGGATTTTTCATGCAGAAAAGGGAGATGGAGAGTGTTGAGCTTCTTCTGTTTTTCTTATTACTTTAGTCTGTTTCAACTTTTTCCTTTAAAAGTTTGTAAAAAATTTGTTTACTTAATGAGACTGATTTTGATGTGTTCATTACTCTCTATTTGTGTGTCCTCACATGTTTTGTGTAGTTTGTTTATTTATCTCTTTCTATATTGCTTGTTTTCTATTGTGCATAAGTGCTTCTATCTTAGGAATGTTTTGAAAGTGTAGAATGCATGACATGTCAATTGTCTCATATGTATACTTTTAAGGAAAGAATGTGTGTAAAATGTATGTTGATAAGGGGAGTGTTATGATACATATTTTGCATTCTTGTTGTTTTTCCTATTTATAAATTTATTTCGTATTGTTATGTTGTGATGCCTCCTTCTTCTTGACATCACTTTGTATGAACCTTGCATAAATAGGACTATTAGAATAATATGTTGTATCCATAGTTTGCATTTTTCTATTTCATATGTATTTTTATGTGTCTACCTACTTCCTTGTTGTAATGAGTTATTATTGCATATTTATCACTTGTAGTTGATAGCTTGGTATTTATTGTTTGAATGCACAACATATGTTTTCATTGGTAGATTGGGATTTCTTTTCATATGCATATACATCGTATCGGATGAGGTTACAGTATTGAATACACTCAAGTGTTATTGGGGGAAGATAGTTGAATCACTAGGAGTGTGTCAACTTGGAAGATTGTTGGATTTCTAGTCAACTCCTTCTTAGGGATTCGTTGACACATTAAAGTGGCGTTAATGTTTGAGGGAAGATTGTTGAGTAGCTAGAAGTGTACCAACTTGGAAGATAGTTAGACTCTTACTCAACATCTTTCAGATTCGTTGACACATTTATTATCATTGGTGTTTGACCACCCGTCCTGTAGATGTGTTGTATGCATATTACGAAACCCCTTTATGCCCTCCCACAACACATATAGATATGAGACTCTATACTATGTATTGCATTAGGGATAATTTTTTTGTCTGCATTATTCTTGGTTTCTCTATGCATTCAGATTGTGGTTTGTTACATGCTTTTACTTAGCTATTGTCTCGGTGTTATTCTTTGTCCTTTTTGCTTGACTTTATATGTTGATTATTTTTTATGTTTGCTATAATCTTCTCTATTGTGTTGCATGAGTGTTAGGTTTATTGTATTTTTTTACTTCTTTCCTTCATATAGAGGTGTGGTATATTGCATGCCTTTGTGTGCTTGCTTTGACTTTCTATGTCGAAAAGAGAGAGAAATGTGCACAACTCGTGTTTTTTTGTGCATTGTGTTTGATTGTTAACATGCTATTTGTTGCATAGGGTGGTAAGTGTAGTCTGCATTGCATTATTGCATTATGTTTATCTAATGTGCATACACTTAGGGGGCAATTTGCATATTTTTGTTGCATGTATATTATGTTTGTTTGTGCTACATGTTAACAGTGCTTAGCCTATCGTGTGTACTTGTGTAGGGGTAACACGATGGTATTTCGATAGACTATCAGTGTGTACATATATAAGGGTAACACGATAGTATTTGGGTATACTACATGTTATGTCTGCATGACATGTTCACGTGATATGTGTTTGTTTTGTGTGTGAAGGTTACATGTGTATAGTAAAGTATCTGTGCTTCATGTGTGCTCTATACAGTGGTGCTTAGTTCCTTGTGATAGAGGATTAGATGAGTTGATTTATGAATATCACTCACGATGGATACACTTGAAGTATGTGTGTCTTTTGGGTTTTGGTGTATGTCATTGTATTGTTCATGGAAACAAACAACTTTAGGACATCTTCAGGATCATCTCATATTTGATGAGTATATGTATATAGTTGTGCAGTGTTTTGACATGGAAAGCCAAAGGGGGAGAATGTGAGTCCCATTGTTGTTGTGTTTATGTGTTAGCTTTCAGTGTACAAAACACGGTGTCTGTTATATTTTACTCAGTATTTTTTCATCCTATATGTAAGGTTGGTTACTATAGCTTGGTAATACATAAATGCACAAATTTAGGAACACTTTGTATGTAAGCATGTTTACACATACCATTGGATTGGTTTTTGTAGTGGTTACTTGTGTTTTTGGCTTGTTTTGGGTGCAAGTATTTATGGAAAGTACCAAGAAATTTTTGGAATAAAAAAATGTGACTTTTTAATACCTCGCCACCAAGCTTGCTAGGGACCTCACCATAGGTGGTGGTCATGTGGCTAGCAAGGTGAAAAATCCAAGTTCTATAAATGCCCCTTATTTCTTCATTTTTGTATCCAAAAGTTGTAACAAAACTCTGTCAAATTGACATTTCATTTCTTTATTTTGGGATCATTAATACATCGAGTGTTATTTGATATTAGTGATTCGTGATTATGTGAGAAAAATATTTCTTGTGATCAAGACGGTGTTTGTAAGTGGGTTTTATGTGAGTCGTGCATCAATTGAGAGTTGCTTGGATACAACTCTTTATTTGTGAGACCCTCATTGTGAGAGTGATCTAAGTTAAATGCCTTGAGTTCTCATATCTCTTGTGGTATGCAATAAGAGATAAGTTGTTTGATTTTGAGGGTGGTTCTCAACATTAGGAGTAGTTACACTTATGGTTACTGATTTATAGTCACTGATTACCCCACATTGAGTGATATGGACTTTGGAGGAGAGCCAGGTTAACGTGTCGAACTAGGTCATTCTGGTAGCAACAAGAAAGAGTAGTAACAAACAGTTAGGACAGAGGTCCCGACTGATAGAGGTAATGGTAGTTTTATTTCTCTCAGAATGTAATTGTTTTATTGTTTAGTGGATTAATTATTTGCTACTGAGTGGTTGTCTTAAGCGACCCAAGGATGTTACCACATAGATAGGTTTCCATGTGAGTTTACCTCGTTATATCAATTATTATGCATGATCTACTTTTGTGTTAGTATAATCTGAGTTTTTGTTGTATATATTCCATTATACTTCATTTAAACTCTGATTAGAAAGCTTATTTGTTTTGCATAGTTGCATGCTTTCTTTCATTTCCTTTCATTGTAGCATGACAATAGCTTTCTAATTATTACTTCTTTTTGATCATGCATTTTTAGTGTGTCTCTAAGGAGTCTATATCTTTTTACCCTAGTAATGTGCCAGGTGTTAGACTCTATATTATGATTTTTTATGTAATGTATGATTGCATGTTACGAAAATACAATCATCTTTTACCGAATATGTTTTTATATATAAAGTCTTGATAAGATTGGAAATCCCTTATAGTTTTTTAGATTGTATGATTGTCTTGCCTATTGTGTGATGTTTGCTATGATTATGCATGATGCCAATATGGAGAGAAGCATGTTTTAGATTGTATGATTGTCTTTCCTATTGTGTGATGTTTGCTATGATTATGCATGATGCTAATATGGAGAGAAGCATGTGAGGTATATCGATACTAGTGTGTTTACTATAATTATTTTTGTTATGTGTTGAATTGAGAATGTTGTTTTGTACTTTTATTGTGTTAATTGTTCAATTCATATTGTGAGGTCTGCTTGGTCGAATTGATATAGAGCTCACGAAAAGATTCCATGGGTTGGCGTTTCCACCTCTCATCTAGGTCTTGGTTACCTATTTGATTCAGAAGAATAATTGACTTTCGTGTAATTATTAATATATTCGAATCTTCATTGTCTTTATTTTTTATTCTTGAGTTTCTGATTTCTTTTCAAACAAACAAATAAAAATCTACCATTATTCAAATATGTTCGTGTTATTTTTTTACCTATGTCATTATTTCATCTTTTTCTGTCAATTTTCATTTTTTTATTGTTAAATTGATCAAAAAAAGAATATATCTATAAAAAAAGAAGATTTGATTGAAAACAATTCTTATACAAACAAAAGACAAAACAAAATTTTGTCTCAGTATTTCATTTTATTTATTTCCTTAATTGCTATCTAAATTTGGTGCAATTAAAACTTTCCTTTGTAGAAAATGTTATTTTATTTTTTATCATTTGACATTTACAATGCAAGATATTCCACAACATTTTTGGAAAACTAAATATAGAGTTGGGTGACATGAGAGATCAGATGGATAGATTTGAAGCTAATTTGCAAAAAAAAAAGGCTTTCTAAAAGAGTCCCCACTCGACTAGATGTTATGCTTAATGAATTGAACTATTATCAGCAAAAGATAAACAAAGCGGTTGAATTATTTATAAAAGGAGAGAATGAGAAAAAGAAAGATAAAGAGATGAAAAGAGAATGCGAATTAAAATAGAAAAAGAATGAGTTAAGAATATAGCGTGAATCAATACATAAAAGAGAGTGAAGAAGAAAAGAGTAAGAAAGATGGTGCATAAAAAGAGATGCTTATGAAGAGAGATAGAAAAGAGAGTAAAAGAGAAGATATAGTCTGGGCTAGCGAGGAAAAAAAACAAGGCATATTTTTGTACTAACAAATTTTTTCTTTGCCTAGTGCTCAACTGGTTAATTTTATTAGAGTAAAGCAACACATTGACGTCATAAGAGTCAAGAACTCGATTTACTCTATACTTCGACCATCAAGTTCAACTAGGCCAGAAAAGTTCTTAATGAATTATACATTTGAATCATCCTTCGTGGTGGAGACAATTCCTAACATTATAGTGAATATTTGAGTGCGAATTCTTTTTAGAAAAGGAAGAATGATGAGAATCAAGGATCATAACAAAAGATCTATGTTCCAATTAGGCCTATTATCCAAAAAGTCACTTAATTGGCTCATTTACAAGTTTTTTGGATTTCATGCTATAAGCGTTGTGTTTCTTGGGCGTGGAGTACAATAAATGATCAAAATAAAATCCTAATTTGAAAAGTGTCACTAAGCAACTTTCACATTCATGGTGATATCTTTGGCATCCAATATTCGATGGAGGTGATTAAAATCACATTAGAAATATGACTTAATGTGGCACTTTAATTATAGAAATAAAAAATTTCAAATTCAAAATATTACTAAGTCAAAATAGACTCATAAATTGTGACAATAAATCAAGGAAAATTTAGTTTTAGAAATTGGTGGCGTATTGAGGCATGAACTCTTGCACACTTAGGCATAGAAAAAGAATACTGTGGCATGACTTTCTCGAATCTATTTGCTGATTCTAGAATTTGACACCGCACCAAGGCATAAAAAAAGTGTGCTGCAATGCATATTGAAAATTTTGTTTTCTCGCTCTTTTGGGACTTATTTCATTTCTAATTTTTTTCTAGGGTTTTGGTTTTGTATATATTAGCTATTAGGAAACAATTTCACATAACACATTCTATATATAATTTGATATTAATCAAATATTTTAGAGATTTTTAGCCTCTTTTTGTTCCTTTACAAATCGACGTACCAAAGAATTTGCAACCCTTTTGGCATCATATCATCATTGGATATTTGATGCATAATATCAATAAAACTAAGGTACTACTACAATATGAATATTAGATATTTTGGGATCATTTTAATTTTTCATTGAGTCTTTGGTCGTTTCTCTTGAAGTTCTCAAACACTTCGTGCCTGTGGATTTT
Organism: Hippophae gyantsensis; assembly: GCA_030763125.1. NCBI lineage: Eukaryota > Viridiplantae > Streptophyta > Magnoliopsida > Rosales > Elaeagnaceae > Hippophae > Hippophae gyantsensis. The sequence goes on along the minus strand of CM061032.1, from coordinate 45,874,244 downwards.
ATGGTTCAAGTTCATGGGTTTGCCTTAATAGGATAAGTATGATAGATAATTAAATTATATTCTTATACTTCAAACTTGTACTAAACATATAGACATTTTTTCATATATATATAGTGCTCATTGGATGTTAACATTGATAAATTCATGGAGTGGAACAATTGATCGGAGATGTTCAATAATGAAAGAAGACAATCAAAACATACCAAATAATTTTTTAACAATTTTACAAGAACAAGATTATTAACCATTTTTTTTCTAATTGCTAATACTAATATTTGATAACAATTCTTATAGGGCTCATAATAAGTAGGGTTCTATGATTCAAAGAGATAATTCATAACTTTGCAAATCAACGAAATCAAGGAATATATACTAGTTAATTGAACTTGATAAAAATTATGTTAATTGAATGGTTTAAGCTAAGTCTAATGTATATATGGACATATAATTTAATCACACAATAAAAATATTAATTATTAATTATTGTCTAATTATAGTATTTATTTATTTTATTACTTATATTTTTTAAAAATTTCAGTGTAAATAGTGCCCAAAATAAACATGTGGTTATAAATGTGGTTACCATGTCATGTTATTAATGTGGAACACTGTAGACTATCTTATTTAAGTATAATTTAATTCGTACTAATATTTAATATTTGATCATTATCAATATTTCATGTAAATATATATCTACATTTTAATATATTCTACATATTTTGATATACTTTTTTTATACATAATTTTTGTAGTGAAAGGACAAGCAGTGCTATGCAAAAAGAAAAGTTATTTCAATTGAGCCAGGAGTGGTGCACATATGTAACAATGCATATTCGTGGATAGTAGAATATATATGCTGACTTTAACATAGTAATTTAGCCATTAACTTCATCACAGTGGATCAACATAATGAATATATTGATATTTTGAAAATTTATAAGTTAGAAGCAATAAAGATACATCGAGAGTCTATATAGTTTTACTAACTTTTGATACAGTTTTACTACTTTTGATGCCATTGACCGTAAATTTAGGTTAATTAATATTAATTATTGATATTTATAATATTTGTCATATAATATATATATATATATATATGTAAAAATAGCATAATATTTCAAAAAATATTATCATTATTAAGATAATCATTTTAATCAACCATACTTAAAAAATGTAATTGTAATTACTTTTAAAATTTATTTGAGATTTTTGATAACGATCATTATTGTCACTTTACAATGATGGTAATTAAAAAGTGATTGTCATAGAATAAATTTTTTATGATAATCGTTGTTATTTTGTCATAAAAAATGATTATTATAGAATATATTTTTCATGACAGTCAACTGATTTTCTACAATATTTAACAATGGTCGATTTTTTTAAATTTTTATGATGATTAAGACAGTTATAAAAAATGCTTATTTATCATAATATTTGGATAGATGATAATCGTTCTATTTTTTTAGCACCATGGTAGCCTTATAATGACGGTTGATGACCGTTCTTAAAACCCTTTTTTAGCATAGTGTGAGTTTAAATTAAGGAAGGTAAATAGTAAAAAAAATTATATTTTTTAATTTTTAAATCTAAAAAAGGTAAAATTTAACAAAATTGTAAACGTAATTGATAAAATAATACATTTGTGATTTTTTCATAGTTCGATAGTACGTTTGTAATAAAAAAAGTTCAATTGTAGAAATAAAACTAATGCAATAATTTGATGATATATTTGTAAATTACCCTTTATATTTTTACATTATTTTATTTTCTGAACAATTCTATAAAATAATTTATTTGTCATTGAGTTCATAAATGCCTTTCATTTATGTAACCAATGAAACCTTCATGTTATTTTTACAATTTTTAGATTTTATTTATTTATCATCTAAGTTTTATTTTTTCTTTTGGTGATATTATTAAAAAAATAATTTTATATTTATATGTATATTTTCTTTATATAATTAAAATAAAAAATTAATACATAAAAAGACAAATGAGGTTAACAAATACATATGAATATGCGTGTGTATTTGACTAGTATTTACTAACAATGTGATCGACCATTACGTATATCTCATACTTTTTGAATATTAATCTTCTCGCTTTCTCATTTTTGATCTAGCCAAAGTGAGTGCTTTTCCATGCACACAACATAAAACATAGATATACATTTACAAGACAAAGCAGCTGATGGATTTAACATTTATATATATATAACGAACATTAAAAAAAATATAAATATATCCTATCGTCGTGTACTCTAAAGTGCAATATGACATGGATTACATGATAATATATAGGCTTGATCAAAACGTACTTAAGAGAAAGTTCACTTAATCCCTTCCGAAGGGCAGTTTTGTGGCTTGTTCCCGGGTCGATCAATCAACGGCCCGATCGATTATCAAATCTGATAGATTAAAAGGAAGTGAAATGATTCTGTGAAGGTTGAATCATTTGCAAGTCCGTAGTTGTTTGGCACGATGTGTCGTCGCTTATCAAAGTCCTGAAAGTTTGGTACATATATATTTTGTATACGTGTTAAAAATTACTTACCATTAGACTCTAATTTAGCATAAAAAAAATTTGGGAAATTAAAAAAGAAAAAAACATTAAAATATATAACAATAAAAATAATACCTAAATACATTAAACGATATTCGATAAAACGGTATTCAATATTGAATAGATTTAAATAATCGTCTTTCAATTTGAACGGTTTTTAATTGAAATACATTAAAAATGAAATGATGTGTAAAAAAAATTATGGTAAAAATGTATGAGTTAGAACATAAAGGATACTATGTTTATGATTACAAATTTTAATGATACTATTTTTATTCTTTTTCCAAAATGTTTTTACTTTTGAAAAAAAAAACTAACAATTTTTTTTATTATAAAAAGTGTGAAAATTTCAAAATAATAAGTCTTACTCTCTTGGTCGAGAAGCCCAAAGGGAACTAAGTGCTCTTAAGCGTCCATAATATTCACCGATTACAAGAAAACACCTTGCTGCTTGACGAACAGTTAGTATCCTCCTCAGCTGGTGAAGAGTTTGCTGCCTCAAGTTGTCAGCCTAATTATATATTTGTCAAATTATAAACAAATTAAGATATTATAGTCAACTTTAATTTTATAATAATTCTTTGAAATTTTCTTTAAAATTTATCTATTCTATTTATATATATATATATATATATATATAATGTACTTATAATAATATAGGAAAATTAAGTTTATAATATGCTACATAATTTGAACAATTCACGAATCTGAAGCTACCATTTTATATATTTATTTAGCTATGAAAAATTAAATATTTCTTGATAGATCTGCCTAGGTTTCCATTTCAACAAACATCACTTTCAAAACCAACTTTTAAGATGAAAAACCTACATCAATGCCCTAGATTTTGAAGCATGGTTATTGACACCTTAGCTAAAATAAATAAATTTGTATTAAACATACAAAATAAATAGTGTGATAATTTTATTAATAATTATTAATATTTATCCAAAAACAAAAAAAAACTTAATCCAACCACTTATAAACGTATAATTAGTTGTGAATCAAAATAAGATAATATTATAGATAATTAATACTGAAAATAGAAAAAATAAGGAGATACAAATATGCCCTAATAAATTTAGTCAATGATGAATTAATATTTATTCAATAATAACATATAAAATATGATGTTCAAACTTGACAATAAGTTCATTAGATTACCAACAACCTAATTTTATTTTATATAAATATTTAAGGTCAATTGGGGGGATAATGAAGATCTTAAAAACCCTAGGAATAATCAGAATTAGGGAGAAAGATAAGCCTAAAAAATAGAAGAAAAAAAACTGAGTACAAATAAGTTGTTGAGAATATATATATATATCCCTAATTAAAACTTACCTTTATATTAGAATAACGCTAAAAAGAAAAAAAAAACAAAGTCAAATAAAAAGTTAAATCAATGTGACGTGAGAAAGTGAAAAAGCCTTTGGATTCTAACCCTTGAGGTCTAAGAGTTGAAATTGCGGCGCAAAACAAGAGGACACGGACAAGGAATATCAATAAAATTTGAATGGACCATGAAAATGAGAGGAGGCTTTCATTTTCCATTCTCAACTAATAATATTTTTTTTTTTATCATTTATACATTGTCCACCAAATTGGTTTACTAGTTTCTTAGTAATATTATAAACTCGTTATAATATGAAACAAATACACACCTAATCATACTTAAAATAATTCTATTATAATTTTTATTTAAAAAATATTAATTCTTATTTAAATGTGTCCCCATCAACCAGTATCTGACACGACACGCAATATCTTTACATTTTTATACTACCTAAAAAATTAGTTTTGACAAAGCATATAGTAATGCACTTAAGAAACGGAACAATAAGAAAAGATATTGTTGTAATTTATGGATAATAATTTTTTTTAAGGTATTTAATAGTAAATAGATCATGGGTTAACCACATAAATTTTTTTTTTATGTAATTTTAAGGTTTGAAATTTAACTCTGATTAATATTAGTATTTTTTTAAAAAAAATATATAGAATTACACCGTAAAAATATAAATATTTACATGTATGATGTAGCACATAGATAAAGTCAAGTTAATGTGCAAACATGACACAAAGACTCACAGAATATAGCCGCCCTAGTTTATAAAGTAATGATATATATACATATAAACTAACTTATTATTTATTAATAAATGAAAAATTAAGATGTAAAAATAATTAACTAATAGGATATCATTTATTAACAAAAATGAATTATAATATATTAAAATGTATCACGTTTATTAATTTATACGTTAAATTGTGATAAAAAATTAATTATTGATATAATTATATTTTATAATCACAAATCACTTTATAAATAAAATTTTATTTCTAAACTATATAGATATTTATTTTTATATAACGTTAATATGTTTAAAAATGAAATATATATTTAATTTAAAAAATATTTTTTTAAAGATATCAAAAGTAAAATCCTTAAAGAATGACATCATATAAAAACTAGAGTTTTGTTTTTTTTTTTTTGGGCACCTAAAAGTCTAGATTAGAGGATGTTTTTTTCCCGAGGGAGTATATGAAGATCATAAGATACTTTGCTTTCCTTCACCAAAAGCTCATTGTCAAACTTTGGTTGTTGACATTAACTCTATTTGTTTCACTTTTACTCAACATACCCCTTATACTAAAATATTTAATGAATAATAATAAATATTTAATTAACTATAAATAAAATAATTACCTGACGTACAAAACCTTCAAGATTTGAAAGTTTGCCTAAGGCTACAGCCATTTGATGCATGCCATCCATAACAGATCCAGCTGCAATGGTTTCTACAAGAGACTGTTGAAGCTGCTCAAGGCCTTGTGTGAGAGCTTCCTCTGCTTGCTGGGAGGAGTGTTGAAGACTGTAGATTCCCATCACTTGTTGCTCCGTTAACGGGTCTAACTGAGCTACTAGCATCTGAGTACATGGTTAAAACAAATATCACATGCAGTTATAAGCATATGTACGATTGTAGGTAGCTTTTAATTTATTTTTAAATGAAAGAAAAAAAATAATTAAAGAAGGGGCAGTTCAGTCTTTTCTAATTAAATCCCGTACATTCTATTTTATATATGTTATACATTATCTTCTTTTTGAAAATTTGGAACCATGGTATCTTTCTTCCAAGTACTTCACGTGCCAGCTAACAAGTATTTTAGCACATTAATTAATTTCTAAGAACAAAAAATCAACAATATGTCGATGTGGTAACTCAAGAAAAATAGCCTGATTTATCAAATTAACCTTATAATATGATCAAATATATAATAGTACCAACAAAAATGTTTATTTAAATATTAGGGAATTATTATTAATTAAAAAAGATAAAATATTTGAAATAGCTAGTGTTGACTAAAATAACCTTGATGAGTTCAGAGGGTCTGAAGCCTCCCATCCAGAGGAAGCAACGTTCAGCAGGAGTAATCCACATTCCAGTGACAAGATGAAAAACATCAGATTTAGCAGCAATTCCTTTGAGCCGGAAAATCTCATCATAATGTAAAATGTAACCGTCAACGATCATTCGAAGATCGTTGTCAGTTAGATGCGCTTGTAGTCCCGTCCGGAGCTCCCTCATGTGTCTCTGATCATCTTCTAGCCACCTTGCATATTCCATGTCAAATATTGCAGCCCCTACAATCAATCTCATTAGGTACATCCTTTAGGAATCTAATCACTTTTTTATTCTTTATTATTATTTTTTAAAATAATTCAGATAAAACTGATGATATAATATAAATAAATGAGAAAAGTTTTTTTTAGATTTGTAAGTTATTTGTATAAAATAATTCCTTAATCATCTAATCATTTAACTTTTAAAAAATTAAAAAAAAAAATACATTATTTTTATATTTTTATATTAAAATAATATTTTAATAAAAATATATTAAGTTAAACGTATGTTTTGTTACCATTTTTTATAGAATAATGGGAATATAAGGACGCACGCTACCTAAATAAATATATTGCGTTGTTACTGTAACAAACTTTTCAGAAAATTAATTTTTTTTTTGGACACATGTATCGGTCAAATTTCAGAAATTTCTGCGATGAGATAACACTTGTACTTTGTTTTCCAAATTTGACTCGGATAAATTTTCAACAGACCGGAAAATTTCACAAGATTCATCTCTTAGTCAAAAAAATAACTCAAAACTAAGGTTAAAAAGGTAAAAAGCACGACAAGGCTTCAAATCTAAAGCTTAATCAAATCTTCTAAAAAATTATCAGAAATTTACCTGAGCTGATATTGCCAACAGCACCACTACAACCACCTAAGAATAGCCCCTAAACATTAATTATTTATTAGATATATAAAACACATAAATCATTTCATAAAACTCCAAAAAAAAAAAAAATTCTAAATAAGACATTAAAAAATTAAAAATCTATTTTTCTAAACATTAATAAATTCACAATTTTAAAATATAAGTTTAAATAAAAAGAAGAGAACATACATTTATATAATAAATTTTATATATAGTTTTTACGTACTTGAGCTCGTGCTCTTTGAAGGTCTTGTTCAAGCTGAGCAAGCTTTATTCTACTCGATTCAAGCTGTTGTACGTACGCCTATATATTATGGAAAGAGAATTAATAATACTTATATAAAAAAAGGGTTCTTAATTAACATAAATATTCTGGAGCTAGCTTCTATGTTTTTTTATTCTATAGAGGAGAAGATCGAAGAAGAAAAAAAAACCTTCTTTCTCAGACGGCTTTTTCTTGCAGCTTCTCTATTTTGAGCCAGACGTCTCAGTGTCTGAAGCCAATAAACAAAATTAATTTAAGCTCAGAAATTCTGAAAGGTAACAAAGAAAAGAAGAGTAAATTTTCAGTAGTTAATTTCGCCAATGACAACCATTTTTATAATTATTAAATGTTAGAATTAAATTTTAAATTAATAGTTTTTTTTTTTGAAAAAAGAAATTAAAGTTGTTTGATAGTAAATTTTCAATTTTAATATAAAAAATTAATATGGTTGGTTTCACAACAAATTTTAATTTATAATTTTTATTATTTAAACTCTAAAATTTAATTTCAAACTTATTTTTAATTGATTTTTATTAAATTTTATCTCTTTAATCATTTTAAATAAGTTTTGAACATAATTGAATATGATTGAGTAATTACCTTTTAGGATAAAGAAATTAAAAAAAATTGAATTTTAATTTCATTTTTATAATTAAAAATTGAAAATAAGCTCTTAAACATACATAATTTTAAATTAAAATTGGAAATTAGAATTTAAAAATGAATTTCAAACGGGCCCAAGATGAATTAGAACCTTAGCATCAAGTGGTTTCTCAGAAGTTGAACTAGTTCCTTTTTTCTGCAACATTTCAAGCCAAAGAACATTAATATGAAGCAAAAAGCACAAGTGAAAAAAAAATGGAATTTTGATTGGTCGCGACATTAAGATAAAAAAAAATGAAAATAAGAGACAAAGATGAACAGTAATTTTACTTTCATTGTTTTGCTTATAGAAGTAATTTAATAGTTGGAGTAGTACTACTTTAACATTTATGTACTCTTTTTTGACCTTTGATAAGATATCAATTACTTAGAGATTAAAAATCTGAACTTCTTAAACAGCAAGACAAGACATTACTAAAGAGCTCACAGAATTATTTGCAAGAACTTCGTATGGGATGTTATGATTTAAGAAGTGATCATAATCATCTTGATAGTGGCAATCATCAACATCATATGGATAACAAAAGGCATCGTTATTTGCCATTCTTTTTCTGGTCAACTTGTGGAGCTGGATATAGAATTTCAGACTAATATTAATCCTAAAATGAGAAGTTTTGGATGAGTTATAAGGATTCAGTATAGTGGGTCATTATATAAACAGTAGCTAAACTACTGTGAAGATTCTCTATTTTTCCTTTTTATGTGTACAATTCTCTCTCTCTCTCCCAGTCTATCTATATTGTCAGACATTGATCAGAAAATCGCTCAGAAATCAGAAAAAAAAACTGTCTTTCTTTGATTTTCTCAGAGTTGGTGGGATCTGTGCTAAAGCATAAAGAGAGAAGTTTGGGAAGAGATATAAGATATTATTATTATCATATAAATCAAAACAGTAATCATTTAAAAATAATAAAGATACTAACTTTTCCTAAGTTAGGGGGTATTTTAGAAGAGACATAACTAGCTCTGAGATTAATTTAAAAGTAAAAAAACAGTAGAGTCGTTTAAAGAACCTTTTCCTGTGCTTGGGGTTGTTTAGTAGTTGACTTCTGAATTTGTGATATTGGTCCTGCTCTTGGATTATCATTAGCCATCTCTTGTTGTAATTGTTGTTGTTGAAGCTGTAAATGTTGTTGTTGAAAATCAAAAGCCTGATGCTCTGAAGAAGATAGAGTATTTTTACTGATAGGAGACTCTGGTTCTAAATGAGCTGCTTCAGCTTTGCTTGAATGTGTGTTCAATGCTGATCCTGAATCTGTACTCTCACCTCTAGACTGTGAGCTTCCCTACATTAAGGATAAAGAAGAGTACCCACCAAAAAATTTCAAATGAGTACTTGGAAAATTGTCTCAAATTAGATTAATTAGTTGATTTCAGAATTTGGGTTTCTGAGAATCAACTTAAAAATCCCAAAAAGATATTCAACTTTATTAATAAGCATCTTATAGTGAAAAATTATAAGAAGAAGAAAAAGAATTAAGGTGATAAGCAAAATTTTCAAATGGGTATTTGGAAAATGATCCCAAATTAGATTAATGAATTGATTTGAGAAATTGGATATCTGAGAATCATCTTAAAAACACAAAAAAAAGAAAGCAACTTTATTAATTAATCATTTTACAGTGAAAATTTATAAGAAGAATAAGAAGGTGAGAAGCTTCTACTACTCTTGGAGTTTGGTGATATCTAATTGGCCAAGAGGGAAACATTTCCAAAGTAGCTGCAGGTCTGGCTGTGAATAAAGCTGCAAAGAATCACAAGAACAAAATCTCAGAGGATCAATGAAATAAATAAAGACCAATAGAGATTTTTTAAAAGTTGGAGGAACCTAAACTCTCCTTTAATGCAGTTATGGAGTCAGTAAATCATCAAGAAGGTGAGGTTACTATGTTTGTAACCTCACGCCATTCAAGTTTATAGTCTCAGAATCATTACTATATTGGAAATGGTAACTCTTCCTCTCTGCTTTTTCTATAGACATATTCAAACATCTCTATTCTCTCTCTCTCTCTCTCTCTCTCTCTCTCTCATACTCTGCTTTTAGGATTTGGTTGTGCCTATCAAACGTCAGAAAAAAGAGAGACGAAAAATGATGATAGATAAAGAAGCATACGTGCTTTATCTTCATCATTTCTAATCTTTACTCCTTGCAGAGCAATTGCTTGTTCCAACTCTCCAAAATCAAAACTTGACCCTTCCTGATTACTAGCAATAAAGAATTCAATAATTACCCATGTCAGAGAAGTTTGAGATAAATTGTATCAAATTTGAAAATAACCAGAAAGAAAAAAAAGGAAATTAATTAATTAAGCCATCAATAATCAACCTTGGTAAAACATCTGAAACATACATGAGACTAGTTGATGTATTAATTCCATGAAAAATTGAATAGGGAATATGGTGATTTGAATGTCCAGAATCTGGAAACCCAGTCTCTCCAATTCTATTGCTAGCCATACAAGACCTGTTTTAGACCGTTCACATCTTTTTCCAAGAAGAAACTGAAATTCAAGCATGAAGGAGAATCAACCAAAACCATAAAAACACAAGTAATGAGAAACATAGGACTTGAGAAACAAGTTTTTGAGGATTGTTTACATTTTATTTACCTAAAAGAAAAAAAAAATTTAAGCAAGTTATATGAGGAGCTAAAGGCAGCCGAGACACAGACACAAAAGCAGAGGAAAAAAAGATCAAAGCTTTCTTGTCAAAGTATATATCTAAGTACCACAACAAGAGGGTGCAGTCTCTTTCTCAGATATATCCTTCTTTGCAACTTTTAATCTTTCATAATAATATCTCTATTTTCTTTTATTCTTTTTTTTTCGTTTTTTCCTAACTCCTTCTCGACAAAGAAACCAAATTGATTAGTCTGTTTTGAAGGCTTCAACACTCTCATGTCTATGAGTCCATTCTACCTGTCTAATGATGTATCATTATATCCGTCAATAAACAGAAAATACGGTGAGTGAAAATAGTTTAAAATGTAATTTTTACCACATGCTATTAAATCAATGGCACTCACTATAATTAGTGAAATGTTTACTCTATTTTTAATTGAGGTATAATAGTATGTAGTATTAATGGGAACTAATTCAACAATTAATTAATATTTAAAAAATTATTTAAAATTATTAAATAATTAAATTAAGTGGTATTGAATGGTTAAATATTATTTATAAGTATTTTTATTTTTTAGTGGAAATAATATTATATCAAGAACTTTTTTATTGCTAAAATGAATATGAACATTTTACTTATAATATTAATTATATTTTAATGTTAATATTAATAAATAAAATTATTATTAAGAATTTTTTATAATAATAATAATTTATATAAAATATAATATTAATATAATTAATTTTTTTAAAAACAGAAGTAAACAAAGAGAATAATTAATATATTTGGTGAGAAATATCTTTAAAAATAAATAACGCATTTTAATAACACAAAACATTATTACAGGTGATTTCAATTTAGAAAACACAATATATCCAAGTTGCTTTCCCATCTTGTTACATTGATAATTAATAATAGGATGGTTTATTTAAATTATATTACTATGATAAATTATTATTGTTTAAAATAATAAGATTTTGTTTTAAGATTAATTAACATATTAATTGTGATGATATTATAACTTATAATAAATATAATTTTTTTAATAATAAACTAAAATTTTAACTAATTATTATGTTAGTTTAATTTTATTGTTATATTTTCACTGTATAATTATAAGTAATATTAATATATGATGAATATTTTAATAAAAATAATTAAAAATATAAAACTTATTACGAAAATGGGATTGGTAATTTGCATGGTACTTATTTTCCAGATTTGATACTAATATTGATGAATGATAATTAGTAAAAAAAATTACAAGTTAATATAGAAAAAACACTCATGGATACAAATAAAATTGAAACATATTTTTTACCGTAATTTATGCGATAAATAATTCATATATTATAATTTAATTAATTTTTTATTAATAAATGATATGATTATCATTTTATCATCTTATATTCTGACTTTCATTCCATTAATTGCTGGCACATTATTCGATAAAAATTACTCTTTCAAGCTCTTGTTGTAATAATTATCAGACTTTTAAACTCAGCTCTGTTTCAAAAATAAGAATAAAAAAAAAATCTCAGGCTACGTGGGGTTTTGAGAAATGAAAAACCCAAAAATAATTTTTAAAAATTAGAAAATAAATAATAAAAAAATAAAATAAAAATGTAGGGTCATTGGCAAGAACCCACTAGAATCACTGACTCCTACTCCACTCTCTCTCTCTTCTAACCGCCTGTGCTTTTTAATTGGTGCCTTTTGGTTGAGCTCTTCAGAGGATGCAAGTACTGCATTTAAATAAAAATAAATAAATAAGAAGACAATAAATATTTGAACATATTTTATATTAGATGAAGATTGAAGATGTTTTCTTTTCACAAAAGATGGTAAAAAGCAGAGCAAAAAAAAAAAAAAAAAAAACCTTTAAAATGGATTTGTGGTTTTTGTCTTGATCTTTTTATTGATCAAAGGGGGATTAAGTTTACTTTTTCACCACTTGGTGGGGGGCCTTTGAGATAGAGAGAGGATTATTATAATAAAATTATTTAAAAGTTTTGCTGGTACGTACCATTTCAACCAAAACACTAAACTAATAATCCACAAGCTAAAACCCACTTATATATGTTAATCCTTCCTCTTGATTTGGATTTGTTTGGTATTATCCCCTTTGTTGATGGGTCAACATCCATTCCCTGTCATCACCTAAAACCATGCCACATTATGATTCCCTTTCTATTAATAGAAATTTGTTTCTATGTGTCTTATAGGGTTTTTTTTTTTTTTTTTAGTTTCATGTTTCACTTTTCTTTTCTCCCATATTTTTATGGTGGATAAAGTTAATTTACACTAATTAAGCGGTAATAAAAATGATTCAAAATATTCATTTACTTGATTTGATTGTAAAATTAGAAAAAATAAATTTAAAAATAACATGAATTATCATTTCTTCACACCATTTAGGATTATATACGAATAATCTATGTTTTTTATACATTTATATAATTATTTTATTTAAAAATAAAATAAAAATTAATTTTATAATTTTTTTAATATTTATCATTATTTTAATTGCATTATTTAAAGTAATATAATAGTAATAATATTATTATTATTTTTTTATTCTGATTTCAAATATGAATTAAGTTTCTTTATTAATTCCTAATCATACGCAGTACTTCAGTAAATTGAGAATAGTCTATCTATTCAAATAGGATGAGGAAGAAAAAATATATGATTCTTGTAAATTACCAAACCCTCTAGTTTCGTTGAGGAAAATACCATTTTAAATTCAGTTTTAATAAAAGAGCATATGCTTTAAAAAGTACTAAAATATGTAAAAAAGGAAGGAGAATTAAAAAAAATAGTAATGTTTTACTAAATTAGGGTATGTTCGGTTTATCTCATTGAAATTACTGATCCATTAAAAAAAAACTTGAAATTGGAAGCCATGAGAGGGAATTGCATTCACATCCCTTTATTTGGTTGTCACTGTGAAATAAGTGCAAAGAATTTTTAGAATATCATTAATTCATTATATAAAAATATATACATATATCACATAATTAAATGAACTTTATCTCATGCAAAATAATAAATATATTTTTAGATTTTATAATAAAAATACATTAAATGTTATTAAGCAGTTATTTTTATTTGAACTCAACCATACAACACTTATCCTAGTAATGCTTATATAGGATAATATATAACTTTTAACAACCTAAGTTAATTATGTTGGGAGATGAAAACTCTAGAAGGTTTTAGAAAGTTTTAGAAGATAACAAGAAAAAATAATATTTTGATAAAATATAATATTTATTATTAATGTTTAAATTTTTGCTTGATACAAAATGAAAAAGATCACCTCTATTTATACTAAAATCATCTCCTAACCAATGGTTAGGATTATGTCAACATGATTTTAATCTAATGATCATAATTGACAATTAAATTTTTCTTAAAATATCTAGATATTTTTTAAGAGAATCTAGAACAAGTTCTAAAACTTGAGCCTATTGAACTTTAATATAATGGACTCTTAATTACACTATTTAAATAATCACATCTCAAGTCCAATATTATTTGTGCTAAATCAAGTTTATTTCAAACTTCTCCCCTTAAATTTGATTTTTTTTTTCATTCCAAGCAAACTTATCAATCTTATAAAATCTTCATGCTTGAGTAGCTTGGTGAATATATCAACAACTTGATCTTAAGACTTCACATATTCTACTTGCATATCCTTTCTTGTGATGCATTCCCTATGTAGTGGTAATAAATATCAATGTGTTTGCTTCGATCATGGAATATTGGATTATTTGCCAAAGTCATAATTGACTTATTGTCAACATAAATCTTAGTTGGCTCTTCCTCTAACCATCACATAACAAACATATGATGTAGCAACTACGTACTTAGCTTCACTAGTTATGAGAGTGATTATTGGTTGCTTCTTTGAAATCCATGTGAATACAACATCTTCTAGAAAGAATACAAAACCAATAGTACTTTTTTGATTGTCAACATCTCTAACCCATTAACTATCACTATAACAATAAGCTTATAACAATTACCTGAAGAATAGAGCAAGCCAAAGTTGATTGTACCTTTGAGATAGCGAAGAATTTCTTTTTTACCTTTGAAGTGACTAATAGTTGGATTCTCCATGTAGCGACTTATAAGTCCCATAACATAGAGAATGTCAGGTCTTGTGCATGTCTAATACTATAGACTTCCAAAAAAACTCTTGAAGAGTGTCATGTCCACCTTTTATGATTCATCAAGCTTTGATAACTTGCTTCCACATTCTACGGGTGTAGCAATTGGCTTACAGTCATCCATCTTAAACTTCTTAAGGATCTCTTTCGCATAGCCTTCTTATGAGATAAAAATTTCATCTTCTTTTTATTTAACTTGAATGCCAAGATAATCAGCCATAAGTCAAATATTAGTCATCTCGAACTTTGATGTCATTACTTTCTTGAAATTTTCAAACATATTTGGATTATTTCTTGTGTAAATCAAGTCATCCACATACAAGCACACGATCAAGACATCTCCTTCTTTGATCTTGACATAAAGTGCATGCTTATGTGGGCATTTTGCGAAGTTGTTATCTTGCAAGTACTTATCGTTCCTACTATTCCATGCCTTTGGTACTTGCTTCAACCAGTAGAGAGTCTTCTTTAGTTTTAAGACTTTGTCTTCTTATCCCTTGACAACATAGCCCATCAGTTTGTTCGATGTAGACTTCTTTTTCAAGAACTTCATTTAGGAATATAGATTTTACATTTATTTGATATATTTTTCACTTATTCTAAGCTACCAAAGAAATAATAAGTCTAATAGTTTCTAATTGAGCAACGGGAGAAAATATTTCATCATAATCAATTCCAACTCTTAAATTGTAGCTTTTTGCAAATATTTTTTCCACGTATCTTTCGACCTCTCCATTAGCATTCTTATTTGTTTTGTACACCCACTTGACACCTAGAGCCTTATGATTTGGAAGTGATACAAGCTCTCATGTATCATTAATCCGGATTGTTTTCATTTTCTCATCCATAGAATCTCTCTATTTCTTTTCTTGTGTGGTTTTTTTGAAGCTTATAAGTACGTAGTCGGCAAGTAGATAGAAAAGTGTGAAATCTTCTATCCTTTCAGTGTCCTCATAATTTTCTTCAAGATTCTTTGTTCGTGTGATGCTCATTTCATTTAGAAATAATGGTGGTGAGTCTCCAACTTCTATTGTTAGTGAAGTATGTTGAGTGTTTGGCTCTTGTTGGACTTTTCTTTCTTGCTCTGTTATTCTATGTTCATTATGCTCTTCAAAATGAGGAAAAAAATTGAAATTGTCAAAATGAGAACCAAAATTTCATTCTCCTTTTTCACTAAACTCCACATCTTGACTTATCATAGTATTTTTAGCATTTGAATTGTATAACTTATAGTTTGAGTCATACTCGATGAAGATGAATGCCTCACTTTTGTCATCAAGCTTGCTCCTTATCTCATCCAGTACATGAGCATAGGCTAAGCTTCCAAATACTCTTAGAATAAGATGGGAGATGTCAGGCTTTCTCCCACTCTATGCCTCTTGTGGTGTCTTCCCCTAAACATTTCTTGTTAGAGATCGATTGAATAGATAGATAAACATTTCTTGCTTTTGAGCATATTTGTTCCATGTCGAGGATTGTTCTATTCTTCATTTTTACCATTCCATTTTGTTGGGGGTAATCTTGGAACAATTAAGGGGGCATCTAATTCCATTTTCTTAGTAGAATTCATGGAACTCTTTGGAAGTGAATTCTCCTCCTCGATCAAATTTCACAATCTTGATCTCTCATCCACTTTCCTTCTCCACTATGGCTTTGAACTTCTTGAATACTCCAAATACTTTGGATTTTGTTTCAAGAAATAAACACATATCTTTCTTAAAAAATCATCTATAAAGAAAAGGAAGTATTTACTATTACCAAGAAAGCTTGGCTTGATCGTGTTGCACACATCAATACGAATGAGTTCCAATGACTTTTGAGCTCTTGAGTTTGAATTTTTTGGAAATATTTTTCTAAACTACTTCCCTAGCAAACATCCTTCACAAAGTTGGTTTAGATGATTGATGTATGGTAACCCTCTCACCATCTCCATTTTGGATAATAGTGATGAGTGCTCAAAAAGCACTAAAATTATCATGATTTTATGCACATTAATTGATTAAGAATATATATATATGATTTTATCATATATTTATATAAGTCTGTCTTTTCGGAATCACGGGTATTTTTATTGTTTTTCAAGTATTTTCGCTTAAAAAAGGTAACTTAAAGACTCAAAGAAAATACCAGAGGCAATACATCACAAATATATTCATAAATTAAATGAGGAAAAGTCAAAAAAGATGGAAAAATTGGACAAAATGGGTCAAAAAGGAGGAAATCGCGCACGCAGCCACCCAGTCGCGTCGGCCAAAGCGCACGCCGCGCTAGCATCTACCCCAACCGCGCCTAGAAAAGCGTGCGCCTGCTCTCCATTTTGCACGTGCCAGCGTCCAGTCTGCACCCATCTACGCCCCATCTGCGCGCGCTGCCACGCCCACACCAGCATGACATCATCATTCACTACTCTGCGTTTTCTCCATTTTTAATCATTTTTTCACCCACTTTTTCTTCCCCTCCTCACCTATAAATTCCCCCATTCTCTTCATAACTAAACACATCTTCTCTTATCTTTCTTTCTCTCCATTTCTTAGTTTTTAGCTTTTCTTAGTTAGTTTTTCTTAGTTTTAGAGTTCTTCTCTTTTTGAGAAGAACTAATTATGTTTTTATAATTCATTTGCTTTTTGATTCAGTAAATGAAAGTGCAAATTTCGTTTGGAGGTTTTCCAGCAATAGGAATAACATCAAAGTACTGTAAAAATTTTATTTTCTTTACAGTTATTTTTTATGCTTTATTCTTACATGTTATATTTAATTTGTCTGTGATTAAATTTAACTTTACTGGTTGTTTATAAACATGATATAATAATAATGTTGTTATGCTTGCTAAATATTAAATAGGTAAAAATCTCTAAAATGAATTGATTTTGTTTTTATTCAAGATTTTATATTAAGAATGTTAAAGAGAAATATAATATTTTTCATTACAAACTTAAATCTGAAAATTAGATTTTAAGGTTTAGTTATCCGATCTTATTTAGAGTAGTGCTCTTTTATTTGTTGGTACAATCGCCCGGTAGTTAGAGTGAAACTCTATTTCAAAATTTTTTATAAGAATTATTATCTGAAAATGTATTGACAACATATTTTCAGTAGTAGTTTTAAAACTTGAAAGTTAGTACTCGGATAATTAAATTCTTAGGTTTAATTTGGACACCTTGAATAAAGTTTAAACTGTCTAACCCCACCAAATGTGGCATTTAAATGGTTCATTTTCAATCTCTTAGAAAAAGAAATTAATTTAATTAACCAAATTAGTTATCAATCTCACCCATAGGTGTTAATTGATTTGTTTAGTTAACAAAGAATATCTAACCCCACTAAAGGTGGTATTCATATAAAAAAAGAATCAATAAATATCAATTTATATCTTTAATAACCTAAATAATATGAGCAAGCATAATTAACTTAGTTATTATATCCATAAATACTCCACTATTATAAATGATAAAATTTGCATAAATGTTTATTGAATCTATGTTTATTTTTATGTCATTAGATTAAAAACACAAAACCCCAAAATATCGTGACAGGATGTTTAGGATTTAATTTTGTTTTTAAAAGCTTGAATAATAAATTAAAAACCATTTACATTCCGTCCTTAGGTCGACCTTGGGAGTACACTTATCATTTTCTATGAAATGATTCGTGCACTTACGAGAGTTTTATAAATATAAAACCAAAGTATTGGCAGGATTGGCGATGCCGATTTTGCTCATCAAATAGCTATAGTTCTCCTAAATTGAGATGTCCAAATTGAAGATGTCATAGCCACGATGCATCTTTGTAGCAAGTTTTAAGACACTTTGTTACATCTTTTTGAATGTTTAATAAGAACATCCCATTTCTTGACATTGGTACCTTGGTGATCAAATTATTTCTATCATTTCTTATTGAAAGACTACAATATTTCATATGAATATCATAGCCTTTCTCAAAGAGTTGAACCAAACTCAAAATAATATTTTTCATATTGGAAACATAGTAGACATTTGAAATAAATTTATGTCTACTATTCTTCAATCAAATTAGATTTTATATTTTCCTTTCATTGAGATCTTAAACTCATCACTAAACAAAACATTGCACTCATTGATTCATTTAGCTCCATAAATATGCTTCTTTTTCCACACATATGATTGCTTGCACTAGTGTCAAGATACCAAGTGTTATCTTGTATTTCATTCTCGCCTTTATATGATAAAGTTCCCTCATGTTGGCTCTTATCTTCCACATAATTGATATTTTCTTCAACTTTGGTTTTGAAATTTCTACATTCTACAGAGCCTTATCAAAATTTATGACATTTATAGCATTGAACATAAGATTTGACATACCTTGAGTTTGAATTTCCTCTTCTATAGTCTCATGTTGAGCTTTCTTCTTTCTCATAATTATTGGAATTGTTAATGTTGTAATTACAACCTTATCCACGACCGTGATCTCTACCTCTTCCTTTCCACAACCATGATTATATCTATCGTAGCCATAAATTTCTTCTTTCTCCTTGAGTTGCATCTTGAGGAGTTATTCGGTGATCTCTTACTTCTTCTTATATTTTTCTTTATAATCTTACAATGATCCCAATAGTTGGTCGATGGTCATCCCTTCTAAATCCTTGGTTTCCTCAATTGTCACCATAATGTTCTTGAATGTTGAATCTAGTGAGCAAAGTATTTTCTCTATGATCCTCACATCCTCTACACCATTTCTTTTCATTTGAATAAAAATTTCCAAAACTCAATAAAAGTAATCGGAAAAGGGTTCAAAATCTTTCATATGTAAAGCTTCAAACTCACCCCTTAGTGTTTGGAGATGCATCTTTGTAACTTGCTCGGTTCCTTTACATGAGATTTGAAGCTTTTCCCATGCTTCCTTAATAGATGTTGTACTTGAAATCTTGTAAAAACCATCATCATGTAAAGCTTGATAGATGAGATAGAGAGCTTTCTTGAGTCCTTTAAACTATCCTTTTGAACTCGATATAGTGTAACCTCATCTTATGACTCATTGTATCCTTTCTCTATAATCTCCCATTTATCATGTGCACCTGATAAAGCCTTCATATTAATACTCCAATTACCATTTTTTGTTGTTGTTCATAAAGACTTGAAATGATGCCATACTATTAGCCATATATCTTAATATAGTTAGAATTATGATATTATGACTATATTGATGGATTTATAATGTCAAAGTACCTTTGGAGGGTGTTTGACATGGTTCAAAATCGATCCAATTCAGCTCAACTCGGTTCTAACTCGTCCTAACTCGATTCAACTTGGTAGTTTCATGCAGCAAGCATCTGTTAATGGTTGGTGCTGCATCTGTTAATGGTTGGTACTGCATCTGAACTCCGATGAGGATGAATTTTATTGCATTCTATTCCTCTCACTACTACAAAAATGAGCAATTAATTCAGAATTTAAAGTCAATTTTTGAGAAAAAAATGACTTATAATTTATTTTAAGTGGGTACACTGAAAGATCAACTTAAAAAATTAAAAAAATAACGTCAATCCTACATGTCAATCGATGCTACACGTACAATTTTAAGTTAGTTCTACGTGTCAACCGACTTGAGCCATGTGTAGTGTCAGTTGACACCTAGAACTGACTTAAAATCCTACATGTAGTGACGATTCTGTATGTCAACCGATGCTACTATTTTATTTTTCTATAATTTTTTAAGTCGGTTGACACGTAGAACCAACGTTACACATAGGATTTTAAGTTAGTTCTACATGTCAACCGACTTAAGCCACGTGTAGCATCGGTTGACACATATAAATGACTTAAAATCTTACGTGTAGCATCAATTCTACGTGTCAATCGACGCTACTATTTTATTTGTATATACTTTTTAAAGTTGGTTGACACATAGAACCAATGCTACACTTAGGATTTTAAGTCGGTTCTATGTGTCAACCAACATAAGCCACGTGTAGCGTCGGTTGGCACGTAGAATCGACTTAAAATCCTACATGTAGTGTCGGTTCTATGTGTCAACCGACGGTAGCTTTTTTTTTTCCTTATCTTATTCTCTCTCCCATTTACCAACAGTGCTAGCTTGTGTTTCCTCTTCCTTTATAGAGAAAAATCGTCCATTATCTCTATTTTATTTCTCCTTTTCTAGCCAATTCCAATCATCATTTTCAGCACTATTTGTTTGATTTTCTTCCTCTCCAATTTCTCTTCTAGATCCACTTTTTTTAGCATAATACTCAAATTTTTCATACTCATTTTCCTTCACTTTCTCACTTACCAAAATATTCTTTTTTCTTCATTTCCTTCATTTTGTCACTTCATTTACTCTGGTAAGTATTTCTATAAATTATTTTACACTTATTATTCATATTTTTTATTTTAATGTATATTATGTGTTATTGATTATGTGTATAAATTTTTGTGTTATGTAGGTTGTGTATTTTTATTCAAGCTTAGAAGATAAGAATGTATTTTATTCATTTATTTATTTTAATAATTTTATGTATTTAGGTATATATTGTTAATATTATATATTTGTTAATATTATTATAAGTTTATTAATTATTTAGTTTTTATATATTTATTTTTATATGATCGAATACAGGTTTTGATGGTAGTAGAAAATGAGTAAAATGTGTAAAAATAAATACAGAATTTAAAGTCGATTTAACGCGTGAATCGACTTTAAATTTTAAGTCTCCCGATTTAAAGTCGGTTTACCTAACTGACTTTAAAGGTATATTTTGGCGTAGTGTCTTATCAAGAGCTTTAATTTGATATGTTATAGTGATACGTTTGGAACTATTGTACTAGCTTTGATACCACTTTCTTGAAAGATTAAAGCTTTAGAAGGCTTTAGAAAGTTTTGGAAGAGAAGAGGAAACAAGAATATTTTGATGGAAGATAATACTTGTTATTGATATTTAAATTTTTGTTTGATATAAAATGAGAAATACCACCTCTATTTATACTAAAAGCACTTCCTAACCAATGGTTTAGATCATGCCAACACATTTTTAATCTAGTGGTCATAATCGTTCCACTAGAATTATCCATAAAAATATCTAGTTTCTAGATTTCTCTTAAAATTTCTAGATATTTTCTTAGAGAATTCTAGAGCAAGTTTCTAGAACTTAGGCTTATTAGACTTTAATATAATGGATTCTTAATTACATTATTTAAATAAGCACCTCTCAAATCCAATACTATTTGGGCTAAATCAAGCTTATTTCCAACAAGTTTGAGTAATTGGTTTTCCCTTATATTATTTTGTATATATATGTATCAGTGAGCATTGCTCAATTATTCAATCTAGTGATCATTTGATCAAAATATATTCTCTACAGTTGAAGTTCTTCATGTCAATCTCAATTTTGCAATCAAGCTTGATGGTATAAACTTTGTCATCAAGCTTGATTGTATAAGCTTTGTCATCTTGAAGGAATAGGTTCTTTCAATAATCATTGCTTATGGTTTGGAATCCATTCTTGATGCTCTTCTCTTGCCTCCTTCACAATTTATCGATGGAAAGTCTTAGGTTAATCCTGTGTTTTCTCAATGGAATAGTCTTAACAATCTTGTTAATAGTTGGTTTTATACTTCTGTTTCTTCATCTATGCATCTCTATTTGACTCGAGGAGCAAGTGCTCTGTACATATTCTCAATCTTGCATTATGGACTTGGGATTTCAATTACTAATAATGTCCAAAGATGGCCTTTCTGTTGAAGAATATGTACTAGAATTAAAAATATTTACTAATGATCTTTGTACCATATATGAGACATTTTATGATCATGATCTTATCCTTTAGGATTGGTAGGTCTTGATGGTAATTACAATGATTTTGTGTCCTCGTTTACTATACATCAAGGTTTTGTGATGCGTATGGATCATCAAAAATCCTGGCCTAAGAGATACGTATGGTTCATCAAAACTCTTATGAAAATAACACTTTCTTACAAGAGAATGCAACAATTTTTGGTAATTTGTAACTAAGAAATGACAGTTCAGGCTCTAATCGCTCACAAAGGGGTGGCTCTACTTATGCACCTTGGAATTTGCAAGACTTCTTGAATCAAAGTAATGTGTATCAATATAAGAAAAAAGAAAACTCTAAGTCTACTACTAACAACTTCAAGAATAAGAAATGGTTTGGTTCCAATAAATGTTTCCAATTGCATGACTTATTTCTTGGTTAGATTGTCCAATCTTCTAAATCATCACAAGTTATGCTCTCCACCACTGACGCTTCTTTATCTCCTTCTTACTTAACTCTGTGGCTACACATTATCTCATTAATGATTATTCAAATGTTATCGATGATTGTAACACTTTTTTGGTACTAATTACATTATAGTAGGCAATGGCTCTTCTTTGTGAATTAATATTCATTATAGTGCCGTTGTTCAACTTGTAAATTCTAACTTCTCTTTCTAACTTTGTGATTTGTTACACACTACACATGTTTTTCACAATCTTATGTTTTTCATAAATTATGATGTGATAATAATATTTTCGTAGAATTTCATTCTAATAAAGTTTTTACCAAGAAGGAAACAACAAAGAAACTCTAGCTAGAGGTACAACTAATGAAAAGCTTTACATTTTGGATGGATGTGTTCATTCCACACCTTTTGAGCCTTGTGTTTCTTCACCTCTCTCCTCATGTGTTGTTGGTTCTTCACTAGTTGAAAATCTATCAACTCACTGGAATTCTCTTATTTTTACTCGTCATAAGCTTATTTCTTTAGTTATAATAACACTACAGGTGTGGTATAATAGGTTACCACATCCATTTATTGGTATGTTTAACAAACTGATACAACAATCGGTCATTACTTATGATAAGATCATTGACCATACTTAGTGTAACTCTTGTTGTTGCTCTAAATCACATAAGTTATCTTGTACTCATTCTATTGTTTTGTGTGGTACTCCCTTTGAATTATTTTACATGGATTTATGGACTTCATCGATGTTAGCAAGCATTGGTGCCAAGTATTTTCTATTAATTGTTGATGATTGCACACATTTTATGTAGATTTGTTTCTTAAAACCCAAGGATAAAGCTTATGGTATGTTTACCAGTTTTATGAACATGATTGAAAGGAATTTTAATATGAAAGTTTTCATTTTTAACTTCTAAACTTAGTGCATTAGGACTTTAGCATCATGTGACTTTACCGCATAGTTATGAACAAAATGGTGTAATTGAATTTAGAAGTAGAAGAGTAGTTGAGAGAGACCTATCCTTATTGGTTCATGCTAGTATTCGTTTACGCTTTGGGGTGTATGAGTTTAGAACTGGCACATGTACCATGAATAAACTACCTTCCAAGGTTCTTCATTTTAAAATCCCTTATCAACTATTATATGGTAGAGTGCCCAATTTTCAATTTCTAGGGGTGTTTTGTTCTCTTAGCTATCCTTGTCTCATGACTTACAAAAAATATAAGCCTCTACCTAGGTCTATTCCTTGCATCTTCCTTGGATATGCACCATAATAACAAGGTTACTTGTGCCTTAATGCCTTTATTGGTCAATTATATACCAGTAGGTATGTAGTGTTTGATGAGACTATACCTTGTAAACATCTTACTAATTTGTCTATTTCTAGTCCCTACACCCAAGAATAACTTGTTCAATACTTAACTCCATCTAAACCTTTCTCAACTTGTTATCTCAAGTTCTTCTAGTCATAATTCTAATACATCCATTCCTTTTATCAACCCTGCACTCAATTATGATCTTCATTCTTTTCAATCTCATATTCAGTCCATAAACTCAGAGTTGTCACCACTTAGTAATAACACACCTCGCTCTTTATTTGGTGAGATGACTATGATCTTGCCTCCATTTTTAGTCATTCCTTCTTGTACTCATATTTATCCTTTGTCCTCTTCAATTGCACCCTTTATTGCATATGTTTTTCAACCTCATCCAATGGTCATACATTTTTAAATTGGTTCTTTGAAACCAAATATTTTCTTAGCTCTACAGTCACCTAACAAGCATGTCATTTTATTTGAGCCAAATTGCTTTGTTGATGCCCAAGGCATCATAAATGGGAAAAAGCTATGTAAAAAGAGTTTCAAACACTTTTAGACAATGACATATGGGAATTGGTTCCTTGTCCCCCAGAGACTGATCCTATTTACTACAAATGGATTTTCAAAACCAAGCTTAAAAGTGATGTTCAACTGGATAAGTATAAGGCAAGGTTAATTGCCAAAAGGTACAATTACATGGAATGTATTGATTTCTTTGAGACATTTTCACCTATTATCAAACCTCAAACAATCAGGTTGGTTCCTTCATTGACTATGTCACTTGGATGAAGTCTTAAACAACTTGATATGAATAACAAAATTTTAAATGGTGATCTTAAAGAGACTATTTTTAGGAAATAGCCATAAGGATTTGTTGACAAAGTACATCCTCATGGGGTTTGTAAATTGATGAAGGATTTATATGCCCTAAAGCAAGCTCCAAGAGCTTAGTTTCATAAGCTCAATAAGAGCTTACTTGATCGCAGATTCATTAAATCCAAGGTAGATACTTCTATGTTCATGAAATTCAGTAGTGATCACACTACCATTCTATTGGTGTATGTAGATGATATTGTTCTCAATGAGAGTGATAAGTCTTACTGGTGTTACTTCTCAATGAAAAATTCTCTCTAAAGAACCTAAATGACTTACATTTCTTCTTAAGTATTAAAGGGAAGAGGTCTGGTGATAGTTTACATCTATCTCATCAAAAATACATTAAACACTTGTTATCAAAGACTTAGATAGAGTATTCAAACACCAATGATGTCTGTTTCTCTTATTGCTTATCCTTTAACTAATCCTACTAAGTATAGAAGTATAATTGATGCCTTGCAATACTCTGTCATTACAAGACCATAAATTGTCTTCTTGTAAATCATTTGTGCTAGTTTTTACATACACCTATAAAAGATCATTGGGTAACTTTTAAAAGAATACTAAGGTATCTTAAAAGTACTATTACACATGGAGTTTAGTTTCATCACTCTAATGTACTTGGTGTAACATGATTCTCAAATTCTATGTCCATATTGTAAAAGAAGCACACAGGCTTAATATGTTTATTTTGGAGACAATTTGATCTCTTGAAAATCAACAAAGCACAAAATAGTCTCTCAATCAAGTGTAGAGAGTGAATATCGAGCCTTAAATCACATAGCTTTGAAAGTCATTTGGCTTCGGTCTTTGTTGCACAAATTGAAGATCAAATTTGCTCATACACCAGTTCTTTTAACAAACGATATGAGTATTAAATATTTAATAGCCAACCTAGTGACATATGCTCGTATGAAACACATGGAAATTGATTTTCATTTCATAAGAGACTTGGTTGTTGAAGGAAAGTTGTATATTAGATTTACACCATCTCATGATCACGTGGCTAGCGCCTTAACAAAGCTTCTCCCTTAGGCACATTTTAGCTATCTTAAAACCAAACTTATGATGTTACCACAACCATGAGTTTAGAGGGAAAATATTGGAATGCAACCATAAAGTACTTGTCCTAGTATTGCTTGTATAGGATAATAACTTATAACGACCTATACATGGATAGAAAACATTAGTTCTAGCAATTGGTTTTTCCTCTATTAGCTCTTATTGTTTTGTATATAAATGTATCAATGAGTTAACATTGTTCAATTATTCAATCAAGTGATAATTTGATTTAAATATCTCTTATTTTCTTAATTTTTTTTAATTTTTCTTGTTTAAAGAATATTAATTCATACACAAAAGAATTATGTTCCCATGAAATTACGTTACTAACTTTGAAAATTGCAAAAAGAAAAAAGAGAAAAAAAAAGAATAATTGTTTCCATCCTTAGTCTAATACCACTAATCGAACATGTCGTTTTAAATACCAACATTATCGAGGACATTGCAATATACATCTATCAAATGCATAGAGGGAATGAGTAAATGGAGAGAGAGGGAAAGAATGTGTGTGTGTTTTTTAAATGATGGACCCCAGACCACTCTCATTAAAAGGTGGATATATATTAATCAATTATCAAATACTTTATGTTATGCTCATCTACTACTTTGGTAGCTAAATATGCCTTTCTCCTATTATTCCTCTATGATATATATATAAACCAATGATTGGTCTAAAAAGGGTTTGATTCAAATAAAGAAAGTGTTAATGGATTAGGTAAAATAGGGATTTAAAATGTTATGGCTTTAATTTGTTTGCAATAAAATAATAACCTTACATATTCTTCCTATCAAAAGTTATTATGAAATAAATTTGCTATTCTAACAGATTAGGGGATTTCATAAAGCTAACGAACCTTCACTAATCTGTATATAGTAGTACTTTACATTTTCTTTTTGTGCTTGTGTCTTTAAGAAAGGTGATTGTTTTTTTTTTAACAATTATTCAAATCTCTAAATCAATCAATTATGCCGTTGAACGAATATTATATAACGCCTACAAGTCAATAATTACTTGGTTTGTAAGCAAGGGAAAGCCACGACATAAATTAAAAGATCAACTTGCATTTTGATTGATTGATTTATTTATTTTAAATTTATATTTTTATATGTTAGTTTTTTTATTAGGATATACAAAATAACTCATGGAATATCCATAAAATAATTACAATAAAAAATAACCCATAAAAGAAAATTTTGCTTTGCAGCCTACATATATATTCAGGAGGATAGCTAGCCATGACTTAATAAAAAGCTTCATTTGAGATATATAGATTATGAGGGTTGACCTTCACCAATCACAAATAAGAAAATATGTCCCCTGTATGCTATATCCAATGATTAACAATGGACCCCATAATAGTATTTTGATGCTTGATAAAGATTAACCAAGAGATATACGTACACCCATGGTATAAATGATGCACATATCATGGTTTGAAATATGTGATATTTAAGAGAGGTTACAATTCTTTTAGGCCTAGCAAAAATATTGGAACAAAGAGGAATTAATGAGATATTTAGATCATGTTTATTAATTTGATATAAAATTTAAAGGTAATAGAAAAAAAAAGAATAATTCAAAAATTGATGAGATTGAAAAGAAAAAGAACCAAATTAGATTGTTTTGGTTGTGTTTACTTGTATTATTTTGAATCAAAATAAAAATAGTTGTATTACTAAATTTTTTTTGTTAATTTAATAATAATAATTTTTCTTTTAAAAAATGTCAACTTGGGAATATAAGCTTTTTATATTTTTATCTTCTAATCTATATTTTTATATTTTTAGTAACTTGATTAATAATATTTGTGGAGGCCCTAATTCTTTAAATTATTACGGTAATTAATTCTTTTTACTAATATGTAAACGTGTTCATAGTTGAGAGGAGATTCTAATTTTGCTTTTAAATTCTTATAGGCCATATTTCTATCATCATGTCAATTTCTGTTTTTTAATATTTTAGTATTGAAAATGAATTTCTATTTTCAAATTTTTTGAAAAAAAAAATTAAAGTTATTGAATAATCGATTTCTAGCTTTGATTCTAAAAAACAGAAATTGAAATATTATTTATTTAATAATTGTGTTCTAATTTTTAATTTTCAATAATTTAAGTTCTAAAATTTAATATTAAACTTATTTTTAATAATTTTTTATATTAAAATATAACTTGTTATTAATATGAGTAATGTAGAATATGATAAAATATGATTAGGTTATTAATTTTTAGTTAAAAATTAAAAAATAGAAATTCAATTCTATTTATTTTCAAACCAAATTTCGTAACTTATTTTTTAAAATTTTAAAAATAGAATTCACAAGTGAGTTATCAAAAGCAATTAATTTAAAAAAAAAATAAAAAATAAAAAATTGAAGTAGTTAGCAAATGAATTCTTAAGCATATTCATTGTGAAATGTAGAAATGTAGATTTGTGAAATCTGGTTTTCAAATCTTGATGGAAATGTAGAGTCTGTTTGATTATATTACTCAAAAATTGTTTTCTAGGTTTAAAAATAAAAAATTATTTTTAAAAATAAATATATGTTTCATTATTGTTTTTAAATTATTATTTTATAAATAAAATAACTAAGAATAGCTGAGTCATATTCTCATTATTATTAAAAACAATAAAAACACAGTAAATTTTACTATAAGGCATAACTTTTTTAAAAAAATAAATTATATTCATTATATAGGTTTTTTTTAATATCATTTTTTTATATACCATATTCATTGTTTAGGTTGCTTTCTTGACTCTGCTGCCCAACTGTTTTTTTTTTATTTAATAAATCTGATGGATTACTTAAAAATGTCACACATATAATCAATTTCAATATATATGGTAAGGTTTTCGTTTAAAAATTTTCGAATTGAATTCAAATCAAAACTTATTAAAGAATTTATTTCATTCAATTTTTTTCTTAACTGTTTATGTAACAAATAATTTCATACTTTCTATATGTTATCTCTTTTTCTTTGACAATTTATTAATTTAAAATATTATTTAATATTTTAATTATTAAAAAATATGAATAAATTTTTTAAATTATATTAGAAGATTAATTTTAATATTGAAATAAAAAAAAACAATTACAAATATCACGAGAACTATATTTTTTTTAATTTTTTGAGAACAATTTTTAAAAATAATGGTTAAACAATTTATTATTTTTTAAAATTGTTGAAAATTATATTTTAGTTATAAATTAAAAATAATTTTTAATAACTGTTTTCAAATTAAGTAATCAGGTTTTAGTAAAAAGTATATTTATTTTAAAAACTGGTTTTTATTAAAATTTATAGTTAAGTCTTATAACCGAATAAAAAGCGGTGAAACGGTGGAGAAATATTAATGAAGGTACGAAATTTGCAAACGGTTCCTTTCTTTCCTCTCATGAAAACAGGGGGAAAAAAAGCAGCAATACCATTTTGTCTAAATTTTTTCAAGTTTTGCTGGCTACAATTTGATCACTTTGCCGAGAAAATTGTTTGTTACTTTTTTCTCAGCACTTGCACATGATTTGTGTCCATATCTCCAAGGGTAAACTTCCTAATATTAGCTTCTAAATTTTAAAAATAATTATATAACGGATAATCCAAAATAATTCCAAATCTAAAATCTGCATATCTGTTTTCTATTTTGTATTGATCAAAACAGAATCTTTTTTCCCTGCTCTTTATTCTGCTACAAAATAATACAAAAGAAGCTGTGATACTTAGAGCTATAACAGTCGACCGACCAATTAAATAGTTGGAAGAAGCTAGTTACATCCAAATTATAAAACCACGTTAATATGATCAAAGTTGTTGAGCTTAATCTCATATTAAAATTCAGGTTGTGAGATAACGAATTACTTAAATTTATATGTGTACCGAAAGACTAATACTTGATCCATGTGGGACTTAACATCTCTCTCTACATCGATCAATGGTCTTGGTCGGCACTAAATGAGTGAAGCTCGAGAGTAAACGTACTGTCAGGTTCTTAGGTGTTGATGGGGTGAAGAAACTAGGGAACTAATTATGATATCATGTTAGATTTAAGTTTAACTCTATCTCAAAACATAGGTTGTGAGATGAAGAATTGCTTAAACTTATATATACAACAGAAGTCTAATGACCGACGTGAGACATAACAAAAATACTCAACGAAAAATAATTTATAATGTTCACGAATTGGAATAATTTTCATTAACCTAAAAGTACACTAAAAAGTTTTTTCATTAAATAGAAGTGTCAATCCTATCGTGTTTGATGCATTTGTATTCATATTTTCGTCTAAAATTCAAATATATTTTATATTATAAAAAAATATATTATTTTAATCAAATTATTTATAAAGAAAGTGAATTAGTATTTAATTCTAACTAAAAAAATTATGTTATGTTTGTGTTTTGGGTTATGATATGAAATGTTACGCTAGTTATATATACACTAATATTGAAAAAATCGTTGAGTAATAAACATTAAAAACTAAATATATTTAACATTTTGACACATTTAAATATATATATGTTCTTGGAAAAACTCTATTAGTTCCGGTCGGTATGTAATACCAACCTTAGTTGCTTGTGTTTTATTGATTAGAGTACTAATTTCTCTCTCTTTCTTGAATTTTGAAAATTGTGTTAGTGATAGTCGGTTCTTATTTGGTACAAAGGTATGTAAAAATTATATTTGCACAACTTTGTAAGAGAAAGCCAATTTGTTCTGATCATAACTAGACATTTGAGTAACAATTTCATCATTCATGGAAAGTTAATGAAATGACATTCTTACATCAATGTATTTGGCACTCATATGATGCTATTCCTTTTTTTTTCTCTCTCTCCCTATTTCTTTTGAGTAATTGTTTGGTTATCACATACCAACATAAGTGGTTCTTCGAACTCGAACTTGAGTATAGCTATTTTAGAATATTTTTAATTGATATATAAGTTCACAAACATTTTTAACAATTGCTCTCTTTTTACTCTAACTCTGTTACCACACTTTATCTATTACTTTTCCATGTAATCCAAATGCTTCCATAAAAATACATCCTATCATAACTTTTCAAACTTCTAAATCAACATCAAAGTATCTAATAACATCAATATGCTCAATTTGATAAAAGATAGCTAAACCAAAGGTTTACTTTAGATATCTTACGACCATGTAACAAGAATCAAAATGATATTGATGTGGATCATGCATATATTGACTCAAGTCACTCGCTGTCAAATAAATATACAGATGTGTAACAATAAGATAATTTATGAGTAAAGCTTAATTTTATATCTTTTACATCTTCAAGTTTGGGAATTTTCACGTCTATTATACTGAATATTTTGATTCATGGGAGAGTTAGTCGATTTATATCCTAGCATACTAGTATCCATCCATAAGTCTTACATATATTTCCACTGTGACATTATTAATCCTTACTTTCTCTAAGCAACTTCAATGCCCAATAAATATCTCAACTAATCTAATTCGTTTGTTTGGTTTCACAAGTAGACCTTCACTTCCTTGATACATGATCTCATCTAAGTTTACCATTAGAATAACAATACCAATAGTAGTATAAAGCAAAATATTGAGTGATTTGAATGACATTACTTAAAATTAAAAATAATTAGGACACCACAAAATTTGTCAAACCATGCATAGTGAGATTGTTTCAAGTTGTAGATAACTTTCTTAAGTCTTACATTTAATATGTGCCTCTCCATAAGAAATAAACAAGTGGTTGCTCCATACTTATTTTCTATGTATGATACCATATAAGAAAACACTTTTGATATCAAGTTCAAACAAGGGCTGGACATAATTTACAATTATAGGAATTATTAAAATACAAACTATGTTCAAACTAGTAATAAGAGAAAGGTTTCAACAAATTCAACACCAGAAATTTGAGTGAACCTTAGCAACCAACCTAGCCTTCAATTTCCCTATTGTACCATCAAGAAAGAACTTGACAGAAAACATACTTAAAACCATCTACTTCTTTTCCATGCGGTAAATCTATCAATTAAGCACCATTTTTGTAAATACCCTTATCTCTTCCTCTAGGGATAAATGCCAAGGAAGATGAGCTCAGGCTTCTTCAATGGATTTGGCTAAGGTAACAATTGATAAGATAGTAGAGAAAGTAGGGAAAGATCGATGGAGAAATTCCAAGAAATGTAGCATTTTGAGATGGAGGGTATTTAGAAGGACAATGAATAGTCTTAATGGCTTGGTGAAGCGCAATAGAGATATGGATCGACATTAGATGGTATATGTTTGGAAATTCAGACCGACCAAAGATCGGACCATGTTACTTACCCGTGCCCAATGTCAAATCGAGCCTTATACAGACTAAGCCCAAGAAAAAATGAGCTCGTTGACATATTGTACGAGCTCGAGTATAGCACGAGCTCGTTGACATCATGGGTTATACTCGACCTGGATCTCTGACACATTGTACTTTAGGCTAATCATACCCCCTGACATGTAGTCAAATGTGCACATTGTATAGTTGACACTTGTACCCATAAATGTGCTATAAATAGATGGATCACTCATGAGGATCCACACATTGAGCCCTTTATATGCATATCTCTAACCTCTCTCTATAAAATATTAAGTTTCAGCATTTTGGTGCCTACCGTGGGGTTTAGATTCTGAGGTTAATCACAAGTTTCTGACCCCATATCCTATAGGGACTCACCTCCATCTTAGAGAGAAGTTAGGAAGATCCATCACGTACTACCCACAATTCAAAAACCATGGCAATAACTCTGTCTGAAAGATGGTCTAATTCGACCGATCCTGAAATAGTGACTGCTTAAGGAAATACGCCACTTGCAACCAATGGGCCTAGGGAAGAAGATAGCACCCTCTATTAAGAGTAATCTCATCAGTTACTCGAACTTAGGAAAGAGTTCGACAAAACCAGAAGAGAAAATAGAGTTCCATAATCTCAAGTAGAGGAAAACCCCCTTAAAAATCCTACTATCGAACCAGTTAATAGAGAGGTAACGGGATGTGGTCAATCCGAGTTTTGATCTATTGAGCATGAAGTTGACAGAAACTCCCTCTCTGGCTCGACTTGTCCTGATGAGGAGCATTGGCTCCAAGAAAAAATAAGTTGGTAGACACAAATTCAAGCCTTAGAAGAGAACAACAAGAGGTAAGCGAACGTTTTGAAAGAGGAAAGAAAAAGGAAATGCCCCCTACGAGGTGGACAGAGATTGCGAACAATTATACGTCTCTCCCTTCTCAGATGCAATTGAAAATGATGAACCTCCTCCTAAGTTTAATGCTCCCAAATGCCTTGACTATTTTGGGACTAAGGATCTAGTGACGCATGTCCAACATTTCAAAACTACCATGGCACCCATGAGCCTCACCCAAGCAAAGAGAGATGCGATGATGTGCAAGCTGTTCCTAACCACCCTCTACGAAAATGCACAAAAATGGTTCAGAAATCTACCTCCCAGGTCTATAGACTCCTTCCCACAATTCGCCAAATTATTTATTACCAACTACGCCTGTAATAAACCCTTGAGAAAATAATCTCATCACCTCTTTTCAATTATGCAAGGGGAAAAAGAGCCCATTGAAGGATACATGAAGTGATTCAGAGAAGAAAAAATGGAAATCATTGATTGCCCTAGTTCTATTGCTATAGAAACCTTTAGGTGGGGCCTGTTAAAAGATTATGACCTGTTCATGGAATTAATTAAAATAGTACCACGTACCTTGGAGGAAGCATATAGAGAGGCCAGAAAGTTTATCAACTTGGAAAGAGAGCTTAGCCTAACCAAAGACTGTTGAATTACAGAAGAGTTTATCCCAGCCCCATAAAAAGAAAAAAAGAATGAGCATGGACCAACCACACCAAACTTACATAAACAAACAATTTATTACAAACAACAGGCAAGTAGGAAATTGGTCGGTAAACAGAAATTGGGCGGTAAACAAAAGCTACCCGGATAACAGGGAAACATGGGGAAAAACACTATCTCCCTTTAGGGGCCCTCCTTTAAAAGTTGATCTAACCCAGATTTGCACAAAGGTATGTAAAAATTATATTTGCACAACTTTGTAAGAGAAAGCCAATTTGTTCTGATCATGACTAGACATTTGAGTAACAATTTCATCATTCATGGAAAGTTTACTAATGAAATGACATTCTACATCAATATATTTGGCACTCATATAATGCTATTCCTTTTCTCTCTTCTCTCTCTCTCTCTCTCTCTCTCTCTCTTCTCTCTCTCTAGTGAGTAATTGTTTGGTTATCACATACCAACATTAGTGGTTCTTCGAACTCGAACTTGACGTATAGCTATTTTAGTAGATTTTTAATTGATATATAAGTTCACAAACATTTTTAGCAATTGTTCTCTATTTACTCTGACTTTGTAACCACACTTTATCTCTTACTGTTCCATGTAATCCAAATGCTTCCAATAAAAATACATCCTATCATAACTTTTCAAACCTACTAAATCAACATCAAAGTACCTAATAACATCAATATACTCAATTTGCTAAAAGATAACTAAACCAAAGGTTTACTTTAGATATCTTACGACCATGCAACATGAATCAGAATGATATTGATGTGGATCATGCATATATTGACTCAAGGTACTCTCTGTCAAAGAAATATACAGATGTGTAACAATAAGATAATTTATGAGTAAAGCTTAATTTTATATCTTTTACATCTCGAAGTTGGGGAATTGCCACATCTATTATACTGAATATTTTGATTCATAGGAGAGTTAGTCGATTTATATCCTAGCATACTAGTATCCATCCATAAGTCTTACATATATTTTCACTGTGACATTATTAATCCTTATTTTCAGTAAGCAACCTCAATGCCCAATAAATATCTTAACTAATCTAATTCGTTTGTTTGGTTTCACAAGTAGACCTTCACTTCCTTGATACATGATCCATCTAAATTTACCACTAGAATAACAATACCATTAGTAGTATAAAGCAAAATATTGAGTGATTTGAATGACATTACTTAAAATTAAAAAAAATTAGGACACCACGAAATTTTTCAAACCAGGCATAGTGAGATTGTTTCAAGCTATAGATAACTTTCTTAAGTCTTACATTTAATATGTGCCTCCCCATAAGAAATAAACCCAAGTGGTTACTCCATACTTATTTTCTCATGTATGATACCATATAAGAAAGCACTCTTGATATCAAGCTCAAACAAGGGCTAGACATAATTTACAATTATAGGGATTATTAAAATACAAGCTGTGTTCAAACTAGTAATAAGAGAAAGATTTTAACAAATTCAACATCATAAGTTTAAGCGAACCTTAGCAACCAACCTAACCTTCAGTTTCCCTATTGTACCATCAAGAAAGAACTTGACAGAAAACATACTTGAAACCATCAACTTCTTTTCCATGTGGTAAATCTATCAATTAAGTACCATTTTTTGTAAATACCCTTATCTCTTCCTTTAGGGATAGACGCCAAGCAAGATGAGCCCGGGCTTTTTCAATGGATTTGGCTAAGGTAACAATTGATTGGATAGTAGAGAAAGTAGGGAAATATCGATGGAGAAATTCCAAGCAATGTATGTTAAATTTGGGTCTAACTCCATCTCAAAACCTAGGTTTTGAGATGGAGGATTGCCCTCATTTATATATGAGTTGTATATTTCATGCCCAATCGATGTGAGATTTTTTAATACTCCCCCTCACATCGGTAGTTCATCGATGGACGATGGTAGGCTTACAACTGTACAGGGTGAGCTTTGTCTGCTCTGATACCATGTTAAATTTGGGCCTAACTCCATCTCAAAACTTAAATTATGAGATGAAAGATTACCCTAATTTATATAAGAGTTGTATATTTCATGCCCATTTGATGTGAGACTTTTTAACAATGTAACATTTTGAGATAGAGGGTATTTAGAAGGACAATGAATAGTCTTAATGGCTTGGTGAAACACAATAGAGATATGGATCAAGTGATCATTGTAATTTTTGGCCTAATATTTAGAGTAAACAACTTTCGAGGTATCCTAACTATGATTCATTTTACATAAATATGCTTGAATTTTTTTTTCTCTACATAAAAATACCTAAACTCTTATTTTGTTAACACGTAAATATAGTTTTGTGATTAAGTTATACCACGTTAACTAATTAGTTACAACGTCAGCTAATCAGCTCACATTAAAATCAATTAAATTTTACCACAATAGTTAATTAGTTGACATGCTAGCTAATTAATGCTCATTAGCTTAATGTCAGAATTTAATCACAAATAAACATTTATGCATAGACGAAACAAGAGTCTGAGTATCTTTGTATAGAGAAAAATAGTTAAGACATATTTGTGTAAAATTGACAAAAGTTTTGGTATCTTGAAAGTTGTTTGGCTTAATATTTATTTATTTTATTAATTAAATGGTAAAATTTATGATAAAATTGATTAAATTAGACATTTTTGTATAAAAGGGAGAAAATGAGAATTTTTAAGAAATATTTTTGATTTTTTTTATGAATTTCATTTTATTAGGTGGATGTGGATAGGAAACAAGTGGATGAGCTTAGCAAGTTTTATAAAATCCATTGTAGTATGCAGGTGGATGTTGTTAGAAAATACGAGGATGAATGCAGATGCAACTACTTTCTAATCTCATCGCATGACACGTGATAACAACGAATTCTCTCCACAATCTCAGGTGCTATATGTGTCGTCTACAAATTTGTGGCCGTCCTATAAGTTGTATATAATGAATATTATGAAAAATTTGAAGGTATAGATAGATATTAGCCATCATATATGTTGACATATAAGACGGTTATACTATAAAGTCTTTAATTAATTAATTTATTTTTTTGTCAAACTATAAAGTCTTTAATTAGGTTATATGCCCTCAGCCTTCTCATTTTGTGTTCCTTTCTTAGCCTCTTAATCTCGACCCTCTCAGCCCCCTCATCCTCAGTCTCATCCCTCTTCCCTCAGCCCAGTCGCTATTTGCCAGTCACTATCGCTCCTCTTCGACCCCCTGCCACTGCCAGGTTTGAAGATACGGGTTTTCTCATCTTGGTTGCTCCAAAGCTAATCTGTATGCATTTCAATAGATGAAAAAATTTTGTTTCCTTTTTCTACTGTTCTTTTTTTTTCTCCTCGCCCTTTGTTAGGGTGTAGAATGTCAGTTGCAGATAAATAAAAAATAGAAATATGGTGTTTTATACTGTAAAATTTTGACTTACGAGAATTTAGTTCTTAGTCTTCACCCCAATTCTTGTTCTTCATTTACAGATGGAAGCTGCAAGTATTATGAATGGAACAATATGCTATGTGATGGTTGTTACTTCAACCAGACTTTATTCTTTCACTGGTTCTGGATCTCTAGAAGCAAGTTCAATTCTAAACACATAATAAATTCTTTCACTATGACTCAAAAATCCTTATAGCTGTAAGAAATGGCTAAACACATAATAAAAATAGGAAATAATTCCCTTTGAATTCTTTGCATTTTCATTTCATCTTTTATGTTATGTTTAGTTCGATGGAATAAAATGAAATCAGAATTGATTTTTTTTATTTTTGTGTTTGATTGGGTTGAAAAATTAGAATGTAATCGATTCTTAAAGGAATTCTACTTCCTTAAGGAATCATAATTCTATTCCCATCTCAATTTTACTCCAAATCTAAATATAAATCTAAACTCAAATCTCAAAACCTTAAATCTAAAATTTCAAATCTCAAAATCCTAAATTTCAAAACCTTAAATCCCAACACCCAAAACCCTAAATCCCAAATCCTAAAACCCTAAATTCTAAATCTTAAATTCCATAACCCTGATTCCATTATCATCTTAGTTTTTTTTCAAATTTTACCCCAACCTCAAATATAACCCTAAACCCAAATCTCAAAACCCTAAACCCAAAATCCCAAATCTGAAAACCCCAAATCCTAAATTCCAAAACCCTAAATCCTAAACCTTAAATCCCAAAACCCAAAACCTTAAATCCCAAAACCCAAAACCTTAAATCCCAAATCCTAAAACCTTAAACCCTAAATCCCAAATACCAAATTCCATGACCCTAAATCCTAAATCTTAAAACCCTAAACTATATTTAGAAAAATAATAATTTTAATCATAAACCTTAACCCACAAATATAACCTCAAATCCTAAATCCCAAAACTATAAACCCCAAATCTTAAATCCTAAACCCTAAACCCTAAACCCTATTTAGAAAAATAATAATTTTAACCCTAAACCTTAATCCATAAATA
The DNA here is from genome assembly GCA_030763125.1 of Hippophae gyantsensis. Taxonomy (NCBI): domain Eukaryota; kingdom Viridiplantae; phylum Streptophyta; class Magnoliopsida; order Rosales; family Elaeagnaceae; genus Hippophae; species Hippophae gyantsensis. The sequence goes on along the minus strand of CM061032.1, from coordinate 45,835,925 downwards.
TAATCCTAAACCCTAAATCATGAATCCCAAGTCCCAAATCTTGAAACCCTAAACCCTATTTAGAAAACTAATAATTTTAACCCTAAATTTTAACCCACAAATATAACCCTAAACCTTAAACCTCAAATCCCAAATCCCTAAATCCCAAACCTCAAAACCCTAAACCCTATTCAGAAAAATAAAAATTTTAATAATATATTTTCTTTTTAAGTAATAATTATTTAAAAAATAATGATTTCAATAATGTATTTTGTATGACGAAAAAATAATAATTAAATGATATTATTTAAACTTTACTAAATATATGAGTATTAAGGTAATATACAGTATTTTTCATTTCATTTAAGTTGTAAACCAAATATTGTAATACTGATTCCTTCTTTAATTCCAATGGTCAAACCAAACAAAATTGTTTCCTTTCCATTCCATTCCCATTCTCATTTAGATTTCGATTCCATTCTATAAACCAAACGCCACCTTAAGGGAAATACTTGATGTTTTTATTGGATGATTTTAATTGATGCATGAAAATTGTATTTTATTTCTTTATAAATCTTTTTATTTGATTCTTTTCTTAATATTGATATTACGCACTATTTTGAGCTTCTTCTTCTTTAAACATATGCAAACCATTAACTCATTTATTTACAAAAACTCTATTCGTATATATCTTTGATTGAGTGCTTGAACCTACAAGATTAGTATAATATTGAGAGTAGGGGTGTCCACTGGTCCGATTCGGTCCGGTTGTGGGGAAAAAAATTTAATCAGACTGGACCATTTATATTACATAGACCGGACCAGACCGAACTGTTTGAAACAGTTTTAATTAATACAAATCGGACTAGACCGTTTGATTTATAAAATCGTTCGGTCCGGCCAGTCTGGTCCATTTTCTGGTTTGGTTCAATTTTTAGACACTTTTAATGAGAAAATAATGTGGAAATTTTAATATATTATTAAACCGGTTCGGTTTGGTTCGACCAGTTTCAAGATTAATACAAACCAGACTGGACCGTTTGATTTGTAAAACCGTTCGATCTGGTTCGGTTTGGTCCGATCCGGACCGGTTTATGGACACCCCTAATTGAGAGTATGACTTGTGAGGTTTAGAGTTGAAGCAAATTTAGACTCCAAACATAGATATTGGGTAAATCAATATTGATACACTTTTGATGTGGACTATGAATTTGTGATTTTTTTAACTAATTTTGCAATAAACTATGAATGTTTAGGATATTAATTTAACTTATGCTTTGGATTTTAATTATGAACTTAAAAGATACTAAAAACATTCATTTTAATTTTTACTTTATGTAATTTTAATTCTTATTTTGTTATTTGTTTTGTAATTTTTTATTACTTGATGTTTGTAGGTATCATCTCTAAAAGCCTTCACAAGACTTAAACTCATCCACTAAGACAACTTAAGAGTTTAAAAACTTGTTGTATACACTAAATGCAATCGTGTCAATCTACATAAGTGATTTAAGATAATATAATTGATCGGTGCAAAACTGCAAGTGTACAGTATCGTAATTTTATAATAAAGTGATAAGAAGAGTATCGTCCTTGAAGATTGGTAACTTACTTTTGACAAATACCAAAATTATACTAATCTCAATTTTATCTAAAAAATCACTAAGGTTGTAATTGAAATTTAAAATAAAATCAATTTAAAGTGAATATGCAAAAGAAAATAAAGAAGTTCAAAGATTAAATTAATAAGAAGAAAAATTCTAGGATTTTGAAGAGGAATAAATGCACAATTCCTCTGCACTTGTTCTCCATAATAGTGCTTCAATCTCTAACTGTTAACTTTGAATATATTCCTTGCCTTGTCTTTCAAGTCTATTGCTCCAAAAGTGAAAACTTTGTCAATTGTATAAGGACATGTCCATCTTGATCTTAACTTACCTAGGAAGAGTTTTAGTCGTGAATGTAAGAGAAAAATCTATTATCCTAGAGCAAAATCACGCCTAAGAATATGTTTGTCATGCCACTTCTTTGTGCGTTCTTTGTAGATCTTTGCATTTTCATAAGCATCGTTTCGAAACTTATCCATCTCATTCAATTGAAGAAGTCACTTTTCCCCTATTGCATTCAAATCAAAATTAAACTTCTTTATAGCCCAATAAACTTTATGCTCCAACTCAATAGAGAGATTACATGCTTTTCCAACCGAAAATTCATCCATGAAATTTTCATTATATCTTCCACCATATCAAAAAATAGCCATCATGCAACGTTGCAATATTACTGGGCATTGCACAATTCAAAGGGCATCCTTTTAAAAGCAAATATTCTGTAAGGGCATGTGAATGTTGTTTTCTCCTAATCTTCAGGGGCTATGGCAATCTAGTTATACCATGAATGACCATCTAAGAAGTAATAATAGGGATATCCAACTAATCGATCTAACATTTGATCAATGAATGGAGGTGGAAAATGATCCTTTCTTGTTGCTTTGTTCAACTTGCGGTAATCTATACATACACGCTAACCCATGATTGTTCTTGTAGGAATAAGCTCATTGTTGTCATTTTTCACCACCGTCATTCTACCTTTTTTTGGTACAACCTGCACTGGACTTACCTATGAGCTGTTTGAAATAGCATAAATAGTTCCAGCATTAAAAAGCTTTAGGATTTTAGCTCTCACAACCTCCTTCATTACTGGATTTAATCTTCTTTGGGGCTCAATTGATGGTTTGTAAGGTTCCTCCATTAGAATCTTGTGCATGTAAATCAATGGACTTATACCTTTTATGTCAGAGATAGTCCATCCTAATGCTTTTCTATGCTCCTTTAACATATGTAATAAAATTTCCTCATCTTCGGGTGTAAGTGATGCCACAACAATCACTGGAAAGGTGTAATTATGACCGAATAACACAGCGAAGATGATTAGGAAATTTCTTCAACTATGGAGTTATAGTTTGCTACATTTTTTTGTAGAGATTACAGAATCTATCTTTGCTACCATTGGCTCCAGTCTCTCCACTTTTGTGCTACATGATGTAACCTATTGCAATGCTTCCAAGGAAAAGGCATAGTGGAGAAATTCTTCACTAACAAAAGGTAAATCAGGTTCACAAACAATAGAGTTTTTAAAATCATAAGCATGAGATGAAGTGGTGATACATTGTTCTAGGTGATCGATCGACGTATCTTTTTGAAAGGTTTTTAGTACACATTGCTCAATGACATCTACTCGAAAGAAAGTGTTTGGATCTTCAGGAAATCTCATCGCTTCGTAGATGTTGAATGTAACCTCTTCCTTGTTCACTCTCAATGTTAACTAACCCTTTTGAACATCTATTAAAGCCCTTCACGTAGCCAAGAATGGTTGGCCAAGAATTAGTGGGACATCTTAGTCTTCATCCATATCTAACACTACAAAATCAGCAGAAATAATAAATTTATCCACCTTTACCAATACATCTTCTATGATTCCACGTGGATACTTGATGGATCGGTCTGCTAGTTGCAAAGAAATTGTTGTTTATTTCATCTCTCCAAGTCCCAATTTCCTATAAATAGACTGTGGCATAAGATTAATGTTTGCTCCAAGATCACATAAAAATTTACCAAAAAATGAATTTCCAATATTGCAAGGCAAAGTGAATCTCCCTAGATCTTTTAATTTTTGAGGTAATTTCTTTTGAAGAATGATATTACATTCTTCAAAAAGCTTCAATGTTTAGAAATCCTCCAAGCTTCTTTTCTTAAAAATGATGTCCTTTAAGAATTTGACATAATTTGGCATCTGTTCCAAGGCATCTACAAAAGGAATATTTATGTGAATTTTCTTAAAAATATCTAAACACTTAGAAAATTGTTGATCTAATTTTTGTTTTTGAAAATGTTGAGGATAAGGTAGTGGAGTAGAGAGAATAAGGGGATTGTCAGGAATTGAAATTGATGGAGGCATATCAATCTCTCTTAGTGTATCATTAAAAATCTCCTATTCTTCTACTTTATTATTGCTTTGGCCATTGTTTGGAGCTGTAGGGGTGGCTTTTGTTTCCTTTGATGGTGACCTCTCAATTTCTCTTCCACTTCTAAGTGTAATGGCCTTGCATTGTACCTTTGGATTCACTTATGTATTACTAGAAAAATTCCTCTTTGTTGAGCATTGATGGTTGTGGCTAGTTGCCCATTTTGCACTTCAATATTTTTCATAGTGGCTCCCATATTGCTAAAATGAGTCTTTATGTTATCCATCTATGAATCACTCTTTTTAAACCTTGATTTGGTCTCATTAACAAAGGAAACCATAGCATCCTCAAGTGACATCTTCTTCTCGCTTAGTTAACTATCAAACCCTAGAGGAGGTTGCAACACATTCTTTGTGTTTCCATAAGAGAAATTCTCATGATTTCGAAGCCCAAGGTGGTAGTAATTTAGCATAAGATTACCACGATAATTGTAGTTCCGATTGTTGATGTATTGAACCTGTTCTTGACTTGTTTCATTCATCATAACTATCATACTTGAAGTTGTAACATATTTTGTACTTTGTGGTATTCTTTGGGTGTTCAAGGTTGAAATTTGATGAGATAGAGAAGTTACTTGAGCTGAAAGGGCAGTAAACAACTCCAATTCATGAATCCCAGTAAATTTCTTAGCCATAGATCTTGCAGTTGGCCATTGATAGTTGTTTGAGGCCATTTCCTCTAAAAGAGTAGTAGCACCTTCAACTGTCTTTGACATCAAAGTTCCACTAGAAGCAACATTTATTATGGTTCTAGTTTTCATATTTAACCCATTATTGAACATTTGAACTTACAACCAATCTGGAAATCCATTTTGAGGGCAACGTTGAATCATATCTTTATACCTTTCCCATACTTCATAGAGTGTCTCAAAATCATTTTGTCTGAATTGACCAATCTTACTCCCGAGTTGGGCTATTTTTGTAGGTGGAAAGAATTTAGCAAGAAACTTTTCTACCATGTTCTACCAACTAGTGATCCTTTCTAGTTATAGAGATTGTAGCCAAATTCTAGCCTTGTCCCTCAATAAAAAAGGTAACAATCTTAGTCTAATGGTGTCTTCAGTAACACCATTCATCTTTATAGTGTCAAAAATTTCTAAACAAATTGCCAAATGAATATTGGGATAATTAACTGGAAATCCGCTAAATTAGGTTTGTTGCACCATATTGATTGATAACTGTATTTTATATAGTTATTTTCACCTATTTTATTAATTATAATTGCTATGTTCTTGATGTTTTTAGTTAATTTTCGATTAATAAATTAGTATTTATTGTTTTTTATATATTTTAAATAAAATTAAGTAATTTGTATCGAAAACGTACTTAAATGCAAATTTGTACCCAAAAATATAATTTCAAATAAAAGAGTGATTAATTGCAATTTATAAAAGTTGAAAATATAATTTAAATTAAATTTGGGCTTCATTTTAATTATTAAAAGTTTAAAAATTTAATTTAAAATTAGCAAAGGGCTTAATTGTAATTAAAGAAAGTTTAAAATGTAATTTGAATTAAATTTGTGGGTCAAAATATAATTAAGAAAATTGAATTTTCTGCGCAGATTAGAAGAATCACGCGCTAACAACAAGCGCCAAAGGTGGACCGTCGATCAAAGAAGGAACGGCTACGATTGGCGCGTGTAGATCAAACCCGACCAAAGCGAATGGATGCAGGGAAGATTCCTTCGCGCGGCTCGGCGTGTCAGTGGGCCCCCACCGCCGCGCGTGCCGGCGTGCGGTGGGACCCACGTGTCGGCCACACGTACGCCAGTGCGGCGTTGTTCTCCGTGCGGCCGAACCACGTGCAATCTTCCCCGAGCTAATCAAAGTCTTCCACGTGTACCAATTTTCCCTTGAACGAATCATCGACGGACGCGTGGCACATATCGGAGGACGCAAAGCACGTAATCTCACACTCGTTATAGCCGTTGCGCAACGTTGCGCGCGCCCCAATCCCGTGCGATAAATCTTCGTGCGCCCGTTTCCCCTCAACGAATGAGACGCTGCCACGTGTCCCACTAATTGTGTCCGCGAATCAGAACGCGACACGTGGCAGCGTGGAAGAAAATTAAAACAGAACGCGCAGCGTTCCACCCACTCCCTCGATCCCATTTTCGATACACTTTTTGTCCCCCCACGCGTTTAATTTAATATTTTCGCCACACCATTTTGTCCCCCGCGTAGATTTTAAATTAATATTTTATTGATGTATTTTTTTCTATAAATAGGAGATAGTTTTTAGTTGTAGAAAAGTTTGGTTGGAGTAGTTTTTGGAGTAGAGATTTAGTTTTAATTTTCGAAAGTTTTTAGAGTGTTTTAGTTTTTTCAGTTTGTAATTTTTATTGTGTTTGTGTGTTGGACGGCAAAACACGCAGAAGCCATTTTTGGCTTTTGTTGTGTTTTGCGTGTGCCAAATAATTGTTTTAATTAATGTTTTAATTTTATTTCTGCTTCATCTTAATTTTCTGTAGTTGTTATAAATTTTATTTTAATTTTATGAAGTAATTTAATTTTTCTAGGGTTGCATTTAATCTAAATTTATGAAGCTTTAATTTTAATTATTTTTGTTAGATTTATAAGACGTTCGATTTGTTCGTTTTATTTTGTTCTTAATGCTTTTTGATTATTTACGAATCTTATCAAAACGATCCGTGGCACATGAATAAACTTGAGAAAGGCATTTGTGTGTGTATTGCTCGTAAATAGAATGACATGTATGATGAAGGATAGAGATATACCCTAATTGTATGTGTGGCCATTTGAAAACTTAGAACGTAATGAATCTCGGTAAATTTAATTTTCATAGAGATATAGTAAATTAATTTAACGAGGTGTGTTTATACGGAGCTCGAAAGAGATGTATGAATAATAAAAAAAGAAGTTTTCGGTTGACAAATTAAATGTACTAAAAAAATATAAATCAAAAGAAAATAATATGATTTGAGTGGATTAGTTTTGGTGAAAAATTGCAATCCTAGAATTCTTTTATTTTCTTATTTTACTTTTTTATTAACCAACGATTATTTTGGATAAAATCAGAAAGATATAATTTTAGTACTCACAAATTATGGTAACAAATCCTCGTGGGATCGATACTTTACTTACAAATCTTTATTACTTGTGACCGTGTATGCTTGCACGAGTTCGTGTGTTGAAAAACACGCAACATTGATCAACGCAAGTTTGAGCTCAAAATTATTGGCATTAATGGTCTGGCATCTTACACATAAGTAATTGTCATTCACAATTGGCCTTACATAATCCTTTAAGGTGCTTGGCGGTACATTCTATTCTTCTTCAGCCATGACTACTACTTTTTTCTTTCTTCTTTCTTCGTGACCTGAAGGTTCTTTTAATCTTCGAATAAAAAAGAATAATGTTTTGAGTTCTAGCACGGTGCATCTAACTTTAAAAACACACCTAGAGAAAAATAAAAATAAAAATGAAATAAAATATAATTCTAAATTAAAACCAAGATTACTTTGTATCAATATTGGAAAAAAATAAGAAAAAATCAATCCTCGATAATGGTGCCAAAAACTTGATCGGTGTAAAACTACAAGTGCACATTATCGTAATCTTATAATAAAGTGGTAAGAAGAGTACCATCCTTAGGGATTGATAACTTACTTTTGAAAAATACCAAAATTATACTAATCTCAATTTTATCTAGAAAAATCACTAAGGTTGTTGTAATTAAAATTTAAAATAAATTCAATTTAAAGTAAATATGCAAAAGAAAATTAAAATGTTCAAAGATCAAATTAATAGGAAGAAAAATTCTAGGAAATCGATTTTACCTTATTTTGCCTTACTCAGCTAGATAATTTAATTTAATTCTCTCTATATTTACTTATGTCAAAATATTCCAGATGAATCATATAATTTCCTTTTTTGATAGTAAATTACAAGACTAAAATTATCTAATTAATGACCAATTAATTAAAAGAAATAAACTCAGAATAAATCAGACAAACACGAAAAGAAATAATTCAAATTAACATAGAAAATTAAGCATAGTTTGGAATTAAATTACATCTTTTTCCTAAAATAAAGAAAAATTAATTCATATTGAAAATTATATTTAACATAAACGAATTCACCATAATTTTCTGAGAGGAATTAAAAGAAAATTGACTTGCAAAAAGAATCTACTTTTGCGTTTTTTTGTCGCGCTTCTGCTCCTCTTTTTCTTCTCTCTCTCTCACACACACACACACACACACATATATATATATATATATATATATATATATATATATATATGTATATGTATATGTATATGTATCCTATCAGCCTCACGTTTCTTACTTTATATATATGTATGTCATGTTCACATGTTCCTTCATCTAATATATATGTCATGTTCATGTGTTTCTTACTTTAAATTTGAGAGTCCTTATATGACATGCTTCTAAAATTTTGTATCTTCATTATCTTCAAATCTATAATAAAATTTAAATAATAATAATGAAGTATAAATTTAATAAAAAATAAATAAAATTAGACTAAAGTTAAAGTTGAGAAGTGATAAATTATGTCAAATTATGTAAGTCATTAATAATTTTTTTATTTTAATTTTTAGTTTTTCGCTTTCCTTACTAGAGACTAAACGGAAGCTGGTTGGAGATTGTGATGGTGCTTGAAAAATACTAAATATTACGTGATTTACATGCACTTTAGTATCAAAATTGATTTATATTTACATAATTTTATTATTATCTAAACAAATCTATATTTTTGAAATCATGAGTATGTTTTACTCTTTTTTAAGTATTTTTGGCTTCAAAATTATCCGACTGATAAATACTTGGAAAATGGTACCTAGAAGTACTCAATTGCAACCAAAGAAGAATAAAAGAGTAAAAACATATGTACACCTTACATATGTATCAACCAAGCTTAAGGGGATCAAATACAAAGAAAGTTGAAGACACATAGAACAATGCGTGCCACGATGGTGCTATAATTAGTTAGATTATGAATGAGTTGCATACCAAATTGATATAGACTACAATTGTGGGAAAAATGTGACATGGCACCAGACCATATAATCCACTTTTTTTTTCCTTTTTGTCACATTTTTTCACCTATATAAAGGACCTTTCAGTCCCTTAGAAAATCTCCCTCAACTCTCTTGTCTCTTTCTCTTAGTTTTAGTTTCTTAGTTTCAAAATTTTTCTCTAAATTTTGAGAGTTGAAGAAGTTTAAATTTATGTAATAGTCATTTTCAATTCAATAAATAGTTTAGATGGATCTATTTAGAGGTTTTTTTTAAATACAAAATAATACTGAAGTTTTGCATATTGAAAGATACAATTGAGGTATTAATTTTAATTATATTCTTTTATTTTTAGAGTGTTTTTTTAATTCTATAATTAATTTATTGATCCTTTATTAAATTGAGCAAGTTAGGTTGAAAATAATATGGGATATTAGTAAGGTTATTCCTGTGAAGTATATATTGACAAAATATTTTTCATAATAAACTTAAAATTTGAAAGTTATATTTAGGATTTGATTATTTGGATTTGATTTAGAGTCAATACCCTTATATTTTAGATTTGATTACTTGGATTTGAGTTATATCTTATTTCAAAGATTATTATTAGAATTATTATTTGAAAATATATCAACGATATATGTTTTTTGTATTAATTTTAAAATATAAAAGTTAGTTTCATATATATATCAATTTTAAATCGTTTTGACAACTTGAATGAAAGTCCTTAAGCAATGATTAGATAGTTTTTGATTTCCTTAAAAATAAATAATAATTTAATATTAATCAATTGGTGATCTCCACCTTAGGATATTAATTTATTTTTATTAACAAATAATATCAATTTATGTAGTTATGTTTTACGTATCATTTTGAAAGATATATGGGTGTGTTCAAGGAATATGTGTGTGATTGTAATCGGCATGAGGGTTGCATGATTAGATGATATATTGTAAAAGAGTGCATTGAATTTTGTTATGAATACTTTAGTAGTGTTGATGCTATTAGAAATCGCACCAACAAGTTTTTCATGGATCACTAACTATTAGATGTTGGTAATCCAATATCTAGTGATAATTTATGAGTTTAACCGGAAGCAATTTCATTGAATAATCCTAACAAATAACAAGGATGTTGAACCATATATGGAGTTAGCATCCAAAAATTATCACATTGCTTTATTGATGTTCCTTTATTCTTTAAACTATAGTAATATTTATAATAATATCATTATTAGAATACTTATGAATATGTTAAAAGGAGACTCACATTATAAGGAAATATGAGGAGAGAAATGGGTGCAAGATGAGTACAATAAAAAATTTATAAATTGATTGCATCAATATGTAAGTGATGAAAAACATAAAATCAATTTCAATTGAATTTGTGAATGTGGACATTGTTTGATCATTGTGCATTTTGCAATAGATAGATTATTGATCAAATTAAAAATCCAAATCACTCGATAACCAACTCTTTGGAATGACTCACACATTATCCAAAATATATAGTGAAGATGTCCCCTGATATTCTCATCAATGGGTGCAAATTTACTATTAAAGTAAAGGATCACTTGCATGTAAATCAAAATAGTGGAGTGAACTTGGTAGATTCTAATAATGACAAGTTTGAGAGGTTGATTTTATGGGATAAGTGACATGATTATCCCATAATATGAGACATATTATGAGATAATTCAAGAAATTTTAGAGGTTGATTATGAGGCATTTAGGGATATAAAGCAGACAAATTAGGTTTTACCCTTATGGACCTATCAAGAATAGACAAGAAAAATGATCATTTTATCTTGGCCTATAATGCAAAACAAGTTTTTTTATGTGTATAATCCAATTGACACAAGATAGTCGATTGTATTAACGTCCTCTCAAAAAGAGTTTTGCCATGGAAATAGCACCATGGAAAATGATGTACTTAACTTGTCATCTAACCTTGAATGTTTCCTTATTGATGTTCCAAATTTAAATCTAGATTCTAATAATGAGATTATAATTCATCAATGTATCTACGTAAAGAGATTGATGGAACTTACATATAAGAAGAAAAACATAGAGTAACTTACTTGCTGCATATAGAAGATATATACAATGTGTTGACTTAATAATTCTTATGAAATTTCTTTATGTTTATACTCTAACATATTAAAATATTAACTAATATTTTTTTGTCTTCTTTGTTTAGCATCAAATATGACAAGTTTGATGCCAAAATGAATGATGTGGTCAATCAATCTAATTATGTAGATATGAAGGATTCTGAAGATATATGCGAGAAAGTACAAATGGAAGGGTGGTGCAATATACCTGCTCAAATTGATGACCCAAATGCTTCCCCAGTTGTTGATATTGATGGAAATGGAGGCCATATAAATGATATAGGGGAAGAATCTAAGACAAAATTTTGGTAAATTGGTGAGAACAATAATACCAATCAATATTATGGACCAGATAAAAGTTGTAAAATAAGAAAAAACAAAATTTTTTGGAAGAGTATTAATATAAGACTAAATTTTCAACAAATGTAGTAACATTCATTTATGAAAAATGTTGTGACTTATAATTTGATTATGACTTTTTTATGTTAGTTATAGCCTTCATGAGGATTGGTTAAGACATTGTTCTTGGATAGCGAATTCGATATGGAATGACTTTAAAAAAAAGAACTTAATGTTCATTATGTAAGACCTTACCTAAACTCGTTAAACCTAGAAAAGTTGTACATAAAGTCACCAAAAATTCCTTGGATTAAAGATGTTCATTGAGAAGACTTTGTCAATTATAAACAAAATGAGAAGTTTTAGGTATTGTTTAAATAGACTTATTATTTTTCACAATGTCTAGTAATATATTCAATTAATAGAATTAGTTTATGGTTATCAATAAATCTCTTGTAGGGAAATATCTAGCGATCCAAAAAGGCGTATAACAAGAACAAATTCCTAGACAAGAGTGGGAGAACAAGCATTCCTAGGACCAAAGTTAATATGGTAAGGTCATTTAAATTCTATAATAATACTAGACATAATTTTACTGTGTCAAATTGATGTATATATTGGGTATATATTTTAATGAATGAATAAGAGAAAGAGTTAGGTCATGAAGTCACTGAGTGGACTTGTTAAGAAGACATTAACAAATGAGTAACAAGCATTTTTTGATTTACTTGTAAGTTAAATATTATAATTAATTAAATTTTTATTTACATTTAATCAATATTAGCTAAATTCTTTATTTCTTTTTAGAAAACAAATGAAAAGAAATTAGATAAAGGTGATCGTCCAATTGAACCCAGAAAGGATGTTTTGTTTTATACATTTGGTCCTAATCATCCGAGACAAGGGGGGCTTCACAATATGTGAGTCCAATGCAATATCATCATGTTCTTAGGCAAAAGCCCAAAAATGTGCCATCGAAAGAACATATGAACATAATGAGTATGTATAAATCATCAGATGAAAAACTAACGACGCTAACACAAAGACTTGGTGAAAGGTTGGAAGATCAATCATGTAATTATGCTAATCAAGCTGCAACTACCAAAATATGGATGTTAGTCCCCCTAGGATAACATGGTACCAATTGCTACTCCTAAAGAAGATTCAACAATGAACAAACCTAACTAGTTAATCTAAATAATATATAAGATAAATTGAAAACAACTAGCAACTCTAGAGCAATCACTTAAAAGCATAATAATATATCAGATAAATTCAAATGTGTGCTTAGGTTTGTATTTATAGAATATTTTGAAGCACATTAAGTTAAAAGGGAATTACCATATTTTCCATAAAAATAGTTAAAATACTTTTAAGAAATAAGAACAATACTTTCAAAAGTCAATCCAACTCATAATAGAAATGAATATTATATTCAGAGACCTAACAGCTCGATCGAGTACACATGTCAATTTATCGAACATCTTCTCGATTGATCCAATGATGATTTAATTAATATTTCAAAATGGTGGATTGATCCAGTGATTAAACTCAATCGATCTCTTCCTTGATTGATTGAGTAAATATCTTGATTGAACTAATAATGTAATAAAATCAATTTATTCAGGTAACACTACTCGATCAATCTTGTCACTACTTGATTGATCAAGTAGCCTATTTTCACATTGTTCCTATTGGCTCTGATATGCAATCTACCTTGTACATGAATATATATATCTCATGAAAGGAATCAAATTATAGGATTTATGAAGAAATCATATTACTATTCTCATGCATCAAATGAAATCAGCAAAAATATCAAGTATATGCCTTAAGATGAATGAAAATGCAATGATTTTAAGGGGATTTATTTCCTATTTCTTTTGTAATAAGCATCTCACCACTTGAAGAGCATTACGATCATAGTATTTAGTTATACTATTTATTTCTCTTTTTTTACATAGTCTCTTTTTTATATTCTTTTTTAATATTCTTTCTTTTTTGAATGGACCCATGTATATTGTGTATTTGGTTTTCTTGCTCTTTTCATTGGCTTTAGGGAACACCATATATATATATAATGAAAAAATAATATAGAGAATTAGTCGGTTAAACTGGAATACAATAATATCAGAGTTTTATAAAGTTATATACTGAATAAAGTTTTACAGATTTATAAACTAACAAGAAGTTTTTAACTAATTATGAAAGAAATTAAAAACTTACAAAAATTGGAGAGAAGAGCTTACAAGAATTTACAAGGTTATAATTGAGAGAGGGAAGCTAAGAGAGTTCAGAGAAGGGTGTGCTGAAGAGAAGCATATTCCAAGTTTGTTCGAAGTCTATCTTTAAACTGATAAGAGCTTCCATTTTATAGCCAAATTATTACTGTGTGGAAATGCTTACCTTATTGGTGAACAGTGCCTTGTATGGCACTTGTTACTATTGGAGATGCTTGCACTATTGGTGAATAGTATATTGTTGCTAACTTTTTACTGTTGTTGTTTTGTTTTTCTTGTCGGAACTATAGTACTGGACTTTTACATTCAACATGTGGGCTACCGATACTATAGTGCTGGATTTTTACATTTTACATTATATGGGCTTTAGGCCCATAACACAAATACATATTTTACAATCATATGGGATTAGGATCTATAATATATATATAAGGCTCAATGGCCATTTTATACAAGTTTTCAATTTACAGATTTGGAGGGAAAATTCCAAAGTAGTATTCTTCATTCTTATTTTTGAGGTCTACGAGAGGCTTGGATTCTTCCGAGGTAGAGACATAAAATGTTTTGATGGAAGATTCATTTTTCTCTTTTAAAAGTTGGTGTATGATGTCTAGATATTCTTCTTCTATTTTAGCTAGAGTGAGTAATGTACTTGCATGGGCCTTTTGGGACAAAAACTAGTTTTGTATTGGCTAGATTTCAGGCTTCACTATTCCATAGCCATGGTTGTTGAGTTATTCTTCCATGGTTAGTTTTAAGATTGTCTTGGGGACATTGAATGAAGTCTACCATTTTATTTTATATCTTCTTTTCATAACTACGACCTCTTAGTCATGTGTTGGTTCAGGAAACCATTGGAGCACCCATGGAAGGTAGAATTTTAAAAGAAGATGCATAGAGTTGGGAATCTTCTCTCAAGCTCTATAGGTTTGAAGATGGTTTTGAAAAGGTTATAACTTTCTTAGACTTATGGTATAAGGATATCTGGTATTGATCCAAATAATTTCCACTAGTGGGTAAAGCAAAAGGGTATTTTAGTAGGTTCAATGGTTTTGGTATTGAAATAAAATAACCACGAATGGGTATATTTATTGGTTTTGGATTAGAAAGGTATTGAACCATGCCTATTCATAGTCCCAATAGTTGAAGGTTTTGCAATGGTATTAGGTGCTTTTAAGATTGGTTGGGAAGGTTTTAAGTTTGGGTAAGTCTGAATCCCAATCTGATAGGGACAAGATTTTGAGGATTTTGAAAGTAGAATAAGATGGATCTACTTGGTTATTTGGGTAAAAAAGTGTTTAAACAGAGCACATCTAGTATATTTCAAAATACTTTGATAGTATTCTAGGGTTTTGGTTAGGTCCCATGGTTTATAGAACCAGCTTTTACCGAACATTTGTTGTAAATAAATGTAAATGTAAGGACATTTACTGTGGAATCCTTATTCCACTATTATAATAGTATGAGAAACTTGTTTTAAATATACTCAGATGATTTTGAAAATAATTTTGGAGAGGATACCTCTCTTTTCTCTATCTTAGAGATTATATTGGAGGAAGATGATCCTCCTTTTTCAAGTTTTGAGATTATTTTGGAAGAAGATTCTTCCTTTTTGAGTATAGATATTTTACCTGTGGAGGTTGGGGCCTCTAACTGTTTTTGTGCTTCAATATTTTGAAATAAATTTTGAAGGGTTTTGAGGAGTTATGTGGATTTAGTAAGAGACATTATCCACTCCTGAATCTATTTCGTTCTAAGGTTGGACTAAGATTCTTTTTTTACAACTTCATCCTAAGTAATAATGGATTTTTATAGGAAAGAGGTTTTATTGGTGGTTCTTCTTTTCCTTTTCCTTTTTGTCTTTATGACATGGATGGTTTTATCTATTTTGTAAGAATTTTTGGGTTTGGAAATCTGGTAATGAATTTGTATCTCCTTTAATGAATTCTATGTAGAAATCAAAAATACTTAATATAGCTTGCCATGTAGTAAAAATCTGCTTTGAGGAAATATTTTGAACATCTTTTTATAAAATTTCTTTCGCTGATTTACAATCAATTCTTAATACAAATTGTTGATTTAATAAATCAGATTGAAATTTGGTGATACACAAAATATCTTTTTTAATTTTGAAATAATTTTTCTGACAATCATTCCAGTGGCTAGAGGTGTATTGGACAATAAACTCTTTACCTCTGGTTTTGTTTTAAGAAACCTCTATAACTGATATCACTAGCATTGGTTTCTACAATTTTTGGTAGGTTAGGGTTTGCTAAGTGTAGGCAAGGGATATCGAATACTTGTTTTTATCAGTTTTTGAACTATTTGGGTATGTTCTTCTGTCCAAGGCTCAGGGTTTTTCTTAAGCTTATTATGAAAGGGATTTTCTAAGTAGTTTATATTCGAACAGAGATCTAGAACATAGTTTAAGCTTGCCATGACTTTTTGAAGCAAGGTTTTATTTGTGATCCTATCAGGGAATGTTAGCAATATATAAGGATCGTTTTATGGGAGTGATAGTTCCACAAGACACAAAATTTCCTAAGAGCCTAACTCTGGTTGGGAATAGAGAGATATTTTTTGAAAATAAAACTAGAACACTCTTATTAATAACATAATACAATATTTTGAGATGTTTTGAGAATATAAGTACATCGTTGATGTACACTTTGCAAAATTCTGTATAATAATTAAAAATATCATTCATAATTATTTGGAACTCAAAAGGTGCATTTTTTAATCCAAAGGGCATGAAATTCCATTCATATTGTCTAAATAGAATGGTGAATGGTTTTTTGGTTCAATCTGGATTTGCCAAAAATGAGATTTCATATCAAATTTTGATAATATGCATGCAAAATGAAGTTTTTGTAAAAGATCTTATTTTTTAAGAATCAGATAACAAATCCATTTTAGGGCTTTGTTTAAGGGCTTATAGTTTATAACCACGCGAAGTGTTTGATAACTGTATGTTATACAGTTATTTTCGTCTATTTTATTAATTAAAATTGCTATGTTTTTAATATTTTTATTTCTTTTTAATGTAATATATTAATATTTACTATTAGTTTTTTAAAGAATATATTTTTAAGAAAATTAAAAAATTTGAATCGAAAAAGGACTTAATTGCAAATAATAAAGTCTGAAAATATAATTTAAATTAAAAGAGGACTTAATTACAATTAACAAAAGTCTAAAATATAATTTGAATTAAATGAGGGGTTAATTGCAATTAAGAAAAGTTTAAAAGTTAATTTGAATTAATTTGGAGGGCTAAAATGCAATTAAGTAAACTTTTGCTTTTCTGCGTAGGAAAGGAGAACCACGCGTGCCATATGCAACGTGCATCACGCACCATCCGATAAGGGAATCAATGGTGATGATCAGGCATATGCGATACATGCACTACCCCATACGAGTGGATCATTTCCCAACTAGCACACTGCTAAGTGCGCAAGTGGGGCCCACCTGGCTGCACAGGACAACATTCTATGTGGGACCCACGTGTCTCGCTTACAATATTCCCCTGCGGCGCCAACCACATGCATCATTTGCTCACCACGAATTAAAAGCTACCACATGTCTAGATTATTCTTTCAGATAATCAGATGTTGACATGTGGCATGCGTGATTTGAAATAAAAATGCAGAAATGGCATACACGGTTAGCCTAGCTTTTTGCCCCTGTCTCCCACGTGTGTCTACGTGTCTGAAAAATAATGTCTCCCATTTTGTCTCCCACGAGTAGTATTTTTTTATATTTTATTGGAGCTATAAATAGATGATTATTGTGATGAAAGTGGGAGGTTGGAGAGTTGGACTGTGGAACACGCAGAAGCCATTTTTGGCTTCTGTTGTGTTTCTGCGTGGTCCAAAAATTTAGATAGCAAAAATTTTAATTTTCTTTGTGTCATTCTTCAGCTAATATTCCTTAAATGCTTTAATATTCCCGTATTGTAATTTTAATTTTATTGTTATATAAATTATTTTTGAATGATTTATACGATTTTTAATTTGTTTATTCTATTTGTGCTTAATGCTTTTGATTAATTGGAAGATTAATCAATTGATTTGTGACACATAAATGAACTTGAGAAAGGCATTTTTGTGACACTTAAATAAACTTGAAAAAGGCATTTTTGTGTAATTGTTTGTGGATAGAATAACATATATATATGAAGGATAGGAATATACCTTTATTATACGTGTGACCATTTGAGAACTTTGAACGTAATGAATCTTGATGAATTTAATTCTCATAGGAATATAATGAATTATTTTAGTGAGATGTGTCTATATGGAGCTTGAAAGAGATGTACTATGGATAAAATTAGAAGTTCTTGGTTGACAAATTAAATTTACAAAACAATATAAATCAAGACAAATTAATATGATTCAAGTGGATTAATTTGGTGAAACTGCAATCCTAGAAGTTTCTTATTTATTGTTATAAAATCTTAATTTGTTAAACTCATCAATTTTCGTTTGTTTGGATAAAATCAGAGTGAAATAATTTTAGTACTCCACAAACTGTAGTAACAAATCTCCGTGGGAACGATAATTTATTTATCAATTTTATTACTTGTGACCGTGTATACTTGCACGTTTTTATGTTCTCGTAAAGAGACAACAAGTTTTTGTGGTTGGGAATAGAGAGATATTTTTTGAAGATAAAACTAGAACACTCTTATTAATAACGTAATACAATGTTTTGGGATGTTTTAAGTGTTGTTCAATAGATTTTGAGAATATGAGTACATCGCCGATGTACACTTTGCAAAATTCTGTGTAAGAATTAAAAATATCATTTATAATTATTTGGAACTCAAAAGGTGCATTTTTTTAATCCAAAGGGCATGAAATTCCATTCGTATTGTCCAAATAGAATGATGAATGGTTTTTTGGTTCAATCTAGATTTGGAAAAAATGAGATTTCACATCAAATTTTGATAATATGCATGCAAAATGCAGTTTTTGTAAAAGATCTTATTTTTTAAGAATCAGATAACAAATCCATTTTAGGGCTTTGTTTAAGGGCTTATAGTTTATAACCAGGCGAGGTGTTCCTCTTTCTATCTTAGAAGATTTATTAACATAGAAAGCTGCACAACTCTAAGGTGACCTAGGTTTTGAAATTAATCCTTTAGATTCAAGATCTTGGATCTCTTTTTTGTAGAATTGTTCTAAATTGGCCTTCATTTGAATAGGCCAAGATTTTGTGGGAATATATTTTTCATGGAATTTTGGTTCATAAGGTAGATCTACCATACGATTCTTTCTGTTCCAGAAAGCATTTGGTAAATCTGAGCAAACTTCTTTTTTGAAAAGGTTTTGGAATTCAGAAATCTTTTGTTTTACAAAGTTTGATTGTAATTCTTTTTCAATCTTTTGAAATTGAATTTCATGTTTTAATTGTAAAACATCAGTTTGTTTTCCTTTTATAATAACATATATTTCATTATTGTAAATGAAATTAGCTTTTATAATATTGAGGTTTCTTGATTTTGGTTTTTCTAAAAATGGAAAATTATGTCTTCCATTCTGTGTTTTAGAAAGATTTTATCATACTCTACCCTAAAAGGAGTGATAAGGTTTATAAATGGTGTTCCTAATATCACTTAGTGATGGATATAAAAATTAAGAACAAATTGTGTTTTTAACAGGAAGTTTTGATTCAAAATGCTAGCTTTAACTTTTCCTATAATTTGCATTTTTTAATTGTTTGTTGAAGATAGTTTTTCATCAGTTTTCTTGTGAATTTTTTTTGGAACAAATCCTATTTTAATACAATTTAAGTATGCACCTATGTCAAACAGTGCGACTATATCAATTTTGAAATCTTGTGTAAAAACAAGAGTGATTTTTATGATAAATTTTCTAATTGTTATTTCTTTTAAAACAAAGAGAAAGTCTTATGGAACTTTTTCTACGTTTTCAAGGTTTTGAGGATCAAGCTCCTCTTTTTCTGAATCGCTCTCACTTGTTTCAAAGGCAAGGTGAAAGCTAGGCATAGAATAATTTTTGAATCTTCTTGTCTTTTTTCTTTAAGCTGTTTGATTTTCAATGTAATGGTTTTGATTTAAGCTTGAAGGTCTTGGATAGACCCTTGTGGTTTTTTGTGTTGTTTCTTACTATCTAGGATTGTAGTGAGGTCATAGAGGCCAGTGCTTGTAGAAGGAAGTGTTGAAGGTTTTTCTTTTTATTTCTTGTCTAAGGAGCTAGTTAGATGATCCAGATATTATTTTTGAAGCTCAGGATTGTTATGTGTTGAACAGTGTCAAGAATAAGACATTGTTCTTTGGTGAGCATGTTTATATGTTTTGATTTATCAAAATTAGAAGAAGTTGTAGCTACTTCATCAATTTGAGGGTTTTGATCATCCGAAAAATCTTCAAACCAAGCTTCAGACTTATAGGATTTTATGAGAAGGGTAAAGACTCTCTGAAAGTCTCTTCTTCAAGTTCCAATTCTTGGAATTTTTGGAAAACTCGACAATATTTTGAAATGTGACATTTCTTGCCACATTTTAGCAAGTAAAGTCTTTTGTTTGGAAAGTGGTTTCTAGTTTTGAAAGGTTTTTTGTAGGTTTTTCTGAAGGGTTCTTCTTCGAAAGAAGTCCTTTTGTGTTTTCTGAAAGGTTTTCTATTGCAATTTCCATCGTAGTGCTTGGTTTTAGGAAGGGAATTGTTAAATTATTAACATAGGTTCTTTCTTGGTATGACGAAGTTCTCATTTGAGGTGTTTTTGTAACTTCAAGTCTTGGAAGATTTGAAGTCCTTGTTTTTATGTGATGCTAACTATTTCACCGTAAGTGAGTTGATCATAAGGTATTATATGGTTTCCAAATTTTCTCTTATTTTTTTTCTAACTTTTTCTCCCAGAAAGATTGGAAGTCCTATAAAGAACTTCTCTTTCCAAAAAGGTTGGTTAAAATCTTCCATAAGCATAACTCTTTTAAGGAAGGTTGTTTTGTACCATTGGAATTCACTAAGTTTTTTACACCTAAGATTTAGGAGTAGGTCAGCATGTTTATCTCTCAGGTGTGAGGAGTTACCCATAAAATGCAATGATATAGTTAAGATAAGGGTTGATACATCATCTTGTATAGGTTCTCTATAATGATCAAGAATGGGTTCTCCATGCTATCCAGTTTGGATAGAACTTAAGATATCCAATTGTTGTTGCTTGGTAAGATATAAATCCTACCATCCTTTTAGTTGGCCTGAAAAGCTAGCTATGAGGAGTTTAGCAATTGTTTTATCTGAAGTACCAAACTGGGTTTTATAAGCATTTGATGCCATTGTCATTTGTTGTTAAAGGTTTAGAATTTGGTATTCTGTCATGCCATCAATGTTCCATTCGTAAACGGAAGAGGCATTATATTTTTATTGTATGATTTGGTTTGGTTGGATTCCTATTTCTAATTATAAGGACCTAGTAGGTATTATGGTTATAAGTGTTGGGTTTTACCAATGTAATTTTGTAATTTCAAGAGACGATTCTTGAAAAGCTTCCTCATCTAAGGTACTAGTGTTTTGGTGTAAAACATTAATACTCTGAGCTATAGTTTGAGGTGTTTTTGAAACTATAGGGCCAATGTTAGAGCTGGTAGGTTCTAACCTGCTCATTTGATCCCTAATAGCTTGAAGAAACTCTGTTTGGTTTGATTTTATCTCATTTTGGGGGGATTTTGAGATTTGAAAGGGTTTAAAAATTGGATTTTTGACTCTTTTATCAACATTTTTGCTAGAACTTGAGGGAACATCAGATTGTTGGTTTAGACGTTCCATTCTAGTAAGCTATTTGCCTAAGGTGTTTAGGCTGATATTTGTAAGTTGTTTTGAAAGACAATATTTTTAAGATTGGTTCTAGTATCCTCTTGTGGTTTTTTAAGAGGACGACAGGCTTCAACCTTTTGGTTACTATAAGGAAAATTTATCTATGTGAACGGATGGCGTTCAGCCTCCACTTCACCGTTTTGTGTTTCCCATATAGGAACTTTCTTTTTTATAGTAACTGGTTAGATGGATTTGAAAGGATATGCAATTTGTTTTTTGGATGCATAGATTTCAAACCAATAAAAGAATAAAATATGGATTTTATGTTCAAGAACAAATTTATAAAATTTTTCTTGAATCTTTTTACGAGTATTCAAGAAGTTTTTGAAGAACACTTTTAGTTTTTTCTTTATTATGATCTATATAAAACTCATCCTACAAATATTTTTTATCGACTTCGAAATCATCTTTCTCCAAGACATTCAACTCATAGGCTATGTTTTTCGTTATAGCCGAGGTGGTTAGAGATTAGGGAGATGATTCGTTTTGATCTTGATTTTGGTTTTTTCAGTGTAGACTGGATAAGGTACTAATATAGATATATATGAGGTAGAATACCTAGATTAGGTTTTATATGGTAGGTTTATGATAGAAAGAAAGCTCAAAACTCTTCCTAGATCTATGGTTTCAGAAGAGGGGTACTTTAGTACCTAGAACTAAAAGATATGTCAAAACTGATTTTAACACTACCATTAGAGTATTGGGTTATATCTTTGAGATGTGTGCTTTGTTTGGGTAATAGGTTTTCTGACTCAGGTTAAGTCACTCATTCAAGGAGACACTCATTTGGAACTGTGATTTGGTTCCACTCAATGGTATTTGGTATGATTTTGTTGGATGTAGAGAGATCGGTTTGGAGGGGGAGTGTTTCTCCCTTTTTACTATGAAATATGTGTTTGGTGTTAAACACAGAAATCATGGATTTATAGTGTACTTTAAAAATTAACCCAACCAGGATAGATCCTTCGATCATATCATAATGGTGTGTTTGAATTTGCAAAATGAGTGATTTTAAAATGTTTTTATCATTTAAGGTAACAGTAAAGTTAGGATAACAATCAAATGAAATTAAACCCTTACAGAGACTCGACTCAACTACCTAACAATGAATCTTGGAAGTTTTCAAACCTAGCGTCTCTAAGAGTAGCAAAGATAGATGTGTTGAGACCTTCTTTGGTTAAGGGCTTTAATCCTACTTGGACTAGACCACCATGGATATATTTATAATTTTTTAATATAAATTTTTAAAGAATTTTGAGAAAATAAATTAATGGTTTCAAAAAGTGAAGAAAGTTGAATATCTCTTTCTTCGATTTTAATTGAATAATTAGTTTTAAAAATATTCATTTTACTAGTTTTATAAATATGACCTTTTTGTATTTTGGGTATTTAACAATTATCAATATTTAAGCTTCAACCTCACCTTTGATTTTTCTCTTAGCCTCCTTAAGCAACTCAAAGTGCCTCAAATTCTCATTCATCTCTTGTATGGCCTTGGCCAGTTTTTTCTCCTTGTCAATGGCCTTGCCTTCCCACTTGTTGGTCTTAGCAACCAACATAACATTCTTTGCTTGAGTAGAGATATGGCTCTATTTTTCCACCACGAGGTCGTGCTTTAACCACTCTACTAAGCCCATGAAGTAGCTAGGCCAAAAAACACGAGAAATAATGCTAGGTGAGAAAAATATAAATAAATCGAGACAAAATAAGTAGAAGCTTGAGCTAATACTGACTTGGTATAAGAGCCTACTGAGAATGACCCCAAATTTGACATCCTCACACATGGAATTGTGTTATTTATCATGTACCATGCAAGGGAGTTAACCTCATAATGGTCTTGCCTTTATGGAGCCATACCTTTGTGTAAGGCCACTCCCTTAACTTCTACAGTGAGGTCATTAATAATGCATTTTCTTCTCCTTGAGTCTCTCATAAGGGGGTAGGTGTTTATTGGCTAAAGGTAATAAGTGTCAGAATTTATTAACCTGGCGATGCTACCATGGGCCATATAACATTCAAAGGGGTAGATGTGAGCATAAGCTCATCAATAGTGATGTGTCTTTTTTGTTTGGATAGTGTGGGAGTGGCCTCCTACCTAGAGGACTTGTTCTTCTTTTTTCCTTTGGAAGAGCTCGTCCCTTGGAAGGGAGTTGCACTTTTCTAGGAGCTTTCCCCTTACTTAAAAACCCTACTTTGAAGCTATACCAATAGGGTATCAACATTAAAATCTATGGTATCTTTAAAAACAAAAGGAAAGAGGGATGTTAGATTCTAAAGACTTGATCTAAACAAATAACAGGTTATTTGTAAAAGGCTCGGGGCTAGTTCTACATCATTAAGGATAACTTCAAACCTTCCCCTAAAGTCTCTGGGAAGGGTCTTCCTCTTAGTGGGTGCCCGAGGTTTATGAATTATTCTGTAAAGTGGCTCTACTAAACCTTGCCTCATCAACCCACAAGTAACAAAGCATGGGGTTTTCAATAGTTTCCTCCATTGTGTTTTCTTGGGAAAATATTTCTAGATATTAGCCAATCTTTGCTTAGCCTCTCGGCCCAAGATCATGATAAGAGAACCTATATTTCTTATCACAAGTTTGGTGTCAAACCAGGTACTCCTTATCAGCCTTGCGTCATTATCTAACATTTCTCACCGACCAGACACATAAAAGAAGTACTCCTTCCAGTTCTTCTCGTTCTTGAGAAAGATCACATTTGTGCCCTGATACTGTTTGATTGACATGTAGACCTTCCTCATATCTATGGGATTCTGCTTCAATACATATGCCTTATTGAACTTGGGCATTTCCAACTCGACCCCGAGCTCTCTACATTTCAAGGTGAGACAAAGCGAGTACCTCGACTCATTTGGTATTAGTTGGCTTAACATGAGCTGAGTTCTAGCCAAGAATTTTATTATGAATGGTACAATGAAAACCTGACCCCTAACCACAAGACCTTTTCATGAAACATTGTCCATCCAATTGGAAGTGGATCGCTATCAAGAATACCAGATCTGGGGATCATTATATGAATCAAGGAGGGAATGTTATACGTCTTCCTTAGCCTCTCTTCATCCTAAGGAGATAAACCACTAGGTTTAACTGTGGTCCCCCAACCTTTGGTACGACTTGTGAATTCATTGGTGCCTTTCTTCTTGGATTTTTTTCCTCTATAATCTCCAAACCGATGTCTGGGTATGAGGTACATTCAACCTAATTATAGGTGTTTTCTATGGGAAATACATAGACGTAGAGGGAAGGAGCTTTAACATCTCTTTTTCACTCGAGGAGCTCATTTTGTTAATGGATCCTGATGCATCACTTTCTGCTTGACTCAAGAAGCTGGATATTGAAGGCTCTCCCAAGAAGAAGAGCCCGAGGAGCACTAAGGTAGGACTATAAGGTCAGTAGCCCATGGCGATAACTCTCTATGCATGGTCTTTACAAAATATTACAAAATACAAAATGGTAAGGTATGGGGAGATAGATGTTACCTAAGGACGAGTTTTCAAAGTAAAAGGAGGAATGAATTTAGAGATCGACCTGAAAAGAAATTAGAAAATTGTTAGACTCAAGGAGGTATTCTTAAAAGCCCGAGAAATAGTAAATTATATGCCAAACTATTTTTCTTACCACTCGAGTAGAAAACTTATATGGAACGAGTTGAAAATACAATGCATTTTTGTTCCAATATCCAAAAAATGATGAAATGAATAGACGTTATGGCTCCTCCTTATATAGAGGTGCATATCTTCTCTCTCAAATTAATTGACAAACATTTATTAGAGTGAGCCAAGCTTTTCAAATTTTCTACTAGGTTGCTACTCTTCCACCTCCATTGAAGAATCGAGCTAAAAGAATAAGGGGACTTGATGTTTGAACATATGGATCGACCTTGAAGCTCAATCTAACTAACAGCCTGATCCATCAGATGAGTCAACCTAAGAAGATCAGTTTGTGCCCATGCCCACAACAATACTCAAAGGGTGAGCCTGCCTATGCATAGTGGCTTTGGGTATTAGAAGGCCAACCATTAGGTCGAGCCATGTAGTGGTCGACCTTAAGCTTAAAATATTTTCTTTTACTGTTGTACCCCTATAACATGCTATGATGTGTGCCTCCTATGTAATCGATATGTGTATGTGTAATGCTCTATATATACATGGAACTCATACGGTCCATATATTCTATAAAAAAATTCTCTTTAGTTTCTCTCTCTATAAATCGGACTATCCTAACACTAATTATTGCTAGACAATTAATAATGTTTCATATTTATCAAATTTGAATCATCAACTCATGTAAACACACGAGTCCAAAAATTAGTATTGCAAAAAAAATGAAGATAAGTTATTGTTATTGTGTTAAAAGTTGTTATAGAGAGAAAACCTAATGTCGTTGCTCCAGAAATCCATTCCTTTTTTTGGTAATGAGAAGAATATATAGCGTACTATTTCTTCTGGTGATACAAAGAAATTTGGAAAATTCCTGATTATATCTAGTAGAGAGTTTCTCTCAAAGATTCCTACTTTGGCATTTCTACTAGCTCAATAAATGAGATCATGTGCTCTATGGTTTAAATTCCTTGGAATTCATCTGACTGAAAGCATAGAGAATTTGTATAATTGTTGATTTTTCTCTACTAGATGGATCTAGTGTTTGTGGAGACTAAGTGCCAATTTTCAAAGATAAAGGCATACATAATAGTCTTAGCATCAACTTCTATATACATTGGTTTTTTTTGTAAACTACAAAGCATAGGAATAAGTTGCAAGAAAAGCTAAGGCTTCTGCTTCTTTGATAGAGTTTGTGAAATCATAACCCACCCAGCAATGCATGATTCTACCATAGTGATATGTGACTATGAATCTCATTCATGCTCTTCCTTGATGCCATGCCGCATCAAAATCAAGCTTGGTAGCATTAAGTGGTGGAGGTTGCCAAAAGAAGGGTATATATTTGATATCAGAGCTCTCTATTTCAAGTGTGCCCACCTCCTTCTCTGAGATTATCCTATAGAAATCCTCAACTCGATTGAAAAGTCTTTTCACTATAAATTCATGGTTCATAACCATTCCTCTAAAAATGACATTGTTTCATACCCACCTCATCTGCTGTAACATAGCCACTACAACCAAAGTGAAATCTTTAGAGTTTATTTCTGATGGTTTTCATCTGCTTGGTGGGTTAAGAATGAAACTGATGTACAAAGGAATGTCTAGTCTTTAGGTAAAATTCCAAGTTACATTACATTTCCAATTAAGCCACCACGATTTTAGAATTTCACATGTAATGAAAAGGTGTTCTTCGTCCTTAGTCTCTTCATGACAAAGTGGCAGTTTATGCCTTCTAAATTTTTATAAGTAGTAATTCTTTCCTGGTGCTTGAAAAATTATTCAATATCTTCCATAGAAGTATCTTATGTCATATATGGATTTTTTTTTCCAAAGTTTTTTTTCAGAAAAAAGAATGGGAATTGGGCTCATTAGAATTTATCAAAACCTTGTAAGTATATTTGACAAAGAAATGAGATTTTCTAGAACCAAACCATTATATATGATCAAGATGATCTATTGTATAAGGTCTAAATTTTAGAATACTAGAAGCAACAAGTGGGCCAAAAAACTCCAGAAGCTTCTGAATTTCAGTTCCTACAGTTTGTCCAAAGGCAAAGGTTAGAGAAAGTTTTACTCTATATATATATATATAGATATATATTTCTCTAGTTTACGAATTAATTATTATCAGTGAAAACTCACCGTAACTATAGGGAATTTTATTTTAAAAAAAATTAAACCAATAAAATATAACTTATATTTAAATCACTTAATTTGTTCTGTGATAAAGTGTTATGCTAGCTAAAATCCTATATACATCCATCATTTGAGGTTCAATATAGTTTTATTGCTTTAATTTATTATTTTAATTTATTTATTTTTATTTACTTGTTTTTTTAGGTATTAATTTAATTTAGATTTTATGATTCTATTATTTTAAACCGACAAATTGTTAAAATGTTTAAAACTTTTGTTTTTCTTAATTAATAATTTAAATTTTAAAAACCATTACAATTCCTCGTAAAAATGATCTCAAGAGAACACTTATCACTTACTATAAGTGATTTGTACACTTGTAAGTTTTTTATAAATACAAAATTCGACTATCAAGTTTTGGCGTCGTTGTCAGGAATTTGTTTTTTAACAATTTCAACTTGATAACTTAACATTATCATGTTTTTGGCACTTGGGAGTTGATGTTTTAAATTGTTTATATATTTTTTAATTATTTATTTTTCATGATTTTGGTTGTTATGTGATTTTCTTTTTATTTCTATGTTTTTGATTTTTGTTGTTTATTTAATTTTCTTTTTTAATAATAATTTTTATTTTTAATTTCTTTATTAATTTATTTTTAGTAAATTATTAATTTACTAACTAATTTAATTTTTTTTTATTTTAATATTTTTGTGTAATAACTTTTATTTTATTTTATTTATTTATTTACTAAATTTATTTTCTTTGTTGTTTTCCTTTATTGTTTTTGTTTTACTTTATTTTTATTTCTTTTTGTTTAGTATTTGTATGTACTAACTTTTAATTCTTATATAATATATTTTCTTTTCTTTCACTAACTTGTTATAGTTGTTTATTTAACTTTTATTATCTAACATTTTCTTCTATCATTTTATTTTATTTATTTATTTTTATTTTTATTTTGTTTATTTATCTTATTTTTATTTATTTTTGTAATTTATTTATTTTTCTTTTCTTTTATTTTATCTTGTTATAATTTATTATTATTTATTTTTATTTAATAGTTAGTATTATGTTAGTTAAAAAATAAATAAAAAAACTAATTCAGGGCATGCTTTTTGTGCTCGTAGCGACATGATGCTCTAGGGATACAATTGGGTTGAAGGAAAATATATATACACATGAGTCCATGTTTGAATACTTTGGGTTCTATTTTTGTTCATGTTGCAACCCGCGATAAATTTATAAACTAAAAATCCCAGAATACGCATTTGAAATCAGATTCACAAAAATTTTCTCTTCTTCTTCTACAAATCCTATTTTTGCATGCGCTAAACACTAAAAATTCTGAAACTATCTTCAAAAATTCTTGAAGTTTTAGTATGAATATCATCATTGATGATAAAAATGAGGTAAATGCTAAATTAGACCTAGGTGTAAGTATTATTTAATTTTTTATTCCTTATACTTGCAGTTAGGAGTCGGTGAGTTGAAACCCACAACCATGTCCCAATAATTATAGGATAAATCTCAAATGTATCCATAGGATAATGTAAAGGATTTGATGGTACAAATAGATAATCTTATCATATTTGTAGATTTTGAAATTTCAGATGTGCAATAAACTTAATGACGAAGGGAGATTGAGTATATTAAATTTTGAAAATGAAAATCCCCTAAGAAGAGTCTTGCTAAGACATTAAACTAGCGCTTAATGGGAGGCAATTCATTATTTTAGGTAATATTATTTTATTTTAATGCATTTTAATGTAGTTATCTTTATTTTGGATTATTATTTTGTTTAATGTTATTTTCCATTTTATGTAATTAGGGTTATTTTCTTCCCTATTTATATGATCCCGTTGTTTATTTTTTTTAGAATTGTTGAATTTATAACTTTTTGTTGAGATAAGATGTATGAGAAGTACACAACATTTTGTTTGTATAGTTACATTGTTTAAGATGATAGATGCACATGGCTTACCACATCATTACTTGATCACACCCAGAAAAAGCAAATGGATGATTTTTCTTTTCTTTTATATTTATCTTTAATTTATATTTATTACATTGGTGACATTATAGATTATAATCGGGGGTGGAGGAAGAGTTACATAAATTTAAACATTTCTTAAATTTTTTTAAACATATGTTTACATTTATTTTTATTTATTTGCTTTTATTTAGTTTATTTATTGGTTTTGGGATAGTTAGGTTCAACTTTAAATTTTTTGTAAAATTATCATGTTTTTAGTTGATTTAAGGCAAATGATTGAGTCTTTTATATTATTGGATAAACATTTTAAATATGTCATATTGTGATAATTAGTTTTTGTTATAGTTTGTGTTTCATGATTGAATGTTGAGATTAAGACAACCCCGAAATTGGTGTTTAGCAATCAAATAATGAAGACTACTTTATTAGAATATTTTGAGCCTATAATCTTTTCATTCTGAGTGATAATATTTTTTTACTTCTTTATATAATCTTCTTATTAATTCAAATTGCTAGATGATTTTTATAAATTTTGCAATGAATACTAAGATTTTTAACATCTAATAAAGTGTCATGTACTTATTTTCATTACTTAAATTGAAAGTATATACCTTTTTTTCATTCATGCATAATATATTTGAGGTTTCCTAAAGTCAATACAAAAAGAGCTAAATTAGCCACTCACCAAAATCATACAATTATGTACATGGATCAACCCTTTAAAAATATATAAAGAGTAAAAAAAAGAGAGAAAAGTCAATAATATAACTAAATACTATGATCCAAAATTCTTCAAAGTTGTGACAATGGTTATTATAAAAGAAAGATAGGAAATAAATCCCTTGAAGTTATTGCATTTTCATTCACCTCTCAAGGCATATACTTGATATTTTTTGCTTAATGATATAATGGATTTGTGAAAATAGTATTTGATTTCTTCATAAATCCTTTCTTTTGATTTCTTTCATGAAATCAATGTTATGAACTATTTTCAGCCTTTTTTATTTAAACATATACGAACTCATTAGTTCATTTCTTTACATTAATTATATTTGATATATCTTTGTTTGAGTACTTGAACTCATATGATTAGTGTAATATTGAGATTATGACTCGTGAGGATTAGAATCGAAACGAATTCAGATTTCGAATACTGAAATTGAGTATGTCAAAGTTGATACATTTTTGATATGGAATATGAATTTATGATTTGCAACTCAAACTTTGAATCTTTGGGATGTTGATCTAACTTATGCTTTGGATTTTATTATGAACTTAAAAAAGACTAAAGCATGAGAAGTTTAGTTATTTAATTTTTATTTTGTTATTTTTCATTTTCATTTTAATTTTTACTTTGTTAAATTTAGTTTTTATTTTGTTATTTCTTTTAGTTTTGTATATAGTATGATGTTTGTAGGTAGTCACTGAAAACCATCACAAGAATTAAATTCATCAACTAGGGTAACCTAAGGATTTAATAGCTTGTTGCATATACTAAATGCAACTGTGTTAATTTACGAAAATGATTTATGTTAGTTTAATTTATTTAGTTTTTTTCGCTTTTCTTGCTTGAAAAACACTATTATTTCGTAATTTATTTGCATTTAGATTTGAATTTGTA
This sequence comes from Hippophae gyantsensis, assembly GCA_030763125.1. Taxonomy (NCBI): domain Eukaryota; kingdom Viridiplantae; phylum Streptophyta; class Magnoliopsida; order Rosales; family Elaeagnaceae; genus Hippophae; species Hippophae gyantsensis. Next base: position 45,805,025 of record CM061032.1, on the reverse strand, counting down.
TGATTTTATCATTATTTAACCAAATATATGTTTTCAGAATCATGAGTATGTTCTATTTATTTTTAGATATTTTTGACTTCAAAATTTATTTAAATGATAAACACTTTAAGAATTGTATCCAAACACACTCATTTTAAACTTAGCAAGTTGCAGTAAAAAAATTCTAATTTTTTGCGTTTGATTCAATTTTTTACATGAAATTTCTCGATACATCCCTACACTATAAAATATTATTAAAAATTCCTTAAAGTTACTTTTATAATTTACTAAAATTTCCAAGATTTTACAAAAAACCATTTGAATCCCAAACCTCCATTTTCTTTTGATCTGCAAAGTCTCTCCCAAGCAATAGGTGAGTAATAGTATTGAATGGTTGGATTTCTTTTCCACCAAAATCTTTTAACCATGGAATCAGCTACTTCACAAAAACTATTTCGAAGTTTGAAGGTGCTTATTGCATAAATGGGCATGGTTTGCATGACTGAGTTTATAAGAGTCATCCTTCCAAGTTGAGACAATAATTTGGATTTCCAGCTTTCTAGTATGCTCTCATTTTTCCTAGCGATTTGTTAAATTCTAATTTTTTTCCTTCTCCCTAAAGGTAGAGAGTGACCAAGATATTTCATTGGAGCTTTTGCAAGCTCTATATTAAGGTTATCATAAATTTGTCTTTGGAGAATGCTGTGAATGGTTTTTGAGAAGAAAATAGCAAATTTGTGCATGTTAATTCTTTGCCCAGTCTAGAAACAATAAGAGTCTAAAATCTCACTAATCTGGTTTGCCTCTTTAATGTTAGCTCTTAGAAACAGTACAATATCATCTGCATATAAAAGATGGGAGATGGCTGGAGCATTTTGAGCTATTTTGACACCATGAAGATATTCATTCTTATTTATCATTCATGATAAACATTTTGAAATCACTAGGCAAAGGTAAGGAGAAAGAGGGTATCCCTATCTCAACCCTCTTTGAGGTGAGAGCTTTCTATAAGGTGCGACCTTTAATAGTATTGAGAAGGAGACTGGGAATGCAATGATGAATCAGTTGATATACCTTCTCTAAAAATCCCATGCAGTTCATTATATGAAAAAGGAAATTTCACTCCACCATGTCATATGTTTTTTCATATCTAATTTGATATCCCTTAGACTTCCTTTTCCTTTGTTTTTGTTTTTTAGATTGTTAAAGAAGTCTCTTGAGAAATTAGTGTATTTTCTGCTATCTATTTGCCCAATATGAAAGCAATTTGATGTAGGGAAATGTGATCTTAAGATAGATTCTAAATCTTTTGACTATGATTCTAGCAATTATTTTGTAGATCGCATTTCAAAGACTTATCATGTAACCAGCCATTCTTGATGGATTGTTTATTTTGGATATTAATGTGATGAAGTTGTGGTTCCGAAGTTGATTTAGTTCACATGTGATGAAAACTACTAGATTTCTAAGGTGATGTCTCTCCCTAGTATATGACATCTTCGTTTATAGAAGATGACTGGGAAGCCATTTGGTCCAGATGCCTTTAATTGATGCATATCCTATAGACCTTCTTTGATTTCTTGAGGTGATGGTATCCAAGCAATATGGGCTTGTAGTGAATAGGTGCTGACAGTAAGATTGCAATTCCTTCCCAATTTTGTCTGTCTCGCACGTAATTAATGGCCATAGGGTCCATCTTCCAATGTCAAAAAAAGAATGTTTTGTTTCCTTCTCATGATTGTTGATGCAAGAAAAATTTTGTGTTCCTATCCCCTTCTTTTATCCACACTTCTCTTTGATTTTACTTTCCACATTGAATCTTGTCTCTCAAATTGTTCATTGATTTGTTCTAGTAATAGTTTCTTCATATTACTTTGATTTGAGTTGTGATTGCATGATTGTATCATGAGCTTTAATTTGGATTCAAGTGTTTTCAGTATCTACTCTACATATCCAAATTGAAACATTATGCTCATGTTGTTTCTCTTTCCAACTAGAGGTAATCACCTCTAAGCATATTTTGTTTCGAAACTACATAACCATAAATTTGAAATGTCTTGGTTTGTTAGGTTCTGCCATGCCATGTAGTCGAAGCAAAATAGGATTACCATTCAGTTGAGACCATTATTCTATCTAGTCTTTGTCTTATTCTATCAAGCTTTTGCCTATTATTACACCAAGTGAATTTGGTTCCAGTGCTACCAATATTAATTGCTCCATGAAAGTTCGTGAAATTTATGAGTTCATTGTTTTCATCACACCCGAAAGGAAGTCCCTCAGTTTTTTTCTTTTTGTGTTATGATATCATTTAAATCACCTTTTAAAGCCCAGCTTGAGATTTCATGTCACACTCTAATTTTTTCATAATGATAAGAAGGAATATAAACACGACACAAAGTAATTTTTTCATTGACATTGACTAGATGTGGTAGCACTAAACAAACAAAACAACTTCCAAGTAGAGCTATCCTTACTTCTTATCTGGAAAAGTCAAAACCTTACACTTCTACCTTCAATAGGGATGATGACACTGTGCATAAAACCTAACATTTGTTGAAGATTTTGGGAACTTTCTACGTTAAACTTGGTTTCCATGAGCCACACAAAGTAAGGCTTGTTTTTCCTAACCAGGTAACGCAGCATTCTAAATGGCTCAAGGTCTAGCTAGGGCTCGACCATTTCAGCTTAAGACAATCATGGCGCTGGTGGGGGAAGATTGAGGGTCGCCTCTCCACCCATTCTAGCAAAGTTAGGTGTAACATTCTCTTTTGCCTTTGCACCATCTGCAATAAAACGAGATTCATCATTGAAACATACTAATGAAGTAGAGTTAGAAGCAGATCTTCTATCATCATTATCTTAAATCACTAATTTTTTTTATTTTTTCTTATTAAAATAGAACTCGATTTCCTTTTGCTCACTGAGATGTACTCAGTCCATTTTCTTATCAAAATTTGTTCTCTTTGAGGGAGGCTAATAGCCAAAAGCAACAACTTCTTTAGTCTCACTCAAAGTTCTGCTTGGAGATCAAGCTTCTAAAGGAATTTTGGGAGCATTGTACTGACTAGAATGTGGAGCTCTTAAAGAGGGCAAGCACTGATCGAAGTTCACATGGAATTGAAATAAATCACTCAAAACACGTAAGTCTATGTCTTGAGTATCCATAAAAACTCTCCTCTAGATTTCTTGTGCAATTCTAAAACTTTGTGTAGTTTCAAACAGAAAGTAGGTTCCATTCATGTCAAAGTCTATGGTTCGACCAATGGATTGAGCAGATCATTTTGAAATGCATATTCACGTCTATGTTGGAATCACTTGCATTAAATACTAGTCATGAGAGAAAGTAGCGAAATTGACCAAATCTAAAAATCGAATCATTGAAGTAGTTCTTATACTTCTCTATGAATATGATCTACTTTGTTAGTGAATTTCTCCTGTATAATAGATAGGTGCCTAAAAATCACGTATATTAGATAGGTGCCTAAAGATCACGTATATCTTGTGATTTATCATAGTTAATTAAGTGAATTAGATTTTAATATCGTATTTTAACCTAAATATTTTATAAATTGTGTTTTCAGAATTGAAAGGTATTTTTTTTTATGTATTTCATGTATATTTTGCCTTAAAGGATTCAAATGAAAAAAATGTCAATTAAATCCTCATAACTAGGTATGTAATTGTCATACAATGGAAAACCTAAATACAAACATTTATGCAAGATACATCAAGAAGAGGTCAAAACATTAAAAATACTAAATTAAGGGCACACCACGACATAATTATATATGCACCACGACATAGCACCCTCGGTATGAATCTCACAGAACAAGAAATAAAGTGGCATTGTCCATGAGTTGATGCAAGTTGTGGCCTGTAATATGGATTTGCACTTGATCTCAAGATTTTTAGCACATGTTTATCCAAACTGTTCCAAATTTATGGATTAAAATTTTAAATGTTTTAGATCTCTACAACCCTATCCTAACTAATTTTAATTACATTGTAACTCTTTCACTATAAATATATAATTAGGATTAACAACAAAAGAAGTTACTAGACAGAAATATATACAAAATATGTAGGTCTACAAAGAAATTAAAGGCTAGAGGGAAGATAAGAATTCAAACCGGCAATTAAGGAGTTTTTAATCAACCATTGATATTAATTACTAAGCTTCTTCTTCTTCTTCTCTATCTTCTTTGTTATTTTCTATTTATTTTAATTATGATTCTTTGTTATTTTCTATTTATTTTAATTATGATTTTTAGATAACATCCTTGAATTTTGATGTGCTAGAATCTATAATTAAATTTTATGACTATACATGTATGAATTGAAGTAATTAACTAATTTACTGCATGTGTATATTTAATATTAGTTTAAGAAGTTACTAGATTATTCTGAAAATACTTTAGTTTTCTAGTGTGACAGGCGAGAATACTTACCCCTATTTATTTCATTAGTAAGGGTATTCACTAATATTCTTATTGAAATTGGAAACTTGTTGTTACGTAACAATATGATAAGTAGAATTATACATTCGTTGAAGGTTGCTACGAATTGTGATAATACGAATTTTAGTTATCTCTTATTTTGTACCTGTTGTAATGAATGAATTTTATCTAGTAACTATGACTAGGTTTATATGTTGATTTAGGATTGGTTAATAAGTAGACCTTTAATCAATTACAAACAAAGAAAATGTGCATTACGAAGTTTAGCTTTAGTTGCATAGATTTCTCAAGCTATTGTTGTCAATTCAAGGATAGTTCTAATATTTATTTATGATATAATTGGTTAAATAATAGGTTAGTGATCTTTCATAATCATATATTTATTTTAATCAGTGTTGTTCATGTATTTCACTTATTATTTTATATTTATTTTTATTTAAAAATTATTTTCAAAACCTCTTTGGTAATTTATTAATAAGTTAATAATTAACGATATTTATTCTAGTAATCTTTATGGGTTCAACAACCTTTGTTTTTAAATTATTTTGACTTGTTCAGTTTGATCATGTTTGTTTGTGTGATTATATGCCTATCATATATTTATGAAAACTAAACCTTGAGTTGCAATTTCTTCAGTGAAATATTGATGTGGTACTCTTTGTGAATTGGTAAATTCTACCATCCCTAGGATATGAAGAAGGACCTACATCTTATTGATTCTTGATGGCACATTTGTAGTAGAACTAAGGAAATCTTTCATATTTAAATTCAATCCAAATCTTCGAGCCAGTGGTTTGGTTATGTGTAGAGTGCTTTCGAGGATCTTTGCATCCAAGAACTAAAGGGTCATGCACATTAATTGTTGGAATATTATAGATCAAAATTCTCAAAACTCAAGAACAATTTTCCAGAAACACTCAAAAACTCTTAAATTTTTGTTTCTGATTTCTTTAACTTGATTATTACATTACTACTGAGAAGTATTTATAGAAACAACTAATAAATTTAAGCCATACAGTATAAACCTACCAAAACAATCTAAACCATACACCTATCTCCTTACTTAACCCATTTATTTTCTTCTTCCCACCAACCATGAGTTGGACTTCAAATGGGCTAGAAATTTTCAAAGAGTTTGTTTTTGATTTCTTTGGGCTTGTAAACAAGTTTACAAACCAACACTCCTCCTTAAACTTGTTTTATGATGCTGAGCAAATTTCTCAATCTGACAAAACACATGAGGTAGCTGCTACATATTCTGCTTCACAGCTAGACAAAGTCATAATTGATTTATTTTTTGACATCCATGTAAAAGTAGTATTTCCCATGAAAAACACAAATCCCGAAGTGCTTTTTGGATCATCTATATCTCTACTAAAATCGTTATCACTATATCCAACAAGCTTGTAATCATTAGAAGCCGAATAGAACAAGCTAAAATTAATTGTACCTTTTAGATAGCGTAGGATTCTTTGGCAGCTTTGAAATAGGTGATTGTCGGTTTCTCCATATAGCAACTAATCAATCCAACGACATACAAGATGTCAGGCCTTGTGCACGTGAGATAACATAGACTTCCAACTAAACTTTTGAAAAATATTGGATCCACACTTTCACCATCTTCATGCTTGGATAATTTGATTCCATATTCCACTGGTGTGTTGATCGGCTTACAATCGTTCATCTTGAACTTCTTTAGTATCTCCCTTGCATAGCTTTCTTGAGAGATGAAGATGCCTTTGTCCTTTTGCTTCACTTCAATTCCAAGATAGTATGCTATTGATAGGGGCAGAACCGACATCGCCGATCCTGCCCGATACTTTGGTTTTATGTATTTATAAAACTCTCGCAAGTGCACGAATCATTTCGTAGAAAATGATAAGTATACTCCCAAGGTCGATCTAAGGAAGGAATGTATGTGGTTTTTAATTTATTATTCAAACTTTTAAAAACGAAATTAAATCCTAAACATCCTGTCACGATAGTTTTGGTTTTTGTGTTCCTAATCTAATAACATAAAATAAACATATATACAGATTAATTAAATATAATCTAAAAAGAATAAACATAGATACAAATTGAATAAATAAATATAAATACAGATTCAATAAATATTCATGCAAATTTTATCATTTATATTAGTGGAGTATTTATGGATATAATAACTAAGTTAATTATGCTTGCTATATTATCTAGGTTATTAAAGATATAAATTGATATTTTATTGATTCTCTCTTTTTGTATGAATACCACCTTTGGTGGGGTTAGATACTCTTTGTTAACTAAACAAATCAATTAACACCTACGTGGGTGGGGTTGATAACTAATTTGGTTAATTAAATTAATTTCTTTTTCTAAGAGATTGAAAATGAACCATTTAAATGCCACCTTTGGTGGGGTTAGACAGATTTAAACTTTATTCAAGGTGTCCAAATTAAACTTAAGAATTTAGTTATCCGAGTACTAACTTTCAAGTTTTAAAATCACTATTGAAAACATGTTGTCCAATACATTTCCACATAATAATTCTTATAAAAACTTTTGAAATAGAGCTTCACTCTAACCTAATGCATGATTGTACAACAAATAAAAGAGCACTACTCTAAATTAGACCGATAACTAAACCTTAAAGTCTAACTTTCGTGATTTAAGTTTGTAATGAAAAATAATATAATTCTCTAACATCCTTAATATAAAATCTTGAATAAAAATAAAATCAATTCATTTTAGAAATTTTCACCTATTTAATATTTATAAGCATAACAACGTTATTATTATATCATGATTATAAACAGCTAGCACGCTTAAATTTAATCACAGATAAATTAAATATAACATGTAAGAATAAAGCATAAAAACAAATGTAAAGAAAATAAAACCCTTACACAACTTCGCTCCTATACCCGTTCCTAAAAAACCACCCAGCGGAATTTGGACTTCCAGTTAATGCATCAACAATTTAAATTATTACAAAACATTACAAGTTCCTCTCCAAAAAGAGAAAGAACTCTAAACCTAAGACAATTGAACTAAAAACTAAGAGAAAAACTAAGAAAAGCTTAGAAACTAAGAAAGAAACTAAAGAAAACTCAAAAACTAAGAAATGAGAGAAAGAAAGAAGAGAGAAGTGAGGTTTTGAGGTGTGTTGAAGGTGTATGGAAGGGGGGTATTTATAGGTGAGGATGGAGAGAAAAAATGATTAAAAAAATGTTAAAAAATATTAAAAAATAAAAACGTGTTTTGGACTGGAGGAATCATCAATGACGTCAAAGATGACGTCGTACAAGGCCGCACGTGAAAAATGGGGTCAAAAGCGTTGAACATGCCGCGGTGGCCAGCGCGCGCTGAACAGAATCATAACCAGCGATCTTCAGCTGCGCATGAACAATAACCCGCTAGCGCTAGTGAGTCTTTAAGCCGGGTGGTCGCCGCCAAGTGGCAGCGCCTTTTACGCTTTTGACATTTTTGACCTTTTTCGACCCATTTTGTCCAATTTTTCCATGTTTGTTGACCTTTTTCCACTTATTTATTAATTTATTTGTGATGTATTGCTTCAAGTATTCTTCTTTGAGTCTTTAAATTTGCGTTTTAAGCCAAAATACCGAAAAACAATAAAAATACCCTGATTCCGAAAAAGACAAATTTATATAAATATATGATAAAACATATAAATATATATATTTTTAATCAATTAATGTGCATAAAATCATGGTTATTTTAGTGCTTTTGAGCACTCATCACAACCCCAACCGACTTCTTGCTAGTCCCTTAGCAAGAAGCGTTTATAAAAACTAAAAATTAAACTATCCTAAATCACTTCCGTAGGATTGACATTTAGCCTGAACAAGCCTTTAAACCCTAGGTTGCCCTAGTGGACGAAGTTTGAGTCTCGTGAGGGTTTTCGAATGATACCCTGAACATTGAACTAAATGTAAAAATTAAAAGAAATAATAACAACAATCAACTTAAAAACTAAAATTACAACAAAATCAAAATTAACGTTTAAGAATAAAAAGAAAACAACATATCACAAAAATGTCTCATACTTTTTAATCTCCTTTAAGATCATAATTAAAATCTCAAGCATAAGTTATTTTAATCTTTTTAAACAATCATGATTTATTATAATAATTAGTCGGAAATCATTTTCATATTTCATATCAAAAATGTATCAATTTAATTTCACCCAATTTCAGATGTCGTAAATCGAATTCGCTGACTCTATTCCTCACAAGTCAATACTTTCCAAAACATCTTGAATCCTATGGGTTCAAACACTCATACTAATTTATATGCGAAAGAGTTGATGTATAGAAATGAACTAATATGTTCGCATATGTATAAAGAAGAAAGGCTCAAAGTGTTATTTTGACGTTGATCTCATGGAAGGAATCAAATGTATAAATTATAAAGATATCATATATAAAAATTATTTTCATGCATAAATCAAACTCATTAAGAAAAAATTTCAAGATATATGCCTTTTACAAATGAAGAAAGTGCAATGACTTTTAGAATTACTTCCTATATCTTTATTTGTAATTAGCCTTTACTCACAACTTTCTAAGCAATGTGGGTCATAGTATGTAGATTATACTATATATTCTTTCTCTCTATATTTTTTTGAAGATATTTTTCAATATATATCATTTTTTTAGAGTCAACCCATGTACAGATTGTACATTTTTTTTGAGTAATATGGGTCATAGTATGTAGATTATACTATATATTCTTTATCTCTATTTTTTCTCAAGATACTTTTCAATATATATCATTTTTTTGTAGAGTCAACCCATGTACGGTTGTACATTTTTTTTTTAGGATTTTGGTGTAGTGGTTAATTTTGTGGCTTTTTTGTTTGATCTTGGTTTAGGTAGCCCCGATATGTCTCTCTTTTTTTTTTTTTTTGTAACAATGCACGAATGAGATAAAAGCATATACTATCAATTTCTACTCAAATCATTTAATCTAAGCAAAAATAATAATAAAAAATATACGATACTCTATTAAGATGAGAAAAAATTCATACATTCAATATTAATGCCTATAGAGATCATCTAAGAATTTGAAGAAATAAGAAATGTGTTTGGAGTAGAAAAAATATATATTTCACTCTGAATAAAGGAAATTAGGCTCAAATTATATCTCACAAAGGTAGTCTCCACTAAAACAAATTCATAAATACCGATTTTGGGTTTAATATAATTTCTACATCTTATCAAGAAATACTAGTTATGACAAAAATTAACTAATTATCAAAAATAATTACATAATATTTCATGATATGTTTTCCAAAATTAATCTAACAGTACAAAAGACTTAACAATTTACTTAAATTTGATTTAAAGAAATGATAAATTTTTGGGAGAACTTTTTTTTTTTTTTTTTTTTATTCCAAAATTACTAAATCACACAAAACAAAAATAAAACTAAACACAAAAAATGAAGATGTGAACATAAAAAAGAAAAAATTAATAATTTTTTTTTTTTAATTTTTAAATTGTTAAATCTTTTTTTTTCTTTTCTAATTAAGCATGGTAACTTTTCACCACCCCAACCTAGAACTTACATTGTCCTCAATGTAACAACTGTAAATTAAAGATAAAGAGAAAAGAGAAGAAAGATTACCTATTTCTTGAGAATGTGTAAGTAGTAATGGAGAAATGCAAGTGCATTCATCATATTCATCATTAAAGTGTATACGCATTCTTTGTGAACTTCTAACAACTCAAAAATATTTTTAGTTTTAACAATTTAAGAATTATTCACATATAATTAAACCAAAATAAACAATAAAATTAAAACAAATAACAAAAAAATTACCTAAAATGATGGGTTGCCTCATCCAAATAAGTAGTTTAACGCCTTAGCAAGGACGTAACTTGGGATTGCCTTTTAAAACTCAATGTCCCTCATCATTGAGTCAATCAAACCTACAAGTAAGACAATGTTGTCTACCTATATTTCATTTCAAACATGCCCTATTGATTTTCAAATTTTTATTGCACAAAAACTGGGGCATGCTTGAGGGTTTTAGATAACCCACATCTAGGTGCAAATCAAATAATAAAGCCATCAAAACACAATTCTACCTAGAACAATCAAAACACCTAACTCCTAAGTTTGTACTTAAAGCTTTAAAATTTTAGCGATAGTTTCAGAATTTTTTTTTTAATTTTTTGAAGTTAAAATAACATAATCGGTATAACCAAGAAGTCTTTCCCAGGAAAGAATGGTGGGGCAAAGGCTCCTTAAAACCATCCTCCTGCAGAGCAACGCGTTCAGAAAGACTAGTACAAAGGCTTCCAAGAACTAGTCTCTCAGGATTTAACTCCCTTAGCTCTTTACTTTTCATGCTATTAAAATTAAGTTAATTAAGTTAAGTTAAGTTAAAATTTAAGTTAATTAAGTTAATAAAAAGGTAGGTTAATTAAGTTAATGAAAATCTAAGTTAATTAAATTAAATTAATATAAGTTAGTAAATTAAGTTACTAAAAACCTAAGTTAATTAACTTAAACGAAAATTAAAAAAAAAAAGTACTTAAAAAATTTGAAAAAAAAAAAAAAAAAAAAATTGAAAAAAAATAATTGAAAAAGGTAAAAGAAAAAAAAGAAAATGAAAAAACAACAAAAAAAAATTTAAATTAATGGTTTTGTTTTTTTTTATTTTTTGATTTTTTTATTTTTTTCATTTTTTTTTTATTTTTTTGATTTTTTTTTGACTTTTTTGATTTTTTTTTTTTGATTTTTTTTTATTTTTTGATTTTTTTTATTTTTTGATTTTTTTATTTTTTGATTTTTTTATTCTTATTTATTTATTAATTTAATTTAAAATTTATTTACTTTTTTTTTACTTCAAATTTCAAAATGCAAAATTATTTTATTATTCATGCTATATTTTTTTTTTTATTTATTACTTAAATTGAAATTTGAATTTTTTTACTTTTCACAAACAACAAAATTTTTTTATTTTTTTAATTTTTTAATAAAAAAAATTCACAATTATTCTACAAAGAAAAAATTTTTAAAATTTTGATAAATAATTTAAAAACGCTATTCCTTCCAAGAATCGCGCCTAAAACTTGATCGCCATCCCCCAAGAATCCGCCAAAAACTTGATCGCAAATGACCGACATGTAGATCCTGCCGTTACTTTGGTTTTAATATTTGTAAAACTTCATAGTGCCGCGAATCATTTCAGTAGAAAATGATAAGTATACTCCCAAGGTCGATCTAAGGAAGGAATGTATGTGGTTTTTAATTTATTATTCAAACTTTAAAAACGAAATTAAATCCTAAACATCCCGTCACGATAGTTTTGGTTTTTGTGTTCCTAATCTAATAACATAAAATAAACATATATACAGATTAATTAAATATAATCTAAAAAGAATAAACATAGATACAAATTGAATAAATAAATATAAATACGTGATTCAATAAATATTCATGCAAATTTTATCATTTATATTAGTGGAGTATTTATGGATATAATAACTAAGTTAATTATGCTTGCTCATATTATCTAGGTTATTAAAGATATAAATTGATATTTTATTGATTCTCTCTTTTGTATGAATACATACCACCTTTGGGGGTTAGATACTCTTTGTTAACTAAACAAATCAATTAACACCTATGGGTGGGGTTGATAACTAATTTGGTTAATTAAATTAATTTCTTTTCTAAGAGATTGAAAATGAACCATTTAAATGCCACCTTTGGTGGGGTTGACAGCGATTTAAACTTTATTCAAGGTGTCCAAATTAAACTTAAGAAATTTAGTTATCCGAATACTAACTTTCAAGTTTTAAAATCACTATTGAAAACATGTTGTCAATACATTTCCACATAATAATTCTTATAAAAACTTTTGAAATAGAGCTTCACTCTAACTACCGGGCGATTGTACCAACAAATAAAAAGAGCACTACTCTAAATTAGACCATAACTAAACCTTAAAGTCTAACTTTCAGATCTAAGTTTGTAATGAAAAATAATATAATTCTCTCTAACATCCTTAATATAAAATCTTGAATAAAAAGAAGATCAATGTATTTTAGAAATTTTCATCTATTTAATATTTTGTAATCATAACAACGTTAGTATTTTATCATGATTATAAGCATTAGCTTGACGCTTAAATTTAATCACAAGTAAATTAAATATAACATGTAAGAATAAAGCATAAAAATAAGCGTAAAGAAAATAAAATCCTTACGAACTGATGCTATTCCCGTTGCTAGAAAACCTCCAAGCGAATTTGCACTTCCATTTATTGAATCAAAAATCTAAATTATTACAAAAACATTACAAGTTCCTCTCAAAAGAGAAGAACTCTAAACCTAAGACAATTGAACTAAAAACTAAGAGAAAAAAAACTAAGAAAAGCTTAGAAACTAAGAAAGAAACTAAAGAAACTCAAAAACTAAGAAATGAGAGAAAGAAAGAAGAGAGAAGTGAGGTTTTGAGGTGTGTTGAAGGTGAATGGAAGGGTATTTATAGGTGAGGATGGAGAGAAAAAATGATTAAAAAAATGTTAAAAAATATTAAAAATAAAAACGTGTTTTGGACTGTGAGGTCATCAATGACGTCAAGATGGCGTCATCGTAATTGCCGTGAAAAATGGGTCAAAAACGCGTTGAAGTGCGCGCGGGCCTTTAGCTGGCAAGCGCGTGAACAAGTAACCCGCGCTTATGATCTGCCGTACAACGCAATGATAACCGCTAGCCGGATTTTGGTAATGATGGGTGCCGGCGGCCGCATACGCTGCTTTTTCTCGCTTTTTGACATTTTTGACCCGACCCATTTTGTCCAATTTTTCCATGTTTGTTGACCTTTTCCACTTATTTATTAATTTATTTGTGATGTATTGCTTCAAGTATTCTTCTTTGAGTCTTTAAATTGCGTTTTTAAGCCAAAATACCTGAAAAACAATAAAAATACCCGTGATTCCGAAAAAGACAAATTTATATAAATATATGATAAAACATATAAATATATATATTTTTAATCAATTAATGTGCATAAAATCATGGTTATTTTAGTGCTTTTTGAGCACTCATCAGCTATTAACCCGATATCTATCATTTCAAACTCTCAGGTCATCTTCTTCTTAAAATCTTTAAATAGCTTTGGATTACTTCCGGTGAAGATGAGATCATCTATGTATAGACAAACTATTAGAATATCGTCATCTTTAATCTTGACATACAGTGAATGTTCATAGGGACACTTGGTGAAGTTGTTCTTCAGAAAGTACTTGTCAATGTGGTTATTACATGCTCTTGGTGCTTGCTTTAACCCATAAAGAGCTTCCTTCAACTTCAACACCTTGTCTTTGTAACCTTTTTCTTCATAGCTTGGTGGTTGCTTAATGTAGACTTCTTCTTCAAGGACTTCGTTTAGAAAAGTAGATTTTACATCCATTTGATGTATCTTCCACTTATTTTTAGCTGCCAAAGAAATGATTAGTCTTATAATTTCTAATCGAGCAACAAGAGCAAATACCTCATCAGAGTCAATTCCAGCCTTTTGACTATATCCTTTTGCTACTAGCCTGGCCTTGTGCCTTTCAATCTCTCCCTTAGCATTCCTCTTTGTCTTGCACACCCATTTGACATTTATTGCCTTATACCCTTTGGGAAGTGGAACAGGTTCCCATGTATCATTCTTCTCAATTGCATTCATTTCTTCGTCCATTGCATCTTTCCACTTCTTCTCTTGTACAGCTTCTTGAAAGCTCACTGGTTCACAATCAATAAAGAGATAGAATAAGGTAAGATTATCTTGTTGTTCTGTTACCTCATAAAGATCTTAGAGATTTCATGTACGTGTCACGGCTCTTTCACTTCCACTCGAAGATGATGAAGGTGATGGGTCTTCATGAGTGGTTGGAATTGGTAAAGTAGGTGGAGTCGTTGTCTCTTGTTGAATTTCTATAGGTTGCTCCCTCATTGTCTACTCATCTTCTTTAAACTGAGGAAATAAATTGAAGTTATCCACATAAGAGTTAAAATCCCATTCTCCTTCTTCGTCGAATACCACATCTCAACTTATCACAATCTTCTTATTGTATGGGTTGTACAACTTATAGCCCTTTGAATTAGCATTATAGCCGATGAAGATAGAACTCTCGCTTTTATCATCAAGCTTCATTATTCTCTCATCTGGTACATGAATATGGGTTATACTTCCAAAGACTCTTAGGTGGGAAATACCAGGCTTTCTTCCACTCCATGCCTCTTGCGATGTCTTTCCCCATACAATTCTTGTTGGAGATCGGTTTGACAAGTAAACTGCACATGCTACTGCTTTTGCCCAAAACTCTTTGGGTAGTTTCTTACTTTTGAGCATGCTTCGTGCCATGTTGAAGATTGTTCAATTTTTTCTTTCAGCTACACCATTATGTTGGGGGGATCTTGGTACTGTTAAAGATCTATGAATTCCATTTGCTTCATAGAACTCTTGAAACTCCTTGAATGTAAATTCTCCACCTCAGTCTGATCTCATGGCTTTGATTTTTGTACCGCTTTCTCTCTCCACTCTAGCTTTGAACCTTTTGAATACTTCAAAAACTTATGATTTTTGTTTCAAGAAATATACCTAAGTTTTTCTTGAAAAATCATCAATAAAAAGAAGAAATTAGTTACTGTTACCGAGAGAGCTAGGCTTGATCAGTCCACACACATTAGTATGGATTAGCTTGAATGGCTTCTTGGCTCTTGAGTTTGATTCCTGTGGAAAGCTTTTTCAGAATTGCTTCCCGAGTAGGCACCCTTCACAAAGTTGATGAGGATGGTTAATGCAAGGTATTCCCTTCACCATCTCCTTCTTAGACAATAGCTCCAATCCTCTAAAATTGAGATGCCCGAATCGAAGATGCCATAGCCACGATGCATCTTTATAGCAGGTTTTCAGACACTTTGCAATGTCATTTTGTATGTTGATCAAGAAAATTCTATTCTTTGACATCGGCACATTAGCAACGAGGTTATTCTTATCATCTTTTATAGAAAGGTTACAATTCTTCATATGAATATTATAACCTTTCTCTAATAGTTGTCCTAAACTTAATATGTTGCTTTTCATATTTGGGACATAATAAACATTGGAAATAAATTGATGTCGCCCATCTTTAAAGCGAATAAGAATGTTACCTCTTCCTTGCACTGCTACATTAGAATCATCTCCAAATGAGAAATTTTCGCTTATTAATTGATCTAGTTCCACCAACATGTCTTTCCTTCCACACATATGGTTGCTTGCACCGTTGTCAAGATACCAGGCATTTAGTTGACTACCATCACCCTCCTTCTGTGCTAGAAAAAGAGTTTCTTTCTCATCCGTCTTCTCCTCTATGTAGTTGATTTTCTCATCTACTCTATTGTTAGGAGCTCTACATTCTGAAGCATAATGTCCAAATTTTTGACAATTATAGCATTGAACTTGAGATTTTCCATACCTTGAGTTCATATTTCCTTTTCCACGACTTCGTGTTGAGTTTTTCGCTCTCTCAAAGTTGTTGGAATTCTTGTTGTAATTCCAACCTCATCTATGACCATGACTTCCACCTCGTCCACGGCCTCTACCTCTACCTCAGCCACGTTGGTTTCTGTCATGGCCTTGGCTTTCATGCTTATCCTTGAATTGCATCTTGAAGAGTTTCTCAGTGATCCCTTGCTTCTTCTTATGCTTTTCTTCATATGCTTGTAATGACCCATTGAGTTCATCAATGGTCATTTCTTCCAAATATTTTATTTCCTCAATCGTCACAAAGATGTGTTCAAATTTAGAATCTAATGAACAAAGTATCTTTTCCATTATTCTGACATCTTCCAATATCTCACCGTTTCTTTTCAATTGATTAGAAACAACTACGACTCTCAAGAAATAGTCGAAAATAGATTCAGAAGCTTTCATATGTAGAGATTCAAACTCACCTCTTAATGTTTGGAGACGAACCTTTTTCACTTTCTCGGTTCCTTTGAAATAAATTTGAAGCTTATTTCACACTGCTAGATAGATAAGAAAGAGGGTTTTCTTATCTCTCATTCTCAAATCCTTCAAAGATTCTTTTTGCACTTGCGTTAGAATAGCTTCATTATCTGGCTCACTTAAGCCTTTCTCTACAACTTCCCATACATCATCTACACCCAAAAAAGCCTTCATCTTGATACTCCAAATATCATAGTTGTCGTTGTTGAGTGTTGGGACTTGAAATGATGCCATACCTCCACTTGACATAACTCTCAATATAGTGAGAATTTTCAAATTTTGATCGCACAGATGGATTCAGAACGTCAAAAAACCTTAGGAGAAACTCTGGGAAAAAATATGAAATTTTTCAGTCAATGATCAAAGTCAACTTTTTTGATCAACAGTCTCGGTGGCTTGGTCAAATGGCTTGGCAACTCGGCTGGACTCAGTTCCAACTCGGTTGGCTTGGTGAGTTAACTCACTTGCAGAACCTTCCGTAGGAACGTGGAGGCGCGTACGAACTCCGATCGAGATGAATCTCACGACGTCATATTTATCTCGTCGAGAGCTTCGATTTGATATACAATAGTGTATATTTATATTTCCAAATACAGCTTTGATACAACTTTGTTGGAATATTATGGATCAAAACTCTCAAAACTCAAGAACACTCAAGAACAATTTTCCAAAAACACTCAAAAACTCTTAAACTTTTGTTTTTGATTTCCTTAACTTGATTATTACATTGCTACTGAGAAGTATTTATGGAAACAACTAATAAATCTAAGCCATACAACATAAACCTACCAAAACAATCTAAACTATACACCTATCTCCTTACCTAACCCATTTATTTTCTTCTTCCCACCTACCATGAGTTGTATCCTTATCAATCCAAATCATCACCATAAAAGATTCCATGAGCTGGACTTCAAATGGGCTAGAATATTTCAAAGAGTTTGTTTTTGATTTCTTTGGGCTTATAAACAAGTTTACAAACCAACATTAATATCTACTCTAAAACATAGGTAATTTCTTGTTGATATTTGTTCTTCTTCATGAATGTCTATCTGGACATGTTTACCTACAATGTGAGCTAATTCCACCTCATTCCTACAAAGTGTAGACCATGTGCTTGAACCCAAAAAGTGGCAGTGTTGAACTCAAGTTCCTGAATCGTAAAGTTATGGTCCCACTCTCTAAGAACAAGTAGAGAGCCATTTATATGCCAGCAGATTCTTTGCTCCCAGATATAATTTCTTTCATATGATGATAAGAAGGTAAAAGCAACGATGTTGTTTCTGTAGTTTTTAGTAGTGATTAATAGATCTCCCATAGCATCCCATGCTTTATTCAAAACTGTAACAACCCAATAGTTTTTAACTATATTTTTTTAGAGTACTTTCCTACTAGCTAGCATAACTGAAGCTGCTAGTGAGGCTTCTTTCGAGCTTTCCTCAAGATCGATTCTAGGTAGTTCACACGTGAACTACCTTGTTTGTTCACTAAATTCTCAATTTCTTTACCTGATGTAAGTCTTGCTTTGGGAGCATTTTTCAGATTAGGAATAAAGGTTTTCTTCTTTGGATTGCATTTTTTTCGTCTTCTTTGATTTTAAGTATGAGTATATACTATCAGAAGATGAAGTGTGATATATATAACTGGGTGATCATGAAAGACATCCAGAGTTTTCTTATTACTTACTCATAAGAGATAGAAGCTTTTCGTATCTCTAAGAGAGACTGGGATTTTTAAAGCACCCAACTTTTCCATAATAGGCATGATATAGCTACTAATAATGGCTATCCTATAGGTCATTCCCTAATTGATTTAGATGAAATGTCTCAGGTTGGGAAAGATCGTCAAATTACCGGTGGAAGCGCTTCAATTTATCAAACGGGGTGGCTTAAAATTTAAAATCGATCCTGCATGTTAACCGACTTAAGTTCATTGATAAAACTGACTTAAAATACTATAACTCTTTTTAAACATATTTTGATTATTTTATGCTAACCTCAGTGCATGTTTTCTATCACA
The DNA here is from genome assembly GCA_030763125.1 of Hippophae gyantsensis. Classification (NCBI taxonomy): domain Eukaryota; kingdom Viridiplantae; phylum Streptophyta; class Magnoliopsida; order Rosales; family Elaeagnaceae; genus Hippophae; species Hippophae gyantsensis. Next base: position 45,786,573 of record CM061032.1, on the reverse strand, counting down.
TAACAACATAAAAAATTAAAATATGTTTAAAAGAGTTTTTAAATACATTTTGTTAATTGAAAAATTAAATATTATTTAATTACATAAGAACTAAATATCATTAAATATTATAAGATACTTATGATATTCAATATCATCATATTTTTTTCTAATTTTTCTTGTGATCTTATAATTTCAAGCATGTATTTTGCCCATGCTTTTCGTAAATCATAAAAAAATTTGCATATTGTAGCCAGACTTGCTCCAACCAAAGAACTACATACATGTATTTAAATTCAAAATAAGAATGTAATATCATGAATTCACAAAAATAACTTATATATGTTAAAAAAGTATATTATTAAAAGAGATTACCATATCTTTAATTAACATGTTGATATTTGAGATGATTTTGCTCATACATTTCCTGACAAAGTAACCACACATGACTCAATCATTTTGTTGCGGAACCTACAAAAAACAATTGTATATGGTTTATCATTGAACATCTTTATTATTCAATAGTAAAATTCATTAAATTATTAATATTCGCTTGTACATATCATAACTTTGTCTCATATAAACTTATATGATTTTTTAAGGGCAATGCCCTTACTCTTATTCCACAACTTCCATGTCTATCAAAGTTTCAAATAGTTAGTTTGTATTAATACTACTAAGAACAATAGAAGAAAAATAGCTAGTTATAACTCTTACATTTCAACAACTGTTTTTGTGTCTTTATTCAATTATATGGAAGCCTAGTCACAGTACCAAATATGATTTCCATATAGATCAAGGATTACCAACATCCAATGATGACCTTGTTCAAACTTAAGTAGCCAAAGGATTATCAACTTTTGATTTCTCTCAAGTGTTAATGCCCTATCACATAATTGTTTAGCTCTGATGTTAACATCATACTCTTGATATTGATTAACAGATGATGAATCATAGAACATTGCTAAATGTGATAGGTGATTAGCTTGAAGTCAATAATAACATACCTTATAATATATATATATAAATTATTAGATAATATAAATATAATTATGTGCTCTACATAAATGAAAGTTATTTACTGATTGTTTACTCATCCTGTCCACACTTAAATTATACTTAAATCGATCATTTGAAATTCAAATAATTGTAATATGCACACGATCGATATATATAACTGTCCAATATCCATTCCAGATATTTCTCTAGGAAGTGGCATAGTCCATCCATCATTTATGTTATTTTTACTCGTAATAATAATCATCAAAAAGCCAAGATTTCTGATGAAGTTTATAGCATATTCATAATTTTACTTTTTCCATGGCTTCTTCTTGAATGACTTAGTGCATGATGATTGTCCACTAGACATAGATTTTCCACTAGGTACTTGCTTTGCATATCTTAAATGTGTTATATTTACCAATTCTGGTATAATAAACTAAACAAGAGGTATTAAATATGTTAGTAGTAATAAAAGAATAATAATATAATACAAGTAGTAAAAAAAGTTTTATCTTAATTAAAAATAAATGGTACCATATCAAAATTTAGCACAACTTTATTCGACAGCCAAGCCACATATTTTCCAACAGCTTCTTGGACTATGGTAGCATCAAAAGGCACCAGTAGTGGACAATGATGAAGCAATAATTGATCAATTATTATTTTCCAATGATTTGGAAAATATTGATTGTGAATCTTTCGATCATTGCTCAATTGTTGTATTGTTCCAACAGCTACATAGTTAATAAATTATGGATCTTTCAATAGACATTTCATATTCTATAAAACATTTAAGTTTTATATATAATAAAAAATAAAAATGATATATTATCTACATAAGCTACAAATGATTCATCAACTAGAAGAGGACTCCCAAGTGGGGTAGTTATTGCAAGAACATTCTCATTAAAGTATTAATGTGATGGATGGTAAGAATGCATAGATTGCATTTGAGACATTGAACTACTACTTGATTGCATCAACATTGCTAGCATAAATAGGGGACCAATAGGATGACTATATCCCATAGAGGATATAAGTTGGCCATGAGATTGAATGGGTGACATGTCTGGCCAATAAGGCATGCCTTGATTGTAGCATGGTGGCATGTCTAGCATGTGTTGTGTTTGAGCTTGGAAACTCTGAAATTGCTTTGAACTGGAAACCTCACTTAACATTGTGGCCTTAAAGGAGTGAAATTATTCTTCAACTTTATTCAACTTCTTCTTACTGACCATATCAAGCTTTTGTTTTGGAATATTGAAAAACTCCATATAACCATCGTATTGGCTTTCTCCCCTAACATGTCCAAGATGATTGGATCCAAATGCATAATATATAATATCTTTTCCTGATTTTTTGATTATTTAACCCCTATTAATGTATTCTTGAACTGTTCTCTACAAATAATAAAGCAATAAAGTATATCATACATTATTACGACTTTGTATCAAGTTAAATTACTAACCAACTTATTAAGTTGTTCTTCTCCTTATTTATTCGTTAGTTTTGACTTCTTTATTTTGGGGGTCTTTGTTTCTATATACAATTTAGCTTAGGTAATCAATCTACCCAGTTCAACTTCCTATATAAATTAAATAAATTTATTAACCAATTTATTACTTAAATTAGAGGAAAATAAATACAAAATAGTTATAAATTAACAACTTAATATTACCATTCTTTGTCTAACTTTAGGATTTGATGACCTCCTAATACGATTAGGAAGAATATTTTACATTTGTATATTTTGATATTCTTCCCTAATGATTTGAAATTCATCCATACATTTATAATCTACTAAGTCTTTCCATGCTTAGGGTTCAATCTAGGGGTGATCTTAAAAGATTTTGTATAGTTTTTCTTCATTAAGTGGATCATTTTCTAAATTGCCCTTGAGGTTTGCTATATCTTCAGTTATGCCCCTGGGGTTTATAAAATATCACAATGCCCTTGTGTGTTAATGGTGTTAATCCTCCATCCATTACTGTTTAAATTATTATTCCTTGGCTCTGATACCAAATTTTGTGTGTATTTTTGCAGATCGATACAATCTTAATTTGGAGTTAAAATTGACCTAGTTAAAGGTATTTGTGTATTTATTGACGGTGATAAATTATTTTAAAATCTTATTATTTTACTATATAAATCTAATTTTCTTCTGTATTCATTACAATTGTATAGTATGCTATGTTCTTCATTATGTTGGTTACTTAACTCTAATCCTGACTCTATTAATTGTCTTTTAAAATTAAAAATTACTCTTTCATTTGTTAAATCTAATAATTCTAATTTATGTACTAATGATTCGATATTCATAGAGTATTATTTTAGTTGTTTATTTCTAAAAATAAATTCTATTTTCCTGTTTTAAAGATATTATACCTTGTTGTAAGCGAATATTTCAACATTCAAGATTCTTAATTAGTTTAAATCTATAATCATCATACCTGAATTTAATGGGTCCACCACGGTCTTCCATTCTGTTCGTCTTCTTTTGTTACACCTGTTATGCCTCAGCTTCGCTCACACCTCAACATCTTCCTGGTAATGGTGAGCTTTCTATATCCGTACATGAATGGTGTCCAATAGTTGACTTACTGGAGAAGAGTAATAGAACTCCATTTTATTCAAAATATAATAATTATTACAACTTAAGGCCAACTAAGAACCTTGAAAGGGGTGCTTAGCCGCTCATAGTTACTGGGTATTTCATTATTGGTTTCTAGATTTCTAGATAGAAAGGTTTTTCTATACTTGAGTGTTTCAGAGTAGAGAGCTATGGATTTCTATCTGTTCGTGTTATTTGAAATGATAATAAGGGTTCCTTTTATAGAATAAGGAATGCCTGTTTGCAAGACTAAATTTATTATTTTACCCTTACTTTAATAATTCATCTGCTTTTCCTTTTTTAAAGGATAACCATTACTTTGATGCAGACTGTTCCTTTGATGACGTTGATGATGACACATCTTCATCTTCTCGATCTTTGATGCAGAGAATGCATCTATGGTCTTTGGTGGATTTTCTGGCATAGAAGCAAAATACCTTCTTGGTTTCTTGACCAATTTCTAAGTTGTTGTAATTAAAATTGATTTCATATTTGGTGATTTTTTCACCATCTTCTTCTGATAGAGCCATGCTGCTGTGAGAAATGATAATAACTTTACTAGTTGAATAATTTACTTTAATCTCAGTAGAATTGTCGATCTTTCTGAGTTCATAGTAAATTTGGCTTAGCATTTGTCCTCTTAATATACAGAGTTCTTTTGTGTTGAATTCCTTTTCTAGAAGTGCCCTTGGTTTGGGAACCTCTCTATTTGTGTTGGAAATCCCTATCTTGATTAAGTGGTAGGGACTAATACTTCCTTCCTCATTCCAGTCTATTAATGAACTAAAAAATCTAAGATAAACAGGTTTATCACCTGCTTTAATTTTTCTTCTGAAATTCTTAATTGCTCTTTTAAAATTTTCTGGGAAATAATTTAATTCACTTAAATTAATTCCTGGATATATATTTTCTATTAATCCTGCATGAAATGCTTTATACACAAAAATTGGATCAGCTCCTTCCAATATATTGAATTTACTACCTGTAGGAAATTCCTTGTCTGTAGTATAGAATTTCATATCTTCAATATGTTCTTGGGTAGATTTTCTGGCTAAATTATAGAGACTTAACCATTGTAATGACTGGAGTAGTTTTAGGAGATGTCTCCCTGAATAATATTGAATGTTTTGTTATTTTTGATGTCTCTGGTGGAGATGTTTCTCTAAATAGCATTGGAGGCCTTGCTATTTTTCCAAGATTTGTCAATCTACTTGGAGCTGTTGGTTGTTGTTGTAGTACTACAGAATAATTTCTTACTATCTCCTCTAGAGTTATTAGTTTTGGTGTTTTGTAGTTGGCATAACTACCTTCAGCTTCTATTCTGTTGGTGAAGGCTCTATGAGTTACTCCACTAATTCCTAGAATAGATTTGCTAGCTTCTGCCCAGTTGTTATAAATTCCTGGTTTTGGGCCATTATAGACCACATAAACTTTTTTCTGTTCTTCTTTTTCTGCTTCATCTGCCCAATTGGGTTTAGAAGTTTTTTGTGAACTGTTAGGTTCTTCCTTTTTTAACAGAGATTCCTCATTTGAGGTTCTGCTCTCTAGAGGTTGTTTTGAACAATTAAGTTCTTCATGTTTTATTCCTATCTCCGTAAGAGATTTCTCGAGATATAGCAACTCGAGTTGTGCCTGTAGGATTTTTATCTCCTTTTCTTTTATCTTGATCTTAATATCAAGATGTTCCACTCCTGCAATCATAAAAATAGTTAGAGGTGCTAATTCTCTAGTAAGAGCATCAACTAAGCTATTTTTATGTCCTGGAAGATGTTCAACATCAAAATTATAATGGTTGAACCATTATTGCCATCTAATTAGTCTTCCTTGTTTATAATCTCCTGCAATATTAGTTTTTAAAAAATAGCCAAAATTCTTGTTATCTGTTCTAATAATGAATCTAGAACTTATGACATATATTACAAATTTTTAATAGCTTTTTTAACAGCTAAGTATTCTTTTTCATTACTATGATAATTTAATTTTGGCCCTTGGAAAGACCCTGATGTGTATCTGCAAAGATATTCATCTTTTTCATCTACTCTTGCTTTAAGGACTGCTCCCCAATATTCTTGTGAAGCATCTATTTCAATTATCATTTTATCATCTGGTCCTGGATGGTATAAAGTTGGTAAATTTTTTACATTTGCTTTTACTCTATTCATATATAGAGTATCTTCTTCTGTCTATTTCCAGACATGATCTTTTTTCAATTTTGCTTGTAATGGTTTTCTCATTTCTGCAAGTTTCTTGATATAGGCTTCTGCATATGTTAAACATCCTAAAAATCTTTGTAATTGGTTTTTATCTTTTAATTCACTAGGAAAACCTTGAATATTATTTAGTATATGAGGTTGTAGATTATGTTTTCCATCTTCAATTTCCAATCCTAAGTATTTGATTTTTTGTTGAGCAAGTACTACTTTCTTTTTAGAGAGTACAATGCCTTCTTTTCTACTTTCTTGTAATAAATTGATAATATCCAAATAATGTTTATTTAATTCATTACTGAAAACCAAAATATCATCTATGTAAACACAACAAATATCTTGTAATTTCTTAAAAATATTATCCATATATCTCTAAAAAATACCTGGAGCTTGTTTTAATCCAAATGGTATTACCATCCATTGGAATTGTCCTTGAGGGCAACTGAATGCTGTTAATTTTTGGGATTCTTCATCCAAACTTATTTGCCAAAATCCACTTTTGCAATCGAAACTTGAGAAGTATTTCTTTCCTTTTATTAATGATAATAGTTCTTCTTTTTTGGAATGAAGTATCCATCATCAATGGTCTCTTTATTTAATGCTTTGAAGTTTATTACCATTCTCTTTTTTCCTCTTCTTTTCTCAGCTTCTTTTTCAACTAAAAATGATGGACTAGAGTGAGGTGAATTACTTGGTATTATGACTTTTAATTCCAAAAGTTCTTCAATTTGTTTTCCAAATTCAATCCTGTTTTCTAGAGTATAAATCATTGGTTTTACTCTTACGACTTTGTTAGGATCTCTTAATTTTATATTGACTATTGTTTTAGATTTATTTATTTTTGGATCCAAAGGATTTTCTAAACTGACTGTTTTTAATAGTCTTCTAATGCCTGTTAGGGCTTTGTCTTCTTGTATCTCATTGAGAAAAGAGTTTTGTTTTTCTTCTATATCTAATGAAATATTTTCTAGACAAGGTTTTTGTTTTTGTTGGTCTTCTATCTCACCACGTTTTCGCTTTTTATGTTGTTGCATAAAAGTTGGGTTTGAGACAGTTAGAGTTTTTCTTACTTTAGAGACATATATTGTATCTCCTTCTAAAGTTATAAGACTTATTTTGTTAGAATGTTGTGTGAAAGATAGATATAAATTTAAGAAATTATTTCCTATTAACAAGTCTACACTTGTTTCTTGTTGATATATAGTAAGAATATGAAAGTTTTCTCCTCCTATTATTATATCAGTATCTTTTAATACTTGATTGAGTTTTATTGTAGTATTATTAGCAATTCTTAAAATCAAATCTTTAGGTGCTTGTTTCCAGTTGTCTTCTGGAAATACATATCTACTATATGCATGTAAATGATAAGTGTTATAACCTTAAAATTTTAGTCCTACTTTAATGTAAGTACTATTTGGATTTGTAATACTATACAAATCATTCATTTTTTGATGAAGAATATTCATGATCTGAATGTTCATATTCTAAGTCAGTTATTTCTTCTTCAGTTTCTTCTAATAGATAAATACTGTAAGTATCATCTATATCAGATTCCTCAATTGGTTCTAATTCCATTTTGAAGGCTTCTTCTAAGATTTTTGCTTTCTGTGAAAATTCCTTTTTAAATTCTTTTTTATGTTGAAGTCTACTTGGACATTCATTTGCATAATGTCCTTCCTCATTACAGATCCAACATCTGCATTTTTTCTTTCCTGAAGGGCAATAATTCCTTTTTTCAGAAGGTTTATAAACCTTTCTTCTAAAATATCTTTTCTTGTAGTTTTCTTTATTGAATCTCTTTTTATATTTTTGGAAATTTTGTTTTCTAAATTTATATTTTTTAAATCTTTTATATTTTTTATATTTTTGTTTATAAGATTTTATATTGCATCCATATTTTCCTGGTATTCTAAAATCTCTTGTATCACAACAAATTTTATCATTTCTTCTTATTTGTTTATATTCTTTTCTTTCTTGACATTTTATAATGATCCAATCTCTAAGACTTCTTATTCTTCCTCCTAGAGTATCTGGTATAGTTTCTCTATTTCTTTGTTACCAATTTTCTGTTAAAGTTTTATATAATGTTCCAGGTAATTTTTGAAAAAAACATTTCTTTATAGATTGTTTGTATAGAGGGTGGTAATTTATGGTAATACATTTCATATTCACAAATAAAAGAATCTATATAACACATGTTACAAATTTCCATATTTGTTAGATGCCATTTAGCTTCATTGATTTCATTTTCACTGGATTCAGTGATAGTCCTTCCTTTATCTTCCCCAATAAATTCTTTGTATATTTCATTTATTACTGTATCTAAGTATTCTCTTCCCGTGGAAGCATTTCCTTGCATTAATAAATGTTGTTGATCTGTTAAGTTTGAAAACCAAACTTTTACATTTCCTGTCATTTATATACTATAAGCACTCTACAAGTTGAAGGATTTGTTTGGGTAGTTGGAGAAATTTGTATGAGAATGCTCATCCCACTAGACCATTCATCTAAAGCTTTTTTCCTCTTTTTTTCTAACCTTAGGGGTATTTTTGATGAGTATTAATTTTAACTTCCGTTATGTTTTCAAGTGTATTTTTGAATTTTTTAAAACCTGAAGGGTATTTCTGAAGATTCCTTAAACCTTAGGGGTACTTTTGATTTTTTTCCTCATTAAGTGGTTCCAAGTATGAAAACACATAATTTCTGCCCAATTTGAAAGTTTTGTATTCCTTCCATGACTTATTTTCAATCTTGTAGCACTTATTTATCCAATTATCAAGGACTTTAAAATGATTCTGTAAAAATATACATTTTATAGGACATATAATACAAAAAGGATATAATATGTAATTAATTATAAAACAAAAGAGACTTACATAAATGGTTTTCCATATCTTGTACTTTTCAGCATCTTTAACCTTACTCCAATCATTTATATTGATTGGTATACTTGACTTCACAAGTCTACCAATAGAAGATTTCAATTGTTGGCAATTTTTTTCCTAATGGATTACCAATTGGATTGAATTGAATAGGTATTCTATCATCTGGATTAAGTGGAGCATCAGGTATATTAGCATAACCCCTTCTTCTGGAATGCCCCAATGGATCATTTGGATCTACAATCTCTAGCACCCTAGGATCTATGATATATCTGCAAAAAATGATAAAATATAAATTAATTCACAATTTTAAGTCCAAACATATAAACAAGAGTTATTAGAATAATATAGAACATACATTATGTTTAATTAGGTTGTTGATCGTATATATATATATTCTTTCACAATCACTTCGAGTCCATGACAAAGAACCATTGTCATCAACTAGATCATCACTTACATTGGGCAATTTGTTTGAGAAATGACTAATATTGGATAACGTAACAAGCATGTCATCATCTTCTAAAGCATCACAATGATACAACTCTTTTTGTGGAAGCATTAACACAACAAACCATCTTGTTTCAATTTGATCGCTCACGTAAAATACTTGTGTTTACATGAAGTGCTAACATGAAAGGATCATCAGTGTGACCTATCTTGGATAAGCTTACAAGAATAAATCCAAAATCATCTATTTTATATCCAACATTGATAGCATATTCGACCAAATCACACAAGAATAGTGTTTCATGGAAAATCTCATTATAGAGTTCCCAAATTTCTTGAATTATACCATAATATTTTCTATAAGAAATTACAGAATTACCATCTTTTGAACTAGCAAATTGCCTAGTTTGTGCAACCATCTTGACATAACTATTCATATTTACTCGAACTATGTCCCTTGCTTGTGTGGTAAACCTCGATCCATTAATTGTGAAACTAGAATATGATTTGACATTGAATTTTGGACCATGTATAAGCCATTCTAAAGTTTTTTTTTATTTTATGATTGGATTTGTTGACCTCAACTCGAATCTATGCATATAAAAACATGAAATATGTTTAAGAAAAGTTTTAAAAAATTATATATAAAGTACTAATGAATTATTTTATGTGACACTTACATGGTTACGAAACCAATTAATAAGCTCTATATTATACTCATTATACAACCATTGTTATCCTCCTTTTTTTACAACGAGGATCGATCTTCAATAAGTTTAAATGCATTCTGTGATATTGTGCAAGATATATCAAATATTCATAATTAATAGTTAAATAAATAATAATTTTATTTTATATGAAAAGGTTGAACCTATCATTACATACTCTATGTATGGTTGTGTCTCGCTATTATTTACCATAATGATTCAGTGTGCTTTTTTCCATCGAGTGCAATCAATGAACAATTTCTTACTTCCATCGAGCATAGGGTTACCTACTTGGATCATGTCACATTCTAAGAACAAATTGTGTGTAGGATTCCTAATTTTAGTGCAACCATTAAAGTATTCATAACAAAACTCAATGGCCTTTTCAGCAATCTAACGTTCCACTATGCATCCTTCAGGACGATTCTATTATTTACATATACCTTTAAGGACTTGCATGTATCTCTCAAAAAGGATACATCCACCTTAAGTAAGTAGGACCACACAATTGAACCTCTGGAACTAAATGAATACACAAGTGAATCATTAAATTGAAAAAAGAAGGAGGAAAATATTTCTCAAGTAGACACGAATTCTCCACAACATCTTTCTGTAAAGAGTTTAACACGCCAATTGATATAGATTTCTTGCATATTGTATTGAAGAATTAATAAAGATGAATTATTGATAATCTAACATGTTTTGGAAGAATTGACCTAATAGCAACTGCCAATAACTGTTGCATTAAGATATCACAGTTATGTGATTTCAATCCATAAAGTTTCTTATCGATCATACACAAAATTTCTTAAGTTGGATGAGTAACAATCAGGAAATTTCACACTTGTCAAACATTTACAAAGCATATCTCTCTCTTTTGTTGACATTGTATATGACGCTGGTGGCAAGTATGTTCTATTCTTATCATTTTTCACCCTTGGTGTCAATTCAGGTTGTATGACTAGTTTCTTTAAATCTAGTCTTGGTTTAATTCCATCCTTCATTTTTTCAAGTATATTAAGTAATGTACCAATCAAGCTCTCATATACATTTTTATTAATGTGCTTGGCATCTAAGATGTGATAAATGTGTAGGTCTTTCCAATAAGGTAATTCTCAAAATATTGATTTTTTATTCCAACAATTATGATCTACTGATAAAGTAACATTTTCATTTTCATCCCTTTTATTAGTTGACCTCTTCTGTTTCCCTCTATCAGTGAGTATACTTTTTTTCATCTTTCCATATTACTTGAATGTCATACCATTCAATTGCCTTAATATCTCAACACCTCACAAATGTCATGGTGTACGATCATGATCTTCTTCACCATTGAAAGGTTTCTTTTGGTATCTAAACTTGTGTTCAGTTGGCAAAAATCTTATGTGTCTTCTATAAGACATTTTTCGTCCGTGAACAAGATAAGTTGCAGAAGTGTCATCACTACTAATAGGACATCCCATATAACCTTTTGTTGCATGTCTTGATAAGTACTTATAGGTAGGAAATCATGAATTAATCATAAAAGGACCCCCTCAAGTTAAAGTATTCTTCTTTATGTGCATCATAAAAATTTACCTCATCATTCCACAACATCTTTAAATAATCTATCATAGGCTATAAATACACATCAATATCAACTCCAAGTTGTTTCAGTCCTGAGATCAATAATGATAGTATCATGAATTTTCTTTTCATACACAACCATGGAGAAAGGTTGTACGTTACCATAATTACTGACCAACGGCTATATTTGCTACAAAGGGAACTCTGTAGATTAATTCCATCACCAGCAATGGTAAGATGAAGATTGTGCAAATCAGATGCAAATTGAGGGGATAAATTATCTACTACTTTCTGATTTGGAGAATCAGAAGGATGACATAGCATCCCATCATCAGATTGATTCTTTGAATGCCAAGTCAATATCTTTGATGTCTCTTTACTTTTGAACAAACTTTGAAAGCGATGAATCAGAGGAAAATACCAAAAAACCTTTGCGGGCATGCCTTTCTTAGGTGTTGTCTCATTTGTAGTATGCTTCTATCTCGATTCTTTACATACCGGATAATCATCTAATGTGTCATATTCTTTACTATAAATAATGCAATCATTTCGACAAGCATGAACCTTATGATATTATATGCCAAATCTACTAAGAGATTTCTTCACTTCATACATTGAAGATGGAAATTCATTACCCTCAAGAGACATATCTATTAGTACATTTAGTAATTCTGTGAGTCCCTTGTTAGGAAAACCATTTTTTCCTTTCACATTGTATAGATGAATCAATCTCAACATTTTAGGGTATTTTTTGCACTCTGGATACAACGGTTTTCAACATCTTTTAGAAGTTTTTTAAAGATTTCGGGATCATCCTCATGTAGTTCATCTTAAACAGCATGAAACATATTTTCTATCTGTGCATTATGTCTGGAGATCCTATTCTGATAAGATGTATGTAATTCACTTATATTTTTATTCATCTCTTTCTCATGAGTATTATCAATATTTTCTCCATGATAATACCAACATTTATAACTCAAAAGAATATCACTAAGGATAAGGTGATACTTAACCTCATCAAAATCATAAAATTTCCCATTTTTACATTTAATGCATGGGTATCAAATCATACTAATTTTTATTATTACTATTTCTATGGGAAAATTTCAATAAAATTTCAACTCCATAAATATAGTCGAGTTCAATTCTACACTTTGATATCTAAGATTTATCCAGTTTGTATTGATGACATTAAATATATTAATTAAATATTTATCCAATAAAATATAAATGTATTAATCACCAATATATTTCAACTATTATTATATATGAAATTATAAATTATTAGAATATCCATTAAAACATCATATAAAAATAAATACATAAAATCCAAACAATTAATAAACTCATTTTAACATTAACAATATATAATATTAATAACATATAATATATAATATACATATATATATATATATATATATTTATTTCATATATTATGTAATAATAATAATTTTTTTAAAAAATTAAGTTTAAAATAAATTATTATATATAAAACATAAAATTAATTAAAATAAATAAATAAAAAATACAATTTTCTCTCTTCTAAGCTTGAATAAAAATATACAACCTACATAACACAAAAATATATACAAATAATCAATAACACATAATACACATTAAAATACAAAAATAATTTACAAAAATTATATAAATATTAAAATATCAATAATAAGTGTAAAATAATTCATAAAAATACTTACAAGAGTAAAACAAGTGACAAAATGAAGGAAATGAAGGAAAAAATTGTTTGATAAGTAAGAAAGTGAAGGAAAATTGGTAAGAAAAAATTGAGTATTATGCTTAAAAAATGGTGGGTCTAGATGAGAAATTGGAGAGAAACAAAACTCACTTGACGACATCAAAAATGGTGGTTGAAAGTGGCCGGAAATGGAGAAAGAAACTTAGAGGTAATGCATGAAAAAAGGTGGAAAATGAGGAGACAAGCCAAAATTGTCAACAAATGGGAGGGAGGAAGAAGAAAAAGGAAAAAATGCACATAACCTTGGTTTTATATGTTAATCGACATTACACGTGGCACGTAACATCTGTTCTACGCGCCAACTGACGCAAGCCACTTGTAGTGTCGGTTGACACGTAGAACCAATGTTACTTCCTACGAGTAGCGTTGGTTGACACGTAGGATCAGCACTACTCATTACGCATCGGTTGATGTGGCAATCGATGCTACATATGGGATGTAGCGTCAGTTGTATACGTCAACCAAAAACTGAAGCTAGTCCACGTGTAGCGTCGATCCTACATGTAAACCGACTTAAAATTACGGGTCACTTGACATGTACAATCGAAACTACACATGGACTTACATTGGTTGACGTATGCAACGACGTTACGTCCTATGCGTTGCAACCAACGCTACTTTTTGATTTATTTTGCAATTTTTTAAGTCAGTTCATAAACATACCGACTTAAAATCCGTTATAAGTCATTTTAAAAAAAATTGAGTGTAAATCCCAACTTAAATACTCTTTATTGTAGTAGTGAAGTGGTTTATACTATAGAGGTTTAATAGTTGCTTATCCAAGAGTGAGAAAAAAATCCTATGAGAGGATTATGTCTTGGGTTAAGAGAAATTAGGGTTATGATTATCTTAAAAATTGTTTAATTCGATACTTTAGACTGATTATTGTTGCTGAAAAAATACAAGCACCAGTCACAAAACATAATGTAAAAGATAAGAAAGCTGAGAAGAGAACTAAATGATTTAAGTGTATCACTAAGGATTCAGAAGATTTCACTTAAGGGTTGGGATTGTCCCAACTCAAAACCCTAAAAGAAAAGGAGAAACAAGAGATCGAGAAGCCCATTCGATCACAGAAGAGTAGTTGTTGCTCAAGAAATCATATTCCTTGAATAGAGAAGAAAGAGTTTTTGTCTATAATGGACATATCTCATTCAAAAGTTTAAAAAGAGGCTCTTTGTTAATTTAGTTTAAAAAGAGGCTCTTTCTAACCTATCAATCAAGGAACAAGTCATTTTTTTCTCTCTCCTCTTTAAATTCCCAGCTCAATTTTTTTTTCTCTTCTTATTTTAAAAACAAGACAAAAAAAATATTTTAACTACCCTTTGCAACTTTAAAGTGCTGAATACAAAAATTATAAATTTTTAATAAATAAATTTTTGAGTGAATAAAAAATAATAAATATATAATTTGTTATAACAAATAACTTATCAAAATTTTATTATAAATTAACTTAAAATAATAATAATAAATTATAAAATAATTACAAAAATAATAATTATTATTATTATAAAATAAATTATAAAAACTGGGCTAATAATTATAATAATATTATATTAGATAATATTTTCACACAAATTTTACAATATAATGTTTTATGTTTGTATTGTATATTGTAAAAAGTTAGATAGAGAGGTTTCACAATTTTTTTAATAATTTAATTATTTTTATGAATATTATTTTTTATATCATAATTATAATTATATTTAATAATAATAATAATAATAATAATAATAATAATGTAATATATTATTTATGAATTATCAAAATATTTAGCATATGATTTTCAATATATGTATAAATTTATATTTATTTTATTGTAAAATAAATTATTTTTTATTTTTTAAAATAAAATTTTTA
Organism: Hippophae gyantsensis; assembly: GCA_030763125.1. Taxonomy (NCBI): domain Eukaryota; kingdom Viridiplantae; phylum Streptophyta; class Magnoliopsida; order Rosales; family Elaeagnaceae; genus Hippophae; species Hippophae gyantsensis. The sequence goes on along the minus strand of CM061032.1, from coordinate 45,771,547 downwards.
ATATATGATATGATAAAAAAGATTTATGTATTTAAAATTAATTATAAATTTATAAGATGTTAATATTTTTTATGTTTATAATAATTATGTTTTTGTAAAATAGAGTTAATATATCTTTTTTTAAACTATTGTCTAGAAGAAGTTTACTCTTATAGACAAAAACCCCCGAATAAACTATAATCAATACTGGGAAATAAAAGTTAAATTAAAAAAGATTATATATATATATAAACTTTAATTTTATCATAATTTGTATTTGAAATTAATTAAAGTAGATGCACGCTGTAATATATAGTTTAGTTATTTTATAATACTTCTTCGACTTTTGCCTAATTATCATTATTATGTTTATTATCTATTTATATATTTTATGCTTCTCAATGCAGAATAAAAATATATTTAAGCATATGAAGGAGGAGGATATAAAATTTAATTCTCTAAACATAAAATTTCAGTTTATAATAGGAGGGCGTAACTAGTCTTACAAATGAATGATTGAATGAATACAATATGATTGCATTACCTATAATTAATAATAGTATATATGAACAAGCCTTACTCTTTCACCACTTCTTTTTAAACTTCCTTTTTTTTCCTTCCTTCCCCTTCTCTCCCTTTCACTTTAAAGTAACAGTAATTTGTGTTACTAGCTATATCGTATGTTAAAAGAACAGCTGTAAACTAACTTCTTCCTCAAGCTTTCTCTATCTGAAGATAACATAACACCAGAAGGCAAAAAACAGTGACACCCCAATGGTGACACAAGCCAAGTCTAAGACCTTCTCTCTCTTCATTTCTCTATCTCGCCGGTCTTTTTTCATTTTCAAAAACTCCTCGTACCTCTTCTTAGCCTCATTTCCTTTCCCTTTCTTCCTGTTTCCCATCTCTATTGCATTCTCCAAAATTACCAAACTATCTCTACCATTCAAATACTTTCCATCCATGTTCTCCACTTGCATGCTCACCTCCTTCACATGCATCTCCCTCCCCTCATTCCCACCTAGTGTCACCACAACTACACATTGCACCATCTCTCGCGTGCTTTCAGGCGCCATGACTGTCGCATACTTCACCTGTATGTCCCCACTCAACCAGTGCCGTTGCACCGAAACAGGGCACCGACTAGACAAGTTAACCGCTCTTTTCCGGGTGGGGTCGATAATGATCCAACTCAAAGTCAAATTCTTCTCTAAATGTTTTAACCACGTCATATTTTCACCAACGACATGTCGTATCGGAGTTTGTACAGATTCTTTAGGGTCTAAGAAGTCAACCCGATACGGCGAGCAGAGAAACCACTCAGATTGAATCTCCATTTCTTGGACTTTTGAGAAGATTTGCTTGTCTAGGTAGAAAAAATCAACAGCTGAGATTAACTCTGAAGGAGATAATGAACGGTTACGATTGGGGATGTTGGAGGAACGGTGAAGATCGAGAAGTGGAAAAGCGTCGGAGAAAAAGGAACGGTGGCCAAAGGGGAAAGTAGAGATGAGTTGAGTGACATGTGGGTCGGTTACAGAAGGCCAAGTGGAGGAGCAAATATCACGCCAGAGGTAATCGTCGGCGGAGAGAGATTGGAGTTGAGAGGAAACACAACCGGCCGAGACGAGACTTTGACCGTCGAGACGGGTGAGGATGTGGGTCCGAATGATGTCGGGATGGACGGCGTCGATGGTTGTTTCACCGACTTGCTGAACGGATGATGTTGAAGCTGTTTTAGAACAAGAAGTCATGGTAATTAAAATTTGAAGTGCCAGGTGAAACAGATATATATATATATATATATATATATATATATATAGCAAGCAATAACGAGATGGGGTTGTGTTATATTGAAAGAGTAATTTGGTTTGAGTGTTGTAGCGCCAAAGCAGAAGTTGTGTGTATATATAAAACATGATATTCATATAAAGGGAGGGAAGACTGAAGAGATGGTCATTGGTCAACACGTTCAGCTAATAGCAGTATCTGATGGACTTTGACATACGCTAAGTAGTACTAGTGGGAATTATAAATGGAAAGTATTGATAATGATAATTGACTAATATGAAAGTAGTATTATAATTTTATAGATATAATTATATTTAATTAAAATTTATAATATTAGTTATAATTATGAAATATAAATTACTTATTATAAATTATATATTTATTTTAGATAATTGATGATGTAGGGATTTCCATCCATGAGTTTAAAGATAATTATCTATTTTTCTAAAACAAAATAAAGAATTAGTCAGCAATATTGCATCGTTTACTCTGAATTAATATATAATTTCTCAGGCCCAAAGTCCAAAGTTCAATTGCTATTTAGTGAATAACTTATACAGTACAATTAGTTAGAATTATGATTAATTTTATATCTAAAGTTTGAGGCTTGTTTATTATGTTAGGATGACTTTAGTTGTTCTTCATCGGGACGTAAGAGTAAGCTATGCATTTTATTTTCAGATCAATAATCGATTTCAATTTTATTTTAATTATTTAAGATATCATAAATTAATATATAATAAATAAAGATTTTTTTCGTATAAGATTTTGAAAATTAACTCTTATTTATTAAAAAGAATGATTTTGATTTATTAACTAAAAATTAAATCTACTAATTAAAGATTAACAAAGATAAAAAAAATATAAATATTATGATAAAAATTCGAATAAAAAAACGATTGCATGATTATTCTTCTTCACTAACATGTATCTTAACTTAATAAAATCAAATCATATTTTCCTATTCTTTGATTACATCCACTTAGAGAAATTCTCAAAAGCAAAAATCTTCATATTTTTTTATAAATTTATTGAATTAAATAAGTTTTTAATCTAATTCTTTTTAATAGACAAACTAAGATAAGCTATCTAAGTTTAATTTATCAAAAACATTAATTTTTTAAAAAGCAAATTAGATTAAGATTAAACATTCAAACTCGGTTTAATTATCTTAAGTATTAATTCTCATTGTAAGTAATTTTTCATTAATCATTTAAATTGATTAATCGACTATGTACCCAATCAACTAAATTAATTAACGATAAATTAATTTAATTATTTAATTGTATACTTAAATAATCAAATAAATTCATACAAAAATTAAAATTGAGAATTAATACATAATCAAAAGGAATAGTTGAATTGAATATTGTAAATATTATTAAATATTGTAAATATTATTAAATATTACAATATATGTCTATGGTTTTGAACTAATCCACAAAAATTAGCTATTCATAGCAAACAATAAATTCAAAAAATTATTCATGAAAACAACAAAAGAAAGGGAAATTTTTTTTTAAACTTTTGTTTTTGAATATGATTTTCAACTCTTTTAATTGCTATTTAAATATTTTTCTTCTAAATTGTTGCCTCTAGTTTAATTCTATAATTCTTCAGCTTGTATCTTATGAAGTGTTGTTTTGTATTTATATAGAGAAAATTGATCTATTTTTGAGTTGTATTAGGACTAATAATATGAAAATCATGCGAAATAGGATATATAGCTCGCGAAAATTGTACTGAGGAATAAAATGGGTGACATGTGTCACATTGTGATATTTGGAGTGGAATAGTGATGCGTGGGTTGGTAAGGGCTAATATCACAACAAAAAAACATGTCATATGAAGGGTTGGCGAACGACGCATCGTTTGGGGCTGTGCGAACGCATTGAGAAGGATGCAAAAAGGTTTCATTTTAGGTTCTTTTTTATAATTGCATCTGTTGATCAACTTTGTACACTCACTGTGCTAAATACATCCACATATATTTCTAAATACATACACCTGTCAAATAAATTTGGTAAAAAGTCCCAAAAAATCAAAAAAATTAATATTTTTTCAATAAATACTAAAAAAAATAATTTTAGTTCATTGTAATAATAAAACACACACACACACACACACACATATATACATGAATTGATATTTAAAAATATGTATCAAATATCACTTATTAGCTTTTATCATCAAATAAGTGAACAACTCTTATTCCAATATTTCTACGAGGGATTGATACCTATGGACAGAAGTATAAGAAATTAAGTGGTGGAACTTTGATTAATAAGACTCTTGAAACTACAAGAGATTTGATTGCCACCATGGCTGCAAATGCTCAACAGTTTGACACCTGTTCCAACCCACCAGAGAAGGTCAATGAAGTAAGAATTCCTAGTGAACAATAAATGAGTACCTGATGAGTGCTTGAAAAGAACTAAATATTACATAATTTATTTGTATTTTAATGTCAAAAATAAATTTGAATTTGTATAATTTTATCATTATTTTAGTAAATCTATGTTTTTGAAATCATGGGTATATTTTGTTGTTTGTTAGTTATTTTTAGCTTCAAAATGATTCATATAAAAAATACTTGAAGAATTGTATCGAAAACACTCAAATTACAACCTAGAAGAATAAAAAAATAACATATGTTAGCCTTATATATGTATCAACAAAGTTTATAAGGGATGAAACAATAAAGAAATTGGAGAAATGCATATTAATGTCGATCGTGACGATGCGACCTACTCGGATTATGATTTAACATGTACTAGAATAAACATAGGCCACAACAATAAAAAAAATGTGCCGCGATGCACGGTAATAATCCCTTTATGATCCATATTTTTCTCTTTTTTTCTCTCCTTTTTCTCACCTATATAAACACTCATTCTCTTCTGATAATCTCGTCCCACAATTGATCATGAATGAGTTTTCTTACAAATAAATTCTCTTTAAGAATTTGTAATAGTTTAAGAATTTTTCTTTAGTTTTATGTAGTAGTTTTCAATTTAATAAAAAGCATTGGCAAACCTATTAGGAGGTTTTTCATATAATAGATTGCTACTGAAATTATCTATAAGAATACAATTAAAGCATTAATTTTAATTGTATTATGTTATTTACATAGTTAAACTTTTGTATCATTCTGAATACTAATTTTAATATACTAGTCATTTATTAAATGTTTACATGTTTGGCTGAATATCACTATATGATATTAGTTATTTTGTTATAGTTGTGAAATATCAATTTAGGTAAATATTTTTATAAAATAAATTAAGTTTTATTTTTTCATATAAGATTTATACAAAGTTTATTATATAAAAAAATATATTGACTACATATTTTTCATAATAAATTAAAAATAAGAAAGTTAAATTTTATCTAGATCTACTTTAAAATTTAATATATTTAAAACATTTTTATAATAAGATTTATTATTAAAAAGTATATTAATAACATATTTTTCATAATATATTTAAAATCTGAAAGTTGGGTTCATATACATCAACTAAAATCTAATTTAGACACCTTGAATGAGAGTTTAAATTGATAGCACTGTAATAAACATTAATTTATTTGGTTTGTTAATCCTTAGGAATAAAACATAATTTAATTATTATCAATTAATTTATTCCGTCAAAAGACTTTAATTGATATTGATTAATAACGAAATTGATCCCCGTCAAAAGACTTTTTCATACAAAAAGGGGAATCAATAGCTATAATTTATATATTTAATAACTTAATTAATTTTGAGTAAACATGATTAACCAACTAATATATCCTATAAATTCTCCATTAAGTGTTAAATGTTTATCTTTCTGATATTTGTTTAATCGACTCTCTTTTAATTTTATTATTAATTTAGACTTTTCAAACCAAAATAATTGTGATAGAATTTGTAGGTTTATTTTTCATTTTTAAGAGTTTTGTTGAATTATTTAAAAAACATGTAGTTCTCCTCTTTAGATCGATCTTGGAAGTATACTTATCATTTTTTACAAAGTGATTCATGTACTTGTTAGTTAGTTATTTATTTTATTAAATTTCACTATCAAGTTTTTGTGAATAAGTTTTTGGTGCCATTATTGAGGATGAATAATGTTTTTAAATTTTTATTATCAAAAATCTTAAAAACTTTTATGTTGTAAATATTGGTGATTTGTTCTTATTTATCCAAAATAATTTCAAAAATTTTGAAAATCAAAAATTTAAAAGTGTCTAAGTTATTAATGGACTAAGATATATCTAGAAAAATCGAAAATGTTTTGATTTAAATATTTATTATTTATTAACTTAATTTCCTTTTGAGAATTTTTCATTTTTAGTATTTTTATGTTAATTTTAATTTTTAAATTTTAACTTAACTTAATTTTCTTTTGTTTTCTTTTATTTTTTTATTTAATTATTAACTCAATTATTTTTAATTTTTATTTTATTTTATTAATTTTACTCTAGTTTATTTTTATTTCTTTTTGTTATTTTGTTTAGTATTTTTGTGTACTAACTTATTTCTTGTATAATATAGTTTACTAATTTGCTATGTAACTTGTATTATCGTGTAATGAATTGATGGTATAATATGTTTTATATATTGTATTTATTTATTTAACTTGTATTATTTTATAATGAATTATTTGTATCATGAATTATATATTTTATTTATTTATTTAACTTTTATTATATAATCAATTATTTGTATCATTTATTGTATTTTGTAATTATTTATTTAACTTATATTATTGCCTAATGAATTATTTGTATCATATATTGTATTTATATTATTTTTATTTCTTTTGTTATTTTTTATTTTAATATTTATTTGTTGTTTCTTTTTTTTATTTATTTACTTTTAGTTGTTTATTTTTATTCTTTTATTTGCTTATTTTTATTTTTTTAATTGTTTAATAATTAATTTTTATTTAGTACTTAATATTAGATTAGTTATAGTATTAAATTAAAAAATAAAATTATGAAGGTACCTCCAAAGTTCATAGAAATTTTAACATTAATATCACCATTGGTGATAAAAATGAGGTAAATGCTATGGTAGACCTAGGTATAAATATTAATGTTTTATTTACTATACTTGCTGCTAGATTTTGGTGTTGCAAATGTGCAAGGTACCTTGAAAATGGACAAGGAGAATAATGTATTTCTTTGCCTATACCAAAACAATTGTTAATGTTCATAATAGGAATGTATCAATGATAATCTTTGTACAAAAATTATACATTTTCAAGCATATATTGACATAAATTCAACGACGAGGGGGACATTGAGTGAATTAAATTCTTCAAATTAAAATCCCCCAAAAAGACATCTTGCTAAGACATTAAACTGATAAGACCTTAAACCAAGCGTTGAATGGGAGGCAACCCATCATTGTAGGTAGTATTTTTTTATTTTATTTTATATAAATTTTTTTTTGTTTTTTTTGTTTTATTTCTTGTTATGTGAATCATGTTTATTTCATTTAGAATTGTTTAATCTATAATTGTTTATTGAGATGTGATGTATGAGAAGTACACAGTAATCTATCTATGTGGTCAAATTTTTAAGATGATAGATGCACTTGACTTTTCATATTATTACTTGATCACATAAAGCAAATGAGTAATTTTTCTTTGTTTTTATCTTTATATTTTAATTTATATTTGTTATATTAAGAAAAATTTAGATTTTATGTTTCCGGGTAGAGGAAAAAGTTACATAAATTTAGGCATTTAATTTTTTTTTATTAAACATGTGTTTAAATTTATTTACATTTATTTGCTTTAATTTAGCTTACTTATTGATTTAGGGATAACTAGATTAACTTTTAAAATTTTCTTTACAAAATTATCAATACTTTCAATTGATTTTAAGCAGATGATTGAGTCTTTTGTATTTTTTGATTAATTTATTTCACATGTTATGGAATAGTGTAATAATTATTTTTTTTGTCATAATTTATGTTTCATGATAAATGTTGAAATTAAGAATATCTTGTGAGAATATTTTGAGCTTATTATCATTCCATTTAGAGAGAGAATATTTTTTCTACTCCTTTAAATACTCTTCTTATTAATTCAAATTGTTAGATGATTTATATAGGTTTTGCATTGAATGTTAAGATTTTTAGATACGATCAAATGTCATATACTTATTTTTTATTGCTTAAACTGAATGACTTGAGTAAAAATTGAAAGTATATGCCTTCTTTATTCATGTATGACTTCCATAAAAAGAGATATTTCATGGTTCCCTAAATCCAATACAGAAAGAGGTAAATTAGCCACTCGCCAAATCACACAAATATGTAGAAAATGTATATGGGTCCACTAACTAAAAAAGTAAAAAAAGAAGAAATATATATATATATATATATATAAGAGAAAAATCAATAGTATAAACTAAATACTATGACCCAAAAATTCCTTCAAAGTTGTGAGATATGGCAATTACAAAAGAAAGATCGGAAATAAATCCTCTTCAAGTCATTGTATTTTCATTCATTCTCTAAGGCATATATATTTGATATTTTACATGATGATTTTGTGAGAAATAGTTACGCATTATTTTGAACGATTATTCTTTAAACATATGCCAACTCATCATTTCATTTCATATCTTTACAAAACTTCTATTCGCATATAACTTTGATTGAGTGCTTGAACCCATAGGATCAGTGTAATATTGAGAGATTAGAGTTAAAGCGTGAAGAATTCCATACGTAGGAACAATTAGGCGATGATCAATTGCTCTTCAGACTCAAATAGGTAACCATGGCCTAGATGAGGGGTGGATATGAAACCCATGGAATCATTTCACGAGCCCTATATCAATTCGGCCAAGTCGTCCTCTCAAACATGAACTAAGCAACTTACACAATCGAAATATAAAACAACATGCTTAATTCAACACATAACTAAAACATTCAACATATATCAAAACATCCATCTATAGTAAACAAACTAGTGACGATGTGCCTCATAGGCTCCAGTCTAGATTAGAAATGTAAATATGCATGGAAAATAATTAATAGCATGAGAGATAAGAACATATACTAAACAACATAGGATTTTCAATCACTTTAAGATTTCATATGAAGGAACATGTTTAGTTAATGATAATTGTACTCTTATAGCATGCAATCAATCTAAACATAGAAAACCAAATAAAGAATCTGACACCTAAGACATAATCAGGGTAAGGAGATACAGACTCCTTTGAGACTCATGTCAAACTCACATGCACATAATAGACATAAGTAAGATAAATTAATCAGGGAGTAGGTAGATTAATTTACTACATTATAAACTATGATTAGAAAGCAATATGCATGCTTTATAGAAAGAAAAGAAAGCATGTGACAATATATAACAAGTAAGCTTTTTAATCAGAGTATACATCTACTATGTTAGAACTTATATAAAAGAAACTCATATTATACTAACATATATACTAATCATGCATATCGACGTTGAAAGAGCTCAAGACTTTATACACAATCAGGCTAAGGAGATACTAACTCCTTAAAAACTTAACTCAAACATGCAAATCATAAGGAGGAATGCACAAGATTGACAAGGCAATAGGTATAGAATTCAATAAATAAAAATCAGGTGATAATTATCAAAAGCTTTTTAATTAGAGTTTAAATTTCAGTATGTAGGAACATACACCATTTAAGCTCTAATTATACTAGCCACATATTTCAGCACGCATAACACCAAATATAACGAGGTAAACCCACATAGAAACCCTATCTATATGGTAACATTTTTGGATTGCTTAAGGCAACTACTTAGTAGTAAACAATTCACTAAACAATATAACAGTTATAACTTTGAAAAAAATAAACCCAATATTACCTCTATCAGTTGGGGCCTCTGTCCTAACTGCCTATTGTTGCTCTTGCTTGTTGTCTCCATAACAACCTAGTTTAACACACGAACCAGCATCTCTTCCAAAGCCTATACCACCAAATATGTTGTGATCAATAACTACAGATCAGTAACCAGAAGTGTAACAATCCCTAATATTGAGAACCACCCTTAAAATCAAACAACTTATCTCTTATTGCACACAGTAAGAGATAAGAGAACTCAATGCATTTAATTTAGCTCACTATCACAATAAGGTTCTCACAAATAAATAGTTACATCCAAGCAACTCCAGCCAACATATGACTAATATATAATCCACTTGAAAATACCGTTTCGAGTACTCACCACTCACAAGCACAGTTTTTCTCATATTATCACCAATCACTAATGTCAAAAAATACTCAAGGTATTAGTGATTCAGACATAGAAAAATGAGATGTCAATCTGATAAAGATCTACTACATTTTTTGCATACCAAATAAGAAGGAATGAAGGGTATTTATAGAACTTGGATTTGTCAGTTTTTTGGCCACCACGTCAGCCACCTTGCCAAGGGTTTTGGCAAGGGTGGTGGTGAGGTGTTAAAAGTCACATTTTTTTGGTTCTAAAAATTATCGAGTACTTTCCACCACACCCGAAATGAACCCAAAACACAAGTGATAACATTGGCTCGCTCGTTAAAAAGCAACACTCTACTTAGCATGCACACTATGAAAACCAACCCCGTGGTTTGTGCAAACATACTTACATACAAAGTGTACCAAACGATGTGTATGTGTGAATTACTAATATGTCATAACCAACCTTACACAAAGGAAGACAAAACACTAAGTAAAATAAAACAAACACCCTGTTTTATACAAGGGAAGCCAACATATAAACATAGGTACAATAGGACTTACATTCTCCTTCTTTGGCTTTCCGTGTCAAAACACAACATAACTAAACACATAAGCTTATTGATAAGAGTCAAATTATTGCATTTTTGTTATGATTTAAATGTTGATATTTGTGTGAAAATTGCGTTTATTTGATTATTTAATCCACAAATGTCATTTCACGGGTATTTCGTGTTTAAAGTGCAATTTCAGGTAAAATCAGAATTTTGGAGAAGTTTGGGACAAATTTCTATGAACGGGATTGAGTGCAAATAAAAAGAAAACAAAATTTCAAAATTTGGAATTTCGCCGCCAGCGAGAATATTCTCACCGCCGGCGAAAACCTTATGGAGAATACGTTCAAAATCATGTAGGGAGCACGGATTTTGGCAAAATAATCTCGCTGTCGGCCAAATAAATCTCGCCACCGGCCAAATAAATCTCGCCACCGACCAAAGCAATCTCGCCGCCGGCCAAATTAAACTCGCCGCCGGCCACAGTAATCTAGCCGCCGGCGAGATTTAGCGGATCAAAAATTATAACTTTCCAGAAATCTCGCCGCGGCGAGAACAATGTCGCCGCCGGCGAGTCTCGTCCGAAAACAAATTTTTATTGTGTTTTGTTCCAAAATTGCCCCCAAACCCTAGATCTATATATACAATATGATGGAGAAAGAGGGGGAGGGCAGAGAGAACAGAGTTGAGTCATTTTTGGAGGAGAAAAGGAAATTTTGGAGAGAAAGTTTGGAGAAGCTTGAAGGATCATCACCATTGTTGCTACCAAGTCTTCATATTCAAGAGTTTTTCATTTCTTCTCCTTAGCCTTCATATTCTACATTTTATTCAGATTTGGTATTCATGAATTCAATTGAAATAATGGTTGTTCTTATTTCCGTTATGAACTAATTCATTTTTGCTAAGGCTATGATGTAGTTAAATCAAGGAAATCTGATTTCTTTTATTATTGTTATATGAATTCATTGTTTTCAAGTTGAGTATTTATTTCCATGCTTAATGCTTTTAAATTTCTGATCAAGATTAAGATGATTTGTTGCATTATATTGAGACCGAGAGGAGATGTGTAATGAATGCTTCTTGTGATAAATACCGTATGTTGAATGCGAGTTTGACACCTAATGCATGATATATGTGGTTATTCTAGAAATTCCATAAATCGTAATGTGCTTATTTGTGATTAAATTTTCATAGAAATATAGTTGGTTTTCATAGAAAAGTAATTCTAATATAACTTGAGAGAGAGTATTAGATAAGTTTGGGTTTTTCAACCATCACTTTTAGCTTTGATTCTCATATAACATGACTTGAAATCGGATTGAATTGATTTAGTGAAATCAAATGCCTTAGCGTTTTTAATCATTTGTGAACAACATTAAAATTTGTTATTTGCGTTTAGTTTTATGTTAATTTGCTTTTAAAAAAATTTCAACAATTCGGTTTTCAAATAAAATTAGGGTTAGTCAATTTCGGTACTTAGTAACGCCATTCCTTGTGGGTTCGATATCCGTACTTTTGTACACTTTATTACTTGAACGATTCGTACACTTGCAAAAATAAGCATCAAGTTTTTGGCGCCGTTGCCGGGGAATGGTTTGATTTTATTAATATCGATACTACCTAATCTTAGTTTTAATTTGAAGTTAATTTACGTTCTCATTGTTTCATTTTTAATTTTGTTTATTTTGCTGTTTTATTTTATTTATCAAAAAAAAAAAGTAACTTTGTGTTGTTTTGTGTTAGTTGATTTTCTGGTTGTAGGATTTTTGTATGAGACATACAAGAAGCCTTAACCTTCTTCCATTTGTTCCGGAGATTGATAGAACATATAGGCGTCTAAACCGAGAGAGAAGACGTTCAACTTCAGCTCCTAATAGACAATTAGCCACAGATCCACCATTTGTTGAGGGAGGTGGAAATCGTAGAGCTTTGAGGGATTATGCTGCACCTAATGTTGCTAGAACTGTTTCGGGTATAAGGAGGCCAACTATTCAAGCCAATAACTTTAAGATAAAACCATCCTTTATCCAAATGGTTCAATCAAATCAGTTTGGGGGAATGTCAAAGGATGATCCAAATGCACATATTGCTTACTTTCTGGAGGTGTGTGATCTTTACAAGATAAATGGTGTGTCCGAAGATGTTGTAAGATTGAGGGTTTTTCCTTTTTCACTTCGGGATAAAGCCAAGGAGTGGCTAAACTCATTACCACTAGGATCAATTACAACATGGAATGAATTGGTTCAAAAATTCTTATCCTAGTTCTTTCCTCCTACTAAGACAGCAAAATTAAGGAATGAAATCACATCTTTTACACAGTATGACCAAGAATCATTGTATGAAGCTTGGGAAAGATTCAAAGAAATGTTGAGGAAATGCCCACATCATGGTATACCAATTTGGCTGCAAGTCTCTACATTTTATAATGGGTTGGTTTCAAACTATCGGGTAATGATTGATGCTGCAGCTGGAGGGTCTTCAATGGGAAAAACACCGGAGGATGCTCATGAGTTGTTAGAGATTATGGTAGAAAACAACAATCAGTGGCATTCAGAGCGGGTAATTGTAAAAAGACCAGCAATAGTGCATGAAATTGATTCAGTGAATGCTTTGTCAGCTCAAGTTGCTGTTCTTTCAAGAAAGATGGATTCTTTGTCATCCAAATTCGAATCCAAACCAACTGCACAATGTGATTTATGTGGTGGAAATCATGCTAGTATCGAGTGCCAAGTTGGAAATCCATTTGCTTCGCAAAATGCTGAGCAAGCAAATTATGTTTCAAATTTCCAAAAACCTCAACATAACCCATACTCGAACACCTATAATCCAGGTTGGAGAAATCATCCAAATTTGTCATGGGGAAATAACCAAGGGGGATTCAAACCGGCATCATCTTCCTACCAACCCTAGGAGAAAAAACAAACAAATTTGGAAGAAATTTTGGGAAAGTTCATTGAGGAGACAAGAGCAAATTTCAGAAATCAAGAGGCAATCAACAGGGACATCCAAAACCAACTGGGGCAGCTTTCAAAGCAGATTGCAGAAAGGTCTCAAGGATCGCTGCCTAGTGACACAATAAATCCCACAGAGCATGCAAAGGCTATCACATTGAGAAGTGGTAAAGAACTTGAATGGCATAGGAAATCGGAGAAAAAGATGGAAGAATCTAAAGAAAATCCATCAAGATCCCAAGATATTCAACCTTCCCCATATGCGAAATATGAGCCTCCTATCCCATATCCTCAAAGATTGAATAAGAAAAAGCTTGATAATCAATTTGATAAATTTCTGGATATTTTTAAGAAATTGCATATTAATATTCCTTTTGCAGAGATGTTGGAACAAATGCCCAAGTATGCAAAATTCATGAAGGAAATTCTATCAAAGAAGAGGAAGCTGGGAGATTATGAAACTGTCATGCTAAATGAGGAGTGCAGTGCAGTTCTTCAAAGAAAATTGCCACAGAAATTGAAAGACCCAGGGAGTTTTACTATACCTTGTACTATAGGAAGTTGCAATTTTGATAAAGTCCTATGTGATTTAGGAGCAAGCATTAATTTGATGCCACTTTCTGTTTTCAGGAAACTAGGCCTATGAGAAGTGAAGCCCACTTCAATCTCTTTACAATTAGCGGATCGATCGGTGAAATATCCTCTAGGGGTAATTGAGGATGTTTTAATTAAAGTCGACAAATTTATTTTCCCTGTAGATTTCATGGTGCTTGACATGGAGGAAGATAGAGAGATACCGTTGATATTGGGGAGACCTTTCCTTGTAACTGGAAGAACATTGATTGATGTTCATCAAGGAAAGCTCATTCTACGGGTGCAAGATGAACAAGTAACTTTTGATATTTTTGAGAAATAAAATTTCCAAGTGATGTACATTCTTGTTTTCAAATTAACACTCTTGACGGGTTAATCTCGGAAACTTTTGAGGAGAGAACTCCATTGCTACCGCTAGAAGCTTGCCTTGTGAAATCTGCAACAATTGAGGAGGAAGATGAGGGGACGAGACAATGTTCTGAATTACTAGTAGCACCTAATGAATATTTATGCAATGATGAAACATTTAAGGAGTTGGGAACAAATGAAACTCCAACCTCAGTGGTAAAGAATGGAGCCAACAAGATTGAGCTAAAGCAAATGCCATCCCATCTAAGAAAAAAAAATCTTACGTTAACCGCCGGCAAGGGTAGTTTCACCACCGGTGAAAAAGAGATCTCTCTTTCCTTTCTTACATTGAGGACAATGTAAGGTTTTGGTTGGGGGTGCGGTAAACGGTAAATCTTTTCTTCCCTTCATTTTTAGTAGTTTTGTTTATGTGTTTATTTGTTTTTAATTTTGATATTCCATTTATTTTTCTGCATTTTGATTTAATTTCTTTTATTTGTTTATTGTCTTATGTCTATTAATTTCTTTTATTTGTTTATTGTCTTATGTCTATTTTTATTTTTATTTTATTTTATTTGCATTCTACTTATTTTAATTTGCATGTTGATGATAATAATGTGATTGTGATAACAAGTAGCTTTTAGAAGACATTCAATTTTGCTTTGGTTTAAAGATAATTTCAAATGTTGATTTTACCTAGTTGGCGACTCTTTTGGTATGTGGTATGATTTGGTTGATTAGTCTAAATGCTTAGAGAAGTCTTATGTGCAAATTTTTCATGGACATTTTTGTGATCTCAACAAACTCTAGAACTCATTTGAAAACCTCTTGAGGCGAAATAATTTGTAATTGCACTGTTTAGGATATGATGTAGGCCATTTTTGGATCGATTATGCCATTTTAACCCTACCTTGTTATTCTTATATCACTAGTAACCTCTTTGAGCCTATTTAAATATATTGGTAGCCTTACTTTTCTTTCTTTTTGCCTTATATAACCTACCTTCTTTTGAGCCAAATATATATATATATATATAATTCCTACCTTATTTGTTAAGAGCGCTTAATTTTGAACACAAACTTTTCAAGAAGAATTGGAGAAATCTTCCACAAATATTGGAAGAAATTGGTTGGGGATTATGTCTTTTCAAGAGCACTTGGAATAAGGATTAAAAAAGAAGAAGAAGAAGAAGAAGAAGAAGAAGAAGAAAAAAGCCTTTACATTCTAGTAAATAAAAGAGTGTTAGTGATGGATGTACTGAGGTGAAAGATTGAGGAAGAAGTTTGTTTATCTTTAGAAAAATGGGTTATGATCGGAAGAAACAATTTGGGTTGAATGGTGTTACTCTTTTACTTAATTGGTTGTGTTTAATCTAATAAGTTCCCTTATTTGTATTTTGACACTTCCCGTTCTTTCTTAACCAAATACCTAAGCCTAACATTGCAAGCCTCATAAAGTCCTATTGATCCGAAGTGGTGTATTTTCCTTCATTAGTGGAGAGAGGTTTGAAAAGTGAGCCTATGGAGTTTGAGATTTCACCTTTTTGTTTGTGGATGTTATGCATAATATTATCCTGGCATTATGGCTATTAGTTTGTGGTTTGATGGATGTTTAAGAATCAATAACAAAAGTGGAATTGGCATTTGAGATTTCTTAAAGCTTAGGTGACATTTAATTATTCTATAAGTTGGGTGTTATTTACAATTTTTTGAGACATTTGTGCAAATTATTTGTTATGTGATTTTATTGTTTTAAGCTAGGATAGTCATAGGTAAGATGTTTGTGGGTATCATTACTGGAAGCCCTCACGAGACTACAACTCATCCTACTAGGGCCACCTAGGGGTTTAAAGGCTTATTGCATACGCTTAATGTAATGTTGTAAATAGAATAAATTTCCTTTGAATTTTTCTTTTAATGTCTCCTTTGAAATTATTCATAGATCGCTTTTCTTGCTAGATACTAACAAGAAGCTGGTTGGGGGTTGTTGATAAGAGTCAAATTATTGCATTTTTGTTATGATTTAAATGTTGATATTTGTGTGAAAATTGCGTTTATTTGATTATTTAATCCACAACTCGTGTTTAAAGTGCGATTTCAGGTAAAATCAGAATTTTGGAGAAGTTTGGGACAAATTTCTATGAACGGGATTGAATGCAAATAAAAAGAAAACAAAATTTCAAAATTTGGAATTTCGCCGCCGGTGAAAATATTCTCGCCGCTGGCAAAAACCTTATGGAGAATACGTTCAAAATCATGCAGGGAGCACGGATTTTGGCAAAGCAATCTCGCCGCCAGCCAAATAAATCTCGCCACCGGCCAAATAAATCTCGCCGCCGGCCAAAGAAATCTTACCGCCGACCAAATTAAACTCGCCGCGGGCCAAGTGAATCTCGCTGCCGGC
This sequence comes from Hippophae gyantsensis, assembly GCA_030763125.1. Taxonomy (NCBI): domain Eukaryota; kingdom Viridiplantae; phylum Streptophyta; class Magnoliopsida; order Rosales; family Elaeagnaceae; genus Hippophae; species Hippophae gyantsensis. Next base: position 45,754,709 of record CM061032.1, on the reverse strand, counting down.
CACAGTAATCTAGCCGCCGGCGAGATTTAGCGGATCAAAAATCGTAACTTTCCAGAAATCTCGCCGCGGCGAGAACAATGTCGCCGCCGGCGAGTCTCGTCCGAAAACAAATTTTTATTGTGTTTTGTTCCAAAATTGCCCCCCAAACCCTAGATCTATATATACAATATGATGGAGAAAGAGGGGGAGGGTAGAGAGAACAGATCTGAGTCATTTTTGGAGGAGAAAAGGCAATTTTGGAGAGAAAGTTTGGAGAAGCTTGAAGGATCATCACCATTGTTGCTACCAAGTCTTCATATTCAAGAGTTTTTCATTTCTTCTCCTTAGCCTTCATATTCTGCATTTTATTCAGATTTGTTATTCATGAATTCAATTGAAATAATGGTTGTTCTTATTTCCATTATGAACTAATTCGTTTTTGCTAAGGCTATGATGTAGTTAAATCAAGGAAATCTGATTTCTTTTGTTATTGTTATATGAATTCATTGTTTTCAAGTTGAGTATTTATTTCCATGCTTAATGCTTTTAAATTTCTGATCAAGATTTAGATGATTTGTTGCATTATATTGAGACCGAGAGGAGATGTGTAATGAATGCTTCTTGTGATAAATACCGTATGTTGAATGCGAGTTTGACACCTAATGCATGATATATGTGGTTATTCTAGAAATTTCATAAATCGTAATGTGCTTATTTGTGATTAAATCTTCATAGAAATATAGTTCGTTTTCATAGAAAAGTAATTCTAATATAACTTGAGAGAGAGTATTAGATAAGTTTGGGTTTTTCAACCATCACTTTTAGCTTTGATTCTCATATAACATGACTTGAAATCGGATTGAATTGATTTAGCGAAATCAAATGCCTTAGCGTTTTTAATCATTTGTGAACAACATTAAATTTTGTTATTTGCGTTTAGTTTTATGTTAATTTGCTTTTAAAATAATTTCAACAATTCGGTTTTCAAATAAAATTAGGGTTAGTCAATTTCGGTACTTAGTAACGCCATTCCTTGTGGGTTCGATATCCGTACTTTTGTACACTTTATTACTTGAACGATTCGTACACTTGTGAAAATAAGCATCACTTATCAAACATGAGATGATCATAAAGATGTCCTAAAGTTGTTTGTTATCATGAACAACAAACCTGCACATTCCAAATCCAAAAGACATACTTACTCCAAGTGCTTCCATCTTGAATTCTCCATCTAACTTCAAAAATCAAATCATCCAATCTGTCATTCTAAAACATGAGAATCTTAACACCATTGCATACAGTACACCAAAAGTAATAAGATTTCACTCTACACCTGCAACCTACACACAAGAAACAAACATATACCCCTTGAGTATATCATGCAAAAGCAGTGTGTAGTCTAAACATATACTATTGTGTCACCCCTACACAAGTAAACACCAAAAGGCTAAGCACAATCATTATGAACACAAGTATGCAAATTCCCCCTTAACATATGCAATAGTCCCCATTAGTGTAGCATATAAGATGATCATGATACAGTGCAAACTACACTCATCATCTTATGCAACAACTAGATATGAACAAACAAATACAAAGCTTAGACAAACAAACAAACAAAGAAACACAAAGCATAAACAACACAAGTTCTGCACACTTCTCCTCCCTTTTGACATGGAATGTCAAAGCAAGCACACACATGGTATGCAATATAACACATTCCTATATGAAGGGGAAAAGATAAACAGAAATGTATTAATCCTAACACTTATGCAACACAGCAAAAAAGATTAAAGCAACCAAAGAAGGGAGACTAAGGATAAGAAAACATTGGTGGTAAGAAGGTTCAAAAGATTCAAGGATGGCCTAAATTCTTTTTCTAACCAAGGAACACCTAGAATTTTACCTTAAGAGACATTAATAGTGGATTATAGAGCTTGTTAGAGATATACAAAGCATCGAGGCAAGAGAACCACACAAGCTTTTGAAAATAACCATATAAATTCACAAAGTTATGACATGTGCACATGTAATAGGGTGTAGCAAATCAAAACATTTAGCCATACAAATGCTCAATGAATATACATGTCATAGTAGCCACACTTCAATTCAAGTCAAAAGCATGCCAATCATAAAACATAACTGATCCCTACAAAGAGTTTATTTTATATGCAAAATGTTAGGAGGATATAAAAACATGTATAAGAGTCACAGGAAGAGATAGAAAGGAGAAAAGAAGAATGCCAAACGATCAAAGACAAATATATTTATTTATTTTAAGAGCATTAAAGGAAGATAAATATAGTTTAAAGAAATAGACAAGTAATACAACAATAAATAAGTGAGATGACAAAGATGGCCTCAAAGGAGATCGTAGGCTAAAAATACAAGTATGTGCATCAAGAGAGATTATTAGCACAAATCGTACATTGTCACCTTTAGAGAAAGAAAAGGCAACAAACTACACATAGTTGTCTCAAAAGAGATCATCAAAAACTCACATCATTGCTAGTTAAGAGAAGGAAAGAACCTAACTAACTTGTGAGCAACACACCCAAGAGAGAGAAGAATTAATGGATGCTACAAAACATCTAAGCATATGAGAAAGGCTTAGGTTTCAACACACAAAAAAGATATGCTTAGAGAGGGTCAACTCCCAAATACTAGCAATGCCAATAAGACACACTAGTTTAGACACAACAATGCATGTAAGTCAATATTCCTAAAGATATGTAAACAAACTATATGACATACAAATGCATATGGAAAACCCAAATAAGAACAATATAATAAACACTTATGTACACAAACTTGTAACACACCTTAGTTCTTCAAACAGACATCTAAAGTACAAGAGAAGGAAGTGTAGGCAAAAGATGAACAATAATCAACAGGAGACAAATAGAGAACTAACACTCAACATACTTGGTACAAGAGAGAAGAACCTAGTAAAATAGAATATATGCCTTCTATATGGCATGGCATATTAATTATAAACTGTAAGAATAAAGATCCAAATACTTTGATTCTATATGCTCACGATATGTGACATGATGCTTATATAGAAAGTCACAAAAAAGCAAGCATTAAGCAAGGCAAACACACATATGGAGCATGTCAAAGCAACTAGTAAGGAAGAAAATTAGTAAAGGATCAAATGATTAGGCTAGGAGCAAGTAAAGCAATTAACATACTATGCAATACAAAGAAGTAGATGGAGAAAAATATCTATATGAAAAATAAAATAGAGAATATGTAGACAACAAAAAATCAATGAGATACACAAGGTGGGTGTATGCATAGATAGAGTTCTAGAATTGAGCGCACAGGCGGTTAAGCCCAAATAGGAGTGACCCGCTTTGATATCAATTAAAGAATCTCATATGTAGGAACAGTTATACGAAGGTCAATTGTTCTTTAAACTCAAATAGGTAACCGAGACCTAGATAGATGAGGGAGATACCACCCATGGAATATATTGGTGAGCTCTATATCAATTTGGGCAAGCTGGTCTCATAAACCAAAAATAAGTAACTTACACAATAGAAATATAAAACAACATACTTAATTCAACACACAACAAAAATATTGAGTAGATATGAAAACAACAATATGCAATAAACACACTAATGACATTGTGCCTCATAGGCTCCTATTCAGACTAGCAACATACATATGCATGGAAAATAATTAAAGCATGTGAGACAAGATTGCATACTAAACAATAGAGGATTTTCAATCACTTCAAGACTTTGTATGAGGGAACATATTCAGTAAATGATAATTGTATTCTTATAGTATGCAATCAATCTAAACGTAGCAAATCAAATAAAGAGTCTGACATCTAGGACACAACCTGGGTAAGAAGATGCAGACTCATTCGAGACTCATGTCAAACTCACATGCATATAATAAACATAAGTAAGATAAATTAATCAGGGAGTATGAAGATTAATTTACTATAGTATAAACTATGATAAGAAAGTTATAGGAATGTTGTATAGAAAGAAAAGAAAGCATGCAACAACAAATAAGAAGTAAGATTTCTAATCAAAGTATACATCTAGTATGTTAGAACTTATATAAAAGAAACTTAGATTATACTATAACATACATACTGATCATGCATAACAACATTGAAAGAGTTCAAAACTAGATACACAATCAGGCTAAGGAGATACTTACTCCTTAAGGAATCAACTCAAACATGCAAATCATAGGGAGGAAAGCATAAGATAGATAAATACAATTGCATTACATATAATCAAAGATAGACCATACAATAAGGTAGTAGGAATAGAACTCAGTAAACACATACACCATTTAAGCTTTGATTATACTAGCCACACATTCAAGCATGCACAACACTAAATATAACAAGGTAAACCCATATAGAAACTCTATCTATGTGGTAACATCCTCGGGTTGCTTAAGACAATCACTCTATAGTAAAAAATTCACTAAATAATATAACAGTTACAACTTTGAAAGAAATAAATCAAATATTACCTCTATCATTTGGGACCTCCATCCTAACTGTCTATTACTGCTCTTTCTTTCAGTCTCCATAACAACCTAGTTCGACACACGAACCCAGTTCTCTTTCAAAGCCCACACCACCTAATATGGTGTGATCAGTAACTATAGATCACTAACCAAAAGTGTGAAAATCATAATCTTGAGGACCACTCAAACTCAAAAAGTCTATCTCTTATTTCACACAATAAGAGATATGAGAACTTAGTGCATTTAACTTAGCTCATGCTCACCATAAGGTTCTCACAAATAAACAATTGCATCCAAACAAATCCCAGTCAACATAAGGCTCACATAGAACCCACTTGTATACATCATTTCAAGTACTCACCACTCATAACTATAATTTTTCTTACACAATCATGAATCATTAATATCAAACAACACTCAAGGTATTAGTGATTCGGAAACAAAAAAATGAGATTTCAATTTCATAGAGCTCCATTACATTTTCTAGATATTGAGATATTTATAAAATTTGGATCTTCCACCTCATCAACCACCTCACCAATGGTGGTGGCGAGGGTGGTGGCAAGCTTGGTGGCAAGGTGCTAAAAAGCTAGATTTTTTTTGTTCCAAAAATTGTTGAGTACTTTCCATAAGTACCAACACTCAAAATAAACCAAAGACATTGGTGACAATGTTGGTTCACTTGCAATTCACTCCCTAGAAACCAATACTCAACTTTGCATGCACACTACGTAAAACCACTCAATGGTGTGTGTAATCATGCTTGCACACAAATAGTCCCTATCTATATGCCTTTGTGAATTTCTAATAAGTAGTAACCAACCTTATATAGAGGAAGATAAAACCACTAAGTAAAATAAAACAAACACCTTATTTTGTACAAGGGATCACAACACACAAACATGAGTATAACTGGACTTACAAAGCGAATTTAGATTCCTAACACTGAAATTGGATAAATCAACATTGATTCATTTTTTATATGGAATATGAATTTTTGATTTTCAACAAATTTTTACAATAAACTATGAATTTTCGGGATTTTGATTTAGTTTATGCTTTATATTTTAATTATGAGCTTAAAATACACTAGCGCATGAAAAGTTTTTTATTTTACTTTTTCTTCTATTATTCTTTTGTTTTAATTTTTTACTTTGTTAATTTTAATTTTGATTTTTTGATTTGTTAATTTTTCAATTTTTTTTATATTTCTTTTAAATTTTACATTTAGTTTGATGTTTAGGGGTTTCATCATTGAAAGCCCTCAAGAGATTTAAGCTTATCCATTAGTGCAACCTAAAGGTTTAAAGGTATGTTGGAAATGCTAAATATAACCATGTCAATCTACAAAAGTGATTTAAGATAGTTTCATTTTATTTATTTTAGTTTTTGTCTTTAGTTTTTCACTTTCCTTGCTAAAAGACGAGCAAGAAGTTGGTTGGGGTTATGATGAGTGCTTGAAAAGCACTAAATACTATGTTATTTATTTGCAATTTAATGTCAAAAATACATTTGAATTTACATAATTTTATCATTATTTTAGCAAATCTATGTTTTTCGAATTATGGGTATGCTTTTTTGTTTTTAGGTATTTTTGGCTTTAAAATGATTGAAATGAAAAACTCTTAAAGTATTGTACCCAAAAGCACTCAAATTGCAACCTAGAAGAATAAAATAAGAACATATGTAAGCTTTACATATGTTCCAACCAAGATATAAGGGGTGAAACAATTAAGAAATTGGAGAAAGGTAGATTAATGTGGGCTATGGTGGTGGAAAATGTGTTCCACGGTGCGACCTTCTTTGATGGTGATTTAATATGTACTAGAATAGTTGTAGGTCGCGACAGTGGAAATAGTGTGCTATGCCGTGCATTGATATTCCCCTCATGATCTACATTTTTCTCCCTTTTCTCTCTCCTTTTTTCACCTATATGAACACCCCTCATCCTCTTGTTATCTCATCCGACAACTGATCATGAATCAGTTTTCTTAGAAATAAATTCCCTTTAGGAATTTTTCTTTAGTTTTATATCGTAGTTTCAGTTCAATAAATAGTATAGGCATATCTATTTAGATGTTTTCCATGTAACAGATTTCTACTAATGTTATCTGTAAAATACAATTGATGTGTTAATTTTAATTATGTTCTATTATTTATAGATTTAATTTCATGTATCATTCTAAATGCTACTTTTAATATATTAGAAAATTATTAAATATGAGCATGTCTGGCTGAATATTACCATGAAATATTAGTTATGTTGTTATGCTTATGAAGTATTAATTTAGGTATAAAATATTTATAAAATAAATTAAGTTTTATTTCTTTATTTAAGATTTATACAAAGTTTATTACAAAAAAATATATTGAAGATATATTTTTCATAATAAAATTTAAAATAAGAAAGTTAGATTTTAGTATCTGATTATCTTAATATAATTTTGAATTATATTCTATTTCAAAGACTTTTATAGATTTATTATTGAAAAATGTACTCACGAAGTATTTTTCTTAATAGATTTTAAATCTAAAATTTGGATTGAGATACATCAATCTAAAATTTAACTCAGATACCTTGAATGAGAGTTTAAATTGATAGCCCCATAATAGCATTGATTTAAATGGTTTGTTAATTCCATATAAATAAAGCATAATTTAATCATTATCAATTAACTGATCCTTACCAAAAAACTTTAATTGATATTGATTAACAACAAAACTCATCCTCGCCAAAAGACTTTTTCATACAAAGCTTCACCTTCTCCTTTTTTGTAAGGAGAAGGTGAAGCTTTGTATGAACCACAGGTTGGAAAATTCTCTAAAAATGGTGCAAATGAACCATTTTCTTCATTCCATTCCAAAGCTTCACCTTCTCCTTTTTCAAAGTGTTATTTCTAAGCATCTTATACATTTTTATGGAGTTCTAGGAAGCTCAATTTGGGTTTTATTATCTTTCTTTCCTACAGGTTCCAGGTAAGTAAATCCCAACCTTGTTTTAATAGTATAGTTTTATGTATAATAATATGATCATTGAATTGTATAATAATATGATGTATGCTCATGCATACATTATTACTCTGAACTATACATTTCATGCATGAATATTGAAACATTAAACACATCTTATAAGCCTAAAATAAAAGGCATGTATTATAATAAAGAAAAGTTATCGTGAATGTATGAAATAAGAGACATATAAATCAAATTGTCATAAAACGTTAAAAGTTTACTGTGTACCTATGTCTTAAGGGCTAAGTGAGCAAGGGAAGTGAAAGGAACCTAAGGACCCGCCAATGTTAAATGAAATGAATGAATGATTATATACAGGGAGGTTATGCTTATAGCCACAGCAGATGATAAGCCCTTTTTGGGATAATCGATGTGTGTGTGGGATGACTTGGTTAGACCACACTTATGCTATGCCATGAGTATGATACTACCATGGATCAATAGTCAGAATAAGTTCCAAAAATATTGGCCCACTAGTTTTTGATTGCATAGCTATCACATAAGGTCCCTACCATGGAAAGAAATGAAAATGCTAAGCTAAGAATTGTATTATAACTGGTCAAATAAAAGAAAGTACATGTAACTATAAGAAATGAACATTTGTATGAAATATAGGTACATCCATCATGGTGCATACTACATGTGGATTTACTTACTAAGTGTTAGTTCATTCATGTGTGTTTTAAAATTTTGAGATGATGAATAGTTATCGTGGATGACCAAGGGAGGATAACTAGTGGCGTGTTAAGATCAAATGGTTTCCAAAAAAAGAGACCTTAAAAAACACTTAAATATTTCAAATTCTTTTTCTTGTGATTTACTTTATGTATTATTTGGATTTCGATGCCATTTTTATTTGTACTAAAATTGTTTTATGATGAATGTTATAATGTTCTCTTCATAATTATTAAATAAAAGAAGAAATTTCCATTAGTTTCATTCAAAGTATTCAAAAAGGGTAATACTTTCAAGTGAGTCGTTAGGGAAAATTTGGAGGCATTGCAATATATGCAACATAATGCCAATGTTAAAGAGAAGAAGCTGGTCTTAGATCGGTAATGGAGGCCATGTAAGTATTTGAAGGGACTATTGGATTCCTTTCATTAAGGCTTAATGTGTTGAGATGAACAATCAATTTAACCATTATTTTAAATTGCTGAAGATGTCATTATTTAATATATAAGAAGTAAGGGTTTTCTTGTAGATAATTTTGAGAACTGACTCCTATTTATTAAAATGGGGGTTTTTGGTTTTGTAACAGAAAATTAAATCTATAAACTAAATATTAATAAATATAAAAACAAAATATAAAATTACCATACAAATTCGAATAAAAGAATGATTGTAGTAGGATTATTCTCCACCATTAGAATATATCATAAATAAAAAAATCATATTATAATATTTTATTCTTTGATTTTACCAACTTATAGAAATTCACAAGCTCAAAATTCTTGACCTCTTCTTACCTATTTCGTTGAATTAAACAAGCTCTTAATTCAAACTCTTTCTAATAGACAACCTAGAATAAGCTCTCTAAGTTTAATCTATCAAAAACATTCAATTTCAATAAGAAAATTGGACCAACATTAAACACACAAGCCCAGTTTAATTATATTGTGTATTAATTATCATTGAAAGCAATTTATCACTAATTATTTAAATTGATCAAGTGATTACATACCCAATCAACTAAGTTGATTAATGATGAATAAATCTAATTCTTTAATTATACACTTGAATAATCAAGAAAATTCATACAAAGATTAAAACTAAGAATTAATACATAATTAAGAAGAATAGTTGAATAAAATATTTCAGATCTTATTAAATATTACAATACATGTTTAGGGCTTTAAAATCACCCACAATCAAATTGAATTAGCTACTTAAGGAAAATAGTAAATTCAAAATAGTATTTATAACAACAATAAAAGAAGAAGGGAAAACTTAGGACTGGTGTCTTTAATTTTTGTCTTCTCTTCATTTTATTACCGCTTGAATCTTCTTCTTAATTCATGCCTCCAACTTTTATTATTCTAAATCCATATCTAAATCTATTTGTTATGATATTCTTCATTATCTTGTATGGTGCTTTTGTTTTATTTTTAAGAGATAAAAATCAAATTAAGATGTAACTAGGATTGCTAGTATTTTGATGGAGATAAGATTAGTGTGCACCACATGTTAAAATAATAGAATAAGCTACAATAGCTAAAAGGATATGATAAGCTATGAAATAAATCTACTTTTTTTCTAAGTTAATCCAATTATCAAATAAAAATCATAAAATATCCACAAAAATCCTAGAAAAATCTAGAAAATCAATATTTTTTCAATAAATACAAAATACATAATTTTAGCACATTATGATAGAATATATATATATATATATATATATAAATATAAAGGAATTGATATCTAAAATGAGAATAAAATAGCATTTATCAAACTCCTACACACCTACTCTTTGCTAGTTGTCGAGCAAAGTCAACACCTATAATTAAGATAATAAGTTTGATGACATTATATCTCAAATGCTTAACAATATTACAATTTCAAATTTTAATAAATGTTAGATGTTTACAATAATCATGCTCAACGTGTGTGTGATGTAGTATCAAATATCAATAGTCAAATCATACAACATAAACAAGTTGATAAATATCAATAGTCAAATCATATAACATAAACAAGTTGAAACATTATTCCTACCTATAAAATATTATTATTCCTTTATAGTTGAATTAACTATTATAGGCTTTTCTTTAAAATTGTATCTCCACTCACCAAAAGTATTACCTAAAATCAAAATGTCTTTCATTTGGTTATAATATGGCTACACTTATTGATACAATCAAATGAAAGGAAAAAAAAGAAACAAAAGTTCATGAGTCCATATATAGTGTAAGAGAAAAAGACCTATAAATAATACTCTCGTAAGACTACTTATATCAATAAAATAGCGTAAAATTTCATTATTTTTAACCCAAACATCATTATTGGATTTTGTTTCTTTTATTTTTGACACTTGTTTTTTTTTTAAAAACATAGACCTTTTAATAATTATTTTCAGCTTGTCCCATACATACATACATACATACATACATACATACATACATACATACATACATACATACATACATACATACATACATACATACATACATACATGCATGCATACATACATACATACATACATACATACATACATACATATATAAATACATACATATTTGCTTCTTTTATTCTTTTTTTGCTTATTTATAGGTGGGTTAGATATTGTAATAGCGGTTATTTTCTGTACGTTGGGTATTTAATCAATTATAGCACAATTGACACTTTTAAATCTTATTCTTACATTTTCATGGAATCTATTCTCTTTTTGTGCAACTATATTTTTTTTAACTATAGGATATGGCCAATGTGTTTTGTTCAAAGGGTAAGGAGTGAACAATTGGCTATTTTAAGCTTAAAATTAGTTCACTAAAGTGTATTTTCTTGAAAAAATAACAATATTAAGGGTAGGACTATTTAGAGAAAGAAGTTAAACATATTGACTTTATCATTTTTTAAGAAATATATTTAGCGTTTGCCTTGATAAACTTAAAGAAAATTTCTAGCATTTATTCTTATGCATTAAGAGTATAGAAAAGTTCCAAGGGATTCACAACATTTTTCACAAGTTTATGCATATAAATTCTTCTATCACCCATTTAGCTATTATGCATGCAAGTTTTGAGAAAATTTAACTTAAGGTTACCTTCACTTAGGAATAAAGTCAAAACTCTATCATCATCATTATACTTTTGACCTAACATTGTTTAGCTAATTTCATCACATATGTCAGAAAATAAAGAGAGAACATGTGATAGTTTTCAAGCATACTAATCCTCATACATGTATCTTAAAACTTGCTAAACTAATAAAGCATAAGAAATAAAAAGATTGGGATGTGTTAACATTTCCCCACACCTAATTCATATATTGTTTTTAATGTAAGCACATGTATATATGTAATATAAAAATAAGAAAAAAAAGGAGTAGAAAAAAAATACATTGGGTTGCCTTCCACAAAGCATATGCTTTGCTTGACTTTGCCTCATATGTTTCTTTCATGGCCCAGATCTGTTGGCTCTTGTAGTCACCTTTCTTATATTGATTGGTGTAAATATTTCACAGTATAGTTTCAATTTGTGTCCATTCACTTTGAATTATTTTGCGGTACTTGGGCTTCGTATTTCAACTATACTATGAGAGAAAACATTAGTGATAATAAGTGGACCAACCCAATAAGAATATAACTTATCTGGAAATAGTTTAAGGCATGAATGGAAAAATAAAACTTTATCACCAATGGTGAATTATTTTATTAATATCATACTTTCTTGAAATGCCTTTGTTTTGCCTTGGTAAACTTTTGAAACATTGTCCAGACCAATTGATAAGAAGTTGGGTACCTCGTATTGAGTTTACTTCTATTCTAACATTTTGTCATTCTTATGCATATGTGAAACATTTTGGAGTGATAAAAGCCACTCTCCAAGTCTTAGAGAGTGGAATTTATTGGGCAACATTGTTGAAGGATACCTTTACCTTTTTCAAAACTTCTGATCGTTGTCAATGAATAGATAACTTGGATCCTAGGAGTCAAAATCTATAAAATCCAATTCTTATTGTTGAAATCCTTGATGTTTGGGGTATTGATTCATGAGACCTTTTCCATATTCTTAAGGTTATATATATTACTTATTGTGGATTACGTGCCTAAATGGGGGCAGGTATAGCCACCGTAACTAATGGCTTTGTGAAGTCTAGCATCTTTTCTAGGTTCGGAACACCAAGAGCTATCATCAATGATGGTGGACTAAATTTTTGAAATGGAAGTTTTTGGGCCTTGCTTAAGTAGTGCATTGTCAAATGTAGAGTCACTACCCCTTATCACCCACAAACAAGTGGACAAGTTGAAGTGTCCAAAGTTCATCCTTGAAAAGAAAATTAAACCCAATAAAAGGATTAGAACTTGATACTGGATGATGCATTATGGGTATATAAATTGTATATAAAATTCCAATTGGGATGTCAACATTCCAGTTGGTCTATGGTAAACCTTGTCATCAAACAGCTGAGTTAGAACACCTTGCATTTTGGGATGTGAAACAATGTAACATGGAATTAGATGAAGCTAAATGACATTGAAAATTATAAATGAATAGGCTAGAGGAAATTAGAAATGATGCCTATGAAAGCTTGAAAGTTTACCAAGGCAAAACAAAGGCATTTCAAGAAAGTATGATATTAATAAAATAATTCACCATTGGTGATAAAGTTTTATTTTTCCATTCATGCCTTAAACTATTTCCAGATAAGTTATATTCTTATTGGGTTGGTCCACTTATTATCACTAATGTTTTGTCTCATAGTATAGTTGAAATACGAAGCCCAAGTACCGCCAAAGAATTCAAAGTGAATGGACACAAATTGAAACTGTATTGTGAAATTTTTACACCAATCAATATAAGAGAGGTGACTACAAGAGCCAACAGATCTGGGTAAGGAAAGAAACATATGAGGCAAAGTCAAGCAAAGCATATGCTTTGTGGAAGGCAACCCAATGTATTTTTTTTCTACTCCTTTTTTTCCTTATTTTTATATTACATATATACATGTGCTTACATTAAAAACAATGTATGAATTAGGTGTGGGGAAATGTTAACACATCCCAATATTTTTATTTCTTATGCTTTATTAGTTTAGCATGTTTTAAGATACATGTATGAGGATTAGTATGCTTGAAAACTATCACATGTTCTCTCTTTGTTTTCTGACATCTGTGATGAAATTAGCTAAACAATGTTAGGTCAAAAGTATAATGATGATGATAGAGTTTTGACTTTATTCCTAAGTGAAGGTAACCTTAAGTTAAATTTTCTCAAAACTTGCATGCATAATAGCTAAATGGGTGATAGAAGAATTTATATGCATAAACTTGTGAAAAATGTTATGAATCCCTTGGAACTTTTCTATACTCTTAATGCATAAAAATAAATGCTAGAAATTTTGTTTAAGTTTATCAAGGTGAACGCTAAATATATTTCTTAAAAAATGATAAAGTCAATATGTTTAACTTCTTTCTCTAAATAGTCCTACCCTTAATATTGTTATTTTTCAAGAAAATACACTTTAGTGAACTAATTTTAAGCTTACAATAGCCAATTGTTCACTCCTTATCCTTTGAACAAAACACATTGGCCATATCCTATAGTTAAAAAAAAGTATAGTTGCACAATAAGAGAATAGTTTCTATGAAAATGTAAGAATAAGATTTAAAAGTGTCAATTGTGTTATAATTGATTAAATACCCGACGTACAGAAAATAACCGCTATTACAATATCTAACCCACCTATAAATAAACCAAAAAAGAAAAAAAGAAGCAAATATGTATATATATATATATATATATGTATGTATGTATGAGACAAGTTGAAAATAATTATAAAAAGGTCTGTGTTTTTCTTAAAAAAAACAAGTGTCAAAAATAAAAGAAAAAAAATCCAATAATGATGTTTGGGTTAAAAATAATGAAATTTTACGCTATTTTATTGATATAATTAGTCTTACGATAGTATTATTTATAGGTCTTTTTCTCTTACACTATATATGGACTCATGAACTTTTGTTTTTTTTTCCTTTCATTTGATTGTATCAATAAGCGTAGCCATATTATAACCAAATGAAAGACATTTTGATTTTAGGTAATACTTTTGGTGAGTGGAGATACAATTTTAAAGAAAAGCCTATAATAGCTAATTCAACTATAAAGGAATAATAATATTTTATAGGGAGGAATAATGTTTCAACTTGTTTATGTTATATGATTTGACTATTGATATTTGATCAACTTGTTTATGTTGTATGATTTGACTATTGATATTTGATACTACATCACACACACATGTTGAGCATGAGTATTGTAAAAATATAACATTTATTAAAATTTAAAATTGTAATATTGATAAGCCTTTGAGATATAATGTCATCAAACTTATTCTCTTAATTATGAGTGTTGACTTTGCTCGAGAACTAGCAAATAGTAGGTGTGTAGGAGTTTGATAAGTGTTATTTTATTCTCATTTTAGATATCAATTAATTTATATTTATATATATATTTTTTATCATAATGTGCTAAAATTATTTATTTTGTATTTATTGAAAAAATATTGATTTTCTAGATTTTTATGCATATTTTATGATTTTTATTTGATAATTGGATTAACTTAGAAAAAAGTAGATGTATTTCATAGCTTATCATATCCTTTTAGCTATTGTAGCTTATTCTATCCTTTTAACATGTGGTGCACACTAATCTTATCTCCATCAAAATACTAGCAATCCTAGTTACATCATGATTTGATTTTTATCTTTTATAAATAAAACAAAAGCACCATACAAGATAATGAAGAATATCAGAACAAAAAGATTTAGATATGGATTTAGAATAATAAAAGTTAGAGGCACGAATTAAGAAGAAGATTCAAGCGGCAATAAAATAAAGAGAAGACAAAAATTAAAGACACTCGTCCTAAGTTTTCCCTTCTTCTTTTATTGTGTTATAAATACTATTTTGAATTTATTATTTTCCTTAAGTAGCTAATTCAATTTGATTGTGGGTGATTTTAAATCCCTAATCATGTATTGCAATATTTAATAAGATCTGAAATATTTTATTCAACTATTCTTCTTAATTATGTATTAATTCTCAGTTTTAATCTTTGTATGAATTTTCTTGATTATTCGAGTGTATAATTAAAGAATTAGATTTATTCATCATTAATCAACTTAGTTAATTAGGTATGTAATCACTTGATCAATTTAAATAATTAGTGATAAATTGCTTTCAATGATAATTAATACATAATATAATTAAACTGAGCTTGTGTGTTTAACATTGGTCCAATTTTCTTATTGAAATTGAATGTTTTTGATAGATTAAACTTAGAGAGCTTATTCTAGGTTGTCTATTAGAAAGAGTTTGAATTAAGAGCTTGTTTAATTCAACAAAATAGGTAAGAAGAGGTCAAGAATTTTGAGCTTGTGAATTTCTATAAGTTGGTACAATCAAAGAATAAAATATTATAATATGATTTTTTTTATGATATATTCTAATGGTGGAGAATAATCCTACTACAATCATTCTTTTATTCGAATTTGTATGGTAATTTTATATTTTGTTTTTATATTTATTAATATTTAGTTTATAGATTTAATATTCTATTTACAAAACCAAAAACCCCCATTTTAATAAATAGGAGTCAGTTTTCAAAATCATATACAAGAAAGACCCTTACTTCTTATATATTAAATAATGACATCTTAAGCAATTTAAAATAATGTTTAAATTGACTGTTCATCTCAACACATTAAGCCTTAATGAAAGGAATCCAATAGTTCCTTCAAATACTTACATGGCCTCCATTACCAATCTAAGACCAGCTTCTTCTCTTTAACATTGGCATTATGTTGCATATATATGCCTCCAAATTTTCCTTAACGACACACTTGAAAGTATTACCCTTTTTGAATACTTTGAATGAAACTAATGGAAATTTCTTCTTTTATTTAATAATTATGAAGAGAACATTATAACATTCATCATAAAACAATTTTAGTACAAATAAAAATGGCATCAAAATCCAAATAATACATAAAGTAAATCACAAGAAAAAGAATTTGAAATATTTAAGTGTTTTTTAAGGTCTCTTTTTTTGGGAAACCATTTGATCTTAACACGCCACTTGTTATCCTCCCCTGGTCATCCACGATAACTATTCATCATCTCAAAATGTTAAAACACACATGAATGAACTAACACTTAGTAAGTAAATCCATATGTAGTATGCACCATGATGGATGTACCTATATTTCATACAAATGTTCATTTCTTATAGTTACATATACTTTCTTTTATTTGATCAGTTATAATACAATTCTTAGCTTAGCATTTTCATTTCTTTCCATGGTAGGGATCTTGTGTGATAGCTATGCAATCTATAACTAGTGGGCCAATATTTTTGGAACTTATTCTGACTATTGATCCATGGTAGTATCATACTAATGGCATAGCATAAGTGTGGTCTAACCAAGTCATCCCACACACACATCGATGATCCCAAAAAGGGCTTATCATCTGCTGTGGCTATAAGCATAACCTCCCTGTATATAATCATTCATTCATTTCATTTAAAATTGGTGGGTCTTTAGGTTCCTCTCGCTTCCCTTGCTCACTTAGCCCTTAGGACATAGGTACACAGTAAACTTTTAACGTTTTATGACAATTTGATTTATATGTCTCTTATTTCATACATTCATGGTAACTTTTATTTATTATAATACATGCCTTTTATTTTAGGCTTATAAGATGTGTTTAATGTTTCAATATTCATACATGAAATGTATAGTTCAGAGTAATAATGTATGCATAAGCATACTTCATATTATTATACAATTCAATGATCATATTATTATACATAAAACTATACTATTAAAACAAGGTTAGGATTTACTTACCTGGAACCTGTAGTAAAGAAAGATAATAAAACCCAAATTGAGCTTCCTAGAACTCCATAAAAATGTATAAGATGCTTAGAAATAACACTTTGAAAAAGGAGAAGGTGAAGCTTTGGAATGGAATGAAGAAAATGGTTCATTTGCACCATTTTTAGAGAATTTTCCAACCTATCGTTCCCTCGCCAGGGCCTCACTTTGGAGGACGGTAAGCCTCACCACCCCTAGTTGGGGAAGGGTGGCAACCGATTTTTTTTTCTCTTTAGAAAGAGAACTTATGATTTGTTTGAAAATTGGTGACATTCGTTATTTAATCCAAGTTAAAAGGAAAAAAATACCTTTGAGAAAAGTAAATGAATTTAGGGATCTTACAATTCTACTCTTTTAAAATAAGTTTCGTCCTTAAAAGTTCACTTACCAAACAAGTGGGGATTTTTATCATGCATATCATCTTCACTTTCCTATGTTGCTTACTCGACTATATGATTTCTTTAGAGAACTTTAAGTAGACAAATGCATTTGTTCCTTGAGTTATTTACCTAGAAGTCCAAAATCTGCTTTGGCACCTCCTTATAATAAAGATCCTCACTAACATCCAAAATCTCATGGCTTAGAATGGTAGAAGGGTCTTTAACATATTTCCTTAATAAGGAAAAATGAAAGACGTTGGATACTCCTGACAAGGATGGTGGTAGTGCTAATCTATAAGCCAAGTTTCCAACTTGCTCTAGGATTTCAAAAGGTCCAATGAAGCATGGGATATGTTTACCCTTCTATCCAAATCTCATCACTCCCTTTATTGGTGATACTTAGAGGAAGACCTTATCACCAATTTCAAAATCCAGAGGTCTTCTTAGCTTATCTACATAACTCTTTGTTTGATCTGAGTCATAAGTATGTGCTGATGAATCTGAAACATGACATCTATTGTCTATCGTACAATTTCCAATCCAAGTAATCTCCTTTCTCCTACCTCATCCCAATGAATTGGCAATCTACATTTCCTACCATGTAAAGCTTCATATATTACCGTTTGTATAATTGCTTGGTAATTTTTATTTTATGAAAATTCTACCAAAGGTAGGAACGTATCCTAAGAGCCAGGGAAGTGAATCACACTAGCTCTCAATATGTCTTCAAGAATCTGATTCATTCTTTTTGATTACCCATCTATCTAAGGGTGAAAAACGGGATAATTCACAATTGCGTAGCCATTGCTCTGTGCATGCTTTCTTAAAATATGGATTTGAACATGGAATATTAATCTAACATAATAGATTCTGGGACTTCATGAAGTCTTAAAATTTCTTCAACATATAATTGAGCATATTTTGTCTGTATTTTTTAGTTTTCTTAACAAGCAAGAAATGTGCTAATTTTTTGAGTTGATCTAGTGTGGCCCAAATTGAATCATACCCTTTTTTTGTTCTAGGAAAACCAAGAAAAAAGTAAATTTATATTTGTTCCTATTTCCATTCCAAAAAAAAAAGGTTGTAAAAGACCAATAGTCATTGATGTGTTGTCCTGGCTTGTTGACCAGTTAAATAATGTCCAATATAAACTGTCATATCTCTCTTCATCCCTATCCACCATTAATGATTTCTTAAGTCCTTGTACATATTGTTTCTTCTTGGATTGATTAAGTATGGCATATGATGAGCTTTATACGTGATTTCCTTTTTTTATCTCTCAATCATTAAATGTAAAGTTGATTCCTAAAATCAAGACTTCGTCTTCTCATAGAACAAATTATACTCTTTTTCCATTTCCAACATAAGTCTTCAACTTCTTATTAACTGGATCTGCGTTCCAAGCTTCC
Organism: Hippophae gyantsensis; assembly: GCA_030763125.1. Lineage (NCBI taxonomy): Eukaryota > Viridiplantae > Streptophyta > Magnoliopsida > Rosales > Elaeagnaceae > Hippophae > Hippophae gyantsensis. The sequence continues at coordinate 45,735,828 of CM061032.1, read as the reverse complement.
TTAATTCTATCTATGAGTATAGGTTGGACTCTCCTCATAACCATGTAACCTTGATCATTTATTATGGTAATATCTAGCTCAAACCTCTAGATGTCAAGTTTAAAAGGAGTGGGAATCCATCTCATAGATGATAAAAGTCTTGAGGACTTTCAAGGGTGGTATTTAATGCTATACTCATAATCCTTCACTAGTTCCAACCACCAATGTTTCCTTGAGATTGAAAAATTCTTTCTCCATCTCGGATATGCACTTTTTTGCTTCTAATGGAACTATGGTGCTTACAAAACTTGGGGGAGACAACCTCTTGAATTCAAAGAAGCTACTCTTTTCCTACTATGGTCTTGGATGTTGTTGTTGTACTTGTCCTAATGCAATAATTGCTAGCATGAACATGATACGAGCATAAATTGCTCAAGGCTATTGAGTGCTCGAGTATAGGTGGATGAGGAGTAGAGAAGGTTGTAGTAGGCATAGAGCAATGGGTGTACGAGGCACAGAGCTGGTAGGCGAAGAGGCATGCTGAATGAGTGAGTAGAGGGGACCATTACAATTTAGTTAGGAATGTCAGAATCGGTTATCAAGATTCCCTATAATTCCAAATGCATGTAAGACTATATATAGCCATAGTTATTTGAGGAATAAACAATTAGAAAATTTATGAAATCAACTTCCCTTTCTCTATCTTCTTCCTTCTCCCTACCTCTCTGAAATTTCTACATTTATCAATGGTATCAAAGCCAGTTCCAACCATAGACAACCGGAACCGATCCAACATAGAGACTTCTAATGAGGAATCTAATACCCTCAAATGAATAAATGATGTCTTACAACTGGTATTGATCAAGCTGTGAGCTCTTCGCACCACCCACAACTCACCACGGGAAACCTTTTTTGGAAATCAGAGGAGTAGATCATCTGAAACCTTCAAGAAATAGGAAGCTCCACACATTGGTTCCTTCACCTTAGAGATTCACTCGATGACTATAGGATACGTGAGGTTAGACTCGATAAATCCCACATTCTGTTATAGGCAATTCCCTAGGGGACCTAAAGAAGAGAATGTGGCTTATACAGACCCCAAAATGTAGCCTCATAGGTCTCCTTCTCTTGGGCTTAAAATTGGGCTTAAAGTTAGACCTTTTCCTAGCCGTATAATCCCTATACCCAATAGCCACGCACTTGGTTTACACAAACCAACCCACTCTGAGCTCGAAGAAAACGAAGAAGAGGATGAAAAGGGTTTACCCAAACCAACCCACTTTGAACTCGAAGAAAAATAAGAAGAGGATGAAGAGGGTTTACCCAAATCAACCCACTATAAACTCGAAGAAAATGATGAAGAAGATAAAGACAATGTTGGGCTTCAAGAGAAGGAGTAAAATGATGACTACCCTCCAACAAAAATTTCCTCTAAGTTTTTATTGTACCAGCCATCTGTTCAGTCACAGGAAGGGGTTTCCTCAACAACTTTGAAAATAGTGATGAATCTATGAAGCTTGAGGTTAGATAATCGAACTTATATCAGTAATGTAAGAGTTTTGTACGAGTCATATTATCTACTTAAGTCCATTAACCTGGTGATATAGTATGAGTCGTACCTCTAACATCGATGGTATCGTAAGAGCAATATTACTCATAAATGATATGGTAGTGCATCGATTGTAACTCCAGTTTTTCCCTTGATCTTATCTACGATCATATTTACAAGCTGGATAGGGTTTCAACTCTTAAAGGTAGAAGTAGAGACAGAAGCTTCCTTTTCATTCCATCCCATATTCCAAAGGGTCAAATCAAAGGGGTTTCTGTTTGATCATAAATAAAGAGCTAAGAAGCATCAACAACCATCAACCATTCAAAGGTTTAATGGATAGATCCATTTGAACTCTAGCAAGCTATACATTCTAAAATGTTATGATAAGTGTCAGATAGTAGTTGAGAGTAGAAGTTATCTGTTCCTATGCGTTCATACAACTGAGGATATTAGAAACCTATGCATCAGAACTGGCTCAACTTCTTTTGGGGTTATACAACCTAGCCATCCACCTAATTGGAGGAATGTTTCTATAGTGGATAGATCATTTACCTTTCCTTTTCCATGTATAGCTTGGGTTATGAATTCTTGGGCTAAGCTGAATCCTCCAGATCTCAACCAAGAAACTTTTGAAGGTGTTGAGACTTTGGTTCTGGAGTTTATAGAGACATTTCATAAGGGAATAAGGGTTTTGTCCATGGTTTCTGAAGGGAATTTGAATGAAAAACTGAAGCATTCCTTTAAGAGAACTCAAGCTCATAATAGTGAGAAGAAGAATAGGGTAGTCACACAGGTTGAACCTACTGATGCTAGAAGAAGCTTCCCATGTTGGAAGGAACTTGCTGGTAAGGCTACTTGGAAGACTATAGGGGGTAAGCTTTTCAAACTGGTAGCAATTTTCCACCTGCCAATGTCTAAAGAGAAAATAAATGGACATGTCAAGACAATTTCATATCAAGAGGCATCCCTTGTGTTGACTTAATTGGTTGATAGAGGAATTAGATTGTTAGATTACATTAAAGGTCAGACATCTAATGGGGCTAAGGCTAGGGTATCCTATCAAGTAGGTAAGGTAAACCATTGGAATTTTGAACTACCTGTTGATATCAGGACCCAAGAACGGTTCAAAGAATATTTGTTGTGTCATATCCTTTGCCAAAAATGGATGTGATTGCTATCCCTGAATTGGTTGCTAGAGCCATAGAAAGTTACGGAGTGGCTACATGTCGTGACATAGTTTTACACTATAACAAGAAACACTCTATAGTTGCCAACAAAAAAAGGGTTACCATTATTGTAGCTCATTAACGTGCAAACTAATGATTTAGCAATCTGGTAACTATAGAGTGGCTGACATAAGTGAGATTGAATGAGGAAATGGAGACATGGAGACATGGGAGAGCTATCTAGCCACTGATAATTTGTTTCTTGAATGAAAAATAGGGACAGAATAGCAAGACTATCCAGTTGTAACTGTTTGAGCCAAAGGCTTGAAATTGGAGCTTGAGCAGCCTCTATTTCTGTCAAAATGTTCCTCTGGAGAAGGACAAAGGGTTATCCCTACTACATTCTATTATGGCTCATATAATACCATCAAGCGTCTCTTACTACAAGAAAGGTCTGAAACTCTTGACATGGTGGAATTCTTTGGCTGCTCCATTATCATAGACGGTCTTGCAAAGACTAAAAGTACTACTTGTAGCTGGATAAAGGTTAATATGGTGTCAATTGTTAGGGTGTAGTCTATTAAGGAACAAGATTTTAAGAATAGGCAAAGATATGGGCATGACCTTAGCATCAAGGCAACCATCCATGCCCCTATAGACCTACTCAAAGTCAATTCAAGCCTACTTTTTGCACCTATCCCAAGGCACTGACGGTGTTCATACCAACTCATATCTCTACTCTATCCTTGAGGACAAGGATTCTAAAAGGGGGATTGAATGATATGAGTATAATTTACTCAAGGCTATTGAGCACTAGAGTACAGGTGGACGAGGAGCAAAAAAGGTTGTAATGGGTGCACGGGGCATAGAGCTGGTGGGCGAAGAGGCACGCTGAACATGTGAGTAGGGGGACCATTATAATTTAGTTAGGAATGTTAGAATCAATTATCAGGATTCCCTGTAATTCCAAATGCATGTAAGGCTATATTTAGCCATAGCTAATTGAGGAATAAACAATTAGAAAATATATGAAATCATGTTCCCTTTCTCTGTCTTCTTCCTCCTCCCTACCTCTTTGAAATTTCTACACTTATCAGAACATTTCCACAGTAAGTGGAGCATTTGTGTGGAGGGTTTCATCCTTAATGTTGGCTCCTTGGTTGCAATTGTCATATGATATAGTGCTTCGTTCGCCATGTTAATTGTTTTAAAGGTAAGTTTATAACTACTCACTACTATTTTTTTTATGTAGCAAATATCAATCAACATGTAATTCTATAAAAATAAGTTCAATAAATTATAACGTACTTGTATGACATTGAGTTGACTACCAATTGTGTGATCTCGTGGTTCCCAAAAGTCTATAGAATCAATTTAAACTATTACCTTTTTTATAGAACTCCATTAAAAAATTTGAATCAGTTTAAACCTTATCCCAACCCCTCACCCAACAGCAAGGATAATGGCGAGAGTTAGCAAATTTTATAAAAATGATGCAAATGAACCATTTTCTTCACTCCATTCCAAAGCTCCTCCATATTCCTATTCAAAGTGTTATTTCTAAGTGTCTCATACATTTTTAAGGATTTCTAGGAAGCTTTATTTTGATTTAATACCTTGTTTACTTCCTTCCTTGCTACAAGATTTTGGTATGTAAATCCCAACCTTGTTTTACTAGTATAATTTTTAGGTCATATGATTATGTGGATTTAAACGATCATTGAACTGTACAATAATATGATATATGCATGTTAATTAATGCTCATGCATATATTATTACTATGAAATATATATACCATGCATGAATATTGAAACATTAAACAAATCTTAAGAGCACAAAAATAAGATACATGCATTATAATAAAGAAAAAGTTACCATGAATGTAAGGAATAAGAGACATATAAAATATATTTTCATAAAAAGGTTAAAATAAAATGCTAAAAGTTTGCTTCTACCTATATGTTTAGGGTTGAGTGAGCAAGGGACATAGGAGGAACTGGTGGACCTACCAATGAGAAATAAAATGAATGAATGGTCATATCTTGGGAGGCTATCCCTATGGCCATAGAAGATGATAGGCCCTTTTTGGGATCCTCGAAGAAACTATTGAGCCTCAATGGTCACATATTAGGTATTTTCTATTCCTGTAAACATTATATTGCATATTAGACAATATGGGGACAATAAGAAATTAGGTCACTCGATCATTCGAGTAATGAATTGATCGATTGAGAAATATAACCTAATTGAATTAATTTTAACACATGGCTAGATCGATTGAGGGATTTACTTAATTGATTAAGGACTAGATCAATCGTGTTAAATCACTAGATCGACCAACTTTTTGAATATTAATTAAATAATCATTGGATCGGATGAGAGGATGTTTGATTGATTGACCTATGTACTCGATCGATCGAGCACTTGATTAGATCGATCTAGTTGTTAAGTCTTTGAATTTAATATCTATTTCTGTTATGAGTTGGACTAGCTTTTTACAGTGTTGTACTTATTTCTTAAAAGTGCTTTAACTTATTTAATGGATAATATGGTAACTCCTCTTTATTCTAATGTACTTCAAAATATTCTATAAATACAAACCTAAGCACACATTTGAAACTAATCACACAAGAGCTTAATTGTGCTTATTCTCTTCATCTTTTAATCCATTTCTTATTTTACAAATATAAGATCATAATTATTTATGCTTCTTTATTTAGTTTATCTATCAAACATTGATGATTGTGTTTAATTAATTAATAACTCTATTTTCTTTATGATATTTTAATCAAATGTTCTTTTAGCTTCTTCTTTATTTTCATTCTTTAATTATTGGATCAAAATTATTTAGTTTAATTATTGATCTTTAAAAAAGCTATCTTTATTAAACTTGTGCTTAAACTGATTTTTCTAGGATTGTAAGTTGATTTCAATTTATCTAATATATTTCTTAAATCAACTACTTAGGATTGTTCAATATTCAATTTTCTCTAGGCCACATACTTGCATTTGTGTTTATATGCATGCTAACTATTCAGTTAACAGCGGTGCAGGTTTGATTAACTCGTGGAACTCTAGTTTTTCGAAACCTTGGTATAGATTCAAATGCCTACCATGTAGAGACTATGATGAAAGCAACGACTTGTAATTAGGTTACTTGGGGAATTACTTGGATGTGTAGTTTGAGTCCTAGCCTTGTAACTAGATACTTAGTTTTCATAGTAGATAGTTAGGTGGTTCGGTGGACTTGTGGTTTTCCTCTTAGGTCATTGGTATGGCCAAGGTTGTTTTCACCTAAAACTCTCATGTATTGATCTTTATATTCCTCATTAATTTATTTACACATGATTGTATGTTTGGTTGCTTATGAAATTTTAATTTATCATACTTTCGGTGAGTAGATAATTACATCCATAACTAAATAAATGAACTTGCATTTTCTATAAAAATCAAATCTTTATTAGAAAAATTATGGAGGCTTTTGGTATTGGAAACAATCAATTCATCCATAAAGATCCTTATGATATTCATAATTTAATGATAAAAGCAGAATAGGAAAAATTACCCCTTTAGCGTGCCAAATATTATATCTCAACAAGGATGAATGGGATAGATGGGTATCGTTACCATCTCCAAGGTGATCAAAGATATGTTCAAGTTCTCTAACTTAAATATTCTCTTTACATGATCTTCTTGTTCTCCAAGAACAATTTTGATTTCAAGAATAATCTTGTTCAATGATCTGGCTTTGGTTTGAATTTTGTGCCTTAAAACATTTATCTCAATTGAGTGTTAAATGTTTCTCTCTAAAATTCAATAGGATGGCCATAAGAGGGGAATATGGATTCTTTTCAATGGTCTATAATTGACCTAATTTGGTTAGGAGTAGAACTCTTGGTTCTACTCCAACAAGGAGTCATGTCATTCACATAATTAAATTGTGTGGTTGTGAGAATCCTATTCTCACACAAATATGCTATTCATGTCACTTTAATTGTGTGCTACAATTTAATTGTCATAAATTAATAAATAAAATTCGATTTGATATTTAACAAAATACTATTTCTTGTCTCACAAGCATTTAATTAATTTAAATAATTATTAGTCAAACTAAATAACATTTAATTGATCAAATGGATTAAATGGATATGTCAAATTATCATTTTACCCATACATATTTATTTAACATTCATGACCCTAATAAAATGTTCTAATAATAAGTATATATTTTAATAATATAAATAAATAATTCAAAATTAATTATTCATGTTTATATTGGAAGCAACATTGTTTAGTTGTTGTTTTGAAGCATATTTGGGGATCGATGAAACTATGATTTCAAGCTTGAAAAAAGTATTGACACATTAAGTAACTCCTTAATTGATTCTCAATATTTATTAATCTCATAGTCACTCTACTATAAACCTGAGGCTGAATTGTTAAATATCATATATGATATTTACCGAACACAATGTATATAAGTAATCCATTAATATAATAATTAGGTGTAGTTAAGTCCTACATAACTAGTTTGTAATACAACCGAGGTCATTAAGTTCATCACCTCCTCTTTTGCATTTTTGTACACATGATGCATATTAATAACTATTTATAATCATATTATAGGTTGCACATAGTTATACAAGCTCTGGATTGCTAAACAAGAGAATAGTTATATAACATTTAAGAATAGATGGAGTGGATTTCACATATTGTCAGATAACCTCCCAGCCCACTAAAAACACTGAGTTACTAAGATACAAGGCATCTTAGTCCATCAATATGAACATTGTCTAGTAAGTCAAATACCAAGGTACCATAGCAATGGGCCAGTTATCATTCAATAATACTATCATCTTGTACATGGTCATGGAGTGACATATTTAGAAATATTTATGGGTAAATAGATATTAATAGTTTTTCCAATATGTATGGTCCAATCCTCTATCATCAAAAATTAAACAAATTACCCCTACTAGATGTCCTCACACCAGTTACCTAGGATATGGGTCATTCCATTCCAAATGGATATTGAATGTACTAGTGATTTAAATAAAGATCACTTATATAAACTTTAATAAATTCTTACAAACTATTTTGATTATTTCACTTAAAGCTAATCCTAGTATATATATTCTGATATATTGAGTTTTAAGCAGACACGAATAATTAGAGATTTTGTAAATATTTATTTATAAAGTACAATAGCATATGTAAATAAAGGAAATGTTCTTCTTATTTATTCTAATTTGAACATTGTTTAAATACAACTCCTTTGCATTTAGCGCTCTATCTTAATAATCTCCTCATACTAGCCCTTAAGAAAAGGGACATGTCTCTTAACCCCATCTCTTATAGGTGACCCTCAAAACTCTTAGTAGGTAGTGCCTTGGTAAACGGGTTGATAAGGTTGTTTTCTAAAGCTATTTTAGTGAATTCTAGATCTCTCCAATGTTAGATTAAGATACTTGCGCTCTATATGCTTTTCTCGTTTATGGCTTCTTGGTTTTGTTGAGTTAGCCACTATCCCTATATTATAAAGTATAATTAGATTGGATGGTCTAAGGTTGGAAAAAATTCTAAATCTATCAAGAAATTGTGGAGCCATACACTTTATTTTGTTGCTTCACAAGTGATAACATATTTAGTCTCCATTGTCGAATTAGTTGTATAGTCTTACTTCATACTCCTCTATACTATGGCTTATGCATCGAGGGTAAACACTAGCCTAGTGGTTTATTTATGAGACATGTGGGGATCAAATCTCCTCAAAAATAGACTAGCATATAATTCACTATTCTCTTCAGATACTTGAGGATGCATTTGAGTGAAATTCAATGATCCAATCTTGTGTTGGCTTGATATCGACTAGATATGCCAATTATTATCAAATGCCATGCCTAATACACAATATGTTGTACATTAGACTTCCAACTACTGATGTATATGACACCCATGTCTAGTAAGCAAAATACCTTTCTTGAAATATTTCATCAAGAACCTTGGCAATACCTTATCTATATACGATGCTTGCAATAGGGCTAAGTGCTTTTTTATACTATCATGAATGATTTGTATGCCTTAAACATAGATGTCTCTCCTATATCCTTCATTTGGTACTTCTTAGCTAGTTATTATACTCTTAATAATAATAGAAGACTATTTGCAGTAAGCAAAATATCATTCATGTAAAGCACTAGGAATACCAATTTTCCATTCTTGATGAGTTTGTAAATATGAGCCCCATCAAGATTATGCTCAAAACTATAGTTTTCATAGTTTTAACAAACTTGATGTTCCATGATCTTGAGACTTACTTGAGTCTATAAATGGACCTCTTAAGCTTCCAAAATAGTTTCTCTCCCCTTCCATGATGAACCAATCTAGTTGGACCAAAGATGGCCTTGTCAAGATAGCCATTCAAGAATGCTGTCTTGACATCCATTTTCCAAATCTTGTTGTCAAGAGAATTTGTGATGGGCAAGAGTATTCAAATGGATTTAAGCATTGCTACCATAGAGAGAAGGTTTCCTTATAGTTAATCCTTTCATTTTGGGTAAAAATATGTGCCACTAGTCTAACTTGGAAAGCCTTCACTCTCTCATCCCTTCATGTTTTCTCTTATAGATCCACTTGCACTCAATAGGTCTAACCTCATCGATTTTTTCTACAAGTTTCCAAACTAAATTGGAATATAGTTGTAATCCTTTTATCTTTTCCAATGGTTTCTTTTTCATGTTTATACAAAAAGAGTCACCTATATAATCATCGAACATAACAACTTATGCCTCACCAGCTCAAATGTATTAATTAGGTAATCTAATTGCCCTCCCATTATGATAAAGCTTTAATGAATCTTGAATATAGATTTCAGTTTTCTAGTTTGGTTAAGCATCAAAATTAACATATGGCTATTTTTTGACCTATCAAACTTAAATTCCTTGAGCACTACTTTCCTACGAGGCTTTAATCAATCTTCTACAAATATGGAATTTGTCAACACAAACACACGATTCTCTTGACTATTATAGAATGTATCTCTTTTTTTCTTTCCAATATCCAAAAAAGATGCACACTTTTGACCTTGGTTCAAACCTTCTAGTATTCCCTTTAAGCATATGTGTGCTTGACATCGCTAGATATGGATGTGGCATAAACTAAGTTTGGATCCATCCATAATTATACATAGTCTTAGGGACATACTTAGATGGAGCTACTTTAGCAAGTATGTTGCTATTTGTAGGGTATATATTATAATGATATGGGAAATGATGCATAGCTCATCATTAATCTAACCATCTTAAGAAAATTTTTGTTTCTCCTTTCTTCAAAAACCTTTTATTACGATGTATCATATGATGTAAGTTATGAGACTATCGTGTGCTCTGAAAAGTAGTCCTTGAACTTCATGTAAAGATATTCCCTACCATGATCCAATTATAATGTATTTAATCACTTATCAAGTTGCTTTTCATCTTTAGTATGAAATTCCTAAAAAAAATTCAAAAGTTTCCAACTTCCACTGCATTAGGTATCTATATCTTAAGTAGTTTTCTATGAGCCAGAACAAATACTCATAACCACCTCTTTCTTGGAAACTTATAGTTCTAGAAACATCTGAGCATACAAGTTTGAGTGGTTCATTGACTCTAGGCTCCATTACCACAAATTATTTTTTTGTCATCTTTCTTTCTATATAAGATTCATAGACTAGAAGAGTGCTAACACTTGTTCTCTTAAAGGAACATTCTTTACAATTCATTGAATTCGGTCAAGGCTTATATGACCAAGCCATAGATGCCATAGATACATGCCATCTATTAGGAGAATGTTTTTTTCCTTTTGGGTTTAGGTTGTTCAACTTTGAACATTTTAGAGCAAAGTAGCAAGTTAGACATTGGGTTTAATTGATATAGACCATTTTCAAATAATGTTGTACAAATAGATGTTCCATTTTTGTAAAAAATCACACTATTATTATTAAATGAGTTCTTATAACATTGATCGTACAATCTAGAAATAGAAATCAATTTTTCGGTAAATCCAAGAATAAAATAAATAATATTTAATACTAAATATCAATTATTCCTAAATTGAAGTCTAACTTCTCCTCCTACTTTAGCTAAGATGAGATCACCATTACCTACTAACATGGTGAAGGTTTGATCTGGCAGTTTGGATAGTAAGCTAATGAAGTTCAATGATGAACAAACATAGTTAGTCGCTTTTGAATCGATTATTTAAGGTAATGCATCACATACATCCACACATGATTCAAGAACAAGTAAATCATGTTTACCTCTATTATTTTCTTTCTTGAACTTCACTAGGAAGTGAGGACACTCATTCTTCCGATGGGCACGTTCCCCCCAATAGAAACACTTTCCATTTGAAATGTTATTATATCTGTCTTTATTTTCTAGTGCTTGGACCACTTTATTTGAGTAGATTCATCCTATCAACCCTTGAGATCTTCCTTTTACTACTAGTGGAAGATTGGGACTAGCCAATACTCATGTCCACCCCTTTGGCACATAAGATGTTTTTAAGGGCATATAGTTCCTTTTAAAGCTAATTAAAGTAGTCATTCAAAATTTTCATGTAATAATAGCTTTTATATTGGAAGAATTTTCTTGATAATGACAAACATCATTCTTATCATAGCAATGCTTAATCCTGCTTCTTTTACATGTGTAATAATATTACACATGTGTCACCTAATAGTAGTCTCATCTTTAGTCAAACATTTCATTCCATATATATGGGATTCATGTGTGGTTTATCTTGATGGGTGACTAAAGATTAGATGAATGTACTATTTAGATATAGCTCTAGATGTAAAGAAGTTTGTATTTAAATTATGCTAAAATTAGGTTGAGAAGAAAAAGAACATTTCATTTATTTATATGTGCTATTATATTCTTTAAATAAATTGTTGCAAATCACTAATTATTTTGTCTACTTAAAACTCACTATATTAGAATCTATGCAAAAGACTATTGGTTTTAAGTGAAATAATTAAAGCTATGTGTGACAATTAGTAAAAGTTTGTAAAAGGGATCTTTAGTGAAACCACTTGTATGAACCATATCTATTCAGAATGGAGTAACCCTTATTCGAGTTAACTGATGAGAAGACATCTAGTTAGGGGTACTTTGTATAATAGTTGATTATACAAGACTAGATCAAACATATTAGAAACACTATTGATATCTATTTACTCATAAGTGTTTCTACATATGTCCCTCGATGACCATGTGCGAGATGATCTTATTCTTGAGTGGTTTCCTTGGCCTCTTGCTATGGTATATTGGTATTTAACTTGCTCATAGGCTTTGTTCCTAATTTATTCCAACTCATTAAGATGGAGTAATCGTTTTTCTCATGTTTTATCTAAATTTATATTTAACTCTTTAATTGCCCAGTAAGCCTGGTGTTTGAGTTCAACTAGAAGATGGCACGCTTTCCCAAAGATTAACCGATAAGGGCTCATCCCAATGGGTGTTTTGTATGCGGTGCAGTTTGCCCATAAGGCATCGTTAAACTTAAATGCCCAATCCTTTCTTGAAGGACGCACAGTGCGTTCCAATATTCCCTTAATTTTCCTATTTGTTACTTCCATTAAACCAGAAGTTTGAGGATGATATGGAGTAGCTACTTTATATGTGATGTTGTACTTGTTTAGTACTCCATCAAAGATCTTGTTACAAAAATGGCTACCTCCATCACTTATTATAGCTCTAGGTGTCCGGAACCTGCTGAATATTAACACCTTCAAGAATTTAACAACAACATTAGCATCATTGGTTTTAGTGGGGATAGCTTCTACCCACTTGGATACATAATCCATAGCAACCAAAATATATTGAAAACCATTGGATGGGAGAATAGGACCCATAAAGTCAATCCCCAATACATCGAAGAGTTCAACAACTAAATTAGATGTCAAAGGCATTTCATCTCTTTTGCTTATGTTTCCTGTTCTTTGACATCTATTACATTATGCACAAAACATATGAGCATCTTTAAAAAGAGTGGGCCAAAAGAATCCAGACTGTAATACCTTACATGCTGTCTTTTCACCACCAAAATGGCCCCCATAATGAAGTTCATGACAAAAAGTTAGAATGATTTTATGTTCTTCTTCAGGTACACATCTCCGGATGACTTGATCTTGACCAATCTTGTATAAATAAGGGTCATCCTAGAAATAGTCCTTAATAGTTTTAAAAAACCTTTTCTTGTCCTGATATGAAATGTTAAGTTGCAAAATACCAGTGGCAAGATAGTTTACAGTATCAGCATACCATGGGTTCGGACCTATTCAAAATAACTGTTCATCAGGAAATGTTTCAACTATATCTTCATTACTCTCATCTTTAATAGAATTGAAGTCAAAAATCAACCTAGACAAATGGTCAACAACTAAGTTTTCACTGCCTTTCTTATCCTTGATTTCTAGGTCAAATTCTTGTAAGAGTGAGACCCACCTGATTAATCTTGGCTTGGCATTCGGTTTACTTAATAGGTATCTTAAAGCATCATGATCAGAATGCACAATCACTTTAGATCCTACTAAATAAGACCTAAATTTGTCTAAAGAAAACACTATAGCCAAGAATTCCTTTTCAGTGGTGGTATAATTCATTTGGGCATCGTTGAGTGTTTTGCTAGCATAGTAGATGACATGCAAACACTTATCCACTCTTTGTCCTAAGACTGCCCTGATAGCATAATCAGAAGCATCACACATTATTTCAAAGGATAAAAACCAGTTTTGTGTCGTAATAATAGGGGTAGATGTTAGTTTCTCTTTCAAGGTATTAAAGGCAATAAGGCAGTCATTGTTGAAATTAAAATAAACATCTTTTGATAGCAAGTTACATAAAGGATGACTTATTTTAGAGAAATCTTTAATTAATCGTCTGTAAAATCATGCATGTCCTAAGAAGCTTCTTATCCCCTTCATAGATGTAGGGGAGGTAGTTTGGAAATCAATTCAACTTTTGCCTTATCAACTTCAATACCCTTGTTGAGCCATAAAATGACTTTTCTTCCAACAAAGGGTTAGATTGCATTCAAAGCATCTTTCTAGAACCAAAGTCAATTTATGTAAGCAATCATCAAATGAGTTCCCAAAGATAGAGAAATCGTCCATGAAAATCTCAATGATTTTTCCACCATGTTCGAGAAAACAGACATCATGCATCTCTGGAAAGTGGCGGGGGCATTGCATAACCCAAATGGCATTCTTTGAAAAGTAAATGTCCCAAAAGGACATGTAAATGTGGTCTTTTCCTGATCTTCTGGTGCTATGGGTACTTGATAATATCCTAACAATCCATCTAAAAAATAGTAAAATTCGTGCCCAGCTAATCTTTCCAACATTTGATCAATGAATGGAAGAGGAAAGTGATCCTTTTTAGTATATAAATTTAGTTTCCTAAAATCTATACACATTCTCCATCCACTGATTATTCTAGTGAGTACTAATTCACTTTTGTCATTTTTAACAATTGTTATCCCAGATTTCTTAGGTACCACATGCACTAGAATAACCCACTTACTATCCACAGTAGGATAGATAATTCCTTCTTTTAACAATTTAATAATTTCTTTCTTAACTACCTCTTGCATGTTTGGGTTTAGTCTTCTTTGAGCCTTGATGAGTGCTCAAAAAGCACTAAAATAACCATGATTTTATGCACATTAATTGATTAATATATATATATATTTATATGTTTTATCATATATTTATATATATTTGTCCTTTTCGGAATCACAGGTATTTTTATTGTTTTTTAGGTATTTTGGCTTAAAAACGTAACTTAAAGACTCAAAGAGAAATACTGGAAGCAATACATCACAAATATATTAATAAATAAATGGGGAAAGGTCAATAAATATGGAAAAGTTGGATAAAATGGGTCAAAAAGGTCAAAAATGTCAAAAAGGAGAAAATTGTGCCATTGGCGTCTTTACCAGCCATGAGCCCGGTTGCCCAAACTCACGCGCGCCACACAGCCGCAAAGACGCCCACGTCCCGTCGGCGCGCGCCCAGGCCATTCGCGCGCGCATCTCACTCCTGCTCCGCGCGCGCCGTGCGCAGCGCTGCCATCGGCGCGTGCCCTGCGCGCCCAGCTGCTCTCCACGCGCGCCGACGCCCATTTCGCCCCATTTTTCACGTGCAGCCGCCCCATGACGTCATGCTGACGTCATCAATGACCTCAGCATTTGCACTACGCGTTTTCACATTTTTTTAACATTTTTTCACTCATTTTTTCTCTCCATCCTCACCTATAAATACCCCCCTTCCCTTCACTTCTAAACACACCTCAAAACCATTCTTCTCTTCTCTTTCTTTCTCTCATTTCTTAGTTTTTAAGCTTTTCTTAGTTTCTTTCTTAGTTTCTAGTTGTTCTTAGTTAATTTCTCTTAGTTTAGAGTTCTTCCCTTTTTGGGAAGAACTAGTTATGTTTTTGTAATTTATTAGTTTTTCGATTCAATAAATGGGAGTGCAAATTCCGCTTGGAGGTTTTTCAACAACGGGAATAGCATCGAAGTTCTGTAAGGATTTTATTTTCTTTACAGTTATTTTTTATGCTTTATTCTTACATGTTATATTTAATTTGTCTGTGATTAAATTTAACTCTGTTGGCTGTTTAGTAAACATGATGTAATAATAACGTTGTTATGCTTGCGAAATATTAAATAGGTAAAAATCTCTAAAATGAATTGATTTTGTTTTTATTCAAGATTTTATATTAAGAATGTTAGAGAGAAATATATTATTTTTCATTACAAACTTAAATCAAATTAGATTTTAAGGTTTAGTTATCCTATTCGATTTAGAGTAGTGCTCTTTTATTTGTTGGTACAATCGCCTAGTTAGACTGAAGCACTATTTCAAAAGTTTTTATAAGAATTATTATCTGAAAATGTATTGACAACATGTTTTCAGTAGTGGTTTTAAAACTTGAAAGTTAGTACTCGGATAACTAAATTCTTAGGTTTAATTTGGACACCTTGAATAAAGTTTAAACTGTCTAACCCCACCAAAGGTGGCATTTAAATGGTTCATTTTCAATCTCTTAGAAAAAGGAATTAATTTAATTAACCAAATTAGTTATCAACCCCACCATTAGGTGTTAATTGATTTGTTTAGTTAACAAAGAATATCTAACCCCACCAAAGGTGGTATTCATACAAAAAAGAGAGAATCAATAAATATCAATTCATATCTTTAATAACCTAAATAATATGAGCAAGCATAATTAACTTAATTATTATATCCATAAATACTCCACTGTTTTAACAGATAAAATTTGCATAAATGTTTATTGAATCTATGTTTATTTTTATGTAATTAGATTAAAAACACAAAACCCAAAATATCGTGACAGGATGTTTAGGATTTAATTTCGTTTTTAAAAGTTTGAATAATAAATTAAAAACCACATACATTCCTTCCTTAGATCGACCTTGGGAGTATACTTATCATTTTCTACGAAATGATTCGTGCACTTGCGAGAGTTTTATAAATAGATAAAACCAAAGTAACGGGCAGGATCGACGATGTCGGTTCTGCCCCGATCAAGTTTTTGGCGCCGTTGCCGGGGATGGTATCAAGTTTTTGGCGCCGTTGCCGGGGAAGGAATAGCGTTTTTAAATTATTTATCAAAATTTTAAAAACTTTTTGTGTTGTAAATAATTGTGATTTTTTTTATTTTGATAAAAAAAAAACAAAAATAAATTATTATTTTTTGTTTGTGAATAGTAAAATAAAAACAAAAATTTAATAAAAATTAAAATAAATTTTTTTTTCTCTCATAAAAAAACAAAAAAATAATAAATATATAATAATAAAATTGTTGTTCGTAAATAGTAAAAACAATAAATAAATAAAAATTAAAATAATTTCAAAAAAAAAATTCAAATTTCAAATTTCATAATAATAATAAAAAACAAGGAAAATTAAAAAAAAATAAAATAAAATAAAACTTACCGTTCAAAAGAATATATAGTATAATCTACATACTATTACCCACATTGCCTACAAAGTTGTGAGTAAAGGCTAATTACAAAAGAAAGATATAGAAAGTAATTCCCTAAAAAGTCATTGTACTTTCTTCAGTTGTAAAAGGCATATATCTTGAAATTTTTTCTTAAAGAGTTTGATTTATGCATGAAAATAATTTTTATATATGATATCTTTATAATTTATACATTTGATTCCTTCCATGAGATCAACGTCAAAATAACACTTTGAGCCTTTCTTCTTTATACATATGCGAACATATTAGTTCATTTCTATACATCAACTCTTTCGCATATAAATTAGTATGAGTGTTTGAACCCATAGGATTCAGTGTTTTGAGAGTATTGACTTGTGAGGAATAGAGTCGGCAATTCGGATTTATAACACCGAAATTGGGTGAAATTAAATTGATACATTTTTGATATGAAATATGAAAATGATTTCCGACTAATTATTATAATAAATCATGATTGTTTAAAAAGATTAAAATAACTTATGCTTGAGATTTTAATTATGATCTTAAAGGAGATTAAAAAGTATGAGACATTTTTGTGATATGTTGTTTTCTTTTATTCTTAAACGTTAATTTTTGATTTTGTTGTAATTTTAGTTTTTAAGTTGATTGTTGTTATTATTTCTTTTAATTTTTACATTTAGTTCAATGTTTGTGGGTATCATTACTGAAAACCCTCACGAGACTCAAACTCGTCCACTAGGGCAACCTAGGGGTTTAAAGGCTTGTTGCATAGGCTAAATGCAACCGTGCCAATCTACGGAAGTGATTTAGGATAGTTTAATTTTTAGTTTTTATCGCTTCTCTTGCTAAGGGACTAGCAAGAAGCTGGTTGGGGGTTGTGATGAGTGCTCAAAAAGCACTAAAATAACCATGATTTTATGCACATTAATTGATTAATATATATATATATTTATATGTTTTATCATATATTTATATATATTTGTCCTTTTCGGAATCACGGGTATTTTTATTGTTTTTCAGGTATTTTGGCTTAAAAACGTAACTTAAAGACTCAAAGAGTAATATTGGAAACAGTTCATCACAAATATATTAATAAATAAATGGTGAATGGTCAATAAATATGTAAAAGTTGGATAAAATGGGTCAAAAAGGTCAAAAATGTCAAAAAGAAGAAAATTGCGCCGTCATGCCGCCTCGCTGAGCCCCGCTGCCAGCGCCTTCAAACTGCGCACAAGACGCCGCGTCCGCGCGCATCGGCGCTTCAGCCCTGGGCCGCCGCGCACCGCGCCGACGCCCATTTCGCCCCATTTTTCACGTGCAGCCGCCCCATGACGTCATGCTGACATCATCAATGACCTCAGCATTTGCACTACGCGTTTTCACATTTTTTTAACATTTTTTCACTCATTTTTTCTCTCCATCCTCACCTATAAATACCCCCCTTCCCTTCACTTCTAAACACACCTCAAAACCATTCTTCTCTTCTCTTTCTTTCTCTCATTTCTTAGTTTTTAAGCTTTTCTTAGTTTCTTTCTTAGTTTCTAGTTGTTCTTAGTTAATTTCTCTTAGTTTAGAGTTCTTCCCTTTTTGGGAAGAACTAGTTATGTTTTTGTAATTTATTAGCTTTTTGATTCAATAAATGGGAGTGCAAATTCCGCTTGGAGGTTTTCCAGCAACGGGAATAGCATCGAAGTTCTGTAAGGATTTTATTTTCTTTACAGTTATTTTTTATGCTTTATTCTTACATGTTATATTTAATTTGTCTGTGATTAAATTTAACTCTGTTGGCTATTTATAAACATGATGTAATAATAACGTTGTTATGCTTGCGAAATATTAAATAGGTAAAAATCTCTAAAATGAATTGATTTTATTTTTATTCAAGATTTTATATCAAGAATGTTAGAGAGAAATATATTATTTTTCATTACAAACTTAAATCTGAAAATTAGATTTTAAGGTTTAGTTATCCGGTCTAATTTAGAGTAGTGCTCTTTTATTTGTTGGTACAATCGCCTGGTAGTTAGAGTGAAGCTCTATTTCAAAAGTTTTTATAAGAATTATTATTTGAAAATGTATTGACAACATGTTTTCAGTAGTGGTTTTAAAACTTGACAGTTAGTACTCGGATAACTAAATTCTTAGGTTTAATTTGGACACCTTGAATAAAGTTTAAACTGTCTAACCCCACCAAAGGTGGCATTTAAATGGTTCATTTTCAATCTCTTAGAAAAAGGAATTAATTTAATTAACCAAATTAGTTATCAACCCCACCATTAGGTGTTAATTGATTTGTTTAGTTAACAAAGAATATCTAACCCCACCAAAGGTGGTATTCATATAAAAAAGAGAGAATCAATAAATATCAATTCATATCTTTAATAACCTAATTAATATGAGCAAGCATAATTAACTTAATTATTATATCCATAAATACTCCACCATTATAAATGATAAAATTTGCATAAATGTTTATTGAATCTATGTTTATTTTTATGTAAGTAGATTAAAAACACAAAACACCAAAATATCGTGACAGGATGTTTAGGATTTAATTTCGTTTTTAAAAGTTTGAATAATAAATTAAAAACCACATACATTCCTTCCTTAAATCGACCTTGGGAGTATACTTATCATTTTCTACGAAATGATTCGTGCACTTGCGAGAGTTTTATAAATAGATAAAACCAAATGAACGGGCAGGATCGGCGATGTCGGTTTTGCCCCGATCAAGCCTCTCGTACGGGTTTAGCACTATCCTCCAAGTTGATCTTGTGCATACACATCGTAGGACTAATGCCTCTTATATCCCCGATACTCTAGCCTATAGCTTTCTAAAACTATTAAGCACTTTGATAAGTTCCTTTTCTTGGGTTTTTGTCAAGGTTGAAGAAATTATCACTGGATAAGTTTCTCCTTCTCCCAAAAATACATATTTTAAGTGCTCAGGTAAGTCTTTGAGTTCAAGTTTAGGTGAATTGGCCTCTTTACTAGATGAATAATTTGGTAGATTTAAAAGTGTACTAGATTTTTTCATTACTTCATCATTGTCTAGTCGTTCAAGGTACCCCTTAATTTCCTCATCTAAATCTTCTTTGACCTCTTCAAGTGTAAGATTTCAAGCTTATCTTCTATTTTGGTTCGGGAAAAGGTGCTTTGGAAAAGATTATCCAAAGGGTCAACATCGAATATTTCATCGATGACAGAAATAGAAGGAAAAGGTGAAAAATCAAAAACTTTAAAATGAACAATCTCTCCTAAGACTGTTATTGTCAAATTTTCATCTTGGACACCAATAATAGTCTTAGTATTTGCCATAAATGGTCTACCAAGTAGTATTGTGTGCTCTCTATCCAAGGCTAGATTTTCTTGCATATCCAAAACCACAAAGTCAACATGTATTATCAGTTTGTCTACTTGTACCAGCACATCCTCAACTATTCCATTTGGATACTTAAGAGATCTATCTACAAGTTGAAGGGACATAGTTGTGGGTTTTAAATCTCCTAAATTGAGCTGTTTGAGCTGTAAGAATATAGAGTAGGGAATTAAATTTATACTAGTACCTAAATCAAGCATTGCTTTAGTGACCTTCCTATCCCCCATAGTTATGTTTATAAAAAAACTTTGAGGGTCTTTCAACTTAGGGGATAGTTTGTGCTGAAGTATAGCGCTAGAAATTTTTGATACTACTACTCGTTCATTCAGTTCATACCTCCTTTTATTAGTGTTCAACTCTTTGAAAAAATTAGCATAGGAGAGCACATTCATAATCACTTCTAATAATGGTAAATTGATATTTACTTTAGAAAGCATATTAAAAAGATCATAGAATTGCATATCTTGTTTGGATTCTTTTAACCGATGTGGAAAAGGTACTTGCAACTGGTGTGGTTCTGTTGTCTTTTGAATTTTGGGGATGTCAGATGACTCCCTAATGAGTTTTTCAGAAGGCTTGTTAAGTTTAACACTTGTCTCCTTTTTGCAAGACTAGAATACCACCTTCTTTGTTACGTGAACTACAAGGTAGATCTTTAGAGATTTCAGGTAAATTGGTATTGACTACCTTACCACTTCGAAGGGTTCTTACATCCTTCGCTTGTTCTGGTTGACTGGGAAACTTTCCTAGTTGTTTATTTTGCATTTGTTCAGCCAGTTGCCCAAATTTAGATTCAATCCTTTTAACCGAAGCCTTCATAGTGTTCAACCATTGATTATTCATCAATTGGTTTTCTCGACTAACTTGAATAAAAGCATTCAAGCTATCCTCTAAGGTTGGCTTAAAATATTGGCTTGGTGGGTAAGGGTGGTTTTTATTCGACCTTAGTGTTTGACATTGGGTATAGGTTGGGTAATTGTTTGGTTTCCAATGATGGTTAGGGTGATTATAGGTGTTTAGATGATACCTTTGAAAGGATTTGACTTCCTCGATATAATCGACACTAGAATCACAAGTATTTCAACAATTATGAGTACCATGCCCAATTGAAAAACACACTTCACACACCTCTTGATTTGGCATTTGGTGGGTAGTGAGAAGTTGCACTTGCTTAGTCAATTTAGCAAGTTGCAAGGTCATCTCATTATCGGAGCCAACTTCATTGACTCTTGCTCTCTTTCTAGTACTTCTTTGTTTCGAATTAGAAACCAACAACCCATAAAGATTATAGGTTTCCTTTGCATTTTTTTATCTCATAGCATCTCCAGTAGCATTATCAACCATGTATTGACTCTACAGTGTCAATCCATCATAAAAGAATTGGTTCTATAGCTATAATGGAAAGCTATGATTAGGACATTGAATGAAAAGGAGTTTGAATCGTTCCCAAGCTTTATGAAAGGGCTCTTTATACATTTGAGAAAATGTTGCTATCTTCGTTCTTAGATCAACAGTCTTTTGATGGGAATAGAACATACCCATAAACTTTTCATATACTACCTCCCAAGTTTTTAGAGAACCCGATTGTAGAGTAATGAACCATGACCAAGCTTTATCTTTGAGGGTGAAAGGAAAACACCTCATCCTAAGTTGATCTTCATTAATTGCTTGTAGTGGAAAGGTTTGGACAATAGCATAGAATTCTCGAATGAAATGCAAAGGGTCTTCATTAGGGACCCCATAAAAGGAAGGCAACAAAGAATAATGAATCCTTTTCAATTCATAATTCCTTACAGCCTCTTGTAATTGTATGCTGGAAGTTACATTGCCAATGATTGGCATTACATAGTCTTTCATCATTTTCCGCCTATCTTTAGCATCTTCCATGGCTATTTGTAGTTGAAATTGATCCTTTTCCTATTGTATATCCACATTTAGCTCTTAAAAAAAATAGTAGAAATCTCTAAGAAAGATTTCTCACTTGACAAAATGTATAGGCTTAAAGCAGAAAGGTGCATGGAACCTTTTTTTTTTGTATATATATATATATATATATATATATATTTTAGAATGAAAATCTAAATTAATTAAGTAAAGAGAAAATCTAAGTTAATTTTTTTTATGCTAAATTTAAAGAATGGACACAATTTTTGAAACAAACAAACTTATTTCATTTGAATTTTATTACACACATTACTAAAACAAAGGAAAATATAATAATGGGTGACCTCTCACGTAGGACTAAAATTTAACATCTTCTAGTAAAACTTTACTTGGAGATTGCAGAATGAAAAACTCAATGTCTCCTCTTCATTGAATTTATTTGATCCTATTTGACCATTCAGTTAGTCTTTGCTTTGTTTTTGCAAATGCTCAACTAACTGTTCTACTTGAACTTCCACCTTTTTGATAGAAGCTTCCACAGAGTCTAACCGTTGATTGGTTATCTCTGAAAACTTGAATAAAAGAATTCGAGTTGTCCTCCAGGGTTGATTTACTGGGAATGCTTCTTGGAATAGGCTGGTGGAATTGTGGGCCTCGTTGATTTGAGCTCTGAGCGAAATGAGGGTTGTTTTGCCTCTAGGAGAAGTTTGGATGATTTCTCCACCCAAGATTGTAGGTATTTGAATTAGGGTCAAACCTTGGTCTCTGTTGATATGCTCCCAATACATTAACCTGTTAAGGTCCAGCTGTTGTTTCTCTTTGATTTGGACAGGCTTCAGTACCATGTCCCATAATCCTATACAAACCATAATGTTCATTATTGGTGTTGGTTTGCATAGTGAGAAGGGAAACTTGCTTGGTCAATTGAACAAGTTGTTGAACTTCATTATTGGCATTTGTTAATTCTAAATCACACCGGATAACTAAACCTTAAAATCTAATTTTCAGATTTAAGTTTGTAATGAAAAATAATATATTTCTCTCTAACATTCTTAATATAGAATCTTGAAAAAAAATCAATTCATTTTAGAGATTTGTACCTATTTAATATTTCGCAAGCATAACAATGTTGTTATTATATCATGTTTACAAAAAACTAGTAATGTTAAATATAACATATAAAACATAAAACATAAAAAAATAATTGTAAAGAAAATAAAATCCTTACAGTACTTTGATGTTAATTCTGTTGCTAGAAAACCTTCAAACGGAATTACATTTACATTTATTGAATCAAAAAGCTATTAAATTACAAAAACATAATTAGTTCTTCTCAAAAAGAGAAGAACTCTAAAACTAAGAAAAACTAAAAACTAAGAAAAACTAAAAACTAAGAAATGGAGAAAAAGAAAGAGAGAAGAAGATGATTTGAGGTGTGTTTTGGTATGGAGAGAATAAGGGTATTTATAGGTAAGGAGAGGAAGAAAAAGTGGGAGAAAAAATGATAAAATTTTTAGAAAATGCATGTTAGGTGAATGATGACGTCATTGTTGACATCATTGGTAGGTGGGGCGCAACGGCGTGCCCGGACTGGGCATAGATGGGTGCAGGCGCTGCGGAATGGGATAGAGGCATGTGCGGACTGGGCGTTGTGTGCGCGACGATTTCGGCGTGACTGGGTGATGCGCACACGTTGCTCGGCGCTGCTGGATAGTTGCGTGCGCGATTTCATCCTTTTTGACCCATTTTGTCCTATTTTTCCATCTTTTTTGACTTTTGCTCATTTATTTTGATAAATATATTTGTGATGTATTGCCTCCAGTATTTTTCTTTGAGTCTTTAAGTTATTTTTTAAGCAAAAATACCTGAAAAATAATAAAAATACCCGTGATTCCAAAAAGGTAAAAATATGATAAAATCATATAAATATGTATTATTTTAATCAATTATAGTACATAAAATCATGTTAATTTTAGTGTTTTTTGAGCACTCATCACCGTACTGTCTGTTTTTCAATGGCAAGCTATTGAGAATAAACTTCCTATGTATTAATACTTAAAGAAGAAGGGGACAATCCTTCTCTTCAAGAGGCCCTTTGTATGGCTTAATAGAGGAAAATATAACTCACCTTTTTCAGTTGTCATTTTACAGGTGATCTCTGAGTTCTTTTATGCTTCTTCTTTGGTAGACCTTCGTATATAGATTTTTCCATTGTTAATCTATAGATAGCCATAATGGAAACTAACATTGAGTCACAACTTAGCAATTTATGGAAAAGCATGGATTATCTCTATCATCTGGGTGATATGGACAAAAAAGATTATTTCTATTTTGGGAACAAACAAACAACTTTGAGTTTTGCATTTGGCATAGTTTAGTGATTTATTCATGATGTGGGTATATCATGGTACAGATTTATGCAAAATATAGTCAATGAATTTCAAGTGCTTAGATATCTTCACATACTAGGTGTTCCATGATGCGTTACATAGATTATAAAGATGATTTGGAGGGCGCCACCTTCGAGATGGATAAAGGTCAATATAGATAGTACTATTTTTGGATCACCAAGCCTACTTGGATGTGAAAGTGTATTTATGACCTCAAGATCATTTGTTAAGGGATGTTTATGCAATTCACTTGGAGTCTCATATGCTTTAGGTAAAACTTGCAGTCATTTACACAGTGATACATACTAACAACTTTGGATGGAAGGAATTTTGGTTAGAGTTCGACTCAATTTATGTTGTTATTCTTTTTTTTTTGGGATCGAGTACTTTCTGTGTCATAGAGGTGGTACTCTATTTGAACTGACTGCTTAGAGAAAATTGATCCTATAGAATTTTATTACCCTATGTTTATAAAAAGAGTAATATTATAGTTGGTAATATAACTTCTTCGGTCCTTAACTAGCATTTTTATAACGACTTGGTCGAAGAATATCCTGTCATTTACTAGGTTTGTTATTTATTCATATGCTAACGATAAACCTAAGGAGAATTGCTTTGTATTTTTTTTATATATTTTAATAATATTGGTAATTAAAATGCTAAATAAGAATGGTATTAGCAACTTATTTGAGATTATATAGATTTGTACTAGATGCTTGCCTTTTCAAATCAAGGCTTTAATTGGTAACTTTAATAAAGACATAATTCTTCAACTTTATTAGAAAATTAAACGCGTAAATGTTTGATTGAAGATTTGACTTTAAAATTTATTATTTTGAATTTGAACGCCCATTATTTTTCTTGTGATTTTTCATGGCTCTGTTTGACCAGATTTTTAAAATCCTAGCCTGCCTTAATATGCAACTTGTACATTACTTATTGTTGAACAATTCTATTTATTTTAATTTATTGTAAAATAATAACTAAAATGACAAAAAAATTGATAGACAAGATAAATATCCACTTTTCTTAAGCCTTATATTGTCCGCAGCTTTTTTATTATTCTAACATGACTCTGACCATTATTTTGTTAATTACTTTTATTATAATAATTTATTTAGAAAGTTTAAAAACATAAATTTTTTATAATTTATAATAATAAAAATAATATATTAATAATATTAAATATAATTTTATTAAATAATATTTAATATTAATTAAATTTAAACAACTATAATTTAATTTAAATTATTTTCAATTAAATAATATTTAATGTAAATTGATGTATTAAATTTTTTTAATAGTTAACTTATCACAAAGAGTGTTAATGTTTTATTTTAAGTTTTAAAAGTATTATTTTTTTATTTTTCATTACCTGTTTTACTGAAAAAATTTAATATATTAATGAAGTTTATTTTAAGAATTTTTAATATTTTTGGGTGATATATAGAATAATCTAATTTACGATTTACAAGGAGGTAAGTTTTGGCTGCAGGTAGTAGGCTGATTAGGCAGCTGGATGTCACTTGGATACTTGCCTTACCTAAAGACAAGGGAAAGGTTGGTATCTATAAGTCTCTTTTTTTTTTTTCCTGAACGTTTAATTGGTATCTATAAGTTAATATCAGCATATTAATGGTCATATATTCTTACCAAAAAAATATATATATATTAATGGTCATATATTCTTACCTAAAAAAAATATTAATGGTCTTATATTCTTACCAAAAAAAAAAAATTATTAATGGTCTTATGGACGGCAGTAACCAACTTTGAAGCAATCGTTTCCAATTATTTTAAGATGAATGTCAATGCACTGGAAATCATATTATAATGCAACTGGTCGAGTACACCTAAAAAATACACATGTTACATATTGATTTAATCCCCTACTTATTTAAATATTATAATTTAATATAACCTTTTAATTTAATTAAATTTATCTTAATATTTTTAAATTTAATAAATTTAATCTAATATTTTAATTCAATAAATCCTGACTTATAATAAAATTTATAATTTAATAATTATTTTTTTAATTATATTATAGTTAAGTATAATATCGTTAAATTATTTAACGAAATTTAAAATTTTATATCAAATTTATCAAATTTAAAAACATTATAAAGATTAAGTTGTGTAAATTGAAAGATTATGAATCTAATTAAAATATTTTAAACAAATTAAAGATAAAATTATAATATTTTAAATAATTTAAGAAATAAAATAGATAAATCATCTTTTAAAATAACACATGCAAGATCGAACCCCTATGTTGATATTTATGGATTTAACTAAACATAGTTATTTCACTTAAAAATTTAGACAGTTATTATTATGATTTAAAATTGTAGCATGAAATATAAAAATAAATGTGAGTGTAATATTAGTAAAATTGGTTAAAGATTCGTTTTAGAATAATTTATGTAAATTAAGTTTTTATATTTGTATTAAATAATATGTTAATATTATAATAAATGTTAAATTAACATAATAAAACATTAAATTAAGTGTTGAATACTTGTGAAAATTATATTTTGATAAATTTTACTTTTTCAATTTATGTATATAATAAGAAAACTTTATGTAATTGTCTTGTGATGGAATTGCAGTACAGTAAAATTAGTGATTTTGGGTGAAAAATACACGTGGCGATGTTTGATTCCGGAAGAGCCAAAAAAAAAAAAAAAGGCAATCAATCATAACACGTCGTGTAATTGATAAAAAAGAGTTATATAATCTAGACCCTTACTCCTATAATAAATTTCATTTTAGATCTCCATTATTTAACTTATTTTTACTATAATAATAACTCTTTACAGCAGCAAAGACATCGCTTATATTTTAAAACTAGTCGTTAAGCATGAATTTCCGAAGTTTAAATTTCATGGGAAATTAAAAAAATATATATTATTTTTAAAATTTATAATGATAAAATATTACATTAATAATATTAAGTAATATTTAAAATGAAATATTGCCCAAAATCTTTTTTAATAGTAAAATGTATAAAGTAGTTATTTTTGTACAACAAATTTTAAATATATTATTTTTATTATTTTTTTAAATTTTATTTACAAGAGGTATGCATGTAAAGATAACAATGTATTTTATTCCCATTTTATAACAGTAGCATTTTAATGCACTTTTATTTTAAGAAATAGTGGTAAATATGTATTTTAAGAAATAGTGGTAAATATGTATTTTCAAGCCGATTGAACCGATCAAAAACTCAAACTTTTTATGTATTCTCATTCTCATCTTCCTTGAGTTCCTTCTACCCCGATCTCACGTTCCCCATTTCAAAATCTCATGTTCATTCCTTCTCTCTCTCTACATCTCATGTTCAATCCTTCTCTCCCTCTACAGGATAACTTTAGTCTCTTACCAAAGTGGCTCAAAAGTCACATTAAAAAATTTGATTTTTTAGGAAATTAAAGATTAAAAGTTATATAAATTAATCCCTTTTAATATTTTTAAAAGAAAAAAGTCAAAATGTCTGTGGGTGGTATAATAATTTCATGCTATGCCAAAGGATGTATATTTTACTAACATTAATTACACATGTCATTAAATAATTAACGTTAAATATTCCTAAGCGATCACAAGTAGTCCTCAACTATGGAAACGGTTGAACGAAATACAGCCACATAGGCTTGTTTCTTACGGGAACTGTGGCACACTTACAATTAACGACCAACACACAATAACTCAACAATAAGAGAAAGTCCTCTAAATGATGTGGTTATATATTAACCAACCGTGCAATTTGACTCTTTAAATTCTCATTCAATTTCATATTTTTTATATTCAATCCAATGTTTCAGTAAAAAAGACTCTTCTTTGATGTCCTACATAACATAGTTGCTTCACTAATTCTAATACCAGATGCTCAAAAGAAAAATAAACCAATAATAAATTGAAGAAGTCTCATGCAAAATAAGCATAACCTCCCCATGAATTATGACCAAGAAAATAAGAAGGTGGACAAGAGAATTTAGAAAAAAGCAATGCAGCCTCTCAGACCCTCGTTGGCCATTCGTCAACCTCTCATTTGCTAGGGTAGCAAGGGTAATAACTATACCTCAACAAAGGTAGTAGTCATTACACACATACCACCCTAGGTGACGAGCATCACGATGAGCCAACATCAAGAATATGAGCGACCTCCTAAACTTACTCATTGAAAATCCACACAAAAAAGCATTTCAAACATCAAAAATATTGAGTCCCCAAATGGACAACACAATACATAAAAAAAGTCCCTAATAGACACCATAATAACAAGCAAAGTCTTCAACAGGACAAGAAAATAATAGACACCCAACATTGTAAACCATATGCAATCTAAGAGAGTGAATGTGTGTAACAGGCTAAACTAAATCTATCCTCAGTGATACTGAGCCATAATTAACCAATCTTACAAAGGACATATTGAAACATCAAATAAAATACAAATATCATATTTTGTACACGAGAATACCAACATCAAAACAACCAGACTTACAAAACTAATGTAAGCTTGAACTATATATAGGTTCACAAGCTCAATTTTAGCCATTCATTGAGCCCATGATCTAAAGGCCAAAATTAAATGAGATAAATAAGAATTTAATAAGATAACTTTAGGATTTAGGAGTGAAAATTTGCAACCTTGCTCTAATTTTTATATAGGAAGCTTTGATTGGCCATTGGCTTTTAACCTCGCTTGAGACACAAAAATAGCTATTGAAAAGCTTGAAATATTATGACTATGATTGTGAAAGAAATAAAATATACCTACTATTTAGACAATTAAGATTTCATCACCAAGAAGGTAAAGTAGCTAGACCATCTAGCATGACAAAGATGGCCCGATAGGCCTATATGGTTCATGATGGAAAGAAATTTCACCATATATGTGTGGAACCATTTGATTGGTTTATGTCATCATTAACCAGTCAAAAGGGGTACAGTTAACGTAATGTCAAATTACACAATCAATATATAGGTTTAAATTTTAATAGAAAGCATTTCAAATAATATTTTTCCATGAGGTAATTATCTCAATTATTAATTATATGATATCAATATTATGGGATATGAAAATATTCTTCCTGAACTTGCCTCTTTCATTTCAAGCCTTATAAATAGAATTATAATAAAGTTATAAAGTACACCTTCTCTAATAATGTATTAAACCCCGAAAAATGGGTACGTAAGATAGGAAGGGATAAATTAACTAATTTATTTAATAAAAATTCAATTTAATTTGAGATGTCTTTATTTAAAAATATAATTTAACAAAACTATTTAAATTATAAATCATAAAATATATATATTAGAAATAAGATTCATTTTTACATCATGTCTCAACATTTACTCCAAATAAAGGTTACAAAATAAAATATAAATTTTCAACATTAAGTTCTCTACTTTTTTCTCGTCTCTAAGTTGTACATTATTTTGTCAAATTATAATAGGGAAGTAAAGGGAAAATGAGGTGAGTTACACGTAGCTCATATAAAAGTCTACTGTAATATACTTTTCTAACAAATAATCATTCTTGATCCATGTTATTTATTAAAAACATTTATGAATGGTAATCATAATCAATTTATGAAGTGGAGAAATTTTTATCCCAAACTCCTAGGTCTACTTGTATCTCCTCGCTTTAGAAAAAAACTAAGGGAAATTACAATAAAGGTATCCAAATGCATGCTCATATAATGTAGAATATGCTATAATATAAAGCCAATGCTTGAAGTGTAACCCCATATATATTTTTCATCCAAATACATGAGCACACGTGTGGTCTACCTCTGAGATACATGTGGGTCCACCTTCACCCCATGTACGATCACAATACATTGGGCATATGTATCTTTCAAATCATGTTATAAGGGCCCTCGTTTACGGGTAGGTCGACTCAAAAAAAATGGGGGTCTAACTTCGAGGTCCATATGTAGTCAACAAATTGAAAATAGACGACAAACACATCGGAGGGTCCAACTTCAAGGCCCGTGTATGATCACAATAATCCATGGTCACATATAGACACCATAGATAGATAAATCTCCAAAGATACATGTGTATGTAATGTGTACCTGTGGTCTATCAAAAATAATCTACTGTAACTAGTAACTCATGGGTACCATACTTCGTTAGACAATATATAGGTATAATCTTACATATATAACATTCTCATGATGCATGTGTAAAAATCTTGGATGACATATCACATTTTCAATATTTATTTTATAATACTATTTAACACTCATCTTATATACAAAACATTTCAATGTATGCACAATAACATATTTATTATGAGTATCTCATTTTAAAAATATTTATAACATTATAACATTAACTATAAAATAATGGAATTTGATTTTTTATTTTTATTTATAACATATGATACATGATATTTTGTTTATAAAAACAATGTATGAATATAAAAAGCTAGAGAAATAACCCCTACCTCGAATCCTTGACTTGAATATTTGGATATTTGTCCCCAAAACTGCCTTCAAATTGTGATAAAAAGTCTAAACAACTTAGAGAGAATATGTATTAGAGAGTGGGAGAAAGAAGGAAGGAAAATATATGAAAAAGTGGGTGGTTGGCCACCATTTTATAGCCAACCAAGGAAGCTCACCAGGGAGCTCACAAATAGTGGTAGGAAGGTGGTAGGGAGGTGGCAATGAGGTGGTGGTGGTGAGGTGATGAAAGTTGCATCCATTTTCCCATTCAATTCAATTTTGGGTACTATAATTATTTATATTGAAATAATGGAGTTTTATATCAGTTCTACTATTTCGGTTAAATCTCTTTCAGAGAATTGACTTATGCATCATATTGGATTTGACACACATAGTTTCATTTCTTATGAGTATTTATTTATCTTTCGCATGATTGAGTTAATAGATATAAAGAAAATGTAACGAACACCAAAATTTCCTTAAAAAATGTGAGAACAAACCTTTGTTGTAAATACAATGGACCTATTTCTAAGTGTCCCTTTAACTGAATGCATTGGCTAGATTTTGGGAAACGACTAAAATAGGCGGTTGTTAATAAATGTAGTCATGTAGAAATTTTTAATACTCATATGTTAACATTATTTTGAGTGATTAATATTTCACTAAAGACAAGGGCTAACTTTGTTTTATATTGACAACATATGTGGTGAGTTGTAAAATGCCCAAAAAGTTTATGCAATTGCAATTGTGCCCATAACGTTACATATAAAGATAAAAACATGCACAATTGATAACTATCATTTAATTTTTTTTAACAAAATACTATCACATGAATTATAAATGCATTAAAATTAGGCATGTTTGTAACCAGTTACAAATGTCTTTGACATGTTTGTAACTAGTTAGAAACACTTTGGGTATGTTTTTAACAGTCCAAACACATGATTTTATCATAATATCTTCAAGAAAATTAATGGAGATTAAGGTGCTAACCAAGTTGATGTTTATAAATATTCCACAAATTCTCAAGATTCTACACAAGGGATAGATTTGAAATGTCAAATTGGATGCAAAGATTAATTTATGAAACAATAATTTATGTTTTAATTAATTATGTGCCTTTTATGTTTAGCAATTTTTATTTAAGTAAATTGTGGACTTTTATTTTAAGTCTTTTAGTTTTTCATTTTTTATGGTTGGATTAGGCCCAATCCACAACTAAATAGGCCCATTAGACCCATTTCACCTAGGTTTTTTTTATTTTAGGGTTTCTTGCTTATAAAGAAGAAGAGTATATTTCAGAAAGCTTTTGCTTTGCCTTCTTGTGTTCTTGATTGAATGCTTGAATTCGACTTATCAAAGAAAGTGAACATCATTTGTGGCATCTCAAGATTGGGGTTTTAAAGACTTTGTTTTGTTAGAGTTCTAATCTAATTATCTTAAACACGTTCTTTACAAATCAATCGTTTCTATTCCTTTGAGTTCGTGGCTTTGTAGGGTTGTTTGCTTAAAGGGTCTACATCATTTGGTATCAAAGCCTTAGTTGCTGAAAATAGGTCATCTATCTTTGTTTTGAATTTTAGATGTAAAAAAAATCGTTCTTTTTTTTTGTGTTCTTGAGTCACACATCACAAAAAGAAAAATTTTATACTTTTGAGTCTTATGTTTTCTTTCAATTTCGTTATTATTGTTTTTATATTTGGATTTTTTTTGGATTCTTTATTTCTGTGTTCAATCTATCTTTATTCTTAAAAAAATGAAAGAAGAGGGCTAATGTTCAGTTTCAAAATTGTTTTTGATAAAACGGAGTTGCAACTTTAAATGGCCATTACTTTTGACTTGGGTGACAAACGACTATTATAATATATCAAATCGAAGTTCATTTTGATTCCTACAAGAAAACCTAGGCTTTGCCTCTACTCTTGCAATTTTTAAGTCTAAATTCCACCATTTACACCACTAACAGAAGGATAGATTTGTCGCACCTTCGTGTGTTGTTTTCGGTTCTTTTCCATTAGGGTTGCGATTTTTTGTGAATTTTCTATTCACAATAGCAATAAAAACAAAAAAAAATATAAAAAAGGAAGAAAAAAGAAGACAAAGAGAACATAGTAGTAGATTGTTCAAGAATCTAATTCTTGTTTTCTTGTTCTTGTTGAAATTGGTTTTCCTTTATATTGTTCTTATTGCCCAAAAATGATTTAGAAAAAAAGGGAATCATAGTTGATCAAGAGTCTTTCTTTAGAGTCTTTTTTGGTCAAGAGTCTTCCTTTAGAGTCCTTTTTGGTCAAGAGTCTTTCTTTAGAGTCCTCCTTAGTCAAGAGTCTTTCTTTAGAGTCCTTATTGGTCAAGATTATTTCTTTAGAGTCTTCTTTGGTGAAGAGTCTTTCTTTAGAATCCTCTTTGGTCAAGAGTCTTTTCTTTAGAATCCTTTTTGGACTTTCTTTCTTTAGACTCTTTTTTGGACTTTCCTTTTGTCATGCTTTGCCATTTAGTTCTTTGAGAATTCTGAATTTTGAGTTTGTCACCAATAAAATGGTTACTTCTTAAGATTAGTTGGATTCTTTGATTTTGTTAAGAACACAAAGGAGGTTGGCATGAGCTTTGAGTGGGAAAAGAGAGAGAGAGAGAGATAGCAAAAATTAAGGGTATGCAAAAAATCCGATCATCCGATCAATCCGATCTGATTCGATCCAATTCGATGGTCGGATCGGATGGAAATTTTTTCCACCCGTTAAGTGCAGATCGGATGGTGGATTTTACTACGATTCATCCGATCTGATCGAAATTAATTATATATATATAATTAATATATATTTATTTTATTTTTTAATGTTTCTTTTAAGTCAAATAATTTTATGTTATGATTTATGTGAAAATTTAAAAATTTTATTTAAAAATACAAAAAATAGAGTTAATTAAGTTTATTAGTCGAATTGATCGAATGTCATCTAAATAGTTTACCGATCGGATGTGAAAGGTGATCAGATCAATTGCAGATTAGGATGTTTCAATCCGAGTAAATGGTCGGATCGAATCGGATGAGTATAAAATCAGCGGTGTTCATCCATTGAACAACCCCTAGCAAAAATAGTGTTAAAAAAAGAGAGTGATAAAAGTCTTATTTGAGAGCAAACACGTAAGGGAGTGTTATGAGTTATCTCATTTTATTTTATAAGTTGATAATATGAGTAAGGAAGAAGGAGAACCACAAGACATTGACTTGAAATTCTTCATCAAATCTGTTCATGACCAACTTAAGAGAATGAATGCGAGGTTGGATGATTTATAATCTTCTTCCAATTCTGAATCACATAGAAGAAGACATAGAAGGCATGAGTTCGAGGAAGAAGAAGCTAATTCCAATATGGAGGAGAGAAAAAGTTATAAATGAGGCAAAAAGACTAAATCTAAAGAAGATAGCAATATAGGCAGTATAAAGATGGCAATTCTGCCTTTTCAAGGAAAGAATGATCCTAAGTTATACTTAGAGTGAGAAAGAAAGGTTAAGTATGTGTTTGATTGTCATAATTACTCCTAGGAGAAGAAAGTAAAGCTAGTAGCCATATAATTTACACATTATGCTAGTATATGGTGGCATCAATTGGTGGTCAGTAGGCAAAAAATGGTGAGAGACCTATTCGATCATGGGAAGAGATGAAATTGGTGATGCATAAGAGGTTCATACCTAACTATTACTATAGAGATCTATATAGAAAGGTGCAAGGGCTGGTACAAGGTTCCATGAGTGTAGAAGATTATTATAAGGAGATGGAAGTCTCTATGATTAGAGCAAACATAGAGGAAGATAGAGAAGTGACAATGGCCAGATTCATTGCTGGGTTAAACAGGGAAATTGCTGATGTGGTTGAATTGCAACATTACGTAGAAATGGAAGAACTATTGCACAAAGCCATTAAAGTGGAGAAGCAAATCAAGTCCAAAAGGTTCAAATCTAGTTCATCCTCTAGTTCTCCGTGGAAATCAACTTGGAAGGACAACAAAGCTACCTTTAGAACAAAAGGTGAAGCGAAATCAAAAAATTCAGTTGTTGTTCCTAAAGGTAAACTTGAAACAAAAACTCCTAGTAAGTCATGTGAAATTAATTGTTTTAGGTTCCAAGGACTAGGACATATTGCATTTGAATGCCCAAATAAAAGAGTTATGGTTATAGGGGAAGATGGAGAAATCAAAAGTGCTAGTTCTAGTGACGATGAAATTCCACCTGTAGAATTGGATGAACCTATGCATGGGGAATTACTTGTCATAAGGAGAGTGATGCTTATTTTCGCAAGTGTACGAATCATTCAAGTAATAAAGTGTACAAAAGTATGGATATCGAACCAACAAGGAATGGCGTTACTAAGTACCGAAATTGACTAACCCTAATTTTATTTGAAAATCGAATTGTTGAAATGTTTTAAAAGCAAATTAACATAAAACTAAACGCAAATAACAAAATTTAATGTTGTTCATAAATGATTAAAAATGCTAAGGCATTTGATTTCGCTAAATCAATTCAATCCGATTTCAAGTCATGTTATATGAGAATCAAATCTAAAAGTGATGGTTGAAAAACCCAAATTTACCTAATACTCTCTCTCGAGTTATATTAGAATTACTTATCTATGAAAACCAACTATATTTCTATGAAGATTTAATCACAAACAAGCACATTACGATTTATGGAATTTCTAGAATAACCACTTACATCATGCATTAGTTCTCACACTCGCATTCAACATATGATATTTATCACAAGAAGCATTCATTACATATCTTCTCTCGGTCTCAATATAATGAAACTAATCATCTAAATCATGGCCAGAAATTTAAAAGCATTAAGCATGGAAATAAATACTCAACTTGAAAACAATTAACTCATATAACAATAACAAAAGAAATCAGATTTCTTTGATTTAACTACATCATAGCCTTAGCAAAAACGAATTAGTTCATAACAGAAATAAGAACAACCATTATTTCAATTGAATTCATGAATAACAAATCTGAATAAAATGCAGAATATGAAGGCTGAGGAGAAGAGATGAAAAACTCTTGAAGATGAAGACTTGGTAGCAACAATGATGATGATCCTTCAAGCTTCTCCAAACTTTCTCTCCAAAATTGCCTTTTCTCCTCCAAAAATGACTCAGATCTATTCTCTCTACCGTCCCCCTCTTTCTCCATCATATTGTATATATAGATATAGGGTTTGGGGGGAAATTTTGGAACAAAACATAATAAAAAATGTGTTTTCGGATGAAACTCGCCAGTGGCGACATTATTCTCGCCGCGGCGAGATTTCTAGAAAAGTTATGATTTTTATTCTGCTAAATCTCGTCGGTGGCGAGATTACTGTGGCCGGCAGAGAGATGCACTTGGGCGGCGGCGAGGTTAAGTTGGCCGGCGGCGAGATTTCTTTGGTCGGAATCCGTGCTCCCTGCATGATTTTCAACGTATTCTCCGTAAGGTTTTCGCCGGCTGCGAAATTCCAAATTTTGAAATTTTGTTTTCTTTTTATTTGCACTCAATCCCGTTCATTGAAATTTGTCGCAAACTTCTCCAAAATTATGATTTTACCTGAAATTGCACTTTAAACATGAAATACCCGTGAAATGACATTTGTGGATTAAATAATCAAATAAACGTAGTTTTCACACAAATATCAACATTTAAATCATAACAAAAATGCAATAATTTGACTCTTATCAACAACCCCCAACCAGCTTCTTGCTAGTCTCTAGCAAGAAAAGCGATCTATGAATAATTTAAAAGGAGACATTAAAAGAAAAATTCAAAGGAAATTTATTCTATTTACAACATTACATTAAGCGTATGCAATAAGCCTTTAAACCCCTAGGCGGCCCTAGTAGGACGAGTTGTAGTCTCGTCAGGGCTTCCAGTGATGATACCCACAAACATCTTACCTATAACTATCCTAACTTAAAACAATAAAATCACATAACAAATAATTTGCACAAATGTCTCAAAAATTGTAAATAACACCCAACATATAGAATAATTAAATGTCACCTAAGCTTTAAGAAATCTCAAATGCCAATTTCACTTTTGTTATTGACTCTTAAACATCCATCAAACCACAAACCAATAGCCATAATGCCCAGATAATATTATGCATAACATCCACAAACAAAAAGGTGAAATCTCAAACTCCATAGGCTCACTTTTCAAACCTCTCTCCACTAATGAAGAAAAATACACCACTTCGGATCAATAGGACTTTACGAGGCTTGTAATGTTAGGCTTAGGTATTTGGTTAAGAAAGAACGGAAAGTGTCAAAATACAAATAAGGGCACTTATTAGATTAAACACAACCAATTAAGTAAAAGAGTAACACCATTTAACCCCAAATTGTTTCTTCCGATCATAACCCATTTTTCCAAAGATAAACAAAATTCTTCCTCAATCTTTCTCCTCAGTACATCCATCACTAACTCTTTTATTCATTAAAATGTGAAGGCTTTCTTCTTCTTCTTCTTCTTCTTCTTCTTCTTCTTCTTCTTTTTTTTTTTACTCAATTGCTCTTGAAAAGCCAACCACTTTCTTCCAATATATGTGGATTTGCTTTTACTCCAATTGCTCTTGAAAAGCCAACCACTTTCTTTCCATATATATGGAAGATTTTTTTGTTTTTTTGTTTTTTTTTCATTCTTACTCCAATCATTCTTGAAAAGACATAACCCCCAACTAATTTTTTCCAATATATGTGGAAGATTTCTCCAATTTCTCTTGAAAAGTTTGTGTTCAAAATTAAGTGCTCTTAACAAATAAGGTATATATATATATATATATATATATATATTTGGCTCAATAAAAGGTAGGTTATAGAAGGAAAAAAGAAAGAAAAGTAAGGCTAACAATATATTTAAATAGGCTCAAAGAGGTAACTAGTTTTATAAGGATAACAAGGTAGGCTTAAAATGGCACAATCGATCCAAAAATGGCCTACATCATATCCTAAATAGTGCAATTCCAAATTATTTCGCCTCAAGAGGTTTTCAAATGAGTTCTAGAGTTTGTTGAGATCACAAAAATGTCCATGAAAAATTCACACATAAGACTTCTCTAAGCATTTAGACTAATCAACCAAATCATACCACATACCAAAAGAGTCGCCAACTAGGTAAAATCAACATTTGAAATTATCTTTAAACCGAAGAAAAATTTAATGTCTTCTAAAAGCTACTTGTTATCACAATCACATTATTATCATCAACGTGCAAATTAAAACAAGTAAAATGCAAATGAGAGAAAAAAATAATACAAAATAAGACAATAAAGAAATAAAAGAAATTAAATCAAAATGCAGAAAAATAAATGGAAAATCAAAATTAAACACAACTAAACACACAAACAAAACTACTAAAAATTAAGGGAAGAAAAGATTTACCGTTTACCGCACCCCCAACCAAAACCTTACATTATCCTCAATGTAAGAAAGGAAAGAGAGATCTCCTTTCCGCCGGCGGTGAAACTGCCCTCACCGGCGGTGAACGTAAGATTTTTTTTAGATGGTATGGCATTGGCTTTAGCTCAATCTTGTTGGCTCCATTATTTACCACTGAGGTTGGAGTTTCATTTGTTCCTAACTCCTTAAATGTTTCATCACTGCATAAATATTCATTAGGTGCTGCCAGTAATTCAGAACATTGTCTCGTCCCCTCATCTTCCTCCTCAATTGTTGCAAATTTCACAAGGCAAGCTTCTAGTGGTAGCAATGGAGTTCTCTCCTCAAAAGTTTCCGAGATTAACCCGTCAAGAGTGTTAATTTGAAAACAAGAATGTACATCACTTGGAAATTTTATTTCTTCAAAAACATCAAAAGTTACTTGTTCATCTTGCACCCGTAGAATGAGCTTTCCTTGCTAAACATCAATCAATGTTCTTCCAGTTGCAAGGAACGGTCTCCCCAATATCAACGGTATCTCTCTATCTTCCTCCATGTCAAGCACCACGAAATCTACAGGGAAAATAAATTTGTCGACTTTAATTAAAACATCCTCAATTACCCCTAGAGGATATTTCACCGATCGATCCGCTAATTGTAAAGAGATTAAAGTGGGCTTCACTTCTCACAGGCCTAGTTTCCTGAAAACAGAAAGTGGCATCAAATTAATGCTTGCTCCTAAATCACATAGGACTTTATCAAAATTGCAACTTCCTATAGTACAAGGTATAGTAAAACTCCCTGGGTCTTTCAATTTCTGTGGCAATTTTCTTTGAAGAACTGCACTACACTCCTCATTTAGCATGACAGTTTCATAATCTCCCAGCTTCCTCTTCTTTGATAGAATTTCCTTCATGAATTTTGCATACCTGGGCATTTGTTCCAACATCTCTGCAAAAGGAATGTTAATATGCAATTTCTTAAAAATATCCAGAAATTTATCAAATTGATTATCAAGCTTTTTCTTATTCAATCTTTGAGGATATGGGATAGGAGGCTCATATTTTGCATATGGGGAAGGTTGAATATCTTGGGATCTTGATGGATTTTCTTTAGATTCTTCCATCTTTTTCTCTGATTTCCTCTGCCATTCAAGTTCTTTACCACTTCTCAATGTGATAGCCTTTGCATGCTCTGTGGGATTTATTGTGCCACTAGGCAGTGATCCTTGAGACCTTTCTACAATCTGCTTTGAAAGCTACCCCAGTTGGTTTTGGATGTCCCTGTTGATTACCTCTTAATTTCTGAAATTTTCTCTTGTCTCCTCAATGAACTTTCCCAAAATTTCTTCCAAATTTGTTTGTTTTTTCTCCTGGGGTTGGTAGGAAGATGATGACGGTTTGAATCCCCCTTGGTTATTTCCCCATGACAAATTTGGAAGATTTCTCCAACCTGGATTGTAGGTGTTCGAATATGGGTTATGTTGAGGTTTTTGGAAATTTGAAACATAATTCGCTTGCTCAGCATTTGGTAAAGCAAATGGATTTCCAACTTGGCACTCGATACTAGCATGATTTCCACCACATAAATCACATTGTGCAGTTGGTTTGGATTCGAATTTGGATGACAAAGAATCCATCTTTCTTGAAAGAACAACAACTTGAGCCGACAAAGCATTCACTGA
The DNA here is from genome assembly GCA_030763125.1 of Hippophae gyantsensis. NCBI lineage: Eukaryota > Viridiplantae > Streptophyta > Magnoliopsida > Rosales > Elaeagnaceae > Hippophae > Hippophae gyantsensis. The sequence continues at coordinate 45,695,905 of CM061032.1, read as the reverse complement.
ATCAATTTCATGTACTACTGCTGGTCTTTTTGCAATTACCCGCTCTGAATGCCACTGATTGTTGTTTTCTGCCATAATCTCTAACAACTCATGAGCATCCTCTGGTTTTTTCCCATTAAAGACCCTCTATCTGCAGCATCAATCATTGCACGATAGTTTGAAACCAACCCATTATAAAATGTAGAGACTTGTAGCCAAATTGGTATACCATGATGTGGGCATTTCCTCAACATTTCTTTGAATCTTTCCCAAGCTTCATACAATGATTCTTGGTCATACTGTGTAGAAGATGTGATTTCATTCCTCAATTTTGCTGTCTTACCAGGAGGAAAGAACTTGGATAAGAATTTATGAACCAATTCATTCCATGTTGTTATTGATCCTGGTGGTAATGAGTTTAGCCACTCCTTGGCTTTATCCCGAAGTGAAAAAGGAAAAACCCTCAATCTTACAGCATCTTCGGACATACCATTTATCTTGTAAAGATCACACACCTCCAGAAAGTAAGCAATATGTGCATTTGGATCATCCTTTGACATTCCCCCAAACTGATTTGATTGAACCATTTGGATAAAGGATGGTTTTATCTCAAAGTTATTGGCTTGAATAGTTGGCCTTCTTATACCCAAAATAGTTCCAGCAACTTTAGGCGCAGCATAATCCCTCAAAGCTCTACGATTTCCACCTTCCTCAACAAATGGTGGATCCATGGCTATATGTCTATTAGGAGCTGAAGTTGAACGTCTTCTCTCTCGGTTTAGACGCCTATATGTTCTATCAATCTCCGGATCAAATGGAAGAAGGTTAAGGCTTCTTGTACGTCTCATACAAAAATCCTACAACCAGAAAATCAACTAGCACAAAAACAACACAGAGTTACTTTTTTTTTTGATAAATAAAATAAAACAGCAAAATAAACAAAATTAAAAATGAAACAATGATAAAGCAAATTAACTTTAAATTAAAACTAAGATTAGGTAGTATCAATATTAATAAAATCAAACCATTCCCCGACAACGGTGCCAAAAACTTGATGCTTATTTTCGCAAGTGTACGAATCGATCAAGTAATATAGTGTACAAAAGTATGGATATCGAACCCACAAGGAATGGCGTTACTAAGTACCGAAATTGACTAACCCTAATTTTATTTGAAAACCGAATTTTTGAAATTGTTTTAAAAGCAAATTAACATAAAACTAAACACAAATAACAAAATTTAATGTTGTTCACAAATGATTAAAAATGCTAAGGCATTTGATTTCGCTAAATCAATTCAATCCGATTTCAAGTCATGTTATATGAGAATCAAAGCTAAAAGTGATGGTTGAAAAACCCAAATTTACCTAATACTCTCTCTCGAGTTATATTAGAATTACTTATCTATGAAAACCAACTATATTTCTATGAAGATTTAATCACAAACAAGCACATTACGATTTATGGAATTTCTAGAATAACCACATACATCATGCATTAGTTCTCACACTCGCATTCAACATATGATATTTATCACAAGAAGAATTCATTACATATCTCCTCTCGGTCTCAATATAATGAAACTAATCATCTAAATCATGGCCAGAAATTTAAAAGCATTAAGCATGGAAATAAATACTCAACTTGAAAACAATTAACTCATATAACAATAACAAAAGAAATCAGATTTCCTTGATTTAACTACATCATAGCCTTAGCAAAAACGAATTAGTTCATAACGGAAATAAGAACAACCATTATTTCAATTGAATTCATGAATAACAAATCTGAATAAAATGCAGAATATGAAGGCTAAGGAGAAGAGATGAAAAACTCTTGAAGATGAAGACTTGGTAGCAACAATGGTGATGATCCTTCAAGCTTCTCCAAACTTTCTCTCCAAAATTGCCTTTTCTCCTCCAAAAATGACTCAGATCTGTTCTCTCTACCATCCCCCTCTTTCTCCATCATATTGTATATATAGATCTAGGGTTTGGTGGGCAATTTTGGAACAAAACACAATAAAAAATGTGTTTTCGGACGAAACTCGCCGGCGGTGACATTATTCTCGCCGCGGCGAGATTTCTGGAAAAGTTGCGATTTTTGTTCCGCTAAATCTCGCCAGTGGCGAGATTACTGTGGCTGGCGGCGAGATGCACTTGGCCGGAATCCGTGCTCCCTGTATGATTTTCAACGTATTCTCCGTAAGGTTTTCGCCGGTGGCGAGAATATTCTCGCTGGCGGCGAAATTCCAAATTTTGAAATTTTGTTTTATTTTTATTTGCACTCACTCCCGTTCATTGAAATTTGTCCCAAACTTCTCCAAAATTATGATTTTACCTGAAATTGCACTTTAAACACGAAATACCCGTGAAATGACATTTGTGGATTAAGTAATCAAATAAACGCAGTTTTCACACAAATATCAACATTTAAATCATAACAAAAATGCAATAATTTGACTCTTATGAGAGAGCCCTAAGTATACATCCTAAGAATGAAAAAGATGAGGAGCAAAGTGAGCATACTTTTCACAGAAGATGTTATGTGAAGGATAAGGTATGCATGATTATTATTGATAGTGGGAGCTACATTAATGTTGCTAGTATTTTGTTGGTAGAAAAGTTGAATTTGAAGTGGAAAAAGCATCCCAAACGTACAAGCTACAATGGCTGAATGATTATGGAGAATTAAATGTGAACAAACAAGTTTAGGTTCCGGTTTCAATTGGCAAGTTTGAGGATGAGGTTCTTCGTGATATGGTACCAATGTATATTGCTCATATTTTTCTTGGACGACCATGGCAGTTTGATAGGAGGGTGATGCATGATGGGTATAAAATTGGTACTCTTTTGAAATGAATAACTGAAAATTTGTATTAGCCCCTCTCAAACCTTCGCAAGCTTATGAGGACCAGATTAGGATAGCAAAAGAGTGCAAGTTGAGAGAAAAATAAAAGTGTGAGCAAGAGGAAAATAAAAAGAGAGAAAGTGAGTTGAGCAAAAAAGGGAGAGAAAAGTGAGCAAAAGAGAGAGAAAAAAAAAAGCAAACAGGAGAAAAAAGTAAGCAAAAGAGGGAAGAAAGTAAGCAAATAGGAGAGAAAAGAGAGCAAACAAGAGAGAAAAATAAAAAAAATGGGTGTAATTGTTGAAAAAAATGAGATTAAGAGTGCAATGATGTCAAGGCAACAAGTACTTGTAGTTATGTAAAAGCATGTTTATCTTCCTACTAACAATCTTAACTCATCTTTGCCTAGTATCATTGTATCTCTATTGCAGGACTTTGAAGATCAACTTCCTGAAGAGATTCCCGATGGATTATATCCTTTGAGAGAAATTGAGCATCAAATAGACTTCACATATGGATCCATTATACCAAATCGACTTGCTTATAGAGCTAAGATTCGAGGATGAATCCTTTCGAAGAGGAGGGAAATAATGGACATCGAGGTGTTGATCAAGTTGATATTCCTAAGTGCTAATCAAGTTATGTTCCAAAATATTCTCAAGATATTTTGCAAGGAATTGGCGGTCCAATGACTAGGGATAGATTTGGAAGATCAAGTTGGGTGCAACGATTACTTTAGGAAGAAATTTTTGTTTTAATTAATTGGAAGCCTTTTATGTTTAACATTTTTTTGTTTTATATACTTGTACTTATGTACAAGGATATTTACCTTTCTACTAACGATCTTAACTCATCTTTGTCTAGTGTTGTTGTGACTTTATTGCAAGACTTTGAGGATCTATTTCCTAAAGAAATTTCCCATGGATTACCTCATTTGAGAGGAATTGAGCATCAAATAGACTTCATACCTGAATCTACAATACCAAATCAACCTGCTTACAAAGCTAAGATTGGAGGACGAATCTTTTCAAAGAGGAGGGGAATAATGGAGATTGAGGTTCTAACCAAGTTAATGTTTACAAATATTTTACAGATTCTCAAGATGCTACAAATATTCTCAAGATCATATGCAAGGGATAGATTTGGAATGTCAAATTGGATGCAAAGATTAATTTAGGAAGCAGTATTTTTGTTTTAATTAATTATAGGCCTTTTATGTTTAGCAATTTTTATTTTAGTGAATTGTGGGATTTTTATTTTAAGTCTTTTAGTATTTTATTTTTTAAGGTTGGATTAGGCCCAATCCATAAATAAATAGGCCTATTAGACCCAGTTCATCTAGGTTTTCTTTCTTCTTTTAGGGTTTCTTGCTTGTAAAGAAGAGTTATGTACTTTGGAGGCAAGACACAAATATTCATTAATAAAAAGAAAATTTCAAAAAGCTTCTTGCTTTGCCTTTTCATGTTCTTCATTGAATACTTGAATCTGACTTACCAAAGGGAGTGATCATATTTTGTGGCATCTCAAGGTTTGGGTTTTAATGATTTGTTTCCTTGAGTTCTAATATGATCATCTTCAACACGTTCTTTGCAAATCAATCGTTTATATTTCTTTGAGTTCGTGGGTTCCTAGGCTATTCGCTTAAAGGGTCTACATCAAAAATACACGATGAATGTATGTGACACAATTCTGTTTAAAAACTAAAAAAATATTATCGATTGCCCATGTTTTTATCGTTACACATAACATTGTGGGAATAATTTCAACTACATAAATTTTTTAGGCATTTTTTAACTCACCTCATGTGTTATGGGTATAAAATATAGTTATCCCCTAAAACCAAACGTGTGATGTTCTGTATATTTGTGATTGCTAGATGTTATGAATCAAAGTCCCACGCATTGTTTTGCAATTTTTCGTATTAATATAAATTTGAATTGATGCTTTGAACATTTTCATGAATTACTTCATCTTTTGATAATTAATAGCAATATTATTATTGGACTAAAAGCAAAGTGAAATAGGTTTAGAAATGAGCTTAAATAGGAAAAGAATATTATTTAAATAAAAAAATGACAAAGGATAGTAGTTATAAAAGAAAATAAAAAGCACTTGTTTTAACTATTTATTATAGAAGTCATTAATTTTTTTGTTAGAAGTATTTGGTCACCAGCTCTCCCAAAATCTTAAGTTATTAAGAAAATGACCAACTATATTTTTATACACTTATCACTACCCTACAAATCTTAGCTCTATGCATCATGCAGGTCAAATACTTACAATTCAACAATTTGTAGTACTAGGCCTTAAACACAGAATCTTCAACTTTGATACCATATTAGAGAAGAGTTAGCAACCAATTCTCTTAAAAGCTTTGATAGGCCACTTGTTGGTCTTGGGGTTCTAACCCAAAAGGTTAACTTTGTATGAAGAGTAGCCCATTCTAACTATATACTATTTTTATGCTAATATTTTTCCAATGTGGGACTTGTTTGTACACCTAACAATCCTCCCTCAAACAAGAACACATTACGCCTTCAACATTAACCATACCCCAATACTAAGGACTAGTCATTTAACCACATCCTCTAAATAGGCATTCATACTCTATTGAGTTCTCACACATGGTAAGAAATAGCTAAAGAACTCATGGTAACTTAATCATACCTCAAAAGTCCAAATGCGTTTAGAATAACATTACTCAATTCTCATCGCAATCCAATAATAGGCACACCATTCATTTGGACTTGGGCCACGTGTGTTGCCTAACAAGTCCACTTTTACCTTGAGGATCCACCTTATGTGCACCCATGTAATGTAAATTGGACCCTAACTCTGATAATATGTTAGAAGTTATTGGTCACCAACTTTCCTAAAAGCATAAGATACTAGGAGAAGGGACAACTATACTTTTATACACTTATCATTTTTATTGCAATGTTTTTTAAGAGCTTTTATAAGAGTTTTTTAATACTTTTTACAACAATTTAAAACATTCAAACAACAGTTGGAATAGGTTTTTACAACACTCATTAACACAATTCTATTTATAGGAAATATAGCTACTATAAAAAAATTGCTACACATGTTTTTAAAGGTAGAGTACTATTTTTTATCACGTTTATTATAGTAGTGATTTCTATTTTTTAGGCAAATATTTGTGTTGTAGTTCAATTGATTGAAATAATATGAATCGTAAAACTTGAATCAAATTAAATTCAGACCAAATTCAGGTAAGTTCAAATAGCTCAAAAAATTGAGTTAGTTTCAACTAGCCACTTAACCCAAAATCAAATTAAAATTGTTATGATTATGTGATACATATCTAAATTGATGTGGATAATATTATGGCTTGAAATTGCTTAAGTGTAACATGTGATATAGATTATTTTGAATCTTAATGCTTGAATGATGATGTAATAAAATATTGTTATTTTCATGGTTTAAAAAAAATGTTTTGAACACCTTAAGGCTCATATCAAGGATTTTTTTCCACCTAAGCAACCTTGAGGCTAGCTTATTATGGGTTGAAAACATTGTATGCCTTTTTTTGTTTAGGCTTATGCCTTTTTTTTCATGAATTAATGCTATGGACTAAGGCTATTGAGGCTCACAACCTCTATATATACCAAGAAAAGAAAAATTGGCGGACTTGAATGCAAATTTAAGGTAGCATTGGACTCTTATATAAAACCCATTAATATTTCACCATGAGTTAGTATAATATAAGCTGAAAAAACCAAAAAAACAATTGATAAAATGAAAGTAAAATTGAAAACAAAAATCTAATTTTTATGGTGGAACTTCTAAACATCCATTTTTGTTCCTCTTCTTCTGTTCTACTCTTGTTCTTCCAAGTTCCTTCTTCTATCAGCAACCTCAGCTATTTCATGTTCCTTCCAAAAAATAGTTTAAAAAAAACATAAGCATATATATTCTTCTTTGTTGATATTTTTCTTTTTTCTTGTTGGTTTTTATTTCTTTTTTATTTTTTGCTTCTCATTTTTTTCCCATTTGTTTCTTCTTCTTTTTTCTTTCTTATTTTTCTTTCCAATTTATTGCTACGCTACCAAAGTTTTTTCCTATTATTTTTTTTCTTAATTTTTTTTAATGAACTATTTGTTTATACACTTTACATCTCCTAGTTTGTTACAAAATAAATAATGGAAAAAGGAAAAAAATCTAAGCAATGTTAATCACTTGAAACTTTGAAAGACTTACATTTGAGATTGAAGAATATGATGAAGTTGATGGACTATAAACATGAGATATCTTAGTCCAATGTTAGGCTGCTAGCTTTTTGATGAACTATATTAATGTGTTTTTTAGTTAATTTTTTATGGATCTTAATTTTATGATGTCTAGATGTTTTATTAATGATTGGATTACTATATTATGAACTATGTCAGGGTATTAGGTTTAATATGATGTTATTTTTGATAATTTACCATTTTATTCTTCATTTAAAAGTTTTTTTTTATTTTGCTTTAATTTGAGGCTTAACCTTCATACCGTTTCAAGGCTTATGCCTCACATGAACGGAAGAGGTATACATTGAGACTAGAATATGCCTCTTAAAACATTGGTTAACATGTAAATTCACTTTTATCTATTTTGTGCTCACTTTTCTCTCCTCTGTGCTCCTCATCTCCTTCATTTTGAGGCTATATATTCAAGACTCTCTTTGTGACAAGTAAATCTCCATGCACAGGTTCTTCCACTTCAACATCAGAACAATCCTCCTGTGGTGATATCTCTTCATCACATGAAGTGACACTTTCGATTTCTCCACTTGTCTATACAACCATAATCTTTTTGTCACATTTATAACTTGCTCTTTCCTCCATTTTGGAATTGGCTTCTTCTTCATCAAACTCATGTCTTCTATGTCTTTGTCTTCATCTGTGTAATTTAGAATCGGGAGAGGATTCTAAATCATCCAACCTTGCATTCAGCCTCTTAAATTGGTCATTAAAAGTCTTGAGGAAGAATTTCATGTTGACCAATTATGGTTCTCCTACTTCCTTACTCATGTTTTCAATATGTAAAATAAAATAAAATAAAAGGTGTTGTTCCTTACTCACTTCTTCACGTGTTTTCTCTTAAATCAAATTGTTATCACTCCTTTTTTCACACTATTTGGCCCTTTTTTTTATTTCTCTTGCCTTTTTCCACTCAAAGTTCATGTCATCCTCCTTTTGTGTTCTTAACAAAATCAAAGAATTCAACTAATCTCAAGAAATAATCGATTTATTAGTGACAATCTCAAAAATCAGAATTTTAAAAACTTAATGACAAAGTATGACAAAAAGGAAGTCCAAATAGGACTCTAAAGAACCAAGAAAGAATCTTTGCAAGAACTTGAAAATCTTGAAAATAAAAATTAAAAAAAAACTTAACTGAGGATAAAAAGAAAGTCCAAAATGGAGCTAATGAAAAAATCTTGACCAAAATTTGATTTTTTTTTAATCAGACTTGGATAGCAAGTTTGATGATTCTATAGATAGATGGAAACTAGAACAAAAATAAAAGAAGACTAATTTCAACAAAAACAAGAAAACTCATCAAGAAAACAAGAATCATAATCTTGAACAATCTGCTACTTTGTTCTCCTTTCCTTTTTTTTTTGTTTTTCTTTACTACTACTACTTTTGCTTCAATAGAAAATTCACAAAAATAAATTCAAAACGCTAATAAACAAAAACTGAAAACAACACAAAAGAATGCGACACAACTTTAACCCCTTGGTTAGTGGTGTAAACTATGGAATTTGGGGTCAAAAAAGGCTCATAGCAGAGGTATATCATGTTAATACTAATAGTAATTGAAACAAGCTTCAATTTGATATATTATAATAGTCATTTCGATACCCAGGTCAAAAGTTATGGTCGTTTAAAGTTACAACTCTGATTTACCAAATTTGTTTTTGAAACTGTGAACATCACAACCTTTTTTTTTCCTCTTTTTTTACAGAACAAAGATATATTAAACACAGAAATAAAACAAATATATACAAAGAGTTCAAAGAGAACTATGAAATGAAATCCAAAGATGAAAATAACGACATAGAATTGAAAGGAAATAAGGAAACCAAACAAGAAAATAACAAAAATCAAAATCCCAAAACAAAAACATTTTCTTTCCACAAAGATAAGAAAATAAAACAATCTAATTTGGAATCAAGACAAATTTATTTTTGTGAAAACACAAAAAAAAGATGATTTTTTAAAGGATGTAGAAACAAGGATAAAATATTTTTCTCTTTTTTCGAAATTAATAATTCAAAAAGAAGATAGATAAAGACAGACAACCTATTTTCAGCAACCAAAGTTCTGATACAAAATTATATGGATCCTTTAGGTGAAAAACCCTAGGAACCCACAAATTCAAAAGAATAAGAACGATTTATTTGCTAAGAACGTGTTGAAGATGATTAGATTAAAACCCTAAGGAAACAAAGTCCTTAAAACCTCAACCTTGAGACACATAAAGGATGATCACTCCCTTTGATAAGTCGAATTCAAGCATTTAATCAAGAACACAAGAAGGAAAATCAAGAATATTTCAAAAACAAACTTTTATTAATCAAATATGGTCTTCTTCCAAATTACATAGCTACTACGTTTTTATAACAATAAACCCTCATGAAAACCCTAGACGCAAATTCAAGCTTAAAGAAAACCCTAGGCATAAAGTCAAGAGATAAAAGACTAATGGGCTTACTTAGTAGTGTATTGGGCCTAATCCATCCTTAAAGATAAAAAACAAAAAAAGACTTATGATAAATAAAACATAAAAAGGTTCACAATTAATTAAAACAAAAATTACTTCCTAAACTAATCCTAATACTCAACTTGATCTTCTAAATCTATCCATTGCATAGAATCTTGAGAATATTTGTAGGATCTTGAAAATTTGAAAATATTTTGTAGGATCTTGAGTATCTTGAGAATATTTGCAAATATCAGCTTAATTAACACCTCGATCTCCATTAAAAGGGATCAAAAATAAATATTGCCACAAAAATTATGGTAAGTTAAATAAAATAAAATCCCTAAAATTTATAACAATAAAAATATAATAGCCTAATGCAAGAGTAATATTTTCAAAGAAATCCTAGGGCATTAAGTTGTAAGGTAAAATATTTAATTGCTTTTACATTAATGTATTCTTCTCTAGAAATATTAATTCCCTAAAAGTAGCATCATAATAATATTAAACATAATTAAATTGAACATGATCATTTAAGTAAAATTCAAAATCAAATGAGTTTAAATGATTGAAGTTTAATTTAAATAGTGACCAACTAATCAAACTTCAATGTGAAGTGTTTTACCTAAACTTTTTTCTTGTAGTAAAATATATTAGTTAGCTATATATATATATATATATATATATATATATATATATATGACTCTTATAAATAAATAATTGTTAAAAACTATATAAGATAGAATATTCATTAGGATATTAATTACTTCATATTTCTATTAAAATTATATTAATTTAAGTGTTGAAATTTGATTTCACAATAAAAATAATCCAACAATTTTATTCAGTCAAACTATAACACCTAGCTTGACACACCATAGAAGACTTTTCCATACTACAAACAATCATAATATGCGAGAAAATCAATGAAATCTAAGAAAATTAACTCTTTCAAAATGATTGAAGTAAAGTTAGAGAAAAATGGCTATAGTTGATTCATTAAAAAATTAATAACCCAAAAAATTGTTAAAGTTGACATTTGCAAGGAACATGTAGACTTGCGAACACAGAAGCCCACTAAAAGTATGGATGTCAAAGGGACGAGATGGAGGTGAAGGTGTTATCCCATTCCCCGTTTGAATGCTTACCCATGCGGGGCGAGACATATAGTTTTCTCATGAATTGAAAGTCTACATCTGTAGGGATGCGTATTCCGCGCTTAAGAAAATATTTGTAATTATATTTCAAATACTCAAATCAACCGAAGTTAGATATCAAATGTACTAACATATTTTGCAATCAAACATAATAAACTTGACATTTAGTGCAATATAATTCTTGTTTTCTTTATTTGTTAAACCATTTAAAAAAATTATTCTATAAGAAAAAGTGCCAATAAAGCCTCTTATATTAAACTTTAGTATGCATCTAGTCCTCCAAGTTGTAAAATATATTTTTTAATTACATAATTTTAAGACAATAAACTAATTAAGTATAAATAATATTATTTTATTTATTTATTATTAAAGTATTATTTTTTATCAAGTGATTAAAATGCGATTAAAACTCGATCATTTAACAATAGCAAATTAAAAATTAATATAAAAAAAATCTCACAATATATTTGTTTTATATTAGTTGATAGTCACTATTTTTATTTTAATATTTTTTTTTGAAAAACAAAAATATATATTGAAAATGTTTTTGTAAGAACTTTATTGTTGTTATTTTATTCTTAAATAATTTCATATAATTTTCACTTTTACCTTTAGCAATGACTCGTGTTCTTGTAGTGTTTTAATTACTTAACAGCAAAAGTAATATTTTAATCGAGATGTGATCCCGTGGTTGTCAACGTTGAATGATGGTGATCTCATGGGATCTTCATAAGAAGATAGCTAGGACACCATGTGATGTCTTTCTAATAACATTATGATGGTTAAGCTAGTACGAGTAGATATAAAATAACAAAGAAGAACTAAGGTCTCTCTCTCAGTGATTGTGAGAATATAAAGAGAGTGTAGAGTATATTTGTTACAATATGAGATTTTGTGTGGTGTGAGTGAGATAAGTATATTTAGGGTTAAGATTTTACCTTATATGTATCCCTTATCTATTTAGGTTGGCTTTCTATAGCACCTTATTCATCTCTCTATATTTATCTCTTATGGATAATTAGAGATAATACTAGTCAACTATCCCTTGAAGAAGTATAAAGGAATGTGCTCATCTGACGACTTAATGCATACCAAGTTGGAATATGATGTTGTATAGCCATGTGGCATGTATTTATTTATACCTATTATTAGCTCCCCAAGCCTTTGGAACCTAGATACATGGGAAAAGAGGTCTTTTTTTAGTTTGGTAGATATCAATGTGTTCGACCCTTTTAGTCACATTGGCAATACTTGTCCAAACATCAGATGATTTTTTTTATTTATGTAGCCATTAGAATTTGAACTTTGCTTGGCCTTTAAAAACATGGATGGTGGTTTCTTGTCATCGTCGATCTTTTCAAATTTTCAATTGGACTTTCGATTTGAGAGTTATATCAAAGTTAATATTGGCTTTTGAAAAGTCAACCTTCCTTCCTTTTGGGGAAATTTCAATTTTGAATTTTAGGCTTGGAGCAAAGGGCTCCCTTAACCCTTGGATAAGTTTCTATGTAAGCAGACATGATCATGTCCATCCTTTTACATATACAAGCCTTCATACACTTTATCTTTCTCACATTTACAAAATCACTATAGATCGACTTTTAGATAGCTCATTGTGAAAAGAGAAAAGGGCTTGTGGAATAGAGAAGACCTCAAAGTTTCCAAGGTTGTGGTAAGTTCTCTTTCTTCCGACATTTTTCCATAATTGTTTTTCTATCATGCTTAGGTTGGTAACATGTAGAAAATGAAATTAAAATATTTTCTCACCATCCAAATGCTATGCACATTACTACATTTACATCCATACTTTCTTGCATAGGTAGTGAGTTGATGATGAAGGATGAAGTGATGAATGGACATGGACGAATATGGGTGCCTTAGATACATGGCAGGATAGAGGTGGACAAGAAATGTCCGTACAACATCATGACCTATTGGCTGGCTGATGATGGTGTAGTCGGTGAGATTTTTTTGAAAGATTCCATCTAGTTGGGGTCCATCAAGTGGGTCTGTTTGGCATAATTCTGGTCAACGATGAAATGGTCGATGGGTGACCATTAGTCCTTGCCTAAGTGGCGAGTCTAGTCCATCCAGACAATGCAATCGTTGTAGTTATATCTTTGACAATAATTTTGTGATCCGATTTGTCAATGATGTGGCTCCTTCTTTTAGGAGGATTGTGTAAGTGTGAAGAGTTTTGATATTATTCTTATAAGTATCCCTATTTTCCAACACTTTGGTTTTTCTTCGTTGTAACCATTTTTCTAACTTGTGCACTTCCATCTCTCATAAGAGAAGAATGTTATGGATGCACATAGGACTAGACTTATTGAGAAGCCCAATAAGTAGGGGATCATATCTCAATCACCTCAAGTTTTGATAGGATAGATATCTCGATCTACCTAACAAATTATGTGCTTGAATTATGTCCAAACTTTGTCCAAAATGTAGACATGTAGTTGAACCCTTAAAAATGTACTTGAAAAATAGGGTGCATAAAGGTACACCATAAGAGGTGTCCACTATTTGGGATGACATATATTGAGGTACATCCTGGAAAGGTCGTGGTTAAGGCTCTATGGCCAGTTAGGCAAAAGTTTGTGCTTCGCAACATGAAAGGCAAAAGTATTTGTTTCACGACCTATAAGGCACAAGCTTGTGTTTCGTAGGTCATAAGGTAACTAGCACTCTAGACTTTGTAACTTGTAAAGTAGAAGTCTAGAACTGGTTATTTGATATTGTTGGTTTTTGTTTATAAATCATAAACATAAAACCAATGGGTTTTAAAACTTTTAATTATATGCAGTGAAAAAAATAAAAATAAAAAAACCATACATATGCTATACATATATAATGCAAAGAAGAAGAAAAAATACCTAGGTATGCAGAATATCCAATTAGTTCTTCAAGCTTTTTTTTTCCAATGCCTTTACAATCAAAGAGTTAGATCAAATGGTCATTGTATGTGGAGAAGGTTCAACTCATAAAGGTTTCTTTTTTCTATTAATTGCTAAACACATGAGTTACACATAATAGAAAGAAAAAGGTTAGATTCAAGGAGTTGTTATATATGTATATATAGCCTTAGAAACCTTAGGGTTCATGTTCCACAAACACTACATGAAATAGGAATAAATCCCAAGGCAAAAACGTGTTAAAATTGTGTACCCAATGGTATAATTGGTCTTACTGCCCAAGCACTTGGCACAGAATAATCCACTATAACGATAAGTAATGGAGTGCCTGGGAGCCATTGTTGTTTTTTCATTGACCATTTTATCATTTCTCACGTATGGCGAGCCAAAGCGTGATACACTATTTTTTGATCAAATGATCTTGTTCTTTATAATAAGCACTTAAATAATCTTAATGACCTTGGCAACCAATGATACTATATTACAAGGCTCATAATATTTAATTCCTCTATAATCTGTTTCTTTGAATCCAAAGATCTAAATTTATTTTCAATGCTATTCCACTAAAGCCTAAGATTGCAACTCCTAATAACATTCTTCTAATGGTTAATGATTTGCCACTCCACACTATAACATAATTTATTTAATATTTCATAAATGAATCTCATTCGTGTGATACTCAAATAAATTGGCTAAGACTATTAACAAACTATAAGCTTCTTTCACCCTTGAGTCACTAGTTCCTTTAATGATTACCCTCAACATTTCAAGTTTGCAATTGAACATCTTAGTGTGACACAAACAATATTGAATCCCAAAGGATTAATATGGCCATAGATTTAAGTAATTAAGTATCGAAACATCTCACACAAAAGTATCATGACTTTTATACAAAGGCACGAATGCCATGTTGTCTACGTTGGGTTCCACTTGTCCTTATAACTAGCAAACCAAAATCGTGGGAATATTGATCTTGATGAATGCTATCTCTCACCCGTAAGAATCTAATGAAAACTAAATCCCTTCAACTCATATTATAATAGAGTTAGCATTGAGAGTATGCCCAATATAATGCCTTATGGTATTCAATCAAAGTTAACCATTTGATTTGATTGAACTCCAACAGTTCAGTTCTATGCTTGTGTTATCCACTTTTGACCAAGACAAACCATTCAAACCAAAACTTGGTCTAATAAGTAAACAAACTATCCAAATTTATTCATCGGCTACAAACTAATTTATTGAATATCTAGTGATGCATTTTTCTTATCTTCTATGATAGTCCTACTCACAAGTAACATATATTGGGATAACTAATTGAATACAATATTGTTATAAAAAAGGATATGTATATAAAACAATGCATTCATATATTTAAATAACTTAGTATTTAAACGGATATATTGCAAGGCTTGAAAGAAGTATTTTATTATCTTAATGACTATGTAAAATTCTATAATATTATAGGATGAAAAGGTATTTTGGTGCCCCATTTCTTACATTTTTGCTTCACCTATTCTACATTTATTTTCCTATTTAATGCAAAATGTAAAACACCGTGGTCTATTATTAATAAGAATAAAGAAAATAGTATAAAGAAATTAAACTTGCATTTCAAATTTAGGTAATATTAATTGCAATGAAATAATAGCCAAATGTACAACTTTTTGCTATTCGTTGTAGTTAGAATACTTGAATTGATTAATTTTGTTCTGAGAATTTACTCCACCGGTTTTGGAAAAGTTAATTATAAGAATAAATGATCAATTTTTATTTTTATTTTTAAATTTTTTACTGTATTTAAAAAATAAAGTTTTAACATGAGTAATTGTTGAATTAGTTTTTTAAAATAAAATTTTAAAAAATGAAAATAAACATAAAAGTGACTATTTATTCATGTGGTGTCACTATTTAAAAATTAGTAAAAATTAGTAGACTAAATTATCATAAAAAAAAAAAATACTAAACTTAAGTATCCTATTTTGAAAAGCTGCTTAACCTCTACTATGATGCTTAGCCTAAAACTAAACATTAATTTATGAAATAATTAATTTTTTTATTATCTTTTTATCATTGTGCATTGTAGCAAAGTAAATAGACATTGAATATTTAAAAAAATAGAAGTAATTGATTTAAAATTTAAAATCAAATATAACTTTATTAGATCATCGTATCAAAAATTCAATTTTTAGTTGATTATTTTCAAAAGAAAATCACCATAAATGATTTATAAATGTACCTTATACTTTTAAATAGTACTTCATATTTTAAAATACTGTTAAATAATTATAGCAAAATATTGTGTATACATTTTTATTTATGAGAAATTGTGCGTATACAATTTAAAATATTTATTATATTATTTATATTAAAATATTAAAAAATATATTATCATCGGCTTATGTAAGAAATAAGTTTTGGTTTTGTTCATGGATGCAGAGATTTTATCACTAACTTTTAGGTATATAACTGAGGGAAAGTACAATACAGTTACATGCTCATCCAATATAAAATATGCTATGATATAAAGCCAATGTATTAAATACAATCCCATATATATTGATCATTCAAATACATGGACACATATAAGGTCAAACTCCAAGATGCATGTAGGTCAACCTTCGACCCTCTGTAAAATCACAATATATAGGGCAAATATATTTGTTAAATCACATCATATATGCCCTCGTCTATAGGTAGGTCGACTCCAAACATAATTGAGGGTCTAATTCTGAAGCCCATGTGTAGCCAACGAATCCATAATAGACAAAAAACACATAGAGGGTCCAACTCTGAGGCTCGTATAGGACCAACATAATTCGATCACGTTATTCAGTCACATATAGACACCATAGATAGATAAATCTCCAAAAATACATGTGTATACGATGTGTACCTGTAATCTGTCGAAAACTGTTTACTACAACAAGTGGCCCATGGATACTATACTCTCCAAGATAACGACAGGTGTACTCCCCACATATAAAACATTCTCATAATGCAATAAAACTCTCGGATGCCATACAAAATTTTAAATTCTTATTTCATATCAACCTTTGATGCTTATTTGTTTATACAAAAAAATTTCAATGTATGCATAATAAAACATTTATAATGAGTATATCTTTTTAACCAATATTTATGACATTATAACATGGCTTAAAAACTTATGGCATTCGATTTTACACTTTTACTTCATAACATATGATGAATGAAATTTTGTTAATCAAAATAATGCTTGTATTTAAAAGGTTAGAGTGTGAACCCCTATCTCGAATTCTTGACTTGAATACTTGGATATTGGTCCCTGAAACGCCCTCCAAATTGTGCCAAAAATTCCAAACAATTTAGGGAGAAAAAGTAAGAGTGTAGGATAAAGGAAGGAAGGAAAAATGTAAGAAAATGGGTGGTTCAACCACCAATTTATAGCATATTGAGTAGTAGTGGTGGCAAGGTGGTAGATAAGTGGTTGTGGCGAGTTGGTGAAGGTTGTACCCAATTTTTCCCATTCAATCTGATTTTTCACACAAAACTTTCCCGTTACATCCCTACATAGTAAAACATTGTTTAGAATTTATTTTTAGGTATTATAATTATTTATACTGAAATTACTAGCTTTTACATTCTTACTCTCTTCAAGAAAATTTCATCCTTGAAATTTATAATTCTTCAAACAAGTAGGGATACATCGACTAACTTTCGACTCTAACTCCTAAGTTGTGTCTTCTATGCATTGATGTCTCCACTGAACTTTTACTAATGGTGTTGCTTTTCTCCTCAAGTTCCTGATTTAAAAATTGATTATTACCATATGCTCTTCTTCATATGATGTGTCTTCTTATAATGGTAGTTCTATCTAATCCAAAAGAGTAGTGTGATTCTGTTGGCATTTTTGTAAGACAAACACATGAAAAACATCAGGAACTTGTGACAATTATTGGGGTAAGTTCAACTAATATGCAACATTACCAACTCTCTTGATAATTCACAATGCCGATCTTACGGATACTTTGGTTTTATATTCATAAAACTCTCGCAAGTGCACGAATCATTTTATAGAAAATGACAAGTATACTCCTAAGGTCGATCTAAGGAAGGAATATATGTGGTTTTTCATTTATTATATAAACTTTTAAAAACGAAATTAAATCTTACACATCGTGTCACGATATTTTGGGTTTTGTGTTTTCCTAATCCAATAATATAAAAATAAATATAGATATGGATTCAATAAAAATTTATGCAAATTTTTATCATTTATAATAGTGGAGTATTTATGGATATAATAACTAAGTTAATTATGCTTTCTTATATATTATTTAGGTTATTAAAGATATAAATTGATATTTATTCATTCTCTCTTTTTTATATGAATACCATGTTTGATAGGATTAGATATTCTTTGTTAATTAAACAAATCAATTAACATATATAGGTGGGGTCGATAATTAATTTAGTTAATTAAATTAATTCTTTTTTTCTAAGAGATTGAAAATGAACCATTTAAATGCCACCTTTGGTGGGGTTAGACAGTTTAAACTTTATTCAAGGTGTCTAAATTAAAACTATGAATTTAATTATTCAAGTACTAACTTTTAAGTTTTAAAACCATGACTGAAAATATGTTATCAATACATTTTCGAATAATAATTCTTATAAAAACTTTTGAAATAGAGCTTCACTCTAACTACTGGGGGATTATATCAACAAATAAAATAGCACTACTCTAAATCACACCGGATAATTAAACCTTAAAATCTAATTTTCAGATTTAAGTTTGTAATGAAAAATAATATATTTATCTCTAACATCTTTAATAGAAAATCTTGAATGAAAACAAAATCAATTTATTTTATAGAAATATTTTACCTATTTAATATTTCGGAAGCATAACAATGTTATAATTATATCATATTTACCAACAACCAACCATGTTAAATTTAATCACAAACAAAGTAAATATAATATATAAAAATAAATACAAAAATAATAACTGTAAAGAATCCATTAAAATTATACCTTAAAAAAATCCTTACAGCAATTTGATACTAATTATGTTACTGGAAAACCTCCAAACAGATTTGCATTTCCGTTTATTGAATCAAAACAAAAAATCTATAAAAACATAGCTAGTTCTTCCCAAAAAGAGAACTTTAAAACTAAAAACTAAAAAAAATAAAATTGTGTGTTTTACAATGGGGGAAAAGGGTCCTTTAATAGGTGAATAAAAGACCAAAAAAGGGGAAAAATACTTCAAAATTTGAATTGGGATGCGTTTGGACAGGTTGGCACGCGTGTGGGGTGCAAATTTTTTGGCAAATGGTCAGTTGGCGTAGAAGACAGGTGTTTCGCCCCCTCAAAACACGACGCGACGTGTGTCGAGCACGTGTCGGGCATGTGCTAGCAGTGCACGTTCGGGCATATGCTGGACGTATGTCGGCTACTTGAGAGCACGTGCTAGGATTGTGTAGGCATATGTTGGTCATGCGCCAGATGTGTACGTGCGGGACTCAGCATGAATGGGCAGTTGTGCGCATGATTTTGGCATTTTTAACATTTTTTATCGTTTTGACCCATTTTGTCCAATTTTTCCTTCTTTTTGACTTTTCCTCATTTCTTTTCTCATTATATTTATGATGTATTATCTCTAGTATTTTTCTCTGAGTCTTTAAGTTATTTTGGATTAATATAACTGAAAAGCAATAAAAATACACGTGATGTCAAAAAGATAAATTTATATAAAAATATAATAAAATCATAAAAATATAAATTTATTTAATCAATTAAAGTACATCAAATTATGGTAACTTTAGTACTTTTTAATCACTTATCACAACCCATAACTAGCTTCTTGCTAGTCTCTTAACAAGAGAAGTGATAAAAAGTAAAATAAAAACTAAAAATTAAACTATCCTAAATTACTTCCCTGGATTGACACGGTTGCATTTAGCGTATACAATAAGCCTTTAAACCCCTAGGTTGCTCTAGTGGAAGAGTTTAACTCTTGTGAGCATTTTTAGTAATGATACTTATAAACATTAACCAAAAATGAAAAAAAAAATAAAACAAATAAAATAAGAAGTTAACTAAAATTTAAAATAAAGTAAAAAGACAAATAAAATAAAGAAATGAAATACAAAAATATATCATGCTTACAATCTCTTTTAAATTTCATAATTAAAATCTTAAGCATAGATTATTTCAACTTCCTGAATATTCATGATTTATTATAATAATTAGTTGAAAATCATTTTCATATTTCATATAAAAAATGTATCAATTTAATTTCACCCAAAGTTAGTGTCAGGAATCTGAATTTGCTTTGGCTTTATTCCTCACAAGTCAATACTCTCAAAAAAACTGAATCCTATAGGTTCAAACACTCATACTAAATTATATGCGAAAGAGTTGATGTATAGAAATGAACTAATATGTTTGCATATGTATAAAGAAGAAAGGCTTAAAGCATTATTTTAACGTTGATCTCATAAAAAGAATCAAATATAAGGATTTATAAAATATTATACATTACTTTCATGCAACAATCAAATTCATCAAATAAAAATATCAAATAATACACCTTTTAGAAAATGTAATTCTTAGAGAATTACTTCCTATATTTTCTTTTGCATTAAACCATTTCTCATAATTGTTTAGGTTTTTTTGGGTCATATTATATAGATTATACTATTCATTTTCCTCTCTTTCTTTCTTTCTATTTTTTTCTTTCTTTCTCTTCTATTCTTCTTTTTTATAAGAGAATCCATTTTTTAGAGAGTGGACCCATGTACAGATTGTACATTTTTTTTATTTGGTAAGGTGAGTGGTTAATATTTGACTTTTTTGTTTGCATTTGTATAAGAAACGCTAGATATATCTTTTTTTTAATAGAAGTCATGCATGAATGAAGAAAAACATATATTATCAATTTATACTTAAATCATTTAATCTAAGAAAATGAAAAATAAATATATAACACTCCATTAAGATGTAAAAATCTATACATTCAATGATAAGTCCTATAGAGATCATCTAATAATGCTGAAAAAAATAAGAACAATGTTTAGAGTAGAAAAATAATATTTATCACTCAGAATAAAAGATAATGGGCTAAAAATATTTCTCACAATGGTAGTTTCCACTATTTGATTCCTAAGCACAGATTTTGAGTTTAATATAATTTCCACATCTTATCAAGAAATACTAGTCATTACAAAAACTAACTAATTATCACATTATTTCATGATATGTTTTTAGAAATTAATCTAATAGTGCAAAAAATACTTAATCATTGTTTATACTTAAATAATTTAATCTAAGCAAATGAAAAATAAATATTTAACACTCCATTAAGATGTAAAAATCCAAACATTCAATGCTAAGTCCTATAGAGATCATCTAATAATGTTGAAAAAAATAAGAAAAGTGTTTAGAGTAGAAAAAATAATATTTATCACTCAGAATAAAGGATATTGGGCTCAAAATATTTCTCACAAGGGTAGTCTCCAATATTTGATTCCTAAGCACCGATTTTGGGTTTAATATAATTTTTACATCTTATCAAGAAATACTAGTCATGATAAAAACTAACTAATTATCACATGATTTCATGATATGTTTTTAGAAATTAATCTAATAGTGCAAAAAATATTTAATCATCGTTTAAATTTAATTCTAAGACATGATCAATTTTTGTGAAAAAAATTTGAACACTACTTTAATTTACCTAAAAACACAAATAAAGAAAATAACACACATATATAAAAGAAAACAAATAAATTAAAGGAAACAATTAATGTGAAATTACATAACTAAATAAGCAAAATAAGGGCACATTGTTTATAAAAAAATTTAAATTTTTCCAAATTTGTGTAACTTTTAAATCCTACCACCCCCACCCTAAAATCTACATTGTCCTCAATGTAAAAAAATAAAAAGAGAAAAAGAGAAGGGATATAAAAGTTACCAAATTGCTTTATGTGTTAATGATTTTGATGGAAAATGCTAGTTGCATCCATCATATTTGAATCATACAAATAGGTACTCTAACACATCTTAACAAGTAATTATATTATACAATAAAATAAACAAAGTGCTCATAAAGAAAACAAACTAAATAAAATAAAATTACCTTTCAATGATGGGTTTCCATCCAACGCTTAGTTTAACATCTTAGCTAGACACATCATTGTGGTGCTAAGAATTACCCAGCCATATGCAGTCAATTTCGGCAATGTTGTGTAGTCCTTATAAATAAGGCTTCACCCGATGCCCATTGACTTTGAATGTTTGTGTCTTGGAATCCAATAGTTCTACTACCCCATGATAACTGTATTTTATATAGTTATTTTCACCTATTTTATTAATTATAATTGCTATGTTCTTTCTATTTTTATTTAATTTTAGTTTAATAAAATAGTATTTACTATTTTTTATATATTTTAAGAAAATTAAATAAATTGTATCGAAAACGTACTTAATTGCAAATTTGTGTCCAAAAATATAATTTCAAATAAATAAGTGCTTAATTACCATTTATAAAAGTCGCAAATATAATTTAAATTAAAATCGGGCTTAATCATAATAATTAAAAGTATAAAATTTAATTTAAATTAGAAAAAGGGCTTAATTGTAATTAAAGAAAGTTTAAAATGTAATTTGAATTATATTTGTGGGTCAAAATGCAATTAAAGAAAGTTTAATTTCTGCGCAGGTGAGAAGAAGCCACGCGCCCTAATCCAAGCGCGCAACGTGGACCGTTCGATCAAAGAAGAAACGGCTAGATGTGCGTGTTGCAAGCACACCCAACCAAGGAGAGTGGGTGAAGAATTCTACCTATCGCGTGGCTCGGTGCGCCGAGTGGGGCCCACCTGCCACGCCGGCCGGCGTGTAGTGTAGGACCCACCTGTCTGACACCGTGCAGGCCCTGTCCCCCACCTTCGCGTGCCTGTTTTCCCATGCGATCGATCCACGTGCGCCCGGTTATTCTGCAAATCACAATCTGCCAGGTGTCCCACTTTTCCTTCCAGTAAATTATATTCTGACATTTGGCATGTTACAATGAGCATGAAAGCACAGGATCAAGCCCACGTTGTAGCCGTTGCCCCCACGTTTCACGCGCCTCAATCCCGTGTGACAGTCCATCATGCGCCCGTTCCCTACAACCAATGAGGTATTGCCACGTGTCCCACTATTTGTTTCAGTGAATCAGATCACGACACGTGGCAGCATGGATTGAAAACAAAATCAGAAACGCACAGCTCTCTCCCACTCAGTTTTCGATACTAGTGTTGTCCCCTACGCGAAATGTTGTATTATTTTTGCCATATCTCGCTGTTGCGCGTGTATTATATTGTAATATTTTAGATGTATTTTTTTAGCTATAAATAAGAGATATTATTATAGTTTTGAAAAGTTTTGGAAAGTTTTTGGAGAGTTTAGAATTTTTGTGTTGTTCTGTCCTGGACTATGGAACACGCAGAAGCCATTTTTGGCTTCTATTGTGTTCTATATGTGCTAAATATTCACGATACGAAATGTTTTAATTTTCCTTTCTTCTTCCTTTAATTTTTCTGTATCTGTTGTTATTTTATTTTAAATTTATGAAGTAATTTAATTTTTCTAGGGTTACATTTGATCTAAATTTATGAAGCTTTGATTTTAATTATTTTTGATAGATTTATAAGACGTTCGATTTGTTCATTCTATTTTGTGTTTAATGCTTTTTGATTATTTACGAATTTTATCAAATTGATCCGTGGCACATAAATAAACTTGGAAGAGGCATTTGTGTGTATATTGCTCGTAGATAGAATGACATGTATGATGAAGGATAGGAATATACCCTAATTATATGTGTGGCCATTTGAGAACTTAAAACTTAATGAATCTTGGTAAATTTAATTCTCATAGGAATATAGTGAATTAATTTAACGAGGTGTGTTTATACGGAGCTCGGAAGAGATGTATGGATAAAATGAGAAGTTTTCGGTTGACAAATTAAATGTACCAAAAAATATAAATCAAGAGAAAATAATATGATAAGAGTGGATTAATTTGGTGAAAAATTGCAATCCTATATTTCTTTTATTTTGTTAACTCTTTTCTTTAACTTTTTCTAAATCAACGATTCTTTTGAATAAAATCAGAGAGAAATAATTTTAGTACTCAACAAACTGTAGTAACATATCTCCGTGGGAACGGTACTTTACTTACAAATCTTATTACTTGTGACCGTGTATGCTTGCACGTTTTATGTTCTCTAAAAGAGACAACACCCCATGAGCAAATACTTGGACTATTTTGAATAGTCCATCCCATCTTGATCTCAGTTTTCTTGGAAATAATCTCAGACAAGAATTAAATAAAGGAACCTTCATTCCAGGGTAAAGAGTCTTAGGAATTAGCCTCTTGTCATGATAGCGCTTAGTATGCTCTTTGTACAATTTGGCATTCTGATAGGCTTCGTTCCTAATTTCTTCCAACTTATTAAGATGAAGTAACTATTTTTCTCCTACTTTATCTAAGTCCATGTTTAACTCTTTAATTTCCCAGTAAGCCTTATGTTTGAATTCAACAGGAAGGTGATACGTTTTTCCAAAGATTAACCGGTAAGGGCTCATCCCAATGGGTGTTTTGTAAGGTATATGGTATACCCATAAGGCATCATTCAACTTAAATGCACAATCCTTCCTTGAAGAACACACAATACGTTCCAAAATTCCCTTGATTTTCCTATTACTTACCTCAACTAAATCAAAAGTTTGAGGATGATATGGAGTAGCACCTCTATGTGTAATGTTATACTTTTTTAGTACTCCATCAAAGATTTTATTACAAAAATGGCTACCTCTATCACTTATCATAACTTTAGGCATTCCGAACTTGCTAAATATTGAATCCTTCAAGAATTTTACAACAATATTAGCATCATTGGTTTTAGTGGGGATAGCTTCTACCCACTTGGATACATAATCCACAACAACCAAAATATATTGAAAACCATTGGATGGGGGAAAAGGACCCATAAAGTCAATCCTCCATACATCAAAGAGTTCAACAACCAAATTACACATCAAAGGTATTTCATCTCTTTTGTTTATGTTGCCTGTTCTTTGACATCTATCACATTGTGCACAAAACATATGAGCATCTTTAAATCGAGTGAGCCAAAATAATCTAGATTGTAATATCTTACGGGCTATCTTTTTGCCACCAAAATGGCCCCTATAATGAAGTTAATAATAAAAAGTCAAAATTCTCTTATGTTCTTCTTCAGGTACACATCTCTGGATGACTTGATCTTGACCAATCTTGTATAAATAAGGGTCATCCCAAAAATAGTTCTTGATATTTTTAAAGAATCTTTTCTTGCTCTGATATGAAGTGTTAGGTCTCAAAACCTAGTGGTAAGATAGTTTACAATATCAGCATACCATGGGTTTGGACCTATTGAAAATAATTGTTCATCAGGAAAGGTTTCAACTATATCTTCATTACTCTCACTCTTAAGAGAACTGAAATCAGAAATCAACCTAGACAAGTGGTCAGCTACTAAGTTTTCACTGCCTTTCTCATCCTTGATTTATAGGTCAAATTCTTGTAAGAGTAAGACTCACCTGATTAATCTTGGCTTGACTTTCAGTTTACTTAATAAGTATCTTAAAACAGCATGATTAGAATTCACAATCACTTTAGATCTTACTAAATAAGACCTAAATTTGTTTAAAGAAAACACTATAGTTAAGAATTCCTTTTTAGTGATGGTATAATTCATCTGGGCATCATTGAGTGTTTTGCTGGCATAATAGATTCATGCAAATGCTTATCCACTCTCTATCCCAAGACTGCTCTGATAGCATAATCAGAAGTGTCACACATTATTTCAAAGGGTAAAGACAAGTTTAGTGCCATAATAATAGGGGTAGATGTTAGTTTCTCTTTCAAGGTATTAAAGGTAATAAGACAGTCATTGTTGAAATCAAAATAAACTTATTTTGATAACAGGTTACATAAGGGATGACTTATTTTAGAAAAATCTTTAATAAATAATATGTAAAATCCTACATGTCCTAAGAAGCTTCTTATTCCCTTAACAGATGTAGGGAAGATAATTTAGAAACCAATTGAACTTTTGCCTTATCAACTTCAATAACTTTGTTTGAAATGATATGTCTTAACAATATCCCTTTTTGAACCATAAAATGAATTTTCTCCTAAGGGTTAGATTGCATTCAATGCATCTTTCTAAAACCAAAGTCAATTTATGTAAGCAATCATCAAATGAGTTTCCAAAGACAAGGAAATCATCCATGAAAACCTCAAGGAATGTTTCCACCATGTTTGAGAAGATAAACATCATACATCTCTGGATTTTCCAAATGGCATTTTTTGAAAAGAAAATGTCCCAAAAGGACATGCAAATGTGGTCTTTTCCTAATCTTCTGGTGCTATGGGTACTTGATAATATCCGAAAAATCCATCTGGAAAATAGTAAAATTTGTGCATAGCTAATCTTTCCAACATTTGATCAATGAATGGAAGAGGAAAGTGATCTTTTTTAGTATATAAATTTAGTTTCCTGAAATCTATACACATCCTCTATCTAGTGATTATTCTAGCGGGAACTAATTCACTTTTTTCATTTTTAACAATTGTTATCCCGAATTTCTTAGGTACCACATGCACTGGATGAACCTACTTACTATCCATAATAGGGTAGCTAATTCCTTCTTCTAACAATTTAAGAATTTATTTCTTAACTACTTTTGCATGTTTGGGTTTAGTCTTCTTTAGGCCTCTCATACAAGTTTAGCACCATCCTCTAAGTTGATCTTATGCATACTCATGGTAGGGCTAATAACTTTTATATCCCTGATACTTCAACCTATGGCTTTCTTAAACTTCTTAAGCACTTTTATAAGTTCATCTTCTTAGGTTTTGGTCAATGTTGAAGAAATTATTGCTAAATAAGTTTCTCCTTCTCCCAAAAACACGTATTTTAAGTACTTAGGTAAGTCTTTAAGCTCAAGTTCAAGTGAATTGACCTATTTACTAGATGGGGAACTCAGTAGATTTAAGAGTGTACTAGATTTTGTCATTAGTTCATCACTATGTAGGTACCCCTTAGTTGCCTCATCTAAATCTTCTTTGACCTCTTCAAATGTAAGAATAGTTTCAAGTTTGTCTTCTATTCTGGTTGGGAAAAGATGCTTTGGACAAGATTATCCAAATGGTCAACATCGAATATTTCATCGATGGTAGAAATAGAAGGAAAATATGAAGAATCAAAAACTTTAAAATGAACAGTCTCTCCTAAGATTGACATTGTCAAATTTCCATCTTGGATATCAATAATAGGCTTGGTATTTTCCATAAATGGTCTACAAAGTAGTATTGTGTGCTCTTTGTCCAAGGTTGGATTTTCTTGCATATCAAGAACCAGAAAGTCAACAGGTATTATCAATTTGTCTACTTGTACTAGCATATCCTCAACTATTCCCTTTGGATACTTAAGAGATCTATCTACAAGTTGAAGGGACATAGTTGTTGATTTTAAATCTCCTAAATCAAGCTATAATAATATATAGTAGGGCATCAAGTTTATACTAGCACCTCAATCAAGCATTGTTTTAGTGACCTTTCAATCCCCTATAGTTTGTTTATGATAAAACTTCTAGGGTCTTTCAACTTAGAGGGAAGTCGGTGTTGAAGTATAGCACTAGAAATTTCTAATACTACTACTCGCTCATTAAGTTCATATCTCTTTTTCTTAGTATTCAACTCTTTGAAAAACTTAGTATAAGAGGGCACATTCATAATCACTTTTAATAAGGGTAAATTGATATTTACTTTAGAAAACATATTGAAAAGATCATAGAATTTATTATCTTCTTTGGATTCTTTCAACTGGTATGGAAAAGGTACTTGCAATTGGTGTGATTCTATTGTCTTTTGAATTTTGGGGATGTCAGATGACTCCACAATGAGTTTTCCCGAAGGTTTGTCAAGTTTACCACTTGTCTCTCCTTTTTGTGAGACTAGAATTTCACCTTCTTTGCTACCTAAACTACAAGGTAGATCTTTAGAGATTTCAGGTAAACTCGTATTGAATACCTTACCACTTTGAAAGGTTCTTACATTCTTCGCTTATTCTGGTTGATTGGGCAACTTTCCTAGTTCTTGCCTTTGCATTTGTTCTGCTAGCTCCCTAACTTTAGTTTCAATCCTTTTAATGGAAGCCTCAATGGTGCTCAACCTTTGATTATTCATCAATTAGTTGTCATGACTAACTTGAATAAAAGAATTCAACCTATCCTCTAGGGTTGGCTTAAAAGATTGATTTGGTGGATAAAGGAGGTTTTTATATGGCCTTAGTGTTTGACATTGGATGTAGGCTTGGTAGTTGTTTGGTGTCCAATGATGGTTAGGATGATTATTGGTATTTAGATGATACGTTTGAAAGGAATTGACTTCCTCTATTGCATCCACAGTAGACTCACAAGTATATGAACAATTACGAGCATCATGCCCAATTGAAAAACACACTTTACACACCTCTTGATTTAGGATTTGGTGGGTAGTGAGAAGTTGCACTTGCTTAGTCAATTCAATAAGTTGCAAGGTCATTTCATTACTGGAGCCAACTTCATTGACTCCTGCTCTCCTTCTTCTAGTACTTCTTTATTGGGAATTAGAACCCAACAGCTCATAGAAACTTTAAGTTTCCTCTGCGGTCTTTTCTCCCATAGCTCCTCTAGCAGCATTATCAACCATATATTGACTCTACAATGTTAATCCATCATAAAAGAATTGGTTTTGTAGCTATAACGGAAAGCTATAATGAGGACATTGAATGAAAATGAGTTTGAATCTTTCCCAATCTTCATGAAAGGGCTCTTCATCCATTTGAGAAAACATTGCTATCTTCATCCTTAGATCAGTAGTCTTTTGATGAGAATAAAACCTACTCATAAACTTTTCATAGACTGCCTCCCAAGTTGTTAGAGAACCCGGTTGTAAAGTAATGAACCATGACCAAGCTTTATCCTTGAGGATGTAAGAAAAATACCTCATCCTAAGCTGGTCTTC
The DNA here is from genome assembly GCA_030763125.1 of Hippophae gyantsensis. Taxonomy (NCBI): domain Eukaryota; kingdom Viridiplantae; phylum Streptophyta; class Magnoliopsida; order Rosales; family Elaeagnaceae; genus Hippophae; species Hippophae gyantsensis. The sequence goes on along the minus strand of CM061032.1, from coordinate 45,667,207 downwards.
ATCAATTCTCTACAGTGGAAATGTATGGACAATAGCATACAATTCTTTACCGTAAAAGGAAGGCAACAAAGAATAATGAATCGTTTTCAACTCATAATTCCTTGTAGCCTCTTGCAGTTGTATGCCAAAAGTTGCATTGCCAATGATTGGCATTGCATAGTCCTTCATCATATTTTGCCCATCTCTACCACTTCCCATGGCTACCTGTAGTTGAAATAGGTATCTAGCTCCTAAATTGAAAAATAGTAGACTTCTTTAAGAAATATTAACCTATTCAGGAAGGCTTCTTGGAATGGGATGGTAGAATTACTGACTTGGCTTATTTGAGCTTTGGGCGAAAGTAGGGTTGTTTTTCCTACAAGAGAATTTAGGATGATTCTTCCACCTAGGGCGAAAGTTTGGACTGTGGCATAGAAGTCCCTAATGAAGGAAAGAGAATCTTCATTAGGCAGCCCATAGAATGTAGAAAGCATGGAAAAATGAATGATTTTCAAGTCATAATGTCGAGTAGCCTCACCCAGCTAGATAGAGGAAGTTACTGTGCTAATTACTAGCTATGAAAACTCCTTCATGGTGGTTTTCCTAACATGTGGGTTTTCTCTCATTTCTATTAGCTCCGATAGAGGATTAAAGCTTGGTTTTGTGTTTGGCTAAAAAATAAGTTGATGGTTAGAATCCAGCCATGTGAACTATTGTTTAAATTTATGAATATTATCTATGTATAGTGTAAGAGGGCTTTCTAAGGATCTTCTACCATGCATAAACCATTGAAAGCGTAAATTTAAAACACCTATTAAAGGAAAATAATAAAAAAAACTATATAAAAACTTAGAAAAAATAAAAAAAAATACTAAACAAAGAAGTTAAGTTAGCCTCTAAGTTAAAAAAACATTTAACCAAGAGTGCTCCTAGAAAAAAATGGTGGGATAAAACCTCAAAACAATCCTCTTAAACATAACAACATTCTCAAAAAAGACTAGTGGCACAAAAACTTCCAAGAACAAGTCTTTTATACATAACCCCTTAGATAATTATTTTTCATGCTATTAAAATTTAATTTAATTAGTTTTTTTTAAGAGCTCATTATTTAAAAAAAATTAAAATTAAAAAAAAGTTAAAAAAAAATTCTTTGTAATTTTTTGTACTATTCATGAATAGTAACAGTTTTTTTATTGTAAATATTTTTTTGAATTTTAAATTTTAAATTAATTTTTTTGTTTTACCTTTAAAGCACAGTAATAGTTTTTTTTTATTTTAAATCTTAAATTTAATTTTTTTTTTGTATTGTGCATGAACAATAACAAATTTTTTTAACTCAAAATACATAAAAAAAATCACAATTATTTTAAACACAAAAAAGTTTTCAAAAATTTGGTAATTAATTTAAAAATTCAAGTCTTTCCTCAACAACGGTACCAAAAACTTGATGAGACAAGATCGAAAATGCCAATCTTGCGGAAACTTTGGTTTTATATTCGTAAAACTCTCGTAAGTGCACGAATCATTTTATAGAAAATGACAAGTATATTCTCAAGGTCAATCTAAAGAAAGAATATATGTGGTTTTTAATTTATTATTCAAACTTTTAAAAACAAAATTAAATCTTACACATCCTATCACGATAGTTTCGGTTTTGTGTTTTCCTAATCTAATAACATAAAAATAAACATAGATATAGATTCAATTAACATTTATTAAAAAAATTATCATTCATAATAGTGGAGTATTTATGGATATAATAACTAAGTTAATTATGATTGCTCATATTATTTAGGTTATTAAAGATATAAATTGATATTTATTGATTCTCTCTTTTACACGTGAATACCACCTTTGGTGGGGTTAGATATTCTTAGTTAAATAAGAAAATAAGTTAACATCTATGGGTGCGGTCGATAATTAATTTGGTTAATTAAATAATTTCTTTTTTTAAGAGATTGAAAATGAACCATTTAAATGCCATATTTGGTAGGATTAGATAGTTTAAACATTATTCAAAGTGTCTAAACTAAACCTAAGAATTTAATTATCCGAGTATAACATTCAAGTTTTAAAACCATGATTGAAAATATGTTGTCAATATATTTTCAAATAATAGTTCTTATAAAAAATTTTGAAATAAAACTTCACTCTAACTACCGGGCGATTGTACCAACAAATAAAAGAGCACTACTCTAAATTAGACCGGATAATTAAACCTTAAAATATAATTTTCAAATTTAAGTTTCTAATGAAAAATAATATATTTCTCTCTAACATTCTTAATATAAAATATTGAATAAAAACAAAATCAATTTATTTTATAGAAATGTTTTACCTATTTAATATTTCGTAAGCATAACAACGTTATGATTATATCATATTTACCAATTACCAACAACCAACAATGATAAATTTAATCATAGACAAATAAATATAACATATAAAAATAAAACACAAAAATAATAATTGTAAAGAATACATTAAAATTATACCTTAAAAGAATCCTTACAGTAATTTGATCCTAATTTTGTGACCGAAAAACCTTTAAACGGATTTGTATTTTCGTTTATTGAATCAAAAACTAAAAATCTATAAAAAATATCTAATTCTTTACAAAAAGAGAAGAACTTTAAAACTAAAAACTAAAAAAATAAAATTTTTTAGAAAGAGAAATATCTCAAAAAATGGTGTTTTACAATGGGGGAAGAGGGAATTTCGACAGATGGGCATTTGGCACACGTGGAACACGGTGCAAGAGTGTGCTGGTGTACACGAAAATCAGCACGACATGTATTGGGCATGTGCTTGTTGCGTGTGCTAGCAGTGCATGTTTGAGCGTGTGTTGGTCGTGTGCCGACTATGTACGGGCATATGGTGGGCTTATGTAGGCATGTATTGGGCGTGCGTCGGTTGTGTATGCGTTGGACTCGGGGCGGCTACACACGAAATTTTGGCTTTTTTGACATTTTTGATTGTTTTGACCCATTTTGTCAAATTTTTCCATCTTTTTGTCTTTTCCTCATTTCTTTTCTCATCATACTTGTAATGTATTGCCTCCAGTATTTTTCTTTGAGTCTTTAAGTTATTTTTGAATGAAAATACCTAAAAAATAATAAAAATACCTATGATTCCAAAAAAAACAAATTTATATAAAAATATAAATCTATTTAATCAATTAAAGTACGTTAAATAATGGTAATTTTAGTACTTTTTAAGCACTCATTAGTGCTAACTTTCCTTTTATTCTGAAGCAAGTTACTCTTTTTCAAGGTTGAACCTTGAGAAAAACATAGTCGTATGCTTTTAAGTTTAGTGCTTGTCGTCCATGATCAACATAAATGTTATATCAACTTTGAGCTATTCAAATTTTATTTTGTACAATGCAGATATTTTCAGTTGTTTCTTCAATAAGATCCGTTCTCATTGTACTGAAATCTTGCATTCTGCCCTACACAATAGAGATCTAGATTGTCATCTATACAAAGATTTATAAAAAGCCATTATAATGATGCCATGATAACTATTGTTGTAGATGAACTCACCCAATGGTAGGTGTTTGCTCCAATTTTTCTTGAATTCCATAACACAAGCATGTAACATGTCTTCTAACATATGAATAACCCTTTGGGATTGTCCATTTGTTTTAGGATGATAAGTTGTGCTATTTAGTATCTCTATACCCAAGGCCTCTTAACGCCTCTCTAGAACCATATAGTAAACTTTGGATCTCGACCTGACACAATTGATTTTGGGAGGCCATGTAATCGTACTATCTTCCATATGTACAACTTACTTAAAGTATTCAGTGAGTATTGAGTCTTGATTAGAATAAAATGAGTATACTTTATAAGACGATCTATTGATTACCCATATGGAATCATGACATTGAGAAGTTCATGCTAATCCTTGTACAAAATCCATGGTTATGTCATCTCCTTTCTATTTCGGTATAGGGAGTGGCTGAAATAGCTCCGCAAGTTTCTTATGTTTTGCCTTTAGTTGTTGATATATCATCCAATTTTCCACAAATTGAATGATGTCGTTCTTTATTCCTTTCCACTAATAGGTCATTTTCAAATCACCATCCACTTTGTGCTCTAAAGATGTACAATAAATGATACGGACCCTCTAGGGGAATAACCTTAGAAACCCATGAATTCAAAGGAATAGGAATGAATGAGTTGGTAAGAACATGTTGAAGATCAAATTAGAACCCTAAGAAAACAAAGTCCTTAAGACCCCAATCTTAAGACGCCACAAAGAATGATCACTCCCTTTGATAAGTCAAATTAAAGCATTCAATAAAGAACATAAGAAAGCAAAGCAAAAGCTTTTTGAAATATACTTTTCATTAATGGTATTCATTCTTCCCTCCAAATTACATAGTTACTCTTTTTTATAAGCAAGAAACCCTAACTGAAAAACCCTAGACAATATGGGCTTTGTTTAGTGGTGGATTGGACCTAATCTAACCTTAAAAAGTAAAGGACTAAAAGACTTAAAATAAAAATTTCTAAACATTTAAAGGCCTATGATTAACTAAACCAAAAAAATTGCTTCCTGATTAATCATTGCATCCAATTTAATATTCCAAATCTATCGCTTGTATAGGATCTTGAGAATCTTTAGAATATTTGTAAACATTAACTTGTTTAACACCTCAATATTTTGACCTATATGTTTCTCCCATAATTTCTTGTCTCAAATAATCATCGGCATGTACTGCAATCTTTCCATGAAAACGAAATGCTCCTTTATTGTAAGTCCAACCTTCCACCATCTCTCCTTTATTCATCCTACACCATACTTCATAAATTTTAGGATCATTTGATTGGGCTACCTTAACATTCTCAAGTAAGGTAGGACTAGTTACGAGGTTGTATAGAAATACTAGTCTTTCATCTTCATACAAGTTGAGCTCATAACCTTTCATAGTTTGGGTCTTTCGCTAGAGATTCAACATTATTTACATAGAAAAGCCTAACTTACAACTTAAAGCATCCGCCACATTTTTATCCTTACCAGGATGATATTGAAAAGTGAAGTCATAGTCCTAAAGATACTATATTCATATTCTTTGTCTAGAATTGGGGTCATTCTGAGTGAAAAGATATTTGAGACTCTTGTGGTCCAAGAAGATTTGTAATTTCGCACCATAAAGGTAGCATATCCACATCTTCAGAGAAAAGACCACTATTACTAGTTCTAAGTCATGAGTTGGGTAGTTTCTCTTATGAATCTTGAGTTTTCGTGGTCCATAGGAAACTACTTGATCATTTTGCATTAAGATGCACCCAAGGTCTTGTAATGAAGCATTTATGAAGACCACGTAAGGTTCTGTGCTATCTGGTATGGTGAGGATTGGTGTTGTCATATGTCATGTTTTCAATTCTTGGAATGCCTTTTCATAAGCTTCGTCCCACAAGAGTTTGAATCTTTTCTGAGTAAGCTAGAAGGATCTACAACAATTTCTCTTTCAAATGTAACATGTACAAGTAATTTAACTTCAGTAAGCTAAAAGTTACACTTCTCAAATTTTGCATACAATTGATGTTCCTTTAGAGTTTGTAAGGCAATCTAGAGATGTTGTGCATGCTCTTCACGAGTCCTTGAATAAATCAATACATTTTCAATAAATACCATGATAAATTGATCCAAGTAAGGTCAAAATACCCGATTTATTAATTCCATAAAAGTAGCAGGAGCATTTGTTAGTCCAAATGGCATGACACAAAATTCAAAATTCCCATACTGTATATGGAAAGTAGTTTTGGCTATATCAAACTCTCTAATCCTTAATTGGTGGTATCTTGGTTGGAGATTGATCTTTGAGAAGAAACTTGCTCCTTCAAATTGGTCGAATAATTCATCAATCATAGGTAACACATATTTGGTTTTTATGGTTACCTTGTTCAATTGATGGTAATCAATACAGAGTTTGAAACTTTCATCCTTCTTCTTGACAAAAAGAATAGGTGCTCCTCAGGGTGAACTTGGTTGAATGAATCCTTTTTCCAGTAGCTCATCTAACTCATCCCTTAGTTCATGTTTTTCTATAGGTGCCATATGATAAGGAGTGATGGATATTGGTGCAATTTAAGGATACAACTCGATTATAAAATCAATTTCTTAAGTTGGAGAGAGTCCAGGTAATTCTTCTAGAAACACATCCCAGTTTTCATTTACCATTAGTATCTATGCTAAGATTTTTCCATTATCTATGTCTACTTCTAGAAAATTTAAGAGAGCCATTCTTGCCTAGTTTTTCCTTCCTCCTAGATAGTATTTAAGGAAAATGTTGGAAGGATTTACTCCTTTTTTGCCATAAAATTGGACTTTTATGCTTTTAAGAGTTTGGACATTAACCTTCTTTTTAAAGCACTCAAAATGGCTTAATACTTGATCAACCAGTCCATTTCTAAAATGATATCAAAATAATTCATATCTAGTATAACAAGATTAGTTAGGAATCAAAGATCGTTAAAGCCAATCAATTTTTTTTACAAATATACAATATATTCGAAAAGGCTCCGAGAGAAGTATTCAAGGTAAAAGGGGTTTCAATGGCTTCATAATCAAGTATTAACATTTGGGCACAAGATAATGAAATGAATAAAATAATGGCACTAGTAAAGTACTCAAACCTAGGAGTGATACAACAGAATTATACCTTTCATAATATTGTTAATTTCGGATCCTCCTTGTTTTCCAACTATCGTAAAGGTTTGACCTTGCATTCCATGTTCTTGAATGGAAACGCCTTTACCCTTATCCTTTCCATAGGTAGATGGTTGACGCTAAAAATCTTGTTCCTTACAATAAGGTAGTCGGAAAGATTGGCTAGAAGCTGGTAGGATCTTGAGGATTATTCTTGAAATGATCTTCTCGACTATTGAGGTTGTCGACCAGTTCGTTAAGTTGACCCTTAAGAATTCCTACTGGTTTTGAAGCTCTAGAACTAAAACTTGACTATGATCTTCCTCTATATTGTCCAATGGTGAGCTAGGGACAATTGTACTTTAGGTGTCCCAATTGATTGTAGTTGTGACAAGTGTAAGGGTATTACCGAGGACTTCCAGACGAATTACTATATGATGATGCGCTACGTTGTCTCCTTTGCCAAATTTCTTCTTCTCTTTTCCTTTATCCTTGGTCTTTCAAGATGATATGTGATAAGAGTCAAATTATTGCATTTTTGTTATGATTTAAATGTTGATATTTGTGTAAAAATTGCGTTTATTTGATTATTTAATCCACAAATGTCATTTCACGGGTATTTCGTGTTTAAAGTGCAATTTCAGGTAAAATCATAATTTTGGAGAAGTTTGGGACAAATTTCAATGAACGGGATTGAGTGCAAATAAAAAGAAAACAAAATTTCAAAATTTGGAATTTCGCCGCCGGCGAGAATATTCTCGCTGCTGGCGAAAACCTTACGGAGAATACGTTGAAAATCATGCAGGGAGCATGGATTTTAGCAAAGCAATCTCACCGCCGGCCAAAGAAATCTGGCCGCCGGCCAATGTAATCTCGCCGCCGGCCAATGCAATCTCGCTGCCGGCCAAATTTATCTCGCCGCCGGCCACATTATTTTGGCCGCCGACCAAAATCGAAAACCCAAAAAAATTTATTTTCCAGAAATCTCGCCGCGGTGAGAATAATGTCGCTGCCGGCGAGTTTCGTCCGAAAACAGATTTTTTGGTTGTTTTGTTCCAAAATTGCCCCCCAAACCCTAGATCTATATATATAATATGATGGAAAAAGAGGAGGATGGCAGAAAGGGGAGTTCAAAGACATTTTTGGAGGAGAGAAAGAAATTTTGGAGAAACTTGAAGGATCTTCACCATTGATGCTACCAAGTCTTCATCTTCTAGAGTTTTTCATCTCTTCTCCTTAGCTTTTATATTCTGCAATTTATTTAGTTTTGTTATTAATGGATTCAATTGAAATAATGGTTGTTCGTATTTCCGTTATGAACTAATTTATTTTTGCTAAGGCTATGATGTAGTTGAATTAAGAAAATCTGATTTCTTGTGTTATTGTTATATGAATTCATTGTTTTCAAGTTGAGTATTTATTTCCATGCTTAATGCTTTTAAATTTCTGATCAAGATTTAGATGATTTGTTGCATTATATTGAGACCGAGAGGAGATGTGTAATGAATGCTTCTTGTGATAAATACCGTATGTTGAATGCGAGTTTGACACCTAATGCATGATGTATGTGGTTATTCTAGAAATTCCATAAATCGTAATGTGCTTGTTTGTGATTAAATCTTCATAGAAATATAGTTGGTTTTCATAGATAAGTAATTCTAATATAACTCGAGAGAGAGTATTAGGTAAATTTGGGTTTTTCAACCATCACTTTTAGCTTTGATTCTCATATAACATGACTTGAAATCGGATTGAATTGATTTAGCGAAATCAAATGCCTTAGCGTTTTTAATCATTTGTGAACAACATTAAATTTTGTTATTTGCGTTTAGTTTTATGTTAATTTACTTTTAAAACAATTTCAACAATTCGGTTTTCAAATAAAATTAGGGTTAGTCAATTTCGGTACTTTGTAACGCCATTCCTTGTGGGTTCGATATCCATACTTTTGTACACTTTATTACTTGAACGATTCGTACACTTGCGAAAATAAGCATCAATATGGTCGTCTTTAACTATTCTACATTTACTTGCTCGACTCTATAAGCTACGGTGACTATTATAGGGTAGGTTCGTACGCCTTGATACATTAGTTGCACGTGTATGTTTTCTATTGGCCTATCAAAAACTTTGCATCCTTATCTTAATCTCTTACTACTATATTTTCTACAAATCTTGACAGTTGATTAAAATGATTATCATATTATACGATGCTTGTCATCTTTCTTCAAATTCATAAAGTTAGCCACCTTGTTAGCATTTGCAATTTCATTAAAGAATCTTTCATAAAGCAACTCCTCGAATTCTTCCCGCAGGACTGTCTCTAAATCTCTTCCTCTACTAACAGATTCTCACCAATTGGTAGCTTCTCTAGCTAGTTTGTACGTAGCTGAACTAGCTCTAAAATGCATCAGAATATCTTAAGCATCCATGTTCTTACTAATTTACCAAACCCATCCTTCCGTTATGTTAGGGTTAGGATTACCATCATAGAATGGTGGCCTCATTTTCTTAAATTCTTTGAGATAATAAGCTCTACCTCTATCCTTAATTTCTCCATCCTGAGCAATCAATATTTTCAATGTATGTAATAAATTGCCATTTTCATCCATGTCTTTTTGCGGCATGCTCTCTAGCTTCCTTTGTGGATGGGTTTTTAGTCACCTTTCTTTTTAGAGGCATGCTAAGCCTAAAATAGTTCAAAAATATATTGAAGATTAAGAATGAATATAAATCCTGGCACATTAGTACCATGTTTTGATACCAAACTATCATGCCCTGAAATATGGGTACTTGAGATAGAATGGGGGGTAAATTTTAAAGTATAATTAAAATAAATTTAAAATATTTTTTTAACAAAACCTCAATATAATTTGGGATATCCCTATTTAAAAACATTATTTAACAAAACTATTTAAATTACAAATCATAAAATACAAATATAGGATTCATTTTACATCATGTCTCACCATTTACTCCAATTAAAGGTTACAAAATGAAATACAAATTTAACCTAAAGTATTTTTCTTTTTCTTCATCTCTGAGTCGGCACCACTTTGTTAAATCTTAATCTAGAAGTAATAGAAAAATGGGATGAGTTGCAAGTAGCTCAGTAGGAGTCTACTATGTTAGATGTTTTCAACAAATAATCATTCGTAATGCATGTTATTAATAACATTTCAGGAATGGTAATCACTACCAATATAAGAGTGGGGAGATTTTATCATAAACTCCTGGGTATAATTGTACCCCCTCACTTTAGGGAAAACTGAGGAAAAGTATAATACATGTATCCAAATGCATGCTCATCCAATATAAAAATATTTTATGATATAAACCTAATGCATGAAATACAACCCTATATATATTGGTCATTCAAATACATGGGCACATGTGTGGTCCAACTTCGAGACACATGTGGTTCCACCTCCGACCCTATGTACGATCACAATTCATTAGGTATGTATCTGTCAAATCCATCATATGAGCCCTTATCTATAGGTAAGTCAACTCCAAACATAATGGGGGTCCAACTCTAAGGCCAATGTTTAGTCAACAAATATTCAATAGACAGCAAATACAGAGGGGGTCCAACTCCAAGGCCCGTGTGCGATCAGAATAATTTGGTCACATATAGACACTATAGAAGGAAAAATATCTAAAGATAGATATGTATGTGATGCGTACCTATAGTCTGTCAAAAAATATCTGTTGTAACTAGTAGCCTATAGGTACTATACTCTGGAAGACAACATATAGGTGTAATCCCATACACTCCCCAGATATAAAACATTCTCATGATGTATGCATAAAACTCGTGGATGCCATACAACATTTTTAATTCTTATTTTATATCAACCTTTAATGCTCATTTATTTATACAAAAACTTTTTCAATGTATGCATAATAAGACATTTATAACATTATAACATGACTTATAAAATTATGGCATCCATTTTTCACTTTTATTTCATAACACACTATGCATGACATTTGGTTAAACAAAATAATGCATGTGTTTAAAATGTTAGAGTGAGAACCCCTACGTTGAATCCTTAACTTGAATACTTGGATATTCTTCCCTGAAATGCCTTCCAAATTGTGCCAAAATGTTTGAACCACTTAAGGAGAAGATGTATTAGAGTATGGGATAAAGGAAGGAAGGAAAAATGTAAAAAAATTGGGTGGTTCGGTCATGAATTTATAACCAACTGTGGGAGCTTGCCAATAGTGGTGGCGAGGTGGTAATGGTTGTATTCAATTTTTTTCATTCGATCCGATTTTTCACATGAAACTTTTCCATTACATTCCTACATTGTAGAACATTGTTTATAATTTCTTTTTGGGTACTCTAATTATTTATATTGAAATTATGGGGTTTTACATCACTAGTTCATTTGATAGTTTTTTTAGATAGGTGGATGCCAAAGTCACTTTATTTTTATCAAGTGGATACTTTAGTCACTTTGCTTTCACCATAAAACACTTAAGTCACTCTCATTAAAAATGGGAGATGTTGGTCACTTTTTAATAGTAAAATATTAGTTTATTAATAAAAATTTCTAGCATAATAATAAAATATATTTATTGGGTGCAAAAGTTTTATTTTAAAGTTTTTCCTCATTTTATGGTTCAAGTTTAGTGACATTTTTTTAGCTATAAAGCTTAAAAATGTAGCTATATTCTCGAATTATTCCTAGAATTTTAATCAATCCTCTATATTTTTTTCATAGATAAAAAATACTTCAATATATTAGCCACTATATCAGTTGTTGTTCTAAACAGTTTGTAGCTAGTACGATGGTTGATAAATTGTATTTCATTTTTCTTTTTTTCTATGAAAAGAATATAGAGGTTTGAGAAAAAATAAAAAAAATGGATAGAATGTAGCTAAGAAATGATATATTCTTAACGTTTATAGCTGAAAAATTTGCTCCAAAACTAAACCATTAAAGGAGGTATCAAGGGAGAAGCTTGAGAATGACAATTTTTCACATTAAGTAACAATTTTCCCATTTAATATATTTGATTATTCTTTCGTAAATTTTTATTAATAAAATAATATTATATTATTTAAAAAATAAATAATATGTCCAATTTTTAATGAGAAAGTTACCTAATTTTAAGATGAACATGATTTTTAATCCAATTTTTTGGTTGAATTTTTATGATTGAACTTTTTTTATTGAACATTTTTTAACTGATATCTTTTTGTTGAACCTTTTTTCTAGGATAAACAACAAAAATATTTATTAAACAATCAATTTATTTTTGTTGGTTGACAAACATGGATTATTAATTTTTTTATTTAACTAATCAATATAATCATTACATCACTAATCAATAATAAAAAAATTAATATTATGAGCCCATCTAATATTTATAAACCTTTCAAAATGAATCTTATAAAAGCAATAAATCAAAAGTGATTATTAGACAATTGTTTGACCAATATAATTTTCTTCTCATGGTATGCTTTAAAGATAAAACTTTGGGTTGTGTTTCTAGAAACACGACCCCATATAATTGTTACGTAGTAATTGAAAATTAACATAACAACTTAAAAATTACGATTAACATTATTTGGAATTAATACGCATAGTAAAGAGATGATGCATCATGCTTTGCATCTCAATTACCTAGAATACCTCGAAAGTAATCTTTAAATTTGTCGAACATGTATTGAAAGATATTTTTTATGAAAAATAAACAATAAATTGATAAAATATTGATAAGTGTAGACTGGTATACGCGCCAAGCCGTGCAGAGTTAGGTGCACGAGCGTGCAAACACAGGCACACTTGAGCGTAAAGGTAGTTTTTATGGCTAAAGGCTACAACTACAAGTGTAGAGATGGTGCACGGTGGAGGAGGGTACCACCAGAATTTTAGGAGAAGCACCAATCCGTTAAGGAAAGATGCTCACACCACGCACCCACCCTATCACGCTTTCCATTTGTTTATGTTTCGTTTAATCAATTGTAAGGCTATATGTAGCTGAGAAGCTATGGAAATGATATAGAGAAAATTATACAATCAACCCCCTTTCCCCTACTATTCTTCTTCTTCTTCTTCTTCTTCTTCTAGCTCTCTCTAAATTACTTCTATAAGTGATATCAAAGCCATAGATACCCAGGGAAAATCCAACACTGAATTTCATAGTGAAGTGATGAAAACCCTTGCACGACATGAGTTCGGCTTTGACCAAGTGGGTCCTACCTTATAGGTAGTACTCACTGAATTGCTGGCCCTACGTGCCTCTCGAATTTCCTTTAAGGTTAACTCTTTTATGAGGAAAAAAACCATATCCACACCCACATACATCTCAAACCAATATAGACCACCCATGCTCTCACCTGAAACTATCATTTCTAGCATTTGCTAGCAAGGATCCAACTGGCTAGATATATAAAGTTGAGTAGTACTTCAAATTCACCAACATTATACCAGAACAATGAGTACAGTTAGCTTCGTTCCACCTCAAAGGCATTTCCTTACAGTGGCATCGATGGCTCACTAAGTTCCATGGACCACTTACCTGAGAAGAATTCACCAAAGCTGCACAATTGCAATTTAGCCCAATTGATTATGAGGATCCTTTAGAAGCCCTGACTGGCCTCAAACACACCTCAAGTATAGCTACCTACCAAGAAGCATTTGAGAGGATTTCTCATAGGGTTGATGGCTTTCCAGAGGAGTTTCTGATAGGTTGTTTTATTGCTAGACTAAGATATGAAATCAAAATTGATGTCAAAATCAAACAATCTCGAACATTGGTCGATGTTATAAGAGTGGCAAGATTGATCAAAGAGAAGAGTTTATTTCAAAGGAAAACAACTCAATACCATTGTTACCAATCAATAGTAGTATAACAAGAACCTCACCTAACCCCATAGCTGGTGTGTTAGGCCCACCACCCCAACATCGACTAAATCCAGCTCCAACAACTCAACTAATAACTTTCGGAGAATTACTAACCAAGAAGCACATGAACTTTGAGACAAAGGATTATGCTACTACGATGATGAGAAACTTTTGGCTGGCCACCGCTGTGCACGACCACAACGGTTTATGATAGAAGATTCAACCCAAGGTCACATGGATACCCTGGAAGAAACCTTGCTGGAATCAGAACCTCATGAAGTGATACCTGAGATCTCATTCCATGCAATAGCAGGGGCTGAGCATCCACAAACCATGTGCATCATGGGATAATTAAAAAATAAGAAGGTATTAGTACTGATAGATGGGGGAAGTACTCATAATTTTATTGATCAAGCCCTAACCACTCAGTTTGGAATGACCATAACCAAGGGAAAGAAACTAGAGGTAATGGTGGCTAACCGTGAGAAGATAGAATACGCTGGACAATGTTGTAACCTCACCCTTACCATCCAAGGGTATCAAGTCACTATATATTTTTATGTCCTTCCAATTACAACATGCTAATTGGTCTTAGGTGTCCAATGGTTAGAGACTCTAGGTTCCACAGAGATGAATTATAAAAAACTTACCATTAGCTTCATGGTAGAAGGTATCTCTCATAAGTTCCAAGGGTTAGGACGAGAAAACTTTGCAGTTCTGACCGGTAATGAGTTCAATGATCTATAAGGTATAGGGTTGTTTCTCAAAAAAATCCTTGATAGCAGCCCCAATGAGCAACCCAAAACTCACCCCTAGAGATAGACAAAATACTAGCTGAGTTTCCTCAGGTATCTGAACCACCATCCAGCCTACCTCTGAAACGATTACATGATCATGACATCCCTCTACAACAAGGCTTAGGACCAATAAACGTGTGACCCTATCGTTACCCTTATTATCAGAAAGATAAAATAGAAAAAATGGTGTAGGAACTCTTACAATCAAGCTTGATAAGACCAAGTAACAGTCCCTTTTCATCACCAGTTTTGTTGGTTAAAAAAATAGATAGAGCCAAGAGGTTCTATATGGACTATAGGACTCTTAAAGTTCGAGAGGTTAAATTGTGTGGTCCTACTTACTTAAGGTGGATGTATTCTTTTGAGAGATATATGTAAGTCCTTAAAGGATATGTAAATAATAGAAATAGACCTGAAGGATGCATGGTGGAACGCTACATTACTGAAGAGGCCATTGAGTTTTGTTCTCAATACTTTAGTGGTTGCACTGAAATTGGGAATCCTATGCACAAGTTTTTCTTAGAATGTCACATGATCCAAGTAGGTAACCCTGATAAGAGTCAAATTATTGCATTTTTGTTATGATTTAAATGTTGATATTTGTGTGAAAATTGCGTTTATTTGATTATTTAATCCACAAATGTCATTTCATGGGTATTTCGTGTTTAAAGTACAATTTCAGGTAAAATCATAATTTTGGAGAAGTTTGGGACAAATTTCAATGAAGGGGATTGAGTACAAATAAAAAGAAAACAAAATTTTAAAATTTGGAATTTCGCCGCCGGCGAAAACCTTACGGAGAATACGTTGAAAATCATGCAGGGAGCACGGATTTTAGTAAAGCAATCTCGCCGCCGGCCAATGTAATCTCGCCGCCGGCCAATGCAATCTCGCCACCGGCGAAAATCCTACAAAAAGCACGGCAAAAATCTTCCCGAGAGCACAAAATTTGGCAAATTCATCTCACCACCGGCCAAATGCATCTAGCCACCGGCCAAAATCAAAAACCCAAAAAAAATTATTTTCCAAAAATCTCGCCGCGGCGAGAATAATGTCGCCGCCGGCGAGTTTCGTCCGAAAACAGATTTTTTTTGTTGTTTTGTTCCAAAATTGCCCCCCAAACCCCAAATCTATATATACAATATGATGGAGAAAGAGGGGGATGGCAGAGAGAACAGATTTGAGTCATATTTGGAGGAGAAAAGGCAATTTTGGAGAAAAAGTTTAGAGAAGCTTGAAGGATCATCACCCTTGTTGCTACCAAGTCTTCATCTTCAAGAGTTTTTCATCTCTTCTCCTTAGCCTTCATATTCTGCATTTTATTCAGATTTGTTATTCATGAATTCAATTGAAATAATGGCTGTTCTTATTTCCGTTATGAACTAATTCATTTTTGCTAAGGCTATGATGTAGTTAAATCAAGGAAATCTGATTTCTTTTGTTATTGTTATATGAATTCATTGTTTTCAAGTTGAGTATTTATTTCCATGCTTAATGCTTTTAAATTTCTGATCAAGATTTAGATGATTTGTTGCATTATATTGAGACCGAGAGGAGATGTGTAATGAATGCTTCTTGTGATAAATACCGTATGTTGAATGCGAGTTTGACACCTAATGCATGATGTATGTGGTTATTCTAGAAATTCCATAAATCGTAATGTGCTTATTTGTGATTAAATCTTCATAGAAATATAGTTGGTTTTCATAGATAAGAAATTCTAATATAACTTGAGAGAGAGTATTAGATAAGTTTGGGTTTTTCAACCATCACTTTTAGCTTTGATTCTCATATAACATGACTTGAAATCGGATTGAATTGATTTAGCGAAATCAAATGCCTTAGCGTTTTTAATCATTTGTGAACGAAATTAAATTTTGTTATTTACGTTTAGTTTTATGTTAGTTTACTTTTAAAACAATTTCAACAATTCAGTTTTCAAATAAAATTAGGGTTAGTCAATTTCGGTACTTAGTAACGCCATTCCTTGTGGGTTCGATATCCGTACTTTTGTACACTTTATTACTTGAATGATTCGTACACTTGCGAAAAGAAGCATCAAACCCTATGCTTGCTAGAAGTAAGAAATTATTTATTGATCACACTCGATGGGAAAAAGCACACCAAATCATTTTGGTAAATAATAATGAGGCACAATCGTATATAGAGTAAGTGATGTTCATTGTTTCATGATTGCAAAAATCATCTTTTATTTAACTATTAATGATGATATATAACTTCATATATATTTAATAACATTACAGGATGCATTTAAAATTATTGAAGATCGATCCTCGTTATAAAAAAAAGGATGAGAAAAATGGTTGTATGATGAACATAAGCGAGAACTTATTAATTGGTTTCACAACCATGTAAGTGTCACAAACAAAAATTCATGCATGTATCTTCCTAGATCTATTCAATGTTTTAAAACTTTTCTCTAAACACATTTTGTGTTTTTGTATACATATATTCAAGATGAACTCAAGAAACCCAATCATAAAATATCAGAAAGTTTACAATGGCTTGCACATGGGCCAAAATTCGATGTCAAATCATTTTATAGTTTCACAATAAATGGATTGAGGTTTACGACTTAAGATAGGGACAAAGTCCAAGTAAATCAAAATAGTGGTGTGAATATGGTTGCACAAACTATGCAATTTTCTAGTTCAAAAGATGTTAATCCTATACTTTCTGATAGAACATATTATGGTATAATACAAAAGATTTGGGAATTAGATTATGAGGTCTTCCATGAAACAATTTTCTTGCGTGATTGGGTCGAAGATGTATCAATTTTGGATATAAAATAGATGATTTTGGATTTACCCTTGTAAATTTATCCAAGATAAGTCACACTGATGATCCTTTCACATTAGCACTTCATGCAAAACAAGTATTTTACGTGAGCGATCAAATTGATCCAAGATGGTCTATTGTGTTAACGCCTCCACAAAAAGAGTTTTACCATTGTGATGTTGTAGAAGATGATAACTCTATGCTTGATACATTAACCAATATTAGTAATTTCTCAAATAAATTACCTAATGTATGTGATGATCTAATTGATGATGATGATTCTTCATCATGGGCTCGAAATGATTGTGAAGAAATATATGTATATGATCAACAACCTAATTAAACATAACGTATGTTCTATATTGTTGTAATAACTCTAATATATATGTATGTTCCTAAAATTGTCAATTAATTTATATATTTCTTCATTGTTTGTAGATATATATTTCATGACTCTTTTGATAACAGAGCTTGTAGATCCAAATGATCCATTGGGGTATTTGAAAAGAAGGGGTTAGGCGAATATACTTGATGCTCCACTTAACCCAGATGATAGAATACCTGTTCTATTTGATGCTAATGGTAATCCAATAAGGGAAAATGGTCAACAATTGAAATCCTCTATTGGTCGACTTGCGAAGTCCAGTATACCAATCAATATAAATGATTGGTCCCAGGTTGACGATGCACAAAAGTTCAAAATATGGATAACCATTTGTGTAAGTCTCTTATATTTTATAATCAATATATATATATATATATATTATATCTTTTTTGTATTATATCTAATCTTTTGTACTGTGTTTTTACAGAATCGTTACAAAGTCTATGACAGTTGGAAACTTAAGTGTTATAAGATTGCAAATAAGGCATGGAAGGAATACAAGACTTCCAGATTGGTAAGAAATTATGTGTTTCCATATTTGGAACCACTTGATGAGGTAGAGCTCTACAAAATCCCTGAAGAACACCCCTGGATTACACCTCAAGTTTGGAAAGACTTTGTGGATTATAGACGTTTAGATGAATTTCAAATTATTAGGGAAAACATCATAATATACAATTGCATAACATTCTTCCTAACAGTACTCGGAGGTCTTCAAATCCTGAGGTTAGATATAGAATGGTATTATTAATTTGTCGTTATTTATAAATATTTTTATATTTATTTTCCTCAATTTAATTTCATGTCATTGTTAATAAATTTTTCATAATTTATGTAGGAAGCTGAATTGGGTAGACCTGTTACCCGAATTGAATTGTACATAGAAACAAAGACTCCCAAAACGAAGAATTCAAGATCGATGACTAAGCAAGGAGAAGAAAAACTAAATAAGTTGGTTACTAATTTCAGTTAATAAAAAGTCTTAATGATTTTTAATAATTGATGTAATAATGAATGATATGTTTGTGTGTTTTATTATTTGTAGAGAGCTGTTCAAGAAAAAATATCCAGAGGTGAAATAATCGAAGAGCCTGGGAGAGATGCTTTATATCATGCATTCGGATGTGAGCATCCTGGTCGTGTTAGGAGAGGTAGCCAATATGATGGTTATATGGAGTATTTTAACATTTCAAAACAAAAGCCTTAAACGGTAAGTAAGTAGAGGTACACTAAAATTGAAGAAGAATTCAACTCCTTTTAAGGCCTCAGTGTTAAGTGAGATTTCCATTCTAAAAGAACATCAATCACAACAAATGTCAGCCATGGCATCATTCTACAACCAGGGCATGCCATATTGGCCAAGCATGTAACCATCCATGCCAGGCATGCCACCATCCATGCCAGGCATGCCACCCACGCAATCTCATTGCACTCAAACTACATC
The DNA here is from genome assembly GCA_030763125.1 of Hippophae gyantsensis. Classification (NCBI taxonomy): domain Eukaryota; kingdom Viridiplantae; phylum Streptophyta; class Magnoliopsida; order Rosales; family Elaeagnaceae; genus Hippophae; species Hippophae gyantsensis. The sequence continues at coordinate 45,648,277 of CM061032.1, read as the reverse complement.
CAGTATAGGATATAGCCATCATATTGGTCCTCACTATATGCCAGGAATGTATATGCAATCAAGTAGTGGTTCATTTTTTCCAATGTAATTTGCACATTCTTACCATCAATCAAACCATGATGAACATTTTGGTAAGAATGTACATCCAATAGCTACCCCACATGGGAGTCCTCTTCTATTTGATGAATCATATGTGGTAAGATTTTAATTTCTGGTGTATATAATCTATTATTTTTAAATTCTTATTCTATGTTTTATTTTTTATATATAACACTTAAATTTATTAATCATTTGTCTATAAATATGAAGTTATCTGGAATCTTTGCTAGTATTTTTAATGCTATAATGAGCTCTAAATATGAAATCGGGTGTAACTCCGATTTGTTTCTTGGTTTGTATGAGTTTTGGTGCCCATGAACGTGTTCCATACGTTAAAGGGCACCAAAACTCACGCAAGCCAAGTAAGAAATCAGAGTTATAATTGATTTCATATTTAGAGTTCATTATAGCATTAAAAATACTAGCAGAGATTCCAGATAACTTCATATTTATGGACAAATGATTAATAAAGTGCTAATATGAGTTCGTTGAAGGGTTATACCACTCGGATGTCGCTATAGTAATCTCTTTTTATGGTAATATTTATAATGATTTAATTTATTCATTCGTATGTCTCTAAAGTTTAGACTGTTTGTTTGATGGATGTTTATGTGCTCATGTATGTAGGGGAATATGAATTGTTATATAGATCAATTTTTTTTTGTCTAGTTTTCTTGTCATAATGTTGGTGATTCTAAGCCAATCAAGATTCTAAGCCAACCAAGCTTACTCGCATCCAATTACACTTTGATAACATTATTTTATTTGTAATTTAAGTTAACTATATGTATTGTATATACATTATTTGTTTTTGTAATAAATTTAATTATCAAGTAATTAATTATATTTAAATTTTTAATTATTTGTATTATTATTTATATTTTAGTTTTTTTATGCTATATATATTGAATATTGAATACGAAAAATGAGAATAAAAATAAAAAAAATTTATAAAATGTACAAGTAAAGTCGGTTCACCAAGTGAACCGACTTTACATTTTAAGTCACTCAATTTGAACCGACTTAAAATTTGTTTAAAGTCGATTTTTAACCGACTTTAATGCCCATTTTTGTAATAGTGTGTATTTATCACTTACTACTTGTGACCGTGTATACTTGCACATTGATGTTATTTTAAATCACCAACAATGAGTGTTTGAACCCATTTGATTTAGTGTTTTGGAGAGTATTGACTTGTGAGGAATAGAGTCTACGCAAATTAATTGATACATTTTTGATATTAAATATGAAAATGATTTTAAACTAATTATTATAATAAATCATGAATGTTTAGGAAGTTGAAATAATCTATACTTAAGATTTTAATTGTGAAATTAAAAAGAGATTGTAAGATTGAGATATTTTTGTATTTCATTTCTTTATTTTAGTTTAGTCTTTTTTTACTTTATTTTAAATTTTAAGTAACTTCTTATTTTATTTGTTTTTATTTTGTTTTCATTTTTTGTTAATGTTTGTAGGTATCATTACTGAAAACCCTCAGGAGACTTAAACTCGTCCACTAGGGAAATCTAGGGGTTTAACTACTTGTTGTATATGCTAAATACAACTGTGTCAATCCACAGAAGTGATTTAGGTTCATTTAATTTTTAGTTTTTTAGTTTTAACCGTTTCTGTTGCTAAGAGATTAGCAAGAAGCTGGTTGGGGGCTGTGATGAGTACTTAAAAAGTACTAAATATATCATTTTTTAGAGTCATTTAATTAATAAAATAGATTTATATTTACTTTATTCTATTATATTTTAGAAAAATCTATTTGTTCATATTAATGGGGATATTGTAGTGTTTTGTAGGTATTTTAATATATAAATATTAAACTAAAGAAAAATACTTGAAGCATGTTTATCACACTATTTTGAGCTTAAATGAATATCATTTATTTGATATTATCCAAAGTGAAGAAAAGAGATAATGGAAAATATTGAAAAATAATTGTATGTTGCAACATAAGGAGGTTTGAATTGGTCAAAAATCTAGTTGTGATATGATCGCGCTGTAGGAAAACAAAGAAATTAAGCTTCCAAGTTGCATTTTCAGAAACTGTCTCTCTCCCTTTTCTATAATGTTTTATATTTTTAGCTTTTAGAATTTATTTAGTTATTCCCTTAATTTTGAGGAAGAACATGTTTATGTTTTAATGGTTTCTAGTTTTTGATTCAACAAATTCTAGAGTATAATTACTATCAGATTTTTTTCTAGTCTTAGAATCAACTCTTCAAAGTTCTATAAGGATATTGTTAATGTATTAATTATATTCCTTTTGTAGACCATATATCTGTGTTGTTTCTTCTATCATTCTTGATTTGTCTATGATCAATTATAACATGTCTGATTGATAGTGAATATGGTATAATAATAACGTTGTTATGCTTGGAAAATATTGAATAGGTAAAACATTTTCTTAAAATAAATTGATTTTATTTTTATTCAATATTTTTATAAAGAATGCTATTTGAAGGAACATATTACTTTTAATAACAAACATAATATGAGAGTTAAAATTAAGATTTAATTGCTTAGACTTAATTTGGAGTAATACACTTTTATTTTAGATTTAATTATTTGGATATTTAGAGTGAAACTCTATTTCAAAGGTTTTTTTACAAACAAATATTATTGCAAAATGTATTGACAACATATTTTCTTAAATATATTTTAAAACCTGAAAGTTATTTTTTAAATAGTTAAATTCTTAAGTTTAATTTGGACATCTTAAATAAAGTCTAATTAGTTGACTCCGACTAGAACTATGATTAGATGGTTTTCTATTTTCTTAAAAATAAAGATGAAATTTAATACTTAATTAATTAATAGGCCCCATAATATTAGTTAATTAATATTAAATAAAAGAATTTGGGCCCCGCCTATAGACACTTTCATACTAAAAAGAGAAAATCAATATATATCAATTTATATCTTTAATAACCTAAATAATATGAGCAAACATAATTATTGAATTATTATATCCATTATTCTCCATTGTTTATGAAGTTATTAAATTGCATGAGTATTTGTTGAATCCATGTCTATCTTTATCTTTATGCATTATATTAGTTTTTTCAAAACCTAAATCACTGTGATAGAATGTTTTGGTTTAATTTTGTTTTTTAAATTTGAATAATATTTAAAAAAACACACAATATTATTTCCTTGAATTGACATTGGAAGTATACTTATCATTTCTTTAAATGATTCGTACACTTGCGAGAGTAAATAAAATTTAAAATGGATATGTATACATGAAATCAATATTATCACCGATTTCGTTCATCACGTTGCTTAATGGTGACTTGGATAAGACGATCTATATAATAAAACCTTCTTGTTGGATGACTTAAAGAATATTTATTTAAACTTCAGTCAATTTATGAAATTATCACTTAGTCTATTCTTTAATGTGCTTCATTGTTTTTAAAATATGTCCTAAATTTTAGGCTAAAATATAGGATAAGATATATACTAAAATATTAGATAAGATATAATCTAAATTATATGTTAAATAATAGCCTAAGAGATAGCCTAAAATCTACTTTAAAAAGAAGTTTTCTTTAAATAGAAGTCTTCTTGATTAATGAGTCTACTTTAAAAAGAACTCTACTTTAAAAAGAACTCTTCTTTAAATAAGTGTCTTCTTGATTAATAATTTACTTTAAAATAACTCTTCTTTAAATATGAATCTTCTTAATTAATGAGTATTACTAATTTTTTTGTAATAGAAAACATATTTACCAATTACATAGGATTAAGGGGTTTAATTTTTTCTATAAATAAATTTCATTGCTCATTGTTTCAATCAATCACACTAGAGAATTATTCTCTTTATCTTAATTTCTCTATTGTTTTGAAAATATAAGAATATAATTCTTTAGGCTTCTTTATTTAGTTATTCTATCAAATATTTATGACTGTGTTTGATTGATTAATAAGCCTTATTGGTTTATGATATTTTCGTCATATATTCTTATAGCTTCTTTATTTTCGTTCTTGAATTATTGGATCAATTAATTATGTGTGTCATATCATCATTATTTGGTTTGATTATTAATCCTTAAAGAAATTACCTTTATTGAACTTGTGGTTCTACTGATTATTCTAGGGTTCTTAGTGGATTTTGATTTATCTGATATATTTATTAAATCATCTAGTTAGGGTTATTTATTATTGAATCTACTCTAAGACACACATTTGTACTTGTGTTTTTGTGTTAACTTTTCTAGTGCCAGCTATATGGGTTCAATTAACTCGTGTGACTCGAGTTTATTGGAATGTTGGTCTAGATCCGAACACATTCCTTGTAGAGAATATGATGAAAGAAGTAGCTTGTAAGTAGATTAATTGGGGGGCATTACCTTCGTGGGTAGTTTGAGTCATAGTCTTGTAAATGGGCCTTTTTTTTATTATGAATAGCTAGGTGGTTAGATAGATAGTGGTTTTTCTCTTAGGTCATTTGTGTGGCCTAGGCTATTTTCACCTTAAAATATTGTGTGTTAATCTTTATTTATATCCACATTACTTTATTTGTACGTGATTACATGTTTGACTATTCGCAAAAAATTTAATTTGTCGTAATTCCTTTAATTTTCTATTCAATATTCTCTAGCTAATTAAGTCGATAACTAAAAAGGAAACTTTTCACTTGGTATCAAAGCAGATCACTTGATACACTTAGTATGCCTAGGACGTTGTTATGGATCACTTAAGAGATGATTCTTCCACTACACATGCACCTTACTTTAATGGGTCTGATTATCCATATTGGAAGGCTCATATGAGAACCTTTCTACAATCTATAGATGAGTGTTTGGAGCTCTGTACTTTATGGTTGGGAACCACGATTACCAAATATAATGTTATAACTTCTATGCCTAGGAAAAAATGGACATGTTAAGATAAAATTGCTAGCAATTGGAGTCAAAAGGTTATTAATGTTATTTTTAGTGTTGTATCTGCTGATGAGTTTCTTCGTATTTCTCATTTTGATACTGCTATTCATACTTGGGATATTTTAGAGGTTTCCCATGGGGAACCACACAAGTTAAACAAACTAAAATTCGAATGCTTGGTAGTCAAATTCAAAAATCTTAGGATGAAAGAAGATAAAACTTTCTCTAAATTTTATATTAGATTATATGATATTACTAGCACCTCTTTCAATCTTGAAGAGAAAATTGATTATTTTAGAATAGTTTGAAAGATTCTCTACTCATTATTAGATTACTTCCATACAAAGGCACTTGCCATTGATGAAAGTGATTGCTCAAATTGTTTGCAATGGGCATGCAACTATACGTATTGTAAACAAGTAATATAATGATAAGTAAAAAAGATTGTTCTCATAAGATTATTTTATTAGAAACTAATTTTAAAACTAAAAAAAATAAAGATCAATTTATTATATTTCGAGAAAGAAAAATTAAAAGAACTAAAAGTAAATAGCAAGTAATTAATTAATTCAAAATTATCAACTAAGAAGATATATGAAAACATATCAAGGAATACTTAATCCTTCAATTTTCTAACCATGTGAATCAATAAAATCCCCCCAATATAATTACCAATCAATTACATGATCAATTGAATCTCACCTAGCATGTATTCCTCTCTCAAGTGAAGTACACGCCATATAGTAACTAACTAATCACATTCTCATGTCCATTAAATTGCATACTACTCATTAAATTCATCAATTATGGATCACATACATAAAAATCATACATCTTTGCCTAGAAACTATGCATGTTATTTAATCAAGACAAATAATTATATAATTTTCTCAAATTTATTTAATTGCCTCTATAGATCAATTGTGGCTAAACAATTACTTGAATAAAAATGAGATTAAGTAATATAATTAAATTAAAATCATAATTGGGATAAAAATATTATATCATCATATATAAAAAATTAGGTTTATAAAATCCCTATATTAATAAATTAGCTAGACATAGTTGAATTTATAAATCTCATATTTTTTAATAAGAAAGACATACAAATTAATAAAGAAAAGAGAAGAAGAATAAATACAATCAATCTCTTGAATTGTATCACTAATCTCCTCTTGAATCTTCGCCAAATTGTATCTTCTTTTAAACTTCTTTCTCTCTTTTTGGCACCAAAAACTGCTAAACAAATTACAAAGAATGGCTCTCTAGTATTCTACTGAAATTAGGGGGTTAAAATAGGCTCATATGGAATCTAGATCGTTAGATCAGCTTCAAATCAAAATTTGAGATGAAAAAGGAAAAGTAAATAGTACTATCCAATTAGGTCACGACATATGGCAAGTGAGGAACATGGAACAAATTAGTGAATAACATGTGGCAGTTCAAAATGATGTTAGTCAACACGGGTTGAGTTAGTGATAAGTGGCACTCTATGATTCGTTGATCCAAATTGTATGGTACATAGTAGAACGAATAGGTGAATCCTATGATGATGGGTGGCATGTTCATTGACTGCTAGGAAAAACTTAGAGGGAACATCACCATGACATATGGCAAAGACTTTGTTAGTGGGTACATGCGACGTGCTCTTATTAGCTCCCATTTGCTTATATGGCATCCTTGTGGCAATGACTGCATCTGTCGGTACATGTAGAATACTTCAATTGGCTCCTCTTTGCTTGCATGGCATCCATGTGTCTTGTTCTTCGTTGGTTTTGCATTAAAAAATTCATTAAAATTGCAAACAAATTCCAAAAACATATATTTTCATCCCATTTTACTAGAAAGTTGATATTTTAATATTTTTAATCCCAAAATTACTACTTAGTTAATAAAACAAGTAAATATTAAGCAAAAAAGTACACTGATGACTCTACTTTCAAAGAGTTATCACACCCACAAACTTAACTCTTTGCTTGCCCTTAAGTAAAGCCATGTCTAACTAGATAAAATGACATGGACAGTATATTCATAAATATATATCTATTAATATATGCATATTTAGTAAAAACTATCCCCCTCAAAAGTTGTACAATTTCCATTATAAATAGGTTCATTTATCTATCAATCAACGTTCCATCAATACAAGGGAATGCAAGGTTTTTGATGAATTAATTTGTATGTGTGTGTTGCACATGATATCATCCAATACACTTACAAAATCACCCTATATGAGTATGCTAAACAATTAAATCTTAGAACAAATTTCGTATGTCTATTTTTTACATCCCTCTCTACTAATGTACATATACACTTAGCTAAAGATAAATAAAGGCTTTATATACTTGTAATGTAAGGCTTAGGTTAGGATAGATAAATGAAGACATTTAGGCTCTTTCCACACCTTAACTTTCTTTTCATTCATTATGTAATATTTAACTATAATTGAACTTTTAATTTCTTTTTTTTAATGTGCTTATCTTATCATTATTTTTATATTCTTTTATTTCACATAATCTTGTAACTTCATAATACCCCCAAACTTATTTTTTTTCTTTTTGTTTAAAAATGGGTCATTGTGTTGTGAGTTTCTTTTTTTCCAAATAGGGTACATTACTATGAACCTCACTCTATAGCATAATAAATATTGCATTTTATTTTTGTATAAGCTAAAGGTGAAAGTTTAATGACAATATTTATTTGCTAGATTTAACATGTAGTTTAAAGATATGAAAAGTTCTTAGTTGGGCTCAAATGGGTGACTAAAGATATTTGCAATTGTTAGCTTGAAAGGCTTAATCGATCCAATTAAAGCCTAAAGCATCCTTCTTGCTAAATATTATTTAGAAATTCACCTCAAGGGATGATCAAATAGATTCTAAAACATGATAGACATCATCAACTCATATAACTCGCCACAAATTTTCTCTTAATAAGAATAACAAAATCAATCATAAACATATGCATAAATATTTGAATCAGTAAAATCAAAACTAGCAAGTATATCATATGATTAATGTAATTATCTTAACAAGTATGTTACATTCCTTATCCTACTCATAACAACCAATTTTTATCATTGGGTTCATACGATTCATAACAAACATGCATGCATTTAGTTTCCATATGTTTATAAATTTATACTCAAACATGATCAAAGCCATATTAAAAATAATTTTTTTTCCTAAAAATTGAAAATGTGTATTAAACATTAAAGTAGAGAATGAAGTTTCCTCCCCCATACTTAAAGTGCATATTGTGCCCATTATGTACATAAAAATATGAAAAACTAAAATGAAAGAAAACTCCCTTAGCCTTGGTACACCACATCTGTTGTTGAAACTACTCAATCGTATTACGCCATTGCTCTCCACATTTACTCACCTATAAAATAAAACAAGAGACATAAAATATATTAGTAAAATAACATTGAGTTTCCTCCCAATTAGCATCACGCTTAACGTGCTTGACTAGACGGTCATATCGACTTATAAGGTGCATCCCTCTATGTCTATTTACTATTGAGTTTGCTTGGAAATGGTTGGATTTTTGAATTGGTCAATAATAATTTGTCTCGATTTAAAACATGGTGCTCAGTTCTCTTATTATGCCATATTTTTGTTCTTTTTTTACTTTTTGGCATTATTTTAAGCACTCTACTATAGCACATCTAATTTATGTATTTGTAGCATCATTTTCACCTCTCTATTGGACTCTTCTACTTGCCTACTTGATTGGGGATGGTAGGGTAAAGGTGTTAGGTCTAACCTTGGTGGCTCCTCAATAGATGATTTGAGCTTAGATCCTATCTCAAAACTCTCCATAACAACATTGGGTTTACACATGGGAGGATTAGCCTCTAAATAGTTCACATAATCAATAATATCAATCACAGATTCCATACTTTCAAAATTAAAATAGATTGAGTTCTTTCTTGGGGAGTTTACTTCATTTTTCACAGCATCATATGTAATAGTCTTCAGTGTGGATGACTCAAAATATTTTTAAAGTTATCATTATAATGAATAACATCTATCCTAAAGCATTCATTAACATTATCAATATTAGGGGATTCAAATGCTTTAAAAACTGTAAATGTTGCTTGTTCATTTTGCACTCTTATTGCAAGCTCACATTTTTGTACATTAATGAGTACTCTTTCGATTGCTAAGATTAGATGACCAAGTATGATAGAAATGTTGTGGTCATATTCCATATCTAGTATAATGAAATCCACCGAAAATATGAATCTGTCTACTTTTACTTATACATTTTCCACCTTACCCCGGGTTCGCTTAGTTGATTTATCTGCCATTCATAATGTTACTGAAATAGATTTTCCTTTAGCAACCCCTAATCTCTTGAAGACCAATAATGGCATAAGTTTAGTGCTTGGACATAAGTCATATAGTGCTTTCTTAAAGTTCATATTTTCAATTGTGCAAAGAATGTCAAAGCCACTCTAATCTTTCAATTTTTTGGGAAGTTTTCTAACAAGGATGGCACTATAACCTTCAATCAAGGTTATTTTTTCATTCTCTCCAAGCCTCCTTTTCTTAGACAGGATGTCCTTCAAAAAAATTTCACAAGAATGTATCTATTCATGTACATATGTAAACAATATGTTTATGTGTAGCTTCTTGAAAGCATCTATAAATTGTGAAAACTATGTACAAATAATGGGGCATCTACTTAAACATGATCTTTGTCTAGCTTTTCTAAGCTTATATGCACCATGATTGGGATTGAAAACTATACCAACAGTAGCTCAGCATCAAAATCAATGAGTTTTTAACTCTTGCTTTTGTAGTATTTAGGGGAAAGGAATAGTGGGTTTATAAAGGTTGCTCTTTTGTCTAAATTATTTCCTGTATAGTGCTCTATTTATCCACTTGTTCCTCCTCATCCTTTTATGTCCCATATTCCTGCCCTAAATTTTTACCACTCCTCAAGGCTATAACATTGCAATGCTCTCTACCTTCTCTTCTTGGATTTATAACTATGTCACTTGGAAAGTTACCTTGAAGCCTTTGACTTATGGCCTAGGAAAGTTGCCCCGTTTGGGTCTCTAAATTCCAAATTGAAGCCTCTTGAATGGAAAATTTTGTATTTACTAATTAGATTTAGTCTTTCATCATCCACATTGAAACACTTGTATTGTCCTCAATAGGTGGATTCTTCTCTTAGACTTATGATTGTTATGGTTGTTGAAAACTAGGTGGTGGAAATGATTGACAGTTGAATTGATTACCACCTTCATTTTTTTTATTACAAGAGAAATTTAGATGTTATCTCCATCTTGGGTTATATATGTTCGAGTACAGATTATTGTTTCGGCCCACATTACCCACATAGAATGCTGATTCAGGGTTATTTGGACAATTATCAAACAAATGATCTCCCCCATAAAAGACATAGGACACCCCTAAATTTTGGACTAGGTTTATACTTGTTAGTAAATTTAAAACCTTCAAAAGATTCCCAATGATGACACTTGAACTGTAAGTGCAGTGACATCATTTACCTCATGTATTCTTGTTACCCTTCTTGTGAGTGCCATTTTGTCCATTGGCCATGATAATTATTGCCAGCCATTTTCTTAAGTAAATTATAAGCTTGATTGTATGTTTTGGCTAGCAGAGATCTATTAGTAGATGCATAAACAATGGTTCTTGTTTAAGCATTGAAACAATTGTAAAAATTCTCCATTTGGATCTAATGAGGGATTCCATGGTGAGGACACTTACTTAGCAACTCTTTGAATCTTTCCTATACTTCATATAAATATTCCCTTCAATTTATTGGTAGGAGGTAATGTCATTTCTAAGCTTGGCATTTTTTGTTGGTGGGAAATATTTTATCAAGAATTTCTCAACCAAATCATTCCAAGTTGTAATGGAATGAGGTGGCAAACAATTTAGGCAAGCTCGAGCGTGGTCTTGCAAAGAGGAAGGGAATAATTTGAGCCTAAACACCTTCTTAATCACATCACTGATCTTGAATGAATCTCCAACTTCAATAAACAATCTGAGATGTAAATAAGGATCCTCTGTTGCTAATTCACTGAATTGTCCAATTTTTAGTAACATTTGAAACATCATTGGCTTTAGTTCAAACTGATTAGCTTGAATGTTTGGACTTGTAATACATTCCAATATAGGTAATGCATATTCATTCATAATTTTGTCCCTATCATCCATTAAAGGTATCTACTTATTCAAATTTAGCTCACTATTGTTTGTTTCTAATGGATTATCCATTTCTTCCACTTGGGTGATAACTTATTTTTTTTATTGATCTCAAAGTCAGCTCAATTTTGAAATTTAAAGCCAAAATTTGTCCTTACGGACTCTGCTAATGCAATAGAGTCGAATATGTTTTTAATATGACTGATAGGGATGTCTAAAAAACTTAAAAATAAATAACTAAATAAATAAACAAAAATTAAAATTATGAAAAATAAATAAAGAAAATAACTAAAATAACTAAAATAAAATTTTATTTCTAATGTTTGTAATTTCTCACAATGACACCAAAAACTCGATTGCTCGAATTGTGTGTAGTGGGTACAAGTATACCTGTCGTAAACAAATAATATAATGATAAGAAAACAACGTTCCCACAAAGATTATGTTATTAGAAACTAATTATTTTAAAACTAAAAGAATGAAGACCAATTTATTATGTTAGAGAAAGCAAAATTAAAAGAACTAAAAGTAAATAGCAAGTAATTAATTAACTCAAAATTATCAACTAAGAAGATATATGACAACATATCTTGGAATACTTAATCTTCTAATTTTTTAAGCATGTGAATCACTAAAATCCTCCCAATACAATTACTAATCAATTACATGATCAATTGAATCTTACCTATCATGTATTCCTCTATCAAGTAAAGTATATACCATATAGTAATTAACCTAATCACACTCTCATGTCACTTAAATTTCATGCTACTCATTATGTTCATCAATTATGGATCACATATATAAGAATCATACATTTCTTCCTAGAAACTATGCTTGTTATTTAATAAAAAAAAATTAAATAATTCTCTCAAATCTAATTAGTTGACTCTATAGATCAATTATGGTTAAATAATTAATAGCATAAAAATAAGATTAGGTAATATAAATAAATTGAAATCTATATTGGGGTAAAAATATCAGATCATCACATGTATAAAATTGGGTTCATAAGACACCTAGATTAATAAATTAGCTACATGTAGTTGAATTCATAAATCTCATATTTTTCAATAACAAAGACATTCAAATTAATAAAAAAATGAGAAGAATAATAAATACAATCAATATCTTCAATTGTAGCATCATTCTCCTCTTGAATCTCCACCAAATTTTATCTCATCTTGAACTTCTTTCTCTCATCTTGGCACCAAAAATTGCTAAAACAATTTGAAAAATGGCTTTCTAAGATTTTTGCTGAAATTAGGGGGTTAAATTAAGCTCAGATGGAATCTGGATCGTCGGATTAACTCTAGATCAAAGGTTGCGATGAAAAAGGAAAATTAAACAACTCTGGTCAATTAGATCACGATGGAAAGTGGGGAACATGGAACGACTCAACGAGCAATGCGTAGCGGGGAAAATGATGCTAGTCAATGCAGGTTGGTGATGAGTGCTCAAAAAGCACTAAAATAACCATGATTTTATGCACATTAATTGATTAAAAATATATATATTTATATGTTTTATCATATATTTATATAAATTTGTCTTTTTCGGAATCACGGGTATTTTTATTGTTTTTCAGGTATTTTGGCTTAAAAACGCAATTTAAAGACTCAAAGAAGAATACTTGAAGCAATACATCACAAATAAATTAATAAATAAGTGGAAAAAGGTCAACAAACATGGAAAAATTGGACAAAATGGGTCGAAAAGGTCAAAAATGTCAAAAAGCGAGAAAAAGCAGCGCCGGCGCCAGCCAGCCGGCCTGACTCGCCCAAAACTGCGCGCGGGTTACTGTTCATGCGCGCAGCGCGCGCGGGTTACTGTTCACGCAGCGCGCGTCAGCCGCCCGCCGGCCAGCGCGCCCAAGCGTTTTGACCCATTTTTCACGTGTACCGCCCCGTGACGTCATCTGACGTCATTGATGACCTCAAAGGTCCAAAACACGTTTTTTATTTTTTTTAATATTTTTTTTAACATTTTTTTAATCATTTTTTCTCTCCATCCTCACCTATAAATATACACCTTCAAAACACCTTCAAAACACCTTCAAAACACACTTCTCTCTTCTTTCTTTCTCTCTTTTATTAGATTTTTAGGTTTTTTTTGTTTTTCTTAGTTTTTAGTTAATTTCTCTTAGTTTTAGAGTTCTTCCCTTTTTGGGAAGAACTAGTTATGTTTTTGTAATTTTTTTTAGCTTTTTGATTCAATAAATGGAAGTTCAAATTCCGCTTGGAGGTTTTCCAAAGAACGGAATAGCGTCGAAGTTACGTAAGGATTTTATTTTCTTTACGCTATTTTTTATGCTTTATTCTTACATGTTATATTTAATTTGTCTGTGATTAAATTTAAGCTTGTCTTTGCATTTAGTAAACATGATGTAATAATAACGTTGTTATGCTTGCGAAATATTAAATAGGTAAAAATCTCTAAAATGAATTGATTTTATTTTTTATTCAAGATTTTATATTAAGAATGTTAGAGAGAAATATATTATTTTTCATTACAAACTTAAATCTGAAAATTAGATTTTAAGGTTTAGTTATCCTGGTCTAATTTAGAGTAGTGCTCTTTTATTTGTTGGTACAATCGCCTTGGTAGTTAGAGTGAAGCTCTATTTCAAAAGTTTTTATAAGAATTATTATCTGAAAATGTATTGACAACATGTTTTCGGTAGTGGTTTTAAAACTTGAAAGTTAGTACTCGGATAACTAAATTCTTAGGTTTAATTTGGACACCTTGAATAAAGTTTAAATCGTCTAACCCCACCAAAGGTGGCATTTAAATGGTTCATTTTCAATCTCTTAGAAAAAGGAATTAATTTAATTAATCAAATTAGTTATCAACCCCACCCATAGGTGTTAATTGATTTGTTTAGTTAACAAAGAATATCTAACCCCACCAAAGGTGGTATTCATATAAAAAGAGAGAATCAATAAATATCAATTCATATCTTTAATAACCTAAATAATATGAGCAAGCATAATTAACTTAGTTATTATATCCATAAATACTCCACTATTTTAAATGATAAAATTTGCATAAATATTTATTGAATCTTTGTTTATTTTTATGTTAATAGATTAAAAACACAAAACCCAAAATATCGTGACAGGATGTTTAGGATTTAATTTCGTTTTTAAAAGTTTGAATAATAAATTAAAAACCACATACATTCCTTCCTTAGATCGACCTTGGGAGTATACTTATCATTTTCTACGAAATGATTCGTGCACTTGCGAGAGTTTTATAAATAGATAAAACCAAAGTAACGGGCAGGATCGGCGACGTCGGTTCTGCCCGCATCAAGTTTTTGGCGCCGTTGCCGGGGATGGCGATCAAGTTTTTGTAGCGGATTCTTGAAGGAATAAGCGTTTTTAATTTATTTATCAAAATTTTAAAACCTTTTTGTGTTGTAAATAATTGTGATTTTTTTTATTAAAAAATTAAAAAAAATAAAAAATTTTGTTGTTTGTGAAAAGTAAAAAAAAAAAAAATTCAAATTTCAATTTCGTAATAAATAAAAAAAATATAGCATGAATAATAAAATAATTTTGCATTTTGAAATTTGAAGTAAAAAAAAAAGTAAGTAAATTTTAAATTAAATTAATAAATAAATAAGAATAAAAAAAATAAAAAATAAAAAAAGAAAAAAAAAATAAAAAAAAATAAAAAAAAAATAAAAAATAAAAAAAAAATATGAAAAAAAATAAAAAAATAATAAATAATAAAAAATAATAATAAAAAAATCAAAAAATCAAAAAAATCAAAAAAATCAAAAAAATCAAAAAAAAATCAAAAACTTTATTTTCAATTTTGTTATTTATATTTTTTATTTTATTTTTGTTTGTTTGTCTTTTTCTTTTTTTTTCTTTTACCTTTTTCAATTATTTTTTTATTCAATTTATTTTATTTTTATTTTTTTTTTGGGCTTAATTTTTTTTTTCTTTTTCTCTTTTTTTTTTTATTTTTCTTTTACTTTTTCAATTTATTTTATTTTTGGTTTAATTTTCTTTTTTCTTTTTTTTTTCAAATTTTTTTTAACTACTTTTTTTTTTAATTTTCGTTTAAGTTAATTAACTTAGGTTTTTAGTAACTTAATTTACTAACTTAATTAATTTAATTTACTAACTTAATTAACTTAGATTTTCATTAACTTAATTAACCTACCTTTTTATTAACTTAATTAACTTAAATTTTAACTTAACTTAACTTAATTAACTTAATTTTAATAGCATGAAAAGTAAAGATCTAAGGGAGTTCTGTCTAGGAGACTAGTTCCTGGAAGCCTTTGTGCCACTAGTCTTTCCTGGGAACGTTGCTCTGTCTAGGAGGATGGTTTTTAAGGAGCCTTTGCCCCACCATTCTTTCCTGGGAGCACTCTTGGTTAATACTGATTATGTTATTTTAACTTAAAAAAAAAAAAAAAAAAAAAAAACAATTTCTGAAACTATCTCCAAAATTTTAAAGCTTTAATTACAATCTAAGGAGTTAGTTGTTTTGTTTGATCTAGGTACAATTGTGTTTTGATGCCTTTAATTATTTGATTTGTACCTAGACATGGATGATCTGAAACTCACAAGTATGTCCCTAGTTTTAAGTACAGAAAAATTTAAAAATCCATAGGACATGACTGAAAAAGTATAGGTAGACAATCTTGTCTTACTTGTCGGTTTGATTGACTCAATGATGAGGGGACATTGAGTTTACTTAAAAGGCAATCCCCAAGTTACGTCTTGCTAAGACGTTAAACTAAGCGCTGGATGGGAGGCAACCCATCATTTTAGGTAATTTAATTTTATTTGTTTAATTTGTTTAATTTCTATTTTTTATTTTAGTTTAATTATATGTGAATAATTTTTAAATTGTTAAAACTAAAAATATTTGTTGAGTTGTTAGAAGTTCACAAAGAATCATACGTATACACTTTAATGATGAATATGATGAATGCACCTGCATTTCTCCATTACTACTTACACATTCTCAAGAAATAGGTAATATTTCTTCTCTTTTCTCTTTATCTTTAATTTACAGTTGTTACATTGAGGACAATGTAAGTTCTAGGTTGGGGGTGGTGAAAAGTTACCATGCTTAATTAGAAAAAAAAAAAAAAAGATTTAACAATTTAAAAATTTAAAAAAAAAAATTAAAAAAAAAAATTATTAATTTTGTCTTTTTTATGTTCACATCTTCATTTTTTGTGTTTGGTTTTATTTTCCTTGTGTGATTTAGTAATTTTTGGAATTAAAAAAAAAAAAAAAAAATTCTCACAAAAATTTATCATTTCTTTAAATCAAATTTAAGTAAATAGTTAAGTCTTTTGTACTGTTAGATTAATTTTTTAAAACATATCATGAAATATTATGTAATTATTTTTGATAATTAGTTAATTTTTGTCATAACTAGTATTTCTTGATAAGATGTAGAAATTATATTAAACCCAAAATCAGTTTTTATGAATTTGTTTTAGTGGAGACTACCTTTGTGAGATATAATTTGAGCCTAATTTCCTTTATTCAGAGTGAAATATATATTTTTTCTACTCCAAACACATTTCTTATTTCTTCAAATTCTTAGATGATCTCTATAGGCATTAATATTGAATGTATGAATTTTTTCTCATCTTAATAGAGTGTCGTATATTTTTTTTATTATTATTTTTGCTTAGATTAAATGATTTGAGTAGAAATTGATAGTATATGCTTTTATCTCATTCGTGCATGACTGTTACAAAAACAAAAAAAAGAGACATATCTGGGGTTACCTAAACCAAGATCAAACAAAAAAGCCACAAAATTAACCATTCACCAAAATCCTAAAAAAAAAATGTACAATCTATACATGGGTTGACTCTCTAAAAAAAATGATATATATTGAAAAGTATCTTCAGAAAAAATAGAGAGAGAAAGAATATATAGTATAATCTACATACTATGACCCACATTGCCTACAAAATTGTGAGTAAAGGCTAATTACAAAAGAAAGATATAGGAAGTAATTCCCTAAAAAGTCATTGCACTTTCTTCATTTGTAAAAGGCATATATCTTGAAATTTTTTCTTAATGAGTTTGATTTATGCATGAAAATAATTTTTATATATGATATCTTTATAATTTATACATTTGATTCCTTCCATGAGATCAATGTCAAAATAACACTTTGAGCCTTTCTTCTTTATACATATGCGAACATATTAGTTCATTTCTATACATCAACTCTTTCGCATATAAATTAGTATGAGTGTTTGAACCCATAGGATTCAGTGTTTTGAGAGTATTGACTTGTGAGGAATAGAGTCGGCGAATTCGGATTTATAACACCGAAATTGGGTGAAATTAAATTGATACATTTTTGATATGAAATATGAAAATGATTTCCGACTAATTATTATAATAAATCATGATTGTTTAAAAAGATTAAAATAACTTATGCTTGAGATTTTAATTATGATCTTAAAGGAGATTAAAAAGTATGAGACATTTTTGTGATATGTTGTTTTCTTTTATTCTTAAACGTTAATTTTTGATTTTGTTGTAATTTTAGTTTTTAAGTTGATTGTTGTTATTATTTGTTTTAATTTTTACATTTAGTACAATGTTTGTGGGTATCATTCTTGAAAACCCTCACGAGACTCAAACTCGTCCACTAGGGCAACCTAGTGGGTTTAAAGGCTTGTTGCATAGGCTAAATGCAACCGTGTCAATCCACGGAAGTGATTTAGGATAGTTTAATTTTTAGTTTTTATCGGTTCTCTTGCTGAGGGACTAGCAAGAAGCTGGCTGGGGGTTCTGATGAGTGCTCAAAAAGCACTAAAATAACCATGATTTTATGCACATTAATTGATTAAAAATATATATATTTATATGTTTTATCATATATTTATATAAATTTGTCTTTTTCGAATCACGGGTATTTTTATTGTTTTTCGTGTATTTTGGCTTAAAAACGCAATTTAAAGACTCAAAGAAGAATACTTGAAGCAATACATCACAAATAAATTAATAAATAAGTGGAAAAAGGTCAACAAACATGGAAAAATTGGACAAAATGGGTCGAAAAGGTCAAAAATGTCAAAAAGCGAGAAAAAAGCAGCGCGCCCGCGCCGCGCCAGCGGCCTGACTCCGCCCAAAGCTGCGCGGGTTCTGTTCATGCGCAGCGACGCTGGCGCGGGTTCTGCTGTTCACGCGCGCGCAGCCGCTTGCCAGCGCGCCAACGCGTTTTTGACCCATTTTTCACGTCTGGCCCAGCCCCAGCGTCATCTTGGCGTCATTGATGACCTCAGCAGGTCCAAAACACGTTTTTTATTTTTTTTAATATTTTTTTTAACATTTTTTTAATCATTTTTTCTCTCCATCCTCACCTATAAATACCCCCCTTCCATTCACCTTCAAAACACCTTCAAAACACCTTCAAAACACACTTCTCTCTTCTTTCTTTCTCTCTTTTCTTAGATTTTTAGGTTTTTTTAGTTTTTCTTAGTTTTTAGTTAATTTCTCTTAGTTTTAGAGTTCTTCCCTTTTTGGGAAGAACTAGTTATGTTTTTGTAATTTTTCTAGCTTTTTGATTCAATAAATGGAAGTGCAAATTCGCTTGGAGGTTTTCCAAAGAACGGGAATAGCGTCGAAGTTCTGTAAGGATTTTATTTTCTTTACAGTTATTTTTTATGCTTTATTCTTACATGTTATATTTAATTTGTCTGTGATTAAATTTAACTGTGCTGGCTGTTTAGTAAACATGATGTAATAATAACGTTGTTATGCTTGCGAAATATTAAATAGGTAAAAATCTCTAAAATGAATTGATTTTATTTTTATTCAAGATTTTATATTAAGAATGTTAGAGAGAAATATATTATTTTTCATTACAAACTTAAATCTGAAAATTAGATTTTAAGGTTTAGTTATCTGGTCTGATTTAGAGGAGTGCTCTTTTATTTGTTGGTACAATGGCCGGGTAGTGAGAGTGAAGCTCTATTTCAAAAGTTTTTATAAGAATTATTATCTCAAAATGTATTGAGAACATGTTTTCATTAGTGGTTTTAAAACTTGAAAGTTAGTACCCTGATAACTAAATTCTTGTGTTTAATTTGGACTCCTTGAATAAAGTTTAAATCGCTCTAACCCCACCAAAGGTGGCATTTAAATGGTTCATTTTCAATCTCTTAGAAAAAGGAATTAATTTAATTAATCAAATTAGTTATCAACCCCACCCATAGGTGTTAATTGATTTGTTTAGTTAACAAAGAATATCTAACCCCACCAAAGGTGGTATTCATATAAAAAGAGAGAATCAATAAATATCAATTCATATCTTTAATAACCTAAATAATATGAGCAAGCATAATTAACTTAGTTATTATATCCATAAATACTCCACTATTTTAAATGATAAAATTTGCATAAATATTTATTGAATCTTTGTTTATTTTTATGTTAATAGATTAAAAACACAAAACCCAAAATATCGTGACAGGATGTTTAGGATTTAATTTCGTTTTTAAAAGTTTGAATAATAAATTAAAAACCACATACATTCCTTCCTTAGATCGACCTTGGGAGTATACTTATCATTTTCTACGAAATGATTAGGTGCACTTGCGAGTTTTATAAATAGATAAAACCAAAGTAACGCAGGCAGGATCTACGACGTCGGTTACTGCCGTCAAATTTTGGCGCCGTTCTTGGTGGATGGCGATCAAGTTTTTGGCGCCGTTGCCGGGGAAGGAATAGCGTTTTTAAATTATTTATCAAAATTTTAAAAACTTTTTGTGTTGTAAATAATTGTGATTTTTTTTTATTAAAAAATTAAAAAAAAAATAAAAAATTTTGTTGTTTGTGAAAAGTAAAAAAAAAAAAATTCAAATTTCAATTTCGTAATAAATAAAAAAAATATAGCATGAATAATAAAATAATTTTGCATTTTGAAATTTGAAGTAAAAAAAAGTAAGTAAATTTTAAATTAAATTAATAAATAAATAAGAATAAAAAAAATAAAAAATAAAAAAATAAAAAAATAAAAAAATAAAAAAAATAAAAAAATAAAAAAAAATAAAAAAATAAAAAAAATAATAAATAATAAAAAATAATAATAAAAAAATCAAAAAATCAAAAAAATCAAAAAATCAAAAAATCAAAAAAAAAAAAATCAAAAACTTTATTTTCAATTTTTTTATTTTTATTTTTATTTTATTTTTGTTGTTTTTTCTTTTCTTTTTTTTCTTTTACCTTTTTCAATTATTTTTTTTCAATTTATTTTATTTTATTTTTATTTTATTTTTTTGGCTTAATTTTTTTTTCTC
This sequence comes from Hippophae gyantsensis, assembly GCA_030763125.1. Taxonomy (NCBI): domain Eukaryota; kingdom Viridiplantae; phylum Streptophyta; class Magnoliopsida; order Rosales; family Elaeagnaceae; genus Hippophae; species Hippophae gyantsensis. The sequence goes on along the minus strand of CM061032.1, from coordinate 45,627,785 downwards.
TTTTTCTCTTTTTTTTATTTTGCTTTTACTTTTTCAATTTATTTTATTTTTTGGTTTAATTTTCTTTTTTCTTTTTTTTTTTTTTCAAATTTTTTAACTACTTTTTTTTAAATTTTCGTTTAAGTTAATTAACTTAGGTTTTTAGTAACTTAATTTACTAACTTAATTAATTTAATTTACTAACTTAATTAACTTAGATTTTCATTAACTTAATTAACCTACCTTTTTATTAACTTAATTAACTTAAATTTTAACTTAACTTAACTTAATTAACTTAATTTTAATAGCATGAAAAGTAAAGATCTAAGGGAGTTAAATGCAGGAGACTAGTTCCTGGAAGCCTTTGTGCCACTAGTCTTTCCTGGGAACGTTGCTCTGTCTAGGAGGATGGTTTTTAAGGAGCCTTTGCCCCACCATTCTTTCCTGGGAGCACTCTTGGTTAATACTGATTATGTTATTTTAACTTAAAAAAAAAAAAAAAAAAAAACAATTTCTGAAACTATCTCCAAAATTTTAAAGCTTTAATTACAATCTAAGGAGTTAGTTGTTTTGTTTGATCTAGGTACAATTGTGTTTTGATGCCTTTAATTATTTGATTTGTACCTAGACATGGATGATCTGAAACTCACAAGTATGTCCCTAGTTTTAAGTACAGAAAAATTTAAAAATCCATAGGACATGACTGAAAAAGTATAGGTAGACAATCTTGTCTTACTTGTCGGTTTGATTGACTCAATGATGAGGGGACATTGAGTTTACTTAAAAGGCAATCCCCAAGTTACGTCTTGCTAAGACGTTAAACTAAGCGCTGGATGGGAGGCAACCCATCATTTTAGGTAATTTAATTTTATTTGTTTAATTTGTTTAATTTCTATTTTTTATTTTAGTTTAATTATATGTGAATAATTTTTAAATTGTTAAAACTAAAAATATTTGTTGAGTTGTTAGAAGTTCACAGCAATCTGTCTGTATACACTTTAATGATGAATATGATGAATGCACCTGCATTTCTCCATTACTACTTACACATTCTCAAGAAATAGGTAATATTTCTTCTCTTTTCTCTTTATCTTTAATTTACAGTTGTTACATTGAGGACAATGTAAGTTCTAGGTTGGGGGTGGTGAAAAGTTACCATGCTTAATTAGAAAAAAAAAAAAAAAGATTTAACAATTTAAAAATTTAAAAAAAAAAAATTAAAAAAAAATTATTAATTTTGTCTTTTTTATGTTCACATCTTCATTTTTTGTGTTTGGTTTTATTTTCCTTGTGTGATTTAGTAATTTTTGGAATTAAAAAAAAAAAAATTCTCACAAAAATTTATCATTTCTTTAAATCAAATTTAAGTAAATAGTTAAGTCTTTTGTACTGTTAGATTAATTTTTTAAAACATATCATGAAATATTATGTAATTATTTTTGATAATTAGTTAATTTTTGTCATAACTAGTATTTCTTGATAAGATGTAGAAATTATATTAAAACGAAAATCATTTTTGATGAATTTGTTTTAGTGGAGACTACCTTTGTGAGATATAATTTGAGCCTAATTTCCTTTATTCAGAGTGAAATATATATTTTTTCTACTCCAAACACATTTCTTATTTCTTCAAATTCTTAGATGATCTCTATAGGCATTAATATTGAATGTATGAATTTTTTCTCATCTTAATAGAGTGTCGTATATTTTTTTATTATTATTTTTGCTTAGATTAAATGATTTGAGTAGAAATTGATAGTATATGCTTTTATCTCATTCGTGCATGACTGTTACAAAAACAAAAAAAAGAGACATATCTGGGGTTACCTAAACCAAGATCAAACAAAAAAGCCACAAAATTAACCATTCACCAAAATCCTAAAAAAAAATGTACAATCTATACATGGGTTGACTCTCTAAAAAAAATGATATATATTGAAAAGTATCTTCAGAAAAAAATAGAGAGAGAAAGAATATATAGTATAATCTACATACTATGACCCACATTGCCTACAAAATTGTGAGTAAAGGCTAATTACAAAAGAAAGATATAGGAAGTAATTCCCTAAAAAGTCATTGCACTTTCTTCATTTGTAAAAGGCATATATCTTGAAATTTTTTCTTAATGAGTTTGATTTATGCATGAAAATAATTTTTATATATGATATCTTTATAATTTATACATTTGATTCCTTCCATGAGATCAATGTCAAAATAACACTTTGAGCCTTTCTTCTTTATACATATGCGAACATATTAGTTCATTTCTATACATCAACTCTTTCGCATATAAATTAGTATGAGTGTTTGAACCCATAGGATTCAGTGTTTTGAGAGTATTGACTTGTGAGGAATAGAGTCGAAGCGAATTCGGATTTATAACACTGAAATTGGGTGAAATTAAATTGATACATTTTTGATATGAAATATGAAAATGATTTCCGACTAATTATTATAATAAATCATGATTGTTTAAAAAGATTAAAATAACTTATGCTTGAGATTTTAATTATGATCTTAAAGGAGATTAAAAAGTATGAGACATTTTTGTGATATGTTGTTTTCTTTTATTCTTAAACGTTAATTTTTGATTTTGTTGTAATTTTAGTTTTTAAGTTGATTGTTGTTATTATTTGTTTTAATTTTTACATTTAGTACAATGTTTGTGGGTATCATTACTGAAAACCCTCACGAGACTCAAACTCGTCCACTAGGGCAACCTAGGGGTTTAAAGGCTTGTTGCATAGGCTAAATGCAACCGTGTCAATCCACGGAAGTGATTTAGGATAGTTTAATTTTTAGTTTTTATCGCTTCTCTTGCTAAGGGACTAGCAAGAAGCTGGTTGGGGGTTGTGATGAGTGCTCAAAAAGCACTAAAATAACCATGATTTTATGCACATTAATTGATTAAAAATATATATATTTATATGTTTTATCATATATTTATATAAATTTGTCTTTTTCGGAATCACGGGTATTTTTATTGTTTTTCAGGTATTTTGGCTTAAAAACGCAATTTAAAGACTCAAAGAAGAATACTTGAAGCAATACATCACAAATAAATTAATAAATAAGCGGAAAAATGTCAACAAACATGCAAAAATTGGGCAAAATGGGTGGAAAAGCGCAAAAATGTCAAAAAGCGAGAAAAAGCAGCGCCCATGCCAGCGGCCGCCCGGCGACTCCGCCCAAAGCTGGCGGGTTCTTGTTCATGTACGCGCGGCAACGCGCGGTTATGTTCACGTTGGCAGCCTTGTATGGCCGCGCCCTTACCAGCGCGCTGGCGCGTTTTGACCCATTTTTCACGTGCGGCCGTGGCGTCATCTTTGACGTCATTGATGACCTCAGCAGGTCCAAAACACGTTTTTTATTTTTTTTAATATTTTTTTTAACATTTTTTTAATCATTTTTTCTCTCCATCCTCACCTATAAATACCCCCCTTCCATACACCTTCAAAACACCTTCAAAACACCTTCAAAACACACTTCTCTCTTCTTTCTTTCTCTCTTTTCTTAGATTTTTAGGTTTTTATAGTTTTTCTTAGTTTTTAGTTAAGTTCTCTTAGTTTTAGAGTTCTTCCCTTTTTGGGAAGAACTAGTTATGTTTTTGTAATTTTTCTAGCTTTTTGATTCAATAAATGGAAGTTCAAATTCCGCTTGGAGGTTTTCCAGCAACGGGAATAGCGTCGAAGTTCTGTAAGGATTTTATTTTCTTTACAGTTATTTTTTATGCTTTATTCTTACATGTTATATTTAATTTGTCTGTGATTAAATTTAAGCGTCTTTGGTCATTTAGTAAACATGATGTAATAATAACGTTGTTATGCTTGCGAAATATTAAATAGGTAAAAATCTCTAAAATGAATTGATTTTATTTTTATTCAAGATTTTATATTAAGAATGTTAGAGAGAAATATATTATTTTTCATTACAAACTTAAATCTGAAAATTAGATTTTAAGGTTTAGTTATCCGGTCTAATTTAGAGTAGTGCTCTTTTATTTGTTGGTACAATCGCCCGGTAGTTAGAGTGAAGCTCTATTTCAAAAGTTTTTATAAGAATTATTATCTGAAAATGTATTGACAACATGTTTTCAGTAGTGGTTTTAAAACTTGAAAGTTAGTACTCGGATAACTAAATTCTTAGGTTTAATTTGGACACCTTGAATAAAGTTTAAACTGTCTAACCTCACCAAAGGTGGCATTTAAATGGTTCATTTTCAATCTCTTAGAAAAAGGAATTAATTTAATTAATCAAATTAGTTATCAACCCCACCCATAGGTGTTAATTGATTTGTTTAGTTAACAAAGAATATCTAACCCCACCAAAGGTGGTATTCATATAAAAAAGAGAGAATCAATAAATATCAATTCATATCTTTAATAACCTAAATAATATGAGCAAGCATAATTAACTTAGTTATTATATCCATAAATACTCCACTATTTTAAATGATAAAATTTGCATAAATATTTATTGAATCTTTGTTTATTTTTATGTTAATAGATTAAAAACACAAAACCCAAAATATCGTGACAGGATGTTTAGGATTTAATTTCGTTTTTAAAAGTTTGAATAATAAATTAAAAACCACATACATTCCTTCCTTAGATCGACCTTGGGAGTATACTTATCATTTTCTACGAAATGATTCGTGCACTTGCGAGAGTTTTATAAATAGATAAAACCAAAGTAACGGGCAGGATCGGCGACGTCGGTTCTGCCCGCATCAGTTGGATAACGTGGAACTCTAGTGGAACAAATGGGTGAATCCTGTGATGATACATGGCATGTTCATCGATTGCTCAAAAAAAATCTCAGTGAATGTTGCAACAACAAACGACTGCATTAGTCGATACATGTGACATGCTCCGATTAGTTCCCATTTTCTTCTGTGGTATCCACATGGTAATTACGACATTAGTTGATACAAATGATGTGCTCCAATTGGTTCCTCTTTTCTTGTGTGGCATCCACATGTCCCCTTCTGATTAGTGCTACATTGAATAGTTTAAAAAATTCATAAAACTCCAAAAAATTCAAAAAAAAAAATATTTTCATCTCATTTTACTAGAAAGTTTATATTTTAATATTTTTAACCCCAAAAGTACTACTTATTGAATAAAACGAAAAAATATTAATCAAAAAAGGGCATTGATGACTCTACCTTCATAGATTTATCACATCTCCAAACCTAACTCTTTGGTTGCCCTCAAGTAAAGATAAGTCTAACAAGATTAAATGACATAGGTAGTATATTCATAAATGTACATATATTAATATATGCACATTTAGCTAAAACTATCCTTTTTAAAATTTGTACAATTTCCATGACAAGGAGGTTCACATATTCATCAATCAATGTTCCATCAATACAAGGGTATTCAAGGTTTTTGACAAATTGATTTGTGTGTGTGTGTTGCACATGATATCATCCAATGCACTTATAAAATCAACTTATATGAGCATTCTAATCAATTAAATCTTATAACAAATTTTATAAGTCTAATTTTCACATCCCTCTCTACTAATGTAAATATACACTTGTTAAAGCTCAATAAGGGCTTTACATGCTTGTAAAGTAAGGCTTATGTAGGGATAGATAAATGAAGACATTTGGGCTCTTTTCACACCTTAGTTTTGTTTTTATTTAACATGTAATATTTATCTATAATTCAATGTTTAATTGCTTTTTTTTAATGTACGCTAACTTATCATTATTTACATATTCTTTTACTTCACATTTTCTTGTAACTTCACAACCCCCTCAAACTTATTTCAAAACTTATTTTTTGTTAGAAAGGGGTCATTATGTAGTGGGTTTCCCCTCCCCCCCCCCCCCCCCCCCCCCAAAAAAAAAATAAGGTGCATTACAATTAACCTCACCCTCTAGCATAACACATGATTGCATTTTGTTTTTGTATAAGCTAAAGGTGCAAGGGTAATGGAAATTCTTATTGGATAGGTTTAACACATGGCTTAAATGTGTGACTAAAGATATTAACAATAATTAGCTTAAAAGGTTCAATCAATCTAATTAAAGCCAAAATAATCTCTTTTGCTCAATATTATTTAGAATTTTGCCTCAAGGGATGATCAAATAGATTCTAAAATATGATAGACATAATCAACATGAATAACTCATCACAAATTTTCTCTCAATAAGAATACCAAAATCAATCATGAATATGTACATAAAAATTTGAATCAATTCAATCAAAACTTGCAAGTATATCATAAGATTAATGTAAGTATCTTAATGAGCATGTTAAGTTCCTTATCCTAATCATGAAAACCATTATTTATCATTGGGTTCATACATGTCATATCAAACATGCATGAGTTTGGTTTCCATATATTTCTAAATTTCTACCCAAATCATGATTAAAACTATACTAAAAATAATTTTTTTTCCCAAAAATTTAAAATGCATACTAAACACTGAAGTAGAGAATGAAGTTTTCTCCCCTAGACTTAAATTCCACATTGTCCCCATTATGCACATACAAATATAAAAAAGTAAAATAAAAGAAAACTCCCTTAGCCTTGGCACACCACATATGTCGTTGAAATTGCTCAATCTTGTTGCACAATTACCTTCCACATTCACTCACCTACAAAACAAAAACAATAAAATATATAAGTAAAATAATATTGGGTTTCCTCCAAACTAACATCATGCCTAATGTGCTTGACTAGACAGTTATATCAACTTCTAAGGTGCATCCCTATGTGTCCATTTAGTCTTGAGTTTGCTCGAAAATAGTTTGAGTCTTGAATTTTTCAATAATACTTTATGTTCCGATTTAAAAACATGGTGCATGAATTCTCTTATCATGCCATATTTTTGTTTTCTTTTTTTAGCTATTGGAATTCTTATAAGCACTCTACTATAGCTAATTTAATTTATGTAGTTGCAGCATCCTTTTTACCTCTCTATTGGAATTTTCTGCTTGCTCACTTGATTGGGAATGGTAGGATAAAGTATTGAGGTGTAACCTTGGTGGCTCATAGATGGTTTGAGCTTAGATCCTATCTGAAATTTCTCCACAACAATATTAATTATACTTATTGGAGGACCAGCTTCCCAAATAATTCACAAAATCAACAATATATATCACAGATTCCATACTTTCAAAATTGAAATAGATTGAATTGTTTCTTTTTGAGTTTACTTCATTGTCTTAACATCATGTGTAATATTTTTTAGTGTAGGTGACTCAATATATATTTTTAAGTTATCTTCACAATCGGTAATATCTATCCTAACACTACTACAAAAAGGGGTATTTAAGTCACTGTGTAAAGTTGGTTTTTGGAAAAAACTGACTTATAATGAATTTAAAGTCAGTTCGGTGTAGAACCGACGCTATCCACGTTGGATGTAGCATCGGTTGACGTGCCAAACCGACGCTATCCACGTGGATAGCGTCGGTTCTCCACATCAACTGATGCTATCCACGTGGGTAGCGTCGGTTCTCCACGTCAACCGACGTTACGTCCAACGTGGTGAACCGACGCTACGTCCTATTTTTTTAAATTAAAAAATGGATGAAGTAAATATAATTAAAATTAATTATTATTTTATTTGACTCTTTAGAATTTAAGTTGGATAAAAATAGTATAATTTTTCCTTTTTTTTAGACAATTAGTTTTAAAAATTATACAATTTTGTTTATTTGTTTGGATATTTAAATTTATATATGTACCTACAATATATCTTTATTTAATTTTGTGTATATGTTTTAATTAAATATTATTCTAAAGTTATTATTTTTTCTTTTTCTATAGTACGTATATGCATAATCTAAATAAAATAATAATTGACAAAAAAATTTTTTAATTGGGTGGATAGTGTCGGTTGACGTGGCGAACCGACACTATCCGTGTGTGTAGCGTCGGTTTACGTGGCGAACCGACACTACCCACGTGGCTAGCGTCGGTTCAGGTGGCAAATGGACGTTATTTGCGTGTGTTGCGTCGATTTGCCCCGTCAACCGATGCTACACACACGGATAGCGTTGGTTCGCCACGTCAACTAACGCTATCCACCTAATATATCCAAATTTGGCTCATTTTTTACGTAGAACCCCAATTTCTTCATTTCTCTTCTCTATTTTCTCCCAAAGCTAAGCTACACCCACCTTCTTTCTCAATTTCCAGCCACCTCCGACCACCATTTGTAACGTCGTTTTGTAAGTTATATTCCTCTTCTCATTATCTTTTAGATCTACTATTTTTTTGAGCAAAATACTCAAAAAATTTGTACCCATTTTTTCACTTATTCTTACTTACAAAACACCATTTTCTTCTTCTTTCCTCCATTTAGTCACTTCATAACATTCTTGTAAGTATTTATATTAATTTTGCAGCTTATTATTCAGTTTTTTTTATTTTTTGTATAAATTTTTGATTTAGGTATGTTTTTTATTTTGCTTGTTATTATGTTTGACTTATTTTATATGGAAATAATGTCTGAAATGTGGTGGGTTTGATGGATTATATATATTTACTGTGCGTGGATAAATTTATTTATATATTATAAATAATTATATTTTATTAAGTAGAATTTTGTAGGTTATTATTCAGTTTATTTTATTTTTTATATAAATTTTTGATTTTGGCCTATGGATTCCGTTTCGGATTCTTTTTCTCCTTGGTTTATGTTTTCTAATTCGATAGATTTTTTTTTATTTCCCGTGATACTTTTATTTTCACTAGCATTTTCATATATTTTCAAATTTAAAAGAAGTAATTTGATTGGTATAGCCCAGGGTTTAATCTTATACACATTATAAAGTATCACAAATTCTGGGAAGAACCAAAGTTCCAGATTTGATATGGGACAACTTAGTATTTCATTATTCATTCCCATCCAATCCAAAAGTCTTTTTTTTTTATTGGGTAGTTATCATGGACAAAATATTGATAATACTCATGGGGAAAAGATAAATAAGAATGTGAGTGGATTACATACATCTTATCATAATGTACAGACAGAAAATATGTTTCATAGTGTTGAAGATGAATTACGCGAGGATGATCCCAAAACCTTTAATAAACTTATAGAAGATGCCGAAAAACCGTTGTATCCAAAATGCAAAAAATACACTAAAATGTCGGGATTGGTTCATTTGTACAATGTGAAGGAAAAACATGGTTTTTCTCACAAAAGATTCACAAAATTACTAAATCTACTAGTTGATATGTTTCCTGAGGGTATTGAATTTCCATCTTCAATGTATGAAGTGAAGAAATATCTTAGTCGATCTGGCATGAAATATCATAAGATTCACGCTTGTCCAAATGATTGCATTCTTTATAGAAAAGAATATGAGACATTACATGATTGTCCTATGTGTAAAGAATTAAGATGGAAGCATGGTACAAATGAGAGTACAACACATAAGAAAGGCATGCCTGCAAAGGTTCTTTGGTACTTTCCTTCGATTCCTCGCTTTCAAAGGTTGTTCAATAGTAAAGATACATCAAAGATGTTGACTTGGAATTCAGATAATCGATCTGATGATGGGGTGCTACGTCATCCTTGTGATTCTCCAAATTGGAAAGTAGTAGATAATTTATCTCCTCAATTTTCATCTGATCCGCGCAATCTTCGTCTTGCCATTGCTACTGATGGAATTAATCCATATAGTTCCCTCAGTAGTAGATATAGCTATTGGCTAGTAATTATGGTAACATACAACCTTCCTCCCTGGTTGTGTATGAAAAGAAAATTCATAATGTTAACATTATTGATCTCCGGACTGAAACAACCCGGTGTTGATATTGATGTATATATGTAGCCTCTGATAGATGATTTAAAGACGTTGTGGAATGATGGTGTAAATGTTTACGATGCATATAAAGAAGAACACTTCAACTTGAAGGGGGTCCTTTTATGGACAATTAATGATTTTCCTGCCTATGGAAACTTATCAGGACTTGCAACAAAAGGTTACAAGGGATGCCCTATATGTAATGATGGAACTTCTACAACTTATCTTGTTCACGGAAGAAAGATGTCTTATAGAAGACATAGAAGATTTTTTACATCTGGACACAAGTTTAGATACCAAAAGAAACCGTTCGATGGTGAAGAAGATCATGATCATGCAACTCGACCTTTGCGAGGTGTTGAGATATTAAGGCAATTAAATGGTATGACATTCAAACGATATGGAAAGATGAAAAAAATTCACTAAGGTAGGGAAACGAAAGAGGTCAACTAATGAAATGGGTGAAAATGAAAAAGAGTTTGAACCGACTTACCATGGTTGTTGGAAAAAAATCAATATTTTAGGAATTACCTTATTGGAAAGACCTACACATTCGTCACATCTTAGATGTCATGCACATTGAGAAGAATGTATGTGAGAGCTTGATTGGTACTTTACTTAATATACCTGGAAAAAAAGGATGGAATTAAAGCAAGATTGGATTTAAAGAATCTAGGCATACGACCTGAATTGGAACCAAGGGTGGAAAATGATAAGAATCGAACATACTTACCACCAGCATCATATACAATGTCAACAAAAGAGGAGGATGTGTTTTTTAAATGTTTGGAGGGTGTGAAAGTTTCTGATGGTTACTTATCCAACTTAAGAAATTTTGTGTCTATCACCGATAAGAGACTATATGGATTGAAATCACATGACTGTCATACTTTAATGCAATAGTTATTATCAGTTGCTATTAGATCAATTCTTCCAAAACATGTTCGATTATCAATAATTCGGCTTTGTTCATTCTTCAATACAATATGCAAGAAATCTATATCAATTGGCGAGTTAAATTCTTTACAGAAAGATGTTGTAGAGACTTTGTGTCTAATTGAAAAATATTTTCCTCCTTCTTTCTTAGATATAATGATTCACTTGTGTGTTCATTTAGTTCGAGAAGTTCAATTGTGTGGTCCTACTTACTTAAGGTGGATGTATCCTTTTGAGAGATATATGCAGATCCTTAAAGGATATATAAATAATAGAAATCAACCTGAAGGATGCATGGTGGAACGCTACATTGTTGAAGAGGCCATTGAGTTTTGTTCTGAATACTTTAGTGGTTGCACTAAAATTGGGAATCCTACTCATAAGTTGTTCTTAGAACGTCACATGATCCAAGTAGGTAACCCTGTGCTTGGTGGAAGTAAGAAATTATTTATTGATCGCACTCGATGGGAAAAGGCACACCGAATCATTTTGGTAAATAATAATGAGGCATAACCGTACATAGAGTAAGTGATGTTATTTGTTTCATGATTGCAAAAATCATTTTTTATTTAACTATTAATGATGATATATAACATAATATATATTTAATAACATTACAGGATGCATTTAAACTTATTGAAGATCGGACCTCATTATAAAAAAAGAGAGGAGAAAAATGGTTGTATGATGAACATAAGCTAGAGCTTATTAATTGGTTTCGCAACCATGTAAGTGTCACAAACAAAAATTCATGCATGTATCTTCCTAGATCTATTCAATCTTTTAAAACTTTGCTCTAAACAAATTTTGTGTTTTTGTATACATAGATTCGAGATAAACTCAAGAAACCCAATAATAAAATATAAGAAAGTTTACGACTCAAGCTAGGGACAAAGTCTGAGTAAATCAAAATAGTGGTGTGAAGATGGTTGCACAAACTATGCAATTTTCCAGTTCAAAAGATGATAATCCTGTACTTTCTGATAGAACATATTATGGTATAATACAGGAGATTTGGGAATTGGATTATGAGGTCTTCCATGAAACAATTTTCTTGTGTGATTGGGTCGAAGATGTTATCAATGTTGGATATAAAATAGATGATTTTGGATTTACCATTGTAAATTTATCCAGGATAAGTCACACTGATGATCCTTTCACGTTAGCACTTTATGCAAAACAAGTATTTTACGTGAGCGATCAAATTGATCCAAGATGGTCTGTTGTGTTAACACCTCTACAAAAAGAGTTTTACCATTGTGATGTTGTAGAAGATGATAACTCTATGCTTGATACATTAACCAATATTAGTAATTTCTCAAATAAATTGCCTAATGTATGTGATGATCTAATTGATGATGATGATTCTTCGTCATGGGCTCGAAGTGATTGTGAAGGAATATATGTATACGATCAGCAACCTAATTAAACATAACGTATGTTCTATATTGTTGTAATAACTCTTATATATATGTATGTTCCTAAAATTGTCAATTAATTTATATTTCTTCGTTGTTTGCAGATATTTCATGGATCTTCGTATAACAGAGCTTGTACATCCAAATGATCCATTGAGGTATTTGAAAAGAAGGGGTTGCGCGAATATACCTGATGCTCCACTTAACCCAAATGATAGAATACCTATTCTATTTGATGCTACTGGTAATCCAATAGGGGGAAATGGTCAACAATTGAAATCCTCTATTGGTCGACTTGCGAAGTCCAGTATACCAATCAATATAAATGATTGGTCTGAGGTTGATGATGTAGAAAAGTTCAAAATATGGATAACCATTTGTGTACGTCTCTTATAATCAATATATATATTATATTCGGTGTGTATTATATCTAATCTTTTGTACTGTGTTTTTACAGAATCGTTACAAAGTCGATGACAGTTGGAAACGTAAGTGTTATAAGATTGCAAATAAGGTGCGGAAGGAATACAAGACTTCCAGATTGGAAAGAAATTATGTGTTTCCATATTTGGAACCACTTGATGAGTTAGAGCTCTACAAAATCCCCGAAGGACACCCCTGGATTACACCTCAAGTTTGGAAAGACTTTGTGGATTATAGACGTTTAGATTAATTTCAAATTATTAGGGAAGGTGATCAGAATGTACAAATGCATAACATTCTTCCTAACCATACTGGGAGGTCTTCAAATCCTAAAGTTAGATATAGAATTGTATTATTAATTTGTCTTAATTTATAAATATTTTTATATTTATTTTCCTTAATTTAATTTCATGTCATTGTTAATAAATTTTTCATAATTTTTGGTAAGACTTTGTGGATTATAGAAGTTTAGATGAATTTCAAATTATTAGGGAAGATCATCAGAATGTACAAATGCATAACATTCTTCCTAACCATACTGGGAGGTCTTCAAATCCTAAAGTTAGATATAGAATTGTATTATTAATTTGTCTTAATTTATAAATATTTTTATATTTATTTTCCTCAATTTAATTTCATGTCATTGTTAATAAATTTTTCATAATTTATGTAGGAAGCTGAATTGGGTAAACATGTTACCCAAACTGAATTGTATATAGAAAAAAAGACTCTCAAAACGAAGAATTCAAGAGCGATGACTAAGCGAGGAGAAGAACAATTAAATAAGTTGGTTAGTAATTTCGGTTGATAAAAAGTCTTCATGATATTTAATAATTGATGTAATAATGAATGATATGTTTGTGTGCTTTATTATTTGTAGAGAGCTGTTTAAGAAAAAATATCCAGGGGTGAAATAAACGAAGAGCCTGGGAGAGATGCTTTATATCGTGCATTTGGATGCGAGCATCCTAGTCGTGTTAGGGGAGGTAGCCAATATAATGGTTCTCTGGAGTATTTTAACATTCCAAAACAAAAGCCTCAGACGGTAAGTAAGGAGAAATACACTAAAATTGAAGAAGAATTCAACTCCAATAGGTACCCTACATGGGAGTCCTCTTCTATTTGATGAATCATATGTGGTAAGATTTTAATTTCTGGTGTATATAATCTATTATTTTTAAATTCTTATTATATGTTTTATTTTTTATATATAACACTTAAATTTTTTACACAATATGAAATGTTTGTTGAAACATCATTCGTCAACGGACTTTGTTGCTATTGGAACGGTACAACAATTCAGCGATGATCGGATGATTCATAATCAATATTTGCCTAATCATTAGCGAATAGTAATTGATCAATCATTGTTTCATAATTGTCCACTACCTGTGCCTTCTAATGCTACCACAATCCAAGAGGCAGTTGGACAGTATGTGGCTTGGCTGTCGATTCAAGTTGTTCTAAATTTTGATGTGGTACTATTTTTTAACTTAAAAGATAACACTTGTTTACTACTATTATTTTATTATATCTTATATTGTTACTAAAAATACATATATATTATATATTTTTAGTTTATTATACCAGAACTCTTAAATACGGCACATTTAAGAGATACGAAGCAAGTATCTCGTGCTAAATCTATGTCTAGTGGCCAATCATCGCGCACCAAATCATTCAAGAAGAAGCCTTGGAAAAAGTATAGTCATAATTATGCTTTAAACTTCAGCAAAAATCTTGGCACTTTGATGACTATTATTGGGATAGCATTTAGCATAAATGATGGATGGATTGTGCCACTTCCTATAGAAATTTCTAGTGTAGACCTCAGCCAAACTTATATATCGATCGAGTGCTTATTGCAACTATTTGAATATCAAATTATCGATTTCAGTATAATTTAAGTGTGGACAAGGTGAGTCCTCAATTTAATTATTTTTCTTTCATTTATGTAGAACAAATATAATTATATTTATATTATCTAATTATATATACATATAATTATATATATATATATATATATCTTTTATATAGGGCGTACTATTATGGACTTCAACATAATCACTCATCACATTTAGCAATGTTCTATGATTCTTCATATGTCAATCAATATCAAGAGAAGGATGTTAGCATCAGAGCTAAACAACAGAAATTAAAAGTTAATAATCCCTTGGCCATTAAGGTTTGAACAAGGCCAAGATCATTGGATGTTGGTAATCATTGATCTGTTCAATAATCATGCTTGGTACTGTGACTCAGCTTCCATAGAATTGAGTAAAGATATAGAAGTAGTTGTTGAAATGAAAGAGTTGATAGGGCATGGAAGTTGTGGAACAAGTTTAGGGGCATTGCCCTTGAAAAATCTCATAAGCTTATATGGACAAAAGTTATGGTATGTACAAGCCAATATTAATAATTTTATTAATTTTACAATTGAATAATAAAGATGTTTGAATATGAAAAATCATGTACACTTGTTTTTTGTAGGTTCCACAACAAAATAATGGAGTCATGTGTGGTTATTATGTCATGAAATTTATGAGCGAAATTATCACAAATATCAAAATTCCAATTGATGATGTGGTAATATCTTTTACCCTTATACATAAAAGTTTTTAACATATTTGAGTTTGTTTTTGTAAATAAATGAAATTACATTCTTATTTTGATGACAACATAACAGTAAATTTTTTAATGATTTAATTTCTCTATCTATTCCTGTGTCTGAAGTTACTTGTTTGATGGATGATTATATGCTCATGTATTTAGGGGAATGCATTTTTTTATGGACCTATTTTTGGCCCAAACTACATCTCATCTCTCTTTCCTACTTTCCTTATGAACTCATATTAGCACTTTATTAATCATTTGTTTATAAAATGAAGTTATCTGGAATCTCTGCTAGTATTTTTAATACTATAATGAGCTCTAAATATGAAATCAGGTGTACGTAACTCTGATTTGTTTCTTAGTTTGTATGAGTTTTGGTGCCTATGAACGTGTTACATATGTTTAAGGGCACCAAAACTCACACAAGCCAAGTAAGAAATCGGAGTTACACTTGATTTCATATTTAGAGTTCATTATAGCATTAAAAAATACTAGTAGAGATTCCATATGACTTCATATTTATAGACAAATGATTAATAAAGTGTTAATATGAGTTCATCGAAGGGTTATATCACTCAGATGTCACTGTGGTAATCTCTTTTTTATGGTAATATTTATAATGATTTAATTTCTTCATTCGTATGTCTTTGAAGTTTAGATTGGCTGTTTGATGGATGTTTACGTGCTCATGTATGTAGGAGAATATGAATTGTTATATGGATCAGCTCTTTTTTGCCTAGTTTTCTTGTCATAATGCTGGTGATTAGGCCAACCAAGATTCTAAGCCAACTAAGCTTACTCGCATCCAATTACACTTTGACGACATTATTTTATTTATAATTTAAGTTAACTATATGTATTGTATATACATTTATTTTTGTAATAAATTTAATTATCAAGTAATTAATTATATTTAAAATTTTAATTATTTGTATTATTATTTATATTTTAGTTTTTTATGCTATATATATATTGAATAATACGAAAAATGAGAATAAAAATAAAAAATACGTGTAAAGTCGCTCCATTTTGTAGTAGTGTAAAGCATTCATTAACATTATCAATATCAGGGGTTCTGATGCTTTAAAAAATTTAAATGTTACTTTTTCATCTTGAACTCTCATTGTAAGCTCACAGTTTTGTACAATGATGATTGATCTTCCAGTCACTAAGAATGGACGACCAAGTATGATCAAAATATTATAGTCCTCTTTATATCTAGTATAATGAAGTATATAGAAAAGATGAATATGTCTACTTTTACTAGCACGCCTTCCACCACCCCCCGAGCTTTCTTAGTTGATCAACCTACCATTTGTAATGTTACTGAAATCTCTTGAAGACAAATAATGGCATAAAGTTAATGCTTAGACCTAAGTCACATAGTGCTCTCTCAAAGCTCATGATCCCAATTATGCAAGGATTGTCATAGCTACTTAGATCTTTCAATTATTGGGGTAGTTTTCTAGCCAGGATGGCACTACAATCTACAGTTAAGGTTATTGTTTCATTATCTTTGTAAGGATTATGAGTGTTGGCTATTTTCGTGGATAAAATATTTACCTATAAACTAGTTTGTAGGCCTGCTATCAAGTCTATCAAGAAAAGCCAAACAAATGCTCGAGTTTCAAATAATTATACTTCAGGTATATCTTTTCTAACTACAACACATGGGATTGCATTTATACATTTGATAGTACATGCTCATAAATATGAAATTATTTTTGGTGCTTAAATATTTTTTTATGTGTCTTAATATTTTTAAGATGTAGTTTAAAAGTAATTCCTTTTTAATAAGGCTTTGAATGGGCCTTGAATAATGAAGCCCAAAATATTTTAACCTTAAATGATAGTAGGTTATCATTATCACTTATATATATACATAGGGTTAGGGTTAAAAGGGTGTGCTGAAATAAAATTAGAGAAATAAGAAAAGAAAATCTACAGTTGCCGAACTGAAGAGAAAAAAGCAAAGGAGCACTGGAGTTGAAGAATACCGAAATACTAATATATATATAAAGCTATTCAACACATGCCAACGAGAATCAATGCCAGTGGGAATCAATGCTAATATATATATACATAAATAAGAATGGTATGCTTTTGATATAAATAAAGTTTTTTTAATATTATATATATATATATATATATAAATGTGGCGACTTTTATTTGAGAATCAAAGTAATTGAGGTGCAAAGAAAATTGATATCATATTGAAGGTATTTATTAATAAATTTGATTGGTATTTTTATCTTTATATAGCTTCGTCTAAATTAGATTTTTACATGTTTAGATTAAATAATTTTATGTGTGATCATAATTATTTGATTTGATAATTAAATTTTAAAAAAGTTATTTTTGTTGAATTTATACCTAATCCTTTTGCTCTAGAATTTGCTAGTTGATTTGATTTAAGTGACATATGTTTTGAATCATCTAGTTAGGATTATTCATTATTAAATCCATTCCAGAACACACACGGGCACTTGTGTTTTTTTGCTAACTATTTTGCAGCTGATTTGTGAATGATCTGATTTGCGGGTAGCTTATTGGAACGTTGGTCTAGAAACCGTTCATGCTAACAATGGAAACTATGAAAATAGAGTAGGGGCTCGTAAGTAAAGTACATTGGGGCAGTATCCTAGGGAGGGTAGCATAAGATCGAGTTTGTACTTGAATATTTGATGTTCATAGTGGAAAGTTAGGTGGTCCGGTGGTTTTCCTTTTAGGTCATGGTTATGGCCTAGGTTGTTTTCACCAAAAAATATCGTGTGTTATTATTTTATTTCCGCACTTATTTTTACACATGATTGCATGCCTGGCTGCTTTGTTTAGGTTATTAAATTATAAATTGGTAAAAATTAAAAATAACCTATTCACCCCCCTCTAGGTTAATTAGGTCCATAATTTATAAACTTTCAATTGGTATCAGTGCCGACACTAGACACACTTAGTGAGATTGATCCTTAGGGACACACACACTTACTTATAGACCAAATGAAAGAGGGTGGGTCATCTGTTAGACCCACACTCTTTGATGGGTTTAATTACCTTTACTGGAAGGCTCGCATGCAAGCCTTTCTCAGACAAGATGAAAAAGTCTGGGATGCTATTCTTTATGTTTGGGAACCACCTTCGGTAACAAAAGATGGTGTAACAATCATAAAGCCAAGAAGAGAATGAACCACTGAAGAACACACCCTTAGTGGGGCAAACCAAAAAGGTCTAAGCTCAATATTTGCTACAGTGTTAGTGGATGAGTTCCGTTGCATCTCCGACTGTGAGACTACTAAAGATGCATGGAATGCACTTGCTCTTGCTCATGAGGGAACCTCCCAAGTGAAACAAACGAAATTGAGATTGCTAGCATCTCAGTTTGATTCCATTAAAATGAGCAACACAGAAACTTTTGGTCAGTTCTATGCTCGCTTCTGTGATATCACTAATGCTTGTTCTAACCTTGGTGAGAAAATTCCACAACCTATAGAAGTACACAAAATCCTAAGCTCTTTAACAACACACTATAAGATGAAATTTACAGCGATAGAGGAAAGCAAGAATGTAGACACACTAAAAATTGATGAACTTGTCGAGTCAATCCAAACCTATGAGCTTTCTCTAGATCCACCCATGAAAAATAAGGATGTGGCATTCAAAAGCTCCAAAAAAGACATCTCTGATAGTGATGATGATATGAATGATGAGTCACTAGTCTTATTAGCACAAAAATTTAAGAAGTTCATGAAGAAGAAGGGTCAATAGAATAATCATTCCAACAAGGGACAATCCAATCATTCGATTGACGGAAAGTCAAGGGAAATCAAGCCTCCTAACCTTGATGGTAAGAAAAGTAAGCCCACTAGTCCTCAATGCTTTACTTGTGGGGGATTTGGTCATATTTCTATAGATTGTGCTAACAATAAAAAGAAATTTGGAAAAGCCTTTAATGCTACACTCAGTGACACAGAAAGTGAGTAGGACAATGCTAGTAACTCGGAGGATGATGATACTAATTATTGTGCCTTCACCGCAACTACCAAAGCACACCACAATGACTCAGACCTTAGCTCAGATAAAGAAAATGAGGAAGTAAACTCTTCTCTCTTATTGTCTAAGTTTAATGTATCGAATTATGTGGAACTATTCATGGATTGTCTAGGTGCCAGGGAAGAGAGAGATAAATTGCTTGTGGAAGTAACTAAACTTAATGATATCATCAATGTTCCCAAAACAAATTCCTCTAGCCAAGAGAAAGATAAAAAGGAATTGTCTGATCATATTAATGTCTTGAATATGAGACTTACAGAAACTACTGAGGAAAACAAAAATCTTAGGTAAGAACTTAGTATTGCTAAAGAAACGATGAGGGATTTGACCGATGGTGCTGAAAAATTAACCAGAGTCCTAGACTATGGAAAGCCACATGGATATAAGAGAGGTCTTGGATACATAGATGAATAGTCAGCACCTTCATCATCCAAAACTCAATTTGTAAAACCCACTATTGCTCAGGCAGGGAACGTAGTTTCTACACCTTATCATTCTAAGAAAATTCAGTTTGTTCCCATCTGTCATAATTGTGGTAGGAAAGGACATATTAGACATAAGTGTAGATTTCTTTATGCTTATGATTCTATCATGAGTACAAATGTTTCTAAGACACCTCAAAAATTTTCAAAACGTAAATTTTTTACTACAAGAACTACACAAAAAAAGGAACATAAGAAATTAGTAACTCAAATGTCCAAAATTAAAAGAGGATGGGTTAAGAAATCTGAGTTGCACTGCTTTGTGGCCCATATAGTTATTAAAGCTAAATCAAATACCGCTTGGTATTTTCATAGTGGATGCTCGAGACACATGATAGGGAATCGTTCTTTGTTTAAAACCTTTAAGGAATACAATGAAGGGACAGTTACATTTGGTGATGGTAAAACATCTAAAATTATTGGAAAAGGCACTGTTCAAATAGAGGGTATCCCTAAACTTGATGAAGTTTTATATGTGTCAGGACTTAAGACAAACTTGATTAGCATAAGTCAAATATGTGATAGTGATTTTAATGTGCAATTTACAAACAATCACTGTATTGTAACAGATCAAAAGGGTGAATGTATGATTAAAGGAATCATATCACATGACAATTGTTATTGTATTGATACATCACCCGCAGTAACATGTAACCTAGCTAGTAATGACTCAACTACCTTATGGCACGAAAAGCTAGGTCATATGAATTTTAAAGATATGGTTAGATTAAGTAAAACTGAGACTGTGCGTGGTTTACCTATTCTCTCAAAAATTGAAATAGTTGTATGTGGACCATGTCATTTGGGTAAACAAACTAGGATTGCTCATAAGAAGATCAAGAGTATAAATACAAATAGAGTATTGGAATTGATACATATTGACCTTATGGGTCCTATGAGAATAGAAAGTATTGGAGGTAAGAAATATATCATAGTTGTAGTAGATGACTTTTCTCGCTACACGTGGGTAGACTTTCTTATAGACAAGTCAGATGCTTTTAAGTTCTTCATCTCATATTGTACAAGAGTGCAGGTTGAAGTAGGTGACAAAATAGGAACCATTAAGAGACTAAGAACAGACCATGGAAAAGAGTTTGAAAATACCAAGTATGCTGACTTCTACAAAGAACATGGTATCTTTCATGAATTCTTTGCTCCTATCACACCTCAACAAAATGGAGTAGTTGAAAGGAAAAAATAAGATACTTTAAGAGATGGCAACAGTAATGTTTCATGCCAAGGGAGTCTCCAAAAGGTTTTGGGCTGAAGCTATAAACAATACATGTCACATTATAAATTGTGTATATCTTTGCCCAGGTACAAACCAAACTCCCTACGAGATATAGAGAGGTAAAAAACCCAATATGAAATTTATGTATGTGTTTGGAAGTAAATGCTACATACTTAGAGATCGAGAACAATTGGGTAAGTTTGATTCAAGAAGTGATGAAGGTATATTTCTTTGTTATTCCCTAAATAGTAAAGCTTGTAGAGTCTTCAACTATAGAACTAATTTAGTTATGGAATCCATAAATGTCATTATAGATGATGAAGGTAAGAAGATTACAAGTGAAGAAGTTAGAAATGAAGAAAATTTCACGACACCTCAATTAACAATGACCAGTGACACAATTGGAATAAAAGAAGAAGAGTTAGAGGAAAGAGAAGAAAAGAAGGAAAAAGCATCAACCTCATCAATGATAAATCCAACTCAAACTTCAAAAAATCATCCTATTAAGAATATAATTAGAAATCCTAATGCAAGCATGGTAACAAGAAGAAGACAAATAAGTGAGGTAACCCATTTATGCTATATTTCTCAATTTGAACCAAAAACTGTGAATGAAGCCCTTAGGGATGAATTTTGGATAAATGCCATGCAGGATGAGTTAGTTCAATTTGAAAGAAATCATGTGTGGGTATTAGTACCTAAGCCTAAAAACAAAAATGTTATTGGAACAAAATGGGTGTTCAAAAATAAATTTGATGAGCATGACATTATTGTTAGAAATAAGGCTAGGTTGGTAGCTCAAGGCTACACGCAAGTAGAAGGAGTTGACTATGATGAAAAATTTGCACCTGTAGCTAGACTAGAGTCAATTGGGATTTTACTTGCCATTTCCTGTCACATGAAGTTCAAATTATATCAAATGGATGTTAAGTCTGCCTTTTTGAATGGATTTCTGAATGATGAGGTATACGTGGACAACCAAAAGGATTTATTGATCCAAAATTTCCAAATCATGTTTACAAACTCAAAAAGGCTCTTTATGGTTTGAAACAAGCTCCACGAGCATGGTATGAGAGACTTACCAACTATCTTTTGAACAAGTGATTTATTCAAGGGGGAGTTGATAAGAGTCGAATTATTGCATTTTTTGTTATGATTTAAATGTTGATATTTGTGTGAAAATTGTGTTTATTTGATTATTTAATCCACAAATGTCATTTCACGGGTATTTCATGTTTAAAGTGCAATTTCAGGTAAAATCATGATTTTGGATAAGTTTGGGACAAATTTCAATGATCGGGATTGAGTGAAAATAAAAAGAAAACAAAGTTTCAAAATTTGGGAATCACGTCGCCGGCGAGATAATTCTCGCCGTCGGCAAAAAACTTACAGAGCACACGGCAAAAATCTTCCCTAGAGCACGGATTTTGGCAGATGCAAATCTCACCGCCGATGAGATTATTTAGCTGCTGGCGAGACACCTTCAGCCACTGGCCAAATTAATCTAGCCGCCGGCGAGAATCAGAGGAACCAAAATTTTAATTTTTTCAGAAATCTCACCGCGGCGAGAATAATGTCACCGCCGGCGAGTTTCATCCGAAAACACATTTTTTATGTTGTTTTGTTCCAAAATTTCCCCCAAAACCCTAGATCTATATATACCATAAGATGGAGAAAGAGGCCACGGCAAAGAGGAGGAGATTTGAGACATCTTTGGAGGAGAAAAGGCAATTTTAGAGAGAAAGTTTGGAGAAGCTTGAAGGATTATCACCATTGGTGCTACCAAGTGTTCATCTTCAAGAGTTTTTCATCTCGTCTCCTTAGCTTTCATTTTCTGCATTTTATTCAGATTTGTTATTCATGGATTCAATTGAGATAATGTTTGTTCTTATTTCCATTATGACCTAATTTGTTTTTGCTAAGGCTATGATGTAGTTGAATCAAGAAAATATGATTTCTTTTGTTATTGTTATATGAGTTCATTGTTTTCAAGTTGAGTATTTATTTCCATGCTTAATGCTTTTAAATTTATGGCCAAGATTTAGATGATTTGTTGCATTATATTGAGACCGAGAGGAGATGTGTAATGAATGCTTCTTGTGATAAATACCATATGCTGAATGCGAGTGTGAGAACTAATGCATGATGTATGTGGTTATTCTAGAAATTCCATAAATCGTAATGTGCTTGTTTGTGATTAAATCTTCATAGAAATATAGTTGGTTTTCATAGATAAGTAATTCTAATATAACTGGAGAGAGAATATTAGGTAAATTTGGGTTTTTCAACCATCACTTTTAGCTTTGATTCTCATATAACATGACTTGAAATCAGATTGAATTGATTTAGCGAAATTAAATGCCTTACTGTTTTTAATCATTTGTGAACAACATTAAATTTTGTTATTTTCGTTTAGTTTTAAGTTAATTTGCTTCTTAAATAATTTCAACAATTTGGTTTTCAAATAAAATTAGGATTAGTCAATTTCAGTACTTAGTAACGCCATTCCTTGTGGGTTCGATATCCGTACTTTTGTACACTTTATTACTTGAATGATTCGTACACTTGCAAAAATAAGCATTAAGTTTTTGGCGCTATTGCCGGGGAATGGTTTGATTTTATTAATATCGATACTACCTAATCTTAGTTTTAATTTGAAGTTAATTTGCTTTATCATTGTTTCATTTTTTTAATTTTGTTTATTTTTCTCTTTTATTTTATTTATCATAAAAAAAGGGTAACTGTGTTTTGTTTTTGTGCTAGTTGATTTTAAGGTTGCAGGATTTTTGTATGAGACGTACAAGAAGTCTTAACCTTCTTCCATTTGATCCGGAGATTGATAGAACATATAGGCGTCTAAATCGAGAGAGAAGATGTTCAACTTCAGCTCCTAATAGACAATCAGCCATGGATCCACCATTTGTTGAGGGAGGTGGAAATCGTAGAGCTTTGAGGGATTATGATGCGCCTAATGTTGCTGGAACTACTTCGGGTATAAGGAGGCCAACTGTTCAAGCCAATAACTTTGAGATAAAACCATCATTTATCCAAATGGTTCAAACAAATCAGTTTGGGGGAATGTCAAAGGATGATCCAAATGCACATATTGCTTACTTTCTGGAGATGTGTGATCTTTATAAGATAAATGGTGTGTCCAAAGATGCTGTAAGATTGAGGGTTTTTCCTTTTTCACTTAGGGATATAGCCAAGGAGTGGCTAAACTCATTACCATCGGGATCAATTATAACATGGAATGAATTGGTTCAGAAATTCTTGTCCAAGTTCTTTCCTCCTGCTAAGACAGCAAAATTGAGGAATGAAATCACATCTTTTACATAGTATGACCAAGAATCATTGTATGAAGCTTTGGAAAGATTCAAAGAAATGTTGAGGAAGTGCCCACATCATGGTATACCAATTTGGCTGCAAGTCTCTACATTTTATAATGGGTTGGTTTCAAACTATCGTGCAATGATTGATGCTGCAGCTTGAGGGTCTTTAATGGGAAAAACACCGAAGGATGCTCATGAGTTGTTAGAGATTATGGTAGAAAACAACAATCAGTGGCATTCAGAACGGGTAATTGGCAAAAGACCAGCAGCAGTGCATGAAATTGATTCAGTGAATGCTTTGTCAGGTCAAGTTGTTGTTCTTTCAAGAAAGATGGATTCTTTGTCATCCAAATTCGAATCCAAACCAACTGCACAATGTGATTTATGTGGTGGGAATCATGCTAGTATCGAGTGCCAAGTTGGAAATCCATTTGCTTCACCAAATGCTGAGCAAGAAAATTATGTTTCAAATTTCCAAAAACCTCAACATAACCCATATTCGAACACCTACAATCCAGGTTGGAGAAATCATCCAAATTTGTCATGGGGAAATAACCAAGGGGGATTCAAACCGTCATCATCTTCCTACCAAACCCAAGAGAAGAAACAAACAGATTTGGAAGGAATTTTGGGAAAGTTCATTGAGGAGTCAAGAACAAATTTTAGAAATCAAGAGGCAATCAACAGGGACATCCAAAACCAACTAGGGTAGCTTTCAAAGCAGATTGCAGAAAGGTCTCAAGGATCGTTGCCTAGTGACACAATAAATCCCAAAGAGCATGTAAAGGCTATCACATTGAGAAGCAGTAGAGAAATTGAGAATCAAAGGAAATCAGAGAAAAAGATGGAAGAGTCTAAAGAAAATCCATCAACATCCCAAGATGTTCAACCTTCCCCAAATGCGAAATATGAGCCTCCTATCCCATATCCTCAAAGATTGAATAAGAAAAAGCTTGATAATCAATTTGATAAATTTTTGGAAATTTTTAAGAAATTGCATATTAACATTCCTTTTGCAGAGATGTTGAAACAAATGCCCAAGTATGCAAAATTCATGAAGGAAATTCTATCAAAGAAGAGGAGGCTGGGAGATTATGAAACTGTCATGCTAAATGAGGAGTGTAGTGCAGTTCTTCAAAGAAAACTGCCACAGAAATTGAAAGACCCAAGGAGTTTTACTATATTGTTGCGTGTTTTTCAACACACGAACTCGTGCAAGCATACACGGTCACAAGTAATAAAGATTTGTAAGTAAAGATCGATCCCACGAGGATTTGTTACTATATTTTGTCGAGTACTAAAATTGTATCTCTCTGATTTTATCCAAAACAATCGTTGATTAATAAAACAATAACATAAGAAAATAAAAGAAATCTAGGATTGCAATTTTTCACCAATCTAATCCACTCAAATCATATTATTTTCTTTTGATTTATATTTTTTTAGTACATTTAATTTGTCAACTGAAAACTTCTTTTTTTATTATTCATACATCTCTTTCGAGCTCCGTATAAACACACCTCGTTAAATTAATTCACTATATCTCTATGAAAATTAAATTTATCGAGATTCATTACGTTCTAAGTTTTCAAATGGCCACACATACAATTAGGGTATATCTCTATCCTTCATCATACATGTCATTCTATTTACGAGCAATACACACACAAATGCCTTTCTCAAGTTTATTCATGTGCCACGGATCGTTTTGATAAGATTCGTAAATAATCAAAAAGCAGTACGCACAAAATAGAACGAACAAATCGAACGTCTTATAAATCTATCAAAAATAATTAAAATCAAGCTTCATAAATTTAGATTAAATGCAACCCTAGAAAAATTAAATTACTTCATAAAATTAAAATAAAAATTATAGCAACTACAGAAAATTAAGAAGAAGCAGAAATAAAATTAAAACATAACTTAAAACAAATATTTGGCACACGCAAAACACAACAAAAGCCAAAAATGGCTTCTGCGTGTTTTGCCGTCCAACACACAAACACAATAAAAATTACAAACTGAAAAAACTAAAACACTCTAAAAACTTTCGAAATTAAAACTAAAACTCTACTCCAAAAACTCCACTCCAACCAAACTTTTTTACAACTAAAAACTATCTCCTATTTATAGCAAAAAAAATACATCAATAAAATATTAAATTAAAATCCACGCGGGGGACATAAAATTGTGGCAAAAATTATAATTTAAACGCGTGGGGGGACAAAAATTGTATCGAAAATGGGATCGAAAAAGTGGGTGGAACGCTGTGCGTTTCTGTTTTAATTTTCTTCCACGCTGCCACGTGTCGCGTTCTCATTCACGGACACCATTAGTGGGACACGTGGCAGCATCTCATTCGTTGAGGGGAAACGGGCGCACGATGAATGGTCGCACGGGAGCCAACGGCTACAACACGGGCTTGATCCAGCGCAGTCGCGCTCATTGTAACATGCCACGTGTCGGAATATGATTTGCTGAAATATTAAGTGCAACACGTGGCAGACTCTTGTTCGCGTAAAAACCGGGCTCACGTGGATCAACCGCACTGGAAAAGGCGCGCGAAAGTGGGAGACAGGTCTACGCGGCGTCAGACGGTAGGTCCCACGCTGCACGCCGGCCTGCGCGGCAGGTGGGCCCCACTCTGGCACCGAGCCGCGCGATACAGAATTTCCTTGCATCCACTCTCCTTTGTCGGGTTGAAGTGCACGCGCGCATCTGAACCGTTTATGCGTTGATCTGACGGTCCACGATGGAGCGTGGATAACGCCGCGTGGAATGTTTCTCCTGCGAAGAAAAACTTACTTTTATTAATTATATTTTCACCCACAAATATATTTCAATTTACATTTTAAACTTTATTTAATTGCAATACAGCCCTTTTGTAATTTAAATTAAATTTTAAACTTTTAATAATTGAAATTAAGCCCAATTTTAATTTAAATTATATTTTCAACTTTTGTAAATTGCAATTAATAATACTTTTATTTGAAATTATATTTTTGGACAAAAATTTACCATTAAGAGCATTTTCGATACATTTTATTTAATTTCCTTAAAATTTAGAAAAAACAGTAAATCCTAATTTATTAAACTAAAATTAACTAAAAATAGAGAAAATCTAGCAATTATAATTAATAAAATAGGTGAAAATAACTATATAAAATACAGTTATCATATACCTTGTACTATAGGAAGTTGCAATTTTGATAAAGTCCTATGTGATTTAGGAGCAAGCATTAATTTGATGCCACTTTCTATTTTCAAGAAACTAGGCATGGGAGAAGTGAAGCCCACTCAATCTCTCTAAAATTAGCGGATCGATCGGTGAAATATCCTCGAGGGGTAATTGAGGATGTTTTAATTAAAGTTGACAAATTTATTTTCCCTATAGATTTTGTGGTGCTTGACATGGAGGAAGATAGAAAGGTACCTTTGATATTGGGGAGACCGTTCCTTGCAACTGGAAGAACATTGATTGATGTTCAACAAGGAAAGCTCATTCTACGGGTGCAAGATGAACAAGTGACTTTTGATGTTTTTGAAGCAATGAAATTACCAAGTGAGGTACATTCTTGTTTTCAAATTAACACTCTTGACAGGATAATCTCGGAAACTTTTGAGGAGAGAACTCCATTGCTACCACTAGAAGCTTGCCTTATGCAATCTGCAACAATTGAGGAGGAAGATGAGGGAGTGAGACAATGTTCCGAATTATTGGCAGTACTTGATAAATATTTGTCCAGTGATGGAATATTCAAGGAGTTGGGAACAAATGAAACTCCAACCTCAGTGGTAAAGAAGGAAGCCAACAAGATTGAGCTAAAGCCACTACCATCCCATCTAAGGTATGCCTATCTTGAAGACTCTGAATCTTTTCCTGTTATTATTAACAATTCCTTGAATGATGAAGAGGAAAACAAGCTATTAGGACTTCTTCGGACTCATAAAATGGCAATTGGATGGACAATGGCGGACATCAAAGGGATTAGTGATAACTGTATTTTATATAGTTATTTTCACTTATTTTATTAATTATAATTGCTATGTTCTTGATGTTTTTAGTTAATTTTAGTTTAATAAATTAGGATTTACTTTTTTTTTTCTTAAACAACGATTATTTTGGATAAAATCAGAGAGATACAATTTTAGTACTCGACAAACTATAGTAACAAATCCTCGTGGGATCGATACTTTACTTACTAATCATATTACTTGTGACCGTGTATACTTGCACGAGTTCGTGTGTTGAAAAACACACAACAATTGTTACTATAATAACCCTTTTTTTTCGATATATCCTTCTACATTTACTAACAATTGTCACATGTTAGTGAGATAAGAACAATAGGTATATCTACACATATATATTTTTTTAGATAGGCTTTTGAAATGAGAAAAATATATATGTAAACTTTGAAGCTCAAAAGGGGTATACTATGGATAATGTATGTCAAGGTAGATAGAAAGGCTCAAACGATCCAAAGATGGCCTAAATCATTTTCTTAGTTAAATGTTATCTATAATTTCGCCTCGAGAGAAAATCAAACAAATTCTAAAAACAGTGACACCACAAAAATCAATCGAATTTCATACTCACATAAACCTTCTCTAAATTATCATAGCAACTCAAAAATCAAGACAGGTGCTCATGAATATTTATTCTTGTAAAAGCGAAACATACGTAAAAATTATTCATCACTTAGACAATATTCAAATTTTTCAAAGAATTATGCATCATTTAAATCGAAGAAATAAAAATAAATCACTATTCATAGCAAAATATCTTCAATCAACCAAACAAACAAAAAAAAATTTCACAAGCAATAACATCCAGAAAGTATTTCAATTAGGTTCAATACATCCACCACCCCCAAACTTAATATACACATTGTCCTCAATGTGTGAAAGTTAAAGAACATATGAGATGGGATTAAAGAAACTTCCTGGTTTGTTTGATTGGTTAAGCCAAAATTGCTTCATTACCTCCAATTTGCACCTACGAAAAAAAAAATACATAACATAATATAAAAAGAAATACATGCGAAAAGAAAAAAAAATAATAATAATAATAAAAATAAACACATGGGTTGCCTCCCAAGAAGCGCTTGATTTATAGTCTTCTGCTTGACTTCTCAATTTGTTTTTCTTATTGTAAGTTAAGATTTGTGTGTAACAAAATCTCAACTTACGAGAAAATTGAAAAATAAATTAAGCAAGAAACAAGAACCATAAATTTTTTTTTTGTTTTTTTTTTCTTTTTGTGAGTTAAGATTTGTGTGTCAAACAAAATCTCAACTTACGAGAAAATTAAAAAAAAATAAATAAAAAAATAAAATAAAATAAGCAAATAATTTTTTTTTTCTTTTTGTGAGTTAAGATTTGTGTGACAAACAAAATCTCAACTCAAGAGAAAATTGCAAATTAAAATAAACAACAAACAATAAGCATAAATAAAAAAAATAAAAAATAAAATATTATTTTTCTTGTTGTGAGTTAAGATTTGTGTGTTAAACAAAATCTCAACCCACAAGAAAATTGAAAAATAAAATAAACCAACAATAAACAAATAAACAATTTATTTTTCTTTTTGTGAGTTAAGATTTGTGTGTCAAACAAAATCTCAACCCACGAGAAAATTGAAAAATAAAATAAAACAACAAATATTTTTTTTTTCTTTTTGTAAGTTAAAATTTGTGTGTCAAACAAAATCTCAACTTACGAGAAAATTTTTAAAATAAAATAAACAAGAATAATAAGCATAATTTTTTTATTAGTTTTAAAAATTTTTTTTTAATTAAAATCAGATTGATTGGTATTAATATCAACAATGAAAATAGTAAAACAAATCCCCGGCAATGGCGCCAAAAACTTGTTGTGAGTTTTTCAACACATGAACTCGTGCAAGTATACACGGTCACAAGTAATATGATTAGTAAGTAAAGTATCGATCCCACGAGGATTTGTTACTATATTTTGTAGAGTACTAAAATTGTATCTCTCTGATTTTATCCAAAAAAATCGTTGGTTAATAAAAAAGTAAAATAAGAAAATAAAAGAAATCTAGGATTGCAATTTTTCACCAAACTAATCCACTCAAATCATGTTATTTTCTTTTGATTTATATTTTTTAGTACATTTAATTCGTCAACCGAAAACTTCTTTTTTTATTATTCATACATCTCTTTCGAGCTCCGTATAAACACACCTCGTTAAATCAATTCACTATATCTCTATGAGAATTAAATTTAATAAGATTCATTAAGTTCTAAGTTTTCAAATGGCCACACATACAATTAGGGTATATTTCTATCCTTCATCATACATGTCATTCTATTTACGAGCAATACACACACAAATGCCTTTCTCAAGTTTATTCATGTGCCACGGATCGTTTTGATAAGATTCGTAAATAATCAAAAAGCATTAAGAACAAAATAGAACGAACAAATCGAACGTCTTATAAATCTATCAAAAATAATTAAAATCAAAGCTTCTTCAATTTAGATCAAATGCAACCCTAGAAAAATTAAATTACTTCATAAAATTAAAATAAAAAATTACAACAACTACAGAAAAATAAGAAGAAGCAGAAATAAAATTAAAACATCTCAATATGAAAATATTTGGCACACACAGAACACAACAAAAGCCAAAAATGGCTTCTGCGTGTTCCGCAGCCAACACACAAACACAATAAAAATTACAAACTAAAAAAAACTAAAACACTCTAAAAACTTTCGAAAACTAAAACTAAAACTCTACTCCAAAAACTTTTCTACAACTAAAAACTATCTCCTATTTATAACAAAAAAATACATCAATAAAATATTAAATTTAAATCGACGCGAGGGGGACAAAAAAGTGTGGCGAAAATAATAAATTACACGCGTGGGGGACAAAAATTGTATCGAAAATGGGATCGAGGGACGCTGCGCGTTTCTGTTTTAATTCTCTTCCACGCTGCCACGTGTCGCGTTCTGATTCGCGGACACAATTAGTGGGACACGTGGCAGCATCTCATTCGTTGAAGGGAATGGGCGCACGCAGACTTGTCGCACGGGATTGGGGCGCGCGCAACGTTGCGCAACGGCTATAACGCATGTGAGATTCTGTGCTTTTGCGTTCACCGATATGTGCCACGCGTCCGCTGATGATTCGTTCAAGGGAAAATTGGGACACGTGGAAGACTTTAATTGGCTGCGGGGACGATTGCACGTGGTTCAGCCGCACAGAACAACGCCCTTTGGCAGACGTGTAACCGACACGTGGGTCCCATCCTGCACGCCGGCCTGCGCGGCAGGTGGGACCCACTGGCACACCGAGCTGTGTGAAAAATAGTGACCTGCACCCACTCTCGTTGGTCGGGTGTGCTAATGACGCGCAAATCTGGCCGTTGCCTTTTTGATCGGACGGTCCACGTTTCGCGCGTGTAGATTGGCGCGTAGCTTCTTCTCACCTGCGCAGAAAAATAAACTTTATTAATTCCATTTTTACCCACAAATATATTTCAAATTATATTTTAAACTTTGATTAATTGCAATACAGCCCTTTTGTAATTTAAATTAAATTTTAAACTTTTAATAATTGAAATTAAGCCCAATTTTAATTTAAATTATAGTTTCAACTTTTATAAATTGCAATTAATAATACTTTTATTTGAAATTATATTTATGGACAAAAATTTACCATTAAGGGCATTTTCGATACATTTTACTTAATTTTCTTAAAATTTAGAAAAAACAGTAAATCCTAATTTATTAAACTAAAATTAACTAAAAACATCAAGAACATAGCAATTATAATTAATAAAATAGGTGAAAATAACTATATAAAATACAGTTATCAATTAGCAACTCTGTTTGCATGCATAAAATCTTGATGAATGAGGATTACAAGCCCACAATTCAGCCACAAAGGCGCTTAAACCCAACAATGCAAGAAGTGGTCAAGGCTGAGGTGATTAAGCTTTTGGATGCCGGGGTAATTTATCTGATTTCAGATAGTGCTTGGGTAAGCCCAATTCATTGTGTACCAAAGAAAGGAGGAATCATAGTTGTAGAAAATGAAAACAATGAGCTTATTCCAACAAGGATAGTGACTGGGTAGAGAGTGTGTATTGATTATCGAAAGTTGATCGACGCCACCCGAAAAGATCATTTTCCTTTGCCATTTATTGATCAGATGTGGGAAAGATTGGCTGGACATGCTTATTATTGTTTTCTTGATGGATATTCGGGGTACAACCAAATTGCAATTGCACCAGAGGATCAAGAGAAGACAACATTTACATGCCCTTATGGTACTTTTTCATACAGAAGGATGCCATTCGGTTTATGTAATGCACCTGTAACTTTCCAAAGATGCATGATAGCAATTTTCTCTGATATGGTCGAAAAGTTTATTGAGGTTTTTATGGATGATTTTTCTGTTTTTGGCCATTCTTTTGATAATTGCTTGCATAATCTCTCTTTAGTCTTGCAGCGTTGTAAAGACACAAATTTAGTGCTAAATTGGGAGAAATGTCACTTCATGGTTCAAGAAGGAATTGTTCTTGGCCATCGGATTTCAACAAAAGGAATAGAAGTAGACCGTGCAAAGGTGGAAGTGATCGAAAAATTACCACCTCCAATAGTTGTAAAGGGCGTTAGAAGTTTCTTGGGACATGCTGGATTTTATAGAAGATTTATTAAAGATTTTTCAAAAATAACAAAACCTCTTTGCAGTTTGTTAGTTAAAAATGCACAGTTTGATTTTCTCCTGATTGTTTCCAAGCTTTTAACCTTTTGAAGGAGAAGCTCACTTCGGCCCCTATAATTTGTGCACCAGATTGGAGTCTTCCATTTGAGGTAATGTGTGATGCTAGTGACTATGCTATAGGTGCTGTTTTGGGCCAAAGGAAGAATAAGTTGCTGCATGTGATTTATTATGCAAGCAGGACATTGACAGATGCACAACTTAATTATGCGACAATTGAGAAAGAGCTTTTGGCAGTAGTGTTTGCATTTGATAAGTTTAGATCTTACTTAATTGGGTCTAAAATCATTGTTTATACTGATCATTCTGCTCTTAAGTATTTTCTAGCCAAGAAAGATGTCAAACCGCAATTACTAAGATGGATTCTTCTCTTGCAAGAATTTGACTTAGAAATACGGGACAAAAAAGGGATCGAAAATTTGGTTGCTGACCATTTTTCCAGGTTGGAGGAAGATTACCTTGAGGTTGAAGACCAAATTAATGAGACATTTCCTGATGAGCAATTTCTTACTATCTGAACGGCTCCATGGTTTGCTGATTATGCAAATTATTTGGTCAAGAAAATTTTACCTCCTAACTTGTCTTATCAACAAAAAAGGAAATTCTTTTTTGATTTGAAACATTATTTTTGGGATGAACCTTACTTGTATAAACATTGTGCAAATCAAATTATTAAAAGATGTGTGCCGGAGGAAGAAATGGAAAGCATTCTTCGTCATTGCCATTCGAAGGAAGTTGGAGGACATTTTGGTAGAACAAAAACTGCAGCAAAAATTTGGCAATCTGGATTCTATTGGCCTTCATTGTTTAAAGATGCTTTCAAGTTTGTTTCAATGTGTGATGATTTCCAAAGGAGCAGAAATATTTCACGGAGACATGAAATGCCCTTAAATAATATTTTGATAATTGATTTATTTGGTGTTTGGGGTATTGATTTTATGGGGCCTTTTCCTTCATCTCATTCTAATAAATACATTCTTGTTGGTGTAGATTATGTCTCTAAATGGGTGGAAGCAATTGCCTTGCCTACCAATGACGCTAGGGTTGTGATCAATTTTCTCAAGAAGAACATATTTTCCAGATTTGGCACACCTAGAGCAATTATAAGTGATGGAGGTAAGCATTTTTGCAATAACCAATTGGAGGCTTTGTTGCAAAAATATGGAGTAACACACCGAATAGCAACACCTTACCATCCTCAAACTAGTGGACAAGTTGAAGTGTCAAACCGAGAGTTGAAGAGGATCCTTGAAAAGACCATAAATAACTCACGCAAGGATTGGTCAAGGAAACTAGATGATGCACTTTGGGCCTATAGGATAGCTTTCAAGAAACCTATCGGCATGTCTCCATACCGATTGGTGTATGGAAAAGCTTGTCACCTGCCAGTTGAATTGGAACATCGGGCATATTGGGCAATTAAAATTCTGAATTTTGATCTTAAGGTAGCAGGTGAAAAGAGGGTGTTGCAATTGAATGAGATGGATGAAATGAGGAATGATGCTTATGAGAATACCCAAATATGCGAGGAAAAGACGAAGGTTTGGCATGATAAGCACATTTTCAGGCGAAACTTTGAGGTGGGACAGAAATTTTTGCTTTATAATTCTCGTCTCAGACGTTTTCCAGGAAAGCTAAAATCTCGTTGGTCAGGACCTTTTCTAGTAACCAAGGCGTTTCCTTATGGAGTAGTTGAGATCAGTCATGAAACAAAGGGAACTTTCAAGGTGAATGGACAATGGTTGAAGCCATATTTTGATGGAGAATTCAGCAAGCATAAATATTCTCTAGAGTTACAATAATCGCAGTAAAGAATGACAGAAAGTCTAGCTAATGACTATAACTTAAAGCGCTTAATGGGAGTCAACCCATCAGGTAAAAAAAAAAATTTACGTTCACCGCCGGCAAATAGGAGATCTCGTTGTTCTTTCTTACATTGAGGACAATGTAAGGTTTTGGTTGGGGGTGCAGTAAACGGTAAATATTTTCTTCGCTTCATTTTAGTAGTTTTGTTTGTGTGTTTATTTATGTTTAATTTTGATTTTCCATTTATTTTTCTGCATTTTGACTTAATTTCTTTTATTTCTTTATTGTCTTATTTTTATTTTTATTTTTTCATTTGTATTTTACTTATTTTAATTTGCATGTTGATGATAATAATGTGATTGTGATAACAAGTAGCTTTTAGAAGACATTAAATTTTGCTTCGGTTTAAAGATAATTTCAAATGTTGATTTTAACTAGTTGGTGACTATTTTGGTATGTGGTATGATTTGGTTGATTAGTCTAAATGCTTAGAGAAGTCTTATGTGCCAATTTTTCATGGACATTTTTGTGATCTCAACAAACTCTAGAACTCATTTGAAAACCTCTTGAGGCGAAATAATTTGGAATTGCACTGTTTAGGATATGATGTAGGCCATTTTTGGATCGATTGTGCCATTTTAAGCCTACCTTGTTATCCTTATATCACTAGTTACCTCTTTGAGCCCATTTAAATATATTGTTAGCCTTACTTTTCTTTCTTTTTGCCTTTTGTAACCTACCTTTTATTGAGCCAAATATATATATATATATATATATATATATATATATATATATAATTCCTACCTTATTTGTTAAGAGCACTTAATTTTGAACACAAACTTTTCAAGAGAAATTGGAGAAATCTTTCACATATATTGGAAGAAATTGGTTGGGGGTTATGTCTTTCAAGAGCAATTGGAGTAAGGATGAAAAAAAAATTCCACATATATGGGAAGAACGTAGTTGGCTTTTCAAGAGCAATTGGAGTAAGGATGGAATAAAAAATAAAAATAAAAAATAAAAAATAAAAAAGAAGAAATCCTTCACATTTTAGTAAATAAAATAGTGTTAGTGATGGATGTACTAAGGTGAAAGATTGAGGAAGAACTTTGTCTATCTTTGGAAAAATGGGTTATGATCGGAAGAAACAATTTGGGTTAAATGGTGTTACTCTTTTACTTAATTGGTTGTGATTAATGTAATAAGTGCTCTTATTTGTATTTTGACACTTCCCGTTCTTTCTTAACCAAATACCTAAGCCTAACATTACAAGCCTCATAATGTCCTATTGATCCAAAGTGGTGTATTTTCCTTCATTAGTGGAGAGAGGTTTGAAAAGTGAGCCTATGGAGTTTGAGATTTCACCTTTTTGTTTGTGGATGTTATGCATAATATTATCCGGGAATTATGGCTATTGGTTTGTGGTTTGATGGATGTTTAAGAGTCAATAACAAAAGTGAAATTGGCATTTGAGATTTCTTAAAGCTTAGGTGACATTTAATTATTCTGTGTTGTGTGTTATTTACAATTTTTGAGACATTTGTGCAAATTAATTTTTTTGTTCCAAAATTGCCCCCAAAATCCTAGATCTATATATACAATATTATGGAGAAAGAGGAGCATGGCAGAGAGAGCAGATTTGAGTCATTTTTGGAGGAGAAAAGGCAATTTTGGAGAGAAAGTTTGGAGAAACTTGAAGGATCATCACCATTGTTGCTACCAAGTCTTCATCTTCAAGAATTTTTCATCTCTTCTCCTTAGCTTTTATTTTCTACATTTTATTTAGATTTGTTATTCATGGATTCAATTGAGATAATGTTTGTTCTTATTTATATTATGAACTAATTCGTTTTTGCTAAGGCTATGATGTAGTTGAATCAAGAAAATCTGATTTCTTTTGTTATTGTTATATGAGTTCATTGTTTTCAAGTTGAGTATTTATTTCCATGCTTAATGCTTTTAAATTTCTGGCCAAGATTTAGATGATTTGTTGTATTATATTGAGATCGAGAGGAGATGTGTAATGAATGCTTCTTGTGATAAATATCGTATGTTGAATGCAAGTGTGAGAACTAATGCATGATGTATGTGGTTATTCTAGAAATTCCATAAATCATAATGTGCTTGTTTGTGATTAAATCTTCATAGAAATATAGTTGGTTTTCATAGATAATTAATTCTAATATAACTCGAGAGAGAGTATTAGGCAAATTTGGGTTTTTCAATCATCACTTTTAGCTTTGATTCTCATATAACATGACTTGAAATCGGATTGAATTGATTTAGCGAAATCAAATGCCTTCGCGTTTTTAATTATTTGTGAACAACATTAAATTTTGTTATTTGCGTTTAGTTTTAAGTTAATTTGCTTCTTAAACAATTTCAACAACTCGGTTTTCAAATAAAATTAAGATTAGTCAATTTCGGTACTTAGTAACGCCATTCCTTGTGGGTTCGATATTCGTACTTTTGTACACTTTATTACTTGAACGATTCGTACACTTGCGAAAATAAGCATCATTATTCTAGAAATTCCATAAATCGTAATGTGCTTGTTTGTGATTAAATCTTCATAGAAATATAGTTGGTTTTCATAGATAAGTAATTCTAATATAACTCGAGAGAGAGTATTAGGTAAATTTGGGTTTTTCAACCATCACTTTTAGCTTTGATTCTCATATAACATGACTTGAAATCAAATTGAATTGATTTAGCGAAATCAAATGGCTTAGCGTTTTTAATCATTTGTGAACAACATTTAATTGTGTTATTTGCGTTTATTTTTAAGTTAATTTGCTTCTTAAACAATTTCAAAAATTGGGTTTTCAAATAACATTAGGATTAGTCAATTTCGGTACTTAGTAATGCCATTCCTTGTGGGTTCGATATCCGTACTTTTGTACACTTTATTACTTGAACGATTCGTACACTTGGGAAAATACGCATCAGGAGTTGATAAGACTTTATTCATTAAAAAGAGTAGTGACGAGATCTTTATTGCTCAAATTTATGTGGATGACATAGTTTTTGGATCCACATCTAGTATACTAGTGGATGATTTTGTGCATGTTATGACAAATGAATTTGAAATGTCCTTGGTTTGCAAATCAAACAATCTCGTGATAATATATTTATTTCTCAAACCAAGTACGTATGTAACCTTATTAAAAGGTTTGTTCTTGAAACTAGCAAGCCATTATGGACTCCTTTAGGTACCAACACAAAAATTACAAAGGACACTCAAGGTAAAAGTGTTGATCAAACCCTTTATAGGAGTATGATAGGTAGTTTACTTTACCTCACTACAAGTAGGCCTGATATATGTTTTAGTGTTGGTGTGTGTGCCCATTATCAAGCTGACCATAAGGAATCACACTTACAGAATGTAAAGAGAATCATTAGGTATATCTCAGGAATAAGTAATTTTGGTTTATATTTTAGTATTGACACTACTTATGAAGTAAGTGGCTTTACAGATGCCGATTGGGCAGGCAACTATGATGATAGGAAGAGCACATCAAGTGGTTGTTTCTACATTGGAAACAACTTAGTATCATGGTACAGTAAAAAGCAGAACTCTATCTCACTCTCTACAGTTGAAGCGGAATACATTGTTGTAGGAAGCTCTTGCACACAAATGTTTTGGATGAAAAACATACTCAAGGACTACGGTTAACCACAAGGTATGATGCCCTTATATTGTGATAACTCTAGTGCTATATGTATTTCTAAGAACCCAATTCAACATTCTAGAACTAAGCACATTGACATTAGGCATCACTTTATTTGAGAATTAGTTGAAGAGAAAATAGTGACACTTGAGTTTGTACCTAGACTAGAGACAATTAGCTGATATATTCACTAAAGCCATAGACACTCAAAGATTTGAGTATCTCAGAAGTGACTTGGGAATTTCTCCCTCAAATTGAATTTCAAATTTTATTACAAAAAAAAAGTAGCATCCTTGTCTGGCCAACATGGTATTAGACTTATTAAATACTTACATACATATAATCTCATTTTTAGTAACTCAACTCATTTTGTTATTTATTGTATAAATTATTATACAATTTTTACTTATGCACACACATATTCTTATACATGTGATGATCGATGTTGACATAAACTTCTTCACACACTCATGAACACACATATATGCCATGATTGAAGTTTATGAATTTTCTTGAAAGACTCTAGGATTTCAACTAATCTTGATTGTAAAATTGTGTTGAGTTCTACTTTTTCTTACTAAAATTTTAATGTATGGAGGCACCTAGTATTGAGAGGGCTACCTATTGTGATGTGTGAAGCTACCACAGTGAGCGGAGAGGGCTACCTCACAACTAGTGTGAAAGTCATCATACTAGGTTTATGGCTCGTGCAAAAAAAAAAAAAGAAGAAGAAGAAGAAGAAAGATTATGCAAAAAACAACTACTTATAAATCTTGTACATTGAATGCACAAAAAGAAAGAGCCAATAGAGTTTATAAAAGAAATATCATTTACCTCATATATATATAATAAAAGAAAAAAAAGTCCTCTTTTCATAGATATACTTTAATTTGTAAGATTGAAGACTTGATTATGGTTTTACATGATAGGTGATATTTTTTTCTTTTGAGTCTTTCTTGATAGGTCATAAATGAATTAATTGACATATTTGTGGAGTGCAAACATATATACTACTTTAAGTAAATGTTAATATGTCATTATATGCGCGAAGTGTGCATGTGTACCTCTTCTATTCTACTTATTTATTTATATGATAAATAATCAAAATTGGAGTTAAAAATGATGAGTTCTCAATTGGTTATGTGCTTGTTTGTAATTAAATGAGTTTAATACCTTATGTGGTTATTTATGAAAATTACAAAAAAAACATATATTTTTTTTCATTTATTACCTTTTTAATTGGTTTTTTTAAGTTATAGATTCATAAAACTTAGGGGGAGTTTACATCACATTGCACTTTTGCATTACTCTAATTTTACATTGCTTCATCTTTAAGAGGAATTTAGCTTCATTGTTTTGTCTAAAACTTTGTCCTTCTCGTATGTCAAAAATGGGGAGAGAATAATATGTTTTACTACCATATTTTTATCTTGTTATGCATATAGGGGGAGAACATATTTACTTACGCTTGATTTGTATGAATGCATACTACATGACTATTCTTTACACTTTGCTTAATTTTTATGTAAACTGAGTCTTTCAAGTCAAATTGTTGTATGCTTTGTTTATGTCATTTCATTTACTTTTAAGTTTGTAAAGTTGCAACGAAGATGGATTCACCGGACCATAGGATAGTTCCACTATGGAGTCTAGGAAATCATTGTATTTTCTCTTATTCCTATAAGTGTCATGTAGTGAGAGAGAGGTTTTGCCACACAAAAATGCCAAAGGGGGAGTTTGTAAGTATTATGAGTATTGGCTATTTTCGTGGACAAAATATTTACCTATAAACTAGTTTATAGGCCTACTATCAAGTCTATCAAGAAAAGTCGAACAAATGCTCGAGTTTCAAATAATCATACTTTAGGTATATCTTTTATAACTATGACACATAGGATTGTATTTATAAATTTGATAGTACATGCTCATAAATCTAAAATTATTTTTGGTGCTTAAATATTTTTTTATGTGTCTTAATATTTTTAAGATGTGGTTTAAAAATAATTCCATTTTATTAAGGCTTTGAATGGGCCTTGAATAATGAAGCCCAAAATATTTTAACTTTAATGCTAGTAGGTTATCATTATCACGTATATATATACATAGGGTTAGGGTTAAAAGGGTGTGCTGAAATAAAATTAGAGAAATGAGAAAAGAAAATCTGCAGCTACCGAACTAAAGAAAAAAAAACAAAGGAGCGCTAGAGCTGATGAATGCCAAAATACTAATATATATATATATATATATATAAAGCTATTCAACATATGCCAATGAGAATCAATGCTAGTAGGAATCAATACTAATATATATACATAAATAAGAATGGTATGCTTTTGATATAAATAAAGTTTTTTTAATATATATATATATATATATATATATATATATATATATATATAAATGTGGCGACTTTTATTTTAAAATCAAAGTAATTGAGG
Source organism: Hippophae gyantsensis (assembly GCA_030763125.1). Taxonomy (NCBI): domain Eukaryota; kingdom Viridiplantae; phylum Streptophyta; class Magnoliopsida; order Rosales; family Elaeagnaceae; genus Hippophae; species Hippophae gyantsensis. The sequence continues at coordinate 45,586,873 of CM061032.1, read as the reverse complement.
TGCAAAGAAAATTGATAACATATTGAAGGTATTTATTAATAAATTTGATTGGTATTTTTATCTTTATATAGCTTCTTCTAAATTATATTTTACATATTTAGATTAAATAATTTTATGTGTGATCATAATTATTTGATTTGATAATTAAATTTCAAAGAAGCTATTTTTGTTGAATTTATGCCTAATCTTTTTGCTCTAGAATTTGCTAGTTGATTTGATTTAAGTGACATATGTTTTTAATAATCTAGTTAGGATTATTCATTGTTAAATCCATTCAAGAACACACACGGGCACTTGTGTTTTTTTGCTAACTATTTTGCAGTTGATTTGTGAATGATCTGATTTGTGAGGAGATTATTGGAACGTTGGTCTGGAAACCGTTCATGCTAACATTGGAAACTGTGAAAACAAAGGAGGGGCTCGTAAGTAAAGTACATTGGGGTAGTATCCTAGAGAGGGTAGCATAAGACTGAGTTTGTGCTTGAACATTTGATTTTCATAGTGGAAAGTTAGGTGGTCCGGTGGACCGATAATTTTCCTCTTAGGTCATGGTTGTGGCCTAGGTTGTTTCCACCTAAAAATATCATGTGTTATTATTTTATTTCCGCACTTATTTTTACGCATGATTGCATGCCTGGCTGCTTTGTTTAGGTTATTAAATTATAAATTGGTAAAAATTAAAAATAACCTATTCACCCCCCCTCTAGGTTAATTAGGTCCATAATTTATAAACTTTCAATCTCCAAGCCTCATTCTCTTAGACATGATGTCCTTCAAAAATTTCACATAAGAAGGCATCTAGCCAAGTACATCTAAAAAGGGTATATTTATGTACAACTTTTTGAAGACATCTAGAAATTTTAAAAACTATGTATTTAACTTTTTCTTTTAGAGTCTATGAGGGAAGGAATAGTGGATTTGTAGAGGTTGTCCCTTTTTGGTTGAATTATTTCCTTTCTATTCTTGGATTTATAAATGTGACAATTGCAAGATTACCTTGAGGTTTTGAATTATGGCATGGGCAAGTTTCCCTATTTGAGTCTTTAAATTCCTAATTAAAGTCTCTTAAGTGGACACTTTGGTCATTTTTGACTGGATGAAGTCTTTCATCATCCTTATTAAATAATTTATATTATCATTAGTAGATGGCTCATTCTCTTAGTCTTGTGATTGTTGTGGTTGTTGAAAACCTGGTGGTGGAAATGATTGATGGTTAAATTGATTACTATCTTGATTATTGTTATTACTCCAAGAGAAATTTGGATGTTGTCTCCATCCTGGGTTATATGTGTTTGGGTATGGATTATTGTTTTAGTTCTCATTACCCATATAGTATGTTGATTCAGGATTATTTAGACAATTATCAAACAAATGAGGTTTACCACAAAAGACACAGGACACCCTTGAATTTTGGACTTGGTTTATACTCGCTAGTGAGTTTTGATCCTTCCAAATATGACACTTGATTTGTAAGTTCCTGACATCATTTACCTTATGCACTCTGGCTACTCTTCTTATGGTTATCATTCTATCTATTAGCCATTAATAATTATTGCTAGCCATTTTCTTAAGTAAACCATAAGCTTGATTATAAGATTTTGACTAGGAGAGCTCCATTATTGGATGCATCAAACAATGGTTCTTATTTGAGCATTGAGACCATGGTAGAGAGTCTCTATTTGGATCCAATAAGGGATAACATGGTAAGGATACTTTCTTAGTAATTCTTTGAATCTTTCTCATGCTTCATATAAAGATTCCCATTCCATTTGTTGATATGAGGTAATGCCATTTCTAAGTTAGCATTCTTTGTTGGTGGAAAATATTTCATCAAATATTTCTCTGTAAATCATTCCATATTATAATGGAATCAGGTGGCAAAGAGTTTATCCAAGCTTGAGCACGGTCTCTGATGAACAAAATCAACATCGGGTTAGCAATATCAGTTTTCCAAATACTTTTTTTTTATATTTGTAAAACTCTCGCAAGTACACAAATCATTTTGTAGAAAATGAAAAGTATACTCCCAAGATCAATCTAAATAAGAAATATATGTGGTTTTTAATTTATTATTCAAATTTTTTAAAAATAAATTAAATCCTAAACATCATGTCATTATATTTTAATTTTTTTTGTGTTTCCTAATCTAAAAACATAAAAAAAACAAACATAGATATGGATTCAATAAACAATTATGCAAATTTTTATCATTCATAAAAGTGGACTATTTATGGATATAATAATTAAGTTAATTATGTTTGCTCATATTATTTAGGTTATTAAATATATAAAATGATATATATATTGATTCTTTTTTTATATAAATATCACATTTGGTGTGGTTAAATATTCTTTGTTAATTAAACAAATTAATTAACACCTATAGGTGGGGTCGATAATTAATTTGGTTAATTAAATTAATTCGGTTAATTAAATTAATTATTTTTTTCTAATAGATTGAAAATTAATCATTTAAATGCCACCGTTGATGGGGTTAGACATTTTAAACTTTATTCAAGGTGTCTAAATTAAACATAAGAATTTAATTATACGAAACTAACTTTCAAGTTTTAAAACCATTACTGAAAATATGTTGTCAATACATCGAATAATATTTCTTATAAAAACTTTTGAAATAGAGTTTCACTCTAACTAGCAGACGATTATACCAACAAATAAAAGGACACAACTCTAAATCAAATCGAATAATTAAACCTTAAAATCTAATTTTCAAATTTATGTTTTTAATGAAAAATAATATATTTCTCTCTAACATCCTTAATATAAAATCTTGAATAAAAAAAATCAATTTTTTTTATAGAAATGTCTTACCTATTTAATATATCGCAAGCATAACAATGTTATTATTATATCATATTTTCAAATAGCCAACCATGTTAAATTTAATCAGAGACAAATTAAATATAACATATAAGAATAAAACTTAAAAATAATTGTAAAAAATTCAATTTAAAATTATACCTCAAAAGAATCCTTACATAACTTTGATGCTAATTTCGTTTTTGGAAATCCTCCAAAAGAATTTGCATTTCCGTTTATTGAATCAAAAATTAGAAATTTACAAAAGCAATTGGTTCTTCTCAAAAAGAGAAGAACTGTAAAACTAAAAAAAAGTAAACAAACTAAGAAAGCTTTCTAGAGAGAGAAAGCTAGAGAGAGAAAAAAAGAATTGAGAAATGTGAGATTTTGAGGGTTTTTAGGGATCTTGAGGGTTTATTTTTAAAATGGGGGAGAAAGACTTTTTATAGGTGAGAAAAATGCTAAAAAAAGTAGGAAATTAACTATATGAAAAATTGGTCTTGGATGTGTTTGGACAGGCTAGCATGTGTATGGAAGCGCTAGCACGCACGGTTGGCCACAACTGGGTGAGATTTGCAGTAGGACGGGTGCTAGCGCATGTGGGACTCATTGGATATGCTTGGCTCAATGTGGCATACTGACTGGACTCAGCATGGCGTGCACGAGCGCTGGCAAATTGGGGCATTTTTTACTATTTTGACCCATTTTGTTAAATTTTTCCATTTTTTTGACTTATCCTCATTTTGTTCTCAACATATTTGTGATGTATTGCCTATAGTATTTTTCTTCGAGTCTTTAAATTATTTTTGAATAAAAATACCTAAAAAACAATAAAAATACCTATGATTCCGAAAAGACAAATTAATATAAAAATATGATAAAATAATATAAATATAAATCTATTTAATCAATTAAAACACATTAAATCATGATAATTGTAGTGCTTTTTAAACACTTATCATAGCCCCCAACTAGCTTATAACTGGTCTCTTAGCAAGAGAAGCAGTAAAAATTAAAAATTAAACTATTCTAAATCATTTTCGTGGATTGACATGGTCGCATTTAGCGTATGCAACAATCCTTTAAACCCTTAGGTTGCCTTAGTAGATGAGTTTGAATCACGTGAGGGTTTTCAGTATTGATACCCATAAACCTTGAACAAAATGTAAGAAATAACAAAAATATAAACTTATCAAAAACTAAAATTATAACAAAACAAAAACTAAATAAAATAAATATTAACTTAAAAATAAAATAAAATAAAACCTAAAAATGTCTCATGCTTTTTAATATCCTTTAATATCATAATTAAAATCTAAAGCATAAGTTATTTTCAACTTCTTAAGCAATCATAGTTTATAATAATAATTAGATGAAAATTATTTTCATAATTCAATTCAAAAATGTTTCAATTTAAATTTACCCAATTCGAGTGTCAAAAATTTGAATTCGCTTTGACTTTATCCTTGCAAGTCAATGCTCTTAATTCATTAAATCCAATGGGTTCAAGCACTCATACTAAGGCATATGTGAATAGAATTTATGTTTAGAAATGAACCAATAACTTTGCATACTTATAAAAAAAGAAAGGCTCAAAATAGTGCATAACTTTCATCTTATAAAAGAATCGAATGTATAAATTATAAAGATATCAAATGTATTATTTTCATGCATCAATCAAACTCATTAAACAAAAATTTCAAGATATATGCCTTTTAGAAGTGTAGGAAAAATAAATGCAATGACTTCTAGGGGAATTCTTTCCTATATTTCTTTTGTACTAACCAACTCTCACAACTATTTAAGGCTAAAAAGGTTATTGTATATAGATTATACTATATATTCTTTATCCCTCTATTTTTTCAAAGAAAAATTCTTCAACATATTTTTTTTAGAAAGTGGACCCATGTATAGATTGTACATTTTTGTTGGATTTTGGTGAGTGCTTAATTTTGTGGCCTTTTTGTTTGATTTTGGTTTAGGTAATTCCAGATATGTCTCTTTTTGCTAGAAGTCATGCATGAATGAGATAAAAGCATATACTATCAATTTCTACTTAAATAATTTAATCTAAGCAAATGAAAAAATATATATGACACTCTATTAAGATGGGCAAATTCATACATTTAATGTTAATACCTATAGAGAACATCTAAAATTTTGAAGAAATAGAATAAGTGTTTTGAGTAGAAAAAAGTATTTCACTCAAAATAAAGGAAATTAAGGTTCAAATAATATCTGACATGGGTAATCTCCTTTATTTGATTCATAAACACTGATTTAGGGTTCGATATTATTTTCACACTTCATTATGAAATACTATTTATGAAAAAAAACTAACTAATTACCATATACTCCATGATATGTTTTCAAAAATTAATCTAATAGTGCAAGAGACTTAACTCTTAACTTAAATTTGATTTAAAGAAATGATAAATTTTTGTGATAAAATTTTTAAAACTGATCCTAAAATTCTAAAAATTACTAAACCATACTAAGAAAATAAAAGCAAACATAATAAAAATGAAAATGTGAAAATAAAATTTTTTAAAAGTTTTAAATTTTTTGAAATTAAGCATTGTAACTTTTAACCACCCCACACCTAGAACTTATATTGTCCTCAATGTAACAATTATATATTAAAGATAAAGAGAAAAGAGAAGAAAATTTACCAATTTCTTGAGAATGTGCAAGTAGTGATGGAGAAATGCAGGTATATCCATTCTGTTCATCATTAAAGTTCACATAGACAAATCAATGTGAACTTCTAACATCTCAACAAATATTTTTAGTTTTAACAATTCTAAAATTGTTCACAATGAATTAAACTAAAATAAATAAAAGAAAATTACCTAAAATGATGGGTTGCCTTGCATCCAGTGCTTACTTTAACGTCTTAGCAAGACGTAACTGGGGGGATTTCATTTTAAGTAAATCCATTGTCCCTACATCATTGAGTCAATCAAACCTACAGATAAGACAAGTTTGTCTACCTATAGTTTTTAAGTCATGCCTTATGGATTTTCAAAATTTTATTTACTTAAAACTAGGGACATGATTGTTGGTTTTAGATAAATCACTTCTAGGTGCAAGTCAAATAACTAAGGCATCAAAACACATTTTACCTAGATCTACCAAAGCAACTACCTCCTTTTATCACAGATTATGATTAAGAACTTTGAAATTTTGGAGATAGCTTCAGATTTTTTTTAAATCAATTTTTTTATAGAAATGTTTTATCTATTTAATATTTTGCAAACATAACAACATTATTATTATATCATATTTTTAAACAGCTAGCAATGTTAAATTTAATCACAAATTTGCATTTCCGTTTATTAAATCAAAAACTAGAATCCTTACAGAACTTTGATACTAATTCTATTTCTATAAAATCTCCAAACGAATTTGCATTTCCGTTTATTAAATCAAAAACTAGAAATTTACAAAATCATAAATAATTCTTCTAAAAAGAAAAGAAATTTAAAACTAACAAAACATTAAAATTTAAGAAATATTTCTATAGAAATAAAGCTAGAAATATAGAAAGAAAAGAGTAAAGAAATGTGAGATTTGGGGGATTTTCAGGGATCTTGAGGGATGATTTTTACAATAAGGAAGAGAGACCTTTTATAGGTGAGAAAAGGCTAAAAAAGTGAAAAAATATATCTCAAAAATTGGTCTTGGATGCGTTTAGATAGGTTGGTATGCATGTGGGGGCGTGGTTAAATTAATATTTTTTAGAAAAGAAAATAATTAAATAAATTAAAGTTTAAATTTTTTTTTGAACTCAAAATAAATAAAAAAAATCACAATTATTTACAGCACAAAAAGTATTCAAAACTAAGAATTATATACAGCACAAAAATTATTCAAGGTGTTCAAATTAAACCTAAGAATTTAATTATATGAGTATTAACTTTCAAATTTTAAAACTATTATTGAAAATATGTTATCAATACATTTTTGAAAAATAGTTCACCAACCCCTAACCAGCTTCATGCTAGTCCCTTAGCAAGAGAAGCTGTAAAAACTAAAATAAAATTTAAAAATTAAACTATCCTAAATCACTTTCGTGAATTAACACGGTTGTATTTAGCGTATGCAACAATCCTTTAAACCCCTAGGTTGCCTTAGTGGACGAGTTTGAATTTCGTAAGGGTTTTCAATAATGATACCCACAAACATTGAACTAAATGTAACAACTAAAAACAAATAACAAAAAAAAAAAAATCAAAAACTAAAATTATAACAAAATAAAATCAAAAATTAAATTAAAAATTAAATTAAATAAAACTATAAAACAAAACATAAAAATGTCTTATGCTTTTTAATCTTCTTTAAGATCATAATTAAAATCTAAAGCATAAGTTATTGTCAACTTCTTAAACTGTCATAGTTTATAATAATAATTAGTTGAAAATCATTTTCATACTTCATTTCAATAATGTTTCAATTTAAATTTACCTAATTTTAGGGTCAGAAATTCGAGTTCACTTCGACTCGATCCTTACAAGTCAATACTCTCAAAACATTGAATCTTATGTGTTCAAGCACTCATACTAAGGCATATGCAAATAGTGTTTATGTTTAGAAATGAACTAATAAGTTTGCATACTTATAAAAGAAGAAAGGCTCAAAATAGTGCATAACTTTGATCTCATGATAGAAATCAAATGTATAAATTATAAAGATATCATATATATTATTTTCATATATATTATTTTCAAGATATATGCCTTTTTGAAGTGTAGGAAAAATAAATGCAATGACTTATAGGGGAACTATTTCCTATATTTCTTTTATACTAACCAACTCTCATAACTATTTAAGGCTAAAAGGTCATAGTATGTAGATACAATATATATTTTTTATCTCTCTATATTTTTTAAAAGACTTTTCAACATATTATTTTTAAAGAGTGGACTCATGTACAGATTGTACATTTTTGTAGGATTTTGGTGAGTAGTTAATTTTGTGACTTTTCTGTTTGATTTTGGTTTAGGTAATCCAAGATATGTCTCGTTTTTGTAGAAGTCATGCATGAATGAGATAAAGGCATATACGATCAATTTCTACTTAAATCATTTAATCTAAGCAAATGAAAAAAAATATATACGACACTTTATTAAGATGAGAAAATTCATGCATTCAATACTAATGGCTATAGAGATCATTTAAAATTTTGAGGAAATAGAATAAGTGTTTCACTCAGAATAAAGGACATTAAGGCTCAAATAATATCTCACAAGGGTAGTCTTTACTATTTGCTTCATAAACACTGATTTTGGATTCATTATAATTTTCACACTTTATCATGAAATACTACTTATTACAAAAACTAAATAATTACCATATACACCATGATATGTTTTCAAAAATTAATCTAAAAGTACAAAATATTTAACTATTTACTTAAATTTAATTTAAAGAAATGATAAATTATTGTGAGAATATTTTTAAACCTAATCCTTAAATTCTAAAAATTACTTAGCCACACAAAGAAAATAAAAGCAAACACAATAAAAATGAAAATGTGAACATAAAAGTTTTTAAAAGTGTTAATTTTTTTGAAATTAAGCATTGTAACTTTTAACCACCCGGAACCTAGAACTTATATTATCCTCAATGTAACAATTATAAATTAAAGATAAAAAGAAAAGAAAAGAAAAGAAAAGTTAACAATTTCCTGAGAATGTGCAAGTAATGATGGAGAAATGCAAGTGCATCCATCATGTTCATCATTAAAATCCACACAGATAGATCGTTGTGAACTTCTAACATCTCAACAAATATTTTTAGTTTGAACAATTCTAAAATTTTTCACATGCAACTAAACTAAAATAAATAAAGCAAATAAAAGAAAATTACCTAAAATGATGGGTTTTCTCTCATCCGACGCTTAGTTTAACGTCTTAGCAAGACGTAACTTGAGAGATTTTATTTTAAGTAAACTCAATGTCCCCACATCATTGAGTCAATCAAACCGATAGTTAGGATAAGTTTGTCTACCTATAGTTTTTAAGTAATAGCTTATAGATTTTCAAAATTTTATTTACTTAAAACTATGGACATAATTTTGAGTTTTAGATAAATCATTTCTTGGTGCAAGTCAAATAACTAAGACATCAAAACACATTTGTACCTAGATCTAACAAAGCAACTACCTCCTTTTAACACATTTTAATTAAAATCTTTCAAATTTTAGAGATTACTTCAAAAAAAATTTGAAATTAAAATAAAAATACAAGTTAAAAATTAATTAATTTTTTTATTAAAAAAACAAATTAAAAATTAAAAAAAATTAAAAAATTAAAAATTAAATGAATTTTTTTTAATTTTTAATTTTTTTAAAACTAATCTAACACTAAGTATTAAAATAAATACTAAACAATAAATATAAAAATTAAGTAAAACAAACAAACAAAAGCAAAAAATAAAAGAAAAATAAAAATAAATAAAAGAAAAAATAAAGTAAAATAAAAGTAAAGTTAGTAAAATAAAATAAAATAAAATAGTTATACATATTTTACAATATATATAATACAAACAACTTTTATACAAATTTTGATAAATATAAATCATATAATAAAAATTACAAATAAATATACATGATTAAATTATACAGAATAAATATTTATAATACACTCTATCTAATATATAATACAAATATATTTTATACAAATAAATATACGCTTAAATTGTATAGAATATAATACACTATATCCAATATATAATACAAACAAATTTTTATAAATGTTATATCATACAATATTTACAAATTAGTACAAAAAAAATTATATAATAAATTAAAGGAATAACCTTAGTTAAGAATTAAGTTAATATTTTTTTAAATAAACAAAATTGTATAATATTTATTATTATTATTATTTATTTATTTGTTAGAACTCATTATTTAAATAAATAAATAATTTTTAAAAAAATTAAAAATGAAATGAAATAAATAATCTAAGTTCAAAATAAAATTAAAATTGCTCACTTTTTTTATTTATTTATTAACAAAATTAAAATTAAAAATTAAATTTTTTTGGCGTCATTGTCGAGAAAAGAATAGCGTTTTTAATTTATTTATCAAAATTTTGATTTTTTTGTGTTTCCTTAATCTAAAAACATAAAAAATAAACAAACACATATATAGATTCAATAAATAATTATGCAAATTTTTGTTATTCATAACAGTGGAGTATATATGGATATAATAATTATGTTTATTATGCTTGCTCATATTATTTAGGTTATTAAAGATATAAATTGATATTTATTGATCTTTTCTTTTTTATATAAATGCCACCTTAGGTGGGATTAGACATTTTAAACTTTATTCAAGTTGTCTAAATTAAACCAAAGAATTTAATTATCCGAATACTAACTTTAAAGTTTTAAAATCATTACTGAAAATATGTGTTTAATACATTTTTGAATAATAATTCTTATAAAACAAGTTTGAAATAGAGTTTCACTCAAACTATCGGGCGATTGTACCAACAAATAAAATGTCACTACTCTAAATCAGATCGGATAATTAAACCTTAAAATCTAATTTTTAGATTTAAGTTTGTAATGAAAAATAATATATTTCTCTCTAACATCTTTAATATAAAATCTTGAATAAAAAAATAAATTTATTTTATAGAAATATTTTACCTATTTAATATTTCGCAAGCATAACAACGTTATTATTATACCATATTTTCAAACAGTCAACTTTGTTAAATTTAATCACAAAAACATTAAATATAACATATAAGAATAAAACATAAAATTAACTATAAAGAATTCATTTTAAAATTATACGTCAAAAGAATCCTTATAGAACTTTAATGCTAATTCCATTTTTGAAAAACCTCCAAACAAATTTGCATTTATGTTTATTGAATCAAAAACTAGAAATTGACAAAAGCATAACTAGTTCTTCTCAAAAAGAGAAGAAATTTAAAACTAAAAAAAACTAGGAAAGCTTTCTAAAGAGAGAAAGAGAAGAGGTAAAAAAATGTGAGATTTGAGGGATTTTTAGGGATCCTGAAGGATGAATTTTAAAATGGAGAAGATGGTCCTTTTATAGGTGAGGAAAAGGATAAAAAAGTGTGAAAATATCACAAAATTTAATCTTAGATGCGTTTGGACAGGTTGGCACCCGTATGGAGGCCCTAGTGCGTGGTTGGGTGCAGATGGGAGATATTTACGGCAAGACAGGTACTAGCACATGTAGGTGGGCAAGGGACTTAGTGGATACATGTGGCTTGGCACGATGGGCAGGCTAGACTCGGTCTGGCCCGCGTGGGTACCGGCGGATTGGGGCATTTTTGACCGTTTTGACCCATTTTGTCCAATTTTTTCATTTCTTTTTTATTTTTCATCATTTTTTTCTCAACATATTTGTGATGTATTGCCTCCAGTATTTTCTTCGAGTCTTTCAATTATTTTTGAACAAAAATACGTGAAAAATAATAAAAATACCCGTGATTCCCAAAAGATAAATTTATACAAAAATATGATAAAATCATACAAATATAAATCGATATAATCAATTAAAATACATTAAATTATGGTAATTTTAGTACTTTTTAAACACTCATCAGTCTCAAAAAGTGTAAAGGAACAGTCTAAGCCTAAATGCCTCTTTGGTAACATCACTGAACTTAAATGAATCTCCAACTTCAATAAACAATCTGAGATGTAAATAAGGATCCTTTTTTGGTAATCCTCTAAATTGTCCAACCATTTGTTACATTTGAAAGATCAATGGCTTTAGTTCAAATCGATTAGCTTGAATTTTTGGCATTGTAATACTTGGATTTAGCCATTCCAACATAGGTAATGTGCATGCATTCATAACTCTGTCTCTATCATCTGTTAAAGGTATTTGGTTGTTCAAATTTAACTCATTATTGTTTATTTATAATGGATGAGCCATATTTTCTACTTGGGTGACAACTTTTTGTTTTCTTATTGATCTTAAAATACACTCAATTTGGGATCTAAAGGCAAAATTTCTCTCTTACAAACTATACTCATGTAATAGAGCCAATTATGTTACTAATACCACTAAATGTGATGTCAAAAAAATTTAAAAATATATAACTAAATTAATAAATTAAAATTAAAATTACGAAAATATGCAACGACACTAAAAACTTGATTGCTCAAATTTTGTGCAATGGGTACGCAAGTATGCATGTTGAAAACAAGCAATATAATGATTAGAAAATATTGTTCCTATCAAGATTATTATAACCTAATTTTAAAACTAAAAACATAAAGATCAATTTATTGTGTTTTGAGAAAGCAAAATTAAAAGAACTAAAGTAAATAGAAAATAATTAATTAACTCAAAATTATCAACTAAGAAGATATATAAGAAAATATCTAGGAGTAATTAATCTCCCAATTTTCTAAGCATGTGAATTACTAAAATTCCCTCAATACAATTAACAATCAATTACATGATCAATTAAATCTAACCTAGTATGTATTTCTTTCTCAAGTATCCTACACACTATATAATAATTAGTCTAATCACACTCTCATGTCAATTAAATTACATACTACTCATTAAGTTCATAAATTATGAAATACATACATAAGAATCATGCATCTTTGCCTAGAAACTATGCATGTTATTTAATTAAGACAAACAACTAAATAATTATCTTAAATCTATTTAATTTCCTCTATTGATCAATTGTGGCTAAACAATTAACAGCATGAAAACAAAATTAAAGAGTAAAATTAATTGGAAATCATAATTGGGGTAAAAGTATTAGATCATTAATGTAGAAAATTGGATTCGTGAGACCATTAGATTAATAAATGAGCTAGACATAATTGAATTCATAAATATCAAATTTTTCAATAAAAAAGACATACAAATTAATAAATAAAGGAGAAAAAGAATAAATACAATCAATCTCTTGAATTGTAGCACCAATATCCTCTTGAATCTCCACCAAATTTTATCTCCTATTGAACTTCTCTCTCTTCTTGGTACCAAAAACTGCTAAAGAATTTGCAAAAAAAGGCTCTCTATTTTCTGCTGATATTAGGGGGTTAAATTAGGTTTAGGTAGGATCTAGACCATTAGATCACCTGCAGATCAAAGTTAAGATTAAAAGGGAAATTAAATAGAATTGGCCAATTAGATCATAACATGTGGCAAGTAAGCAACACAAAACCAATCAGCTAGTGGCACATGGTTGGGTAGAATTATGCTGGCCAATGCGAGCTAAGTCAATGATACGTGGCACTCTAGGACTTGTTGATCTAGATTGTGGGGTGCTCTAGTGGAATGAATGGGAAAATCCTATGATGACACATTTCATGTTCATTGACTGCTCTACAATACTTGGAGTCAAAACTATGGTGACACATGGAAAAGACTATATCAGCTACTCCAATTGGATCCTCTTCTTTTGCATGGCATCCACATGGAAATGATTACATTAGCTGGTACACATGGCACGACTCGATTGGCTTCTCTTTACTTTCATGGCATCCATGTTTCCTATTCTGATTGGTCCTATATTAAAATATTCATAAAAAGTCCAAAAAATTCCAGGAAAATATATCTTCATCCTCTTTTACTAGAAAATTCATATTTTAATATTTTTAATCCTTAAAGTACTACTTATTGAATAAGATGAACAAATATTAAGCAAAAGAGTGCACCGATGACTCTACTCTTATAGAATCGTCACAACCCCAAACTTAACTATTTGCTTGCTCTCAAGTAAAGCCAAGTCTAACTAGATAAAATGACATGGCAGTATATTGATAATATATCACTACTACAAAAATGGGCTTTAAAGTCGGTTTTTAACCGTCTTTAAATTGAGTGACTTAAAATGTAAAGTCAACCGACTTTACATTTTAGGATTTTTTATTCTCATTTTTCACTCCACCTTGTATTCAATATATATAGCATAAAAAGACCAAAATATAAATAATAATACAAATAATTAAAAATTTAAATATAATTAATTACTCGATAATTAAATTTATTACAAAAAAAATAATTTATATACAATACATATATAGTTAACTTAAATTACAAATAAAATAATTTCGTCAAAGTGTAATTGGATTGTGCAAGCAAGCTTGGTTGGCTTAGAATCACCAGCATTATGACAAGAAAACTGGACAAAAAACACTGGGTTCATATAACAATTCATTCCCCTACATACGTGAGCACATAAATATCCATCAAACAAGCAGTCTAAGCTTTACAGACATACGAATGGAGAAATTAAATCATTATAAATATTACCATAAAAAAGAGATTACCACAATGACATCCGAGTGATATAACCCTTCAAACTCATATTAACACTTTATTAATCTATAAATATGAAGTTATCTGGAATCTCTACTGGTATTTTTAATTCTATAATGAGCTCTAAATATGAAATCAAGTGTAACTCATATTTTGTTACTTGGCTTGTGTGAGTTTTAGTGCCCTTAAACGTTTAGAACAATTTTGTAATACGTTTATGGGAACCAAACTCATACAAGCCAAGTAACAAAATATGAGTTACACTTGATTTCATATTTAAAGCTCATTATAGCATTAAAAATACCAGCAAAGATTCCAGATAACTTCATATTTATAAACAAATGATTAATAAAGTCCTTATATGATGTTGTCATAAGGAAAGTAGGGAAGAGAGATGAGATGAAGTTTGGGCCAAAAACAGGTCCATCAAACAATGCATGCCTCTAAATACATGAGCACATAACCATCCCTCAAACAAGGGAATTCAGACACAAGAATAGAGAAATTAAATCATTAAAAAAGTTACCGTTATGTTGTCATATGTTATTCAAGATCATCATAATCTTCTCCTGATTCTTCTTGTGATGATATAATTTGAACCATGTGTTCTGCCCATTCCTCTCGTAAATCATCAAACATTTGTTGGTCGTATCCCATCTTGTTCCAACCAAAGAACTACATGTATTTAAAATCAAAATAAGAATGTAATTTCATGTATTTACAAAAAATAACTCAAATATATTTAAAAACATTTGTATATAGGTAAAAGATATTACCACATCATCAATTGAAATTTTGATATTTGTGATGATTTCACTCATAAACTTCATGACATAATAACCACACATGACTCCATTATTTTGTTGTGGAACCTACAAAAAACAAGTGTACATGATTTTCCATATTTGAACATCTTTATTATTCAATTGTAAAATTAATAAAATTATTAATATTCGCTTGTACATACCATAACTTTTGTCCATATAAGCTTATGAGATTTTTTAAAGGCAATGCCCCTAAACTTGTTCCACAACTTCCATGCCCTATCAAGGTTTAAAATGGTTAGTTTTTTATTAAATATTACAAAAAATAATAGAAGAAACCAATATCTAACTATAACTCTCACATTTCAACAACTGCTTTTGTATCTTTACTCAGTTCTATAGAAGCTAAGTCACAGTACCAAGCATGATTATTGAACAGATCAATGATTACCAACATCCAATGATCTTGGCCTTGTTCAAACCTTAGTGTCCAAGGGATTATCAACTTTTTATTTCTGTTAAGCGTTAATGCCCTATCACGTAATTGTTTAGCTCTGATGCTAACATCCTTCTCTTGATATTGATTGACATATGAAGAATCATAGAACATTGCTAAATGTGATGAGTGGTTATGTTGAAGTCGATAATAACAAGCCTTATATAAAAAAGGATTTCAATAAGTAATTAGATAATATAAATATAATTATATATGTTCTACATAAATGAAAGAAATTAAATAGATTGAGGACTCACCTTGTCCACACTTGAATTATACTTAAATCAATCATTTGATATTCAAATAGTTGCAATATGCACTCGATCGATATATAATTTTGGCCGAGGTCTACACCATAAATTCCTATAGGAAGTGGCACAATCCATCCATAATTTATGCTAGATGCCCTCCCAACAATAGTCATCAAAGTGGCAAGATTTCTACTGAAGTTTAAAGCATAAGCATAAGTATACTTTTTCGAAGGCTTCTTTTTGAATGACTTGGTGTGCGATGATTGGCCACTAGACATAGATTTAGCACAAGATACTTGCTTTATCTCTCTTAAATGTGCTACATTTAAGAGTTCTGGTATAATAGACTAAAAAAAGTATTATGTATGTTAGTAACAATAAAAGATATAATAAAATAATAGTAGTAAATAAGTGTTATCTTTTAAGTTAAAAAATAGTACCACGTCAAAATTTAAAACAACTTGAATCGACGGCCAAGCCACATACTATCCAATCGCCTCTTGGACTTTGGTAGCATTAGAAGGCATAGGTAGTGGAAAATCATGAAGTAATGATTGATCAATTACTATTCACCAATGATTAGGTAAATATTGATTATGAATAATCCGATCATCGCTCAATTGATGTACCATTCCAATAGCAACAAAATCCGCTGACAAAGGATATTTCAACAAACATTTCATATTCTGTAAAACAATTTAAGTGTTATATATAAAAAATAAAACATAAAATAAGAATTACAAATAATAGATTATATACACCAGAAATTAAAATCTTACCACCTATGATTCATCAAATAGAGGAGAACTCTCATGTGCGGTAGCTATTGGATGTACATTCTCACCAAAACGTTCGACGTGGTTTGATTAATGGTAAGAATGTGCAGATTTCATTGGAGAAAATGAACCATGGCCACTACTTGATTGCATATGCATTCTTGGCATATAGGGAGGACCAATAGGATGACTATATCCCATACTAGATATAGTTTGAGTGCCATGAGATTGCGTGGGTGGCATGCCTAGCATGGATGGTGGCATGCCTAGCATGGATGGTTGCATGCTTGGCCAATATGGCATGCCATGGTTGTAGAATGATGCCATGCCTGATATGTGTTGAGATTGATATTCTTTTAGAGTGGAAATCTTACTTAACATTGAGGCCTTAAAGGAGTTGAGTTATTCTTCAATTTTAGTGTACTTCTCCTTACTGACCGTCTGAGGCTTTTGTTTTGGAATGTTAAAATACTCCATATAACCATCATATTGGCTACCTCTCTTAACACTACCAGGATGGTCGCGTCTGAATGCATGATATAGAGCATCTCTCCCAGGCTCTTTGATTATTTCACCCCTGGATATGTTTTCTTGAATAGCTCTCTACAAATAATAAAGCACATAAACATATCATGCATTATTACATCAATTATTAAAAATCATTAAGACTTTGTATCAACCAAAATTACTAACCAACTTATTTAGTTGTTCTTCTCCTCGCTTAGACATCGGTCTTGACTTTTTCATTTTGGGAGTCTTTGTTTCTATGTACAATTTAGTTCGGGTAACAGGTCTACCCAATTCAGCTTCCTACATAAATTATGAAAAATTTATTAACCATGACATGAAATTAAATTAAGGAAAATAAATATAAAAATATTTATAAATTAACACAAATTAATAATACCATTCTATATCTAACTTCAGGATTTAAAGACCTCCTAGTACTATTAGGAAGAATGTTATGCATTTGTATATTCTGATGTTCTTCCCTAATAATTTGAAATTCATCTGAACGTCTATAATTCACGAAATCTTTCCAAACTTGAGGTGTAATCCAAGGGTGTCCTTCAGGGATTTTGTAGAGCTCTACCTCATCAAGTGGTTCCAAATATGGAAACACATAATTTCTTGCCAATCTAGAAGTCTTGTATTCCTTCCATGCCTTATTTGCAATCTTGTAACACTTGCTCTTCCAATTGTCATCGACTTTGTAACGATTCTGTAAAAACACACTACAAAAAATTAGATATAATACAAAAAAGATATAATATATGTACGTAATTGATTATAAAATATAAGAGACTTACACAAATGGTTATCCATATTTTGAACTTTTCTATATCGTCAACCTGAGACCAATCATTTATATTGATTGGTATACTGGACTTCACAAGTCGACCAATATAGGATTTCAATTGTTGGCTATTTTCCTCTATTGGATTACCAGGAGCATCAATTAGAACATGTATTCTATCATTTGGGTTAAGTGGAGCATCAGGTATATTCGCCCAACCCCTTCTTTTCAAATACCCCAATGGATCATTTAGATTTACAAGCTCTGTTACCCAAGGATCCATGAAATATCTGCAAATAATGAAGAAATATAAATTAATTGACAATTTTAGGAACATATATATATATATATATATATATATATATATATATATATATATATATATATATATATATATATATATATATATAAGAGTTATTACAATAATATAGAACATATGTTATATTTAATTAGGTTGTTGATCGTATACATACATTCCTTCATAATCACTTCGAGCCCATGAGAAAGAATCATCGTCATCAACTAGATCATCACATACATTAGGCAATTTATTTGAGAAATTACTAATATTGGTTAATGTATCAAGCATAGGGTCGTTATCTTCTAAAACATCACAATGGTAAAAATCTTTTTGTGGAGGCGTTAACACAACATACCATCTTGTGTCAATTTGATCGCTCACGTAAAATACTTGTTTTGATTGAAGTTAACAT
The DNA here is from genome assembly GCA_030763125.1 of Hippophae gyantsensis. Classification (NCBI taxonomy): domain Eukaryota; kingdom Viridiplantae; phylum Streptophyta; class Magnoliopsida; order Rosales; family Elaeagnaceae; genus Hippophae; species Hippophae gyantsensis. Next base: position 45,568,466 of record CM061032.1, on the reverse strand, counting down.
GAAAGGATCATCAGTGTGACTTATCTTGGATAAATTTACAAGGGTAAATCCAAAATCATCTATTTTATATCCAATATTGATAACATCTTCGACCCAATCACACAAGAAAACTGTTTCATGGATGACCTCATAATCCAATTCCCAAATCTCTTGTATTATACCATAATATGTTCTATCAGAAAGTACAAGATTACCATCTTTTGAACTGGAAAATTGCATAGTTTGTGCAACCATCTTCACACCTCTATTCTGATTTACTTGGACTTTGTCCCTAGCTTAAGTCGTAAACCTCGATCCATTTATTGTGAAAGTAGAAAATGATTTGACATCGAATTTTGGCCCATATGCAAGCCATTGTAAACTTTCTGATATTTTATGATTAGGTTTCTTGAGTTCATCTCGAATCTATGTATACAAAAACATGAAATGTTTTTAGAGCAAAGTTTTAAAAACATTGCATAGATCTAGGAACATACATGCATGAATTTTTGTTTGTGACACTTACATGGTTGCGAAACCAATTAATAAGCTCTCACTTATGTTCATCATACAAACATTTTTCTCCTCCTTTTTTTTATAACGAGGATCGATGTTCAATAAGTTTAAATGCATCCTGTAATGTAATTAAATATATATGAAGTATATATCATCATTAATAGTTAAATAAAAAATGATTTTTGCATAAATGGAAAGGTTGAGCATCACTTACTCTATGTACGGTTGTGCCTCATTATTATTTACCAAAATGATTCGGTGTGCTTTTTCCCATCAAGTGCGATCAATAAACAATTTCTTACTTCCATCAAGCATAGGGTTACCTACTTAGATCATGTGATGTTCTAAGAACAACTTGTGCGTAGGATTCCCAATTTTAGTGGAACCACTAAAGTATTCAGAACAAAACTCAATGGCCTCTTTAGCAATGTAGCATTCCACTATGCATCCTTCAGGTCGATTTCTATTATTTACATATCCTTTAAGGACTTTCATATATCTCTCAAAAGGATACACACAATTGAACCTCTCAAACTAAATGAACACATAAGTGAATCATTATATTGAAGAAAGAAGGAGGAAAATATTTTTCAATTAGACACAAAGTCTCTACAACATCTTTCTGTAAAGAATTTAACTTGCCAATTGATATAGATTTCTTGCATATTGTATTGAATAATGAACAAAGCCGAATTATTAATAATCGAACATGTTTTGGAAGAATTGATCTAATAGCAACTGGTAATAATTGTTGCATTAAGTTATGACAGTAATGTGATTTCAATCCATAAAGTTTCTTATTGGTGATAGACACAAAATTTCTTAAGTTGGATGAATAACCATCAGGAACTTTCACACTCTCCAAAAATTTACAAAACACATCCTTTTCTTTTGTTGACATTGTATATGATGCTGGTGGCAAGTATGTTCGATTCTTATCATTTTCCACCCTTGGTGCCAATTCAGGTTGTATGCCTAGTTTCTTTAAATCCAGTCTTACTTTAATTACATCCTTTGTTTTTCCAAGTATATTAAGTAAAGTACCAATCAAGCTCTCACGTACATTTTTCTCAATGTGCATGACATCTAAGATGTGACGAATGTGTAGGTCTTTCCAATAAGGTAATCCCAAAATATTGATTTTTTATTCCAACAACCATGGTAAGTTGGTTCAAACTCTTTTTCATTTCCACCCATTTCCTTAGTTGACCTATTTCGTTTCCCTACCTTAGTGAGTTTTTTTTCATCTTTCCATATGGTTTGAATGTCATACCATTCAATTGCCTTAATATCTCAACACCTCACAAAGGTCAGGTTGTATGATCATGATCTTCTACACCATCGAACGATTTCTTTTGGTATCTAAACTTGTGTCTCGATGGCAAAAATCTTCTATGTATTCTATAAGACATTTTTCGTCCGTGAACAAGAAAAGTTACAGAAGTTCCATCACTACATACAGGGCATCCCTTGCAACTTTTTGTTGCATGTCCTGATAAGTTTCCATAGGCAGGAAAATTATTTATTGTCCATAAAAGGACCCCTTTCAAGTTAAAGTATTCTTATTTATGTGCATCATAAACATTTACACCATCATTCCACAATGTCTTTAAATCATCTATCAGAGGCTGCAAATATACATCAATATCAACACCGGGTTGTTTCGGTCCTAAGATCAATAATGTTAACATCATGAATTTTATTTTCATACATAACCAGGGAGGAAGGTTGTATGTTACCATAATTACTAGCCAACAACTATTTCTACTACTAAGGGAACTATGTGGATTAATTCCATCAGCAGTAATGGCAAGACGAAGATTGCGCTGATTAGATGAAAATTGAGGAGATAAATTATCTACTACTTTCCAATTTGGAGAATCACAAGGATATCTTTTTACTTTTGAACAACCTTTGAAAGTGAGGAATCGGAGGAAAGTACCAAAGAACCTTTGCAGGCATGCCTTTCTTATGTGTTGTCTCATTTGTACCATGCTTCTACCTCGATTCTTTACGCATCACACAATCATCTAATGTCTCATATTATTTTCTATAAAGAATATAATCATTTGGACAAGCATGAATCTTATGATATTCCATGCCAAATCGACTAAGAGATTTCTTCACTTCATAAGCTAAAGATGGCAATTCAATACCCTCAAGAAACATATCGACTAGTAGATTTAGTAATTCTCTAAATCCCTTGTCAGAAAAACCATGTTTTGCCTTCATATTGTACAAATGAACCAATCCCAACATTTTAGTGTATTTTTTGCATTTTGGATACAATGGTTTTTCGGCAGCATGAAACATATTTTCTATCTGTACATTATGATAAGATGTATGTAATCCACTCACAATCTTATTTATCTCTTCTCCATGAGTATTATCAATATTTTCTCCATGATAATAACAACATTTATAGCTCAAAAGAATACCACTACGGATGAGGTGATACTTAACTTTGTCAAATTCATGAAATCGCTCATTTTTACATTTAACACATAGGCATCGAATCATACTAGTTCCAATATTACTATTTCTACAAGCAAATTTCATGAAACTTTTAACTCCAGAAATGTAGTCCTGCTCAATTCTACACTTTGACATCTAAGATTTGTCCATTTTCTATTAATGACATTAATTAAACATATTAATTAATTATGTATCCAATGAAAATATTTCAAGTATTATTATATATAAATTAAGAGATGCTATAATTAAGAGATATGTTTTTTATACAAATAATATATATATATATATATATATATATATTAATAATCTTAAAAAAATAGCTATTAAATAAATAAATAGTTAAAAATTATAAAACAAACTTATAAATCATAATTTTTTAATATTTATTTATTGTCACTATTTTTACTTGAAAATTTTATTATTTTTATTTTTAAATAAATAATATATTTAAATAATTTTATGTTAGAATTAATTATTAAATTTTTTAAAATAATTTTATATTAAAATTTTATTTTATCTCGTATTTTATCCATTTTAATTATTTAATTTAAAAAAATATTATTTTAATAATAATAATTTATTTTATTTTATAAAAAAAATTAGAAAACTACTCTTTAAACAAAACTCGTAGTTTTTATAAAATGAATTCTTTAATTATGTTATTTTCAACTAAAACATGCCAACCCCGGCCATGACTAAAAAATTATACAATTAAATCTTAAAAATTCCAAATAATAAGTATTACTTTAAATTTTTAAAATTAAATATATCTTTTTTAAAAATAAAACACAATTATTTTAAATTATAAAAATAAAATACTTCAATCGCTATACCAGTATCCACTATTCCTTTAAAGTTGCAATATAGTAATAGAAAAGTCATAATAATATTGCAATTTTCATAGAACAATTGAACAGTCACTCGTTTCAATGTATATATTATTTCCACCGAAAATAAGTCAAACATATAATAACAAGTATAATACAAAACATACATAAAAAATTTATACAAAAAATAAAGCAAACTGAATAATAAGTATAAAATTAATAAAAATACTTACAAGAGTAAATGAAGTGACTAAATGAAGGAAATGAAGAAGAAATGGGTGTTTTGTAAGTGAAAATATGTGAAAAAATGGGTATAAAATATTTGAGTATTTTGCTCAAAAAAATAAGGGATCTGAAATATAATGAGAAGAGGAATATAACCCACAAAATGGCGTTGGAAATGATGGTTGGAAGTGGCCAGAAATTGAGAAAGAGTATGGGTGAGCTCGGTTTTGCGAGAAGGGGGAAGATAATTGAATTTTTTTTGAGATTCTACGGTGAAGAAGATAGCAAAACGGTAATATTATGTGGCTAGCGTCAGTTTACCACGTGAACCGATACTATCCACATGGAGATAGCGTAAGTTGATGGGGCGAACCAACGCTACACACGTGGCTAGTGTCGGTTGACGGGGCGAACCGATGCTAGCCACGCAATTTAAAATTTTTTTGTTTTGTCAATTATTATTTTATTTAAACTCTTATATATATATGTACTATAGAAAAAGAAAAAAAATAATTTTAAAATAATATCCAAAACAAACACACAAAATTAAATAATGATATATTATAGGTACATATATAAAATCCAAAAAAATACACAAAATTATATAGTTTCAAAAACCAATTGTCTAAAAAAAAAGAAAAAAATTATACTCTATATATATATCCAAATTAAATTTTAAAGAGTCAAATAAAATAATAATTGACCTAAAAAAACATTGTACCAAAAAAAAAATTTCAATTGTAAACTGCATGCATTTTTTAATTTAAAAAATACACGTATGATGCAGCGTCGGTTCGCCACGTCAACCTACATGGATAGCATCGGTTCTACACCGAACCGACTTTAAATTCATTATAAGTCAGTTTATATATATATTAGTACATGCATATTTAGTGAAAACTATCCCCTCAAAAGTCATGCAATTTCCATTACAAGTAGATCCACATATCCATAAATTAACGTTCCATCAATATAAGGGTATGCAAGGTTTTTCACAAGTTGATTCGTGTGTGCATTGCACATGATATCACCCAATGCACTTATTAAACCATCCTATATGAGGATTCTAATCAATTAAATCTTAGAACAAATTTCATAAGTCTATTTTTCATATCCCTCTATAATAATGTAAATATACACTTAACTAAAGATCAATAAGGGCTTTACATGCTTGTAATGTAAGGCTTAGATAGAGGTAGATAAATCAAGACATTTAGGCCCTTTTTACACTTTTGCTTTCGTTTATTCATCATGTAATATTTAACTGTAATTGAACTTTTACTTGCTTTTTTTTTAGTGCACCTATCTTATCATTCTTTTCATACTCTTTTGTTTCACATTGATAGGAGTCAAATTATTGCATTTTTGTTATGATTTAAAGGTTGATATTTGTGTGAAAATTGTGTTTTATTTTATTATTTAATCCACAAATGTCATTTCACGGGTATTTCATGTTTAAAGTGCAATTGCAGGTAAAATCATAATTATGGAGAAGTTTGGGACAAATTTCAATGACCGGGATTGAGTGCAAATAAAAAGAAAATAAAATTTCAAAATTTGGAAGTTCGCCGCCGGCGAAAACCTTACTGAGAAAATGTTGAAAATCATGCAGGGAGCACGGATTTTGGCAAAGCAATCTCGCCATCGGCCAAATCAATCTCGCCGCCGGCCAAGTACATCTCGCCGCCGGCCAAGTACATCTCGCCGCGGCCAAGTGCATCTCGCCGCCGTCCACAATAATCCCCCCGCCGGCGAGATTTAGCAGAACTGAAATCGTAAGTTTTCCAGAAATCTTGCCGTGGCTAGAATAACTTCGCCGCTGGCGAGTTTCGTTCGAAAACACTTTTTTATGCTGTTTTGTTCCAAAATTGCCCTCCAAAACCCTAGATCTATATATACATTATGATGGAGAAGGAGGGGACGGTAGAGAGGGGAATTCAAAGACATTTTTGGAGGAGAGAAAGAAATTTTGGAGAAACTTGAACGATCTTCACCATTGATGCTACCAAGTCTTCATCTTCTAGAGTTTTTCATCTCTTCTCCTTAGTTTTTATATTCTGCAATTTATTCAGTTTTATTATTAATGGATTCAATTGAAATAATGGTTGTTCGTATTTCCGTTATGAACTAATTCATTTTTGCTAAGGCTATGATGTAGTTAAATCAAGGAAATCTGATTTCTTTTGTTATGGTTATATGAATTCATTGTTTTCAAGTCGAGTATTTATTTCCATGCTTAATGCTTTTAAATTTCTGATTAAGATTTAGATGATTTGTTGCATTATATTGAGACCGAGAGGAGATGTGTAATGAATGCTTCTTGTGATAAATACCGTATGTTGAATGCGAGTTTGACACCTAATGCATGATGTATGTGGTTATTCCAGAAATTCCATAAATCGTAATGTGCTTATTTGTGATTAAATCTTCATAGAAATATAGTTGGTTTTCATAGATAAGTAATTCTAATATAACTTGAGAAAGAGTATTAGATAAGTTTGGGTTTTTCAACCATCACTTTTAGCTTTGATTCTCATATAACATGACTTGAAATTGGATTGAATTGATTTAGCGAAATCAAATGCCTTAGCGTTTTTAATCATTAGTGAACAACATTTAATTTTGTTATTTGCGTTTAGTTTTATGTTAATTTTCTTTTTAAACAATTTCAACAATTCAGTTTTCAAATAAAATTAGGGTTAGTCAATTTCGGTACTTAGTAACGCCATTCCTTGTGGGTTCGATATCCGTACTTTTGTACACTTTATTACTTGAACGATTCGTACACTTGCGAAAATAAGCATCAAGTTTTTGGCGCCGTTGCCGGGGAATGGTTTGATTTTATTAATATCGATACTACCTAATCTTAGTTTTAATTTGAAGTTAATTTGCTTTATCTTTCTTTCATTTTTAATTTTGTTTATTTTGCTGTTTTATTTTATTTATCATAAAAAAAGTAACTTTGTGTTGTTTTTGTGTTAGTTGATTTTCTGGTTGTAGGATTTTTGTATGAGACGTACAAGAAGCCTTAACCTTCTTCCATTTGATCCGGAGATTTATAGAACATATAGGCGTCTAAACCGAGAGTGAAGACGTTCAACCTGAGTTCCTAATAGACAATCAACCATGGATCCACCATTTGTTGAGGGAGGTGGAAATCGTAGAGCTTTGAGGGATTATGTTGTGCCTAATGTTGCTGGAACTATTTCGGGTATAAGGAGGCCAACTATTCAAGCCAATAACTTTGAGATAAAGCCATCCTTTATCCAAATGGTTCAATCAAATCAGTTTGGGGGAATGTCAAAAGATGATCCAAATGCACATATTTCTTACTTTCTGGAGGTGTGTGATCTTTACAAGATAAATGGTGTGTCCGAAGATGCTGTAAGATTGAGGGTTTTTCCTTTTTCACTTCGGGATAAAGCCAAGGAGTGGCTAAACTCATTACCACCAGGATCAATTACAACATGGAATGAATTGGTTCAGAAATTCTTGTCCAAGTTCTTTCCTCCTGCTAAGACGGCAAAATTGAGGAATGAAATCACATCTTTTACACAGTATGACCAAGAATCATTGTATGAATCTTGGGAAAGATTCAAAGAAATGTTGAGGAAGTTCCCACATCATGGTATACCAATTTGGCTACAAGTCTCTACATTTTATAATGGGTTGGTTTCAAACTATCGTGCAATGATTGATCTTTGTCAGAATGGAGGATCTTTGATGGGAAAACACAGGAGGATGCTCATGAGTTGTTAGAGGTTATGGCGTAAAACAACAATCAGTGGCATTCAGAGCGGGTAATTGCAAAAAGACCAGCAGTAGTGCATGAAATTGATTCAGTGAATGCTTTGTCGGCTCAAGTTGCTGTTCTTTCAAGAAAGATGGATTCTTTGTCCTCCAAATTTGAATCCAAACCAACTGCACAATGTGATTTATGTGGTGGAAATCATGCTAGCATCGAGTGCTAAGTTGGAAATCCATTTGCTTCACCAAATGCTGAGCAAGCAAATTATGTTTCAAATTTCCAAAAACCTCAACATAACCCATACTCGAACACCTATAATCCAGGTTGGAGAAATCATCCAAATTTGCCATGGGGAAATAACTAAGGGGGATTCAAACCGTCATCATCTTCCTACCAACCCCAAGAGAAAAAACAAACAAATTTGGAAGAAATTTTAGGAAAGTTCATTGAGGAGACAAGAGCAAATTTCAGAAATCAAGAGGCAATCAACAGGGACATCCAAAACCAACTAGGGCAGCTTTCAAAGTAGATTGCAGAGAGGTCTCAAGGATCGCTGCCTAGTGACACAATAAATCCCACAGAACATGTAAAGGCTATCACATTGAGAAGTGGAAAAGAACTTGAGAATCAGAAGAAATCGGAGAAAAAGATGGAAGAATCTAAAGAAAAGCCATCAAGATCCCAAGATATTCAACCTTCCCCATATGCAAAATATGAGCCTCCTATCCCATATCCTCAAAGATTGAATAAGAAAAAGCTTGATAATCAATTTGATAAATTTTTGGATATTTTTAAGAAATTGCATATTAACATTCCTTTTGCAGAGATGTTGGAACAAATGCCCAAATATGCAAAATTCATGAAGGAAATCCTATCAAAGAAGAGGAGGCTGGGAGATAATGAAACTGTCATGCTAAATGAGGAGTGCGGTCAGTTCTTCAAAGAAAAGCGCCACGTAAATTGAAAGACCCAGGGAGTTTTACTATACCTTGTACTATAGGAAGTTGCAATTTTGATAAAGTCCTATGTGATTTAGGAGCAAGCATTAATTTGATGCCACTTTCTGTTTTCAGGAAACTAGGCCTGGGAGAAGTGAAGCCCACTTCAATATCTCTACAATTAGCGGATCGATCGGTGAAATATCCTCTAGGGGTAATTGAGGATGTTTTAATTAAAGTCGGCAAGTTTATTTTCCTTGTAGATTTCGTGGTGCTTGACATGGAGGAAGATAGAGAGATACCGTTGATATTGGGGAGACCGTTCCTTGCAACTAGAAGAACATTGATTGATGTTCAGCAAGGAAAGCTCATTCTACGGGTGCAAGATGAACAAGTAACTTTTGATGTTTTTGAAGAAATAAAATCTACAAGTGATGTACATTCTTGTTTTCAAATTAACACTCTTGACGGGTTAATCTCGGAAACTTTTGAGGAGATAACTCCATTGCTACCACTAGAAGCTGGCCTTGTGAAATCTGCAACAATTGAGGAGGAAAATGAGGGGACGAGACAATGTTCTGGATTACTGGCAACACCTAATGAATATTTATGCAGTGATGGAACATTTAAGGAGTTGGGAACAAATGAAACTCCAACCTCAGTGGTAAAGAATGGAGCCAACAAGATTGAGCTAAACCCAATGGCATCCCATCTAAAAAAAAAAAATTTCTTACGTTCACCACCGGCGAGGGCAGTTTCACCGTCGGCGAAAAGGAGATCTCTCTTCCCTTTCTTACATTGAGGACAATGTAAGGTTTTGGTTGGGGGTGCGGTAAATGGTAAATCTTTTCTCCCCTTCATTTTTAGTAGTTTTGTTTGTGTGTTTAGTTGTGTTTAATTTTGATTTTCCATTTATTTTTCTGCATTTTGATTTAATTTAATTTAATTTTATTTTATTTCTTTATTGTCTTATTTTATTATTATAATTGTTATTATTATTATTTTTATTTTATTTGCATTTTACTTGTTTTAATTTGCACGTTGATGATAATAATGTGATTGTGATAACAAGTAGCTGTTAGAAGACATTAAATTTTGCTTTGGTTTAAAGAGAATTTCAAATGTTGATTTTACCTAGTTGGCGACTCTTTTGGTATGTGGTATGATTTGGTTGATTAGTCTAAATGCTTAGAGAAGTCTTATGTGTGAATTTTGCATGGACATTTTTGTGATTTTAACAAACTCTAGAACTCATTTGAAAACCTCTTGAGGCGAAATAATTTGGAATTGCACTATGTAGGATATGATGTAGGCCATTTTTGGATCGATTGTGCCATTTTAAGCCTACCTTGTTATCTTTATATCACTAGTTACCTCTTTGAGCCTATTTAAATGTATTGTTAGCCTTACTTTTCTTTCTTTTTGCCTTCTATAACCTACCTTTTATTGAGCCAAATATATATATATATAATTCCTACCTTATTTGTTAAGAGCACTTAATTTTGAACACAAACTTTGCAAGAGCAATTGGAGAAATCTTCCACATATATTGGAAGAAATTGGTTGGGGATTATGTCCTTTCAAGAACAATTAGAGTAAGGGTGATGAAAAAAAAAATTTCATATATATTGGAAGAAAGTAGTTGGCTTTTCAAAGAGCAATTGAGTAAAAAAAAAAAGAGAAGAAAAAAAAAGAGAAAAAAAAGAGAAAAGAAAAAAAAAGAAGAAGAAAAAGAAGAAGAAGAAAGCCTTCACATTCTAGTAAATAAAAGAGTGTTAGTGATGGATGTACTAAGGTGAAAGATTGAGGAAAAACTTTGTTTATCTGTGGAAAAATGGGTTATGATCGGAAGAAACAATTTGGGTTAAATGGTGTTATTCTTTTACTTAATTGGTTGTGTTTAATCTAATAAGTGCCCTTATTTGTATTTTGACACTTCCCGTTCTTTCTTAACCAAATACCTAAGCCTAACATTACAAGCCTCATAAAGTCCTATTGATCCAAAGTGGTGTATTTTCCTTCATTAGTGGAGAGAGGTTTGAAAAGTGAGCCTATGGAGTTCGAGATTTCACCTTTTTGTTTGTGGATGTTATGCATAATATTATCCGGGCAGTATGGCTATTGGTTTGTGGTTTGATGGATGTTTAAGAGTCAATAATAAAAGTGAAATTGGCATTTGAGATTTCTTAAAGCTTAGGTGACATTTAATTATTCTATATGTTGGTGTTATTTACAATTTTTGAGACATTTGTGCAAATTATTTGTTATGTGATTTTATTGTTTTAAGTTAGGATATTTATAGGTAAGATGTTTGTGGGTGTCATCACTGGAAGCCCTCACGAGACTACAACTCGTCCTACTAGGGCCGCCTAGGGGTTTAAAGGCTTATTACATACGCTTAATGTAATGTTGTAAATAGAATAAATTTCCTTTGAATTTTTCTTTTAATGTCTCCTTTGAAATTATTCATAGATCGGTTTTCTTGCTAGAGTCTAGCAAGAAGCCGTTGAGGAGTTGTTGATAGGAGTCAAATTATTGCATTTTTGTTATGATTTAAAGGTTGATATTTGTGTGAAAATTGCGTTTTATTTTATTATTTAATCCACAAATGTCATTTCACGGGTATTCGTGTTTAAAGTGCAATTGCAGGTAAAATCATAATTATGGAGAAGTTTGGGACAAATTTCAATGACCGGGATTGAGTGCAAATAAAAAGAAAACAAAATTTCAAAATTTGGAAGTTCGCCGCCGGTAAGAATATTCCCGCCGCCGGCGAAAACCTTACTGAGAAAATGTTGAAAATCATGCAGGGAGCACGGATTTTGGCAAAGCAATCTCGCCGCCGGCCAAATCAATCTCGCCGCCGGCCAAATCAATCTCGCCGCCGGCCAAGTATTTGGTGGAACCGAAATCGTAAGTTTTCCAGAAATCTCGCCGCGGCGAGAATAACTTCGCCGCCGGCGAGTTTCGTTTGAAAACACTTTTTTATGCTGTTTTGTTCCAAAATTGCCCTCCAAAACCATAGATCTATATATACATTATGATGGAGAAGGAGGGGACGACAGAGAGGGGAATTCAAAGACATTTTTGGAGGAGAGAAAGAAATTTTGGAGAAACTTGAAGGATCTTCATCATTGATGCTACCAAGTCTTCATCTTCTAGAGTTTTTCATCTCTTCTCCTTAGTTTTTATATTCTGCAATTTATTCAGTTTTAATATTAATGGATTCAATTGAAATAATGGTTGTTCGTATTTCCGTTATGAACTAATTCGTTTTTGCTAAGGCTATGATGTAGTTAAATCAAGGAAATCTGATTTCTTTTGTTATGGTTATATGAATTCATTGTTTTCAAGTCGAGTATTTATTTCCATGCTTAATGCTTTTAAATTTCTGATTAAGATTTAGATGATTTGTTGCATTATATTGAGACCGAGAGGAGTTGTGTAATGAATGCTTCTTGTGATAAATACCGTATGTTGAATGCGAGTTTGACACCTAATGCATGATGTATGTGGTTATTCCAAAAATTCCATAAATCGTAATGTGCTTATTTGTGATTAAATCTTCATAGAAATATAGTTGGTTTTCATAGATAAGTAATTCTAATATAACTTGAGAAAGAGTATTAGATAAGTTTGGGTTTTTCAACCATCACTTTTAGCTTTGATTCTCATATAACATGACTTGAAATCGGATTGAATTGATTTAGCGAAATCAAATGCCTTAGCGTTTTTAATCATTAGTGAACAACATTTAATTTTGTTATTTGCGTTTAGTTTTATGTTAATTTTCTTTTTAAGCAATTTCAACAATTCAGTTTTCAAATAAAATTAGGGTTAGTCAATTTCGGTACTTAGTAACGCCATTCCTTGTGGATTCGATATCCGTACTTTTGTACACTTTATTACTTGAACGATTCGTACACTTGCGAAAATAAGCATCACACATCTTCTTGTAACTTCATAACACCTCCAAACTTATTTTTTCTTTTTCTTTTGAAATGGGTCATTGTGTTGTGAATTTTTTTTCAAGTAGGGTGCATTATAATTAACCTCACACTATATCATATCACATTATTTCATTTTATTTTTTTATAAGCTAAAGGTGCAAGGGTAACAATAATGCTTATTAGCTAGGTTTAACATGTAGCTCAAAAATATGAAAGGTTCTTAGTTGGGCTCAAATGGTTGACTAAAGATATTAACAAAACATGATAGGCATCATCAACTCGTATAACTTATCACAAATATTTTCTCAATAATAACACAAAAATCATTCATAAACATATGCATAAAAAATTGAATCAATCAATTCAAAACTAGTGAGCATATCAAATGATTAGGTTCATATGTTTCATATCAAATGATTGGGTTCATAAGTATCTTAATGAGCATGTTACATTCCTTATCCTAGTCATGACAACCAATTTTCATCATTAGGTTCATATGTTTCATATCAAATATGCATGCATTTTGTTTCCATATATGTATAGATTTCTACCAAAATCATGATTAAAACCATACTAAAAATAAAATATTCCTAAAAATTGAAAATGTGTTCTAAAAAATAAAGTAGAGAATGGAGTTCCCTCTCCCAAACTTAAATTGTACGTTGTCCCTAATATGCATGTACAAATATGAAAAAAAAGGAAAGAAAAATACCTTTGCCTTGGCACACCACATCTATCATTGAAATTGCTCAATCTTATTGTTCCATTGCTCTCCACATTGATTTACCTACAAAACATAAACAACAAAATATATGAGTAAAATAACATTGGGTTACCTCTTAACTAACGTCACATTTAACATCCTTGACTAGACAATCATATCAACTTCTAAGGTTCATCCTTATGTGTCCATTTACTATTGAAATTGCCCAAAAAGAGTCAACAGAGTAGTGGTGGTCAATGCAGGCTGAGTCAATGATAGGTGGCACTTTGCGATTGGATAATCTAGATTGCATGGTGCTCTAGTGGAACGAACCAGAAAATCTTGTTATGTTGAGTGACATGTTTGTTGACTACTCGGTAAAACTCGAAGGGAATGCTATGGTGACATATGGAAACATTTACGTCAGTTGATACATGTGAGAAATAAGTTAAAAATGCTATATGAAATGGCTGCCTTGCTGGCCTTATGATTTCTCTCTATTATATAAATTGTATAAAAGAATTCTATGCATGGAAAAAATATACATTCTGTCAAATATTAAGCTAATTAAAATAACCATAAATCAAGGAAACAAATATGGAAATAAATCTCAAAATAAATGGAAATAAATATGGATAATAAAGTTGTTCATTGATAGCCCCCCTCAAATTGATGAGGGTTGATCAATGAGCATCAATTTTCTACTTAGTAAGCAATGTCGATGATGGGTGAGAACCTTGGTGAAGATATTATCAATATGTAGTTCAGTTGAAATGTGTGGAAGAGTGATAATACGAGCTTCAAAAGCTTCATGAGTGATATGAATATCATTTGTATTATTGACGTGAAAAGGTGTAGGATCAATCTCAGAGAAGTCTAACTCAGTAAGCAAACCTAAAAGCCAAATAATTTAAGATGAAGAAAGTGGCATCATTTATTAGTCAGGGATGCAGCAATGTGTATAAACACAACTAGCCCATTTAGCATCGCTATAAACAACAATTTTTGATATAAATTGGGATCAATAAGTCACCTTTCTCTTTGCAAAGCATGACATTTAATTCCATGGGAGTATTGACTGAGGTAGCTTCCTACAGTCTAGCTATAGCAACCAAATCACTAGCTTACTTATGTTGATTTAATGAAATACTAGAGGGAATTTGATGCACCTCAAGACCAAGAAAATATGTGAAAAACCCAAGATCTTACATATGAAAGGATTTTGAGAGATCTTGAGTTGGATAAGTAAAGCAGAATCAGAACCAATGGTCACAATATCATCAATATAAATCAAAAGGACAACAATACTCATGTTTGATTTTTGAAGAAATAATGAAGTGTCATACTTGCTCTACTTGAAGGGAAATTTTAATAAAGTTGTTCAAAATTTATCAAACTAGGCCCACGAAGCTTATTTGAGACTATAAAGAGAGCGACGAAGTTTGCACACATTGGAGATTAGAGAGGGAAACAATTTCGTGGGTGGCTTTATATAAATACACTCTTTAAGATCTTCGTTAAGGAAAGCATTCTTAACAACCATCTGATGTAGTGGCCAATCATTGGAAGCAATAAGAGCTTGGATCGTTCAAACAATAGTCATCTTAGCCACAGGAGCAAATGTCTCCTCATAATTGACATCATAGTCTTGTTGTTCCCAAGCATAACAAGTTAAGCTTTATAATAATCCAAACTTTCATTAGAGCGAACCTTGACTAAGTAAACCCATTTGCAACCCAGATGAACTATAGTGTAAGGACAAGGTTCAATGTCCCACGTGTGATTGGTCTCTAGAGCGAAAATTTCTTCTTGCATAGCTTGTCACCAATAGTAATGATTGACAACATGTGAGTAGCATGTGGGAATATCAAAATTGGAAAATGTAGTAGTAAGAGCTGAAATAGAATTGACAAAAGAAAACTCATACCTATCTAAGGGTATAAACACTCGAGAAGAGCAACATACCAAAGGCTTTGAAGGTACTACAATTATCTAATTTCAGTGCATGTTAAGATCAGATATTGGGTGAGCCACCAGAAGAGATCATGGGCGAGAACTAACTTAAGGAAGATCTAAGAACTGTTTCTCAAATTAGGGGAGGATCATAGTAGAAGAAGAGGGCATAGATGACATAGAAAATAAATGTTGATTTTCAAAGAATATAACATTCCTATAAATATGTGTACGATGTAATGTAGCATTATAGCAAAAAAATCCCTTTTGACACACATTATATCATAAGAATGCACATCTAATAGATTGAGTAGATAATTTATGTCACTCATAAGGATAAAAATGGATAAAACATACACAACCAAAGATATGAAGATTGTCGTAACTAGGTTGCTTAGAAAACAAGAAAAAATAGGGAGACTCTATGTGTAAAACTTTGGTAGGTAAACAATTAATCATGTGAGTAGAAATTTTTAGAGCCTTAACCCAGAACATGGATGGAACAGAAGATTCTAACAAGAGAGTATGTACCATATCAAGAAGATGATGATTTTTGCGTTCGATTACTCCATTTTATTAAGGAGTAGTAGAAGATGAACGTTGATGGATAATACCTTTAGAAGCTAAGAATGCCTGAAACTCAGTAAACAAATATTCACCACTAGAATTTGTGTGTAGTGTCTTAATATTAGCAAAAAATTGATTTTTAGTATACGCTAAAAACTTAGTGAAAGTAGCAAAAACCTCAGATTTAGAGCAAAGAAAATAAACCCAAGTGAATTTGCTATGATCATCAATTAAAGTCATATAGTATTTAAATTTTTCATGTGAACTAACCAGGGAAGGTCCCTAAACATCACTGTGTATAAGATCAAAGTAGTGAGAAGCTCTAGTACCTTTCAAAGGAAATGAAAGAGTTTTGTTTTTACCAAGTTTACAAGAATCACACTCAAGAGATAAAGAAGAATACCAACAAAGCTTGAGTTCAATACATGAGATAAGATATGAGTATTGGGATGACCTAAATGATGATGACCTAAAAGACATTTTAGAAGAAACTATAGAAAGTGTTGGAATAAGTAAAAATAGTGGAAACAAGCGCAACACTTTAGGTCCTTTCACGATTGGCTCCCCCGTTACCTGATCCTACACAATACAACCATCACTAGAGAAATTAACAAATTAATTTTTATCAACTAATTGACCAATAGAAATGAGATTCATGGAAAGTTGAGGAGAAAGAAATATATCAATAAATGTACAAGAGGCATTTCCAATAGCAAAAATTGGCAAAGAATTGCAATTGGAAGTCTAAATGGCATATTGGCTAGCATAAGGTTGAACATGAAACAGAGTTGTGGGAGTATTCCTCATATGGTTGGAATCCCTTGAGTCTGCATACCAAAGTATAGTAGAATTTTTACAATTGTTGATAATGCTAAAATTAGTATTTATTGCACCATTTCAAGGGTGCAGTGAGTTGTTGTAGGAAGTGTAAGATCAGAGGAAGCACTTAAGGAAGAGCCATGTACTACAAAATTTGTTGCGAGAGGAATAACATCTAAAATGCTTAGGCTTGATGAATCTGGGGGATGATACGACACTCTTTGATAATATGATTCTCTTTTCTTGCAATAAAAATAATATTTTTTAGGACAATTGGTAGCAATATGCCCATATTATTTGTAGTAGGAACATTTCAGATTTTTGGAAGTCATAGGTGATACACGTCCTTGGGTAGCATAAGCCATGGTTTCCATCTCGGAACTGCCATGAGGATGTTCAAGAATAGCTTGAGTACTAAGGCATTGTTTTTCGCCAAGTAACCCACCAAAAAATATTAAGAAAAGGGAATAGGAGATTTGTTTAGTATAGAGCAGACCGATTCATATTTCAGGAGTAGTTTCATAAGAAATTGATCATGCTGGCTAGTCTTGTGAAGATTATAAATAGTTGAAAGGGCAACAACAGGAACATCTATTGTAACCAAATCAATATATTCATGCCAAAGAGTCAAAAAATTTGAGTAATAGTCTTGGATGGAAAGATAACCTTGTTGAAACATGGAAATCGCATGTTCCAACACAAAGGGATGAGCATCATTATCTTGATGATAAAACTTCTTCAAATAATTCCAAATGGATTGAGTGGAGTGATGAGCCCGCAAGTTGGTGACGATATGTGACTCTACCAAACTAACAAGCCAAGATATGATTCGAGCATCAAGCACAACCCAAGAAGAAGAAGACACGACTTCCTTGAATTTGTCAGTGTTGGATGTTGGTGCAACGTCTGTGCCATAAATATAACCCAAAAGGTCTTTTCTCTTGAGGAGAAATTCAAACTGAAAAGCCCAAGTTGATCGCCACACAAATTGTGTGTAATAAATACACAAGTATACGTATCATAACAAGTAATATAATGATAAATAAAGATCGTTCCCACCGAAATTATTTTTTTTAGAAACTAATTTTTAAAACTAAAAATAATAAAAATCAAATTTTTTGGTGTTTTTATATCTTCAGAAAGCAAAGTTAAAATAACTAAAAGTAAATAGCAATAATTAATTAAATCAGATTTTGTGACTAAAAATATATATGAGAAAATATCTAGGAATACTTAATCCCCCAATTTTCTAAACATGCGAATCACTAAAATCCCCCCAATATAATATCAATTAATTACATGATCAATTGAATCTAATCTAGCATGTATTCCTCTCTCCAGTAAACTACACACCATATAGTAATTAATTTAATCACACTCTCATGCTAATTAAATTGCATACTACTCATTAAGTTCATCAATTATGGATCACACACATAAGAATCATACATCTCTGCTTAGAAACTATGCATGTTATTTAATCAAGAAAAATAATTAAATAATTTTCTCAAATCTATTTAATTGCCTCTATAGATAAATTGTTGGTCAAGCAATTAATAGCATAAAAATCAGATTAAATAATATAATTAAATTAATATTATAATTGGGAAAAAATATTAGATCATCACATGGTGAAAATTGGGTTCATAAGATACCTAGATTAATAAATTAATTACACATAATTATGTTCATAAAGCTCATATTTTTCATAAAGAAAGACATAAAATTAATAAAAACAAAAGTAGAAAAAGAAATAAAATCAATCTCTTGAATTGCAAAATTAATTTCCTCTTGAATCGCCACCAAAATTGTGTCGTTTCTTGAGCTTTTCTGTATTTTTCTCTCTTTTTAGCTTTAAGAACTGACCAAAATTATGTTAATGGAGGCCAATTAGGGTTTATGGAGTGATTAGGGGCTTAAATAAAGCTCAGGTGCGATCTGGACACGTGGTAGAGGAGACCGGTCAGAGTCAACATTTGCCGAGTCAACACCATGTGGTGCAATGTGATTCACGGGAATGGATGGGGTGGCGCACGAGTGGAACGCGCGAAGTAATAGCGTGGTGACACATGTCATGGTGCGTTGACTAATTTTTAAACTCGGATTGAATGTCATGTTGACATATGGTGTGTGTTTTTTCCTCCTCACACGCGATGCAACATGATTCGCTTTGCGTGCTTGCGTGGCGTCTGCGTGGCTTGCTCAGTCAACTCCTCTACTTATGTGTCATGCCACGTGGGAACTTCTGATTGGTCCTACATTAAAATTTCATAAAAAATCCCTAAAAATTCCAAACAAATCCCAAAAAATTCCAAAAATTATATTTTCACCCTTTTCACTAAAACATTTATATTTTAATTTTTTAGCCATAAAAATACTATTTATTAAATAAAACAAGTAAATATTAAGTAAAAAAGTGCGCTAATGACTCTATTTTCGTAGAGTCATCACAAGTAGAGTAATTTTTGCTTATAAACTTGACACACACTAATGTAGTGTCCATTAAAAAAATGGAAACCTAAAATAAAGAAAAAAATATCCAAAAAATAAAGGAATTGAGAAAAGAACATTAAAGAGAGATTTCTAAAGGACACCATTCTAGTAGAAAATTCCCAGAAATTTTTTCAATAAAGATTTCCCTAGAAATAGAATACCAAAAAATGTGAACTGGTGATGTCGACCCTTGATACACGAGAACCAGAAGGTGCCGAGATGTGTTGTTGAGACTCAGAAGACACCAACACATGAAACCAAGAGAAAAAAAATTTCAACCTTATTATGATATAATGTCAAAAATAAGTAAAAAATGATAAATGAAATCCCTGCCTTTTTGGCCTTGTGATTTATCTCTATTATATAAATTGTACAAAATAATTCTATACATGAAAAAAGCTACATATCTACTAAGGTGGCTTTTGGTTCGTAGAATGTAATGGAATGGAAAGGAAATAATGTTGTTTGGTTTGACCATTGGAATCAAGCACGAAATCAGGATTACAGTGTTTGGTTTACCACTGGAATGGAATGAAAAAAGCTATAAATTACCTTAATACCCCTACATTTAGTAAAGTTCAAATAATGTCATTTAATTACTATTTTTTCGTCAGACAAAATACATTATTGAAATCATTATTTTTCTAAATAATTATTACTTAATTAAAAAGAAATATATTATTAAAATTATTATTTTTCTAAATAGGGTTTAGGGTTTTGAGGTTTGGGATTTGGGATTTAGGGTTTAGGGATTTAGGATTTGGAGTTTAGGGTTATATTTGTGGGTTAAGGTTTAGGGTTAAAATTATTATTTTTCTAAAATGGGTTTTGGGATTTGGGATTTGGGGTTTAGGGATTTAGGGTTCAAGGATTTGGGGTTTAGGGTTTTAGGATTTGGATTTAGGGTTTAGGGTTTAAGATTTAGGGATTTGAGGTTTAGGGATTTGAGGTTTAGGGTTTTAGGGTTTTGGGATTTGGGGTTTAGGGTTTTAGGATTTGGATTTAGGGATTAGGGTTTTGGGTTTTGGGTTTGGGAATTGGGATTTAGGGTTTAGGGTTTAGGGTTTTAAGATTTGGATTTAGGGTTTAGGGTTTAAGGTTTAGGGATTTGAGGTTTAGGGGTTTAGTGTTTAGGGTTTAGGGTTTTAGGATTTAGGTTTTAGAATTTAGGTTTTAGGGTTTTGGGATTTGGGATTTGGGATTTGGGATTTGGGATTTGGGATTTGGGATTTGGGATTTGGGATTTGGGATTTGGGATTTGGGATTTGGGATTTGGGATTTGGGATTTGGGATTTGGGGTTTAGGGATTTCGGATTTAGGGTGTTGGTATTTTGGGTTTAGGGTTTAGGGTTTTAGGATTTAGATTTAGGATTTTGGGTTTTGGGTTTGGGGATTTAAGATTTTATTTTAGGGTTATATTTAGGATGAGGGTAAAATTGGAAAAAAAATTAGATGGGAATGGAATCATGATTCCTAAAAGGGGGAGAAGGAAATTCCTTCTCCTTTAGTAATCAATTCCATTTCCTCCCTCTATTCCACCCAACCAAACACACAAAATGGAAGGAATCAATTCTGATTCCTTTCCATTTCGTCCCTCTATTCCACCTAACCAAACACACAAAATGGAAGGAATCAATTCTTAAATATGTCAAATATTAATTAGCTAATAAAATAACCATAAAGTAAGGAAACAAATATGGATAGAAATCTTGAAATAAATATGGACAACAAAGCTATCCGTTTGCGGTACACACAGTGTGCTCCGATTGGCTCCCATTTGCTTGTGTGACATCCATGTGACAATGACTAAGTTAATTGGTACACGTGGCATGCTATGGTAGGCTCCTATCAATTTGCATGTCATTCATGTATCCTATTCTAATTTGTCATGTATTAAAAAATTGATAAAGATTCTAGAAAAATTCTAGAAAAATATATTTTCATTCCCTTTCTTTAGAAAGTTCATATTTTGATATTTTAACACCAAAAGTGCTATTTATTTAATAAAAAAACAAATATTAGGAAGAAAAGTGCACCGATGTCTCTACTTTCATAAAAAGAAGATGAAACTTTCTTTGAATTTTATATTATATTATGTGATATTATTAACACCTCTATCTATCTTAGAGAGAAAATTGATGATTTCATGATAGTTCAAAGGATTCTTTATTCATTACTAGATTGTTCCATACAAAGTCACTGCCATTGATGAAAGCAAGGATGTGGACACCATCAAAATAGAGGGACTCAGTGTCTTACTTCAAACCTTTGAGATGAGCTTTTGAAAACCTCTAAAGAACAAAGGTATTGCTTTCAAAAATGATATGATTAAAGATAGTAACAATGATGATGAAGAACTATACTCTTAATCAGAAGATTGAACAAAATCCTCAACAAAAAGAATCCTCATAACAAAAGACAATCAAGTTTTCAAAAGGATCAGAATCTAAGGGAACTTAAATCTGTCAATTTTGATGGTAAGAAATCCAAACCCACTAGACTTCAATGTTTTCAATGTATAGGTTTTGGTCACTTCATAGCTAGTTATGCAGACAAGAAGAACCAAACTAGAAGAACTTTCATCGCTACACTTACTAACTCTAAAAGTGATAATGAAAATGCAATTGCATAAAACATTATGGCACCAACTACCAAGAATTTGTTGTAACTATTACTGGACACTCCAATAAGATCGACATTGATTCAAATCATAAGAAAAGTGATGTTGAATTTCTACTCAATAAATTTTATGTCATTAGTATTGAAAAAGTGTTCATGGATTTTGAAAAATGCAAAAGAGAAAAAGATAGGTTGCTTGTACAAGTAACTAAACTAAATGATAAACTAAAATCCTACAAAATAAATTCCCCAATACTAGAAAAAGAATAACTTGATTTGTCTGAGTATATTACTTATCTAAATTTGAGACTTGCGGGCTTACAACAATAAAAACAAAATCTGGTGCATGAACTTAAATAATCCAAGGAAGCTATAAAAGGCTAACCATTGGAACTGAAAGGCTAAACAAAATTTTGGATTATGGAAAACCTATTGGAGAGAAGAGAGGACTAGTCTATGTAGATGAAGATTCTACGCCATCATCTTCAAAAACAACTAAGTTTGTAAAACCCTCAAACCCTTCTTCTTCATAGGCTACACATAAAGTTTCAACATCAAAAACCACATCTGTAAGACCTTCTAACCCTACTCATAATGGTACTCATTATACACACCAAACATTTGCACTTGTGATTAAAAAATATATTAGGTTTGTGCCTATCTATCATCATTGTGGTAGAAAATGTCATATTAGGTCCAAGTGTAGATTTTTGGTGAATAATCCTAAATTTAAGAATACTTTCCATGCTTCACATAGTAGGACTCATAACCATCATCCATCTATGAATATTGCATCATATTCTAGAATGAATGGAAATTATAATAGCATACTCAAAAATTCTACTAGAAAGCATGAAGTTGTTAGTTTAAATAGGCATATAAAATTCAACACTTGTAATTCTAGAAATAATTACCATCACCTTATCATACATGCTTCATTTCATTTAGGATTAATGGGAAGTTTAAAGGTAAGTCAAAGAATATGTTTATGACAACTAAGGTAGTTGATTTCTAACACAAAGATATAAAGAAAACAAAATTCAAGAAATTTTATGTTAGAAAAGATTGTCTTTTTCCAGTCACTTGACCGTCTTTTATTGTTCACATAGATGCTTTTTTTAGAGATTAGTTGACCCTAGGTGAACATATTTAGTTTTTTTTTATTTGTTTTTATTTTTATTGATGTTTCTTTAGTTTTAAAAAATATAGAATATAAAATATAAAAATAAAAATGAAAATGAGGGAAGTGGACATGCTTTAACATTGACATGATCATTACATGATCATTACATAATCTATTCATATTTTTTTTTACTATGCATTGTGCAAATGGATATTATGACTTGTGCATTTACATATTTCTCACATCTGGTGGTCGATGTTAACATGAACCTACTCATACACTCACTGGACACATAAGTATGTCATGCTAGAAATTTAAAATTAATTATGTGAGATTTTAGGGCATGAGATAACTTTTACTGTAAAAATTATGGCTAAACTCCATCTTTTATTATATAAAATGCAGCTATAGAGAGACACCTAGTTTCGAAAGGTTACCTATTATGATCTGTGAAAGCAGTTGTAATGAGCGGAGAGAGCTACCTCACAATTAGTTTGAAATTCATCATGCTAGGTATGTTGGCTTGTGCGTATATATTTCTTCTGCAAACAAAAAATAATATAATAAAGGAAATAGTTGTAAAAATACAAAAGCTTTTGCATGGACAAAAAATGAACCAAAATGGTTATACAAAAAGAAACTTTCATTTGGTATTAAAAAATAAATAACCAATCTCTAACAAACAAATGTAAGAGGGTAATAAAAAAAATTAATTAAATTCACTCTGCAAGTAAAAATTTATTAATTATAATTTTTCATGATAGATGATACTCTTTCATAACTGATCATAAATGAAAAAAATTGACATCCTATTGCAATTCCAACATATATTTTACTTTTGGTGATTATCGATATGTCACCATAGATGTTATTATGTTTGTGTGTCTTGTCTACATATGTTTATGTTATCAATGGATAGTCACACTTTGAACAAATTCAATTTAATCTTTTGTATGTACTGTTGTAGTCATGTTTTGTTAAGTCTACAATCCTTAACTCAAAAAATTTATATATATATATATATATATATATATCGATTTGTATAATTTTTTCTTTTATCTTAATTTATATAGGAGAGTTTGTTCATTTTTAGAAAACATATTATTTTTAGTTTTCTGTTTGGAATGTGTACTTCTCTTTTCGGTCATTAAATGCACTGCTTGCTTGTTCAACATATTTGTCATTACTTCATGATTATATTATTTATTTGTATAACAAAAAGAGGTAGAAAATTGGAACATTAATTGAAATTTTACAAAAAAAGGGAGAGTTAATTTAGGAAAATAATTACTTTGAAAATCTTTTTTGGAGATACTACACATAGGGAGAATTGTGTTTTTAATTTCTATCTGTTGATTACTCACTCTTATAAATATTTTTCGCTTTCTTATTTTTATATACATTGAACAAATGAACAATGAGTCTTTCGGGACAAGTTGTTTAGTTTTTTATGTTTTTTAGCATATGCATGAGCTTTCGAGATTCAAGCGAATATGGTTTCACCAAATTATAGGATAGTACCACTATGTGAATGTTGGTGATATTCATGAATAAAATATCTAAATGTAATTTTAGTTTCTAGGTGTATCTTTCAAGCTCTAATAAACACATCTTAGGTATATATCCATTCTTATGCATATTAGATTTCATATTAGACACAAAAGAACATTATGGATATTGGTCACTCGATCGATCGAGACATGGCTAGATTGATCGAGGTTAGTAGATGGATTGAGAATTGATATACCTTAATTAAAAAGTGGATAAATTAATTTGAATAGATCGATCTACTTGTTTTAGAATTTATTTTTTATTACCACTAGATTGATCAAGGATTAACTAGACTGATTGAACTTTTTGGCTCGATCAATCGAGCTCGACTTAGATCTAGATCGATCAAGTGGCTAGGACTTCAACTTAAAATATTTATTTATGCTCAAGCTAAGTTATGAAATTACCACATAGTCTATTCTTTAATGTGCTTCATTGTTTTTAAAATATGTCCCAAATTTTAGGCCAAAACATAGGATAAGATGTAGACTAACATATAAGGTAAGATATATACTAAAATATCAGATAAGATATAGCCTAAGCGATAGCCTAAAATCTATTTCAAAAAGAAGTCTTCTTTAAATAGGAGTCTTCTTAATTAATGAGTCTACTTTAAAAAGAACTATTCTTTAAATAAGAATCTTCTTGATTAATGAGTAGACTTTAAAAGAAATACTCTTTAAATAAGAGTCTTCTTGATTAATGAGTATTACAAATCCTATTTGTAATAGAAAATATATTTATCAATTACATAGGATTAAGATTTTTAATTTTTTCTATAAATAAAACTCATTACTCATTGTTTCAATCAATCACACAAGAGCATTTTTCTCTTCATCTTAATTTATCTCTTGTTTTGTAAATATAAGATCATAATTATTTATGCTTCTTTAATTAGTTAATCTATCAAATATTAGTGGTTGTATTTGATTGATTAATAAGTTTAATTGGTTTATGATATTTTGGTCATATGTTCTTATAACTTCTTTTCTTTCGTTCTTAAATTTTTAGATCAATTAATTGTGTGTCATATCATAATTATTTGGTTTGATTATTAATTTTTAAAGAAACTAGCTTTATTAAACTTGTGTTTAAACTGATTGCTTTAGGGTTACTGGTGGATTTCAATTTATTTGATATATTTATTAAATCACACTACTACAAAACGGACTATTAAAGTTGGTTAAAAACTCACTTTAAACCAATTTAAAGTAAGTTTGCTTAATCGACTTTAAATTTTTAATTTTTTTTTTACAAAATTTACTCATTTTCTATTATACTCAAATTAAAACATGTATTCGATCACTACATAATAGTAGGAAAAAAAACTAAAATATGTTTAACAAATAGTTTAAATAATACAAATAATTAAAAAATAAAATATTAATTAATAGTAGAAAAATTACCATGTTGTTGTCCTATGTTATTGAAGATCATCATATTCTTCTCCTGATGTCATAATACAAAACCTACATAAATAATACAAAAATTTATACACAAAAATAATAACACATAATAGCAGAAAAAATATGAATAATAAGATCGTATGATTAATAGAAATACTTACAAGAGTGAATGAAGTGACAAAATGAAGGAAATGAAGAAAAAATGGTGTTTTGTAAGTGAGAAATGGGTCTAAATTTGAGTATTTTGCCCAAAAAATAGGGG
Source organism: Hippophae gyantsensis (assembly GCA_030763125.1). Classification (NCBI taxonomy): domain Eukaryota; kingdom Viridiplantae; phylum Streptophyta; class Magnoliopsida; order Rosales; family Elaeagnaceae; genus Hippophae; species Hippophae gyantsensis. Next base: position 45,542,312 of record CM061032.1, on the reverse strand, counting down.
ATCTAAAAGATAAGTTAGAGAGGAAGAAAACCCACTAACAGGCGCTGGAATTGGTGGTCATAGGTGGCCGAAAAATGAGAAAGAATGGAGGATAAGTGGATGAGGTTTTGGGTTTTTGAGAGTTATGCAGCGCTTGGAATAGTTTCTATCTGGGGAAGAAAGAAGATAAAAGGAAATATCCATATGTGTAGCATCGGTTCTACATGTCAACCGACGCTATCCACGTAGTTCATAGCATCGATTGAAGTGTCAAACCAATGCTACATGTGGACGTAGCGTCGGTTCTACGTGTCAACCAACGCTACACACGTGGATAGCATCGATTGACATATAGAACCGATACTACATCCACGTGTATCATCGGTTTGACACATCAACTGACGCTATGTGTAGCGTCGGTTCTATACCGAACTGACTTTAAATTCATTATAAGTCAGTTTTTTCCAAAAACCGACTTTACATATCAACTTAAATATCCCTTTTTGTAGTAGCATCATCTAGTTAGGGTTATTTATTATTGGATCTTCCCTAGGATACATATTTTCACTTGTGTTATTGTGCTAACAATTTAGTACTAGCTGTTCAGGTTCGATTAACTCATGTAATTTGAGGTAATTCAAACATTGGTCTAGATTTGAACACATTTCTTGTGGAGACTATAATGAAGGAAATGGCTTATAAGTAGATTACTTGGGGGCATTTCCTTGGTGGGTAGTTTGAGTCCTTACTTTGTAATTTGACTTTATTTTTCATAATGGATAGTTAGGTGGTCTACGGGATTGGTGGTTCTCTTCTTTGATCATTGGTGTGGCCTAGGTTGTTTTCACCTAAAAATATCATGTGTCAATCTTTATTTATTTCCACATTAGTTTATTTACATGTGATTTCATCTTTGGCCATTTGTAAAAATTCTAATTTGTCATAATTGTTTTGATTATCTATTCAACCTTCTTTAGTTAGTCAGGTTTATAACTAAAAAGTAAACTTTTTATAAACTTAAAAAATCCATCTATAGGCTTCGACAAGCATCTCGATAATGGTATTTCAATTTTCATGAAGTGAGCATCTCATTTGTTTTTGAGATGAATTTGGTTGATGATTTCAGTTATCATAAGTTATGTAAGAGTAAGTATATTTTTCTAGTTTTATATGTCGATGAAATTTTGTTTGCTAGCAATGATATAAGCTTATTACATGAAACCATGAGATTTTTGGCTAAAATATTTGAGATGAAAGATCATGGTGATGCCTCTTTTATATTGGGCATACAAATATTTTGAGATTACTCTATGACTATTCTAGGATTATCACAAAAGAGCTATATTGAAAATGTTTCCAAGAGATATGGCACGCAAAATTACAAACCAGGTATGTTGCTAAAGGAGACAAATTTAGTCTTAATGAGTGCCTTAAGAATGACTTTAAGAAAAAGGAAGTAAACAAGATTCCTTATGCATTAGCAATTGGGAGCCTAATGTATGCCCAAGTATGTACATGTCTAGATATTGTGTACATTGTGGGGATGTTGGGCAGATATTTAACTAACCTAGGAATACGTCATTGGAAGGTAGATAAATGAGTCTTGCGGTACTTAAGAGAACAAAAGACTACATGCTCACGTATCGAAGGTCAGATAAGCTTGAGAAAGTTGGGTATACTAACTCCAATTTTGCTAGATTCCAAGATAGTATGAAATCTATGTCGAGCTATGTCTACCTACAAGTTGGGGGTGTTATATCCTAGAAGAGTGCTAAATAGTCTCTTATTATAGCCTTTTCTACCATGGCGGTAGAGTTTATAGAATTTTATGAGGCATCTAATAACGAAATATATCTACAAAATTTTGTCATAGGACTACACATAGTAGATGGTATTAAAAGACTACTTAAGTTACTTTTTTGATAATAAGTTAGTAGTGCTATATACAACTAACAACAGAAGCTCGACGAAGTCAAAGAATAAAGGGATCAAGTTCTTTATTGTTAAGGAAAGAGTTCAAAGTATACAGATTTCTATAGAACAAATTGGTTCAAGCTCCATGATTGCGAACATAATGCTCGTATGGGTGTTATGTTATTTGAGGATATTCAATTTTTTGGTGGGAGTTTGTAATTTTAAATATTTCTTTGGTATAGACACACTTTTGGTTATTTTAGCTTAGGATATTTTGAGGTTATTTTTTGTAGAAATAAAGTTTTTAGTTTATTTACACTTTGATTATGGTCTGGTTTGATTTCACTAAGGTTTAAGATTGGACTAATAAGATCACATTGCATAAAATTTCCATGTTATACATACACATCATGATTCATGTCATTCAATTGTATCGATATACGTGACTATTGATGAGTCGAGTTACGACAAATGTAACAAAGGTCGCTTTGATCCTATGTTGGTATAATTGATGGACCAGATTGGATACAGATAGATTTCGATAATGATTGCAAAGTTGAACTCATATGGTTATTTTTGCAATATATAATTCTAAGGTTAGACATATAGGTTCAAGTGGGAGATTGTTAAACCCTTAATCCAACTTTAGGCTTATATGTGAATACTTTTATGTTGTGGACTGTCATATAAGATTAAGTCCACTTAAAAGTGTACTACTAAGTTTTAAGTAATTTGAGATTTAATGTATTTACTAGGTTGTGGGTCTTTAATGTATAGAGAGACCCATGGATAATGTCTATTTTAAGAATAGGTTAAAATAAATTTATAATTATTAACTATATATATTGTAATTATAATCCCTAGATCATGCGTTTTATTTTTTTTATCTGATGTCTCATCGTCAGAGAGAGCACAGAGAAAACTAAAGGGTTCTCTAAGGAAAACGTGTACATCCATAAAAATAACTACTTAACTACGTAATTAATTAATAGTTATGAATTCAGGTACGTTTATATATATTTATCTTTAATTTTTGATTATACAGTATAAAAATTTTAAAATTATTTTTAGATAATGATTTTATTTGTTCTAAGAGTACTTTCTAATTGCTTGATGGATGATAGTTATATCATAACATATATTTATTAGTTATTTATTATTATTATTTTATTATAACATTTTGAGTTATTTTTTTAATTAGCTCATTTTTGAATTTTAATTTTGTAATTATTAGTGATCTTCTTTGACTAGCTGTCATAAGCATTTAAATATACGAATGGGGGAGCAATTTTCCTTTCAGATGGTGGAGAATTAAAAAAATAACAGATCAAGAAAATGGGGAAAGCCAATTAAATACTTAACAAAATTAATTAATTAACTAATCAATCAATTATATATAACAAAAATCAATAAGTGATTTGCTTAAGATTCTATAATAAGAATTAATCTCGCCTTGTTCGACTTATTAATTGGACTTTGACTTCGCGCCAGCGATTCCTACAGTCGTACTCGAACCTTCCTGCACATGCATGTAGTACCAAATTATGACTTGACCCCGAACCTATCAACGAAATTATTCTACTCCAGTTATGTCTCCAACTCAATCTCCAATAAATAAAAATATAGGATGAATAGTTTTCAAATTAACTTTCTTTTTTTAAATGGACAATTTTAATTATTTTGTTTTGAGTTGCTCACATCAACTTATTTAGTCTTTTAATTAAAAAAACAAAAAAAAATCTTTTCAATTTATATTATTCAACTTCAAATCGGAAAAAAATTACACATGATAGGAATCAACAATTTTCTTGTTATATGGCCAATTCTGAATTATTTTTAAGCTCCTATTTCATAAAATATCTATCACTCATATCTCGGAAAAAGATCAAAAATAGCCCTAATGTTTAAGAAATTTTTAAAAATACCTCTAAAGTTTCAAAAAATTCAAAAATACTCTTAAAAACATAATGGATGTTAAATCTAATAATTATAAAAAATACCCTTAAGGTTTTAAAAAAATTTCTCAAAATAGAAGAAGAAAAAATAAATCAAGAAATAATAGACATAGAAACAGAAGAAATTTCAGGATGTTTTTCACAAGAAATAGTAATAAGTAAAAAGAAATTTGAAGAAATCCAAAAAATAAAGTTAAATCTTAAAGAAGGAGATGGATTTAAAAACCCATCATTTTTATTAAGAAAACTATTCTCTAGAAAAAATATAATCTATTACGGCATAAGTAATAAAGAAATGAGTATTAAGATTACAGATGCAAAAAGAAGATATAATATACCATTAGTTTATAAAAAAAACTATATTAAAAAAGCTATCAAAAATTCCTCACAAAGATAAATAAAAAATTGAATACATTCATTTAGGAGGAATTCAAATATTAATAAAAGCTTATTTTAGAGAAGGAATAGATACACCAATAAAAATAGCATTATTATATAACAGAATAATAAATAGACATGATGCCTTATTAGGAATGATCCATGGTAATTTGGGATACCAAAAACTAAAATCTACAGCATATCCTAGATTTACTATAAATATTCATGAAAAAAAATCCAAATCAAGTATTAAGTCTAGCTTATGAATTTGAAAGAGGAGATTTAATGAAAGAAGAAAATCATCTATTTTCAATACATTATCTAGTAGTATATCCCTTAACAAATTGTTATAATAATATATCAACAAAATGAATTTATAGAAATAGAAAAAACACTTTTAAGGAACTTAGACAAATAATAAAACCAGAAATACTAACAGACTTTGAAATACCAGAAGAATGGAAATTAGATATTAAAGAAAACCCCTTAATAATAGGAAGAAATAGTAATGTTGTTAAAACTAATAGCATACCAAGATTTACTTTTATAGACCATGAAGAAGAAACTTCTAACCAAGAAGAAGTTAAAAAACTAGAAAATGAAGCTAAAATAATGAAGGCATTAGTTCATAACTGTATATTAGGGAAAAATAATATTTAGAGATAAAATAAAAAAATATGGATTTAGAAGTGAATGGAAGCCTAGTAGGTGTAGCAAAAAATCAAGCAACATTATTTGAAACTGTACAATTATTAACAGAGGAAATGTATTTAGTTTAAGAATCAAACACAAAATATTTACAAGAAATAATAAATATACAAAAATAATTACTAAAAGAAATAAAGGAATGTGGTTATAATAAACTACAACAAGATATGCACAAGGAATTTTTAGAACTAAGAAAAGATGTATACAACATATATAGGAATAATGAAATAATAGGTTATAAATATGATCCCTTAGAAGGATTAAGAGAAGAACCACTAAGGAGATCAAATTCTCTGATTCATAAAAATGAGAAAAGGAAAAATGAGCAACAATCTAAGAATAAAGAGATAATTCCAATTTAATGGAATATAGAAAAGAATTAGAAAGAAAATTCATGGACCCTAAAAATAGAGATATAGAAACATTGGTCGGTTTATTGACATTAACCAGTGAAGAAATAAAAGAACATTATAATGAAAAACTTTGTACTTACAAAGAAGATGATGATATGACAATAATCAGTGAAATTGATTCTGAACTAGAAAACATGACCTCAAAAGGTCATATGAAACCAATTTCATTACCAGTTCCTTACCAAGAAGAAACATCTGACCCACATAGGGGAGAAAGAAATAGGCAAAGAATAGAACAACCTGATACCACATATAGAAGAAGACAACCACCTAAAATGGAGGAAGGGTTGCATTGGGGAACTAGAGGTAGTATTCCACTAGAATTCAAACTCCATGATAATTATAAATCTAAAATCCTAGATTTAGATTGTTTAAGAGATAGGAAAAAAGCCTTAGATGAATGGGCTAGTGGAATGAGTATGCTCATACAAACTTCTCAAACTACCCAAGCAAATCCCTCAACTTGTAGAGTACTTATAGCACATAAAATGATAGGAAATGTTGAACACTACTACAAAAAGGGGTATTTAAGTCGCTATGTAAAGTCGGTTTTTAAAAAAAAACCGACTTAGAATGAATTTAAAGTCAATTCGGTGTAGAACCGACGCTATCCACGTTGGACGTAGCGTCGGTTGATGTGGAGAACCGACGCTACCCACGTGGCTAGCATCAGTTTGCAAGGTCAACCGACGCTACGTCCTATTTTTTAAATTAAAAAATGGATGAAGTAAATAAAATTGATATTTTTTAGGTCATTAATTATTATTTTATTTGATTCTTTAGAATTTAAGTTGGATATAAATATATATAAATAGTATAATTTTTCTTTTGTTTAGACACTTAGTTTTAAAAATTATATAATTTTGTTTATTTGTTTGGATATTTAAATTTATATATGTACGTACAATATATCTTTATTTAATTTTGTGTATCTATTTTAATTAAATATTATTGTAAAATTATTATTTTTTTCTTTTTCTATAGTACTTATTATATGCATAGTTTAAATAAAATAATAATTTACAAAAAAAAAAAATTAATTGCGTGGATAGCGTCGGTTTGCCAGCGTCGGTTGACGTGGCGAACCGACGCTATTCACGTGACTAGCGTCGGTTTTCCATGTCAACTGACGCTATTCATGTAATATATCCGTTTTTGCTCATTTCTTATGCAGAAACCCAAAAAAATTCATTTTTCTTCTCCATTTTCCCCTAAAACTGAGCTCACACCCACACTCTTTCTCCATTTATGGCCACCTTCGACCACCATTTGCAACGCTATTTTTTGGGTTACATTCCTCTTCTCATTATCTTTCAGATCTACTAATTTTTTGAGTGAAATACTCAAATTGTTTATACCCATTTTTCACTTATTCTCACTTACAAAACACCATTTTCTTCTTCATTTCCTCCATTTAGTCACTTCATAACATTCTTGTAAGTATTTCTATTAATTTTGCAACTTATTATTCAATTTATTTTATTTTTTGTATAAATTTTTGATTTAGGTATGTTTTTTATTTTGCTTGTAATAATATGTTTGATTTATTTTCTGTGAAAATAATATCTGAAATGTTGTGGGTTTGAGGGATTATATATATTTACCGTGTGTGGATAAATTTATTTACATATAAATAATTATATTTTATTTATATGTGAATAGAGGAAAACTAATATGTTTTTATAAATTTTTAAGAAATTATATTGGTATCAGAGTTATACGTGTTATCTCTTAACTCTTAAAAAAATTATAAATATATATTTATAAACTCAATAATTTAAATAATATATATATATATTAATAAAATTCATAATAACTAAAAACTAAGTAGTATTATTATTTTTATTTATATATGCTACTTATGAGTTAAAATATTAAATATGTTACTATAGTAGTCCCTACTTCTATAGAATGTTATATACGTGTAATTAATATTATTTTTTAATTATGATATAGTAACATGTTTAGAAATTAGAATCAACCAAAGTGATTGGTTTTTATATATTCATGTTGGCATGCTGCTTATTTTTTAATTTGTATAGAAATGAGGTTGTTTGTAACTTTATATTTTCATTCCTCCTTTAGGTACAGATTGATTCCCAACTCTAACCCTATTATCCTTCCCAAATTTATTTATATATAATAATACTTGAAATATATTCATTGGATACATAATTAATTAATATGTTTAATTAATGTCATTAATAGAAAATGGACAAATCTTGGATGTCAAAGTATAGAATTGAGCAAGACTATATTTCTGGAGTTGAAAGTTTCATGGAATTTGCTTGTAGAAATAGTAATACTGGAACTAGTATGATTCGATGCCCATGTGTTAAATGTAAAAATGAATGATTTCATGAATTTGACGAGGTTAAGTATCACCTTATCCGTAATGGTATTCTTTTGAGCTATAAATGTTGGTATTATCATGGAGAAAATATTGATAATATTCATGGGGAAAAGATAAATAAGAATGTGAATGGATTACATACATCTTATCATAATGTATAGACAGAAAATATGTTTCATGGTGTTGAAAATTAATTATGCGAGGATGATCCCAAAACCTTTAAAAAACTTATAGAAGATGCTGAAAAACCGTTGTATCCAAAATGCAAAAAATACCCTAAAATGTCAAGATTGGTTCATTTGTACAATGTGAAGGCAAAACATGGTTTTTCTGACAAGGGATTCATAGAATTACTAAATCTACTAGTTGATATGTTTCCTGAGGGTATTGAATTGCCATCTTCAATGTATGAAGTGAAGAAATCTCTTAGTTGATTTGGCCTGGAATATCATAAGATTCATGCTTTCGCAAATGATTGCATTCTTTATAGAAAAGAATATGAGACATTAGATGATGTCCTATGTGTAAAGAATCAAGATGGAAGCATGGTACAAATGAGACAACATATAAGAAAGGCATGCCTGCAAAGGTTCTTTGGTACTTTCCTCTGATTCCTCGCTTTCAAAGGTTGTTTAATAGTAAAGATATATCAAAGATGTTGACTTGGCATTCAAATAATAGATCTGATGATGGGGTGCTACGCCATCCTTGTGATTCTCCAAATTGGAAAGTAGTAGATAATTTATCTCCTCAATTTTCATCTGATCCACGCAATCTTCGTCTTGCCATTGCTGTTGATGTAATTAATCCACATAGTTCTCTCAGTAGTAGATATAGTTGTTGGCCAGTAATTATGGTAACATACAACATTCCTCCCTGGTTGTGTATGAAAAGAAAATTCATGATGTTAACATTATTGATCTCAGGACCGAAACAACCCGGTGTTGATATTGATGTATATTTGCAGCCTCTGATAGATAATTTAAAGACGTTATGGAATGATGGTGTAAATGTTTACAATGCACATAAAAAAGAACACTTTAACTTGAAGGGGGTCCTTTTATGGACAATTAATGATTTTCTTGCCTATGGAAACTTATCTGGACATGCAATAAAAGGTTACAAGGGATGCCCTATATGTAGTGATGGAACTTCTACAACTTATCTTGTTCACAGACGAAAGATGTCTTATAGAAGACATAGAAGATATTTTTCCATATGGACACAAGTTTAGATACCAAAAGAAACCGTTCGATGGTGAAGAAGATCATGATCATGCAATTGAATGATATGACATTCAAACGATATGGAAAGATGAAAAAAAAATCACTAAGGTAGGGAAAAGAAAGAGGTCAACTAATGAAATGGGTGAAAATGAAAAATATTTTGAACCGACTTACCATTGTTGTTGGAAAAAAATCAATATTTTGGGAATTACCTTATTGGAAAGACCTACACAACTTAGATGTTATGCACATTGAGAAAAATGTATGTGAGAGCTTGATTGGTACTTTACTTAATATACCTAGAAAAACAAACGATGGAATTAAAGCAAGATTGGATTTAAAGAAACTAGGCATACGACCTGAATTGGAACCAAGGGTGGAAATGATAAGAATCAAACATACTTACCACCAACATCATATACAATGTCAACAAAAGAGAAGGATGTGTTTTGTAAATGTTTGGAGGGTGTGAAAGTTCCTGATGGTTACTCATCCAACTTAAGAAATTTTGTGTATATCACAGATAAGAAATTGTATGGATTGAAATCACATGACTGTCATATCTTAATGCAACAGTTATTACCAGTTGCTATTAGATCAATTCTTCCAAAACATGTTCGATTATCAATAATTCGGCTTTGTTCATTCTTCAATACAATATGCAAGAAATCTATATCAATTAGCGAGTTAAATTCTTTACAGAAAGATGTTGTAGAGACTTTGTGTCTAATTGAAAAATATTTTCCTCCTTATTTCTTCAATATAATGATTCACTTGTGTGTCCATTTAGTTCGAGAGGTTCAATTGTGTGGTCCTACTTACTTAAGGTGGATGTATCCTTTTGAGAGATATATGCAAGTCCTTAAAGGATATGTAAATAATAGAAATTGACCTGAAGGATGCATGGTGGAACGCTACATTGCTGAAAAGGCCATTGAGTTTTGTTCTGAATACTTTAGTGGTTGCACAGAAATTGGGAATCCTACGCACAAGTTGTTCTTAGAACGTCACATGATCCAAGTAGGTAACCCTATGCTTGGTGGAAGTAAGAAATTATTTATTGATCGCACTCGATGGGAAAAAGCACACCGAATCATTTTGGTAAATAATAATGAGGCACAACCGTACATAGAGTAAGTGATGTTTGTTGTTTCATGATTGCAAAAATTATTTTTTATTTAACTATTAATGATGATATATAACTTCATATATATTTAATAACATTACAAGATGCATTTAAACTTATTGAAGATCGATCCTCGTTATAAAAAAAAAGGAGGAGAAAAATGGTTGTATGATGAACATAAACGAGAGCTTATTAATTGGTTTCGCAACCATGTAAGTGTCACAAACAAAAATTCATGCATGTATCTTCCTAGATCTATTCAATGTTTTAAAACTTTTCTCTAAACACATTTTGTGTTTTTGTATACATAGATTCGAGATGAACTCAAGAAACCCAATCATAAAATATCAGAAAGTTTACAATGGCTTGCACATGGGCCAAAATTCAATGTCGAATCATTTTATAATTTCACAATAAATGGATCGAGGTTTACGACTCATGCTAGGGACAAAGTCCGGGTAAATCAAAATAGTGGTGTGAAGATGGTTGTACAAACTATGCAATTTTTCAATTCAAAAGATGCTAATCCTATACTTTCTGATAGAACATATTATGGTATAATACAAGAGATTTGGGAATTAGATTACGAGGTCTTCCATGAAACAGTTTTCTTGTGTGATTGGGTCGAAGATGTTATCAATGTTGGATATAAAATAGATGATTTTGGATTTACTCTTGTAAACTTATTCAAGATAAGTCACACTGATGATCCTTTCACGTTAGCACTTCATGAAAAACAAGTATTTTACGTGAGCGATCAAATTGATCCAAGATGGTCTGTTGTGTTAACGCCTCCACAAAAAGAATTTTACCATTGTGATGCTGTAAAAGATGATGACTCTATGCTTGATACATTAACCAATATTAGTAATTTCTCAAATAAATTTCCTAATGTATGTGATGATCTAATTGATGATGATGATTCTTCGTCATGGGCTCGAAGTGAATGTGAAGAAATACATGTATATGATCAACAACCTAATTAAACATAACGTATGTTCTATATTGTTGTAATAACTCTTATATATATGTATGTTCCTAAAATTGTCAATTAATTTATATTTCTTCATTGTTTGCAGATATTTCATGGATCTTTGGATAATAGAGCTTGTAGATCCAAATGATCCATTGAGGTATTTGAAAAGAAGGGTTTGGGCGAATATACCTGATGCTCCACTTAACACAGATGATAGAATACTTGTTCTATTTAATGCTAATGGTAATCCAATAGGGGAAAATGATCAACAATTGAAATCCTATATTGGTCGACTTGCGAAGTCTAGTATACCAATCAATATAAATGATTGGTCTCAAGTCGACGATGCAGAAAAGTTCAAAATATGGATAGCCATTTGTGCAAGTCTCTTATATTTTATAATCAATATATATATTATATCTTTTTTGTATTATATCTAATCTTTTGTATTGTGTTTTTACAGAATCGTTACAAATTCGATGACACTTGGAAACATAAGTGTTATAAGATTGTAAATAAGGCATGGAAGGAATACAAGACTTCCAGATTGGCAAGAAATTATGTGTTTCCATATTTGGAACCACTTGATGAGGTAGAGCTCTACAAAATCTCTGAAGGACACCCATGGATTACACCTCAAGTTTGGAAAGACTTTGTGGATTATAGACGTTCAGATGAATTTCAAATTATTAGGGAAGAACATCAAAATATACAAATGCATAACATTCTTCCTAACCATACTAGAAGGTCTTCAAATCCTGAAGTTAGATAGAGAATGGTATTATTAATTTTTCTCAATTTATAAATATTTTTATATTTATTTTCCACAATTTAATTTCATGCTATTGTTAATAACTTTTTCATAATTTATGTAGGAAGTTGAATTGGGTAGACCTGTTACCCGAACTGAATTGTACATAGAAACAAAGACTCCCAAAACGAAGAATTCAAGACCGATGACTAAGCGAGGAGAAGAACAACTATATAAGTTGGTTAGTAAATTCAGTTGATAAAAAGTCTTAATGATTTTTAATAATTTATGTAATAATGAATGATATGTTTGTGTGTTTTATTATTTGTAAAGAGCTGTTCAAGAAAAAATATCCAGGGGTGAAATAATCGAAGATCCTGGGAGAGATACTTTATATCATGCATTCGGACGCGAGCATCCTGGTCGTGTTAGGGGAGGTAGCCAATATGATGGTTATATAGAGAATTTTAACATTCCAAAACAAAAGCCTCAAACGGTAAGTAAGGAGAAGTACACTAAAATTGAAGAAGAATTCAACTCCTTTAAGGCCTCAGTGTTAAGTGAGATTGCTACTCTAAAAGAACATCAATCACAACAAATGTCAGTCATGGCATCATGCTACAACTAGGTCATGCCATATTGTCCAAGTATGTAACCATCTATGCCAGACATCCCACCATCCATGCGAGGTATGCCATCCACGCAATCTTATTACGCTCAAACTACATCTAGTATGGGATATAGTCATCCTATTGGTCCTCACTATATGCCAAGAATGCATATGCAATCAAGTAGTGGTTCATTTTCTCCAATGCAATATGCACATTCTTACCATCAATCAAACCACGATGAACGTTTTGGTGAGAATGTACATCCAATAGCTACCCCACATAGGAGTCCTCTTCTATTTGATGAATCATATGTGGTAAAATTTTAATTTTTAGTGTATATAATCTATTATTTTTAAATTCTTATTATATTTTTTATTTTTTATATATAACACTTAAATGTTTTACAGAATATGAAATGTTTGTTGAAACATCCTTCGTCAACGGACTTTGTTGCTATTGGAACGGTACAACAAGTGAGGGATGATCAGATGATTCATAATCAATATTTGCCTAATCATTGGCGAATAGTAATTGATCAATCATTATTTCATGATTGTCCACTACATGTGCCTTCTAATGCTACCACAATCCAAGAGGCGGTTGGACAGTATGTGGCTTGGTCGTCGATTCAAGTTGTTCTAAATTTTGACATGGTACTATTTTTTAACTTAAAAGATAACACTTGTTTACTACTATTATTTTATTATATCTTATATTGTTACTAAAATACATATATAATACTTTTTTTTAGTCTATTATACCAGAACTCTTAAATACGGCACATTTAAGAGATACGAAGAAAGTATCTCGTGCTAAATCCATGTCTAGTGGCCAATCATGACGCACCAAGTCATTCAAGAAGAAGCCTTGGAAAAAGTATAGTTATGATTATGCTTTAAACTTCAACAGAAATCTTGACACTTTGATGACTATTGTTGGGAGGGCATCTAACATAAATGATGGATGGACTGTGCCACTTCCTATAGAAATTTCTAGTGTAGATCTCGGCCAAACTTATATATCAATCGAGTGCATATTGCAACTATTTGAATATCAAATGATCGATTTAAGTATAATTCAAGTGTGGACAAGGTGAGTCATCAATCTATTTATTTTTCTTTCATTTATGTAAACTATATTATCTAATTATTTATATATATATATATATTTCTTTTATATAGGGCGTGCTATTATCGACTTCAACATAATCACTCATCACATTTAGCAATGTTCTATGATTCTTCATATGTCAATCAATATCAAGAGATGGATGTTAGCATCATAGCTAAACAATTATGTGATAGGGCATTAACGCTTAACAGAAATCAAAAGTTGATAATCCCTTGGCCATTAAGGTTTGAACAAGGCCAAGATCATTGGATGTTGGTAATCATTGATCTGTTCAATAATCATGCTTGGTACTGTGACTCAGCTTCCATAGAACTGAGTAAAGATACAAAAGAAGTTATTGAAATGTAAGAGTTATAGCTACATATTAGTTTCTTCAATTAGTTTTTGTAATATTTAATAAAAACTAACCGTTTTTAACCTTTATAGGGCATGGAAGTTGTGGAACAAGTTTAAGGGCATTGCCCTTAAAAAATCTCATAAGCTTATATGGACAAAAGTTATGGTATGTACAAGCCAATATTAATTATTTTATTAATTTTACAATTGAATAATAAAGATGTTCGAATATGAAAAATCATGTACACTTGTTTTTGTAGGTTCCACAACAAAATAATGGAGTCATGTGTGGTTATTATGTCATGAGGTTTATGAGCAAAATCATCACAAATATCAAAATTCCAATTGATGATGTGGTAATATCTTTTACCCATATACATAAAAGTTTTTAACATATTTGAGTTATTTTTTGTAAATAAATGAAATTGCATTCTTATTTTGATTTTAAATAAATGTAGTTGTTTGGTTGGAACAAGACGGGCTACGACCAGCAAATTTTTGATGATTTATGAAAGGAATGGGTAGAACACATGGTTCAAATTATATCATCACAAGAAGAATCAGGAGAAGAGTCTGATGATCTTAAATAGTATATGACAACATAACAATAATTTTTTTAATGATTTAATTTCTCTATTCCTGTGTCAGAAGTCCCTTGTTTGATGGATGCTTATATGCTCTGTATTTAGGGGAATGCATTGTTTTATGGACCTATTTTTGGACCAAACTACATCTCATCTCTCTTGCCTACTTTCCTTATGACAATTATTAGCACTTTATTAATCATTTGTCTATAAATATGAAGTTATTTGGAATCTTTGCTAGTATTTTTAATGCTATAATGAGCTCTAAATATGAAATCAAGTGTAACTCCGATTTGTTTCTTGGTTTGTATGAGTTTTGGTGCCCATGAACGTGTTCCATACGTTTAAGGGTACCAAAACTCACACAAGCCAATTAAGAAATCGAAGTTATACTTGATTTCATATTTAGAGTTCATTATAGCATTAAAAATACTAGTAGAGATTCCAGATAACTTCATATTTATAGACAAATGATTAATAAAGTGCTAATATGAGTTCGTCGAAGGGTTATATCACTCGGATGTCGCTATGGTAATCTCTTTTTGATGGTAATATTTATAATGATTTAATTTCTTCTTTTGTATGTCTCTGAAGTTTAGACTACTTGTTTGATAGATGTTTACGTGCTCATGTATGTAGGGAAATATGAATTGTTATATGGATCAGCTATTTTTTGTCTAGTTTTCTTGTCATAATGCTGGTGATTCTAAGCCAACCAAGCTTACTCGTATCCAATTACACTTTGATGACATTATTTTATTTGTAATTTAAGTTAACTATATGTATTGTATATATATTATTTGTTTTTGTAATAAATTTAATTATCAAGTAATTAATTATATTTAAAATTTTAATTATTTGTATTATTATTTATATTTTAGTTTTTTTATCCTATATATATTGAATTGAATACGAAAAATGAGAATAAAAATAAAAAAAATTCATAAACGTGTCAAATGGGTTCACGCGGTGAACCGAATTTAACTGTAAAGTCGGTTCGTCACGTAAATCGACTGTACATTTTAAGTCACTCAATTTAAAGTCAGTTCAGCGAACCGACTTTAAATTTGTTTAAAGTAGGCTTTTAACCGACTTTATTGCCCATTTTTGTAGTAGTGGAAGTTTGGTTTTCAAACTTAACAGATCAACAACATTTGTTAATGCAAGGAAATGCCTCTACAGGAAGAGAATACTTGGATACAATAATAAATGACATATACAAAGAATTTATTGGAGAAGATAAAGGAAGAACTATCACTAAATCTAGTGAAAATGAAATCAATGAACCTAAATGGCATCTAACAAATATGGAAATTTGTAATATGTGTTACATAGATTCTTTTATTTTTGAATATGAAATGTATTACCATAAATTACCACCCTCTATGCAAACAACTTATAAAGAAATGTTTTTTTCCAAAATTACCTGGAACACTTTAACCTTAAAAAAATTGGGAACAAAGGAATAGAGAAACTATACTAGATACTCTAGGAGGAAGAATAAGAAGCTTTAAAGATTAGATCATTATTAAATGCCAAGAAAGAAAAGAATATAAACAAATAAGTGGAAATGATAAAATTTGATGTGATATAAGAGATTTTAGAATATGAGGGAAATATGGATGTAATATAAAATCTTATAAACAAAAATATAAATTCAGGAAAAAAATTTCCAAAAATATAAAAAGAGATTTAATAGAGAAAACTACGAGAAAAGATATTTTACAAAAAAGAATTATAAACCTTCTGAAAAAACGAATTATTGCCCTTCAGGAAAGAAAAAATGAATATGTTGGATCTATAATGAAGAAGGATATTATGCTAACGAATGTCCAAGCAAACTTCAACATAAAAAATAATTAAAAAGGAATTTCCACAAAAAGCAAAAATCTTAGAAGAAGCTTTCAAAATGGAATTAGAACCAATCAAGGAATCTGATATAGATGATACTTATAGTAACTATCTATTGAAAGAATCTAACTCAGAATATGAACACTCAAATTATGAATATTCTTCATTAGAAGATGAATGATTTGTATAGTATTAAAAATCCAAATAGTACTTATATTAAAGTATGACTAAAATTTAAAGGTTATAACACTTATCATTACATGCATATATAGATACAGGAGCTAGTGTATGTGTAGCCAGTAGATATGTATTTCCAGAAGACAACTCGAAACAAGCACCAAAATATTTAATTGTAAGAATTGCTAATAATACAACAATAAAACTCAATCATGTATTAAAAGATACTGATATAATGATAGGAGGAGAAAACTTTCACATTCCTACCATATATCAACAAGAAACAATAGTAGATTTGTTAATAGGAAATAATTTCCTAAATTTATATCAACCTTTCACACAACACTTCGACAAAATAAGTCTCACAACCTTAGAAGGAGATACCATCTATGTTTCTAAAGTAAGAAAATCTTTAACTGTCTCAAACCCAAATTTTATGCAACAACATAAAAAACGAAAATGTGGTAAGATAAAAGACCAATAAAAACATTATTTAGAATATATTTCATTAGATATAAAAGAAAAACAAAATTCTTTTCTCAATGAAATGTAAAAAGACAAAGCCCTAACAAGTATTAGAAAACTATTAAAAATAGTTAACATAAAATTAAGAGATCCTAACAAGATCATAAGAGTAAAACCAATGATTTATACTCCAGAAGACAGGATTGAATTTGGAAACCAAATTCAAGAACTTTTGGAATTAAAAGTCATAATACCAAGTAATTCACCTCACTCTAGTCCAACATTATTAATTGAAAAAGAATATGAGAAAAGAAGAGGAACAAAGAGAATGGTAATAAACTTTAAAGCACTGAATAAAGAAACCATTGATGATTGATACTTCATTCCAAAAAAGGAAGAACTACTCTCATTAATAAAAGGAAAGAAATACTTCTCAAGTTTTGATTACAAAAGTGGATTATGGAAAATAAGACTAGATAAAGAATCCCAAAAATTAACAGTATTTAGTTGCCCCCAAGGACAATTCCAATGGACAGTTATACCATTTGAATTAAAACAAGCTCCAGGTATTTTTCAAAGATATATGGATAACATTTTTAAGAAATTACAAGATATTTGTTGTGTTTATATAGATGATATTTTGGTTTTTAGTAATGAATTAAATAAATATTATTTAGATATTATCAATATTCTACAAGAACAGAGAAAAGAAGCCATTGTACTCTCAGAAAAGAGAGCAGTAATTGCTCAACAAAAAATTAAATACCTAGGGTTGGAAATTGAAGATGGAAAACATAATCTAAAACCCCATATACTAAATAATATTCAAGTTTTTCCTATTGAATTAAAAGATAAAAACCAAATGCAAAGATTTTTAGGATGTTTAACATATGCAGAAGCATATATCAAGAAACTTGCAGAAATTAGAAAAATATTACAAGGAAAATTGAAAAAAGATCATATTTGGATTTGGATAGAAGAAGATACTCAATATATGGATAGAGTAAAAGCAAAGGTAACAAATTTACCAACTCTATACCATCCAGGACTAAATGATAAGATGATAATTGAAACAGATGCTTCACAAGAATATTATGGAGTAGTTCTTAAAGCAAGAGTAGATGACAAAGATTAATATCTTTGTAGATATACATTAGGATCTTTCCAAGGTTCAGAATTAAATTATCATAGTAATGAAAAAGGCTATTAAGAAATTTGCAATATATGTCATAAGCTCTAGATTCATTGTTAGAACAGATAACAAGAATTTTGGTTATTTCTTAAGAACTAATATTGTAGGTGATTACAAACAAGGAAGATTAGTTAGATGGCAACAATGGTTCAACCATTATAATTTTGATGTTGAACATCTTCCAGGCCATAAAAATAGTTTAGTTGATGCTCTTACCAAAGAATTAGCACCTCTAACTATTTTTATGTTTTTAGGAATGAAACATCTTGATATCAAAATCAAGATAAAAGAAAAGGAGATAACAATCCTACAGGAAAAACTCGAGTTGCTATATCTTGAGAAATCTCTTATGGAGATAGGAAAGAAATAGGAAGAACTTAATTGTTCAAAACAACCTCTATAGACCAGAAAAAGAAGAACAAAAAAAAGTTTATGTGATCTATAATATCCCAAAACCAGGAATTTATAACAACTGGGCAAAAACTAGCAAATCTATTCTAGGAATTAGTGGAGTAACTCATAGAGCCTTCACCAACAGAATAGAAATTGAAGGTAGTTATACCAACTACACAACACCAAAACTAATAACTCTAGAGAAGATAGTAAGAAATTATTCTGTAGCACTATAACAACAACCAACAGCTCTAAGCAGATTGAAAAATATTGGAAAGATAGCAAGGCATCTAGTGCTATTTAGAGAAACATCTCCTCCAGAGACATCAAAAATAGTAAAACATTCAGTAATATACAAGGAGACATCTCTTAGAACTACTCCAATCATTGAAGATGAAAAGGACCAATATAGAAACCTCAGCAAAATACAATGGTTTAGTCTCTATAATTTGGCCAAAAAATCCACCCAAGAACATATTGAAGATATGAAATTCTATACTACAGATAAGGAATTTCCTATAGG
Organism: Hippophae gyantsensis; assembly: GCA_030763125.1. NCBI lineage: Eukaryota > Viridiplantae > Streptophyta > Magnoliopsida > Rosales > Elaeagnaceae > Hippophae > Hippophae gyantsensis. The sequence continues at coordinate 45,523,270 of CM061032.1, read as the reverse complement.
AAGCAAATTCAATATATTGGAAGGAGCTGATCCAATATTTGTGTATGAAGCCTTTCATGTTGGACTAGTAGAAAATATATATCTAGGAATTAATTTAAGTGAGTTAAATTATTTCCTAGAAAATTTTAAAAGAGCAATCAAGAATTTCAAAAGAAAAATTAAAGTAGGTGATAAACCTGTTTATCTTAGATTTTTCAGTACATTAATGGACTAGAATGAGGAAGGAAGTATTAGTCCTTACCACTTAATCAAGATAGGGATTTTCAACACAAACAGAGAAGTTCCCAAACCAAGGGCACTTCCAAAAAAGGAATTTAATACAGAAGAACTCTGTGTATTAAGAGGTCAAATGTTACGCCAAATTTACTATGAACTTAGGAAGATTGACAATTCTATAAATATTAAAGTAAATTATTCAACTAGTAAAGTCATCATTATTTCCCACAATAGCATGGCTCTGTCAGAAGAAGATGGTGAAAAAATTACCAAATATGAAACCAATTTTAATTGCAACAACCTAGAAATTGGTTAAGAAGCAAGGAAGGTATCATGTTTCTATGCCAGAAAAGCCACCAAAGACCACAAATGCATTCTCTGCATCAAAGACCGAGAAGATGAAGATGCGTCATCATCAATGTCATCAAAAGAATTGTCGGTAGAAAATGACAAAGAAAAATAAGAAAAGAAACTATCGACAGAAGACTACAAAAGAAATAAAGATATAGACCCCACATCTTAGTTGGAAGCAGGTGCCATGAAGAAAAAGTAGTGGTTATCCTTTAAAGAAGAAAAGTAGATGAATTATTAAAACAAGGGTAAAATAATAATTTTAGTCTTGTAAACATGGATTCTTGGTTCTATAAAAGGAACCCTTATTATCATTTCAAGGACACACGAAAAAACACATAAATTTAGAGCTCTCTATTCTTAAACATTGTAGCATAGAAAACCTCTCTATCTAGAAATCTCAAAACCAATAATGTTATACCCAGTAAGTATGAGCGACTAAGCACCCCTTTCAAGGTTCTTAGTTGGCCTTAAGTTGTAATAATTATTATATTATGAATAAAATGGATTTTAGTTACTCTACTCTAGTAAGTCAACTATTGGACACTATTTATGTACGGATGTAGAAGGCTCACCATTGCCAGGAAGACATTGAGGTTTGAGCAAAGCTGAGGCATAATAGGTGTAACAAAAGAAGACGAATAGAAGGGAAGACCATGGTAGACCCATCAAATTTAGCTATAATAATTATAAATTTAAGCTACTTAAGAATCTTGAATGTTTAAATATTTTCTTACAACAAGATTGCTAAAAGAGTAAAATGGAAATTATTTTTAGAAATAGACAACTAATAATTCCAATGGAAATCAATGATACAAATGTAACTCTATTATAAACATTTGATAAAGGTTATCTTTATCATTTAAATGAAGATTATGAAACTTGTCTTCAAAATTTTAAAAGATTTAATACCTTATTAGATATCTATATAGATTATATTAAAGCTATTACAAGCATCATAGACCATCTTGTTTCAAGGACATTAAAAGATTATTTTAGTCAAAAATATGTGAGAATAGAGGAAGAAGAATTCAACAACTTAATGTTTGGATATTACTTCTTTAAAGAATTATAAATACACTGTATGTACACAAGAAAAACCTAAATGTATACTACGAATAGGACAAAATAATATAGATTCAACACATATTATTTATCAAGATAATACTCTATGAACATCGGATCATTAGTACATAAATTAGAATTATTAGATTTAACAAATGAAAGAGTAATTTTTAATTTTAAAAGACAATTAATAGATTTAGGATTAGAATTAAGCAACCAACATAATGAAGAACATAATATACTATGCAATTGTAATGAATATAGAAGAAAATTAGACTTATACATCAAAATAATAAACTTTTTAGACAAATTATTACCTTCAATAAATAGACAAAGACCATCAACTAGGTCAATATTAACCCTCGATTAAAAATTGTATCAATCCGTAGAAATTGGTATTAGAGCATAGGAATAGTAATCTAAATAGTAATGGATGGAAAATTAACACCATTAAAATATAAAAGGCATTTTTTATATTTTATCAAACCTCAAGGGCATAATTTGAGATATGCCAAACCTTAAGGGCATTTAAGATAGTGTTCCTTGATATCTCATATTTATAGAAAGTTATACTTCCTCACCAACTTCATAAAGCTATTGGATAGATATTTTGGATTTTGATCCTATAAATATTTTTTTAAGAGAGCATATAATATTTTTTATTTATTTTGTTAATGATTGTAACAATTGAATAAAGGCACTTGCAATATAAAGAAAAGAATAACTGATAAATTTTGTCAACAAATATTTTAGAGAATTTGTATAAAAAGTACAATTTCAAAAAATGAATGAATTTTAAATTAGGATTATATAGATTAGATTGTTAACTATTCTATTTTTAATTAGTATATTCAATAGTTATCATTTATCAATTATATTCAAATATGTTATAATATTATACATAAATTCCCAAGTCATGTTGTTTTCATGTTTGAATACTCGTGTGTAAAATATAGATCAATATTATTTCACTTAGTGTATTTTCATCCTCTATATAAAGTGAATTATTAACAGTTCAATATTGTACACACTCACATACTATTTACATCATGTGGTGGTGGAGTGTTGAAGCAGAGCTAGATTTATAGTTCAGATCATAGTTGTTGTAAAGAAACATAGGAGGCAATTTAGGTGCATTAAAGCATGGTGTTTCAACTAGTAGAGGTATTAGTATATATTGTCTTGGGTTGTAAAATGTTAATTTACTTTAATAAGTGAATTTTTTTATGTCGAGTGGTTTCATTTAGCAACATGTGAAAGTTACCACATTGGTAATGATCCTATATGGGTTTATCATGTTATATTGCCGTGTTTGTATGATCATATATTGTGTTAGTATAATCAGGATTATATGAGAACATGTTCCTACATAGAAAGAACTTATTATAATTGGAAAGTCTTATCTGATTATAATTGTAAAGTCTTTATTTTCTTACTAATTTCTTTTATACTACATATTGTTGTTTCCATGTTGTTTATTGTTGTCATGGTGTGTGTTAGCCGTTGAATTTCTATCTAGTCATGGTTTGAATTAAACTAGTTGCGTTTTTCTTTCTATTTATCTACATGTTTATTTAATTGCTTTGTTTGTTTCCACTACACGCGAGAGTGGATGACTCCTAAGTTATTCCTATCACCTTACCTTGGTTTTGTATAAACTCTCGGACTTTTCTAGTTGGTATCAGAACATGTAGATATTTTATACTACATGTTGTTTATTATTTCCATGATGTGTGCTATTAATTGAATTTATATATATTTGTTGCTATAAATTAAACTATTTCTTTCTTTTTCTTTGTTAATCTGCATGTTTGCTAACTTTAAGTCATTATGTATAAAGTTGCAGAGTGGAAGTATTACAAGGATCGGAAGTGATCATGGAAACGTGTTTGAAAACTCTGAGTTTAAGTCTTTTTGTGATGATTAGGTATCCAATATGAGTTATCTTCTCCAAGACTCCTCAATAGAATGGAATTGTTGATAGAAAGAACTAAGTAGTTCAAGATATGGGTAGAGAAATGTTAGCGAGCAAATAATCTTGCTAGGCAGTTCTTGATTGAGGTAATGAATACTACTTGTTATGACTTAAATTGCATGTGGCACCTGATAATCTTATATGAACTACTTCACAACTAGAGGCCAAACATAAAGCATTTAAGGGTGTTTGGAAGCACTTGCTATACTATTAGAGAGAGTGAATTTAAACAAATTTGAAGCAAAGAGTGATCTCATAATCTTATTGGGGTATTCTACTAATACTTGTGCTTACAAAGTCTTCGAACTAAGAATTTCCACTATTATAGAGTCAATTAAAATGGTCATTGATGATTCTAAAGCTATTATGATGGTCGAATCTAGGGATAGCAATGTCTTTGAAAGCTCAAGAACATCTAAACCTGGTACATATGATAGGAATTTGTGAACATACGTGACTACTACTAAGCCTCCAAAGGTTACTAAAGATAGAGAGAAAGGTTCTTCTCTCACTAAGTGAGAAAAGGGAGATCATTTTGTTAACAACATCATTGCCAATGTTGAGAGAGTTATGAAGACTAAGCATCAAAATCATGAGATCTTGAATTACATGTGCTACACTTCCACTATCCTTTCTAAGAATGTTAAGGAAGCCTTGCAAAGATTAATACATTGGATAAATTCTATGTAAGAAGAGCTTAGCCAATCCTAAAGGAACGATGTTTGGTAACTTATGCCTAAATTGAGGAACAATCATGTAATTAGAACAAGATGACTTTACAAGAACAATGAATATAAAAATGGTGTTAATTCTAGAAATAAGTTAGGATTGGTTGATCAAGATTATACTCATATTGTGGGAATCAACTTCGAGAAAAGTGTTTACCCTTGTTTTCCTTCTTGAGATCATCAGGTTACTGATTGGCTTGGCTTATTATTTTGGATTCAAATTGAATGAAATGGACATAAAATATGCCTTCCTCAATGGTGTAGCCAAAAAGAAGTGTATATTAAGTTGCCAAAAATATTTCAAGATCCTCATTTTCCCAATCATATGATGCGATTGAGGAAAGCCTTATATGGCTTGAAGCAAGCCCCTTAAGCATGGTTTGAATGTTTTACTACTTTTTTTCTCAACTATGGTCTTCAAAGAGCTAACAAAAAGGTAGGAAACATGTATCTTAAGCAAAAATACAATCACCAGTGTGATGAGAGGAAACAGTAGAAGGTGAAATGTTCAATTTGTTGGAAGAACCTAGTTGGGACTTAACCATAGGCTTAACTTAGAAGTGGCATCCATTGTCTTCATCTTAGGATAGGTAGCCACTAGCTTGATAAATTCTAGTGCAACCCTTGAAATGGTAGAGACCATTTTAGTAAAATATAGCCCATGTATATCACCATATGCCTTGACAATTAGAATTTCATTCAATTTCTGAGTTCACAACATAAGCTTCTTTACTACACTTTTGGAGTTTTTCAACTCCTTATCTAACTTCAACTATTTTTCTCTAAGGCTTTGATAAGGTTACCCTTTTCCTTGATGGATGCCTATAAGAATTTGGCAGAAAAACCATGTTTCTTAATTTTTTCTCAAAGTGTAGCTAACACCTCATTTTTCTCAGAACGAGTATGTCTCAAATACTCCTTATCACTTTCTAGAACTATCATCTTTACAAGAAGCATAATGTGATCAAATTGATCTTTGGATAAAACATGGCTGATATTCTTCTAGTTCTCTTCCAGATACTTCATTCTAGATTGGTTAGGGTGTCATTCAATCAAAAAATCATTATAACATTTTTGAATGATATCACACTTCTTGTACATATAATATTGTTCTAGATTAATTTAAGACTTCATTTTCTCAAGAACGTCTTTCAAATCGATATACTCTTTGTCTTTTTTTAGGCTTTCTAATGCCTTTTTCAAGATTTTATGACTTCAGATGCTACCTTAGGAGCTTGTTGCTGGTTTCTTGAAGCTTTCCTTAATCAACTTCAAGAAAACTTTCAAATATGAAGGTTGCAATAGGAGGGTCCAAACACCCTAAAAGTAAAAAAGTTATTTTTTCCCCATTGGTAGTGCAATTTTTATCCAAAATTGTAACCTCCACTATTAGCGCTTTCTTCCTAGAGATATTTTGTATGGAAAAACACTAGACCACTATGCAACTAGGCTTTTTTCACTTGAAACACTTTATCTGATTGACATACGCTCTATTTGTGACTTTCATCATTAGAGCCTTCAGTCTTCTTCCCTTGTCTCAAGTCTTTCCTACTTAAGTTTTCTCTTCGAACCTGACAAGGAGAGTTCTTACTTTGGAAGGACTTTGCAAACTTTTCGACTATTAAAGTCATCTCTTCTTAGAAAAAAGGTGGTGAATATTAAATATTTGAAGTTCATCAATCAACTCATGAATCCTTAGGTCTTTGGGGTTGTGGAAAGTTTTTAGTAGTGGTGACTTTCTTCCTGAACGATAGTGGTAGACTCATGAGGACTTTCTCAACCTACTTTTCTTGATTTATGAAATGACCCAGATTGTATGATGTGTTAACCATATCTAAAAATCCTGCATAGAATATGTTAAACATCTCGCCAACTTTTGTCTAAAGTAGCTTATAATCTTTGTTAAGGCGGATCAACCTTTACTTTTAACTCTAGAGGTACCCTCATTTGTCACTTTCAAAATATCCCAAGCATCCTTGGAACTTCTATAGGTTTGGATTTTTCGATTATCATCAGCATTGACTTCTTTAGTAATGGAATATAACCCCGTGCTACTTTAGTCTAAATCTTTACTTTTTATTTTTGCCCATTCGATTATTAGATTAAGGACTATATTACTGTCAATAAGAGTTTTAGTGAGAAATATATGGTAGTTCTCACTTCAAACCAGACGTGATCTCCTTGTGACTGCAACAAGGTGTGCATTAGAGACTTCCAATAGACATAGTTTTGGCCTATTGAAAAGTAAAGGCCTGCCAATATTACCTCCTTCTCTAGAGTTCATCATGGGAAATATGTGTGTGTCTATGTGTGTGAAATTTGAGAAAAAAAATCAACACTAGAGTGGTTAAGCCCAAAGGTGTACCAAATCTGATACCACATAAAAGGGAATAGAACCTAGTGCACAATCAAGGCAAGGTGATATAAACATATAATAACTCATCCTAATTTCACAAGTAGAGAAAACAAACAGAGAAATAAAATAAAAAAGTAGATAAACAAAAAGAAATAAATTAACAATGAGTAGTTTCATAGCATCAAACAAAAAAAATAACATCTAGCACACATCATAACAATAACACACAGTAAGGTTTCAACAACATGTGATAGATTTAAAGAAGCAAGGAAATCTAATGAATATTATTTTGACCTATAATTTAATATGTTTTTACTTGTTAATTTTATGTTTTATTTTAGAATTACGTTGTTTTGGAGGGTATTTTTGTGTTTTGTAGGTTAATGTGCTTTTGAAAGAATCTTAGACTTAAATTAGCAAAAAGAATGAAAGCAAAGCAAGAAATAACAACTCGAACAAGTCAGAATGAACAAAATGTCAAACCATCAAGACTTCAGTGCGCTGATAAGTGATTGAAAAGAACTAAATATAATGTGATATATGTACTTTAGTGGCAAAATAGATTTGTATTTGCATAATTTTATCATTATATTAGAAAATCTATGTTTTCAGAATCACAGATATGTTTTTGTTGTTTTTCAAGAATTTTTAGCTTCAAAATGTTTCATCTGATCAACACTTGAAGAATTATACCTAGAAGCACTCAATTACAACTAAGAAGAATAAAGAATAGCATATGTAAGTTTTACATATGTTCCAACTAATTATAAGGGGTGAAAAAAACAAAGAAATTGGAAACACATAGTTTAATGTGTGCCATGGTAGTGGAAATTGTGTACGACGATACGAGCATATCATGTAAAGATTGCAACGCATACAAAATCAACACATGCCACAACACTGGAAAAATACATGCCACAATGCCCAATGACTACTCATTCACAATGCAGTTTCTCCTTCTTCTTTTGTAGTGTGATCCATCTTAAAAACCCTTCACCCCTTTCACAAACAATCATCCCTCAGCTCCCAACTATATCTTTCTCTTTTCTTAGTTTTCTTAGAATTTTTCTTAATGTTCTTCTCTCATTTTAAAAGTTGAAAAAAGTTTTAGTTTATACATATGTTATAAATAGTTTAGATTAGGTTATTATAATAAATACCAATAATAATATTTTTTCATATATCAACTTGGTGCAGAAGGTATCTATAAAAATGCAATTGACGTGTTAACTTTAATTGTATAACATAATTAATTTAATGTATCTTTCTAAATATTATTTTGAAGTTATTTATCATTTATTAAATCTAAACATGTCTGGCTAATTATGATAATGAGATTTTAGTTATGCTGTTGTGTTTGTGTAAATTATTTAAGGGAACATTTTTAAATAATAATTAAACATAAATTATTTTCAATTCAAGAATTTTACAAAATTTATTATTGATCATAATAGATTTAAAATATGAAAATTGAGTTTTGGAAACATGAATCGAGATCTGATCTAGAGTCATACTTTATTTCAATGATTTTAAAAAAATTAATAATTGAAAATATATTGAAGACATTTTTTTGTAATATAAGTAATATATTTGAAAATTAGATAGTTAGGTTCACATTCATCAATATAAAAACCAATTTAGACAAGCTTTAATAGGAGTTTAAAATTATTGGTCCCACCATGATAAGTAATATAATTTGATAAATTCTTAAATAATTAGCATAATTTAATTAAAAATCACTTGCCACTTTTGGTGGGACTCATAATTAATTTTTAATTAAATTATGTTCATTTTCTAAGAATTTATCAAACCCTTTAAATCATCACCTTTGATAGGGTCGAAAATTTTAAACTCATATTCACGCTTATCTAAATAGGTTGTTTGATCGATGAATGTGAACTTAATTTTCAGATTCTAAAATCTATTACAAAAAAATATGTCATCAATATATTTTTAAATAATAATTCTTATAAAAATTTTTAAAATAGAGTATTACTTTAAATCAGAACTAGATTCATGTTTCCAAAACTCAGTTTTCATATTTTAAATCTAATACGATAAATAATAAATTTTGTAAAATTCTTGAATAAAAAATAATGTGTTTAATTATTATTTAAAAATATTTCCTAAATAATTCATACAAATATAATAATATAACTAAAATCCTATTATAAAAATTAGCTAGAAATATTTATATCTAATAAAATGATTGATAAATTAAAAATAACATTAAGAATATACATTAAATTAGTTCAATAAATAATGTACAATTACAACTTATACCTCAATTGTGTTTTTATAGATAACTCATGTACTAATCTATTATTAGGAAAAAAAACTACTACTTATTATGATAATTTAATCTAATCTAAACTGTTTATAGCATAAACATAAATTAAAACCTTTTTCAACTCTCAAAATGAAAGAAAAACTTTAAGAAAAATTCTAAGAAAACTAAGAAAAGAGAAAGAGAGAGCTGGAAGCTGAGGGATGAATTTTTGTGAGAAGGGTGAAAGGATTTTATAGGATAGAGTATATGTCAAAAGGAGAAGGAAAAAGTGGATCGTAAGTAAGCAGTCATGGAGTGTCATGGCATGCATTTTTTCACCTCCGTATTATACATTGATTTTTTTCTAGTAGAAAACTTGACCAGATACACTCGTGCCGTGACACAAAATTTTCGTCATCGTGGCACATGCTAAATTGTGTTTCTAATGTCTTTGAATTTTCACCCACTTACAATTTGTTGGAACATATATAAAAAATTCATATGTTATTATTTATTCTTCATGGTTGTAATTGAGTGCTTTTAGGTATAATTCTTAAAGTGTTGGTCAGTTGAATCATTTTGAAGCTATAAATACTTGAAAAACAACAAAATATCTGTGATTTCGAAAACATAGATTTTCTCTAATCATAATAAAATTATGCAAAAAAAAAACATTTTGACACTAAAGTATATATAAATTACGTTATATTTAGTGCTTTTAAACACATAACTAGCTTCTTGCTAGTCTCTAGCAAGGAAAGCAAAAAACTAAAATAAATAAATTAAACTATCTTAAATCATTTATATAGATTAACACTATTGTATTTAGCATATGTAACCATCTTTTAAGACCCTAGGTTGCCCTAGTGGACGAGTTTAAGCCTTGTGAGGGTTTTCAGTGATGATACCCACAAACATCAAATTAAATGCATAAAGTAAAAGAAATAACAAAAGTAAACAAATAACAATCAAAAACTAAAATTTAACTAAGTAAAAAAGTAAAAATACAAATCTTCTCATGCTTGCAGTATCTTTTAAGTTAATAATTAAAAGTCAAAGTATTAGTTAATTTAGCATCTTAAACATTCGTAATTTATTGTAAAATTTAATTGAAAATCACAAATTTGTATTCCACATTAAAAATGTATCAATATTGATTTCCCTAATTTCAATGTTTGGAATCTAAATTTGCTTTAATATTACACTAATCCTATGGGTTTAAGCATTCAATCAAAGTTATATGCAGATAGAGTTTATTTAAATAAATCAACTAATAGGGTCGCATATGTTTATAAAAAAAGGCTCAAAATAGTTCATGCAACACACATCATGAAAATAAACATATGATGGTGCATAGAAATTTACCCCCCTGTTTGAAGCTAAAATTCAAAGGTACACCTCCATATAAGGGAGATAAGACATAAAAATATGTATAATCCTAACACTAATGCAACATTGCAGATAAGATTAAAACAAACACTCTAAGAATTACCATAAGTAGTCATGTGAAAAAGACAAATGATAACATCGAGATAAATGAAAAGAGAAAGCATACAACAATCAACAAGCTAAATGACATATGACATCTCAGTTTACTAAAACATATGTTATGCAATCTAGCAACACATACTAGGAAAATAACAACATAGGAGAAGCATGTAATAACTCATTAATATAGGGAAACAAAGGATGACATACGAAGCAAGGGATTGCAAGATATGTATGCAACTAGTCATACTAACATTCCTATTTATGCGTAGTTCATATCAAGTGATGTTAAAGAGAATGAAGTATCACATGAACAAGACAAAAATAATGACTCATAAATAGAACAAGTAAAGGAAGACAAACAAACATATAAGTTCCCTTGACACCATACACAATACATACACCTTTCCTCCTAAGAGTATGAGTGTGATATAATAAACATGTCATGCATTCTACTCGCAAAAACTCTCTCCATACAGAACCATCTACACAAAGTAAACAATAAGACATATAGAAAGATGGAAGTAAACTAAGCAAGTTCAATGAATTTGAGGGTCCATAAAGAATAGTCAATCGATCAATGTAAATATCCATATGTCCATCAATCCATGATGAATTTATGTAAGGGTATGACTAAATCTTTGATGCCATACACAATGTGTGATATGCAAAAATTGTTTACTCTATATGCCATCATGATATGCTTATGCAAACGAAGCAAATCGAAATATAGACTCAAGTTGAACCAAACTTCATAAGTCAATATGTAGCATCTCTCTCCATTAATGTAAGGGCAAGCTCAGAAGAAATCAGAAAAACTTTCAAAGCTTGTAAGCAATGGCTAAGGTTTAGGTAGAAAAGGAGAAACAATTAACAAAGGCATGCCTTTAGACAAACAAACTTTCACTTTAAACAAAGAGCTCACAACTGGTTGGACAATTACCAATTTCTAAACCCCCTTGACACTACACATGCCCATGTGTTTACCTTGAGTGGTAGCACAATACGATGATAGCAATCAAGCACATAAAATCATAGAAAGACATAAAAAAATTACGTGGTTCTTCCTCAATTTGAGGTTTACATCAATGGGAACCAATGTTGCTCCAATCAATTAGAACCAATGAGTAATCCTTACAACAAATTTAGCCCCTCACAACCACTTCTTTCTTGCCTTAAACCAAGAAATATGAAAATGAACTCTCAAGAAATGCTCTCTTTTACAAGCCTTTCTATCTCTAAACTTTCATAGCTTATGCAACTTAATTTCACATTCTACAATCATATATTATAGTTATATATGGAATACAAGTGTTTGCCTCTTATTTATTGTAGATAAACCACCTTCGGGTACAACATTTCATATATGATCATAACCTTGTCGAATAATTCACCTACTGTGTGCATAGCTCTATTGACATACCATGCGTCATGCGTTATGCATTACCTATGCTACCCACTTGTGCCTACGCATGAGGGTATCCTTTGATGAAATTAGTAAAACACCTATTATCACATGCTAGTTGAATTGAATCCAACACTATTTGTTCACCCATCATCCCTAACCTTCACCAACCTTGAGAAAGTTCATGTAGTGTCTGAGCTTGCTCATTGTAACCACCTTGGTGAGCATATTTGATGGATTGTCTTCTATCAAAACCTTGGTCACTTTAACCAACTGACTACAAATAATATCCCTAATGAAATTTAGTTTTACATCAATGTGTTTTGTCCTCGCATGGAATAGTAGATTCCTTGATAAATAGATTCAACTCTGATTATCACACTTGACTATAATAGTTACTTGTGACAACCCCAATTTACTGATGAATCCATTTATCCATAGAACTTCTTTTACTGCCTTAGTACACACATGATTAATCTACCTCAATAGTGGAAAGAGCCATAATTGATTACAAATTGCTCTTCCAAGTCATAGTGTTTCCAAGTAAGGTGAAAACACAACTAGTCAGTGACCTTCTTCGATCAAGATCTCCTATGAAATCAACATATGTGAACCCTTATATGTTTACACACATAAGGAACATATCAAAGTAACTAGTATGTGAGAGAACTAGTAAAGGATCAGTCAGATAGATGAAGTAACAAATATGAAAATTAACATATTATGCATGCCAAGGAAATAGTAAGAGAGGGATAAGAAGAAATGTCAAACAAACAAACATAAACAAAATAATCATGTATAGAAAAATGAAAAAAAGAGGAAATAAATTAAGCAACTCAACCCCAACAGATCATCCAAAAATAATGATCAAAATACATCCATCCATTTAAAGAATTTGTGAAGGGTAATAGAACTTGGAGAGAGTCTTTGACTCTTATGAGCATAAGGTGTATATGAGACTCCTCATCTATTTTGTTTATAATTTTTAGAAACTTGAGACATCTATATAAGCCAAGTAAGGCATAATTTTTGAAGTGGATTTATTTATTTATTGCTTTATGCCTCAGATGTATAATACAACATGCATGAATATGCTCAGATGAGCCACAATAGCTACATCCAGACAAAAGATATAAGTGACAACAAGGTGGAGGACCCCAATATATACTGTTCATATATATAGGACATTTCCTAGCAATATGGGTAGTAGTACCACAATAATATCAAGTATGAACAATGAAGCTAGGAAAACATGGTGATGAGAATCATGGAGCCAAAAAAATCCTATGTGGACCAATCACAAGGTCTAGGAGGGCACAGCTTGAAAAGACTTTAAATGGGCTCATTAACGAGGTCATGCATAACCAAAGGACCCAAATTTGGAGTGTAAGGATTGGGACAAGCCTAGGATGGAAATTATGGCGAAATTGGTGAAAGAAAACTAGGCACATTGTTGTGCCATTTGGACTAATTTGGGAAATTTTCTTTCTAGCCCTTGGATGACAACAAAGGTTAAGATGTAATATTTTATTGGGATTCCTTTGTTCTCAATTGCTCCAATTTTGCTCCAAGTTTTGCTCCATTTTTGTTGTGCCATTTGGACTGATTTTGGGCAGTTTTCTTTTCAGCCCTTGGATGAAATCAAGGATTAAGATGTAATATTTTCATAGGATTCCTTTTGTAGTCAACTGCCCCATTTTTCTCCATGTTTTGGTCCATGTTTTTTGCTACCTTTTGTGCTTTCTGGCTATTTTATTTTCAACCCTTGGATGAGATCAAGGCCTATGATGTAGTAGAGTTTAGGGTTTATTTGTATCCTATAAATACTTAAGAGTAGCTCAGCTACTAGAATTTTACATTTTTGAATGAAATTTGATTTTTTAGATCATTTGAGAGCTCATTCATGCTCTTTTTTCCTCTTTAAGAAACTTATCAAGGGATTGGCAACCTTTGTGGTGTTGTTTAGCATCCAAGCATTTGTGTGAGTAATATCCATACTTTTTAGGGTGTCATTTATGTTAGACTTATCAAGGAAATAGCACCTCCTTTTGGCATCTTTCCCCTCAGATAAATGTTTAGTAATATTTGTGGAGAAACCCTTTGCTATATAATCTGAAAATTTGCTTGGTCCTAACCCCTTGGTTCATATCATTTGGTATCACACTCCTAGGAGTAATATGTGGATGAAAAGAAGAGGAAGTACTCATATTGACTTTCACATGAGGATGAGAGGTCAATTTTCCACAGTGTAGTCACTAGTGCCCAAGCTCACCAAAGTGGTGACAAGTAGGAATGATGATAGGTAAAGGCAGTAGGCCACTACTAGAGTGACATGAATTGTTAACCTTAGGTGAAGGGTTCAACTTGCTAGAGGAAATAGGTTGAACTGAAACAAATAATTACATTTTGGGTCTATAGTACTAGAATTCAACTTTGACTCTTGCTTGGTTGACTTTAAGCTTAGTAGCGCCTGCTGTTTAGGTAAAAATCCCTTCATCCTAACCAATACTACATTTGTCTCCAAACGTCTTTGTACTACTGAGGATTTCATTTAACTTCTTTAATCTAGTCATTATTTTGTTGACAATTGGGGTAGATTGAACTAGCTCTTTCTCATTGACACTAAGCTTGTCTTCCAAAGCTTTAACCCACTCATCTTTTTCATTAAGAAAGTTTTTAAGATACGCTATAGAATTGTTCAAAACCCCAACTTTCTTATTTTGTTGTTCAACCTTAGCTTCCTTTTCGATAAGTGAGTAAGCCAAATATTCCTTTGCACTCTCAAGAAATATAATTTGCTTCTTCAATTTTTTAATCTTGACACTCTGATCAGAAGAGGGGATAGGGCTAACAAATTGTTGTGTACTTTTTCTTGAAGAATCAACCTTCACCTATTCCTCAAGCTTTTTAACTTCCTCGTGATTTGCATTAAACTTTATCAGTAAATCATCATATCTCATTTGAATGATCTCACACCTTCTTATGAGATCATGATGTTGTCCATCAATATAGGATTTTCTTTCCCTTAGAGTTTTCTTCTACGCATTGATCTAGTGTTCTTTTTCATCAAGGCTCTCTATAGCCTTTCTCTTATCCTTTTTATACTTGATATGCTCTAATAAGAGAGAATTATAGAAGTTAAGTAGCTCATCTTTCTCATCATCATCATCATCATATTCATTAGTTACCTCTTGAGCATATGAGGTAGTAATCATGATGAATGGCACTATTAGAGGCAAGGAAGGCCAGAAAATTAGTGTCATCCTTATCATCACTACTCCTACTGTCCGAAATCGTCACCTTACCTGCCACAACATGATTGGTAATGAAATTTGTTTTCTTAAAATACCTTTCAAAAATGTGACTTGGCTTCCCACATTCAAAGCAACTGATTTTATTCAAGTTACTCATCGTCTCAAATTCATTTTCTGAATCTTCATCAGCTTTAGTAGAATTTTAGGCTTTAGAACTAGATGTATCTCTTCTAGTGAACCCATATACTAGTTTCTTCTTTCTAAAGAATCTAATGAATCTCTAGGTAAAGAAGGTCATTTCCTCCTCATTGGGATCATACTCATACTCAATAGAAGTGGTATTTGTGCTAGTATTGGGACCACTTCCCTATGTAATCTTGAGTGCCAAAAGCTTTCCCTTCTTAGTAGCATTTTGACCTTTTTTAGGTAATAGGTGATGAAGTTCAAAGGCTTGTAGACCACCAACTTATTCATTAATATTAAGTTCACCATGCTTGTATATGGACTCAAGCAAGGTAACTTTGGCGTGAAATCGAAAGGGTAGGAACAGTTGATAATTTTGGAAAAATGTGCATAGAATTTGTCAAACGTTTCATTCTCTTGCATGATACAGAGTTCAAAATCTCTATTTAACTTCAAATTTCTGGATAACTTTACAATAGAAGTTCCTTTTTTTTGTCTCTAGAGTGTCCCATGCTTTTTTGGAGGTAATATAGCTATGTATCCCTCTGTACTCATCAAGTGACAAAGCCATGATAATAGCATATAAACCATTACCATTCCACTCAAATTCCTTGTTTTATTTCTTCGTCCATTTTATCATTGGTTTAGGAATCATGCTATTATCAAGTAGGTTTTTAGTTGGGTAAGTCTAGCCAGGTTCTACATGGAACCAAACACAATCTCCTTGGGACCACAAAAGGCCCTCATTTGAGATTTTCAATAAGCATTGTTCAACTCCTTGAAAAGAGGTCTACATATATTAACCCCTTCTCCTAACTCCACCAAAGAGAAAGTGTGTATACGTAGCTAAATGAGTTAACAGAATCAATACCAAAGCGATTAAGCCCAAAAGGGTGCACCAGCTTTGATACCAATTGAAAGAGTCTACTACCCAGTACACTACTAGGAATTAAGAAAATACAAACTCCTTAACGACTCAATGCTAACTCGCATAAACACAAAATTCAGTAGAAGTACAAGTTATGTATATAATATCAAATAATCACATAACTTTTAACAGCACTTGTTATATATCAAATAGAAAGCAAGTAATAATAAATGCTTTCTAATCAAAGTTTAAGCTTATAGTATGTTGAAATATACTTACCTTAAACTTGGATTGTACTAAGACAATACCAGATCAAGCATAACAATTGATATAATGAGGTGAAACCATATAGAGACCGAATCTAGATGGTAACATCCTTAGGTTGCTTAAGGAAACCAGTAGCAGCAAATAATTTACTAATCAATAAATAAGTTACAACACGAATAGCCAATAAAACCACTATTACCTCTATCAGCTAGGACCTCCATCTAAACTGCCTAGTGCTACTCTTCACTTGTTGCTTTCATAATTTTTTAGTTCAACCTAATGTAGTGTGATTGGTAACCAATAATCAGTAACTGAATATGTATCAACTCACAACCTCATGGGACACACAACCCACTAAAAATATTGAATCACCTAGAGAGACACACAGTTAATCCACGTACTCACACAGATAACAATTTGATAATTAACCACAAAATGACTCATTCTCATATGTAAGCTCCTCAAAATAATTTCAAAATATATATATAAATCTCAGTGTAATTTTGGTAGAGTTTCAGCTCTAAAACAATGGGTAAGAAATAAGAGAAATAGGGGTATTTATAGCACTTATATTTTCCATCTCACCAGCCACCTTTCCAACCACCTTGCAAAGAGTGATAGCAAGGTCCATGGTAAACTTGTTAGCAATGTGCTAAATAGTCACATTTTTTCATTCCAAAAATTATCGAGTACTAACCATAAATACCCACATCCTAAATGAACAAAAGCATAGGTGAAAATGTTGGAAAGTAAGCATGCTCACTTGCCAAAAACTAACACTCTCAGCCTAGCATGCACACTACAAAAACTAACCCTGTAGTGTGTGTAGACATGCTTGCATACAAAGTGTTTCTAACTATTGCATGTGTGAATTACTGATCCACAGTAACCAACCTTACACAAAGGAAGACAAATACACTAAGCAAAAAGAAAACAAACACCATTTTTTGTACATAGGAAGCCAATACATAGACATAAGTATAATGGAATTTATATATTGATTATTTGTGTTGTTAAAGAAAATGAAGATTGAAGAACACCCCTCTGAAAAAGAAGAAGATTTAAAGTTTTATTTATGGTTTTCCAATATTTTTCAATGGAATGGGTAGGAAATAGATAGGAATGGATTTTTTCTGAATAATTTTGAACAATTGTGAAGAAAGAGTGATTTATGGGAGTTATTTCGTGTTTAGGAGTAGAGAAAAATGTAGGTTTTGTGAAGAAAATGAGAAAATTGGAGTGAAAGTGGGTGTCAAATGCATTAGGGCTAGTATTTGTAGGAAAATAATACACGCAGATCGCAATGTAGAAAAAAGCATGTCACGATGAGCCTTTTGAAATTCCCTAAAACTTTGAGTAGAAACACGAGTGTCGCAATGAGGTAAAATTTGTTCCATGGTAAGCGTAACTCTTTCTTCATAATAACTTTTACGAGGCCCCCCTTTAATATATTATTGTAGCTAACAAATAAAAATGCACTACTTAATTAAATAGAAAATAACTATAGAAACACAAATGTTTTAAAATTTATAATTATTATATTAAATTAAATCTACTTAATTTAAAAATAACTATAAAAAATAGAATTTTTTTAAAAAATTATAATAACAAAAAAATAAAAAAATAACAAATAAAAACAACTATGAATATGAAGTGAAAATAAATTAAAGTAAAGTAAAACAAATGAGAATAATGGGTTATGCCATATGTAGGACTAAATTTTATTGTCTTTAGCGAGATGTTTCTTGGGAGACTTCATCATTTAGTAAACTAAATGTCCCATCATCATTGAGTTAAATTGATGCTTTGATTAGGAAACTGTTATTTGCTTTTCTTCTACAAGTGCTTAGCCAATTTCTCAACTTGTACCTCCACCTTTTTTAAGGAATCCTCCATTGAATCCAATCTCTGATTAGTTTCACATCGGGTGTCTCCGCTAACTTGAATGAAAGAATTCTAGTTATCCTCAAGAGTTGGCTTATTGGAAGGATTTTAAGGTATCTATTAGTGGTTTTGTTGGCCATGTTGATTAGAGCTCTAGGAAAATGGAGGATTGCTTTGGCTCTATGAGAAATTGGGATGACTCATACAACTTAGGTTATAGGTGTTTGCATTGGGTCATACCTAGGTCTTGGTTGGTACTCCTCCAATGCATTGACCTATTGAGGTCCAGTAACTGCTCTTCCTCTATAGGGATAAGTGTCAGCATTGTGTCCCCAAGAACTATGCAATCCATATTATCCTCTTTTGTTAGTGGCATGTGTGGTGAGAAGCGCAACTTGCTTGGTTAGTAAGGCAAGTTGCTTATATACTTCTATACCAAAGTCTATTTCATGGACTCTTGCATTACTCCCTCAAGAGCTTTTTGTTGGGAATTAGCACCCAACAACTTAAAGAGATTTCATGTTTCTATGGTAATCTTCTCTCCCACAGCTCCTCCAACAACATGGTTAACGATGAATTGACATTGTTGTGTCAATCCCTTGTAGAAAATATAATTTTGTAGTTGTATAGGGTAGCTATGAAATGGGCATATGATAAAAAGGAGTTTGAACCCAATTATAGAGTCATGAACAAAACTTATCTTTATCCATGAGTGTATAAGAAAAACATCTCATCCTAAGCTGGTCATCATCAATTCCTTGCAGTGAAAATGTTTGAACAATAGCATACAAATCTCAAATGAAATTTAAATTGTCTTCATTAGGGATACTGTGAAACAAAGGCAACATGGAATAATGAATCTTTTTCAATTCATAACTCCTTGTAGCGTATTGCAGTTGTATGCAAGAAGTAGGATTGCCAATGATTGGCTTTGCATATTCCTTCATCATTTTATACCTATCTCCAGCATCTCTCATGTCTACTTCACTTGAAATGCATCTTCTCCTCCTATGTGTCAATGTCCAACTCCTTAAAGTTATTATTACGAGTTCTTTTTCTCAAAGATCTCTTAGTATAAAAATGAGTACTATTAAAAGTAAAAGAAAATTAAAGAATATACAACTAAGTAAACTAGGTTCCTAAAATTAATATAAAAAGACAAGATAAATGCTATATACAATATATCTTATAGATATAGTTTATAATACAAATAGTCCATTATAATTCAAGTTTAATTTATGATAGAATAATTACTATACAATAATTTGTGATATAGTATAATATGATACAAATAATAATACAAGTTTAAACCATAATTACGATAAATTTACATAGTATATCATACAATAAATACATGATAGCATACAGAAATCCTAAAATAATATTTAATAAAAAGAAATTAAAATTAAAAATTTTAAAAATTGAACTAAGATGATTAAAAAAAGAAAATGAGAGAAGAAAATAAAAAAATTAAATTTTTTTATTTTATTGAAAAGTTAACTAATAAATGAAACCTAAAATGTTTCAGATTTTTGAAATATTTTTTTAAATAAATAATTAAAAATAAAAATCACAAATATTTACAACACAAAATGTTTCTAAGACTTTTTATAATAATAATTTAAAAATGTTATTCCTCCTCGATAATAACACAAAAACTTGATGCTCGAGATTTGTATTTAATAAATAGCTTGTAAGTGCACAAATTACATTGTAAAAAGTGACAAGTATACTTCCAAATTTGGTCTAAAGAGGAACTACATGGTTTTGCAAATAATTCAAAAATATTCTTAAAAATGAAAAATAAATCTAAATAATTTGTCACAAGATTTGGTTTTAAAACATCTAAACTAATAACATAAAATAATAAATGATAAAGGACATATTGGTAAAAAAACAATTGTGGGTAGACATACAACTTCTTAATCAACGGAGAATTAATGAGATATTTAGCTAATTGATTATGTTTCGTAAAATTAATTAGGTTATTGAAATATAAATCTATATTAATGATTATTTCTTATATGTATAACTAAAACATTTGGTGGGGTCCTTATTCTTTATTAATTAAAAATCACTTGCTATCTTTGGTGGGATCGACAATTAATTTTGAAATAAATTGTGCTTATTTTCTAACAAATTATCAAACCATTTAACTTGCATCTTTGGTAGGGTCGACAACTTTAAACTCTTATTCTAGCTTGTCTAAATTGGTTTTTAGATTGATGAATATGAACCTTAACTTTCATATTTTAAAATCTATTATAAAAGAATATATCATTAATATATTTTCAAATAATAATTCTTATATGAATCTTTGAAATAGAGTATGATCCTAAATAAGATCTAGATTCTTGTTTCCAAAACTCAATTTTCATATTTTAAATCTATTACAGTCAATAATAAATTTTGTAAAATTCTTGAATAGAAAATAATTAGTGTTTAATTATTTAAAAATATTCCCCTAAATAATTTACACAAACAAAATAACATAACTAAAATCTCATTATCATAATTAGCCAAACATATTTACATTTAATAAATTGAAAATAAAATTTAGAAAGATACATTAAATTAATTTATAAATATTGTACAATTGAAGTTAATATGTCAATGTATTTTTACAGATAACTCCGACCCCAATCTATAATTTAAAAAAACTCATATTACTACTACTTATTGTGATAACCTAATCTAAATTGTTTACAACATAAACATAAACTAAAATTTAGTTCAACTCTCAAAATAAGAGAAGACTTTTAAGAAAAACTCTAAGAAAACTAAGAAAATAGAGAGAGCTGGAAGTTAAGGGATGATTGTTTGTTAAAGGGGTGAGGGCTTTTATAGACTGAATCACATGTCAAAAGGAAGACGAGACAATGGACCATGAGTGAGTAATCATCTGGTGCCACGACATGTATTTTTCCACCATTGTAGCATTGGCTGATTTCGTACAAGTTGAAATCTTGACTCGGTACACTCGCACTGTGACACATAATTTCCACCACTGTGACACATGCTAAATTGCGTGTTTCCAACTTCTTTGTATTTGCATCCAATTACAATTGGTTGGAACATATGTAAATCTTACATATGCTATTCTTTATTCTCCTTGGTTGTAATTGAGTGCTTCCAGGTACAACTCTTCGAGTATTGATCACTTGAATCATTTTGAAGCTAGAAATACCTAAAAAACAACAAAACATACTCTTGATTCTAAAAACATTAATTTTCTAAAATAATAATAAAATTATACAAATATAAATCTATTTTAATACTAAAGTGCATATAAGTCATGCTATATTTAGTGCATTTCAAGCACTCACTATACGCATCACATCCTAAGCATATACATGATGTGACATGCCGCAACGAGGGGCTCTCAGGTAGCAATTGGTGATTCATAGTGTTCAACCTATGCTATGGCCCAACAAATTGCATGCCATGGCACAATTTTATTTTCAATACGCATGGCGATGCCAACATTTCCATGCCATGATTCAAGTGTTTTTATGGCAAAAAACCCTAGAATGCATACATAACGTGCATTGTTCAAAACCTAACCAATAAATACACTCTAAAACCTCTCTTAAACATAACTAGTCATCTAGAGTGTATTTACCATTCTATAACACATAAATTAGAGAGAAATCTCCCAATTTTGATTTCTTTCCAAGGATTTGAAGAAGGGGATCAACGAATTCAAGGATGTGGGATAGTAGATAAAAATGGGGTATTTTTATTGGTCGATCTTCTTTCTTTTTGTAATCTAAATATATCTTTTGTAGTTGAATTAATTTTGGTTAATTTAATTTTGTTAGGCTAAATTTTTTTATGAGATTTTAGTATTGCTTCCAAGGTTGAAAAAATAATTTCATGATTTTATTTCTTATTAATGTTTTTATATCTTTGATTAGAAATTAATAATAGATCAAATCTTGATTTATAATTAAAGAGAATATTTTATAACTAAGCTTTAGAAAAATCATTTGTGTTTAGTTGTGCACTTATGAATAAGAATCGAATTTAATTTCATTCATTTTTATTAAATTAGATGGTTTATATATTTTCCTTAGGTTTACCAATTAATTGATTTCATGCCTGATCTAGGAAGTTATTTATCAATTATGAATTATGGGGCTTACCATGGTCATTCGTGATTCTCTTATTTAAAAAGAAAAAAATCAATAATTCTAACTTTTTGTGAAAATCATTCTTTCCATGAATGGATAGCTAGCTAACCTCCCATGTTTGTTCATCAATATCAATTCGGTTATAATTTTTTTTCTTTATTTTAGTTAAATAATTTTAGAATTTACAATCTTTTTGATCAACCAACAATTATTAGAATGTTAAGGAGGGTTTGTTTCAGCTAATAGGAAAATAATTTGACATTTTTAAACACCTGTCAATTTATTTAGAAGCCAACTTAGGGTAATCCTATCATTAGTCTACTAATGATTCGTTCACTTGGGAGTAATTAAAATTGGTGCATTAATGTTTTTGTGTCATTGACAAGGAATTTGCGTTTTAAATAGTTTATTTGTTTTCATAATTTCTTTGTTTTTATGATTTTTTTGCTCTTGTGATTTTATTAATTTTCATGTTTTGTTTAGTTATTTCAATTATTTTTATTTCTTTTATTTGTTTTTTATGCTCTATTTTCTTGTGCTTTGATTTATTTTTTGTTTATGTTATTTTATGTAAGGTAGGAGATCCCTTGAGAATCAACTAGTTCCTATCATCGAAAACATTAATAGATCAATAGAGCACTCGAGTGGGTTGGATACTAAAATCCAAGGGCCACTACAAGAGCCTTTACAAGAACAACTAAACATTGAAGAAAGGACATCTCAAAAATTTGATGTACTTGATCAAGTGTGGGACACATCTTATATTTTCCTAGTTAGGGTCTAAGATCATGCTAAAAGGCATAGTCTATGGACAACATGTGAATATTTCTGTACTACTTCCTATTGGTCCCGAGGGACCAAGGAGGCTAGGTTAGCCAAAAGATGGTTATCGGTTCGAGGATGCAAGGTACCTATAGATCACTTTTTTTATTTTCAAAAAAATCCATTTCACTTTTATTTTATGTTTTTGGAATATTACCTTCATTACTTGAGTGAGCTACTTGATCATTATCAAATTGGCTGCAATATTAGTTTAAATTTGATGCAATATTTTTGTGAATTGGTTGGAATGTGTTCGAGTCCTATTCAAGGCATAATATTGAATATTGAGAGTGATCATTGAATTGGAATAAGTTCGGCAGCGGATCACAAAAATGTTGGTGATCAGTCTCCAAAACTAGATGTCGTATGTTCAAGTCCTATAGAGCGTGATTCCATTCTTGTTATTTGTTAAGTTAAAAATTGTCGTGAAATAATTGAATAGTAATATGCTGGGAGACATCATTATTGTTGAACCTAATGCCTACAATGCATTTGTGGGTAAAAGAGTAATTGAACAAACAATTAAATGCTTTACCAAGGAAGATGGAATGAAAGAGTATGCAAGGCCAATCATTGGCACTGCTTCTTCCTACATATAGTTGAGAAAGGTAGCTAGAAATTATGAATTGAAAAATATTCATTGTTCTGTGTTAACCCTCCTTCTATGGAATTCATAACGAAGATCCTTTAACTTTCATTATGAATTTATATTCAATTGTATAGAAATTTCCCTTACATGGACTTAGTGAGAACTAACTCAAAAAGATGTGTTTCCTTTACATGATCAAAGATTGGGCAAAGACATGGCTTATGACTCTCTCATCGAGCTCTTTAACTACTTGGGAAGGGGTCTATAACATGATTATGGGAAAATTCTATTCCCATCAAAATATTTCTGATTTGAGAACCAAAAATTGCCACATTTTCACAAATGGAAGGAAAGCCATTCCATAAGGCTTGGGATAGGTTCAAGTTACTTCCCATTTAGTTCCCACATCACCACTTCCTACTGCAACTATAAAATATTTTTTTCTATGATGATATGACACAAGGTGTTATGAGTGTTTAAAAGCATTTAATATAATGTGATTTTATACACTTTAAATGATAAAATAGATTTTTATTTGCATAGTTTTATCATCATTTAAGTAAATCTATTTTTTTGGACTCACAGGTATGTTTTTTTTTGTTTTTAAGGTATTTCTAGCTTTAAAATAATTTAATTGATCAACACTCTTAAAAATAATACATGAAAGCACTCTTTTAAAACATTGAAGCATAAAAGATTATGCATATGTATGGCATGCATATGTTCCAAGTTTTTGTAAAGGATGTATAAAAAATAGGGCTTTCAAAAGTTTAGAGGAATGAATGTCGCAACGTGAAATATTGTGTGCCACATTATGGGTGAAATGGATTGAGGATTTAGCATGTACAGCATATCTCATGTCGTGGCATGAAATAGAAGTGTTCCGTGGTGTTTGCCTATATGATCCATTTCTCTCTACTTATCCTCACCTATAAAATGGACCCTAAACACCAATTATAAATCATCCCCTCAGCTCTCTTCTAGTTTCTCTCTAGTTTTTCTTTTCTTTTTATATTTTTAAAATTCTTCTCTCAAATTGAGAGTTGAATGAGAATAGTTTATGTAGTAATTTTTGTTTTGATTGAATAAACAATGTTGGCACTTGCGTTTGCAGGTTTTTCATATATAGAAATGATAGTAAAAGTTTTGTAAGGATACACTTGAGGTATAACTTAAATGCATTCTTTTCATATTAACTTTATGTATTATTTTGAATGATATGTTTAATTTAATGATCATTGATTAAATTAAGTATGTCTCGTTGCAAACACTAAGGGATATTATAATGTTATTATGCTTGTGAAATATTAGTGAACTATTAAAGTAGGTAAACATTTTTATAAAATGAATTAAGTTTTATTTCTTCATCAAGAGCTATACAAAAGGTTTGTTAAAGAAAACTATATAGCTGAGTATTTTTCGTAATAAATAAGAGAGTTAGATTTAGGATTTAATTATCTGAATATGATTTAAAGTCGACTCTTCGATTTTTGAATTGATTATTTAGATCTTTAGATAACACTATTTCAAATATTTTTATTAGAACTATTATCTAAAAATATGTTGACAACATATTTTTCGTTGCAGTTTTAAAATATAAAAGTTAGTTTCCAAATACTTAAATCGTAAACCTAACTTTGACACCTTAAATAAAATTCTAATTACATGCTCAATCTTAAGTAGTAATTAGATGGTTTGTTAATTTCTTCAAAATAAATCATAATTTAATAATTAGTTAATTGGTAATCTCGATATTAAAATATTAATTATTTTGTTATTAATAAATAATTTGATCCCTACCTTAGGATAACCTAATTAATATTGAGTAAGTAAGAATATTAACTAACTAATCTATTCCATAAATTCTCCACTGAATGAAAAATTTATTTGCCAATTGTTTGTTGGATCTATCTTTTGCTTTTATGTCATTAGATTACATCCTTAAAAACCCAAACTTTAATTTTCATTTTTAAGAATTTGTTGAATTATTTAAAAACCATATGATTCCTTTTTTTACCAATCTTAGAAGTATACTTATAATTTTTTATATGTGATTTGTGCACTTGGAAGCTATTTAAAAATATGCAAAATTCACACTTCAAGTTTTGGCGCGCATTATCGAGGAATTGGTAATTGATCAAAAACTAGTTAAATTTTACATCATCAAGTTTTTGGTGCAATTTTTACGAAAGAATAGCATTTTTAAATTTTTCTTATTAAAATCTTAAAAAAAATTCATGTTATAAATATTGTTATTTTTATTTAAAATTTTAAAATTTCTAGGTTATTAATAAATAACTTTAGATAATTTAAAATTAAAATTAAAAAAAATTAAAGCTCATTATTATTTGACAAAATATATATATATAAGTAAAAATTAGTTTCAAAGAAAAACTAAAATAAATTTATTTTTTAATTCAATTTTCTTTTCTTTTAATTATTTTATCAATTATTTTTCTTTAATTTTAAATTTTCTTTTCTTTAATTTATTTACTTTCTTTTTCTTTTTATTTTACTTTTATTTTATTTCTCTTACTTACTATATGTTTAGTATTTTTTTTGTACAAATATGTGATGTTTAATTTACTTGTATATTTTTTTTATTTTTTTTACTTGACAAGTGATTTTAAATTTTACTTTTATAAGTTTATGCGAGATAAGAAATTCTTAAGGTACCCTCCCTCACCTTACAAAAATAATATTAATATACTTAATAGACTGTCAAGAAGGTTGAACTTTGAGATCCTATAGCCTTTATTTGAACAAATTTTAAACTAAACCTTGACCCTTTACTTGAACAAAAAATATGAGGGATAATCCATAAATTAGAAAAACCACTATGAAGGAGTATGCAAAGCCAATCATTGGCATTGCTACTACCTGAATCCAATTAGGTGAGGCTGCACGAAATTATGAATTAAAAAATATTCATTTTTCATGTTACTTTCTTTCAATGGACTGTTTAATGAAGAATCATTGTCTTTCATTAGAGACAGAGCCAAGGCTTTACTAATGACACTCCCTCAGGTTCCCTGATGACCTTGGAGGATGTTTATAATAAATTTATTGGAAAATTCTATTCCCATAAAAACACATCAAAGTTGAGAGCAAAAGTTTGCTACCTTTTCTCATATGGAGGGAGAAGCTTTCCATAGAGCTTGAGATAGGTTGAAACTCTTCCTCACTCAATTCTCCCATCATAGCTATTCTCTATAGCTACAAAACTAGTTTTTTTATGATGGATTGACATAACAATGTCAACTCATCATTGAAAATGTTGTTGAAGGAGTGATGGGAGAAAAGACTATCTTAGAGACTTATAATCTCTTTGAAATATTGGGTAGTAATGCCCAGTAAAAGAGCACCCAAGTGAGGGGAGTCGGAGTCCATGACATAGACTCCGATACTAAAGTACAAATGTAGCTTGCACATGCAATTGACAAAGCAAATGTAACTACCCACACAATAACCAATAAAGAATAATGTAGCTTGTGTAGTACTTTGGGACATGGTGTTGATACTTGTCCCTATCAAAGAGAAACAAATGTTAGACTTGATTAGGTAAATGTATTGAGGGATTACCAACTAAGAACCATGTATAATTCCAATGAAAATACCTACAATCTAGAGTGGAAGAATCATCCCAATTTGTCCTAAAGGTAAAAAAATCCTCTATTCACCCATAGCTAAAATCAATAGGGCTATCATTTCTACCAATAGCTACCCAAGAATCCTCCCAACATGCCAAATCTAGAGAATAACTTGAATGCATTCATTTAAGTGAGCTAAGATAACCTATCAAGAACAAATCAGAGGTTGGACTATATGGATGCTTCTATCAAGATGATGAAAGTACAAATGGAGCAACTAACTGAGCACATGTAGAAGCAAGGTAAAAATAGTTGTCGGGTCAAAAAAAATAATAGAACTCAATAATGTAGGGATATTGAGTTTACAAAATGATGAAATCTCATTAGTAACATCTCACTAAAGGCAATAAATATAGTCATGGATGGGGGTAACCAATTATTTTATTATTTCTTTAGTTTAATTTAATTCATAGATAATTATTTTTAATTTTTTTTTAATTTTTTTTTTAGGAATAGATATTTTTGATTATTTTGTTAATATTTTAATTATAAAATACTATTAAATAATATAAGAAAGGGAAAAAGTCATAAAATTGGAAGTGAAGTAAAGTTACGCATGCCATGGCACACATGAAAACCTTGTTGGGGAACGAGTGTTTCCATCTAAAACTTGTGGAAGAGGAAAAAGGTCATGCCACGGCACTAGAAAAGCATTGCCACAATGTGCGGTAAATAGTTTTGTATAATTTCCCACTCCACTTGAAATCCCTCAAAACCATACTTCTCTTCCATAATCTTTCAAAAACATTCACAAAAATCACTTTCCTAACCATTTCCTGTCCATTCCCTAAACAAAGTTTGAAAAACTGTCAGCAATATCAAGAAATCTTCATTATCTTCAAGAGAGGTGTCTTCATTTTCTTCATCTACAACAACATAAGTAAGTACTCATAAATTTTAAGAACTTAATTTTTAAAATTAAATTCCCTAAATCTCATGGATTAATTATGAAATTATAAAGAGTTTCAAACCCTAATTTGGACTAAGAGATGTAAGGAAAATATTTTGGTATAAATTATTTTGTATTGTTTATATATGGACTATTTGAGAACATATGGAAATTACATATTGTTGAATTTTTGAGATGGCACCAAAAAGAGGTAGGAATAGTAAAGGAAAAGAGGTTTCAAATTCTGCTAATAATTTAGGGCCAAATTTTCAAGATATATATGAGGCCAAGTTAGGTTTTGAAAAAATTGTAAAAGTAGATAAATGTTTTATACTTGAAAGTGGGATGGACTTGACTTAGGGACTAATGTCCAATTTGAGGGGATTTTTGAGGTTATAGCAGCATTAGGGTGGAAAATATTTGTTAAGGAACCAGATATTGCTACATAATCACTTGTTTGAAAACTCTATGTTAATATTCCCAACGCTATTAATAATGTAGTTAAGGTATACGTTGTACTAGTCCCGTTTGATCCAAATGATATAAATGCTCATTATTATTTAGTGAATATTAAGTAGGGTGAGTATAAAACACATTTAAGTAATGTTGTTTACGTTATAGTTTTTGAAACCTTAACTTTAGAAGAGACTGAATAGAATTATATTGGTGGAAACATAAGGGCTTTGAAGCCAAGTATTTGGATAAGGTTTCCTGCATTTGGAAATGCCTAATGTTTTCAAGATTAATCTCACTAGGCATTATAGTTTTGTTGAAAGAGAAAGGGAATTTTAGTATATGCTATTACATCCAAGATGTCTATGGATGCAGGTAATATAATTCATCACAAAATCAAGCTATCAACTAACAATCATCATTTGTGTTACTTTTTTTTCACAATTAGTCATTGCTTTATATAAGGAAGTGGGGGTACCTTACTCAAAAGATGAAGTAATAATTCAACCTGGTGAATTATTAAATATAACTTATTTTAATGAACTCGCCTTTGCCAGCAACGTAGCCCAAAGGGAAAGAAGGACCATTTCTTCATCAAAGCTAACTATGAAAAATGAAATTCATAATTTTGGTGAAAGAATGAGCTAAAGGAAGAGTATCAACAAGCCTACAATATCCAACAAGTTGTATTTCTAAATCGATAGTATAGTAATCAGGTGGATCATAATCGATTGATGTACGAAATGAACTAATTGCAACTCAACCATCTCAACATGGATACAAGCCATTTAGTAACACCCGAGTATCAATATTATGATTTCACCTTTACACCTCATGAAAGATCACGACATCAACCTGAAGAGCAAGATCGGGATGACACGGATGACTTAACTCCAAATTATTCCAAAGTTTTATGAGTTTTTTTATTTTATGTATTTTGTTTTGTTTTGAGAACTTTAGCTTAATTATGTTTGAATATTATGTTTGCTTTTTTAGGTTAATTATTTTATTTTTATGTCATGTGAACATTGTTTAGAATTATTAATTTTATAACTGTTTCTTGAAATTTGTGAGAAGTACACAACTTTCTATCTGTTTATATGTTTGGAATAATGGATACTGATGAGTGCTCAAAAAGCACTAACATTACCATAATTTTATGCACTTTAATTGATTAAAATATATATATATATGATTTTATCATATTTTTATATAAATCTATCTTTTCGGAATCATGGGTATTTTTATTGCTTTTCAGGTATTTTTGCTTAAAAAAGTAACTTAAAGACTCGAAGAAAAAAATACTGGAGGCAATACATCACAAATATATCGATAACATTAAATGAGAAAAAGTCAAAAAAGATGGAAAAATTGGATAAAATGGATCAAAATGTCAAAAAGGATGAAATTGCACACGCAGTTGCCGAGCAGCATGCGCCGCAATGCCCAAACCATGCCAAAGCCGTGCACCCATCTGCGTGCCTCTCCCCCATTCCGCGCATGCTCGCGCCTATCTATACCCAATACACACGCGCCTCTACTCCATTCCATGTGCACCGTCGTGCCCCACCTACCAATGACATCAGGGATGACATCATCATTCACCTAACACACATTTGCAACATTTTTTACCATTTTTTCTCCCACTTTTTCTTCCTCTACTCACCTATAAATACCCTCATTCTCTCCACACCAAAACACACCTCAAAATCATCTTCCTCTCTCTTTCTTTCTCTCTATTTCTTAGTTTTTAGTTTTTCTTAGTTAGTTTTTCTTAATTTTAGAGTTCTTCTTTTTTTGAGAAGAAATAATTATGTTTTTGTAATTTATTTGCTTTTTGATTTAATAAATGGAAATGTAAATTCTGTTTGGAGGTTTTCTAGCAATAGGAATATCATCAAAGTATTGTAAGGATTTTTTTTTCTTTATAGTTATTTTTTATGTTTTATTCTTATATGTTATATTTAATCTGTTTGTGATTAAATTTAACTTTGTTGGCTGTTTGTATACATGATATAATAATAACGTTGTTATGCTTGTGAAATATTAAATAGGTAAAAATCTCTAAAATGAATTGATTTTATTTTTATTCAAGATTTTATATTAAGAATGTTAGAGAGAAATATATTATTTTTCATTACAAACTTAATGAAATTAATGTTTAACATATTCTTTGAGCAAGTTTGAGACTTAGACAATCTATATATTGAATGTTATGGGCAATCTTTGAGACAAATGATTAATTGATTCAATAGTAAATGTCTTTGTTTATTTTCCTATTTTTACTTCTTTGAGTCAATTTCATTTAGTTTAGTTTTGATGTTTATGGGTATCATCATCAAAAGCCCTCAGGAGACTATAACTCGTTCACTAGGGTACCTTAGGGGTTTAAAGGATAGTTTCATATGGTAAATGCAATCATGTTAGGATAGATTGATTCACTCTCCTTTTAAAAGAAACTTTTATCTCTTATCTTTCTAGTGACTAGCCAAAAGTTGGTTGGAGATAGTGATACATGCTAAAAAAACATGCATATCTTGTGATTTATCAAGACTAAGGGAATGAATTAGGTTTTAATATTGTTTTCTTACCTAAGTATTTCATAAATTGTGTTTTTGGAATCACTAGGTATGTTTTATAATTTGTTACAGAAGCAACAAGCAAGAGAAGCATAGACACTAAAGGTAGGGGTCCAATTGATAGAGGTATTTTTCTATTATACTTTTCTATCGTGTAGTAAATGTATATTCTATTTTAAAGGATTGTTGGTTGTCGAATGGTTACCATAAGTAACATGAGCATGTTACCACATAGGCAGGTGTTTTATGTAGTTTTACTTTGTTATATCTTGTGTTATGCATGGTCAGCTATTGTGTTAGTATAATCTGAGTTTCTATCATGTATGTACCAACATATTATATTTAAACTCTAATTAGAAAGCTTATTTGATTTTTGTTATTGCATGCTTTCTTTCCTTTCCTTGTAGCATGTCTATAGCTTTTTGATTATTACTTCTACTATTTTAAATTAAAATATATTACCTATTTATATAAAGGGAAGGTATTTTAATGTTTATCTTCATGATTATGAGTGTTTATTTGAAATTTTTGTATTAGTATATGAATTAGGGGGAGTTTTTAAAATTTTTTGGGTTTTTGACACTCGATCAATTGATGATGAACTAGATCGATCGAGGTATAAATTTCAATCGATCAAAACTATTATCGATTGATCAAGCATGTTCAGTTTATATACACTTCTTCTTTTTTCTTCTACTCCTCCAATCAAACCCTACCCCATATTTGACCAACTTTTTTTTATTATTTTTACTCAAAATCCACCAAAATCACTCATTTTTGTCTCTAATTCACTCATAATTTATTTCTAAACTCTTCCCTAGCATTAATTGTTACAAAAAAAAACATTATATTTCTACAAAAATCACAAAACCCAAATTCTCCAATTTCCCTCACTTTCCCACCAAAAAACAACCTTTTTTAATTTTTTTTCTTCTCGAAATTTGTGTCCTAATCTTGTCTTTAGAGTTTTTGGGAAAAATTTGGTCGTTTAATCAATTTACAATAAGTGGGGTATTTTGGCCATTTTGGTTTCATGCTTGATTTTGTGCAATGGTTGTGAGATTATGAAAACTACCTCTAGGTACTCTTGCTCCTTTTTCATGTCAATGGATAATTGATGAATTAGAATTGAGGTATACCACTTCTTTTTCTAGAAGCCTTTTTATATAAATGTGGGATTACATGACGTAATTTCATGAGATTTGTATAACCCAAGCCATTAGGGCTCTAGGATGAGTGTCCCTCTTTAATTCTATTAAATTATGTTACTTATCCTTAGTATGTGAATTATATGTTGAAAGTTCATTTAGTTATGGATCTCAATATCATGTCAGCGAAAGTATGGTAAATTAAAAATTCATAAGCAACCAAACAACCAATCACACATGTACGTAAAGTAATATGCAAATAAAAATATCAACACATGATATTTTTAGATAGGAATAACCTAGGCCATACCAATGCTCAAAAAGGAAAACCATCAGTCCACCGAACCATCTAACTCTCCATTATGCAAAAGGAGTATCCAATTACAAGGCTAGGACTCAAACTATCCACCTATGTAATTCCCCAAGTAACCTACTTACAAGCCACTACTATGATCATAGTCTCTCAAGATAAAAGTTCGGATATGGACCAATGTTCTAACAAACTTGAGTCCCACAATTTAATCAAACCCCCACCGCTGTCACCTAAAATATTAACACATAAACACAAGTGCAAGTGTGTGTCCTAGAGCATATTCAATAATCAAAAACCCTATCTAGTTTATTTAAATAATATATCAGATAAATCAAAAATAACTAGCAACTCTAGAATAATCAGTTAAAAGCACAATAATATAGTGATTATTATAGGCTTGTTAATCCATCAAACACAACCAAAAATGTTTGATAAATTAAATTAATGAAAAAGCCAACTTGAAATCTTTTAGGAAAACAAGAGAGAGAATAAAAGATGAAAAGAATAAGCACAATAGCTCTTGTGTGGTTAATTCCAAATGTGTGCTTAGGTTTGTATTTATAGAATATTTTGAAGCTTATTATATTAAAGTGGAATTACAATATTGTCCATAAGATCAGTTAAAAGACTTTTAAGAAATAAGGACTATACTATAAAAATCCAATCCAAATCATAATTGAAATACATTTTAAAATCAGATAATTGGTTGCTCGATCGATCTAACTATGTGCTAGATCGATCAAACACCTTTTCTATTAATCTATTGATCATTTATTTAATATTCAAAAAAGTTGTATTGATCCAATGATTTAACTCGATCAATCTAGTCCTCGATCGATCAAGTAAATCCCTCTATCAATCTAGTAATTCATTAAAATAAATTTAATTAGTTATTATTTCTCGATCGATCTAGTCACTACTCGATCGATCGAGTAGCCGATTTTCACACTATTCCTATAGTGTCTAATATGCAATCTAATGTGTACGGGAATAGAAATAAACCTAATATATGATTGTTGAGGCTCGATAATTTCTTTATCTTGAAATATTCTTCTAAGACACTAAGAAATTAAAATTACAATTATACGTTTTGTTCACGAATATACCCAACACTAATATAAACCATATAGTCTCCACCTTTGTAGTATTTTTATAACAAAGCCTATCTCTCACTACGTAACGCTCATAGGAAAAATAAATTTTTACATAGTGGTACTATCCTATGATCTGGTGAACTATCTTCAATTGAATCTTAAAAGCTCGTGTTTACACTGAAAAAATAAGCAAACAACTTGTCCCGAAGGACTTATTGTTCATAATAGATCAGTATATCTAATAATAGAAAAGTGAAGAATGTTCAAAAGAATATTAAGCAAATGATAGTAATTCAAAACAACTCCCATATTTCAAATATCTCCCCATTTGCCAAATAACCCCAAAAAACAAAAGAATTCAAGAGTAAATAACTACCCCTAAATTAACAATCCCCTATTTTACATATCAAAAAATATTTTTGGTATACCAACTTTTCTCCCCCCTTTTGTCATACTAATAAACAAACATAAATAGGAGATACAAACATACAGATGAATCGAACATGAAGTAAGGATGAAAATATATCTTTTTAGTAGGAGTAGTAGATTAACCCAAGCATAACTACAAGCATTACGCACACATGAGAAAAATTAATTTGTATTCAAGATGTAACTAGTCATTAACACATGAACATATGTAAGAAATACACACAAATATGCATATATAGTGACATATCCACAGTTACCACAAGTGAATTGAGTTTTGTAACAATAATAGTATGTCAATTAGTCCATTCATGATTATTCATGAAAAATTTTAGAAAACGTATCACCAATCATGAAGGAATTGTAGTTGAATTCAAACTTGCACAAAATAAAATTTTACTAAGAGAGAACTTTAATCAATCTTATTTCATTTTTTCGTTTTGTATTCCCCTCTTATATTATTATTAGTTTTTTGTGACGGATTGGTTACTTATTTCCTTTTTGTATAACCATTTGTGGCTCTTTATTTTTATGCATGTAATTTCTTTTGTATTATTTTTCTCTTTCCTTTAGTAATGTTATTTTTTAAAGGAAATATTCACAAGCCAAAAATCTAGAATGATGACTTTCACACTAGTTGTGAGGTATCCCTCTCAGCTCACTATAGTAGCTTCACACATCATAGTAAGTAACCCTCTCAAAACTGGTGTCTCTCTATAGTAGCATTTTATAAAGCGTAAAAGAGAGCTCTAATAGAATTCTAGTAGTAAAGGTTATCTAGGTCCCTAAATACTCACATAATCAATTATAAATTTCATGCATGACATATATGAAAGTGCATAAGTCACAATATCCAGTTGTTAAAGACATTGTCAAAATTATGAGAGTAGCATGTTATGTTCATGACAAGTTAAACCAAGTCTACTTATTCAATTATATATATATATGCTAAAGGAAAAAATACGAAGGAATTTTAACCAATAGTGAAAATTCCTAAGGCACTTCTAATAGATTCAAATATTTGGGTATCAAGTGCCTTAATAAATAAATCAGCTAATTGTCTTTCAGTAGACACAAATTCAAGGGATAAAACTTTATCATCTACTAATTCCCTAATGAAATGATCTCTAATGTCTATATGTTTTGTTCGAGAATGCAGAACTAGATTTTTAGAGATACATATAGCACTAGCTAGTGTTATCACAATAAAAGGGAATTGTACCTTATTCAAAGCCATATTCCTTAAGCATATTCTTTATCCACAAAATTTATGTGCAGGAGCTTCCAATAGTAATGTATTCTACTTCTACAATAGATAATGAGATGGATTTTTGTTTCTTGTTGTGCCACAATACAAGATTGTTCCCATTGTAGAGGTATCCATATGAAATGATTTTCTTACATCCTAATTTTCTACCCAATTTGCATCTATATATCTACTAATTTCACATATAGTATCATCAGTAAACCAAATACCATTTTAGAGACGTGCCTGATGATCCTTTTGACATGGTCAATGTGTGATTCCTTAGGATGTGATTGATAATGTGCACAAATACCAACACTAAAGCAAATATCAAGTCTACTTTCTATGAGGTATATCAAGCTTCCTATCATGCTATTATATAGAATTTGATCAACGTTCTTACTTGACTCATCCAAATTTCTTGATTGAATTACATGAATACTTGGTTTTGAGAAATAAAGATTCCATTTTTAAATTTTTTAACTTACAAAAAAAAAGTATGTGAGCTCACTCATCATTTATATTTCAAATTCATTGGTCATTATGTTCCAATGTGCAATTTAAGTTTGGGGGAGGGAACTTTATTCTGTACTTTAGTATTTAATACGTATTTTCAAGTTTTAGGAGAATTTCTTTATTTTTAAGAATGGGCATAACATCCCTTCAACACCGATAATAACTATAATCTAGGATCAAGGAAATGGCCTACTTAACATTAAACCATTATCTCACTAGATCACTTAGAACGGGAAGAAAATGGCTCAAAATATATTCTTACAAGGTAGTCTCCACTATTTGATTCCTAAACACTAATTTTGGATTCATTGCAATTTCAAAATTTTATCATGAAATACTAATTATGACAAAAACTAACTAATTATCACATTATGACCGAAAGTTTGAGGATGATATAGAGTAACCACTTTATGTATAATGTTGTACTAAGTAGGAAAAATGGTTACTCCATCTTAATGAGTTGGAAGAAATTAGAAATGAAGCCTATGAGAATGCTAGATTGTACAAAGAATGTACTAAGCGCTATACAAAAAAACATGGCCTTGATTACTTTGATACTTATTCTCCTTTGACGAGAATTACATTTATAAGGATGATAATTGCTATCACCAAGCTGCAAAATCTTGAAATGCAACAAATGGATGTAAAGACAGTCTTTTCTAAAACTAGAGTTAGATGAAGAAATCTACATGGACCAACCCAAGGGTTTTTCATGCCTAGGGAAAGAAGGAAAGGTCTGTATATATGTATAACCTGTGAATTATAACTTGCAACATACATATTTTATTATATGCTAGTAATCAAAAAATGGGTAGCATAACATTTTTATGAATCTAAAAAAAATTAAATTTAAATTTAAATAAAAAAATAGCTAAAATAAAATAAAATAAAATAATTAATTTATAACATTTATAATCCCTAACAACGGTGCCAAAAACATGAAGAGACATGAATTGTGTTCAATGAATACGTAAGTATACATATCATAACAAGTAATATAATAATAATAAAAGATCATTTTCATGGAGATTATGTTATTAGAAACTAATTTTTTAAATAAAAAATAAAAATTATTTTTTTGCATTTTTATATTTTAAGAAGGAAAAATTAAAAGAAATAAAAATAAATAACAATAATTAATTAAATCAGATTTGACAAGTAAGAAGATATATGAGAAAATATCTAGAAATACTTAATCCTTCAATTTTCTAAATATGTGAATCACTAAAATCCCTCCAATATAATTATCAATTAATTATGTGACTCCACTATCTTTGGGAAATCACCACTAGGAAATATAAAATTATTGTTACTCTTGTATTTCCACACAAATCAAAACTCAATACAATATCATTGTTTGACACAAGCACTGATCTCAATTTTATCAACCCAAAACTTGTTCCTAGACAATTCCATCAAAAAATGGGCAAGCAACTAAACTCGGCTAATAGTTCAAAAATGAACATTATTTGGAAAACTAATATTGCAAACCTAAACAAAAATTACCTCAACAAAACTCCATTTGTATGAAATACTTCATCCATTCAATGAACACAAAAACGGATCGCATAGAGTCCATTCATGAAGCTTTTATTCAAAATTTGGAGATTCATATGAGGCAACTAACCCAAACCATAAGTAAAAAGCCCCAAGGTAACCTTTTAAACAACACAGAAGTTAATCCAAAAAAGAGAATGTAAGGAGAATTGTGTGCATAATTTTTATTATTTTTTTTAGACCATAGGTATTCTTAATATATTCTACGAAAAATGTGAAAAAAAATTAAAACCATCAATACTAAAGGAAAATATCTCAAATGAATAATTTAAGTAAGAGGCAAATATCAAGAAGGTTAATTAGCTATTGTAGTTATAATATTTAAGTAGAGTAGGTTTTTATGACAGTTTAGTCCAAATGGTCAAAATTTGGTTTTTTAAAAAAACATTTTAATTTTTTTCAATGCATTTGAAAAAGAAATTTTTAACATTAATAAGTTTGTTCTAGTCTAGAACCGACTTTAAATTTTAAGCCACCTCATTTTAAAATCTCTTTTAAGTCTGTTAATAACCCATATAAAAGCCTTTCTTTGTAGTAGTGTTAATCGATCACAATAGCAATAACAAATAATTATCACAGGCAATCAGATAAATTTAAGCAATAGATATGAAATTTAATAAGCAGATGGTAAATAAAGAATATTAGAGCTTTCTAATTAGAATTTAAAATTCAGTATGTTGTAACATACACAATTTAAACTCATATTATACTAGCCAAATAATAAAGCATGCAAAACAAAAGATATAATGAGGTAAACTCACGTAGAATTGCTATCTATGTTGTAACATCCTTGGGTTACTTATGGAAAAGCCAACTATAAGAAGTTCTACAACTATTTTATCTGAGGTTCTAGATCAGATTTCATAAGAATTTGATGTCATTGTCATTTGCTGTAGAAGGTTTAAAATCTACATGCCATCAATGTTTCATTCATAAACAGATGATTTGGTAACTAAGAAGATATATGAGAAAATATCTATAAATACTTAATTCTCCAATTTTCTAAACATATGAATCACTAAAATCCCCTCTAATATAATTATGAATTAATTACATGATCAATTAAATCTAACTTAGCATGTATTTCTCTCTCAAGTAAACTACACATCATATAGTAATTAATTTAATCACACTCTCATGCCAATTTTACTAGTCAACATTACTCTTGCCATTTCTCAGATGATTATGTTCTTTCTCTCAACAATTCAATTTTACTGAGGAGTCTTAGGAGTAGAGAACTCATTCTAAGTACCCAAGTTGTCACAGAATGATTAAACTCAGAGTTTTCTAATTCCTTACTATGGTCACTTCTAATCTTGACTATGTTTCTAATGGAATTACCTTTCCTAAAATATTATGAATAATGTTATTTTTACTTTAAAAAATAATTATTTATAATTTCATGATATCAATATAGATTATATTAATTGATAATAAAAATTTAAATAATACAAGTATAAAAATATTTTAAAAATAGGAATTATAGGTAATCTAGAACTAAAAAATAGTATGAGAGAATAAGAGATAATTTAAAAAAATCATGTAACTAATTATCTTTAAATAAATCACAATTTAATGAGTTATAAATTATATTTTAAATCTTTTAAATTATATATATATATTAACTTTCTTTTATTTATTTAATTATTTGGCCAATTGTTTTTCTTTTAAATTTAGTTTCTCTTCTTTCATTTAGTTTTTTTTAATCTTATTTGCATTCTTATTTCTTTTAGTTGCTTAAGATTTTTTTCTTTTTGAATCAATTGTTGATACAAATATTTTTTTTATATAATCTAAAACTTTATATGGTGGTTTATATTTAAATCGTCTGATATTTCCTTAGTCTAAGTCTTGTAGTCCTTTGTGTCATTATTTTACTTAGTCTATTTGTCTTCTTCTATGTAATGTTGATTACTAATAATTAGTAATGCACACACGCACATAATTAGGCATACTTCGTATGCAAGCATGTTGTACACACCACGGGATTCACTACTACAGAAAGGGGAATTTAAGTCGCTCTGTAAAGTCGATTTTTGGAAAAACTTGACTTATAATGAATTTAAAGTCAGTTCAATGTAGAATCGATGCTACGTCCTACGTGTATTTTTTAAATTAGAAAATGCATGCAGTTTACAATTGAAATTTTTTTAGGTCAATTACTATTTTATTTGACTCTTTAAAATTTAAGTTTGATATATATATATATATATATATAGTATAATTTTTTCTTTTTTTTTAGACAAATAGTTTTTAAAATTATATAATTTTGTTTATTTGTATGGTTATTTAAATTTATATATGTACGTACAATATATCTTTATTTAATTTTGTGTATTTGTTTTAAATATTATTGTAAAATTATTTTTTTTTCTTTTTCTATAGTACGTATATATATATATAAGAGTTTAAATAAAATAATAATTGACAAAAAAAATCAATTTTAAATTGCGTGGATAGCGTCAATTGACTTGGAGAATCGACGCTATCCACGTGCGTAGCGTCGGTTTGCTCCGTCAACTGACACTACGTCCACGTGGATAGCGTCGATTCGCCGTATCAACTGACGATATCCATGTAATATTACTGTTCAGCTCTCTTCTTCACTACAGAAACCCAAAAAAAATTCATTTCTCTTCTCCACTTCTCCCAAAACCGAGCTCACCCACCCTCTTTCTCAATTTCCAACCACCATTTGCAATGCCATTTTGTGGGTTATATTCCTCTTCTCATTATCTTTCAGATCTACTATTTTTTTGAGCAAAATATTCAAATTTTTTATACCCATTTTTTTACTTATTCTCACTTACAAAACACCTTTTTCTTCTTCATTTCCTTCATTTAGTCACTTCATAACATTCTTGTAAGTATTTCTATTAATTTTGCAGCTTATTATTCAATTTTTTTTATTTTTTGTATAAATTTTTGATTTATGTATGTTTTTTATTATGCTTATTATTATATGTTTGGCTTATTTTCTGTGGAAATAATATCTGAATGTTGTGGGTTTGAGGGACTATAATATTTACCGTATGTGGATAAATTTATTTATATATAAATAATTATATTTTATTAAGTAAAAGTAATACATTTGTAAAATGATTAAAATGATAATTGTTTGTATTATGTATGTTTTGATATATATTCTAATAAATAGGGAATTTATATATAATAATACTTGAAATATATTCATTGGATACATAATTAATTAATATGCTAATTAATGTCATTAATAGGAAAAGGAGAAATCTTGGATGTCAAAGTGTAGAATTGAGCAAGACTACATTTCTGGAGTTGAAAGTTTCATGGAATTTTCTTGTAGAAATAGTAATAATGGAACTAGTATGATTTTATGCCCATGTGTTAAATGTAAAAATGAGCAATTTCATGAATTTGATGAGGTTAAGTATCACCTTATCCGTAATGGTATTCTTTTGATCTATAAATGTTGGTATTATCATAGAGAAAATATTGATAATACTCATGGGGAAGAGATAAATAAGAATGTGAGTGGATTACATATATCTTATCATAATGTACAGACAGAAAATATGCTTCATAGTGTTGAAGATGAATTACGCGAGGATGATCCTGAAACCTTTAAAAAACTTATAAAAGATGCCAAAAAACCATTGTATCCAAAATGCAAAAAATACACTAAAATGTTGGGATTGGTTCATTTGTACAATGTGAAGGCAAAACATGGTTTTCTAACTAGGGATTCACAGAATTGCTAAATCTACAAGTCGATATGTTTCTTGAGGGTATTGAATTGCCATCTTCAATGTATGAAGTGAAGAAATCTCTTAGTCGATTTGGCATGGAATATCATAAGATTCATGCTTGTCCAAATGATTGCATTCTTTGTAGAAAATAATATGAGACATTAGATGATTGTCCAATGTGTAAAGAATCAAGATGGAAGCATGGTACAAATGAGACAACACATAAGAAAGGCGTGCGTGCAAAGGTTCTTTGGTACTTTCCTCCGATTCCTCGCTTTCAAAGGTTGTTCAATAGTAAAGATACATCAAAGATGTTGACTTGGCATTCAGATAATCGATCTGATGATGGGGTGCTACGTCATCCTTGTGATTCTCCAAATTGGAAAGTAGTAGATAATTTATCTCCTCAATTTTCATCTGATCCGCACAATCTTCATCTTGCCATTGCTAGTGATGGAATTAATCCACATAGTTCCCTTAGTAGTAGATATAGCTGTTGGCCAGTAATTATGGTAACATACAACCTTCCTCCCTGGTTGTTTATGAAAATAAAATTCATGATGTTAACATTATTGATCTTAGGACAGAAACAACCCGGTGTTGATATTGATGTATATTTGCAGCCTCTGATGGATGATTTAAAGACGTTGTGGAATGATGGTGTAAATTTTTAAGATGCACATAAAGAATAACACTTTAACTTGAAGGGGGTCCTTTTATGGACAATTGATGATTTTCCTACCTATGGAAACTTATCAGGACATGCAATAAAAGGTTACAAGGGATGCCATATTTGTAGTGATGGAACTTCTGCAACTTATCTTGTTCACGGATGAAAGATGTCTTATAGAAGACATAGAATATTTTTTTCATCTGGACACAAGTTTAGATACCAAAAGAAACTATTTGATGGTGAAGAAGATCATGATCATGCAACCCGACCTTTGCGAGGTGTTGAGATATTAAGGAAATTGAATGGTATGACATTTAAACGATCTGGAAAGATGAAAAAAAACTCACTAAGGTAGGGAAACGAAAGAGGTCAACTAATGAAATGAGTGAAAATGAAAAAGAGTTTGAACCGACTTACCATGGTTGTTGGAATAAAAAATAAATATTTTAGGAATTACCTTATTGGAAAGACCTACACATTCATCACATCTTAGATGTCATGCACATTGAGAAAAATGTATGTGAGAGCCTGATTGGTACTTTACTTAATATACCTAGAAAAACAAAGGATGGAATTAAAGCAAGACTGGATTTAAAGAAACTAGGCATACAACCTAAATTGGAACCAAGGGTGGAAAATGATAAGAATTGAACATACTTACTACCAACATCATATACAATGTCAACAAACGAGAAGGATGTGTTTTGTAAATGTTTGGAAGGTGTGAAAGTTCCTGATGGTTACTCATCCAACTTAAGAAATTTTGTGTCTATCACCGATAAGAAACTTTATGGATTGAAATCACATGACTGTCATATCTTAATGCAACAGTTATTACCAGTTGCTATTAGATCAATTCTTCCAAAACATGTTCGATTATCAATAATTCGGCTTTGTTCATTCTTCAATACAATATGCAAGAAATCTATATCAATTGGTGAGTTAAATTCTTTACAAAAAGATGTTGTAGAGACTTTGTGTCTAATTGAAAAATATTTTCCTCCTTCTTTCTTCGATATAATGATTCACTTGTGTGTTCATTTAGTTCGAGAGGTTCAATTATGTGGTCCTACTTGCTTAAGGTGGATGTATCCTTTTGAGAGATATATGCAAGTCCTTAACGGATATGTAAATAATAGAAATTGACCTGAAGGATGCATGGTGGAACTCTACATTGTTGAAGAGGCCATTGAGTTTTGTTCTAAATACTTTAGTGGTTGCATTGAAATTGGGAATCCTACACACAAGTTGTTCTTAGAACGTCACATGATCCAAGTAGGTAACCCTATGCTTGGTGGAAGTAAGAAATTGTTTATTGATCGCACTCGATGGGAAAAAGCACACCAAATCATTTTGGTAAATAATAATGAGACACAACCGTACATATAGTAAGTGATGTTCAACCTTTCTATTTATGCAAAAATCATTTTTTATTTAACTACTAATGATGATATATACTTCATATATATTTAATAACATTACAGGATTCATTTAAACTTATTGAAGATCGATCATTTTTATAAAAAAAAGGAGAAAATGGTTGTATGATGAACATAAGCGAGAGCTTATTAATTGGTTTCGCAATCATGTAAGTGTCACAAAAAAAAATTCATGCATGTATGTTCCTAGATCTATTCAATGTTTTAAAACTTTGCTCTAAACACATTTCATGTTTTTGTATACATAGATTCGAGATGAACTCAAGAAACTCAATTATAAAATATCAGAAAGTTTACAATTGCTTACACATGGGCCAAAATTCGATGTCAAATCATTTTATAGTTTCATAATAAATGGATCGAGGTTTACGACTCAAGCTAAGGACAAAGTTCGAGTAAATAAAAATAGTGGTGTGAAGATGGTTGCACAAACTATGCAATTTTCCAGTTCAAAAGATGCTAATCCTGTACTTTCTGATAGAACATATTATGGTATAATACAAGAGATTTGGGAATTGGATTATGAGGTCTTCCATGAAAAAAATTTCTTGTGTGATTGGGTCGAAGATGTTATCAATGTTGGATATAAAATAGATGATTCTGGATTTACCCTTGTAAATTTATCCAAGATAAGTCACACTGATGATCCTTTCACGTTAGCACTTCATGCAAAACAAGTATTTTACGTGAGGGATCAAATTGACACAAGATGGTCTGTTGTGTTAACGCCTCCACAAAAAGTGTTTTACCATTGTGATGCTTTAGAAGATGACGACCCTATGCTTGATACATTAACCAATATTAGTAATTTCTCAAATAAATTGCCTAATGTATGTGACGATCTAGTTGATGATGATGATTCTTCGTCATGGGCTCGAAGTGATTGTGAAGGAATATATGTATACAATCAACAACCTCATTAAACATAACGTATGTTCTATATTGTTGTAATAACTCTTATATATATATATATATGTATGTTACTAAAATTTTCAATTAATTTATATTTCTTCATTGTTTGTAGATATTTCATGGATCCTCGGGTAACAGAGTTTGTAGATCCAAATAATCCATTGGGGTATTTGAAAAGAAGGGGTTGGACGAATATACTTGATGCTCCACTTAAACTAGATGATAGAATACTTTTTCTATTTGATGTTATTGGTAATCCAATAGGGGAAAATGGCCAACAATTGAAATCCTCTATTGGTCGACTTACGAAGTCCAGTATACCAATCAATATAA
The DNA here is from genome assembly GCA_030763125.1 of Hippophae gyantsensis. Classification (NCBI taxonomy): domain Eukaryota; kingdom Viridiplantae; phylum Streptophyta; class Magnoliopsida; order Rosales; family Elaeagnaceae; genus Hippophae; species Hippophae gyantsensis. The sequence goes on along the minus strand of CM061032.1, from coordinate 45,478,464 downwards.
ATGATTGGTCTCAGGTTGACGATGCAAAAAAGTTTAAAATATGGATAACCATTTGTGTAAGTCTCTTATATTTTATAATCAATTACATATATTATATCTTTTTGTATTATATCTAATCTTTTGTACTGTGTTTTTATAGAATCATTATAAAGTCAATGACAGTTGGAAACTTAAGTGTTATAAGATTGCAAATAAGGCGTGGAAGGAATACAAGACTTCTAGATTGGCAAGAAATTATGTGTTTCCATATTTGGAACCATTTGATGAGGTAGAGCTCTACAAAATCCCTGAAGGACACCCCTGGATTACACCTCAAGTTTGGAACGACTTTGTGGATTATAGACGTTCAGATGAATTTCAAATTATTAGGGAAGAACATCAAAATATACAAATGCATAACATTCTTCCTAACCATACTGGAAGGTCTTCAAATCCTGAAGTTAGATATAGAATGGTATTATTAATTTGTGTTAATTTATAAATATTTTTATATTTATTTTCCTCAATTTAATTTCATGTCATTGTTAATAAATTTTTCATAATTTATGTAGGAAGCTAAATTGGGTAGACCTGTTACCTGAACTGAATTGTACATAGAAACAAAGACTCCCAAAACAAAGAATTCAAGACCGATGACTAAGCGAGGAGAAGAAAAACTAAATAAGTTGGTTAGTAATTTTGGTTGATAAAAAGTCTTAATGATTTTTAATAATTGATGTAATAATGAATGATATGTTTGTGTGCTTTATTATTTGTAGAGAGCTATTCAAGAACAAATATCCAGGGGTGAAATAATCGAAGAGCCTGGGAGAGATGCTCTATATCATGCATTCGGATGCGACCATCCTGGTCATGTTAAGGGAGGTAGCCAATATGATGGTTATATGGAGTATTTTAACATTCCAAAACAAAATCCTCAGACGATCAGTAAGGAGAAATACACTAAAATTGAATAATAACTCAACTCCTTTAAGGCCTCAGTGTTAAGTGAGATTGCCACTCTAAAATAATATCAATCACAACACATGTCAGGCATGGCATCATTCTACAACCAGGGCATGCCATATTGGCCAAGCATGCAACCATCCATACCAGGCATGCAACCATCCATGCCAGGCATGCCACCATCCATGTCAGGCATGCCACCATCCATAACATCCATGCCACCTAAGCAATCTCATTGTGCTCAAACTACATCCAGTATAGGATATAGTCATCCTATTGGTCCTCCCTATATGCCAGGAATGCATATGCAATCAAGTAGTGGTTCATTTTCTCCAATACAATCTGCACATTCTTACCATCAATCAAACCACGATGAACATTTTGGTGAGAATGTACATCCAATAGCTACCCCACATAGGATTCCTCCTCTATTTGATGAATCATATGTGGTAAGATTTTAATTTCTGGTGTGTATATAATCTATTATTTTTATTTCTTCTTATATGTTTCATTTTTTATATATAACACTTAAACTTTTTACAGAATATGAAATGTTTGTTGAAACATCCTTCGTCAACAGACTTTGTTTCTATTGGAACGGTACAAAAATTGAGCAATGATCAGATGATTCATAATCAATATTTGTCTAATCATTGGTGAATAGTAATTGATCATTAATTGCTTCATGATTGTCCACTACCTATGCCTTCTGATGCTACCATAGTCCAAAAGGTGGTTGGACAGTATGTGGCTTGGCCATCGATTCAAGTTGTTCTAAATTTTGACATGGTACTATTTTTTAACTTAAAAGATAACACTTGTTTACTACTATTATTTTATTATATCTTTTATTGTTACTAATATGCATAATGTGTTTTTTTTAGTCTATTATACCATAACTATTAAATGTAGCACATTTAAGAGATACAAAGCAAGTATCTCGTGCTAAATCTATGTCTAGTGGCCAATCATCGCGCACAAAGTCATTCAAGAAGAAGCCTTGGAAAAAGTATAGTTATGATTATGCTTTAAACTTCAGCAGAAATCTTGGCACTTTGATGACTATTGTTGGGAGGGCTTCTAGCATAAATGATGGATGGACTGCGCCACTTCCTATAGAAATTTCTGGTGTAGACCTCAGCCAAACTTATATATCAATCGAGTGCATATTGCAGCTATTTGAATATCAAATGATCTATTTAAGTATAATTCAAGTGTGGACAAGGTGAGTCCTCAATCTATTTATTTTTCTTTCATTTATGTAGAACATATATAATTATATTTATATTATCTAATTATTTATATATATCTTTTATATAGGATGTGCTATTATCGACTTCAACATAATCACTCATCACATTTAGCAGTCTTTTATGATTCTTCATATGTCAATCAATATCAAGAGAAGGATGTTAGCATCAGAGCTAAACAATTATGTGATAGGGCATTAACGCTTAACAGAAATCAGAAGTTGATAATCCCTTGGCCATTAAGGTTTGAACAAGGCCAAGATCATTGGATGTTGGTAATCATTGATCTGTTCAATAATCATGCTTGGTACTGTGACTCAGCTTCCATAGAATTGAGTAAAGATACAGAAGCAGTTGTTGAAATGAAAGAGTTATAGCTAGATATTAGTTTCTTCTATTATTTTTTGTAATATTTAATAAAAACTAACCGTTTTAAACATTGATAGGGCATGGAAGTTGTGGAACAAGTTTAGGGGCATTGCCCTTGAAAAATCTCATAAGCTTATATGGACAAAAGTTATGGTATGTACAAGCAAATACTAATAATTTTATTAATTTTACAATTGAATAATAAAGATGTTCGAATATGGAAAATCATGTACACTTTTTTTTGTAGGTTCCACAACAAATTAATGGAGTCATGTGTGGTTATTATGTCATGAAGTTTATGAGCAAAATCATCACAAATATCAAAATTCCAATTGATGATGTGGTAATATCTTTTACCCATATACAGAAAAGTTTTTAACATATTTGAGTTATTTTTTGTAAATACATGAAATTACATTCTTATTTTGATTTTAAATACATGTAGTTCTTTGGTTGGAACAAGACGAGCTACGACCAGCAAATTTTTGATGATTTACGAGAGGAATGGGCAGAACACATGGTTCAAATTATATCATCACAATAAGAATCAAGAGAAGATTCTGATGATCTTGAATAGCATATGACAACATAACGGTAATTTTTTTAATGATTTAATTTCTCTATTCCTGTGTCTAAATTCCCTTGTTTGATGGATTTTTTATTTGATGGATGGTTATGTGCTCATGTTTTTAGGGGAATGCATTGTTTTATGGACCTGTTTTTGGCCCAAACTTTATATCATCTCTCTTGCCTACTTTCCTTATGACAACATCATGGTAGCACTTTATTAATCAATTATCTATAAATATGAAGTTATCTAGAATCTCTACTGGTATTGTTAATGCTATAATGAGCTCTAAATATGAAATCAATTGTAACTCCAATTTATTACTTGACTTGTATGAGTTTTGGTGCCCTTAAACATATGGAACAATTTTGTAATATGTTCATGGGTATCAAAACTCATACAAGCCAAGTAACAAATCAGAGTTACACTTGATTTCATATTTAGAGCTCATTATAGACAATTGGTTTTTGTAGTAGTGATTGGTTTTTGTAGTATGCATTCTAGGTGGACGCTTGCTCGTTGATGTTGTCACTCGTATTTTTGTAAAATTTATAAAATGCTCATAAGTGCATGAATCACTTATAAAAAATGATAAGTATACTCCCAAGGTTGGTATAGAATGGAATCATATGACTTTTAAATTATTCAACAAATTTTTAAAAACAAAAATAAAACCTAAACCTCCTATCACAAAGTTTGGTTTTAAAATTCTAATCTAATGACATAAAATAAAGATAGATTCAATAAATATTCAAGCATTTATACATTTATCATGGTGTGAATAATTTATGGGATATATTAGCTAGTTAATTATATTTGTTTAATATTAAATACAGTATTAAATATTTGAATTAAGATTATAGATTATTTTTGTATGAAAATATTCTAAGGTAGGGATCATTATCGTTATTAATAATAAACCAATTAAAATCCTTAGTTGGAGCCTATTAATTGATTTTATTATTAAATTCTACTTTTTTTAAAAAAATTAACAAACCATTTAATTGTCACACATTAATTGAAAATGTAAAAATTAAAAATAAATAACAAAAAAATAAATGAAACTTTAAAATAAAGTAAAATAAAAATAAAAAAAGATAAGATAAAAAAATTACAAAATTTTCATGCCTTTTAATCTCTTTTAAAATTATAATTAAAATCTATAGCATAGGTTATTTCAATATTCTAAATATTCATGATTTACTATAATAATTAGTTGAAAATCACTTTTGTATTTTAATAAAAAATATATCAATATTAAATTTACCCAATTTCATTGTAAGGAATTCAAATTCGCTTTGCTCGCTATTTTTGGGTGATCTATTGGGATTAAGTTGCTTACTTTCTTTTCCCTCTTTGTTTGTCGCTTTTTTATATGTGAATATATGTCATTTTGTTTGTGTTCATCTATTTTACTCATATTCTTATCTTTCGATTATAGTTCATTAAAAACCTTGCATATCCTTGTATTGATGTAATATTGATTGATAGTTATGTGAATCTCCTAGTCATAGAATTGTACGATTTTTGAAGGAGACAGTTTTTGCTAAATATGCATGTATTCATAAATATATATTTATGAATATACTACCCACTTCATTTTATCTAGTTATACTTGGTTTTACTTGAGGACAAGCAAAGAGTTAAGTTTAAGGGTGTGATGAGTCTATGAAAGTAAAGTCACCAGTACATTTGCTTGCTTAATACTTACTTGTTTTATTCCATAAGTAATACATTTGGGGTTAATAGTTTTAGTTTCAATTCTTGATTTTTTATGTGTTCAATTATATGTTTAAATGTTATGACTACATAATTTAGATTAGGGTTTACAAGTAGTTTATTACATGAATATATTTATATCTAGTCTAAAATGTTAGTATGTAATTGTTAATATTCATTTTCTACCAAGTATTATGGGGTCAAAATAAAAACATATTTAAAATATGTAATCTCATGCAATTTTCATCTTTTTTAATGAAAATTGAGTCTCTTGTGACAACCTGATGAAAACATCAGCTAGCTCACTGAAAACCACAACACTTCATCTAACATGCATACTATGAAAACTAACCAATTTTTCTATTAAAACTATCATCTTCAATATGATTTGATTCTTTAGGATTTTTCAAGAATCTCTTCCAATATTCCATGATTTTGTTTAGTTTTAGGTAAACTACTTTTTTAATCATCAACAAGAGAGTTAGATGTTGACCCAGAGACTATGTCATCGACATATATTTGAGTTATGAATATATCTTCTTTGGTCCTTTTAATAAAAAGAGTCTTATCAACTCCCTCTTGAACAAAGCCTTTATTCAAAAGATAAGTTGTATGTCTCTCATACCAAGCTATAGGGGCTTGTTTCAAACCGTAAAATGCCTTAATGAGTTTATAAATATATTCTGGAAATTGTGGATCAATAAAACCTTTTGATTGTTCAACATATACTTCTTCACTAAGTAAACTATTTTAGAAGGCATACTTTACATCCATTTGAAAGAGTTTGAATTTCATAAAACATGATATGGAAAGTAAAATCCTAATTGATTCTAACCTACCTCTAGGAGCAAATGTTTCATCAAAATCAATTCCTTCAACTTATTTATATCTTTGTGCAACTAGTCTAGCCTTGTTTCTAATCGCAACATGATGATTATTGAATGATAATGAAATCACAAGACCGGCATTGCAAATACCGATCTTGCGAAATTTAACCTTTTGTGGTTTTATTATTTGTAAAACTCTCACAAGTGCACAAATTATTTTATAGAAAATGATAAGTATACTCCCAAGGTCGATCTAAGGAATAAATTTATATGGTTTTTAATTTATTATTCAAAATCTTAAAAAAACAAAATTAAATCTTAAACATTCTGTCACGATATTTTGGTTTATTTGTTTCCTAATCTAATAACATAAAAATAAATAAAAACATAAATATAGATTCAATAAACAATAATGCAAATTTTATCATTCATAACAGTGGAGTACTTAAGGATATAATAATTAAGTTAATTATGTTTGCTCATATTATTTAGGTTATTAAATATATAAATTGATATTTGTTGATTTTCTCTTTTTGGTATGAAAGTGTCCTTAGAAAATAAGGAGGACCTATTAATTAATTAATTAAATATTAAATTTTAGCTTTATTTCTAAGAAAATAGGAAACCATCTAATCACACTTTTAGGCGGAGTCAAATAATTAGATTTTATTCAAGGTGTCTAAATTAAACTTAAAAATTTAACTATTCAAGTACTAACTTTCAAGTGTTAAAACCATTACTGAAAATATGTCATCAATACATTATCGAATAATAGTTCTTATAAAAAAAACTTTTGAAATAGAGTTTCACTCTAACTACCGAGCGATTGTATCAACAAATAAAAGAGCACTACTCTAAATCAGACTGGATGATTAAACCTTAAAATCTAATTTTTAGATTTAAGTTTGTAATGAAAAATAATGTATTTCTCTCTACCATTCTTAATATAAAATCTTGAATAAAAACAAAATCAATTTATTTTATAAAAGTGTTTTACCTATTTAATATTTTACAAGCATAACAACGTTATAATTATATCATATTTACAAATAGCCAGTAATATTAAATTTAATCATAGACAAATTAAATATAACATATAAGAAAAAAACATAAAATGATAAATGTAAAGAATCCATTAAAATAATACCTTAAAAGAATCCTTACAACAGTTTGATGTTAATTTTGTTACTAGGAAACCTTCAAACGAATTTGCATATCTGCTTATTGAATCAAAAACTAAAAAATTATAAAAACATAACTAGTTCCTCTTAAAAAGAGAAGAACTTTAAAAAAACATCTAGAGAGAGAAAGAGCTCAGAAAATTTGTGTTTTGAAATAAGGGAAGATGGTCCTTTTATAGATGAGGAAAAGGCCAAAAAGGGGGGGAAATATTTCAAAATTTGAATTTGGATGCGTTTGGACAGGTTAGTGCGTGTATGGGGCACAAATATCTCGGCAGACAGACGGTTGGCGTGCGTGCGGGATACGGTGAGGAGTGTGCAGACGCGGGCGCGATGCTGCGCACGAGACTCGGCACCGATTGGATGGTGTGTGAACTGGTGTACGTGAGACTCAACGTGATGGCCGACTGTGTACGCAGGACTTGGCATAGATCTTGATGTGGCTACGTACGCGATTTTGGCCTTTTTGACCCATTTTGTCCAATTTTTCCATCTTTTTGACTTTTTCTCATTTAATTTCTCAATATATTTGTGATGTATTGCCTCCAATATTTTTTTCTTTGAGTCTTTAAGTTATTTTTGAACTAAAATACCCAAAAAATAAAAATAAAAATATCTATGATTCCGAAAAGACAAATTTATATAAAAATATGATAAAATCATACAAATATAAATCTATTTAATCAATTAAAGTACATTAAATCATGATAATTTTACTGCCTTTTAAGAACTCATCACAATATCATGTTCATTAGATTTATTTTTAAACAACCATTTAGTTACTCTAATGTTTTTATCGTTAGGTCTAGGTACAAAAGTCCAAACATCATTCCTAATGAATTGAGCTAACTCATCCTACATGGAATTTATCCAAAATTCATCTTTTAAAGCTTCATTATCATTTTTTGTTCTATTTGAGAAGCATAACAGACATGGGTTATATCACTTACATGTCTCGTTCTACATCCCATGTTTTCATTAGGATCACCAATGATGTTTTCAGTTAGGTGGTTTTTGGTAGCACCTACGGCCCTCTTATCTAGTGCTGGGTATGGCTAACTCATCATCCAAAGTTGACTCTTCATCTACCTCATTACCTACCTTTTCAGTGGTAGGAGTTTATTGAGTGCTTAAACTCATCATCCATGCTTTTAGTTAATTTAAAGTGATTAATAGATTCTTTGCATTGTATGTTTAATATCTTAAAAATGTTCGTAGATTATTTAAGAATTAGTTCAATTCATAGTTTATGTTTCATTCTTGGATGTTAAAATTGAGATGAATACAAAATTGGTGTATAGAAATCTAATAGCAAAGACTATCTTGTGAGATAATATTCAGTCTCTGTCATTTTATTTTGAGTGATAATATTTATTTTGAGTGATAATATTTATTTTACTCTTTTAAGCACTTTTCCTATTATTTCAAATTATTAGGTGATTTTTATAGGTTTTGCATTAAATGTTAGGATTTTAAAAGTCTGATGAAGTATCATGTACTTATTTTTATTGCTTAGTTTGAGTGATTTGAGTAGAAATTAAGTGTGTTGATATCTTCATTCATGCTCGACTTCTTGTAATTAAAAACATATATACAAGGTTTTCTTTAAAACAATCCAAAATAGTCACTCACCATAACACATAATACATGGGTCATTTCTATAAAAAAAATAGTATAACTAAATACAATGACTCTAAATTCTTCAATATAGTGACATCGTTATTACCAAATAGTAGGAACAACCCCTTGAAGTCAAAAATATTTTCTTTCATCTTGAGGAATATACTTGATATTTTTACTTAATGATTTTGACTGAAATATGATATTGGTAATATGAAGTCTTCATAATCCTAGTATTTATTTTCCTTTCATGAGATCCATGTTATGCACATTTGAACCTTTCTTATTTACCATATGTAAACCTTTTTGCTTTATTCTTTACATACTTATGTTCGCATATACCTTATTGAATGCATAAACTCATAAGATCATTATGAAATTGAGAGTATATCCTTTAAGGAATAGAGTCAAAGCGAATTTTGATTCTTAACACTAGGGTTGGGTTTGTTAATGTCAATATGTTCTAGTAATAGGACATAAATTTGTGATACATATCTGATTTAAACGATGACCTTTAATCCTTTAAGACATTGAAAATAAAGTAAAGCATGAGACTTTTTGTTGATTTTTGTTTTATTTTTGTTATTAATATTTTAGTTTTAGTTTTTGTAATTTGGGATGTTTGTGGATATCATTCCTGGAAGCCATCATGAGACTTTAACTCATCTACTAGGGTGATCTAGGGATTTAAAGGCTTCTTGTATATGTTAAATGTAATTGTGTCAATCTACGAAAATGATTTAGGTTAGTATAATTTAGTTTTTTTTTAGGTTTTTTTATTACTTTACTTGCTAAAGGCTAACAAGAAGCAGGATGCGTGTTGTGATAAATGCTTGAAAAGCACTCATATTCTTTGATTTTACTATGCTTAATTGAAATGAATATGTTGATTGTAGCATTTTATTTTATTATTTATGCAAAACTATATATTCGGAATCATGGGTATGTTTTGTTGTATTTTAAGTGTTTTTAGATTCAAAATAGACAAACATGTCAACAAATGAAGCCACAATACTTAAACACTCAAATAACACCCTAAGAGCTAAAAATAATAAGGCATGTAAGCCTTACATCAAGAAATAACCACTATGTAAGGAGCACAACAAATTCAACAAAATTGATGCATGCCACATCGAAGAAATGTGTGTGCCGCAATGGAAACCTCTCGGAAAAACATATTGGGTACGTTAAGCAGTTTGTGCCACGACATGAAACAAAGTGTGTCACAATGAGGCCTAGGATTGGATTGTGCAAGTGTAATCGATCTTTATGTCGTAGTTGGGAAATTTGCACGTCGCAATGCACGTATGAAAATTTTGATTTTGAAGCCCTTTTCGTATAAATATACACATTAAGTTTTTAGGTTGATCAGCTTTTCACATATTATTTTAGCCACATATTAGTTTAGTTTTTTAGTATTTCATAAACACTATATCTTAGAATAAATCAAATGCAACTTTTGGGGTATTTTTCAAATGCAAGAAAAGAAGAGAATATTACTAAAGATTCAATAACAATTTGAAAATTAAGATCACAATTTTAAAGCATAAAATATCATCGATCCAGTGTTGGTATTTAGATCTAATTAGTAATATTTTATTTCTAGATTAATCTATTCTTATTTTCTTGACCAAATGTTAATTTCAAATCATTGATCATGGATTATAATTTAAGCATGTTGGTTAAATTTAACTTTGTTGTCATGATTCTTTAAATTATTTATATGAATATTTTTATAATTAAATAAATAAAAATTATTTTTTGATTCAAAATTTATTAAAGATTTATTTATGAATATTTTATTGGTCATTTATTACTCAATAAATTAAAATTTCAAAATTTCAAAATTAGATTTCAAACATCATTTAGATCTAATTTGATCGACTTAAACAAGAGTTTAAATTAATAACTTAATTGAGAGCATTCAGTGAAATGATTTGTTATTTCTTTAAACATATGACATAATTTAATCAACCAATTAAACATCTCAATCATAAATCATTAATTAATTTGATTAACAAAAACAATAATCCCCAACAAAGACATTTTTCATATTTAAAATAAAAACTGAATAATTTAAATTTATATCTTAATTAACCTAAATACTTTTAATCAATAATTAACTAACTAAACTTTTCATAAATTCTGCATGAATCTAGAACTACCTTTTTTAAACTATTATTAATTTAGATTTAACAAAAACAAAACATTTTAATTAGTTTTATTTTCAAGATTTTAAAGAAAGATTCTCTAAAACTATTAAAATTTCTTGAGAGATTAACCTCTAGAGTATACTTATCGTTCATAAATGATTCATATACTTACGAATTTTTTGTAAATACAAAATTTATGCATTAAATACTAACACAATACTACATAAAATGTGTGCTTGAAAATTTGTCATTGGCATTCCTCTTGAAAGAAATATAGGGATGGGAACAAGCTAATAAAGCTCCTTATCTGAAGATGCATTTCCTGCATCAGAAATAATCAACATTTTATCAGAAAAAACCATTGCAACTTTGGCCATTGGCATCTTATTATCATCAACAACAGTTTGATTCTAGTGGGCACCAATTACAGTTAATAGGTTAGGTCGAGCAATAACTCAAAATTGCAAAAACAATCTTGACTTGATGCATTATAGGAGAAATAAAATTAAGATAAAAATTTTGAAAGCTCAAAGCGATTCTAGGGTTTTCAGTTTTCACTTGTCACAACTCATCATCCCAAGTTGATGATCCACCCAGTCCGATTTCGACATCTGATGGTTGTAGTGTAGGATCTGTGTGCCCTCTTTTAGCTTCTTTCTTTTTCTTGGCAGGAATAATTGATATTCTACCACTCAAATCCACATCTTCACTAGACCTGTTACTGGCCTTTTCCTCAGCATCATACTTGGAGTCACTTGCACTGACAACAGCTAAAAGTTCTATGAATGATGCTTCTCCATTGTCAATAACATCCAGTTCACCTTGTACAGACTTCGGTTCTTCCCTTGTCTTTTCAGCCGTTGAATAGTTGACATCTTGTTGCTTCTTTTGAAGCTTGTCTTTCTTTTTATCCTTTTTCTGTTTTGATTCAATTCCTAAATCAACATCATCCCACAGATTGCCAGAGCGCTTATCTGGTACATGTTTGGATTTCTTTTCCCTTGGTTGATCTCTCTTATCAACCACCTGCAGTGAGACTTTTTTATCCAAGACAGTGTCACTAGCTTCCTGCCTTTTCCTCTTCTTCTTCATGTCAGAATCATTCGCCCTGTCACCCTTCTCATTTGCCGTGTATTTCTCTATAGGTTTAGCATTAAGTATGCGTAATTTCGGCAATCTTCTCTGGATCTACAATGAGATAGCATACAAGTGATTCAAGAAAGGGCAGTGAAGCTTGAGAAAGCGATAAACAATAATAAAAGAAAAAGCACTTGCTACCTTTTTGACAAATTTCTGTTTCTCGGCAATAGGATTCCCTTGGAGATTAAGATTTTTCAGATTAACCAATGAATTAAGCACCTATCATTACACAAAATAAAGGGTGATTGTGAAAATCATTATTAACAGAGCAAAGGGTGATTGTGAAAATCATTATTAACAGAGAGCAGGGCCATACAGGTCTCCAAGTTTTGGTCTTTAGATAAGAAATGGTTTGATACCTTACTGGTACTCTTTTTAACCAAAAGGTACCAAATCCTATACGAACTCATATTCTCGATTTCAAGTTTTAAATTAAGGATTTCATCACATGCTTGACATATGTAACAAGTGAAAGGTAATTTTATCATTTAGAAAGTTTAGTCATTTAATATTACCTTATAAAATAAAAAGTATGCATATTGACCATCTTTTCTTAGGAGTATACTAGCAGTCTCTATATTTAATTTTAGATACACTAGTAATTCACAATTAAGATTTAATTAAGAATTTCAACATGTGTTACACACATAGGTAAAAAGTTAAGAGCAAACACGTCTTTACAATAAATAAAGAATAAAAAAAGTTCATAAAACATTATTAACCAAAAAAAAATTAGTTTAACCATAAAACTAAAGGAAATTACGAATAGATGGGAGTCTCCAAAAAACCTTTAAAGAATCCAATCATATTGATGAAGATTTTGCGAGAAAAACCAAATGACAGATGGATGGCTTTACAATAAAAACATAGAACTTTTATTTTATATTAAAACATCTAAGCAAAGGAGAAGAATTAAATTCCAAAATCAGAAACAAGGGAAATTCTTAGAAAGGGTGAGCACCCTAAACCAATAGGAATGTCAATTAAACAAACTAATTTAGCCACAACAATGTGTAAGTCAAGAATCCTAAAGACAAGTAAATAATCTATAAGACACGGAGATGCATATGACAAATCATTACATGTAACAAGTATAAAGAAAAGAGAAGATAATACTCAAGTATTTAAGCTTGAAAACACATTTCACTTTTCTTATGACAAATCATTACAAGCAACAAGTACAAAGAAAAGAGAAGATAATACTCAAGTATTTAAGCTTGAAAAACATATTTCACTTTTCTCATAAAAGCATATAACGCAAAAAATAAGGAAAAATATGTAAAAGATGAACGAGCAGGAAACAATCTATAACCATAACACACAAGACAATCTCCTAAATATTTGGATTATTTAGGAGAATTAGGTTGAAGTATTATATTTTTGCTTGATTATTTTTACAAATTGTATTTTTTGGAATCACAAGTACGTTTTAGTTTGTTTCAAATACTTTGTGCTTTAAACAATAAAAGTGGAAAAATAAATGTTAAAGGTAAAGGGCCAAAGTGTCAAGATTTGAAGATTCAATTGGTGCACTAAATGTCAAAAATTGGAGGGCATGTGTGCATTTTATTACACAAAATACATCATACTTCTTTCAATAAGCATAGCTGAAGAAAAAAAATATCAGCCTCAGCATTCAAAGTGTAATGTTGCGGTAGGAAGGCCACGGGTTTCACCATGGATTTTGGAAGAACAGGTTCAGGCCACGTAATGAAAAAAGGAACATCACAACCCGTGTGCAAATTCCCTATAATCCCAAAATATAAATAGGATTCCTCGAAAATTATTAGGTAACAGACAAGATCAGACCAGAATTGTATCAGAGGCAATTGGGAGAAGCAAGAGAAATTCTGCAACCACCTGCCGCATTCATCAATCTTCCTAAGAATTTATACTTCTGTCTCTTTGTTGGTCTCATGAATACTATTATGGATTTCAAAGCCCTACATATGTTTTACAATTATCAATAAAATCTGCTATATTCTAATTTTATACTTTCTTTGATTATGTATTTAATCATTGTTTTAATATCATTATGGATTTTTTTGATTATTTAAGTGCACAATTAAATGATTAAGATATTTTATTGATAATCAATTTATTAGACTAGGTACGTAATTGTTTAATCAATTTAAATAAATAGTAGTAAATTATTTTAAAATACAAATTAACACTCAAGATAATTAAATCGAGCTTATGAGTTTAACCTTTATCTAATGTGCTTCTTAAAATTAAATGTTTCTAATATGTTTCTAATAGATTAAATTTAGAAAACTATTCTATATTTTCGATTAGAAATAGATTGAATTAAGAGCTTATTCCACAACATGAAAAAGGGAATTCTGCTTCCTGTGTTATAAATTCATCTTAATTAAGTGTTTTCTCATAAACATCACTCATCTCTCACAATCCAACTCACTCTCCTCTTTTTCTCTCTCAAATTCTCTCAAAGCGCTCCACTTTTTTCCATTGTTCTCGCTAATTTAGGATTCTTCATCAATTGCAAGATAGGGTTTTCAAGTTTGAGGTTTTGCCAATAGGAGCTTGATTCTTCTCATCCATGGAAATCTTGGCTTAATACTCAACCAGTATTTCAGTACTCTTAGAGATAAATTTGAGTGTGTTATGGAATTTTGAAGTGTTTACTAGCTTGAGTAAAAAATTTAGTGGAATATTTTGCCTTGGTTTAGTTGGAATTTGGTCCGTTGGATTGCATTTTGTGTAATAATACATATCGCTAATTATGGCTCCAAAGAGAAAGATTAGTGGAAAGGAAGAAGGGAGTAAAAGAAACAGCACAACTGTAAAGAAAAGGTAGATAATTCTAAGTTTGTGAGTAGTGCTACAAAGGGAAGGTTTAACAAGGCAACATAGAGAAATAAAGAGTTTATAGTCGAGAAAGGCATTGATTTTGAAGAGCATGTGTAACCCAAGATAACAGACAAAATTGCAACCTTTTAGGTTGGAACGATTTCGCAAAGAACCAGAAACGGCAGTGACATCAATTGTTGGGAAATTTTATGTTAATGCTCCAAAAAGTAAAAATAGGAGAATAAGGGTTAGAGATCGAGAGGTAGCCTTTGATCGGGCCACCATCAATGCATATTATGAGCTAAAGAATATACAAGATGGAGATTACGAGGCTCATCACGAAATGGATTATGATGAAGTGCTTAGAACTTAGATAATTTGTGAAATCGAATGAGAAATTATCCTTGGTAAATACAAAACCTTCGATGTCAAATACTTAACCACTATTTTTCGAGTTTGATAATACTTTGTTTCCTCCAAGTTGATGCTGACTACTCATTACAGTACTGTGGATAAAGACTAGGTTATTTTATAATTTACCTTTGAAACAAGAAAGACGATGGATGTTGGGTCAATTATCTACCAAAAGATTCAGCAGTCGACGAAGCATCGTCATGTAATCTATTTTTTTTCCCGACTCATTACTACACTATGTGCTAAAGCAAGGGTGAATTTCCCTTCCGATGAGGCAGTGTTACAACCAGGTGATCTTTTGACCTTATCATACATGAGTCGTCTTACTAGTGGCACGAAAGTTGCACAATCAAATAGGAAAGCATCTTCAAAAATGATGACAAAAATCAATTTAGCAAGTTGAACATAGAGATGAAGCAGCTGAAGGAATATCAATATCAGCAGCAACAGTGATTGTGTGAACAAACAAAGTTTCAAGCCGAGTATATGCAATCTAGTCATTTTAGGGAGGAACGAAAGCATGAAGCACATGAGTTCATTTTTAGGCCACTTAAAGATGAGAATGATGCAGCCAACAATCCAACGGAGGATTAAACAATGGGATAATTTCAAGTTTATTGTTTTCTCTTTAGTTCTAATTCCATTTTCTTTGCTAATCTTTTGGATTATGTTTATTTTGTGTTTTGATACTCCAATTCGTAGTTAATCGGTGATGTGGGTTATCTACGAGGTACATTGTAATTCTCTCTATTTTGGTAGACTTGATACTGATGATGGTGATCAAATCTTCAATATTACAAGGAGGATAACTTTTCTCTTATTTTCCTTTTCTTTACATTTGAACATTGAAAATAATATAGATATTAGGTTGTGATGACAATTCTTTTCAAAATTAATTATAAATTTAGAAGAATATTGTTTTTATTATTTTTTGGATCAATTCATATGTTAATGATAGAAACAAGATTGTGATAATATTAACATATAAAAGACATTAAATTTTGCTTCAATAAAAAAGGTATTTGGATGAAAATTTCATTTAGCTTAAGATTTTTATGTATTGTTGTAAGACTGTACAGTTAGTCTAAATACTTAGAGTTGTTTTGTGTACACATTTTTCATGGACATCTTTAAGATCTCACCAAACTCTAGAGCTTGTTTGAAAATCACTCCAGATGAAATCCTAGAACACACATTGCTTGGGAAATGATTTAAGCCATCTTTGATTCGTTTGAGCCGTTTTAAGCCAACCATTTATCTTATTTGTGGCTAGTTACCCCATTGAGCTATATATAGAACATAAATTTGGCCTAAATTTTTCTTTATTTAGCCTATCATAACCTACTTTTTTATGAACCAAAAACACACTACCCTACCATTTTAATTTTTAAGGACTTATGTAAACAAAAGTTTGGTAAGAGCATTCTTAGAATAAAGGGTAGAAATAGATTACAACTCGGGAAATAGACTATGGGGATAGTGTATTTAATTTTTTTGGGTGAAAGGTTCAATCTTGGTTGATAGAGTTGAGTGACAATCAGAGTGTTTTTAGAACTTGAATGGTTGTATTTAAATTTAATTAAGTTCTCTTATTCTTGTGTAAAAACCTTTATGTTCTTTCACAACCCCACCTCAGCCCAACGCTAAAAGTCTAAATAGACCTATTGATCCGAGGTAATGTGTCAATTTTACATTAATGGAGAGTGATTTGAAAATTTAGCCTATGAAGTTTGTGGTTATAATTGACACTCATATCATATTTGTATAATCTTGAGATCAAAATTTTGTTTTGTGAATGTCATACATAGAATCATCAGGTGTTGAGATTAATAATTAGTGGTTAGATTCACCCAGTGTTGAGATTAATAATTTGTAGTTAGATGGATGTTTAAAAGTCTATTAAAAAAGTGAAATGTTTGAATTATCTTTGAGCATAAGTGATAATTATTCTATATGTCATGTTATGGTTGATTTTTGAGACAAATATATGAATTGATTCGAGAGCTAATGCTTTGGTTTCTTCTTTTAGTTTTTTTGCTGAATTTATTTTGGATTATTTAGTATGTTTGTGGGTGTTATCACTAGAAGCCCTCACAAGACTACAACTCGTCCACTAGAGTCGCCTAGAGGTTTAAGGGCTCATTCTATATACTAAATGTAACTGAATTAATCTATAAAAATGATTTATGTTAGCTCAGGAATGAAAATTTATTTATTTATTTTTAGAAAGATCACCTTTATATCACTTAGTTTAATTAAGACTAGCAAGAAGTTGGATGAGAGTTGTGATAAGTGATTGAAAAGCACTTATACTTTGTGAAATATTTGGATTATCTCGGAGAATTAGGTTCATATTTACATTTTTGCCTAATTATTTTACAAATTGTACTTCTTAAAATAACGGATATGTTTTGGTTTATTTCAGGTTTAGGCTTTAAACAATAAAAATGGAAGAATTAATATTGAAGGTAAAGGGCCAAAGTGTCAAGATTTGAAGATTCAGAATTGGTGCATTAAATGTCAAAACATGGGCCTCGACATTCAAAGTGTAATGCCACAGCATTGAAGCCACGGGTTTCACTATGGATTTTGGAAAAACTAGTTCAGGCCTCAGACGAGTTTAGATCATAATTGTACCGGAGGTAATTGAGAGGAGCTAGAGAAATTATGCAACCATTTATCAATCTTCCTAAGAATTTCTTTGTTGCTCTCATGAATACTGTTCTAGATTTATTGTTCTCTAAGAATAGCTAATTTTGTTACGATTGAAGGTAATTTAAAAATCAAACATATTTTGCATTTATCAATAAAATATGACATATTTTTTATTCTTTTTGATTGTGTTAAATTCACTGTTTGAATGTCATTATGGATTTTCTTGATATTTAAGTGTACAATTAAATTATTAGGTTAATCAATTTAATTAATTAGGTAAGTAATTACTTAATCAATTTAAATAAATACTGGTAAATTATTTTGTAATGTGAATTGATCTTCAAGATAATTAAATTGAATTATGAGTTTCACCTTATCCAATATACTTCTTAAAATTAAATGTTTTTAATAAATTAAATTTAGGCAATTCATGTTAGTGGTGAAAGATAATCCTTTAATCGTATTTTTCTCAAGTTATTTCAATCTTATTTTTAGTTAATTTTTGTAATTGATTGCTTTATTTTTCTTATCACAACCAACCCAACCACTCTAAAAAAAATCATAAATAGGAGTTATTTCCTAAAATCCTCTGCATAAAATATCCTTACTTGCTCTGTTCTTAAATACAACATCTTAAGATAATTAAAGGACAAAAAAATGTTACATTTGGAGTGCATCATATTCCAACAAAAAATTAAATATCAATTAAAAATTAAAATAAAATAGATGTAATCAACAAATATTTTGAGAAAAAAATTGAAAATTACAAAAAATAACACCCCCTAAGCATAGAGTGGGCCATGTAGCTCTCCAAGATTTGGTTTTTAGATAAGAATTAACGTCATTTAGTTTCTTTACTTTGAAAGAAAGTGTCAACTTATTTTAATGATTTTTTTATTTTATTTTTTTGGTCAAAGATATTAAAACACATTTGAATACGAGCCATTATAACAGTCAAATTATATATGAAAAAACAATAATAATATTCCAACAAAACTATTTAAATATATTTTAAATTTCAAAAAATAGAAGTATGAATAAATATTAAAATAAAATATTATTAAAATAAAATATTGACAATCAACAAATATTAAAACCAATATTTTGTGAAAACAAATTGAGAATTATATAAAATAATGGTCTTAAAACTTATAACAAAAATAACACCCTAATAACATTTGTGCAATGAATTTTTTTTGAAGTAAAAATATATGAGCGAGCCATAAGAAGTGATTTTATTTGTGGTTATAAGTTTTAAGAGATATTATAAATGTTGTTTTCCCAAATAAAAATCATATTAATTATCACTTTACTTTAGAAGCTAGTCTTTTTTAATCAAGTTTTATTCACTTGATAGATAAAAACAATATTTTAATAGAAAAATATTATTTTCTTAATTGGCCTCTTTTTTCAAAACAATGAGACTAAATGAAATAATTTTTAATCTAAATAACCAAATGACATAAATGACCTAATCTAGAACTTTTGTGACACTTTTCTCTATAAAGATATGAGTTTTCAGCTCCATGATCTAACCTTTATATCTAACCAACTTGTGATCACGTTACTTCCCAGGTCCAAGTTCTGGAGGTTCTTATTACAAGCCAACGCATCTGGAATACTCTGAGTCACAAAGACAGAAAAAACTCAAAAAACAAATTCCAAGAATTGAAAGAAAGTGATCTATTATAAAAGCCTCAATAAATAATGATGTCAGAAAGATACACCCGTCAGTATAGAATATACCTTGAGTTCATTGTGAGCAAGCCTGAGCTCTCTCAACTCCACACAGGACTTGAGGGAATAGCTTATATTCTTAAGTTGACAATGAGAGAGTGAAATCTGAAAAAAAGGAGATTGTTCTACACAATGGCAAGAAAATGCAGCCAAGAAGAATAAATCATCAGAGAGCTGCTTACCTTCGATATAGACTTTGCATTCATTAGAGACTCACCAATAACACCAATTGGGTTTCTAGAAAGAACTGTTAAAAAAATAGAAATAATTGTTAAAGAAAAGAAAGGAGAAACTTTAACTTCTCATTATCAACTGAAACCTTCGTTCAATTTGAATTCAACATGAATAAGAATGAATCTATATTTATTTTTGGCAGTGATTATTGATTAATTATTGACTCCTTTTTGGAACATGATCCAAGCCCAGGTTTAAAGTAAATGGGAAACAAAAGCAAAGAAAATAGAGAAAAGGGGGCTCAAATTGTCTAAAAAAATACAAAAAGTTGGATAATTTTTATGGGCTAGATATACACCGATTTAGATATCTTAATAATTGCAGTTCCTTGAAACCAACAGCTAACATAATTACATAACTTTAGAATTTCTGATTTCTGAGATTTGTTTTCGGAAGGAAATCAGATAGCTTGACTAACTAGGATTTAGTTTCCTTTTTCTATATTGACTAATTGACTAATTGTAGGAGTATCAACTATCTCCCTAGATTAGATCAATTGTATATAAGTTGTATCTCTATATTAGATCAATTGTATCAAGCTGTATCCCTAGATTAACAGTCTTTTTTTTTTAATTTTTAGTCCTATTTATATTGTTGTACATACATTTAAAATCAAAAGAGAAAAAATAAAAATTAATATTCAGTTTCTCTCTCAATATTTTTTTCAACATCTCAATATTTTCTTCATATTATCATAACTTTGCTGAAATCCAATTTTGCATCGATTGACTTTAGTCACCACCAATTCATCTCCCACTCTCATTCTGTATTTGTCAATGGACTATCTATAACAGTTTTGCTGTGATTTGTTGCCCATATTCATTTAGTTGTCCATATTTATTTTTAGTTGTCCACAGCTGTCCATAATTGGAGTCCATAATCATTTTATGCTGTAAATAACTAACTATTCATAGCTGTCCATAGACAGCAGTCCATGATTGTCCACAACTGTCCATAAACAGTTATCCACAGCTGTCTATAGCTATCCACAATTGTCCATAGACAACTTTGTTGTATTTTATAAAGTCTACAAATAGAAAGAAATCACAAGACCAAATCATTCGGTCATTTTCATACAACATTCTTAACTTATTTATGACATGGTATCAGAGCAAGTTTGAAAAATTTTCGACATTCTATTTCTAAGGAAATCTCCATTGATATTTTCTTGAGTTTTCTACTAAACAAGTGTTCTTCAACAATCTCTGTTTAAGATCCTCTCGGTTTCTTTAATTTTTGAATATTTCTTTTGCTTTGTCTCGGGTTCCATTTACTTGCAATAGACACTGCACCAATTTGTGTTAAGTTTACAGGAAAAAATTATTCTATCTAGGTTTTCCAATTTGAACTTTTCCTCAAGGAAAAAACCTTTGGCGCCATATTGATGGCACAGATGTTGCACCAACATCCGACACTACCAATTCTAAGGAAGTCGTGTCTTCTCCTTCTTGGGGTGTGCTTGATGCTCGAATTATGTCTTGGTTTCTTAATTCGGTGGAACCACATATTGTCACCAGCTTGCTAGCTCATCGCTCTTAATATCTATCACCCAACTTAAGGAAAAATGTAGAATTTCTGAGATTTATTTTCAGAAGGAAAGCAGATAGTTGACTAACTAGGATTTAGTTTCCTTTTTCTATATTGACTAATTGTAAGAGTATCAATTGTATCCAATTGTATCCCTAGATTAGATCAGCTGTATATCAATTGCATCCAATTGTATCCCTAGATTAGATCAATTGTATCCGGCTATATCCCTAGTCCTACTTATACTCTTGTACATATATTTGAAATTAGGAGAGAATAAAAATTAATATTCAATTTCTCTCTCAATATTTTCTTCAGCATCTCAACATTTTCTTCAATAATTATGAAAATGAATTAAGCTAGCATGATTCATGCATACAAAATCTGGCAAATCAAAAAAAAGTTTTGGAGCCAAAAAGTGTAACATGCACGAAAAGTTAAACCATGGTGATAATATTATGAAAAGTTGTGCAATAGCTTGATAATATTATTTGTACTACAAAACTCTTAACTTGAATTTTAACCCAAATGGGACGGGATAGATTTTAGATGGGATGGGTTGTGCTTTGGAATGAACCTATTAGGGACAAGTTATATGGTAATGGGATGGAGTTGAAGTACCATTTTACACCTCTAGATGTATGTGTATGGAGGACTGCTACACCATATTTGGAGTAGAAGAAAATTCTTTTCTTTCATCATTACCAAGGTAAGACTCGCACCTTTTCGGTAAAAGTTCAGATGTGAAAATTTTGCTGAAATTATGTATGGAATTGAAGTATGTCAAATTGTCAATTTGAAAAAGAAAATGGATATGCATGTTGGTATGTTTGTGTACAAGCTGTGAATCCATCAGTCATATGTGTAAAGAAATTATTTTCACAAGCAGCAATAGTTATGGACGTGTATTAGAAATCATACATGTTTATTCAAAGGGTTTTACCTAAGGATTCAGAATTTGATTATTATATCGAAAATTGAGCTTTACTTATATCTATGTTGAAATAATTTATCATGCATGGATGAGTAAAGAACACCTTTATGAACTGGTAATGTTTAATTTGGAAGTCTTGGGTGGAGATGTGGGAATTATGAAAACTGACACGTTAATTGACATTTATTAGGAGATTATTGGGAACGTTATTAGGTGAGTTGGTGTTTATTAGAAGATTTCATTTTATTTTATCATGTATTAATTAGGAAATTTTATTTCCTTCTTTCTAGTCCAAGATTCCTATAAATTTGTAAGTAAGCTAAGACACAAATATTTAAAAAACAATTCACTTTCTGACTAAGCAGTTCATCTATATTTCTCCCTATGATATCAAAGTTATGCTCGTTAAAACCTAGATATGATTGATTTAACCTCCCATCAAAAATCTGAAACAATAGCTAAAAATACCCATACAAAAACAAAAACCACACCACCATGAATTCCAGTGGATTGATAACTTTTCTCTCCAATTCATTTTGAAAAGTTTAACGGAAAGAACTACAGAGAATTGGCTCAATCCTTAAAGCTCATGATAAACGGGAAAGGAAAAATGGAATAGCTGATGGGAGAATTAAAAAAAAACAACAAGACTCAGCCAACACTGTCAAAGAAATCTACTCAGATAGTGGAGATTTCTGAGAAATTTTTGGGTTAAACAAATCCATTATGGCAACCAAAACATGGAGAAAGACGAGATACCAAATACTACATGGAAACGCTCTCGCTTTAGCAACAACTTGATCTCAGCTCAGAGGAGTAAAAGTGTGCCAAAAATAGCACCCGCTATCAAAAAAAGGTAGAAACTGAAAGAGTTTTCAAGCTACTAGCTAGTTTGAGCCACAAACTTGATGACATTTGAAGGAGGATACTCAACAAATGACCATTGCCCTACGTTCGAGAAGCCTTTACCAAAGTTAGGTCATACTTTAAGAAGCTCCAGGTAGTAATGTGTCCTCTCTATGTCGAGAATACTCAACCCTAAAGGCTTGAACGAGTGAGAGCTTGGGGTGTTATAAGGTTAATGGGCTTGATGGGTTGGGTTGAAGGTATTCCTTGATGGTTCTGGAAGTGGGCTTTTAGGCCTTCAACAAACCCGGTCCATGAACACCAAACAAAAAATGACAAATTCACAAAAGAAAATAATTTTTTGCGACCATTACCGTAAACCCAAACATCCAAAAAGTACATGTTGGGAAATTTATGATAGGCATTATCTTGTTGTGTCAATTTAGAGTCATTGGAAGGTGGTTTTTATCATTTTGATGACATGCACGTCTGACCTTTATATCGCATGTGACTTTGATTGCCTCCATTTGAAATACGTGGACACCACTTTTTCTACGTGGGAACCACTTTTTCTGCTATCAAAAAGGGATGGTACCAATTCTAAATGTGTGAGTATGGCTATTGGGTGCTATACTACCAACAAAAGTAGTTACTCTTTGTTAGCACTATAAGTGACCGATTCTCAAGTTTTTGAGCTTGTTTTTTTAAGGAAGGAAGAAGGAAGGAAGGAAGGAAGGAAGGAAGGAAGGGAGGGAGGGAGGGGACTCAAAACTAATGAACGAGCTAGAATAGCTAAAGCTTGAAATGGATAAGCAAAAGGGCCTAGACGAACGAAGCAATGCTACTTTGAGATCGTGTCAAGGCTAGCTCTGCTCAAGATAAGGTAGCTTTGAATACAATGGCCAAACTCGTCAAGGAAAAAACTTATTGGGCCAACATGTACTTGAAACGGGAGAAGGAAGTATTTCTTGATGTGATGAAAATCATCCAGGACCTAGAAAAGACTCTTGAATGCCAAGAGAATTCCTCGGACAATCTTTTAAAGCACTTTCCCTAGTTCATTAACGAAATTCATGCCAAGATATTTCTATTAGTCCGCCCTAAAGTTTCCAAAAGGAACAATTATTATGAAGCCAAACGTTTAAAGGTCACATAGGTTCTCATACGTCGTGCCTTATAATCATTTATGTTCTACATGTATTCCGCATCTCTGTTATTTGGCTTTAATTTTGCTTAAGATAAGTGATGAATGCTGGAGTGTGACCCTGACATTGGGACAATTTATTCATCCCATTTTCTTGTTTATTTGCATGATTCCTTATTGATCCCAAAGCTTGATTCGAACGCTATGCCTGGTTCTTTACCGAGGCGATTAGCCTTCTTTTATACTTATCAGGCCACCACATCAGCCTAGAGTTGGACGGTATCAACCTCCCAAGGCTTGGTCTGGGAGCTCTGCATGTTTCCTTACTAAGGTGATTAACCCATTTTTATACTTAATATGCCACCTCATACACCTGGAATTGGATGATTCCAATTTCCCAAGGCTCTTATAGCTAAGTATGGGAGCTCTGCCTGATTCCTTACCAATCCGATCAACCTATTTTTTATGCTTATTGGCCCACCTCATCGACCTAGAGCTGGATGATGCCAAGCTACCAAGGTTTAGTCCTAGGGCTCTACCTGATTCCTTATCGAGAAGATCAACATGTTTTTATGCTTATCGGGTCACCTCATTGGCTTGGAGCTAGCAATGTTAGCCTATTTTTATACTAATCAGGATACCTCATCAGCCTGGAGTTGGACGATGTCAGCCTCTCATAACTCCCAAGGCTTGGTTTGAGTGCTTTGTCTTGTTCCTTACCAAAACGATCAGCGTGTTTTTATGCTTATTGGGCCACCTCATCTGTCTCGAGCTAGACGATGCCAACCTCCTAAGGCTCGCAAGGCTTGATCCAAATGCTCTACTTCATTCGTTATAAAGGCAATCAACCCATTTTTATACTTAACGTTGCTCTAGATACAAGTTTTAATAGTTAATATTTCACCTTAAAAAGGTACATGTTCAAAAAATGAGTACATGGCTTACAACATCCAAACATTAGAAATGAAACTTTCTATCGAGCATTCCAACTTATTTCTTCTAACAGACCATCTATACGCTTTAAAATGTAGGCTCCTATAGGAGTAACTTCTACGATTTAACATGGTCCTTCCCAATTGGCTAGCCATCCATTCTTTTTTTGTTAGGAAACACTCTTCTTAAAACCCACTCCCCTATTGTGAAGGCTTTAAACTAGACTGCTCCATTGTAATGTGCCTCCACTTTTCGTTTTTGGTCTTCGACTCGAATCTGGGGTTGCTCACGCCATTCTTCTACCAAAACCAAGTCAAAAGACCTCTCAAAATTGTTACTGATCTCTTCCATGCATGTTAAAAGCGTGGGGTCACTACTTCAAATGGTATGACTGCAACTATCCCATAAACAAAAGAAAAAGGGGTCTCATTCATCGAGCCTCTAAGACTAATTTGAATCCCCCTTCAGACCTTGGGCAACTCTTTAACCCATTTATCCTTCGAACATTCTCAACTTTTTATTAAGCAAAGTAAGGATCAATTTGTTCGATGACTCAACCTGACTGTTGACCTAAGGATAATAGGGGGAGGAGTTGCAGAGCTTAATACTGTAATTCTGGGCAAACACTTTTACTTTACTCCCAATGAACTTTGTCCCGCTATTAGTGACAATTTCCTTGAGAAAACTGAAATGCTACACTATATTTCTCCATAAGAATCTCATGACCTCATCCTCATGAATTTTACCCGACGGTCTTGGCTTCCACCTACTTTGAGAAGTAATTTGTGGCAACCAAGAGAAACTTATTCTATCAGGAAGCTTGCGACACGGGTCCTACAATGTCCAATCCTGATTTGTAAAACGCTGGAGGAACATGAGTGACGAGCTAAACCTTTGGCATTTGTCAAACACTGAGTGTCTTACGCAGTCTGCTAATAGGGTCGGCCAATAATACCCCTAACACATGATTCTCTGCGCTAACTTACTTCTTCCGGAATGAGAACTGCACTCACTTTCGTGTGCCTCTTTCAAAAGGCTCAGGCTTACTTCCCCAATAACACAAAGAAAGACGAGACCTATGGGATCTTTTTATACAATTTAGCCCTTGTAAGAGATAACCATCTAACTTGGCAATAATTACTCGAGCTTTCTTTTTATCCACAGGGAGTGTCCCCTCACCCATATATTTAACAAATTGATTGAACCATGGATCCAGCTAAATTCTCAACTTGATAAACCGTTTTTTTTAGCACAACACGTTTGGGATTATCGTTCTTTTGCTTCAAATGAGCACACATTGATTTACCACCAACCCCGACTCACTATATATGATTAGTTTCAAGGCCCGCAACTTTCTTGAGGTCAGGACATCGAATATGGTAGCATCATATTCGACCATATTGTTTGTCACATGAAATGCTATGCAAACCGAATACCCATGAACATTGATCACAACACCTATGCAACCCTTTTGAAGTTCTTGGCAACATCCACAAGGGCCTCCCAAGACTTTTATTGTTTTAATCTCGTGGCATAGATCCTAGATTCAACGCTACTTTCATGGCGTGTCTATGCGAATTCTATGAACTCGACTACGAAATCAGCACAGACTTGAGCATTGATAGCCATCTGCGATTGAAACTTGATGTCATACTCCCGAAGCTCAATCGCAATTTAGGCAAGCCTACTTGCAACCTCCAGTCGACTAAGTACATTTTTCAAAGGATGCAAGGTTAGCACAACGATGGTATGAGATCCGAAGTAGTGCCTCAACTTTTGGGCTACTATTTTGAGGGCGAATGCCAACTTTATCTAACATCTGGTATCTTGTTTAAGCATCAGCCAAGATCTAACTGACATAATATACCAAGTGTTGGAATTTTTTCTTTTCTACAAGCAAAACAACAATCGCAGTTTGTTTAGTAACAACGAGATAAATGTACATCACCTCTCCTTGAGTCGAGCTAAGAACTAATGCTTGCCCTAAGTAAGCTTTGATCCTCTAAAAAGCATGCTCGCATTCCTCGTTCCAAAAAACCGAGGTGTTCTTCCTCAATAGTTTAAAAAAGGGACACTTGTTTGTACCCCTCGAAATAACATGATGAGCGCGGTGATCCTTTCATTTAGTTGTTGTACTCTTTTCAAATTCGAAGGCGACTTCATATCGACCAGAGCTTGTATCTTGTCTGGTCGATACGAAGTCGCCTTCTTATCACCCCAAAGACTTCCTCAAGGTCGTTGATATAACTAGCAAGTTGCCGGTTTTGACCATCCATATTTCTTCTGAGAAAATCCTTGAACATTCGACTAACCAACATTTAGTAGGTAGCTCTTGCATTTTTGAGACGGAACAACATTCTTGTGTGGCAGAATGTTTTTCGATTATGAAACATGTTTTATCTTCATCCTCTAAGTCCATACGAATTTGGTGATAGCCAAAATAAGCATCAAGGAAACTCATAAGGTCGTATCCTGATATGGCATCCACAAGCTGATCAATACTTGGTAAGGGGTAGCAATCTTGGGACATGCATCACTGACATCATTGAAGGCGAAGCACATTCAGGGAGCTCAAGAGGCTTTGTTGACTAGCATCATGTTTGACAACTAGGTCAGGTAATCAACCTCATTGACAATTTGTGTCTTTAAATGAGCTCATTTGTGCCCAAATCACGTCATTCTCTTATGAATTTTCTTTCTCTTTGTTGTGCTAGTTTCTTGTGCAAATCGATGCTCAACTTATGGCTTATTCTTGGAATATCTTCCAGATTTTATGCAAATATATCCATGTTTGTCTTAAGGAAATGCACAAGGTCTTCTTTAATCGCCTTGCCAAGGTTTGAGTTTACCTTTAGCACTTGGTTGTTTTCACCTCTAACTTTTACCAATTCCACCTCTTCTGAACTAGTAGTCCCAATTAAAGGACTCTTGTGGCCTACCCAAGGCGGCCTCGACTGTAATTGCTATTTAGGCTCAACCTTCTTCATGGTTGTATTGTAACAACTATGAGCTTTTTATTGGTCTCCTCGAATTTCCATAACCCCTTCCTCAGTGAGGTATTTTAATGCCTTGATGGTAAGTGGAAGGAACAACTCTCATCTTTTATATCCAAGGCCTACCCAGAATCAACTTATAGGGTGTAGGTGAGCCAACTATCACAAAGTTGGTCATCACTATCAATCTGATTGCCATAACAGGCAATTTGACCGTCCCTACGATATACTTCATGATACTATTAAAACCCACCAAGGGCATCTCTTTCTTGACAATGACCTCTTCTCTAATTTACAATGCATGCAAAATGGATAAAAAAACAGGTCTATTGAACTTCCAGTGCCAACCAGGATGCCAAAGACATCGCACGAGTCCACCCTCAAAGTGATTATTACTAAAGGATCTTTACGTGGACAGGCCACCACATCCTCATCCCTAAACATTATAGGTGTTGAAAAGAACCTTCTCCGCATGCTATACAACCCAACTCCAATTCCTTCTTGGGCTTCCTTGGCATACCTTTTTCTTTGCGTTGCTCGACTCACCATTAAGGCCTAATCTTACGTGGATAGAGTGGATGACCTGAACATCACCAACTACCCTAACAACTCCGTAATTTCAATTGAGACAAGTTTATAATCTACCGAGGATCGAGCCGTCTGTTATTACATATGAGATCCCTAAGTATCACTTTGACAACTCCTTAATTTCCTTTTTTAAGTGCCTACAACCTTGTGTGTCATGGCCAATGCCCTTGTGAAAGACACACCACTTAGTTATGTCTCTATGCAGTGCTCGCATTCGAGGTGGCCATCTAACATTCTGTTTGTTTTCAATCCTGAGTATGGCATCAGCGAGGCTGATCCTTAGCAAAGGTCCTATAAAAGGAGAGAGAGACCTTCCTCATGGTGTTGTTGTATTTCTATTCCACGAATTGCCTCTTTTGAGGGATGGGCCAGCAAACCTTTTACATGATCGAGCATTCACGACCCTTGTTTTTCTAGGGACTCATCTCTATTTTCTCTTTTTCTTTCAAGAAAACTTCACTGATCGCACTTTCCCTCTTAATCAGCCTCAATTTTCATTTAAGGTTGACAAACTCCAATGCTTCTTCGTAGGCTTCTTCCATTGTTCAGGACCATCTTGGTGAGCTTTGCAAAATGGCCCTGAGCTCCTTAAAACGCCCTTCTAAACACTTGCATCACAATGGAGTCCGAACAATCAAAAATTTCAATCTTCTCCTCACAAAATCTTTTCATGTATGCTACGACAAATTCATCAACCCCTTGGGTAACTGAGAACATGTAGTGTGATTCCTTCCTCAATGGTTTGTTGCAAGCATAATTAGTAGTGAACAACCTAACAAGCTCTACAAAGGATGTTGTACTACGCGACATCAAGTCACTAAACTATTTATGTGTTAAATTGTGCAAAATGACGACAAAGGATTTACACAACATCGCATCCCTTTTATCTCGAGGCGTGCCAATAGGAGCCATGGTTGTCTTGAAAAGAAGGACAAGAGCGTTAGGGTCTTTGGTTCCTTTGTAGCCCCAGCTTTTAAGGGATACAAATTTCTCGAAAGGCTTGCGTTACAAATAACTTCTATTTCGAGCAATTCAGGGCACTCGTTACTTAACACCTCAGCATCCCTTCTAAGCTCCTAATTTTCTCTCATCTTACCTCTTATTTCTTCCATCAACCCCTCATATCTAAGTTGTTGCAATATCTCCTAGATCGGGTTCCTCACTAGCCCCAGCTTTTAAGGGATACAAATGATGGTGACTTAAAGGCTTTCATTGATATTATAGGAGTTACATACAAGTGTCGTTTTCTTAAGAGGTACATAAAGATTACACCCAACCGAATACAAAAGGCATTAAAACAGCTAAATCTGGCTGTCGATCTGTTTGACAATGTGTCGATCTTCACCTCATGACTGTGCTAGTGGTCGACATCAAAACAAGAATAAGGAGGAGAAAGTGGAAAATTTGAAAGGATGCAGATTGAATTAACTTATACAAACAAATGTCATAGGAAGTAGTGATTGCATATTAGAAGACATGGAAACAAGTTGTCGGCTTCCAAAAAAAATTGAAAGAACCCAAACAAGAAATTTCAAAAATAAAAAAAAACGATAAAATAAAAGAACATGAGGAAGAATAAAATGATAATAGGTCAAAATTAAAGACAAACAAGAGAGAAAATAACAAAACTACTCAAAAATTAACAAATAAGATGACCTATATCTAAAGGTGTCAAAATGAGCTTCTCACCTAAGCTAAAGCTAGAAAAAACCAAAAAAAAAAAAAGAGTAAAATAAAACACTAACTCACCTGACTCACAAGCTAAAATGATCCGAGATCACCCAACAAATTCATTTGACATTTTTTTTCTAATTTTTTTCTTTTGCTGAGAATTTTCTAATAGAGTATATTAATTTATATATTCAGTTTCTGACTTCTTTTCCCCTCTGAAAGCCATCAACAATCTATTTCAAAACATGTGTGAAATAGACCCACAAATTTGCATTGTATTTATATATATACTTGAGAAATATTAATTTCATTTCCTAAATAATATATATAGCTAAGTATTAGAAATTTAAAAAAAATTATCTGAATTAAATAAATTGAAGTTAAATTTAATCACATTTAAGGGTTAATATATACAAACTTAAATTTTCTTAATTGGTATTAATTATAACCATCTATAAAATAAAAAATTGATTATGCAAAAACATCAGCATAACAAATTTATTATTTTTGTTGCTTTCATTTTTCTTCAATCCAAACTTCTTATCTATCACCCACGTAGAAGAACCAAATGAAAACACCCAATTTTCTCAACCCACTTCTCATAATACCAAAACACCCATACAAGCTTGTCTCCTAACAAAAGTTTTCAAGGATTCAATTCATTTTCTTATAATTTCCTAGCAACCAAACACCATAACACCAACTAAATTTTCGTAAAAGTGCAGGAAACCATACACTACATTTAAAAAATGAAAAAAAAACAAAGATAGAGAAACCAATAACTGATACACAATGATGTTGGATTTGATTTTTGGGAAACAAATAAGGTTGTGTACATCATTGTTCTAATCTTCTTTCTCTTCTTTTTTCGTCACTTGTGAGAAATAAAAATAATGCTTTTTATTTTGTTATTCTTTTATTATTGATTAAATTGAATAAACGAATGTGCCTATGGAAGAATGGAACTCTCACCTCTAATTCTACGACAAACCCTAGAAACAATGGCTATGACAAAGGGGGGAGAGAGGGGCCTGACAAATGGAGGGTCAAGGTAACAAAAGAGAGGAGACAGAAAAATTTTAAAACATTGCAATACCTTTGATATAATGTCAGATGCTATTCACATGTCAAAATTTTCTATTTGAATTTCAATTTTGCACTAAATTAGTATCTTTTTTAAATGTGGGTAATAAAGTACCACCATAAAAATAAAGGTAAAAATAGGTAACTAAATTGAAATTAGGGTATTACTAACGTAGCGAACCTTAGAAATGAAGATTAAAATGTGTTTGAGAAAGATTACCAACGAAGAAAAAATGGCTATGTCTCTAATTGATGCCAATTTGGTTCAAGAAGCAAGATTTAATCAAGGATTGTACTTGTAAAAAAAGGTGAGATAGAGTGTCGGCAGGTAGCTTGTCTAATTTGCCTTAAACCAGCCCCTTCTCAGAGACAAGCTACCTTAAACCAGCCCCTTAGGTTTCATTTGAACAGCTAAAGTCCAACAATGGCTAAGGCCAAGATTTGAATATGCACCCTCGAACAACATGGAACATAGGATTCATAAAAACTAATACTATTCCATCAGTCGATCAGAGCTAGAAAACATACCCTAAGTGATGAGAATCATAGAACCATACAAATCCCAAGTGAACCAATCACAAGGTCTAAGAGGGTACAACTCAAGGAAGCTTTAAATGGGCTCATTCAAGAGGTCATGCATAACCAAGGAGAGCCAAAAAAGGAATGCAATGTTTGGGAAAAGCCTAGCATGAAAATTAGGGCAAAATTAACAAAATTGGACTAGGCACATTTCTGCACTATTTTTGAACCGTTTTATATTTCAACCCATGGATGAAATCAAGGGTTGTAATGTAATATTTTCTAGGATTTTCTGGCACACTTTTGTGCCATTTTTTGGACTGTTTGGGACTGTTTTATTTTTCAACCCTTGGATGAAATCAAGAATATAATATTTTCTAGGGTTTCCTTGTATCCTA
Organism: Hippophae gyantsensis; assembly: GCA_030763125.1. Taxonomy (NCBI): domain Eukaryota; kingdom Viridiplantae; phylum Streptophyta; class Magnoliopsida; order Rosales; family Elaeagnaceae; genus Hippophae; species Hippophae gyantsensis. Next base: position 45,446,205 of record CM061032.1, on the reverse strand, counting down.
TAAATACTTCAAAGCAGCTCAACTGTCTCCACTTTAGACATTAATGATATTTGATTTTTCATATTATTTGAGAGCTCATTCATGTTCTTTGCTCCTCTTCAAGCAACTTATCAAGGGATTGGCAACCTTTGTGGCGTTGTTTAGCATCCAAGCATTTGTAGTGAGTAATATCCACACTTGTTAGGGTGTTTTTATGCTAGACTTATCAAGGAAACAACACCTCCTTGTGGCATCTTTCCCCTCAAATTAATGGTAAGTAATATCCATTGATTTGTGGAGAATCCCTTTGTTATATAATCTGAAAATTAGCTAAGTCCTACCCATTTGGTTCCCCCTCAAATTAATGGTAAGTAATATCCATTGATTTGTGGAGAATCCCTTTGTTATATAATCTAAAAATTAGCTAAGTCCTACCCATTTGGTTCGTATCATTGAGTATACTACAAGTCCCTCCTCAGTATACCAATTAATTTGGAGTCACAGCACACAAGGGATTAAAGAAGTTTTATTTGAGTGGCTTTTCACCGCAAGTAGACTTTAAGATACATCTATGACAAACTTATTGGCACTCATGTTATCTAATATACAACTATTATACAGAATCTTCGTGATTGAGCAGAAGAACTGTTCTATCCACATGGATCTTCACCATATGTATTCTAACATTCCATGGATTAATTGAGAAGAAACTGAGACAACTTTCTAACAAAACAAAGTCCAGTACCAACTGCAAACTTTTGGGGTACTACAAATTCTTCTAATTAAAGGACTAGAACTTCTATGAAAAAGGTGCTATAGTACACAAGCAAGTACAATTCTTATTTTCCTCATTGTTCATGCTCTGTTTCCCTAATGCTCTTTTGCTTTTCATTTTCAAAAACTGACCAAAATGAATCCCTCTAGAATCTCGATAGATAAGTATTCAACCAAACTAAGTTTCTAACTAATAGCCGTAGAAGAAGAGTTAATCCATCAAATAAAGAGATGCTATTTAAAAATTCATACCAAGAGTGTTCAAGTCTTTCATCTCATCAAGCCTGCAAATGGATTGAATCACATTTTCTGCCACACAGGAAAGAATATGTATCAGATAGAGAGATCCTACTCGATATCAAAAATTAACCATTATCATAATTCATAATGCAGTTCAAATATTTCAATCATCACCGTTCAAAATCAATGCACATAACCTCGCTAAAGACCTCACTTCATCCATAGACTTGAGCTTGTTCTTAGCTGCATTCAACACCTGAAATGGAAAAATAAAATAACCTATTTTATAGTCACAAAAATAATTTACCAATTCACGAATAGCTTAAACATAGCTAAGAAATTTCCTGTTTTATTACACTGTTAAATTACAATATTTCACTGGAAGAATGTGTGCATGTGTGGGTCTATGCATATGAAGAATTAAGCATGACACAAGTTAGTGAATAACATATGTTGAAATTCCAGATTAATAGAGATTTCATTTTGTAAATAATAGGAGCATTATTACACTTAAATTAGGAGATTTGATTTGATTAATTAGGAGATTTGCTCTATCCAGGTGATTTACTTTCCATTTTTTAACTTGGTCTTCTAATATAAATATGTATCAAAGTCATTGCACAAATCACAGCAATAGAATTCAAAAAATATTACTCCTAACCATAGCTAGTCCATATGAGCAAGGTTCATTCTATGGCTGAATAAATATTCAACAAAGAATAAAAGACAACCTCTGAGACAGTCAACAAAGAAGACGTTGTCCCCACCATAACTCCTAGTGGATTTAATATTCTTCCTTGCAACTCACCATGGAGAAGCTCAATGGAAAAAAACTACTAGGAATTGACACAATCTATAAAACTAGTTATCAATAGGAAAGGGAAAATAGGTTAATTGACAAGAGAAAGGAAAAAACCATACTCAACCAACACTGATGCTCTACAACGATGGAGCTCAAGAAATTCAATGGTGATAATATGACTCGTCAACTACATGAAACCAATGATAGGCAAAACCTATCTCCTTCTACAGATAGCAATGCCTAGGACACCGTACGTGACTACTCCAATGGCAAGGACTTCTCTTAGATTTTTGAGATAAAAACTCGATTGTGACAAATGAAATAGGAGGTAAGATACGCAAGTTGAAGAAGGCTTTATACAGGTTGAAACAATCACCTAGAGCATGGTTTGTTAGATTGAGTCGCTCGATGAAAGACTATGGGTTTAACAAGGCCCAAGTAAATCACACTCTTTTTTATAAAAGAGATATAATGACATTACCTTGCTTCTAGTTTATTTTGATGATATGATTGTTACAGGCAAGCAATAACACCAATGAGATAGAAAAGTTATGTAGCTACTTAGTTAAGGAGTTTGAAATGAAGGACCTAAGACATCTAAAGTACTTCTTAGAAATTGAAGTTTCTCGCTCTAAGCAATGACTTTCTCTCTCGACGAAAGTATGCCTTAAATCTCTTGGCTGAAACTATTAATTCTGCTTGTGTTCTCGTAGATACTCTTATTTAAGTGAATCATGGCTTGGCTATCTATCCTGATCAAATCCAGACTAATAAGTCAAAGATTAGTAAGAAAACTAGTGAACAACATATGGATGCGGAGAACCGAACCTTAGCTTACCTAAAGTCATCCCCAAGCAAAAGTATTATGTTATCTAAGCATGGACACTTAGACAAGTTACACCAACTCTGACTTTGCGGGTTCTAAAGTGGATTGAAAATATACTTCAGGATATCTTACATTTCTTGGAGGAAATTTGGTGACTTAGAAGAGTAAGAAACATAACGTAGTTTGGTTGTCTAGTGCAGAAGCTAAGTATCGCGCTCTTCATCATGCTATTATCGAGCTTTCATCGAATAGATTCCATGATTATAAGTTCATTCCATATCGGACCAGACCGGACCGGACCAGACCAAAATAAGGTTCGTAAAGAGCTTGTTGCTCTATTTTATGATAACACTATAACTATTGCAATTGCTAATAACCTAGTACAACAATAAAACTAATGAACTAAACAGAGACTACATCGAGGAAAATTTGGAATCTAGTAACATCAAAGTTCCATACATCAAAAGTGCTAAACAACTAGCTGACATTATGACTCATGGTGTAGCTGGAAATTCTCTGCATACTGCATTGTCCAAGTTAGGCATGTGTGACATCTATGCTCCAAATTGAGGGAAAGGTTTAATATGTATAGATATTGTATTTATCCTAGTTATTTTCAGATAAATCATATTAGTTTAAATATGATTAGGATTATGTATCAGAATTTTTATCCTTATCAGATAAGATTGTATATGTATATAAATACACCATAAGACTAACGAATAAAATAATATTTCATAATCAATTGTTTTGATTGAAGATATTAAACCTAAAAATAGATGATTTTAAAAGTCATTTAGTTAGAAAAGAAAAATACAAAGTAAATAAAAATATAATAAGAAACAATATTTTGTCAATAGTTGTCGGCATTTTTTTGACAATGTCACAACAATATTCCTAGTATCCACAATATTTTGACAAAAAATGACAATTTCTCTACAATTTCTCAATAACGAGATTTTCTCAACAATGTCTTCACATTTTTTTGCAAACAAGATGGATATCACATATCAATGTCAGGGTATTCAAAATCTTGACAACATAGACACTATCAACATTTTTTTTCACCCTTGTCCTTAATCATGCCACCAGGATTCTTCAAAGATTTAAATACATTGTATAAACTAAAAAAAAACTCCCTTTATGGCTTCAAACTATTTACCTAGAGCATTGTTCTATAGATTTACAAAGTTGATGTCATACAATGTTATTCCAACACATTACAAACGGGAGGAAAATAATTTAATAATGTATGTCAATGATATAATCCTAACTAAGGACATAGATGAAATCGAAAGACTAAAAAAAACTTGGCTACAAAATTTGAAGCTAAGAATCTTGGACAAATACGATACTTCTTAGGACAAACGTTCATTTTGATACTTATATTATGTGAGAATTTTCAATTTACTATTTTTTTATTTTTTTGTTGCAATTGAGTATTATTACATTCTCTTTCAATCAACTATTTCATTGAAAAAATTTAAAACAAAATCCCTAAGACTCATCTAATTCCTTTCCTCATATGGATTTTAGAGTTTTAGATGTATGTAGAGTTTTGATTTATGGTGAAAGAAAAAGATAACATGAAGGAGAAGGAAAATAATTTTTTTTTAAATTATAGAATAGAATAATTGACCGAAAGAAATTGTAATAACATAAATGCTCAATTGCAGCAAAAAATAATAAAAATAGTAAATTGAAAATTTTTATATAATATAAGTACAAAAATGAACGTTTGTCCTACTTCTTACAAATGGATGTTGCAAGATGAAGAAAAAAGAGATATAGCATTTCTCAACAAAAATACATCCTTAGCTTTTCATTGAAACGGACATACTTAGATGAAAACCAAGTGACACTCTAATCGAGGCAAGAAAGAAATCTAATTATATCAAAGACTACTTTTTCATTTGTCTCACACTACACCTAACATTATATTTACAATCAGGATAGTAACTTAGCACATGCATTCCCCAAAGAAAGCTCACTTTGTAATTGCTTACAAGATTCTAAGATTTCTTAAATGATCACCCAGCAAAAGGTTTTTTCTTCAAGTAAAGTGAAAATAATGTTATTGAAGACATGACTGATGTAGATAGGATGACTCAATAGAAGACATCCAATCCACTATCGTATAGTTTACCTTTGTCTTTGACTCTTTGAAAACTATGTGACATGGAAAATAAGAAGCATAATATAGTGGCCTGATGATCCAAAACTTTTAATTCTTAATTCTCTAGGAATAAAGAGATGTTACTTCTATGAAAGTAAACTCCTTTTACAGAAGATAGAATCAAAGGGAAGACTTTCTCTGCTTCCTTTTTCCTTTCCAATTAGATTTGCCAGAAGACTTTGGATTATCATCTTTCTTGTCAACTCGTTTGTTTTTGGACTCAATGACGATGGCTTTCACATTAGCATCTTCAGAATTCTACAGTGAACAATTTGAGTTCTCTTCGTATATAGTCTGCAAGACCTCTAATATACTTTGTGAATACATCATAGTTATCAACATCAATATCCAAGACCATAGCTTGGTTGTTGAACTCTATCGTATACTCACGCACCATCTGCCAAATCTTTGCTGAAAGTGTTACCATTTGCCATTTTTCTTCTTCATAACCACCTAGTTCAAATTGCTTTCTCAATAATATCTTGAAATCCTTCCAATTCAATTAGATACATCATACCACCTTTGATAAGATTTCCACCATGTAAGGGCTTGCCTTGAAAGTTTCAAGCCTGCAAACTTTATCTTGTGGGCATTTGAACACTTGTACACAATGTAATAAGTTTCAGATACATCTATCCAATTGTGTAGTCTTTCGAGTTCAATATAACCTTTGTAGATAGAAATTGCAACCTTAAAAGTGAATCTACAAAGTATATAAGGGATATCTATTATCACCTGATTTAGCCTCTTCCTTCTCCTAGTCAGGTGTTATATCAATTTCCTCTTCACTCTCTTTGACAACCTTCTTCTTGAGCTTACGGTCAGGCTTCTTAAAGAAGATGCATATGAGGTCTTCGGGGAGTTGATACTTTAAACAAGTTGCAAAATGATGATGTTTAGAACTTCCTGTTCTATTTTGGTGATTCGATCATCTCCACCAGGTGTTTCCTTCCTCTCTTTCTCAAGCCATTATTCCTCTCTTTGTCCTAGGCTTTTGATGCATGAGCAAATGACCTTTTAAGCTCTTTCAATAAAAGTTATCGCAACAACAAGTGAGGACCATAAACCAATATCACCCTTTTGAATATGGTGCTTTGATACCACTTGACAACTTTTTAGAACTTATAATTCCTCATGCTCTAGGAAAAGTGAGTTCAAAACAATACAGTTGGGAATGCGAAGAGTTGCACCATGAACTCGATTCAACGTCAATAACCTTTGGATTTATTATTATTGCTTCTGAATTATTTCTGACTTAACATGTTTTACAGATCAAATTGGATTACCTTGCACAAATTTGAAGCAAAGTAAATGGAGCAATTAGACAACCAACTAGCCCGAACACAATGCAATTTTACACTTTTACTTTAATAGTAGAATTAGAATAAAATAGTAAGGGGACTTATTGTTTAGACATTAGCCCAGTACATACTATTATAGGTTGGTGTGCAAACCATCTTGGTGGCAAGCAACCACGTGGATGCCAATACAAGTGTTAGAGGTATACCTCCTACCTATGTTAAGTCATACACGTAACCAATAGTGTAATGATATGTACATTGTAATGGCCCTATATACATGCAATAATGATGCAAAGTCACTGTAAATATCTCACGTCACTTAAGAAGCTAAGTGGTGAAGTACTCATAAGAGATATGCCCTTTCTAATGCTATGACACGTTTTGGATTTACCCCAAAAGCAAAGTAGTGAGCTCACTGAACTAGTGAGTCATGACCGTGGGCCCGCTAAACTCCCCAGTTATGGTATAAAGAGGACAATATCGTACCGTAGAATAGGCCTCTCTTCATCAAATAAAGAGGGCATTATCCACAAGATAACTAGTATTCCATCTCACACATGTTGAATCTCTTTGTCTTGGTTATCTAAACAAACATATAGTATAATTATAACAATAATGGAATTAATTATAATAATCTTATTGTATTCTAATATCCTCATGGATCACCAAAAATAGTTGAAACTAAATTTAGGGTAGTTGTACAAATAATTTATTAAGCTTCGTAGCTAAGGAAACTCTTGATGGAACTTAAGATTGCAATAAAGTCTCCTACCAAACAATAAATCTTACTGTGACAACAAGGTAGCCATCAACATCTTTTTAAATCTAGTTCAACATGATATGAACAAATATATGGAAGTGGATAGACATTTTATCAAAGAAAAAGTTGAAGATGAAACTATTTGCATGACTTGTGCTCTAACAAAATAATAAAGTACAAATATCTTCAATAAAAGACTTCCTCGAAAAAACTTCAATTATTTCATTTGCTAGTTGGATATGATCAAATCAATATGTACAATCTAACTTGAGGGGAGTATTGAAATATCGTATTAATAGGATTTTGTTTTGTAAATAATAGGAGCATTATTACTCTTAAATTAGGAGATATGATTTGGTTAATTAGGAGATTTGCTCTATTTAAATTAGATGATTTAATTTCCATTATTTAACCTAATCTTTTACTATAAATTTGTATCAGTCATTGTACAAATCACATCAATACAATTCATAAAACATTATTCCTAAGCCATAGCTAATCCATAATATCTTAATAAGTTTAAATGACCTTTGCAACCATTGTAACGGTGCACGCATGACGCACCACAAGTGGTATGGGAAAATATGATCTTAAGCTTGCATTGCATGGTGACATGATCAATGATTTTAAAAGCAATTCTAGAAAACAAAATGAGAAGATAACATTGTTTTCAAGAATGACTAATAGTTTGATTGCTGGATTAAACAAGATCCTACTGCCCCCTCAAATAGGATAGAGGAATGAACCAGCTAATGGTCACAAAATCCCTTAATTACAGTAATCCAGTGTAAAATGGGTGCCACTTTCCGAAGATGGACAGCAATTGATTGCCTTGTTCCAGTTCAAGGCCTTATGACCACATTGGAAGATATGTACAGAACTATACCCATGTTCTAAAGCAGAATGTCAGAATGGCATTAAAAACATCATTTCCACATGAGGACTAATTGATAAATTGGTTGATGGATAGGTTTCGACTTATTTAAGACCTAACTCCAGCCCCCTTCATGTTTACACACTAAGCATAGGCCGAAGAATTTAAGGTACTAGGCTAAATACATTCCCATTAGATTTAATAAAATTATCATATTCTAGTGAAATTACATTTACACATACTTCAAGAATCATTTGGAATCACTGCAGAGTTAGGTAATATCAAGTGCAGCCAACTGGGTACTCACAGTGAGCTTGGATAGAGCTTCAATTCCTTTCAAGTCCTCTAATTTATTTTGAGCAACAGATAACCACTTCAAATTGACGCAAGCCTTCAAGCCCTGTTTTATTTCCAAAACATAAACAAATTCTAACATATAACTTCCATTACATTCACATTTCAAGCAACCATAATCAAAAAAGAAAAATGATAACACGAGAAAAGATGAAGACACCTCGATAGAAGTAAGATTGTTAAAGGTGAGGTCAAGCCTCTCCAGATTCTTGAAGTAGCTCAAGCACGACACCTAGCCACAATGAAATCTAAGCGTTAAGCGAGCAACAGAGAAAGAAAAGGAGAATCCATTGAAATGAGACGCTAGAGACGACATCGTACATCCTGCAGAGCTTTCTGGTTGAGGTTGAGAGCTACAATGGTTTTAGGGTTATGGGTATTATTGTCGTTAATAACTTGCTCTATGTTCAGCCGAGTCATTTGGGTTCAGGTTTCTTTGCTTTCTCACAATAGACACGGACAAACCCTAGAGAGTAGTGATTGTTCTTATTTTGTAATAGAGATTGTTCGGAGAAGTTTTCCTTTTCCGCATGGGACGCTAACGTGTGCGTGTTTGTTGGGATTTTGTTTTAAGCGGGCTTAAAAAAATAAAAAATAAAAAATAATAACGAAAAAAATAATATTATTAAAAAACTTATAAATATAAAAATAATATTATTTATATTAAATTTATATATTTTTATTATTAAAAAAATCTAAAACATCATTTTATTTTAAATATTATTCAATAGACATTATTTAAATTAAATTATGAGTATTTAAATTCGTTTAATATCGAACGTCATCTAATTAAACCTTATTAAACATTGTTTGGGGTGGATCCGATTTATAATGAGAGAAAATTTAGAAAGAAATCAAAATAATTAGTAAAATGTGTAGATTTCATAAGAAATTTATCTATTTATAGAATATTACACATACAAGTATTGATCACATAATGTGTACACATATATGAGTGTCAAGTTGATACAATCGGTATAAAGTTTAACATTTTACGGATTGAGGCCTACCCCAGCTTGAGCTGATGGTCAACCTTATTGGAGGAGTGGTTCCCTAGGACCAACCTCCTACTTGTTGGTGTGTTTCAAGTGTGTAGAGTCAGGTATGTCATCCAGAGTATTCAGTTTTACGACTCGGGCTACTCCATTTGGCTTGGGTTGGGTTACAAGTTAGTCTATATGTTCAAACATCTAGTCCCCCTACTCTTTCAGCTCGAGCTCTGGACTGAGGTGAAAGAGTAATTCTTGGGCAATGGATACGAACCGTTCAACTCTCCTAATAAATGCATGTCAATTGATTGGAGAGAGAAATTGGGTGCCTCTATATAAAAAGGTGTTTGGGCCGGGACTTATCAACATTTCCTACACAACAAATAAATTGAAAAGAAAATGCTATGTCACATCAACTTGAGCTATCAAAGGTTTTTTAGTTAGGTGGTAAGCATTTAGCTCGGACTATAGTTTTGTTTGTTCGAGTTTTTAGAGTACAAACCTCAAGAGTCTAATGTTTTTCTATTTTCTTTTCAAATCGGTTTTTAAAGAATCATTTCCGTTTATTTTCAAATTTGTCCCTAGGTAACCTCTTCTTCTTGCCCCTTACCCATTGTTTTTTATGTTTTGTGGTTTTTTACAAATAATCCATAGAGAAGAGACCTCAACCTCAGGCTCGAGCTCTTGGGAAAGCCCCTAGTACCCTAGCATTAGTGACGACTCGGGGTCTTCCAGGTCAGACTCTTCCAACAAGGTGAGTCAATCTCTGCCTCAGCCTTCTACTTCTACCACTCACCCTCAGGCCACTCCGACCATTAAGTTAAGCATACCCCGTACTCAAATATCAGTGGCTAGGTCATGGAGGAATTTTTTTGGAATAAAGGGTCTACGGAACCAACAAATCGCACTAAGGGTTGGTTAGTCATGGTTAAGACTAGTGGGCTGGTGCCCTAGGATGAGGAAAACCTACAACATCCCCTCCTTCGTTCAGGTAATGATTCCACCAGAGGGAGCCTATGACAGTAACCAACCTCCATATGGTTGGATTGTCTTTCATAAGAAGGCGTTATGGTTAGGGGTGAGGTTCCCCCTATACCAACTCATAAGGAAATTTTTGGTTAGAACTCAGCTCGTGCCAAGACAGTTGATGCTTAATAGGTGGAGGTATCTACTTTTTCAGACATTGATATGTCAAGAACTCGGGGTGGATTTTGGAGATGACTAAGCTTATGTCCTAAAGCAGAACCCCACAGACCTAAGGAGTGTATACATGTTTGTGAAGTAGGATCGGGGTATGAATGTGTATCTCCCTAAAAATGAGAAAAATTAGAAGGAATACTTCTTCTATGTCTCAGGTTGATGGGAATCCTCTACTAGCGACACAAGACTGATAAGGAGTGTTTGGAATGACACTAAGGTCGTGATAAGGAATATGGGTTCCCTCATCACGACCTTGAGTCTAGATGCAAGACAATGTCTGGTTGATATCCAGAACTATCTTTCTGAAAAAAAAACCCCTTTGGAGGCATTTGTTAAATACCCCACATTTTATTGCATAAGGGTTGATGAGACATGGTTCGGTAGAGCCCCCTTAGGATTATTCATAAACCTCGAGCTCCTCCTAAGCGTCGAACCCTTCCTACAAACTTTAGAGGACAGTTCGAGGTGGTTGCTGATAATGGTGACCTGAGACTTCTCTTTCTTTTTTTGTGGTATAACGTGATGAAAATAACAGGCCATCGCTCTTGTTTTGTAGATCTCATAGAGTTAATTGCCACCTAGCTCTTGTCTCATTTGTTGAATAAGGTTGCTTCCTCAGGTGCGAGTTCCTAGAAAGGTACATCTCTTGTTCCTAGGAGGGACTCTTCTAAGGGTACAAAGATGGGTAAATCCTCTAGTTAAGAAGGTCACCTTGTGCCTTTAAAAAAGAAGAAGAAAGTGGTCATCGATTAGCCCGCGCTCAGCCTATAGCCACTAAATGTCTTTGCACCTCTATCCATATCGTAAGAGCAACGTAGAACTCTACTCTGCTCGGGTCCTATAGACCCTGGTCATCCTATACGTGACTCGAGGAAGGGAAATGAGTCCTTAATTATCTCACCACCGATGTGGATGGGATAGTTCTAAATCGAGGCTTGGCGCTAGAGCAGCTCGATCAGATATGCTACCTCACATTTTGTGTTTATTCATGATATATTTGTTCTTACAAGTTCGAGTTCGCAACATATTTGTTTGACCTCGTATCCTTTGATGCGTATTTTCGCAAGTGTACGAATCGTTCAAGTAATAAAGTGTACAAAAGTATGGATGTCGAAACCACAAGGAATAGCGTTACTAAGTACCGAAATTGACTAATTCTTATTTTATTTGAAAAACCAATTGTTGAAATTGTTTAAGAAGCAAATTAACTTAAAAATAAATGCAAATAACACAATTGAATGTTGTTCACAAATGATTAAAAACGCTAAGGCATTTGATTTCGCTAAATCAATTCAATCCGATTTCAAGTCATGTTATATGAGAATCAAAGCTAAAAGTGATGGTTGAAAAACCCAAATTTACCTAATACTCTCTCTCGAGTTATATTAGAATTACTTATCTATGAAAATCAACTATATTTCTATGAAGATTTAATCACAAACAAACACATTACTATTTATGGAATTTCTAGAATAACCACATACATCATGCATTAGGTCTCACACTCGCATTCAACATACGGTATTTATCACAAGAAGCATTCATTACACATCTCCTCTTGGTCTCAATATAATGCAACAAATCATCTAAATCTTGGCCAGAAATTTAAAAGCATTAAACATGGAAATAAATACTCAACTTGAAAACAATGAACTCATATAACAATAACAAAAGAAATCAGATTTTCTTGATTCAACTACATCATAGCCTTAGCAAAAATGAATTAGTTCATAATGGAAATAAGAACAAACATTATCTCAATGGAATCCATGAATAAAAAATCTGAATAAAAAGCAAAAAATGAAAGCTAAGGAGAAGAGATGAAAAACTCTTGAAGATGAACACTTGGTAGCAACAATGGTGATAATGCTTCAAGTTTCTCCAAAATTGCCTTCTCTCCTCCATAGATGTCTTAGATCTCCTCCTCTCTGTTATGGCCTCTTTCTCCATCTTATGGTATAATATAGATCTAGGGTTTTGAGGGCAATTTTGGAACAAAACAACATAAAAAATGTGTTTTTGGACGATACTCGCCGGCGGCGACATTATTCTCACCGCAGCGAGATTTCTAGGAAAATTAAAATTTTGGTTCCCCTGATTCCCGCCGGCGGCGAGATGAATTTGGCCGGTAGCTAAAGGTGTCTTGCCGGTGGCGAGATTTGCATCTGCCAAAATCCATGCTCTAGGGAAGATTTTCGCCGTGCTCTCTATAAGATTTTCGCTGGCGGCGGGATTTCCAAATTTTAAAACTTTGTTTTCTTTTTATTTTCACTCAATCCCGATCATTGAAATTTGTCCCAAACTTCTCCAAAATCATGATTTCACCTGAAATTGCACTTTAAACACGAAATACCCGTGAAATGACATTTGTGGATTAAATAATCAAATAAACACAATTTTCACACAAATATCAACATTTAAATCATAACAAAAATGCAATAATTTGACTCTTATCATCCTTCTTTTGTTTCAGTTGGTATTGCTATATGATTTTAACATGGCTTGAAGCATAGGTCGTTTGAAGGACGAGTTCGTATAGGAAAAATAGGGTCATGCGTCTACTCGGTCTAGGTACGTTTGTGTTGTTGGCAAAGGAAAACAAGTGGGAAGGTGAGGTCATTAATAAAGAGGAAAATTTTAAAAAGGCTATCACCAAGCTGAATGAGTATGCCCAACGTGTTACCAAGCTCAAGGAGGCTCAAAGGCGAGCCGAGGATGAGATTGAGGAAGCCTAGAAAAGAGCTGAGGTTGTTGCTGATAAGGCCTAGAAGGCTAAGGTCGAGCTTGATGTCATGGCCAAGCAGCTCAAGTCGAGCGTAGGGCTGGCTAAGAAGAAGGACCTGTGTGAGTATTATTATCTCATTCTGAAGATCTTGATCTTTTTTTTCTTTTTTGAGCTCGACGCCACTCTTGTTTGTGCGATCACAACTCAAACTGTAATCCATACATTGTGAAATAAAAAATCAATTTTATTAATGAAAAGTTAATTTGTTTGAATCATTATGTATTTATGATGTTGACCTACCCACCTGTTTTTGGGAAGATGTGTCATTTTCCTTTTCTCAACATCATCTCTTATAAAAGGGGTCCGACAATTGTTTAATTCTTGCATTAGAGATTTTTTTTGCTAATTCCTCCATCTTTTTTGGTCAAACTTTATGGATTCTGATTGGACCAATCAACATTCAGTTTGAGCTTTGAAAAGGGAAAATGGTAGGCTTAAAAGCGAGATTAGGGAACTAAAAGCCGAGGTGTTCAAACTCGAAGGCAAGTTAAGTCCCTTTAAGGAGAACAAGTGTGAGCTTGCTTCTTGTAAAGAGCAGTTAATCCAAACTCAATCTTGAGAGAGGACCTTGGCTAAAATGGCCACTCTTGTAAATAAGGAATCCTATTGGGCGACCTTCTATATAAAACGATCTAAAAGAGTGTTCCTAAAGGTGAGGAACCAAGTCAACGCTTTGACATTGGAGTGAGCAGTGCTCATGATAAGGTTTGCTCATCCCGAAACGACGACCCATGCACATAAGAAAATTATTGAGATTCAAGCCGAGTTGTTGCCTTTAGTGGAAAAAAGTGATGATCCATACATTGGTCGTGTGTCCAAGCGTTTGAAGAGTTTTTAATCCTCTGAGGTGGTCGAGCTTTGTATTAATAAGTTTATCAAAAGATTTGTAATTTCAAATAACGAAAATATTCTTGACTGTATGCACTTGTGATGCTCGAACATTATATTATTATTATTATTTTGGGCACGAAACCTATAATCTTTGGGACGCCTTACCTGGCTCTTAACTGAGGTGATTAGTTCATGGTGTAAAGTAGTGGAAAAGGGAGCTTTACCTAGTTCGTGACCAAGGTTCTCATCTCTCCCTTCAATGTCAAAGCATTGACTTGATTCCTCACCACGGTGGACAACTCGTAACCTTTGCAAGTGTCAGGTAACTCTACCTGGCTCTTAACCGAGGTGATTAGCCTGTGACATAAAATAGTAAAAGAGGGAGCTTTACCTAGTTCGTGACTGAGGTGGTCATCTCTCACTTCGATGTTAGAGCGCCAACCTAGTTCCTGACTAAGGTGGACAACTCGTGACATTTGTGAGTGTTAGGGTACTCTATTTGGTTCTTAACCGAGGTTATTAGCCCGTGACATAAAATAGTGGGAGACTTATGAGAAAGAACCATTTTTTGAAAGGGGTCATTCTATAGATATGCATTTGTTGTTGTTACATGAAAGCGGTGAATTAATACACATTAGAAGTGATATTTCTTCAAGTGTTTGGCATTCCAACTTGTGCTCTCCTCAATTCCTTCAATGTTTTTCACTAAGTAGGCCCCTCCTTGTGTTGTTCCAATTATTTGTTAAGGTCTTTCCCAATTAGCACCCATTTTACCGGCCATCCACTTCTTTTTATTAGGGAAGACCCTTCTGAGAACTCAATCACCATTGGAAAATGTTTTAAAGCACATGGTCCTATTGTAATAATCTGATACTTTTCTTTATTATTCGATCATCCTTCTTAAAGCTCCATCCTTTTTTTCCTTTGTAAGGGTCAGCTCGATTGCCCTACTTACCTCATTTTGGTCCTTTGTCAAAACTAACATGGTAGTAGGTATTATGACCTCGGTTGGTATTATCACTTTAGTCCTATAGACCAAGGAGAAATGGGTCTTGTTAGTGCTTCCCCGAGGGCTAGTCCTAACAGCTTATAATGTACCAGTTCTCCTTAATCCATCTTCCTTTTACGCTTTCCAACCTTATTCTTTAATAGGTTGATAATTAGCTTGTTGGAAGATTCTGTTGACTTAGCTTGGGGATAATATGGCATTGAGTGGCACATCTTAATGCTGTACTTAAGGGCGAATTCTTTGATGTTTCATCCTATGAATTTTCTCCCATTATCGGTGACGAGCTCTTTAGGTAGGTTAAAATGACAAATTATGGACTTCCATATAAATCAAATCACCTCTTCCACCCATATTCTTCCTAAGGGTTCTGCTTCGATCCATTTTGAAAAGTAATTAGTGGCCATAAGTAGAAATGTTTTTGACCCTTTCCTAGGGGTAATAGTCCTACTATGTCAAGCCCTCATTTGTAGAAGGGCCAAGGACTAACCACCCTCATCATGGTATTTGGATACGTGTGTGATAATGGGGCTAACCTTTGGCATTTATCATATTTCTGAGTGTATTTCGTGCAATTTTCCAGCATAGTGGGCTAATAATAGCCTTGTCTCATAATCTATTATGACAACCTCCTTCCTCTTGAATGTGAACCATAGTCTCCTTCGTGTGCTTCAAGCATCAATCTTTTAGATCCTTCTTTGGCTACGCACTAGAGCCCAAGCCCGAGTAGGGTTTTTCGGTATAGTCTCCTTGCTTTGATCATGTACTGACCTACCTTGGCTCTAATTTCCTTACCAGACTTGCAATTCTCTAGTAGGTCCTCTTTTTCCAGGAAGTTATACATCGGGGTGAACCATGGGATAGTGGGAGCATCTATACACCCGACCTTTCTTTTGAATTTTTCAAAAGATGCTTTTGTTAGGATTGCTACTAACATTACCTGGTTAAGCTTGGTCTCTCATACTGATGCCAAAGTAGCCAAAGCATCGACGTGACCATTATTATTTTAAGTTATTTGCTTGATTTTGAACTTAGAGAATTTTGAGCACTCTTGCTTTAACCTCTCCAAGTATCTCTTCATCTTACCATCCCTAGCTTCAAATGTCCCTAAGAATTGGTTGACCACTAGTCTGGAATCGTTATGCAAGGTGATATTATCCACTCCTAGTTTCTTTGCAGTTATGGCCCCAAATATAACTGCCTCATATTCTACAACATTATTAGTTGCTTGGAAATCAAGTGTGACCACGTACTCAAAACAATTGTTGTCGTGATAAATTATGACGACCCCTAGTTTTGCACCATTGAAGTTATGTGCTCCATCAACAAATACCTACGAGATTGGGCTTTTCTTTTGGTCTACCCCACACATTTTCTTCTGCTCCTTGTTGATGATGACTTATGGCTTCTCATTGAACTCAGCCACAATCTTGGCCACTATTTGTCCTTTGATGGATGTTCTAGCCATGTATTTAATGTCATACTATCCCAATTCTATAGTGATATGTGCTAACCTTCTTGCTACATCTGGCCTCGTCAGGATACTTTTAAGTGGATAGGAGGTGAGTACCACGACTATGTGTGAGCCAAAGTAATGCTTGAGCTTTCGCACACTAACTTTGAGAATGAAAGCTAATTTGTCAATGGTTGGATATCTATTTTGGGCATTTATCAGAACTTGACTGATTTAGTAGATAGAGTGTTGAATCTTGTCTCTTTCGACTAAGAGCATGGCGTTGCACGTTTGAGGCATCACAGCCAAATACAAATAGAAAATTTCTCCTGGGAAGGGGTTGACCAAGACAAGGGGTTGCTGAGGCACCTTTTGATTTCCTCAAAGGCTCTATCACAGTCCTCGTCCCAAAAGATTGATATGTCCTTTCTGAGCATTTTGAAGAAGGGTATACACTTATCGGTGTATTTAGAGATGAACCTATTTAGTGGCACAATTCTTCCATTCAGTTGTTGGATTCTCTTAAGACGATTAGGTGGCCTCATGTTCACCAGAGTCTGTATTTTGTCTAGGTTGCTCTTAATCCCCCTAGTTGACACGACATACCCTAAGAATTTTCCTGCAACAATAACAAAGACACATTTCTTGGGATTAAGTCTTATGTTGTACCTTCAGATTATTGAGAATTCCTCCTATAAGTCCTTGATGTAGTCTAGAGGTTGAGCTGACTTCATCACTATATCATCCACATAGGCCTTTAGATTCCTTCTCAATTGTTTCTCAAACATTTTGTTAATTAGACGCTAGTATGTTACGCCTGTGTTCTTTAATCCAAACACCATCCGTGTGTAACAAAATGTTCCCCCTTATGTGATAAAATATGTTTTCTTCTCATTCTTAAGATGCATTCTGATTTGGTGGTACTTGGAGTATAGATCTAAGAGACTCATAAGCCCAAACCCAATAGAGGCATCTACAAATTGATCAATACTTGGAAAAAGGGAAGCAATCTTTGGGACACGCCTCGTTTAGATATGTGAAGGCCACATACATACGAGATGACCCACATGCTTTCTTTACCAGCACCACATTTGACAACCATAAAGGATAGTTGACCTTCTTTATAACCCAACCTCTTTAAGGGCAACCACATGGCACTTGATCACCTTATTCTTTTCCCTTAAGAATTTCCTTTTTCGTTGTTGAATGGGTCTAACCTTTGGATTGAAATTTAGTTAGTGTGTTATGACTTTTGGATCAATCCCATGCATGTTTGTTTGAGTCCAGGCGAAGACATTTGTGTTGGTCTTGAGGAATTGTAATAATTGTTCCTCTAGTTCCACCGTCAAGTCCCCACCCATTTTTAAGGGGTGGTCTTCTCCGTCAACTTCCATCAGAAGGTCTCTCACTCTATTTAGATTGACTGACCTCACCAGGCATTTTCCCCATGGTCTCCTTTGAGGAAGACCCCTCGGTGATTGCTACTTATGGGCAATCTCTTTCATAGTGGTGTTATAGCAACTTCTGGCCTTCTCTTGGTCTCCCTTTATCTCCTCTGGGCCTCCTTTAGTAGGGAATTTGATTACCTGATGAAGGGTGGGTGAAACTACCTTTATTTTGTGTATCCATGGCCTTCCCAAGATGGCATTGTAATGTGTTGGGACATCTATGATCACAAAATTGGTCATTATTATCACCCCTTTTGCCATAACAGGCAACACTACCGTTCCTTTTACGTAGGTAGTGCTGTTGTTGAACCCCACGAGAAGGAGCTTTGGCTTAACAATGTCCAATTCCTTTACTTCTAGGACCCTAGTAGTGGTTAGAAAAAGAAGATCCACCGAACTCCCCATATCGATCATTATTCGACATACATCACAAGATCTAGTCCTCAAAGTTATTACTAAAAGGGTCCTCATGATGGGACGAGGTCTCATCCTTTTCACTAAAAATGATTTCAGTAGGTCTTGCCTTATCCAAGGTGTATATATGGGGGCATTGTGCAGTTCTCTTGCAAACCTTTTGCTTGAGTTATTTGAGACTTCGTTAATCCTAGGCCATCCGTGTATGGTATGTGATGAGTGCTCAAAAAGCACTAAAATTACCATGATTTTATGCACATTAATTGATTAAAAATATATATATTTATATATTTATATGTTTTATCATATATTTATATAAATTTGTCTTTTTCGGAATCACGGGTGTTTTTATTATTTTTCAGGTATTTTCACTTAAAAACGTAACTTAAAGACTCAAAGAGGAATACTGGAAACAATACATCACAAATATATTAATAAATAAATGGGGAAAGGTCAACAAATATGTAAAAACTTGATCGGGGCAGAACCGACATCGGCGATCCTGCCCGTTACTTTGGTTTTATGTATTTATAAAACTCTCGTAAGTGCACGAATCATTTCGTAGAAAATGATAAGTATACTCCCAAGGTCGATCTAAGGAAGGAATGTATGTGGTTTTTAATTTATTATTCAAACTTTTAAAAACGAAATTAAATCCTAAACATCCTGTCACGATATTTTGGGGTTTTGTGTTTTTAATCTACTTACATAAAAATAAACATAGATTCAATAAACATTTATGCAAATTTTATCATTTATAATGGTGGAGTATTTATGGATATAATAATTAAGTTAATTATGCTTGCTCATATTATTTAGGTTATTAAAGATATGAATTGATATTTATTGATTCTCTCTTTTTTATATGAATACCACCTTTGGTGGGGTTAGATATTCTTTATTAACTAAACAAATCAATTAACACCTATGGGTGGGGTTGATAACTAATTTGGCTAATTAAATTAATTCCTTTTTCTAAGAGATTGAAAATGAACCATTTAAATGCCACCTTTGGTGGGGTGAGACAGTTTAAACTTTATTCAAGGTGTCCAAATTAAACCTAAAAATTTAATTATCCGAGTACTAACTTTCAAGTTTTAAAACCACTACTGAAAACATGTTGTCAATACATTTTCAGATAATAATTCTTATAAAAACTTTTGAAATAGAGCTTCACTCTAACTACCGGGCGATTGTACCAACAAATAAAAGAGCACTACTCTAAATCGAATCGATAACTAAACCTTAAAATCTAATTTTCAGATTTAAGTTTGTAATGAAAAATAATATATTTCTCTCTAACATTCTTAATATAAAATCTTGAATAAAAATAAAATCAATTCATTTTAGAGATTTTTACCTATTTAATATTTCGCAAGCATAACAACGTTATTATTACATCATGTTTATAAACAGCCAACAGAGTTAAATTTAATCACAGACAAATTAAATATAACATGTAAGAATAAAGCATAAAAAATAACTGTAAAGAAAATAAAATCCTTACAGAACTTCGATGCTATTCCCGTTGCTGGAAAACCTCCAAGCGGAATTTGCACTCCCATTTATTGAATCAAAAGGCTAATAAATTACAAAAACATAACTAGTTCTTCCCAAAAAGGGAAGAACTCTAAAACTAAGAGAAATTAACTAAGAACAACTAGAAACTAAGAAAGAAACTAAGAAAAGCTTAAAAACTAAGAAATGAGAGAAAGAAAGAGAAGAGAAGAATGGTTTTGAGGTGTGTTTAGAAGTGAAGGGAAGGGTGGTATTTATAGGTGAGGATGGAGAGAAAAAATGAGTGAAAAAATGTAAAAATGCGGAGTGCAAATGCTGAGGTCATTGCTGACGTTAGCATGATGTCATGGGGGCGGCTGCACGTGAAAAATGGGGCGAAACGGGCGTCGGTGCGCGCGGAGGGCAGGCGCTGCGCGCAGGGGCGCACGCGTGAGCAGGTGAGACGCGCGCGGGCGCGCGCAGAACTGGGACTGGGCGCGCACTGATGCGCGCGGACGCTGGCGTGTCGCGCGCGGGCTCTACATGGCCAAGCGCGGCAGCGCGATTTTCTCCTTTTTGACATTTTTGACCCTTTTGATCCATTTTGTCCAATTTTTCCATATTTGTTGACCTTTCCCCATTTATTTATTAATATATTTGTGATGTATTGCTTCCAGTATTCCTATTTGAGTCTTTAAGTTACGTTTTTAAGTGAAAATACCTGAAAAACAATAAAAACACCCGTGATTCCGAAAAAGACAAATTTATATAAATATATGATAAAACATATAAATATATATATTTTTAATCAATTAATGTGCATAAAATCATGGTAATTTTAGTGCTTTTTGAGCACTCATCAGTATGTATAGTCCATATGTTGGGCTCATTATGGTGCTCCCTTACACCGCTTGATTGGTTCATTGGTTTTGGCACCTCTAGTTTGTTTTGAAGATTTCTCTAGTCTCCATTTCCTACAATGAGGTCCTTCAGATATCCCTTTGCTAACAACTTCTCCACATCTTTTTTGAGGTGTCTACAGTCTCTTGTTTCGTGGCCCACATCTTTATGGAAGGCACACCATTTGGATGCGTCCCTAAGCGAGGATTTCATCTTTGGTGGCCATCTAACATTGGGTTCCTCCTCCATCCTTATTACAGCTTGAGCTAGATCTACTCTCAAAGGAGGCCCTTTAAAAAGAGAAAGTGACCTCCCCATGCCATCTATTTCTTGACCATTATCCGGCCCCCTACTATTTGGTACGAAACATTTGCTTTTGTTGTTTTGATGTGCCATGTATAGGCTTATCCTCATCTTTTCTTTATTTGGTACCACTTCCATATTAGTTTGATGACCTTTGACCATACCTAGCTCTCTCTCCATATTAACAAACTTTCTTGCCTCACCATAAGCTTCTTCTAAAATATTAGGCACTATCTTGGTTAACTCCACAAATAAGTCAAAATTCTTTAGGAGTCTTCGCTTGAAGGCATCTATGGGTATAGAGCTAGGACAGTTAGCGATTTCTAATTTTTCCTCCTTGAGCCTTTTCATTCACTCCTCAATGGATTCTCCCATCTCTTGAATAATCGAGAAAATGTGGTGCAATTATTTTCTCAAGGGCTTGTTGCAGGTATAATTCGTGATGAATATTCTAGCGAAGTGTGAGAAGGAGGTTATGGATCAGGGTGCCAAGTTGTTGAACTATTTCTGAGCACCTTCACAGAAGGTGACAGCAAACAATTTGCACATTATGGCATCTCTTTTACCCTAGGTGAGGCTCATAAGAGCCATGACTGTCTTGAAGTGCTACAAATGTGTTACTAGGTCCTTCGTTCCAAAATAATCAGGGCATTTAGGGGCGTTGAACTTAGCTGGTGGCTCATCATTCTCTATCTCATTAGAAAAAGGGAGATACACAATTGCTCACAATCCCTGTCCACGTCATAAGGGGTTTTACCTTTCTCACGTTTCTCATTTGGTGCCTTCAAGGCTTGATCTTGCTTCTTATTGGCCTCCTCTAGTGTTTAAAATCGTGCCTCTCAACTTTTCCTTTCTTGAATCCATTATTCATCCTTAGGTCTCGCTGAGCTAGAAAAATGGGTTTCTTTCGTCTTTCTATTTCACTTGATGTGGCTCCGGTTAGCCACCTTCGACTATGTTTCTGCTGATCGGATCATCTGTTTGGTTATTCGAGGTCCTTCCCCTAAACTTGGAGCTTAACGACCTATTTTCTCTTATGGTCTCTTCGAGCTATACTCTCAGTTCGAGAAGTTGGCTAACTAACTCTTAGTGGTGAAGGTTATCTTCATCCCTTGTCCAAGTCATCGTTGTTTCCTCGTTAGCCAACCTCGATCATCCTCCATCGCGAGTTCGTACCATGGTGGTACATGACAAATGTTTGAGTTTCCAGTGTAGCTTGTGAATGAGACATATATGATGTTCCAAGCTTCTCTCAAAGCTCGGAGTAAATCCCAAAGAATACGAGGTGAGAAACTTAAGCTCGACCTTAGAATCTAAGCCCTACGATAGGGGCCAAAATGTTTGGAGTGGATCTGATTTATAGAGAGAAACTTAAAGAGAAGTCAAAATAATTGGTTGAATTTGTGAATTCCATAAGAGGTCCATCTATTTATAGAATATTACACGTACATGTATCGATCATTTAATGTGTACACATATATGGGTGTCAAGAGAATACAATTGATATAAAGTTCAACATTTTATAGATTGAGGTCGACCCTAGCTCGAGTTGATGGTCAACCTTATAGGAAGAATGGTTCCCTAGGATCGACCTCCAACTTGTCGGTGTGTTTCAAGTGTGTAGAGTCAGGTATGTCATCCAGAGTATCCAATGTTATAACTCGGGTTGCTTCATTTGGTTCAGATTGGATTAGTCTATATGTTTAAACAAATATTATTTTTATTATTACAAATTTTAAAAATGTTTTTTTATAAGTTGAAAATAAGAATGTCAAAGTTACCTAATTTGGGTTTTTTATTAGGAAAGGATCAATTTGCCACCGTGAATATCGGTAAGGAAAAAGAAAAAGAAAAAAGAAAAAGGGAACCTCGATACATTGAGAAAGAGAAGTTGAAAGCAGTGGTTAAAAAGTTTTCGCATGTGTTTGAGCTTGAGCATGCAAGCTGAGTGCGGGTTATCGTTAAAGGAGAAAAGAAATTGGAACCCTCGATACTGACTAGCAAAATTGGGAACCCTTATAGCTAAGCGAGGCACGAGCTTGAGCATAACCGTGTGAATTGGAGCTCTCAACGAAACTGAAAACTCTAAACCCAAGGGCTGTGGAACTATACATACAACTTTGCACGGAGCAGATGAGGTAAAATTTATGTTTAATTTCCTTTATCTAGTTGCATTTTCAGGTTTTGCGAAATTGAGGCATTTTTTTAGCGAAATCTAGAGTTCTTGCAGTAATTGTTTCATTCCACTTTGTATTTAAATTATTTTTAGGATTTTGATGGTTGTCTCCATGCTTCATCTTTTCTCATTTTCTGGTATATATGTGGTTATATCAACGAAACCCAAAAGGAAAAGTCTCCATATTTCTCATCACAGTTTAGTCATCTGAGTAGATTAGATTGTGCTAGGTGACTACAGATATAGATTTAGCATAAAGACCCATAAACATTACATTCCTTTCCTCTACTACAAATTCCCAATTGTTTCACTTTTGAAAGTTAATTCTCTTAGTATACTCACAAGAGCTGTGTGATGGGATTTCCCTTGGGATGTTGTTGAATAGTTCTTATGTTCTAAATATTATAATTTCATGCCCTAAAAAGAGATAACTTGAAAAGGGTATATGAATTCCATTTAGGAAGTCAGGAGATGTTGTAAACCCAACTAAGTGATTATAGACGTAGGCTTATGCTAAACTTGGTTGCATTTTCAAGTTTTCCTTATGTTTGATGATTGGTAAACTTGTATTATGTTTGGCAATTGTCTTTTAAAGTAAGTAAAGTTTTTTTTCCCCCCTTTTTAATTTTCAAATGGTTTCTGCTTATATAGTTAGGACTAACGGAATTATTCCTTCTCTACTTCTGTAATTTTAGGATAGTGAAATTCTTAAGGATTCTAACTCTTTACGACTTGCTATTAAATTTTAATTTTTTAATTGGGCGATATAAATTAGAGTTCTATGGTCCCAATAGCATGAAATGGAATCCATTATTTGCCTTTGGCCTTCACCATCGTGGGGGCTTATATCAGGATAGGAATGCTTATGGGAAAGCGTGAAATGCCATTGGCCTGACATTGTTTTCATATTATCAAATGCTATTTTGTTAAGAGCGTGTAAACTTGGTAATGTTGTAGGAGAGATGTTTTTGTGAGCCATTGCTTTCATATTATAAACTTGTATGTGAGCTATTGTTTCTCTAAGATCATTGAATTCATTTTGTCAATAAAATTTGTTAATGTCATGTCATAACTATCTTAAGTTTGTAATGTATAATATTATATGGTTATCGACTTTTTTCTAGTTCTACCATAGGTCCACTTCATATTGACCTTGTTTATTTCATATTTATATATGTATATAGATTGTTTAATTGAATTTGAGTCAACGATGGACCACTATTATGAACAAATTTTAACGTTCATTGAATTCATCTTGGTCATTTAACAATTGTTATATGCATAGAACTAATGATATTTAAAAATAAGAAACAGTCAGAGAGGAAAATAGTTTTTTATTTTATTTTAGGGTTGTATAATTTTATTGTCAGATATTTGAATTTGCTTAGTATATAATTATTGCATTAAGTGAAAGAATTAGTAGTGTGATTGCATCATTATTATTTCCTATTATATTTTTGCTTAAGATTTATACAATTATAAAATCTATTTTATTGAGATATCACCTCTTATTAATGAAAATTGGACTAGATATTGTTTGATCCATTTTTTGTATACATTGTATTATGCAAAGATTTTTTCATGAACCTTTCATAATAGAATAGAAAGATTTTTTTGTATATTGTTCCATCTATTGATATGATAAAGTAATAGTTAGCTCCATTAGATTGATTGTGAATAATTTTAAGATGAAATAATTATCAATATTTATGTCAAAAGTATATGTTATAAGTTGATCATCAACCATAATTGTATGTTTATTGTTTAATACTTAAACATGACTATTGTTTTATTGTAATTTTCTCAAAAAATAAAAAAAAATCTTTTCTTTTATAATTTTTTTGTTATAAGGTAAATGTGTAGTATCTATTTATTTGTTAAATCATTATCTCGTTCCTCGTGCACCTATTTTGCATTTTTTGTACTTTGTAGTTCTAACTTATTAAGAGATGAGTTAGGTGTCCTATTTGTAAGTATAAATCCATTCCGCCAGCTTCAGTCGAATTAAGAGAAGCAAGAAGAAAGAAAAAAGAAAAAAAAGAGAACTATCAATAATATTTGAAGATCCAATGGACTAGTTTGCAAGATCTAGCTTGTTTATTTCAGAAATGTACTATATGTTTTAATTAAAATTACTTATTCACCTCAATATTCTCAACTAATTCATGTATTAAAGTATAGCTCATACTAAAACACCAAAACAATTTTATCAATTTTGGAAATGGAAGTATAAAATTAACAGCACTTCATTGTTGGAATGATAATCACAGTGTTTCATTACTATTTAACAGAGATAAAGCAATGTGTAATTGTTGTCTTTTGTTGTATCTTTGTTCATTATGCTCATATCATTCAAAAACTTCACTTACCGACTAAGTTGAGTGTATTTTTTCTTCCTGATAGTAGATATAATATCTATATATTGATGAATGATGGTTCACTTCACTTCTAGTGAACCATAGCTTCTTCTTTTTTAACTAAATTTCATATTTTCTTGCATCATTTTTATTTATTATTTTTTATGGCAATAACTTTGTTGAATACTTCACCAAATGTCTAATTATTAGTGTTCAATTATTTTCTCAATCTTGTCGTTTTTATTGTTGTGTGCTTTAGGATTTTTAGATCTAGAATATAGTGGGTTCTTATGACGTTAAATTCCTTATAAGGCTAGGTCTCTCATACTCCCACGATGCTTTCTTAAGTATAAGTGTTGTCCACTTGTTTGGGTGTACTTGGCCTTTTTAGTTTTCATGTAAAATACTATAAAATAATGTGATTGGCAGATGCTGGCATGCTACAGTTTATTTAATTTGCTTAACTAATGTTTACATCTTTGAAGCTCTCAAATCCTTGAATTTCGTAACAGATTTATCATTTTTATATGAAGTATTTAAATGTAATTACATGGTCATCGACTCAATTTTTCCATATTTGGAATTCATGTCAACCATTATTTGTTATAGCATTTACACCACATGTTCATGTAAGTGGGAATGTCGTAAGAAGTTATAGTCGATACAAAATCGAAGTAAGGAAGAAAAATCTCGATAATTAAATAACTACATTCAAAGAATGAACCAGCTCGTAACATCAATATATGTTATCTTTACAAGTCCTGCATATTCAGTAAAAAATTCTTCAATATCACATAGATATACCATCTACAATATGGTCGATTTTGGATTCATTATGTATATAATAACATATGAATATTTAAAATAAAAAAGGATTGGTTTCAATATATGTGAGGAAAATAATAAGGTAATACATATTTTTGTCTGGTATGCAAATTTGGTAGTACAATATGTTTTACATGTACTTGCAATATTAATGACCTTTTTTATGACACATGTTCACTTCTGTCGACCATAATCTATGTATATATTATATATTTTAAGACCCTTTTAATGATACATCATTTCCATCAACACGTTGTTATCAAGATTTTTCTACTATACATAATGAATCCATTTTGATCATAATATAGTTGGACTGATTAATGTGATATTTGAAGTTTTTACTGAATTTGTAGGACTTCTAAAGGTAGCATATATTCTTACTTCTATGCTAATGTGATGTTACTAATTGAATCATTCTTTCAATGATGTTTATTAAATATTGACATTTTTTTACCTTAATTGACTTTGTATCGATTATAATTTCTTACGATATTCCTACTTGCATGAGCATGTGGTGTAAATAGTATGTAATTATCATGTCTGGGAAGAAAAGTTTTATAAGAAAATATGAAATAAAAGAGTCAATGAGTATGTAATTATCTTTAAATACTTCATAAAAATGATAATACAAGCATTAGGAAAATCACATAATATTTAATATTGCAAAAAATGATATTATGACATTCTTAATTAGGTTAACAATTTAGCTTACTATTTAATATCCATGACAATATCCATCAACATGGTCATAGAAGTCCACACATGTGAAAGGAGATGTTTAATGCACAATTATAATTTATAGCATTGGTTAGTTGATATATGTGTCTTATTACCCTTACCCTGAATTTTGTTTGAAATGATATCGAAAATTGTTAATCATTACATGACTTTACATTGATCATTAATTGTTACATTGTTTCCTTTAACATGCAAATGCAAGTTAACTTACCAATTTACTCTTTTTAAAAATGGTTTATACAGTTTGGAATATGATGGATTTAGTGCACTCGTCATATATGGTGGTGAATGGGTAAAGATAGAAAGTAGAGAGAAGTATCATGGTGCAGAAGGTGTTATGGTCCAGTTACAAAAATGAGATGATTATCATGGCTTGGAAGAGAAGTTATTTAGGAAATTAAGAATTGATAAATACAAAAATGGATTATCAATTAAATACTTCTTCAAAAATGATGTACTCTTCTCATTGTTCTAATATGTGATAATGAAGATTTGGAAGAATTTATGAATCTGCACATTGAAAACAATCATAGCAAAGCTGTAATGTATGTTTCAATTTGCGTGACAGATACTACATATTTTACATGCAAATCAAATAGTGTTAATGATGGATATGATACTACACATTTGCTAATTGAAAGTTAGAATATTGAGAGTGGGCCAATCATAAATGGAGGTAATAATGCTAATATGATTGATAATATTGATTCAATTGAGAACAATGGTGGTGAATTTGTTAATTCATCGGCTGTAGATCAGTCTTAGATTGACTTCTCTTGTTGTGAATAAGATGAAAACATGGAGGTTACAGTTTATAGATACTCTTGTTAATGGATTTCTTCCAATGTATAACAATATTGCGAGAACAATCAATGAAATACCATTAGTACCTCAATTAGGATCTCACTAACATACAGTGAACAGATCCATTGACACGGTTATACAACGAACAACTCATCTCAAGATCTCGGGTAGAAAATGTTGGTGTCTCACACTCCATATGGTTAACACGGAATTAGTATACAAGCTCCAGCATTAATTCGATTGTTCTAAATTTTGAGCTTAGATTAAGTGTAGGTAAATTTTTTGACTCTAAAGATCATCTTATTACAAAAAATTGGTCTTCATACCGTAAGAAACCAATTTAAGATTGTAAGTCGTGTTTCAGTATGAAAAACAGAGAGTATATTTATTTTACTTAGTGTTTATATATTTCTTTATGTAAGATTAATTATTTTTGATCAGTAATGTATATACGTACATAATTGATTACACTATATATGAAAACATGTTTTACACACATTATAAGATTGGTTTTCTTAGTATCTATGCTAGGTTGTGAATTACGATTTTTGTTTTGTTGTGTTGTGTGTAAGGGTATTTATAGAATTTTACTCAATAATTTTCAAAACAAAAATTCAAACTTTTTGACACCTTAATGGACTCGTCGTCGGACCCCAAGCGAGATGGTCAGTGAGGAAGGCCAATGGGGGTGGCCAATTATGGTCGAACTCTTTTATAAATAACCTCTCTTCTTTCTTTTTGTAAGCAAGAATTTATAGGGAAACTTTGTCGAAATTTTCTCTAATTATTACTTTTTTTTACAAATTACTTTGAGAGTATGTCAGTATATGTGTTACACTTTATGTGAGTAAAATAACGTGCTTGAGTGTTGTGTTAGTTTTCTTAAGCTCCCAAAATAATGTTTGTTTATTTTTCTTGGTTGAGTGTTTTTCCCACTTTGGTTGTACACTGTCTGGTTCACTTTACTGTTTATTGGTTACCAGCCACTCTAATTAGTGTAGTGTTGGCTTTAAAGGAGAGTCAGATTCATGTATCGTAGCTGTGTAGGTAGTGAACGAGGGCAACAATATGAAGTTAGAGTAATATGGTCCCGATTGATAGAGACATTCGTATTTGTATTTCTGTCAAGTTGTATCCGTTTATTATTTGATAGATTTGTTTACTGTTAAGTGATCATCAATAGCAACTCGAGAAGTTTAGCAAATAAACAAGGATTTTGTGTAAGTTTACCTCATTACCTTTGTTGTTGTGTATGTTCTGCTCTTGTGCTAGTATAATCTAAGTTTAAATTATATATGCACCAACATCCAATGGTCTAAACTCTAATTAAAAAGTGTTTATTATTTGTTGCATGCCTACTACTTTCTAATTTTCATATTTGTTGTTTAAATTAATCTACCTATTTTGTGATTAATTTATACTACTACTATTATTGTTATATTCTAAGTGTTTATTTTTTGCTACTAGTGTGTTTGGAACGAGTCCTTAAAGAATATGTATCTTCTTATCTTGGTTATGTATAGGGTCTTGGACTCTTTAAATTGGTATTAGAGCACGTTGACCCTATTAAGGCTATACCACCTCAGTGTTGATCTGTTAAACTTGCTTTACACATACCCACACACACACACTTTCTCTTGGATGGATTCAAGAGAGGGAGGTAATGTAGATAGACCTCCACTTTTCAATGGGCTAACTACGCCTATTGAAAGTCCCAGATGCAGGCCTTCTTAGAGTTGCTTGGGGACCATGTTTGGTTCCTTGTTAAGAATGGCTAGATGTATCCAACCAAGACCCTTCTTGACAAATATGTAATTCCCAAATCAACGATTGAATGGACGAAAGAAGAAAACAAGGAGTCAGAATGGAACAACAAGGGGTTGTATACTATCATCAGGGCCGTTACACTGGATGAATACATAAGAATTTAGAGTTGTACCATTTTCAAACAAGCTTGGGACATCTTGGAGACTACGCATGAGGGTACCTCTGTAGTTAAGAGATCCAGGATATTAAAGTTGAATAGAGACTTCAAACTCATTATGGAATAAGATGAGACTTTTGACAAGTTTTATGCTCATTTTTCAAATATTTTCAACAGTTCTTATGACTTAAAAAGACCGATCAATGAAGAAAATAAAATTGAGAAGATAATTGCTAGTCTCCTTCACCATTTTCATACTAAAGTTACGATGATTGAATCTATGTTTAAGTTAGGTGAATTCACTGTGAATGAGTTGGTAGGTGATTTACAAGTCTTCGAACTACATCACTTACTTCCTAGACATAACCAAAACATGGATTGAAAGGCAAAGAGCATTGTGTTCAAGACCACTAAGGGGATGGTTCTAGCAAGGAGCAAGCACTACTATTCTAAGTGACGAAGATTCTAGTCCAGTCGAAGAGGAAATGGCATTACCTACCAAAAAGTTTACCAGATTCTTTCGTAATAAGAAGATCTCTTCTAGTGAAGTTAGAAGAGTTGGTTTGAGGACCAAAGGCTCAAAATCTATAAAGATTGATGAATAATTTGAGAATGAGACTGAGAAACCTAGTAGGAACCGTGTCAAGAAAATAAAATGATTTGAGTATGAAAAATCGGGGCATATTACTACAAATTGTTTTTCAAAACAAAAATACATGAACAAGCATGCGATGAAAGTTAAGGTTACTGTTTCAAATAGCATCAATAGTGATGATGAGGATAACAATAATTTCTTGTCCATTATGGCTTTTAGTACTATTGTAGATCCCCTGACTATTATCTCAGAAGTTCAAAAGGTAATTGCAGAAGATGAAGATGAGTTGCTTGACACTTACAATGAGATCTTATTAGAGCATATTAAATCTAAAAAATTAAAAAAAGGCTTTCTAGAGCATGGAAGAAAAAAAGCTCGAGATAAGCATATTAAAGGTCGCTTTTAAGGAAAATAAGTCCTTAATCGACAGTGAACAAATTGATCTCACCAATAAGTGTAAAATCATTCATAAAGATACTTTGATTTGCAAGAAAGATTCAATGAAAATCATGAGAAGATTAAAAACCTTAAGGAGTAGCTAAAATGTTCACTCCTTTGTTTGTCAATGTTGATCCCTCGTTTGATAAGTAATAGAAGACGAATTGTGTGCAATGAATACGGAAGTGTACATATCGCAACAAGTAATATAATGATAAGAAAAGACGGAGATTACGTTATTAGAAACTAAGTTTTAAAACAAAAAAATAAAAATCAATTCTTTTGTTTTTTTATGTTTTAAGAAAGCAAAATTAAAAGAACTAAAAAAAAAATAACAATAATTAATTAAATCAAATTTAGTAGCTAAAAAGATATATAAAAAAATATGTAAGAATACTTAATCTCCCAATTTTCTAAACACATGATTTACTAAAACCCCCCAATATAATTATCAATCAATTACATAATCAATTGAATTTAACCTAGCATGTATTCATCTCTCAAGTAAACTACACATTATATAGTAATTAATCTAATCACATTCTCATGTCAATTAAATTGCATACTACTCATTAAGTTTATCAATTATAGATCACATACATAAAAATCATACATTTTTGCCTAGAAATTATGCATGTTATTTAATCAAGACAAATAATGAAATACTTCTTTAAAATTTATTTAATAGCCTCTATAGATCATTTATTGGCCAAAAAATTAATTACATAGAAATTAGATTAAATAATATAATTAAATTGAAATTATAATTAGGGTAAAATATTAGATCATTATATGTAGAAAATTGGGTTCATAAGACCCATAGATTAATAAATTAGCTAGATATAATTTTGTTCATAAATGTCATATTTTTCATAAAGAAAGATAAAAATTGATAAAGAAAGGAGAAGAAGAAGAAATACAATCAATCATTTGAATTGTAACACCAATCTCCTCTTGAATCTTTACCAAAATTGTATCTTCATTTGAATTTTTGTATATTTTTCTCTCTTTGCTCCAAAAACTGATAAAAAATATGTTAATGTCAACTCATTAAGGTTTATGGGACAATTAGTAGGTTAAATTAGGCTTAGGTTGAATCTGGACCTTCAGATCAAGAGTTGAGATGAAAAAAGGGAAATTAACAGTGATACCCAATAGAAATGTGACATGTGGCATGTGAAATTTATTGGACGAATCAGCGCGTGATGCATGGCATAGTTGATTGGTCATAGTCAATGCTAGTTGAGTCTGTGCCATGTGGCATGATGTGATTCGTTGCTACAGATTGCATGGAACCTAGGTGGAAAGAATGGACAAATGAGGTGATCATGTGTGGCACAACATTTTACCACCTTACGATACTTGGAATGAATGTCGTGCTAACACGTGGCATAGCTTGCACCACTTGGTACACATAAAGTTGCGCGATTAGCCCTCTCCTCTTATGTGGCATCCATATGGCTTGCTCGATCAACTCCTCTACTTGTATGGTGCCACATTGTGTCTTTTGATTGTTCCTACATTTAAAATTAATAAAAAATCCATAAAAATTCCAAAACAATTCCCAAAAATATATTTTCATTCCTTTTCGTTAGAAAGTTCATATTTTAATATTTTTAACCCCAAAATACTACTTATTTAATAAAATGAGCAAATATTAAGTAAAAAAGTATACTGATTACTTTACTCTCATAAATTTATCACACTTCCAAACTTAATTATTTACTTGTTGATCCGTGCAAAATTGCAAGTGCATAGTATAAGTGATAAGAAGAGTATCATCTTTAAGGATTGGTAACTTATTTTTGACAAATATCAGAATTATACTAATCTTAATTTTATCTAGAGAAGTCACTAAGGTTGTTGTAATTAGGATTTAAAATAAAGTTAATTTAAAGAAAATATGCAAAAGAAAATAAAGACATTGTTCAAAAATCAAATCAATGGGAAGAAAACTTCTAATAAATCGATTTCACCTAATCCCTCATTATGTCTTACTCATCTAGCTAATTGAATTTAATTCTTTTTGTTTGTTAGAAATCTCCAAAAAATATTCAAAAGCCTCTTTCGATAGTCAATTTGAAATATTCTTGTTCGTTAATTTACATAAAAGTATACAATTTAATAAAACAAGAAAACATTAATACCAATGATTTTCAAACTACAATGGTTCATACAAGTCTTTCGATCTCTATATTTACCTATGCCAAAATATTCTAGATCTATCTTATAATTCCCTCTTTCGATAGTAAATCATAAGATTAAAATCATCTAATTAATGACCAGTTAATTAGAAGTATTAAATTTAGAATAAATGAAACATGAATCGAAATAATTCAAATTAACATAAAAAATCAAACATAGTTTGCAATTAAGTTACATCTTTTTCCTAGAATAAAAAAATTAGTTCATGCTAAAAATTAAATTTAACATAAATGAATTCACCATAATTTTCTGAGAGGAATTGAAAGAAAATTGACTTGTAACAAGAATTTGCTTTCGCGTTTTTCTATTGTGCTCCAATCTATTTTTTTCTATCAGTGTCGCTGTTCTTCGTTTTTTTGTTTTTATTTTTTTGTGGCGGAACTACTTTTCTCTCTCCTTTAGTTTTTTTTCTTTCTAGCCGCTTTCCCTATTTCTCTATTTAAGCATTTCAGTTTTTTTTTTATTTTCTTCTCCCCCGAGTCACCTCTTTGTTATATATATATATATATATTAACCTTTTCAATCCCCGTCACCTTTATATATATATATATAAATATTAATTTAAATATGATTTAACTAAATCTTAATTTAAATTTGAGAGTCCTTAAATGATATGCTTCTAAAATTTTAGATCTTCATTATCTTCAAATCTACAATAAAATTTAAATAATAATAATGAAGTCTAAAATCAATAAAAATTAAATAAAATTGGACTAAAGTTAAAGTTGAAAAGTGATAAATTATGACAAATTATACAAGTCATCACTTGTCCTCAAGTAAAAAAACTCTAATTAAATAAAATGACATAGGTAGTATGAGTATACTTGGTGCACTTATGGTATCAGAACCAAGGGGGTGTTCTAAGTAGTTTAATTACATGTTTTAGTTAACATTCTTAAGTATTGTTTGAACCTTGGATAATAATATTTATGACTTTAAGATTTGCTTATATGATAATGAGTAAGGTTGCTAGATAATTAATCATGTGTTGGCATTGAGGGCAATAATACCTTATACATGTTGGTGGTTTAGTAAACAACCTATCTTATTATAAGCTGAAGAAAGTCCTAAATATTATATGAAAAGATAGAACAAGAAATGCATGTTAAATGTTTCATGTATGATAGCTTAGCATATTTCCATGACTTAATCCCATGTCTGTTATACATGTATCTTGATAGTTAATAATAGACAGTAATTTTAAAGATTAAGATTCTTGTTTAACACTTAAAGATATTATATTGATGATTAGTTCTTGCTATATTTCACAAGCATTTAATTTATTTTAGTTTAAAATTTTTAATATGTCAAAACATGATTTTCCTACATCATCACCTTTATTATCAAAATCATCATCTTCTTTTTCGAAGAACAAAGATATCACCAATAGTGATGAACTCACTATTGAAAACTTTGCAAAATCAAATGATCACTGGAAGATCCCAAAGGTCAACATAGATCAAATTTACAAAACAAAGATGATGAATATTTTTAAAACTGATTACATCATTAAAATTGAGGAGATGAATATCCAACTTTCTTCACCTTTTGAAACTATTCAATTATTTTCAAAAGCATCATTACAAAAACATTTTGAAAAGAATTTCAAATATGTTCATATAGGATTAGTCCAAGTTGGACTTAAACCTTTAACCAGAGATGGTTTAAACACATCAATTCTAGCTGTTCTTAGGGACACTAGACTTATAAATTTCAAGGATTCTTTATTCGGAACAGTTGAAATGAGCCTAGGATTAGGACTCATATCCTTCGATTGTTTTCATAATTTCTTAGTTTCCTTAAAGAACCCACACATATTAAAGTCACTTACATTACAAATCCAAACTCATAATTCTAGGATACTATCAGGAGCAATTCCAATAGCCTTAATTTATAGAGTTCATTACAAAGTTATAATGTCTGCTTGGGATACCAAACACATTCAAACATCCAAAAAGGGGAAACCATTCTCCTACAAACGGATCTCTCTAGGTCTAATATGACAATTCCCAAACCCATTACTTGGAGCCAAGTCGTATTTTCAGATAGGTGGCTTCTCGAAGGTGTGACTCAGCCAGAGTCAGAACTTCATCAAACCCTAGAACCTGTCCAAAACACAAAAATTAGGGAAATTATATCATATAAAGATGGTAGTGTCGAACTTAATTTTGATAGGTCTACAAGTTTGAGATACTCTTCTGTCTCTATAATAAGTATCTCTAATTTATCATCTGTGGATTTACCATTCAAAACCAAACCTAGGTCTTCTACCTCAAAAATCCCTAGGGAAAAACTCAAAGCAATAGACTTTAGTATATCAGTACCAAAACCAGTCTATACTGTTGACAAAACCTCTGAGGTAAGCAACTCACCTTAGTTATCTTCTCCTTCATCACCAACTCCGTCCCAAGCTCTAACCATACCAGCTAGGACCAACGAGTTAAATGTATTAGCCATGGAATATAAAGTATTAAACATAGAAACCCTACGTCTAGACATAGATTTTCCTCATAGCAAAAAGACAAAAAATGGTTTTTTAAAACATACTGAGAAAGTGCTAGGGCTAGTAGCTTTAGAAAACATGCTAGGTATGTTCAAGAACACCAACAAAATATATTATTTTTTGAATGGTTAGCAATCTATTGGGAAACCAAAGGACAACCCTTCCCTTTCAAAATTGATTCAAAATTACCAATAATTATCAACACTCTTAATTCTAAATTAGTTAGTTTAGAAGAGACATCACTAGCCACTTTAGTTAACTCTAAAATAGTTAGCTTAGAGGAAACATTACCAATAGTTAGCCCTAAACTGGTTATCTTATTTGAACCACTACTAATTACTATAATTAACCCTTAACCAATTAGCTTAGTTGAACCATCACCGATTACTATAGTTAACCCTGAACCAGTTAGCTTACTTGAACCATCATTGATTACTATAGTTAACCCTAAACTAGTTAGCTTACTTGAAACATTACCAGTCATTATAGATAACCCTAAACTGGTCAATCTAGAAGACTCATCAAACTAGTTAGCTTACCAGCTAGCCCAAATAAAAACTTTTCAGATATTAGTATTGAAGAAATCATAGAAGAATATTTCGATAGACTATTAGATGAACCTGTTAGCTTAACAACTTGCATGGCCAAAACCCATACCTTCATGGATATCAGTACTAAAGAAATCATAGAAGAAGATTTTGATAGATTACTGGATGATGAATATGTCTGGGAAAACCCAGAACCTGTTGAATCAATTAATTCAATTAACATGGTCAACACCAAAAACAAATCACCCATTTGGGAAACCCCAGATGGTTCAATAAAGGTTGAACATCCTCCATTGAGACCTATTACCTTCCCTTATGCGGATAGTAAGGTAGAAGCCTTTCCTCTTAAGAATCCTCAAGAGAATCAGTTAGCTAACCTCAAAAAAATAGTTACCCAAAACAACTTTACTAATATCAGCCTAAGTACCTTAGGTAAACAGCTTACTAGGATATAGAAGAATCAAAAGACTGATCTTCCTTCTACCTCCTATCAAGCCTTAGATAGTAAAGTTCAAAACCCTATCTTTAAACCCTTTTAGGTCTCCAAACTAGCCCATGAAGAAATATAATCTAAGTTTGAGAAACTTCAAAAATGGAGCGATACCCTTAAGATCCAGCTAGAATACCAAGCCTCAAACACAAAACCAGGTTTAGTTGTACGTGAGTCTCCACCAACTTCAAATCCAACACATGATCTTAGTGTTCTTAGAAAATTAGAACCTATTACTTCTGATAAGGATAGTTCCTAAGAAACCCTTTCTGAGCCAACTCCTCAAGTTCAAAAACTAAATTGGCAAGAACCTAGTTTAGATAGGTACCCATACACCATAGGTACCCAACCTAGCCAGGTTACCCAACCAAAATATAACTCATCATCTATTTATGTTTGGAACATAGATGGTATGACCGAGCAAGAAATATTACATATCTTGTAGCAAATGGCAATGGCATCAAATGCTTATAAAACACAAATTGGTACAACTAACAAAACAATTGTCGAATTATTAATAGTTGGCTTCTCAGGCCAACTAAAAGGATAGTGGGATCACCATATTTCAAACCAACAAAAGTTAGATATTGTGCATGCAATATTAACTGGTGGGTATAGGGAACCTATACTTTATCAACATGGAGCTACAATTCAAAATGCAGTCTCCACATCACTCTTCACAATATCACGTCATTTTATGAGAGATTCATCCCATTTAAAAGATAAAAATGCTGATATTCTTTAGAATATAAAATGTAGGAAGATGAGTGATTTTCAAAATTATAAAACTATATTTCTGAGTAGTGTTATGTTAAGAGATGACTCTACACAACCATTTTGAAAAGAGAAGTTCCTAGTAGGACTTCCTCCTTTCTTAGGTGAGAAGACCATAAACAAAAATCCACGAGGTATATATGAATCATATTATTCCTTATGATCAATTAACCTATGGTGAATTGATTAGCTTCGCTCAAAAACATGGTCTTTAAATCTGTCAAAATTTAAGAATCCAAAAACAATTGAAATTGGAGCTTAAACTCTCCAAAAGAGAAATTGGATCATTCTGTAAACAGTTTGATAACAACTTCTCTATTGACGAAAACTAGCAATTGTAGTAAAACTATTACCAAACCTTATAAAAAATCTCATAAAACTTATAAGACATTTCCAAAACCTAGAAAACTATTCTTTGAAAAAAGAATGAATTTTTATAAAAAAACCTTATAAAAGAAATTTTGATAAGGAATCAAAACCTCATAATAAAACCTTAAAAAAATTTAAAGAGTTTAAATGTTATCAATACGATAAGAAAGGTCACACTGAAAAATATTGTAAGATGTCTAAAAACCTTTATGAACTAAACCTTGAAGAAGATACCTTAAACAAAATCTGCCCTAATGGTAGATGAAACATCATTATCTGAGTCTGAACCTTGGTTAGAAGACTCAAAAGAATCAAATCCCCAAGAAGACGAGTTAGCATATACTGACTTCGATACTAGCAACAAAATTATTAATGTATTAACTAAGAAAGAATATGAACAACTTCAAATTAAAATCCTTAAGTTAAACGACCCTAGTATTACAAAGTTATATGTTGATCACTTGAATAGTTCCCTAGCCAAAACCCAACCATTACCAAACATTCTAAACTTCCAAGTACTAGCAAAGGCTATTACGACCTCACTGCTATTTCAGAATGTAAGAACAAAACTATAAAGCTAGAGAGTCAAATCCAAGACTTATAAGCTAAAATCAAAACAATTAAGCTAGAACTGCACTAACTTAGGGAAAAACATAGAGAATATGACCTCAAGTTTAAATTACTTGACAAAACTGGAGTCAAAACCCCAATCAACATGAGTGAGTCAGATGATGAACTTGAATCAAACAACCAAGAACTTAAGAATATGAAACGAATTCTAGAAAATGTTCTTAAAATTCTTAGGGAAATCCCAACCAGGAAATACAAGATATCTATTACCTTCACTAATAAAAAAAAACTTGAGACAATAGCCCTATTTGATACAGGTGTTGATCTCAATTGTATCAAACTATCAATCGTTCCCAGACGATTTTTTCAATCAACCGATGAACAACTTACTTCAGCCAATAAATCGAAGATGAATATTATTGGTAAAATAGAAGTTGTAGTCCTCAACAAATTATTTCTTGTCAAAACTCCATTCGTGATTGTATTCGATATAGGCTATCCATTCATATTAGGTACACCTTTCATGAATATCATTACTCCATATCTTGTCAAAAATGCTAAGATTTCCTTCAAAATCAAGGAGAAGACCTTCAATTTTCTCTTCATTGAAGAACCAGAAACTAGGAATCTCAACCTTATTAAAGCAAATTCAATCTATCAAATAGAGGTTTCCA
This sequence comes from Hippophae gyantsensis, assembly GCA_030763125.1. NCBI lineage: Eukaryota > Viridiplantae > Streptophyta > Magnoliopsida > Rosales > Elaeagnaceae > Hippophae > Hippophae gyantsensis. Next base: position 45,407,303 of record CM061032.1, on the reverse strand, counting down.
TTCTTATTAATCATAGAGAAAAGAACCTTCTCTATCTCAAAACTGGAATTCAATCTCATATTAATGAAGAAAAACTCCAAGAAGTATTAGCAATAATACTTTGTATTTCAAAATTTCAATCAGATTTATTAAGTCAAAGATTTTTTAGAATTGATTATAAATCTATTTTATTAAGAGATATTCAAAAAATTCTATTAAAACAAGTTTTTGGAGCATTACAAGCTTTATTGAGTATTTCTGATTTTAATATTATCAGAGGAGAAAACATTTCATTACCAAACTTTCTAACCGAAAAGTTTAAATTCAAAATAGGTTTAACAATGAGTAAGAAAAAGAAAGAAAAGGATAAAAGGAAACTTTTCCAAACCCTTCTATTACCAAACTCTCATCAGCAAAACCAATTATCACTTGGTCCTAAGTGGCCCAAACCAAAACTTTAGAAGCAGAATCATCTTGCCAGCAATACTAGGAAGAATTATCACCAGAACTATCTCCAGTCGATGAAGTTCTGTATCAAAGAATCCAAGAATGGATATTGGGTTTTAAAGATCGAGAAGCATTAAGAGTAACTTATGATAGCATCCTAGGTTTAGGTGCACCATTATTATTTTTCAAAGGAGAGGAACCATCCTCTAAAAAGGAGGATAACAACCTCTACTTATTTTCCCCAAAAGGAACAAGGGAAGTTATTCCCAAATCTATTTCAAAACCAACTTCTGAGTATTTTCAAAAACAACAAACTCAGATAGTTACAATTGTTGAACGAGGATTTTATGATAAGAATCCTTATTTAGTAACTCAAAAGTTATGTGGTAAAAGTTTATTTTATAGGCCTTTTACCCATTCAAAAACCCCACAATACTATCAAAGTATTTTGGAGATAACAGGTAATGTGGAATTTAAACATTTCCTCTATCCAAAATCATCAGATGCACAGTTGCACAATTTTCAACTACAAAGCTTCAAAAAATCATATCTCCAGCAGATTGGGGTAATGATCTATCAAAATTGATATCCTTTTTCAGTTAGTATTACTTCTTGTATTCCATATTGTACAACCTATAACTATTTGGATTATTACCAGGCATGGTTTAATGCATTCCTTATTCAAAAGATAAATAACCAACATTCTTTTATATTTTTCTTTGTAAACAAATCCATCAACCCATCTCGATTTCTATCTTGGTTTTCTAATTGGTGGATGTTATTTGGAAACATCCCTTCTATCATCATATCTCCTGTTAAAGAGAGTTATGAATCTTTTCAAAAACATTACAAACCTACATTAGAGGAAGCTAGATTCCTTCCTCTATGTATTTTTTGTTCAAAATTCTATCTTCCTTGGGTTTGTCAACAATGGGTCTTAAAAAGTGTTACATCTGAGGTAATCACCATTACTTGCTCATTCCAAGTTAAATGGTGGTCATCATTTATGATCCCAAAAAAATTATTACAACCAATCGTTGAACAATGGCTTATCAAAAATGGCCATAGAGAACCCAAAGTGGAATAGTTTCAAGCATTTTTCCTTCTCTTGGCACAAAAGGCACATACCAATTCCTTAATATCTCAAGCAAAAACCTAGGAGGAACTCTTGGAAATTATTAAGCAACTACCACAAGGATCTTCTAGCGAAACTTTTGGTGTTAAAAAAGAAGAAGAAGATTCGAACGAGACTCAATCACCCGATGAAATAGTCTCTCCTTCATTAAAAGCTTCACCAGTCGATCTAATAAACTTAGATACAACTAGTGAAGATATGTCATTCTGGACTGGCATAACCCATCCATAAACCTTAATAGGCCTACGAGTCCATTTACCTATTACATTGGGCTTGTGTGTCCATTTACTTATCATTTTGAGCCTATGAGTCCATTTGTTATTCCATTGGACCTGCATGTCTATTAACTTATTAATATGGGCCTTCGAGTACATTTACTTATTACATTGGGCCTGCGTGTCCATTTACTTATTATTTTAGGCCTACGAGTCCATTTAATTATTACTTTGGGCTTGCAAGTCCATTTATTATTTCTTTAGGCCTGTATGTCCATTACATTTATTAGAGGGTTAAAAGCCCATTTAGTTTGTAAAGGCCCATACAACGACCTACCATCAAATGGCTTATCACCAACAGGCCCATCCAACGGCTCATTAGAGTCTTCAGAAGTAAAAACTATTGTTTTCATAAAAGACGACAAAATAGCAAACGGTGCCGACAATGCACTATTCATCAAATAGTAAAAAGTTGTTTGGAATGTTGCAACAATTACTATTCATAGCACAGTAAGGCATCTCTAACAGTACTTGGTGTCAAACAAACTACTGTTCACAACACAATAGTCAACTCCTAACTGTATCAAGTGGAAAACAAAGAACTATTCATTGAGTAGTAGCAGCATCTGGCCATAGTACACCACTCGGTTATAAAAGAGGAACTCATTTTTAGAAAGAGGAATCGCTTTCATATCCCAATCGCTCATATACTCTCATCCTCTCTGATAATTGTTTTAATTTTGTAAACTTGTTTTATAATTAAGTAAGTTTAAGTTTGTTTATTTTCTATTTTATTTTATTTTTAAACTTTTTTATTGTTTGTAATTAATATAGCTGGCTAAGCAGCCTAATATATCAATATAGTATATTTATTTGTTAAGAATGTGATCTTATTTTTTAGTATTACCTCTGCTATTAACTCCTCAAATCCTTGATGCACTTATGGTATCAAAGCCAAGGGGGTGTTTTAAGTTGTTTAATTACATGTTTTAGTTAACATTCTTAAGTATTGTTTGAACCTTGGATAATAATATTTATGACTTTAAGAATTACTTATATGATAATGAGTAAGGTTGTTGTAGAAATGCATTCAATTCGGAAAAAGGTTTGTAAGTCCCATTTTAACCATGTGTTGGCATTGAGAGCAATAATACCTTACTGCCAGTGGTTTAGCAAACGACCTATTTTACTATAAGTTGAAGAAAGTCCTAAATATTATATGAAAAGATAGAACACGAAATGCATGTTAAATGTTTCATGTATGATAACTTAGCATGTTTCCATGACTTAATCCCATGTTTGTAATACATGTATCTTGATAGTTAATAATAGAGAGTAATTTTAAAGATTAAGATTCTTGTTTAACATTTAAAGATATTATATTGATGATTAGTTCTTTGCTATATTTTACAAAAAAATTTATATTAATTTTAGTTTAAAATTTTTAATATGTTAAAACATGATTTTCCTACATCATCACCTTTATTATCAAAATCATCATCTTCTTCTTCGAAGAACAAAGATATCACTAATGGTGATGAACTCCCTATTGAAAACTTTTCAAAATCAATTGATCACTGAAAGATCCTAAAGGTCAACAGAGATCACATTTATAAAACAAAGATGATGAATCTTTTCAAAACCAAACCTAGGTTTTCTACCTCAGATATCCCTAGGGCAAAACTCAAAGCAGTAGACTTTAGTACACTAGTACCAAGACCAGTCTATATTGTTGACAAAACCTCTGAGGTAAGCGACTCACCTCAGTTATCTCCAGCCATATCACCAACTCCGTCCCAAGTTCCAACCATACCAACTAGGACCAATGAGTTAAATGTATTAAGAGTAGAGCAAAACATTTTAGACATAGAAACCCTACGTCTAGATATAGATGCTCCCTGTAATAAAAGGATGAAAAAATGGTTTTTTAAAACATACTTAGAAAGTACTAGGGCTAGTAGCTTTAGAAAACACACTAGGTTTGTTTAAGAACACCATAAAATATATTATTTTTTGAATGGTTAGAAATCTATTGGGTAACCAAAGGACAACCCTTCCCTTTCAAATTTGATTCAAAATTATCAATAATTATCAACACTCTTAATTCTAAACTAGTTAGTTTAGAAGAAACATCACCTACCACTATAGTTAAGCCTGAACCAGTTAGCTTAGAGGAAATGTCACCAATTACTATAGTTAACCCTAAACCAATTAGCTTAGTTGAAACATTGCCATTCTCTATAGATAACCCTAAACCAGTTAACATAGACAACTCTATCAACAATGAACCTATAGTTACACTTACAGTTCTAACCATAGTTGACCCTAAACCAATCAGCATTATCACAGAACCTATAGCCATATTACCTGAACCTATAGCTATAGTTCTAAAAACCAAAACAACTCCTTTTTCAAAAATTGATACCCGAGAGATCACATTAGAGGATTTCAATAAGTTATTAGATGATGATTATAGGAACCTAAAACCAGTTGAACCAGTTAATTCAATTAACATAGTCAATAATAAAAAGAATAACACCCATTTCGGAAACCCCTGATGGATCAATAGAGGCTGAACATTCTCCGTTGAGACCTATTACCTTTCCTTATGTGGATAGTAATGTTGAAGCCTTTCCTCTTAAGAACCCTCAAGAGAACCAAGTAGCCAACCTCAAAAACATAGTTACCTAAAACAACTTTACCAATATCAGCTTAAGTACCTTAGGTAAATAACTTTCTAGGATAGAAAAGAATCAAAAGACTAATCTTTCCTCTACCTCTTAACAAGCCGTATATAGTAAAGTTCAAAACCCTATCTTTAAACCGTTCTAGGTCTCCAAACCAGCCCAAGAAGAAATATCATGTAAGTTTGAGAAACTTCAAAAATGGAGCTATACCCTTAAGTTCCAAATAGAAGACCAAGCCTCAAACAAAAACCGTGTTTAGTTGTACCTGAGTCTCCACCCACTTCAAATCCAACCAAAATCTCAACACATGATATTAGTGTTCTTTGCAAACTAGAACCTATTACTTCTGATGACGATAGTTCCCAGGAAACCCTTTCTGAGGCAACTCCTTAAGTTCAAAAACTACATTGGCAAGAACCTAGTCCAGATAGGTACCTATACACCATAGTACCCAACCTAACCAGGTTACCCAACCAAAATATAATGCATCATCTATTTATATTTGTAACAAAGATGGAATGACTGAGCAAGAGATATTACATGTCTTGCAGCAGATGACAATGGTGTCAAATGCTTACAAAACACAAATTGGTACAACTAATAGAACATTTGTCGAATTATTAATAGTTGGCTTCTCAGACCAACTTAAAGGATGGTGGGATCATCGTCTTTTAAAACAACAACAATCAGATATCTTCAATGTGATATTGATTGGCGAGTGTGGGGAACCATACTTGATCAATATGGAGCTACAATTCAAAATGCAATCTCCATATTACTCTCAAAGTGTTATGGAAATAACTAGAAGTGTTGAATTCAAACACTTCCTTTATTCAAAATCATCGGATGTGCAGTTTTCAATTGCTAAACTTCATAAAATCATATCGCTAGTAGATTGGGGAAATGATTTTTCCAAACCACTGTCCTTTCCGGTCAGCATTACATATTCCCTCCCACATTATACAACATACAATTATTTTGATTATTACCAGGCATGGTTCAATGCATTTCTTATCCAAAACAAAGATAACCAACATTCTTGGTTATTTTTCTTTGTTAACAAATCCATCAATCCATCCCAATTTCCATCTTGGTTTTCTAAATGGTGGAAATTATTAGGAAACATCATTTCTATTATCATTCCTCCTATAAAGGAAAGTTATGAATCCTTACAGAGACATTATAAACCTTCATTAGAGGAAGCTAGATTCCCTCCTCTATGTATCATTTTTTCAAAATTTTATCTCTCTTGGGTATGTCAATAGGTCTTAAAACTTGTTACATTGGAAGTAATCACTATTAACTGATCATTCCAAGTCAAACGTTGGTCATTATTTACAATCCCAAAGACTCTATTACAACCACCCATTAAATAATGGCTTCTAAAAAATGGTCATAGAGAACCTAAGGTAAAAGTGCTCTAAGCCTCTTCCCTTTTCTTGGCTCAAAAGACACATACAAATGCCTTAATATCTAAAGCTCAAATCTAGGAGGAACTTCTGGATATCATCAAGCAACTATCACAAGGATCTTCTGGCCAAACATTTAGTATCAAAAGGGAAGAAGATTCAGATGAGACTCAATCACTTGATGAAATAGTCTCTCCATCATCAAAAGCTTCATCAATTAATCTAATAAACTTAGAAATAGCTTATGAAGATTTGTCATTCTAGACTGGCAAAACCGGTCCATAAAAACTTAATGAGCCTGGGAGTCCATTTACTTATTATTATGGGCCTACGAGTCCATTTACTTATTAATGGGCCTACGAGTCCATTTACCTATTACTTTGGGCCTACGAGTCCATTTACTATTAGTTTGGGTCTACGAGTCCATCTTTCTGTTAAGGCTTGAAAGCCTATTTATTTGTAAAAGCTTGTACAATGGCCTATTAGAGTCTTCAGAAGCAATCACTATTGTTTTCAAACAAGAAGACAAAAAAGCAAACAGTGTCGACAATGTATTGTTCATTAAATAGTCAAAAGCTGTGTGGAATGTCTCAATAACTACTATTTATGGCAAAGTAAGGCATCTCTTACTGTACCTGGTGGTAGACAAACTACTATTAACAACATAGTAGTCAATTGCCAACAGGTTTAAGTGGCAGACAAAAAACTATTCATTGAATATTAATAGCATCTGGCCACAGTACATGACTCAGTTATAAAAGAAGAGCTCAATTTTAGAAAGAGGAATCGCTTCCATACCCTAATTGCTTATATACTCTCATACTCTCACCCTCTCTAATAATTGTTTTAATCTTGTAATCTTGTTTTATAATTAAGGAAGTCATCACTTGGTGCACATATGAGTATACTATGACAAAGAGGTTCTTATATTCATCAATCAACGTTCCATTAATACAAGGATATGTAAGGTTTTTGACGAATTGATTTTTGTGTTTGTGTTGCATATGATATCATCCAATACATTCATGAAATCAACCTATATGAGTACGATAATCAATTCAATATTAGAATAAGTTTCATAAGTCTATTTTTCACATCCCTCTCCACTAATATAAATATGCATTTAGCTAAAGATTAATAAGGACTTTAAATACTTGTAATGTAAGGTGTTTGGATATATAGATCAACCCTAAGCCAAATCCAACCAACAGCTCAAGCCGTTAGAATGGACTTGCTTGTGCTCATGCCTATAACCACACTCGTGGGAAAGACCAACCTATGCATACAAGCTTTGGTGTTAGAAGTTCGACCACTAGCCCAAGCTATATGGTGGTCAACCTCAAGCTATAAATGCATTTTCTTTTACTTTTATACCCCTTTGACACACTGTGATGTGTATACCCTATATAATCTGCACATGTACATGTAATACTCTATATATACCTGGGCCTCACAAGATAGCCACACATTCTCACACAATTCTTTGACTTCTCTCTAGTTTCTCTATCTATAAATTGGATAAATCCCAACATTTTGGCACCTACAGTGGGGTAGATTCAAGGTTGAGCCTTAGCTTTTTACCTCATATTTTTAAGGATTCACCCCAAATTCTAAGAGAGGCTTAATAGACTAAACACTTGTTCCACTAACCCTAGAATCATGATCATCATGGTAGGAACATGAGCTGAGGGGTGAGTGAGACTAGAAAATGAGGAGGCAATGGTAGCATAGGAAAACTTCTTGAACTAAGAAGAAAATAGAAGAGACCAGGAAAGAAAATTGGACATTATAGTCTTAGTCACGTCTGGGAGCCTCTGAAGGTCAAACTGCTGACCAAGTTGATGGAAACAAACCAGATCGTGTTGTGCCCGAGCCTACCCATGGTGAATACGAAGTTTAGGGTGACCATCCTTCTGGTTCAATGGGACTTGGTGATGAGAAATGGTTACAAGAAAGAAAAATCAAGGAAGCATAATTTCAGGCATTGGAAGAAGTTTACAGAAAGTAAGACTAAGCCCTGAAAAAGGGCCATTGAAAGGCTAGAAAAGGGTATGGCACTCAATGATATGGATAGGGATTGCGAACAACTGTATGTCTCCCCATTTTATGATAAAATATATAATGACGAGCCACAAGCCAGGTTCACTGCTCCCAAATGCCCAGACTATTAAGGGATTAAAGACCCGATAACTTACGTGCAACACTTCAAGAAGACCATAGACCACGTGAGCCTCACGTAGGGAAAGAGAAACCCCATGATGTGTAAGCTATTCGCTGTCACCCTCTGTGATGGATGATGAGTAGAACTGGCATTGGGTTAGCAATACCGATTTTGTTGATAATTTGGTTTTATATTTGTAAAACTCTTGCAAATGCACGAATCATTTTATAGAAATTGGCAAGTATACTCCTAAGGTCGATCTAAGGAAGGAATATATGTGGTTTTTAATTTATTATTCAAACTCTTAAAAATGAAATTAAATCCTAAATATCCTGTCACGATATTTTGATTTGTGTTTCCTAATCTAATAACATAAAAAAATAAACATATATATGAATTCAATAAAAAATAATGCAAATTTTTATCATTCATAATAATATAGTATTTATGGATATAATAATTAAGTTAATTATGCTTGCTCATTTATTTAGGTTATTAAATATATAAATTGATATTTTTTGATTTTCTCTTTTTGGTATGAAAGTGTCCTTAGGCGGGTCCTAAATTTTTTTGTTTAATATTAATTAACTAATATCCTTAGGCGGGCCTATTAATTAATTAAGTATTAAATTTTAGCTTTATTTCTAAGAAAATAGCAAACCATCTAATCACAGCTTTATGCGAAGTCAGTTAATTAGACTTTATTCAAGTTGTCCAAATTAGACCTATGAATTTAATTATCCGAGTACTAACTTTCAAGTTTTAAAACTATTACTGAAAATATATCGTCAATACATTTTCGAATAATAATTCTTATAATATTTTTTGAAATAGAGCTTCACTTTGAGTACCGGACGATTGTACTAACATATAAAATGACACTACTTTAAATTAGATCAGATAATTAGACCTTAAAATCTAATTTTAAGATTTAAGTTTGTAATAAAAAATAATATATTTCTCTCTAAAATTTTTAATATAAAATCTTGAATAAAAACAAAATCAATTTATTTTATAAATTGTTTTTACCTATTTAATATTTTGTAAGCATAACAACGTTATTATTATATAATATATAAAAATATCTAACCATGTTAAATAATTAGAGAAAAATGAGAAAAATTAAATATAACATATAAGAATAAAATATAAAAATAATTGTAAATAATTCATTTTTAAATTATACCTCAAAAGAATCCTTATAGAACTTTAATGCTAATTTCGTTTCTGGAAAACTTCCAAACAAATTTGCATTTCTGTTTATTGAATCAAAAACTAGAAATCTACAAAGACATAACTAGTTCTTCTCAAACAGAGAAGAACTTTGAAACTAAAAAAACTAAGAAAGCTTTCTAGAGAGAGAGAGAGAGAGATAAAAGGGATTTTTAGGTGTGAATTTTACAATGGAGGATAAGGTCCTTTTATAGGTGAGGAAAAAGGCTAAAAAGTGAAAACAATATCTTGAAAATGGGTGTTGGATGCATTTCAGACATGTTGGCATGCGTGTGGGTAGAGGTGTGCATAGTTGGGCACTAGTCCCGATAAACAGGAATAGATAAGGGTGTAGATCTCAACATGGCACGAGCGCAAGATAGGCTGAGCATGCATGTGACTGAGCTCAAGATAAGCTCTAGCATGCGTGGGACTCAATATGGTGCGCGCTGATAGGCTGGACTTAGCATGACACAAGCAGGCACCTACGAATTGGGGTAGTTTTGACCTTTTTGACCATTTTGATCATTTTGAACCATTTTGTTCCATATTTCCATTTTTTTAACTTTTTACTTATTTTTTTATCAACATATTTATGATGCATTGCCTCAATATTTTTCTTCAAGTCTTTAAATTATTTTTGAATAAAAATACCTTAAAAACATTAAAATACCTATGAGTCTGCAAAAACAAATTTATATAAATTATGTTAAAATTATACAAATAAAAATATATTTAATCAATTAAAGTACATTAAATCATGGTAATTTTAGTGTTTTTTAAGCACTCATCATTGGCACTCAGAAGTGGTTCAATAATCTAGCACCTCATACCATAACCTCATTCTCATAGTTTTTCATGTTGTTTATCACCAATTATGCCTATAACAAGCCACTGAGAAAGGAGTTGTACGACCTCCTCTCAATCATTCAGGGAAGGGGTGAGTTTATCGAAGAATATATGAAAAGGTTCAAAGAAGAAAAGATAGAGATATTTGACTACCCAAGCTCTATTGCAGTAGAGGCCTTTATGCAGGATCTCTTAAGGGATTACGACTTATTAGTAGAACTAACCAAGATGGTCCTTCAAACTTTGGAAGAAGCGTATGGAGAGGCGAGGAAATTCGTCAATCTCGAAAGAGAATTAGGTCTAATTAAGAGAGGCCAGCATGCTATAGAAGTTGCATTGAAAAAAGAAAAAAGAAGGATAAGTCCTGATAGAGAAAACCAAGACAACAGGATCAACAAAAACAAGCACTTCATATTAAATAATAGGGCGAGTAGCCAATGGTCCGAGAATAGGGGACCATGAGGAAGGTCACTGTCTCCCTTTATTGGCCCACCCTTGAGAGTGAGTTTAGCCCAGGCAGTATTAAGAATAGAGAAGGAGTTGAATGTCATATGGCCCCCAAAAATGAGGGCTTCCCTTAGGAACACATCTAAATGGTATGCTTTTCAAAAAGATGTGGACCATGGGACGAGAGATAGTAGACACCTTAAAGAAGAAATAGAAGATCTATTGGCCAAAAGATATTTAATGGACCTCATAGGAAGCAATAACGGTAGAGGAAGGCAAAAAATTAGATGTAAAACATCAAAGCCACTCATTTCGTCAAGTAGCATGAAAGACTCCCACAACGAGCCCAAGATCAGAACTATCCATACTATACATGGAGGGCCCAAGATCAGTGGGACCTCTAATAACTAGTGCAAGAGGTATACTGGAGACTTGTGTGGCTCTCCACATGTATACAATCTGGAAAAAACAAGGCCCTTTGTGGAGATCACCTTCATTGAGAAGGATGAGACCTTGTCTCATCACGAAGATACCTTAGTGATCACTTTAAGAATAGGGTCCTACGATGTTTGCTGGATCATAGTTGACAATGGGAGCTTGGTAGATCTTTTTTTCTATCTATTGTAAAAACCCTAGGGGTAAAAAGGTTAACATCATAAGGAGGGAGCTACTCCTAGTGGGATTCAATAGTAGCACCACCTATGTAGTTGGGACCTTGGTGCTACCTGTTATGGCCAAAGGATCAATAGTGATGACAATTTCATGGTAATTGATGTTGCAATCACTACAAAGCCATTCTGGGTAGGCCTTGGATATACAAGATGAAGGCATGGTCCCATCCACCTTCTACCAGGCCATCAAATTCTCGACTGAAGAGGGTACGGAGGAGATAATTTGAGATTAGAAAAAATTCTAATAGCTGCTACAATGCTACCATGAAGGAGGTTGCTTCCAAGTAGTAACCATAGTGGAGCCCCTTTCAAAGGAGGCCAGGAGGTAAATGTCTAGCATAGTCTATTAATTCAAATGAATTATGAGACCTACAAATAAGAGACAAAGGGAAGAGACACCCTTTAAAGTTGAGTGCAGATTTGAAGGGAGAGATGGATGATCACTATCTCAATTCTTAAAGGCAAACTTTAACATCTTAATGTAGACCCCTGTAGACATGCTTGAGATTGACCTAGAGATCATAACCCATAGGTTAAATGTTGATCCAAAGGTTAGACCTATATATCAAAGGAAGGGGAAGTTCCTTAAGGAAAATAATGGAGTGACTCAAAGTCAGGTCATCAACCTTAGGGACACAGAGATTATATGGGAGGTGAAATACCCTACTTGGTTGTCAAATGTGGTACTGGTGAAAAAGGTTTGTGGGTCACCCTGTATGTGTATGGCCTTTACAAACTTAAATAAGGCATGCCCTAAATATTGTTTTCCCTTCCCCAGTATCGATCAACTGGTTGATACCACAGTTGGTTTTGGATTATTGAGTTTCCTGGATGCATATTATGGTTACCATCATATCAGAATGCACTTAGAAGATGAGGAGAAAACATCTATCATCACCGATGAAGGTATTTTCTACTATACTAGAATGCCATTTGGATTGAAGAATACGGGGGCCATATATCAATGTCTTGTCAATAAAATGTTTGTAGATCAGCTAGGAAAAAACTTGGAGGTATATATGGATGACATAATGGTAAATTCAATGCAGCCCTTAAACCACATCAAAGACTTTGAGAAGATATTTTATGTAATCCGAAGGTACGATATGAGACTTAACTCTAAGAAATGTGTCTTTGGTGTTACTTCAGGAAAATTCTTAAGATACCTTGTATCTACCCTAGGGATTTTGGCCAACCCAAACAAGATATAGGCCCTAGTAAGCATGAATGAGGTCAATCCCAAGTAGCAACCACAACTAGGTCCCTTTCAAAGGAGGCCAAGAGGTAAATGTCTAACATAGTTTATCAATTCAAATGAAGTATGAGACCTTCCAATGCGAGACAAGGAGGATAGTCATCTTTTAAAGCTGAGTATAGATTTAAAATTTGAGATAAATGAGCAATTATCTCGATTCCTACAAGCAAACTTCAAGATCTTCGCATGGACCCCTGCAGACATGCTAGGGATAGACCTGGAGATCATAACCCATACATTAAATTTTGATCCAAAGGTTAGACTTGACTAACAAAGAAAGAGTAAGTTCCCTAGGGAAAAGAATGAGGTGATAAAAGGTCAGGTCACCACCCTTAGGGAGATAGAGATTATAAGGGAGGTGAACTACCCTACTTGGTTGTCAAATATGGTATTGGTGAAAAAGACGTGTGCGCCACGCTGTTTGTGTGTGGCCTTTATAGACTTAAATGAGGCATGCCCAAAAGATTGCTTCTCCCTTCCCAGTATCGATCAACTGGTTGATGCCATTACTGGTTTTGGATTAATGAGTTTTCTAAATGCATATTTTGGTTACCATAAGATTAAAATGTACTTGGATGAAGAGGAGATTTTTTTTTTCATCATTGAGAAATGGGCCTTTTTCTATTAGAATGCCTTTTGGATTGAAGAATACAAGGGCCACATATTAATTCCTTGTCAACAAAATGTTCGTCGATAAGCTAGGATAAAACTTGGAGGCATATGTGGACGACTTGGTAGTAAAGTCAGTGCAGCCAATAAAGCATGTCAAAGACTTGGAGAAGGTATTTTCCATAATCCAATGGTATGGAATGAGACTTAATCCTAAGAAATTTGTTTTTGGTACTGCTTTTGGAAAATTCTTAGGATACCTCATATCTACCCAAGGGATTGAGGCCAACCTTGTTAAGATACAAGCCATGGTGAGCACGAAGCCTCTTACCAATTTGAAAGGGATTCAACAACTAAACAAAAGAATAGTGGCACTGAACAGATTCATCTCCAAATGCACAGACAAGTGTCTACCATTTTTCAAAATGTTGAGGAAGAACCTTTGAAGGAATTAAATAGTACTTGAGTAAACCTCCTATCCTGGTTAGCCCTCTCCTAGGTGAAACACTTTATTTGTATTTGGTCGTGGCCCCTAGACTTGTAGTACCGTACTCTTAGTTAAAAGAAATAGGGTCTAACACCCCATCTACTATATCAACCAAATCTTAATAGATGCCTAATGCAAGTTCCCAATGATTGACAAGATGGCCTTAGCCCTGGAAATCAATGTGCGGAAGTGCATGTCATTACTTTGGCTTACACACAATGGTAGTACTCACCTCTTAACCACTTAAGAACGTATTAACGAGGGTAGAAGTTGTAGGGATATGGGAACAAATCACTATTGAGCTAGGTGAGTACAATATCAAGTATATAGCTAGAACTGCCATCAAGGGACTAGTGGTGATTGAGTTTGTGGCTTAGTTCCGTGAGACACTAGAGATCACCGGTGATGAGGCATAAGAATAAGTATATGGCATGGATCAAAAAGAGAAGCCAACCTAATAAGTATTCGTTGATGGCACACATAACTTCAATGGCATTAGGCTAGGGGTGGTCATAGTTGATCATGATGAAAATTGTTTCGAGTATGCTCTTAGGTTGGATTTCTAGGCAACTGATAATGTTGCAGAGTATATGATGATAATATTTAGGTCTATGGTGGTCAAGAAGCTCGGAGTAGATAAAATCATCTTGCATTGTGACCTATGAATAGTGGTCAACTAATACTTAGGGACGTTTGAGGTTAAGGATAGCAAGATGAAGAAATATTTGGGAGGTTAAGAAAGGAGTGCTCAAAATTTTCTAATTTTGAGATCAAGCAAAGAGCTAGGAATGAGAATGGTCATATTAATGCTTTGGAAACACTAGTCTCCGTGGGAAAAGCCAACTACACTCGTGTGGTGTTAATAATGATCCTAGTAGAAGCAAGTTTGGAGGAGGCTGTAAAAATAGTTGGGAGTGTAGATGCTCATACCAACCTATGGTTCACCCCAATTTTTGACTTCTTGAAAAGTAGAGACCTACCCTAGGATCACAAACTTGCAAAGGAAATCAAGGCCAAGGCGGGATGATACTTGATTAAAGGTGATAAAATATATAGAAGGACCATACTCAAACCCAGGCTCTTGTGCATAGCTAGGGATGGATTTGACAGAATAGTGTTTGAAGCCTATGAATAAGAGTATGACACTCATTCAGTGGGAATGAGGCTATCCTAAGGAATTATGAGGCATGGGTACTATTAGCCTACTATGCTAGTAGATTGCACAAGGTACACCTCAGAATGGGATAAGTGTCAAGATTTGCCCATTGTCACACATACCTCCAACCACCATGACATGGAGGAAAAAAAGGATGAGGCCTTGAGAAGGATAACCAAGAAAAAAGGAAAGTATCAGATTATTACAACAAGGCCTTGCATTTCAAAGCTTTCACCATTACATATTGGGTTCCCAAAAAGGGCAAGAAAAAATGGATGGCTGGCAAGTTGATGCAAATTGGGAAGGCCCATATCAAATAGTCGAGATGACACCAAGGAGGCCTACTAGACATCTTGGAGTTAACTACCTCACATATCCTTATATTTTCTATTAAGATGTAGTTATTGTGGCTCATCTGAGCATCTTTAAGCTAGATGCATTGTGCATCCTAGGTACAGTGCAAAAAGAAAAAAATCTTGTTTAAAGAGTTCGCTTGGTCACTTGTAAAGGGATTATTGATTGATTTTTCAAAAAACTTTTAAAAAAAATGTACCTCGAGTGCCATATACACCACATGCTCATGTGACACAGAGACCACATCTTGACTTTGTTACCCCTTATAAATTCTTTAAACCAAGGGATGTAGTTTGATCACTATTTTTGATTATTTGTGTGGGGTTGAATGATTTCTTTTCTCCCTTTTGACATGAAATATTTCTATATGTGTTTTATATGCTTTTTATTATTTTTTGATATTTATATGTTTTATTTTTCATGCTTTATTATTTGAAAACTCAAAAACTATTTATGTTTGGTGCTTTGACACTCTATTTCTCTATTTATGGAACATATTGCATGCTTTTTGCTGTGGTTCGCCACCCTGTTCCCTAGGGATTTCGAAAGTGTGCATTGTACATATTCATTATGGGGCTTGTCGAGCACTCTGGTGAGGTGGCCGGTGAGGTAGTTTGATGAGCTGTGTACGGTCTATAAATTTGACCCCCCACTTTGCATTTCTCCACATTTCAGACTTGTAGCCTTCTCTTCTTAGTATATGTGTACCTCTTACCCTCTATCTCTTACAAGAAATGGCCCTAAAATGATACCCAAGTTTGAAAAAGTTGATGCAGTCTGAGCCTGTCCATCCATTCTGAGAGACCTATTAATATCCTCGACTTTGCTAATTTCTTTTGGCTTTCTATTTGTAGCCTTTCCTTTTTGTATAATGAAAATGTTGTTAAGGATTTTTATGCTGCCTTACCTCTTATAGTCACTTCTAACTTTTCTATTGAACTCATCCTCAGATGACGAAGATTCACCTTTTTCAAAGATGATGTTGTTAATTTATTATCTCTTCCTGATATTGAGGAGCCTTCTTTCCCCATCATTCCCTTTAAGTGTGAGAATCTCACTACTTTCTGATGAGTATTCTCTGGTGAGTAAACATAACTTCATTGAGATGGAAAACTAGTTGGTAGGGCCTGACCACTCCTATGTTAGAGGTGCATTTACTATTAATAAAGATGCCCCTTGTTGTCATCTTAATGATGTCATTAACACTGTCATTCATCCTCGTCAGCATCATCATGCTGTCACCTGATGAGTGTTTGAAAAGCACTAAATATTACTTGATTTATTTATAATTTATTGTTAAAATAGATTTATATTTGCATAATTTTATTATTATTTTAGTAAATCTATATTTTTGGAATCGTAGGTATGTTTTGTTATTTTTTAGGTATTTTTTTCTTTAAAATGATTCAATTGATAAACACTTAAAGAATTGTACTTGAGAGAACTTAATTACAA
Source organism: Hippophae gyantsensis (assembly GCA_030763125.1). Classification (NCBI taxonomy): domain Eukaryota; kingdom Viridiplantae; phylum Streptophyta; class Magnoliopsida; order Rosales; family Elaeagnaceae; genus Hippophae; species Hippophae gyantsensis. The sequence goes on along the minus strand of CM061032.1, from coordinate 45,390,775 downwards.
CCAAGAAGAACAAAAAAATAACATATGTAAGCCTTACATATACATCAACCAAAATTTAAAGGGATGAAACAAAAAGAGGTTGAAGAAATGCAGTTTAAAGCAGGCCACAGTGATGATTAATGTGTACCATGCACACGTTCATCAGATTATAATTTAAACTCATATTGAATCACACATGCCACGGTGATGGAAGAATCAAGCCGCCCACATGACCTCACGATCAATTTTTCTATCATTTTCTTAGAGTTTTTCAACCTATATAAGCCCCTATCCAATTGTTAAAAAGACACCAACTCAAGCCAAGAGTTTTGAGTATTCAAAACAATTCTCTAAATTGTGATATTTTTTTAGGCTTAAATTTCTTAGTTTTATGTAGAATTTTTCATTTCAATATGTAGTATATGCATATCTGTTTGGAGGTTTTTAAAATATAGACCAGTAATAAAATTATGTCCTATTGTGAATGTTAATTTTAATATACTAGTCATTTATTAAATTTCATTTATATGATTTAATATTACCATTGGATATTAGTTATGTTGTTATACTTGTAAAATATTAATTTAGGTAAATATTTTTATAAATAGATTGATTTTTATTTCTTCATTCAAGACTTATACAAAGTTTATTACAAAAATATATTGAAGACATATTTTTCGTAATAAATTTAAAATATGAAATTTAGATTTAGGATTTGATTATCAAGATCTAATTTAGAATTTATATTCTATTTCAAAGATTTTTCTAAGATTTAATATTGAGAATATAATTTTAGTAATAGATTTAAAATCTGAAAGTTATCTTTCACATACATCAATATTAAATCCAATTTTATACCTTAAATTAGACTCTAAATTATGTATTCATGCTAAAGTAGTGAATTAGATTATTTTCTATTTGCTTATAGACAAATCATAATTTAATATTATTTAATTGATAGGCCTCGTCTAAAGATATTAATTGGTTTTTATTTATAAAGAATTTGAGTCCATTTTAGGACATTTTCATACAAAAAAGAGAAAATTAGTAATGAAAATATATATCCTTAATAACTTAATTAATGTGAGCAAGCAAAATTAACTAATTAATGTATTCCATAATTAATTTGAGTCCATAACTTAATTTATTCTCAATTGAGTGCTAAATATTTATTTGCCTAATATTTGATGAATTGATTTACCTTTAATTTTATGTGAATAGAATAGATTTTTCAAAACACAAATAATTATGAGAGGATGTTTATGTTTATTTTTCATTTTTAAGAATTTTGTTAAATTATTTAAAAACTCTAAAATTTCTTTAGTTAGACTTTGGAAGTATATTTGTCGCATTTTACAATGTGATTCGTACACTTACGAACTATTTATCAAATACAAAATTTACGTATCAAGTTTTTGGCACAATTATCACTACTTGTGCCATAAATATTCATGAATTTCATTTTTTCTTTTAAAAAAATTAATTAGATTAATTTTTAAAATAAAAGAAAATAAAATGAAATAAATATATAAAAAATTCAAAAAAAACCTAAAAGTTATTTTGTTATTTATTAGTTGACTTTAATAAAAAATGGTGTCTTTTTCTTTTTTTGTTTATTTATTTTAACTCAATTCTTTTTAATTTATGTATATATTATATGATACACCTTAGTAACTTGTTGTAATTATGTATTAAACTTGTATTATTATTATTTGTATCATAAATTGTTTGTATAATAAATTATTTGTATTATGAATTGTTTGTAACATACATTGTATATTTATTTTATATTTTTATTTTTCTACTTGACAGGTGACTTTAATTTATTATTTTCATAGTTTATACGAGGTAAGAGATCCTAGGGTATCCTCATACATCTTATATAGATAATGTCAACATATATGAAGAATTGTTAAGAAGGCTAGACATGGAGATCCAACAAGCCTTTATTTGAACAAAACTTTAAACCAAACCTAGATCCTTCTACTCAACCTTTTAAATTGGGAGAAGATCCACCACTTAGAGATTGCTTAATGAAAACTGCTACAACTTTAATGGAGTATACAAGGCCAGTAATTGAAACTACTACTGCATCAATCCAATTGAGTGAGGCTGTAAGGAACTATGAATTGAGAAACATTCATTTTTTTCATGTTACCATTCTTTCACGGACTGCCTAATGATGACTATCTTTTATTAGGGTCTTTTACTCAACATAACAAACCTTCCCACTCAGTGTATTCACTGAGGACCAACTTAGAATGCAGTGTTTCCCCTACACCTTCAAGGATAGGGCTAAGACTTGGCTAATGTCACTTCCACCAAATTCCTTGATGACATGGGAGGATGTATATAACAAATTCATGAAAAAATTATATTCCCATCAGAAAACATTGGAGTTGAGAATAAAGATAGGTGCTTTTTCTAAGATGGAGGGAAAACCTTTTCATGAGGCTTGGGATAGGTTCAAACTATTTTTCACTCAATGCCCTTATCATAGCTCCCCTTTGTAGCTGTAGAATCAATTTTTCTATGATGAATTGACACAACCATTTTAGTTCATTATCAAAAACACTATTGGAAGAGTTATGGTAGAAAATACTACCTTAGAGTAGTACAATCTCTTTGAGATACTGGGTGCTGATTCCCAACAAAAAAACTCCCAAGTAAGAAGGGCTGGAATCTATGAAATAGACTAAAGTACTAAAATATCTAAGCAACTTGCACAACTAACCAAGCAAGTTTTACTTCTCACTACACATGCCACTACCAACAAAGAACAATATTGATTATGTAGTACATTGGGACATGGTGCTGATACATGTCCCTACTAAAGAGAAGCTATTGTAGGACTTGATTATGTTAATAGATTAGAGGGGTACCAATAAAGACCTAGGTATAAACCTAATGAAAACACGTACAATCCATGGTAGAGAAATCAACCATATTTCTTCTCGAGGAAAAATAATCCTCCATTTTCCCAGAGCACCAATCATAAAACCTAATAGTAACACTAACAAATGCCTCAGAATCCTCCTAACAAACCAACTCTTGAGGATAACTTGAATGCTTTCATTCAAGTTAATAGAGACAACCAATCCAGAACTAATCATAGGATGGATTCAGTGGAGGCTTCCATAAAAAAAGGTGGAGGTACAAGTTAAGCACCTTGTTGAACACTTGCAGAAGAAAGGGAAAGAAAAGTTGTCTGGTGAAAGCAACAATTGAATTCAATGGCATGGGGACATTGAGTTTAACAAAAAATGAAGTTCCCCGAGCAACATCTTACTAAATACTATAAATATAGTCTTGGATATGAGGAAACTCGTTATCCTTATTCTTTTTGTTTTAATTCATTTTTTTTAGTTTATTTGTTGTTTTCATTACTAACTAATTTAAAAAAAACTTATATTAATTATAGTTATAATTATTAATATTTTCTTTGATATTTTTATTTTGTTTTGTTATGATTAAAATATTATTTATATTTAGTCATTAGGTTAGTTATATATATATATATATATATATAAAGAAAGGTCTCAGATTAAAAACTTAGTGTGAAGAAAAGTTACGTGAGTCGTGGCATGTTTTGTTTCTACGACACAATATTGGTGTTTCTGCACAAATTGATTGGAATTTCAAAAGGCTCGTGCCACGACATGCTTTTTCATGCACCGCGACCCGTATCTAATTTTTTCTTGGAAATACCAGCCCTAATGCGTCCTATTCTCATCTTCTTCACAAAATTCTAATTTTTGTCTCTTCCTAAATACTCAATAACCCTCAAAAATTCCATCTTTCTCCCATAATCTTTTAAATCTTTACACAAAAATCTCATTCCTATCTATTTCCTAGCCATTCCATTTAAATTTGTTGGAAAACCATCAACAAATCTTCATCTTCTTAAACGAGGTGTTATTCAAGTTTCATCTTCTTCAATCAACACAAGTAACTAAAGATTTTCAAACTTGAAATAAATTCTCACATTTTTGTGGATTATTTCTATAAATTTTTGGATTAAAAAGAAAATTTAACCCTATTTGGACAAAGTGAGGGTAAGGAAAATTAGTATTGTGTTGTTTGAAATATCTGGATTATCCGTGAACCCTTATATTTTGTTATTTAGTTGATTTTTTAAAAATGGCACCTAAAAGGGGTAGAGTTGACAAATGAAAAGATAGAATGACCTCCGTAGAATATATTAGGACCAAATTTTCCAAATCTAACGCCAAATTAAGATTTAATAAGGCTCTTGAAATAAATAATTTTTTTGTTGTGGAATGGGGTATAGACTTTGAATTAAGGAACATGAAATGCTGTAGAATCTATTGTTGGGGAATTTTATGCAAATTTTCCCAACGTTGTTAATAATATGGTTAGAGTACAGGGTGTACTAGTCCTATTTGGGCTGTTTGATATTAACGCTCATTTTGGTTTAAGGGAAATATACCAAGGTAAGTGTGAGATTTATTTGAGTAATGTGGACTCTGCTACAGTAATAGAAAGCCTAGTAGTAGAAGGTGTTTCAGAGTTTTTATTGTTTTTTGTATTTGGTTTTAGTTGTTTAATTGCTTTTGTTTTATGCTTTTTGCATTTTTATGTAATTTGTTTTTCTTTAGCTTGTTTTATTTCCTATCATGTGAACTTTGGTTATTTTATTTGAAATTGTTAAAATTTATAACTATTTATTGAGATGTGTAAGAAGTACACATCATTATGTCTGTGTAGTTTAAATGATTGAAATTATGGATGCACCCAAATTTTCACATCAATACTTGATCACATATATCAATTGCATCACTTTTATCTTCTTTATTCGTTATCTTTAATTTGCATTTGTTACATTGAGGACAATATAGATTCTATGTTAGGGTGGAAAGTTACATTACATAAATTTGAGCATTTTAAAATTTTTTTATCAAACATATGTTGTTTACATTTACAATTTTTATTTGTTTTCATTTTCATTTACTTTCATTTAATTTTTTTATTTTAGTTTATTTATTGGTTTAGAGATAGTTAGATTTATTTTAAAAAAATTCTTGCAAATTTATCATGCTTTTAATTGATTTTAAGCAATTGGTTAAGCCTTTTGCACTATAAAATTGATATTTTGAATATATCATGGAGTGATGTGTTTATTAGTTTATTTTTGTCATAATTTGTGTTTCATGATAAAGTATTGAAATTGAGATAAACCCAAAATTGGTGTTTATGAATCAAATAGTAGAGACTACTTTGTGAGAATATTTTGAGTCTTTATCTTTCCAAAACAAGTGATAATATTTTTTTATACTCCTTTAAACATTCTTATTATTACTCAAATTTCTAGATGATCTCTATAGGTTTTTGCATTAAATATTTGGATTTTAATATAATAAAGTATCATATACTTATTTTTATTGCTCAAATTGAAGGTCACCAGTGAAAAAAAAAAGAATTCTCATCGCTTAAGTAGAAATATAAAGTGTATGCCTTCTTCATTCATGCATGACTTCCACCAAAGAGATATATCCAGGAGTTCCCTAAAACTAATATAAAAGAAAGCCAAAATTAGTCACTCACCAAAATCATACAAATATGTACATGGGTCCTCTCTCTAAAAAAAGAGAATATCTCTTGTAAAATAGAAAAGGGGAAAAAGAGAGAAAAATCAATTATATAAACTAAATACTATGATCCAAGAAGTTTCTAAGTTATGAGAAATGGCTATTACAAAAGAAAGATAGGAAATAAATCCCTTTAAAGTCATTGAGTTTCCATACATCTCTAAAAGTAAATATTTTATATTTTAATTTGATGATTTTAATCGAAATATGTATATAATATCTAATTTCTTTATAAATCATTTCATTTGATTCCTTTCATGAGATAAAAAATTATGCACTATTTTGAGCCTTTTTTTCTTTAAACATATGCAAACCTATTAGTTCATTTCTTTACATAAATTCTATTCGCATACATCTTTGATTGAGTACTTGGACACATAAGATCAGTGTAATATTGAGAGTATCACTTGTGATGATTAGAGTAAAAGCAAATTCAAATTCTTAAAACTAAAATTGGGTAATTCAATATTGATACATTTTTTATGTAGACTATGAATTGTGAGTTTCTACTAACATTTACAATAAACTATGAATATTTAGGATATTATTTTAGCTTATACTTTGGATTTTAATTATGAAATTAGAAAATACTAAAAGCATGAGAAGTTTTGTGTTTTGTTTTAATTTGTTATTTTTCATTTTAAATTTTTACTTTGTTAATTTTAGTTCTTATTTTGTAATTTGTTATTTATTTATTTTAATTTTTGTCCACTAGGACAACTTAGAGATTTAAAAACTTGTTGTATATGCTAAATACAACTATGTCAATCGACGAAATTAATTTAGGATAGTTTAATTTACTTATTTTAGTTTTTAGTTTTTTCCTTTCCTTGCTAGAGACTAGCAAGAAATTGGTTAGGGATTATGACCAGTACTTGAAAAATACTAAATATTACATGATTTATTTGCACTTTAAGGTAAAAATAGATTTATATTTGCATAATTTTATTATTGTTATAGCAAATCTATGTTTTCAAAATCACGAGTATGTTCGACTTTAAAATGATTTAATTGATGAACACTTGAAAAATTGTACATGAGAGCACTTAATTACAGCCAATAAGGACAAAATAATAACATATATAAGCCTTATATATGTACCAACTAAGATGTAAGGGGGTGAAATAAAAAGAAGTTGAAGAAATGTAGTTTAATGCGGACCACGATGGTGATTAATATGTGTTGCTATGCGAGGGTATCACGATTTACTCTTCTGTCATTTTCTTAGCATTTTTCAACCTATATAAACCCCCTCTTACTATTAAAAAATACATCAACTCAAGCCGAGAGTTTTGAGTTTTCAAAACAATTCTCTGAATTGTTATAGTTTTTTGAGTTTTAAATTTCTTAGTTTTATGTAGTAGTTTTTGATTCAATAAACAGTATAAGCATATCTGTTTAAAGGTTTTTCAAATACAGATTACTACTAAAATTCTATACTTTGAAGGATACACTTGAGGTATAAATTTTAAATGTATTCTTTTTTTTAAGAATCAATTTTATGCATTGTTCTGAATGTTATTTTTAATATACTGGACATTTACTAAATTGCACATGTATGGTTTAATATTAATATGGGATATTAGTTATGTTATTATGCTTGTGAAATATTAATTTAGGTAAATATTTTATATATAAATTGAATTTTACTTCTTTATTCAACAATTATACAAAATTTATTAAAGGAAAATATATTGACGACATATTTTTTGTAATAAATTTAAAATATAAAAGTTAGATTTAGGATTTGATTATTAAGACCTAATTTATAATTTATATTCTATCGCAAAGATTTTCTAAGATTTATTATTGAAAAATACATTGAAAACATATTTTTAGTAATAGATTTAAAATTTTGAAGTTAGTTGTTAGATACATCAATCTTAAATCTAATTTTGACACCTTGAATGAGAGTCTAAATTATGTGTTTATGTTAAAGTAATGATTTAAATGGTTTGCGATTCCTTAGAAACAAATCATAATTTAATATTAATCAATTGGTATGTCCTACTTAAGGATATTAATTGGTTTTTATTAATAAAGGATTTGGCTCCGACCTAAAGACATTTTCATAGAAAAAAAAGGAAAAAATGGTAATATTATTTTATATTTTAATAACTTAATTAATGTGAGCAAGCATAATTAACTAACTAATATATTCTGTAAATTCTTCATATAGTGTTAAATGTTTATTTGCCTAATATTTGGTGAATCAAATTTACCTTTAGTTTTATGTCAATAGAATAGACTTTTCAAACCCAAACAATTGTGACAAGATGTTTAGGCTTATTTTTTATTTTTATGAATTTTGTTGGATTATTTAAAAACCACCTAATTCTTCTTTAGATCGACCTTCAAAGTATACTTGTCACTTTTTACAATGTGATTATGGACTTGCGAGCTATTTATCAAATATAAAATTTATTTATCAAGTTTTTGTTCATCATCATCCTGTGTAAATGGTACTTCCTTTACGTTGTCCTTAATGGTGAGACTATAGATCGTGGTTTTTATAGTTATTTATCGTATGCTTATCTAGTTTGTAAGCATTGTAAGTGTTGGTTATTTTAGTAGATAAAATATTTACTTGTAAACTTATTTTTAAGCTTATTATCAAGTTTATCAAGCAAAGTTGAAGAAACGTCAAAATTTCAAATAGTCGTATTTCAGGTATATCTATTATAACCATAATACATAGGATTACACTCATGTATTTAATAACAAATATTTATAATTATGGAATTATTTTTGTTGCTAAAATATTTATACTAAAATATAGAATAAGATATATGCTAAAATATTAGATAAGATATACTCTAAATTATAGCCTAAATCTTAGCCTAAAAGATAGCATAAAATATACTTTAAAAGAACTCTTTTTTTAATAGAAATCTTCATGATTAATGAGTCTATTTTAAAAGAACTATTCTTTAAATATGAGTATTCTTAATTAGTGAGTATTACTAATCTTATTTGTAATAGAAAGGATATTTACCAATTATATAGGAGTCTTCTTAATTAATAAGTATTACTAATCCTATTTGTAATAGAAAAAATATTTATTAATTACATAAGATTAAGGGTTTTAATTTTTTCTATAAATAAAACTCATTGCTTATTATTTCAATCAATCACACAAGAGCATTATTCTCTTTTTCTTAATTTCTCTATCTTGTTTTGCAAATATAAGATCATAATTCTTTAGGTTTCTTTATTTAGTTAATCTATCAAATATTGGTGGTTATGTTTGATTGATTAATAAGCCTAATTAGTTTATGATGTTTTGATCATATGTTCTTATAGCTCTTTCTTTATTTTTGTTCTTGAATTGTTAGATTAAATAATTGTGTTTATCATATCATAATTATTTGATTTGATTTTAAATAAGCTATTTTTATTGAATTTGTGCTTGATCATTTTTCTCTAGGATTTTCTATTTGATTTTATTTAAGTGACATATGTTTGAATCATCTAATTAGAATTATTCATTATTAAATCCGTTCTAGAACTAATAACTCTGTGTTTTAGAGTTATTTTGTCCAATTTATTAATTATAATTGCTATGTTCTTAAGGGTTTTAGTTAATTTTAAGTTTCTAAATTATTATTTGGTGTTAATTTGGAAACAATTTGAATTGAAAAAGGACTTAAATGCAAATAACAAAAGTTGACAACTTAAACTTTTTTGGTGCAGAATGTAGTTCCACACGCGAATGGGTCATGCATGTATCGAGTCGTTGGATAAAAAAATCAATATGGCAGATCTAGAGAGTGGGCTTCACATGCTACACGGGCCAGAGGACCAATATTTCCAACTGTTCTACACAACCGGCCCGTAGAGTGAGGCCCAACTGTCTGTATAACCTAGTGCATGGAAAAATGAGTCACACTCAGATGGAACAACGCATGCCACCCACCATCAGATCAAACGATGGATGGTCTAGATCACGCATGGTATCCACTCTCCATGTGAGAGAGTCATTAGTGGATTCCAATTGTTCTACACAACACAACACACGATATTCCCTACGATGCGGTCTACCAAATATTTGTACGCCCTCACGTCTCATCCAGCCCACATACGCCACATGTATGATTCTCCTTCCAATGAATAAATGCTCACCATGTGTCATATACAGTGTAAACAAATTCAAAAAATTTCTCCAGTAGCTTCTGTTGTACGATTTTTTAACCCTTTTTTGTACGTCTCTTTTGCTATAAATTTGGGTGTATTTTAAAATCAACTAGAGAGTAAAGAAATTAGAGAGTGTAGAGGCCATAATTTTTTTTGTTGTTCTGTTACTGAAAAATAAAGAGAACAAGGCAGAGAGCAAAGAAGGAGACGAGGGAGGAACTCTATTGTTTTCATTGAGGAATCATCAAAGAGTTTCTTCTGATCCCTTTTTCTTTTGATTTAATTTTTCTTAAATGTCTATATATTCCTCGATTGTGATTTCAATATTTTCTATGAACTAAATTATTTGTTCTAGGGTTGCAATGTAACTTATATTATGAAGCTTGAATTAATTATTTTTGAATGATTTGTGGGATGTTGCTTTTAATTTGTTTGTTCTATTTATGCTTAATGTATTTGATTGTTGGAAGACTAATCAATTGATTTTTGAACCCTAATGAACTTGGAAAAAGAATTTTTGTGTTTTCCTCTTGGATATAATATATATATATATATATATATGGGATAGTAATATAACTTTCTTGTATGTGTAGCTATTCAGAACTTTGAGCTTAATGAATCTTTGGTAAATTTAATTCTCATAATAATATAGTGAATTAATTTAGTGAGATGTGTCTATTTGTTATCGGAAGAGACATTTGGATAAATTATAAGTTCTTGGTTGATAAATTAAATATGAGAACATAAATCAAGGGAAAATAAAACGATTCAAGTGAATTAATTTATTGAAATTGGAATCCTAGAGTTTTCTTCGAGTGTTAATCTTATATGTTGTCATTTAGAATTGGTTTAGTTTAACTCTATCCAAATATTCATTGTTTGGATAAAATTAGGTTGATACAATTTTAGTACTTAACAAAGATTAGTAACAAATCTCTGTGGGAACGATATTGTATTTATCACTTACTACTTGTGACCGTGTATACTTGCACGTTGATGTTCTTTTAAGATACTAACAAGTTTTTAGCGTCGTTGTCGGGGATTTGATTTACTATTTTTGTTGATATTAATACCAATCAATATGCTTTTAGTTAAAACCCTTCATTTATTTGTTTATTTTATTAGATTTATTTTTCTGATTTTCAAGTGAATTGGGACTTTGTATGCGATGCACAAGAAGTCTTGACATTGCTCTGTTTGATCCAGAAATTGAGATAACTCTTTTGAAATTAAAGAAGGACAAGCAAGAATCTTCATAACATCGTATCATGGATGAGGCGATTCCTGAAGTGGAAGAACCAAGATCTTTAAGAGACTATGCAATGCCTCTTGTTGGTGGGATTCATTCGTGTATTAAAAGACCTGCAATTTAAGCCAACAATTTTGAGATTAAGCCTGCGATCATTTAGATGATTCAAACTTTAGTTGAATTTGAAAGCTTACCCAATTATGGCCCAAACTCTCATATAGTTAATCGTTTAGAGATCTATGACACTTTCAAGCATAATGGGTCACCGATGATGTTATCAAGCTGAGACTTTTTCCTTTTTCACTCTCGAATAAGGCAAAGAGTTGATTGAGTTCATTGCCATCTGGTTCTATCACAACTTGGGATGATTTGGCTCAAATATTCTTAGCCAAAAAATTTCCACCAGTAAAGATTGCAAGGATGAGGAATGATATCATTACCTTTGTGCAGTTTGATTCAAAACCGTTATATGAGGTTTGGGAGAGGTATAAGGATCTACTTAGAAGATGACCTCACCATGGTTTACCAAAATGGCTTCAAGTTCAAACATTTTATAATAGTTTGATAGGTCTGACTAGAAACATGATTGACGCTACAACATATGGTGCTCTTATGGGAAAATCTATTGATGAAGCTTATAACTTATTAGAGGAAATGGCTTCCAACAACTTCCAGTGGCCATCAGAGAGGACAGTTCCTAAGAGAGCATCTAGAATTCATGAGATTGATACTATGTCTACTTTAACTACTTAAGTGTCAACTTTGGTGAAGAAGATTGATACTCTAGGTGCCCATTCCTTTCAGAGTCTTTTTGTTGCATGTGAAATTTGCAATGGAAGCCATGTTAGTGAGAGATGTCCTCACAACTCTTAATCTGTCAGTTTTTTGCCAACTACAATAGGCATCAAAACAACCCTTATGCCAACACTTACAATCCAGGTTAGAAGAATCATCCTAATTTTTCTTGGAATTACAATCAAGGCCCGTCATCTTCTATGAAGCCTACATATCCTCTAGGTTTTCACAATTAAGCTCCAACATAAGAGAAGAAGCCACCACTATAAGATATGTTTGCTCAATACATGGCTAAGAATGAGACTATTCTTCAGAATCAAGTGGCATATATCATAAATCTTGAAGTTCAATTGGGTCAACTCGCTACTACTGTCAACAAATGCCTTTAAGGAGCATTGCCTAGTGATACTGAAACCAATCCAAAGAGGGAAGGAAAAGAGCATTGTAAAGCAGTCACACTTAGAAGTGGAAAAGAGTTGAAAGAAATGCAAAAGCCCGTTTTTTGTCCAACTCCTAATGTTGAAGCTATTGGTCAAGAAAAACAAGATCATGGGGAAGAGAAAGCCGAAGAGAATGAAGCAACAAAAAATTTGGTGATAAAGCTTGGTTCAGATGGTCCCAAGTCTTACACCCCACCAATTTCGTTTCCTTAGCTCTTCCATAAGCAAAAGCTTGATAAACAGTGCTCCAAGTATCTTGAGGTATTTAAAAAGCTCCATATTAACATTCCTTTTGCTGATGCTTTGAAGAAAATTCCTAGCTATGTCAAATTTATGAAGGATATCTTGTCTAAGAAGAGGAGGTTAGGTGATTTCAAGATAGTTGCTCTTATAGAGGAGTGTAGCACCATCCTTTAAAAAATATACCTCCTAAGCTTAAAGATCCAGGAAGTTTCACCATTCCTTGTACTATTGGTGAGAAATTATTTGGCATAACTCTGTATGATCTAGGTGCCAGCTTTAATTTGATACCATTTTCCATCTATCAAACTCTTGGATTAGGATAATCACACCCAACCACTATCACTCTTCAACTTAGAGATAGCTCTTTGAAGCACCCAAGAAGCATTATAAAGGATGTGCTTGTGAAGTTATACAAGTTTATCTTTCCTACAAATTTCATAATTCTAGATATGGAGGAAGACAAAGAGATCCCTATTATTCTTGGGAGGCCATTTTTAGCAATAGATAAGACTTTGATTGATATTCAGAAATGGGAGCTCACTATGAGAGTTCAAGACCAAGAGGTAACTTTCAATGTTTTTAAAGCTATGAAATTTCTAGGTGAATCTGGTGATTGTTTTACAGTTGATGTGGTGAGTGAGTTAGTTGAAAGTAGGTTCACACAAAACTTTACTACTGATTCTTTGGAAGTTTCTCTTGTGAAGGCTAATGTTATAGATAACTTAGAATCTCTTGAGTATATTAAGATACTTGAAGCATCTCCATAACAATATAGTTCTCAAACCAAAGTTGATGAATCACAAGTTGTGACACCTTCTAAATCTATGCATTTGAAGCCATCTGTCGAAGAACAATGATCATTAGAGCTTAAGCCATTGCCTAACCATCCATGGTATGCTTATTTGGGTGATATGTACACTCTTCCCGTGATTATTTCATCCTATCTAGATGAAGATCAAGAAAACAAGTTGTTAAGAGTGTTGGGAAATTATAAGATAGCTTTGGGGTGGTCTATAGCTAATATTAAAGGGATCAACCCTTCATTATGCATGCACAAGATCTTGTTTAATGAAGATTGCAAGCCTACTATTGAGCCTCAATGTCATTTGAATCTAATCATGAAGGATGTAATGAAAGACGAGATCCTTAAGTTTTAGATACATGTATTATCTATCCCATTTTAGGTAGCTCTTGGGTTAGCCCAATTCATTATGTGCCGAAGAAAGGAGGAATTATAGTGGAGGCTAATAGCAACAATGAGCTTATTACCACAAGAAAAGTGATAGGTTGGCGAGTCTATATGGATTATCGAAAGCTCAATTGGGCTACTCGCAAGATTCATTTCCCTTTTCCATTCATTAATCAGATGCTTGATAGATTGGCTAAAAATTCATTCTACTATTTCTTGGATGGGTATTCTGGATACAACCAAATTGCTATAGCTCTCAAGGATCAAAAGAATACCACTTTCACTTGTCCATATGGAACTTTTGCTTTTCAAAGAATGCCTTTTGGACTTTGCAATGCCCCAGCTACTTTTCAAAGGTGTATGATGGTTATATTATCAGACATGGTGGAGAATTTCATTGAGGTACTTATGGATGACTTCTCATTTTTTGGTGATTCATTTTATATGTGTTTGCATAAACTTTCTTTGGTCCTACAAAGATGTGAAGAGACAATTTTTTTGTTAAATTGGGAAAAGTAACATTTCATGGTACAAGAAGGTGTTGTTCTCGGCCATCTAATTTCTTTGAAAGGAATTGAAGTGGATAGGGAAAAGATTGAGACCATTGAGAAGCTACTGCTTCCAACATCTATCAAAGGAATTAGAAGTTTTCTTGGTTATGCGGGATTCTACAGGCGGTCATCAAGGCTTTTCCAAGATCTCTAAGCCTCTTTGTAATCTTTTAGAGAAAGATAGGAAATTCAATTTTGATGAAGATTATCTAGAAGTTGATCACTGCTCTGATCATTATTGTACCATATTAGAGTGTACCTTTTGAGCTCATGTGTGATGCTAGTAACTTTATAGTTGGAGCTATTTTGGGTCAACGGAAAGAGAGAGTTTTCCATGCCATCTACTATGCTAGCCAGACTTTGACTGATGCTCAGCTTAATTATACTACCATAGAAAAGGAGTTACTTGATGTTGTATATGTTTTTGAAAAGTTACGTTCCTATCTAACTGGTACTAAGGTGATAGTTTAGATTGATCACTCTGCCATAAAATATCTTATTGATAAGAAGGATGCAAAGCCAAGATTGATTATATGGGTACTCTTATTATAAGAATTCGATTTGGAGATTAAAGATAAGAAGTGAACCGAGAATCAAGTGGCATATCATCTATCTAAACTGGAGAAAAATGATGGTGTCATAGACAAGACCATCATTGGTGAACCTTTTCCAGATGAACAACTATTTTCCTTTGATCATAGAAGTGTGCCATGATATGCAAATTATGTTAATTATATTGTGAGCAATGTGCTTCCCCCTGATTTATCTTTCCAGTAGAAGAATAAATTCTTACATGATGTCAAGTACTATGTATGGGATAAGCCTTTCTTGTTTAAGCAGTGTGCAGATTAAATTATTAGAAGGTGTGTTCCTAAGCAAGAAATTGAAGACATACTTAGGCATTGTCATTCTTCAGCCTATGGGGGTCATTTTGGAGGAGAAAGAACAATGGCTAAGGTTCTTCAATAAGGTTTTTACTGGCCAACTCTATTTAAAGATGCACATTTTTTTGTCTCACGCTATGATAGGTGCCAAAGAGTTGGCAAAATTTCAAAGAGACACGAGATGCGTCTCAACAACATTCTTGAGGTGGAAATATTTGGTGTTTGGGGTATTGATTTCATGGGACCTTTTATATCTTCCTACAACAACCTCTACATTCTTGTTGATGTGGATTATATTTCTAAGTGGGTGGAAGTAGTTGCCTTGCCTACCAATAACTCCAAGGTGGTGTTGAATTTCTTAAAAAAAACATTTTTACTCATTTTGGCACCCCAAAGGCAATCATCAACGATGGGGGAACTCATTTTTGCAAAATATATTTTGAAGCCCTCCTTTCCAAATATGGGGTCACTCATAAGAATGCAACCTCATACAATCCTCAAACAAGTGGGAAAGTTGAGATTTCAAATAGAGAGGTGAAGAAGATCCTTGAGAAGATAGTAAATCCTTCTAGGAAATATTAGTCTAAGAGGTTAGAGGATGCACTGTAGGCATACCGGATAGCATAAAAGACACCCATTGGGATGTCTCCATATTAGTTAGCTTTTGGGAAAGCTTTTCATCTCCTAGTTGAACTAGAGCACAATGCATATTGGGCAATCAAGAATCTGAATTTTGACTTGAGAGCCATAGGCGAAAATCATCTTCTACAACTCAATGAGATGGATGAGTTCCATCTACAAGCATATGAAAATTCTAAGCTTTATAAGGAAAAGATGAAGAGATGGCATGACAACAACATCTTGCATCAGCACTTTGAACCAAGACACAAAGTTTTGCTCTTCAATTTTCATTTGAAGTTTTTCCTAGGAAAACTCAAATCTAGGTGGTCAGGTCCTTTCACTATTACCAATGTGCACCCATATGGAGCTATTGAGATTAAAGGCAAATAATCACAAAGGACTTTCCAAGTGAATAGGAAAAGCCTAAAACATTATTAAGGAGGTGACATTGATCGTCAAAAGTCCACCGTTTTGTTATCTGACCCTACCTAAAGTAGAGAAATAGGAAGTCAAGTCGATGACTCTAAATCAAGCGCTTCTTAGGAGGCAACCTATGTGTTTTATTTTTTTATTTATTTTACTTAGTTTCACATGTATTAGTTTGAATATTTCTTTACTTTTTTATTTTGTTTGGTAGGTGCAAATTGGAGAAAGTGTAGCTATTTTTTTGGATTTCAATCTTACAAGCCAACTGACCAACCAGGGAAGTTTCTTTTAACCCATTGATAATTGTATTTTATATAGTTATTTTCATCTATTTTATTAATTATAATTGCTATGATCTTGACATTTTTAGTTAATTTTAGTGGAATAAATAAATATTTACTATTTATTTGTTAAGGAATATATTTTTAAGAAAATTAAATAATTTGAATCGAAAACGTAATTGCAAATTTATGTTTGAAAATATAATTTAAAATAAAAAAGTATTTAATTGCAAGTAATAAAAGTCAAAAATATAATTTGAATTAAAATCGGGCTTAATTGTAATTAACAAAAGTTTAAAAGTTAATTTAAATTAGAAAATGGCTTAATTGCAATTAAAGAAAGTTTAAAGTTAATGTGAATTAAATTGGAGGGCTAAAATGCAATTAAATAAATTTTATTTTTTCTACGTAGGGGAGAAGTCCACGCGCATCAATTGTGCGCACGCCACGTGAACCATCAGATTAGAAAAGCAACGGTATGGATGAGCGCGTGTCTTTCAAACCTGACCAAAGCAAATGGATGCAGGTTTTTTGGATCCCGCTGCTCGGTGTGCCGTGTGGGGCCCATATGCCGCATAGGCCGACGTAGGGTAGGCCCCACTTGTCTCGCGTTCGTTGATCCCGTGTGGCGGAACCACGTGCAATCGTTCCCTCCAGCCATTTAGAGTATGCCACGTGTCCCACCTTTAGCTTTAGCTAATCATGTGCTGACACGTGGCACATTTCGGTGAAAGCAAAAATGCAGAATCACTCACGCGTTCCCAGCAGCTGTCCCCCACTTTTCCATGCCGTTTATCCCATGCGACAATGTCGCGTGCGCCCGATCTTGTTACCCAATGAGATATATTGAACTTAATTGAAATATTTTCTGGGTGTTCTTGCTTGTGAAATTTTATTTGTTTGGTTGATTGAAGATATTTTGCTATGAATAGTGATTTATTTTTATTTCTTCGTTTTAAATTATGCATATCTCCTTAAAACATTTGAATATTGTCTAAGCTATGAATAATTTTTACGTATGTTTCATTTTTACAAGAATAAATATTCATGAGCATTAGTCTTGATTTTTGAGTTGCTATGATAATTTAGAGAAGGTTTATGTGAGTATAAAATTCGATTGATATTTGTGGTGTCACAGTTCTTAGAATTTGTTTGATTTTCTCTCGAGATGAAATTATAGATAACATTTAACTAAGAAAATGATTTAGGTCATCTTTGGATCGTTTGAGCCTTTCTATCTACCTTCCCATGCTTTATCCGTAGTATACCCCTTTTGAGCTTCAAAGTTTATATATATATATATATCTCTCATTTCAAAAGCCTACCAAAAAATATATATATGTACAGATATATCTATTTTTCTTATCTCACTAACATGTGATAATTGTTAATAAATATTTAAAGATATATCAGAAAGAAAAAGAAGATACTGAAAAAAATAGGTTGAAAAAAAAAGAAAAAAAAGGAAAAGAAAAAAAAAGAAATAGAAAAAAAAGAAAAGAAAAAGATTGTATGTGATGATAAACCCAAAATTGGGAAGTATTTATTATGATGATAAAAAGGTATCTTTTTCAATCCTAAAATGTTATGTTTGGGAAAGGTTTTGAGCTAAATATTATCCTTTATCCTACCTTTACCTAAGCCATACATTACAAGCTTAACAAAGTCCTATTGATTTTGTGTTTTGTGTTTGTGTACATTAGTGGAGAGGGAAATGAAAAATAAACTTATGAGATTTGTGATTTGTGATTTGTGATTTCATTAAAAATTAATTGCGTTTTTATTTGTATAAACTGATCCGGATTAAATGTGACGAAATATGAAAAGACTTCACACACTAAAATTCATTGTGAAAATGTAATATATTTTTAAATTGATTTTGATACTTAGATAAAATTCTTTTATTTCTTTGAGTTATGTTATTTGAAATGACTAAAAGAAATATTTTGAAAATCACTATTTTAAATGCAGTTATCTTTGTTTTATTTCTTTCCTTTTGCTCAAGAACTAGCAAAAACTTAAGTTTGGGGGTGTGATAACTGTATTTTATATAGTTATTTTCATCTATTTTATTAATGATAATTGCTATGTTCTTGACATTTTTAGTTAATTTTAGTGAAATAAATTAATATTTACTGTTTATTTGTTAAGGAATATATTTTTAAGAAAATTATATAATTTGAATCGAAAACATACTTAATTGCAAATTTATGTTTGAAAATATAATTTAAAATAAAAGAGTGTTTAATTGTAAGTAATAAAAGTCGAAAATATAATTTGAATTAAAATCGAGCTTAATGTAATTAACAATAGTTTAAAAGTTAATTTAAATTAGAAAAGGGCTTAATTGCAATTAAAGAAAATTTGAAAGTTAATTTGAATTAAATTGGAAGGCTAAAATACAATTAAGGAAATTTATTTTCTGTGTAGGAAAAGGAGGCCACGCGTACCATCACTTACGCACGACACCAACCGTTCGATAAGAAAATCAACGGATAGGATGAGGCGCATGGAATGCAAACGTGACAAAAGAGAGTGTACGCGGGTATTCAGGATTCACGTGGCTCGGCGCGCTCAATGGAGCCCACCTGCTGCGTAGGCCGGCGTGCAGGGTGGGACCCACGTGTGTTTACGCGTATGCCAAAGCCACGATTTCTTGCCATGCAATCACATGCGCTCGTTTATGAAACCAATTGAAAGCTACCACGTGTCCCACCATTCCTTGTAGCCATTCATGTGCTGACACGTGGCAAGTTTCGGTTAATGCAAAAACGTAGAATTTCACGCCCGCGTTTCCAACTATCCCCCACGTTTCATGCCCCTTATCCCGTGCGACAATTCTACGTGCAACTGTTTCCCTCCCCCAATGAAATTTTGCCACGTGTCTGTAGTAATTCTTCATCCAATCAGAGCCCGACACGTGGCACCCATATTGAATAAAAAAAATAGCAATGGCGCCTCTGTTTCATGTCATCCACGCGTACATTAAAATAACAAATTCGATATTCTTTTTCGTGCGCGTGGCTGCGGACTTTAATAAAAATGTATGACACACGTGTGTTTTTATTTTTGACGTAAATGTTTCATGCACGTCTAAAAAACGTATTATTTTAGATGTATTTTTTTAGCTATAAATAGGGGATTTATTGCTGAAAAAAGGGGAGTTTTGAGTTTTGAGTTTTGAAATTTTTGAAGAGTTAGGGGTTGGACTGTGGAACACGCAGAAGCCATTTTTGGCTTCTTTTGTGTTCTGCGTGTGCCAAATATTTTAGTAGCAAATGAAGTTTTAATTTTCTTAGTGTTCTGTAACTGATGTTCCTTAACTGTTGTAATTTTAATTTTAATTTTAATTTATGAAGTAATTTAATTTTTCTAAGGTTGTATTTTATCTAAATTTATGAAGCTTGAATTTAATTATTTTTGAAAGATTTATAAGACGTTCAATTTTTTTATTCTATTTGTGCTTAATGCTTTTGATTATTTACAAATTTTATCAAATGATCCATGGCACTTAAATAAACTTGGAAGAGGCATTTTTGTGTATATTGCTCATGGATAGAATGACATGTATGATGAAGGATAGGAATATACCCTAATTATATGTGTGGCCATTTGAGAACTTAGAACGTAATGAATCTTGGTGAATTTAATTCTCATAGGAATATAGTGAATTAATTTAATGAGGTGTGTCTATACGGAGCTCGGAAGAGATGTATGGATAAAATTAGAAGTTTTTGGTTGATAAATTAAATGTACTAAAAAAATATAAATCAAGAGAAAATAACATGATTCGAGTGGATTAATTTGGTGAAAAACTACAATCCTAGATTTCTTTTATTTTGTTATACAAGTCTTTTCTTAAACTTTTTCTAAATCAATGATTGCTTTGGATAAAATCAGAGGGAAACAATTTTAGTACTCAACAAATTATAGTAACAAATCTCTATGGGAACGATAACTCACTTATCAAATATTA
The DNA here is from genome assembly GCA_030763125.1 of Hippophae gyantsensis. Taxonomy (NCBI): domain Eukaryota; kingdom Viridiplantae; phylum Streptophyta; class Magnoliopsida; order Rosales; family Elaeagnaceae; genus Hippophae; species Hippophae gyantsensis. Next base: position 45,370,398 of record CM061032.1, on the reverse strand, counting down.
TTACTTGTGACCGTGTATACTTGCACGTTTTGTGTTCTCTAAAAGAGACAACAAGTTATATCTATTGTTCTTTAATTTTCACACATTGTGGAAATTGTGCATATTAAGCTTGGGGTGGAGAGATTGAACTTATTTGAATTATTTGCTTGGTATTGTTGCATGTGTGGCTTTGTTTGTGTGGTTGATTGAAACTTGAGGATATATTGTGCTTTTCGTGGTGATTTATTTTTATTTCTTTGGTTGGATTGATGTATAGCTCTTTGAAAATTGTGAATATTGTCTAAGTTTGTTTGTAATTTTTGAGTAAGTTTCATTTTGACAAGAATATGTCTATTTATGAGCACTAGTCTTGATCTTTGAGTTGTTATGCTAATTTAGAGAAGGTTTATGTAAATATGAAATTCTATTGATCTCCTTTCGTTTCACATGTCTTAGATTTTTTTTTATTTTCTTTCAAGGCGAAATCCTAGACAACACTTAGCTAAGAAAATGATTTAGGCCATCTTTGGATTGTTTAAGCCTTTCTATCCAACCTTGCATGTTTTATCCATAGTATACCCAGTTTGAGCCTTTATGTTGACTTTTATTTGTCACCCACATATTAGCTTAAAAAAAAGAAGATTGTGGCATGAGAAGTTAAATATCAACTTTAGAAGTGTTCATTGAGATGTTAGAAGGTGCCTTGTTATGATCCTACAATGATATATATGTGTTTAGGGAAAATTTGAGCCAAATATTGTCATTTATCCTACCTTTACCTAAGCCATACATTACAAGCTAAATAAAGTCCTATTGATCTTTGGTTATGTGTTTGTCTACATTAGTGGAGAGAGAATTGAAAAACAAACTTATGAGATTTGTGATTTCAGTAAGATTAATTGCTTCCATATTTGCATAAACTCATCCGGATTGCATGTGATAAATTATGAAAAGACTTCACACACATGTAAGAAAATTCAATGTGAAAATGTGACATACTCTTGAATTGCTTTCAATGATTAGATAAAATTCTTGTATTTCTTTGAGTTATGTTATTGATACGACCAATGAGAAATGTTTTGAAAATCACTATTTTATGTGCATATATCCTTATTTTATTTCTTCTCTTTTGCTCGACGACTAGCAAAATCTTAAGTTTGGGGGTGTGATAACTCTATGTTTTAGAGTTATTTTGTCCAATTTATTAATTATAATTTCTATGTTCTTAAGGTTTTTAGTTAATTTTAAGTTTCTAAATTATTATTTGGTGTTAGTTTTGTAAGAAATTATATTTTTAGAGAAAAAGAAACATTTTGAATTAAAAAAAGGACTTAAATGAAATAACAAAAGTTAAAAATTTAATTTGAATTAAAAAGAGGACTTAAATGCAAATAACAAAAGTTGACAATTTAAACTTTTTGGCATAGAATGCAATTCCACACACGGAATGAGTCACGCATGTCTCGAGACGTTGGATCAAAAAATCAATGGTATAGATCTAGAGAGTGGGATTCACACGCTATGTGGGCAAGTGGATGAAGATTTCCAGTTGTTCTGCACAACTGGCTCATAGAATAGGGCCCAACTCTCAGCACAGCCAGAGCAAAGTTGAGCCCCGCTGTCTGCACAACCCAGTATATGAAAAAATGAGTCACATTCGGATGGAACAATGCACGTCACCCACTGTCAAATCAAACGATTAATGGTCCATATCGTACGTGTTATCCACTCTCTACGTGAGAGAGTCACTAGTGGAGTCCAGTTGTTCTGCACAGCCCAATGGGCAATTTTCCTACGACGGGGTCTACCGAAGCTCTGTGTGCCCTCGTATCTCTCCTAGCCTGCATATGCGATGTGTCTAATTCTCTTGCAAGAGAATCAAAGCTCGCCATATGTCATGCACAGTGTAAAAAGAATTCAAAAAATTGCTCCAGTAGCTTTTTTTGCACGTTCTTTTAACCCCTTTTTGCATGCCTCTTTTGCTGGGAATTTTGGTGTATTTTAAAAACAACTAGAGAGCAAATAAATTGTAGAGAGGAAAGGCCATAATTTTTTGTTGCTCTATTACTAAAAAATACAAAGAACAAGGCAGAGAGCAAAGAAGGAGGCAAGGGAGGGACTATATTTTTTTCATTGAGGAATCATCAAAGAGTTTCTTCTGATCCCTTTTTCTTTTAATTTAATTTTTCTTAAATTTCTAAATATTCTTCGATTGTGATTTCAATATTTGCTATGAATTAAATTATTTTTTCTAGGGTTGCAATGTAACTTACATTATGAAAGCTTGAATTAATTATTTTTGAATGATTTGTGGGATGTTGCTTTTAATTTGCTTGTTCTATTTATGCTTAATGCCTTTGATTTTTGGAACATTAATCAATTGATTTGTGAACCCTAATGAACTTAAAAAAGAATTTTTGTGTTTTGCTCTCGAATAGATTAACATAAATCAAGAGAAAATAAAATGATTCAAGTGAATTAATTTGGTGAAATTGCAATCCTAGATTTTTCTTTGAGTGTTAATCTTATATGTTGTTATTTAGAATTGGTTTAGTTTAACTCTATCCAAATATCGATTGTTTGGATAAAATTAGATTGAGACAATTTTAGTACTTAACAAAGATTAGTAACAAATCTCCGTGGGAACGATATCATATTTATCACTTACTACTTGTGGTCGTGTATACTTGCACGTTGATGTTCTTTTAGGATACCAACAAGAACACACACAGGCGCTTGTGTTTTTGTGCTAACCATTTTACAATTAATTTAGGAACGTATCTGATTGGCAAGAACATTATTGGAACATTGGTCTGAAAATCATTCACGCTAATATTGAAACTATGAAAACAGAGCAGGGGCTCATAAGTAAGGTACATTGGGTAGTATCCTAAGAGGGTAGCATAAGACTGAGTTTGTACTTAAAAATTTGTTTTTCATAGTGGAAAGTTAGGTGGTTCGGTGGAGTGATAGTTTTCTCTTACGTTATGGTTGTGTCCTAGTTTGTTTCCACCTAAAAATATTGTGTGTTATTCTTTTATTTCCTCACTTTATTCTTACATTCGATTGCCTGCCTGACCGCTCTATTTAGATTATTAAATTATAAATTGATAAAAATTAAAAATAACCTATTCATCCCTTCTAGGTTAATTAGATCTATAATTTATAAACTTTCACAGTTGTTCTTTCTTTGCTTTTTTACATCTTTAATATACTTGTTATTTTCTTCTTATTTACTTGCCTATTTATTACTATACTATTTGTTTTTGTTCCATACAAGTGTTGTTGAGTCCTTGAAGTTTTTGTATCACCCCTCTCTTTGTTGTATATTGAGTGTTAGACTTTCAGTTAGTATTAGAATGGGTACGCCCCTTTTGTACTAAACCACTTCGTTATTGGTTCTTCTTTTCCTCTCAATTTATTTTCATCTAGTTAAGTTAGAATAACGTTTTGTGGAAAAGGAGTTGTCTATAGACCTTGTTAGTTCAATGTCATATGTACTACTTATTAGAGATCTCAAGTATGTTCTTATCTAAGATCATATGACTATGATGTTCGGTCCTTGATTGAGACTGGAGAGAAGTTTCCTCCTCAAACTTTTCGAGATGGCACAGTGGAGCCAAAGCCATGTGATGCTTGGAATGAAAAAGGGGCTTCTTATAAGTGAACAAAGTTACAATGACTCTTATGTTATTCTAGGAGTAGTTTCTTCTACTTAAGTCTATTGTTAACTTTATTCAAAAGTTTAAAGGATGCGTGGGATTATCTGAAAAGAAAGTATGATGATGATTTCTATAGTGGGGTTGAGGAAATGCCTACAAGATTAAAAGTTTTTACTTTTGAGTGTTCAGTGTTAATGTCTTCTCACACAAGTGAAGTTTCTACTAATCCTTCTCATTGAATTGATTCCAAAAATGATGAGGAAATCAACCATTGACATGAGTCATTAGCTTACTCTTCTTCTTATTTTTCTTCTTAGATTTTGATTATTTTAATTATGATTCTTTCAAAATCCATGTCTGGTTAATTTATTTATGTGATTTTGGGTAAGTTCAATGCCCTAGACTATGATTTTAATTAATAAAACGTGAGGATGAATTTTTAGATTCAAACTTTGATTTTTGACGTGTTTAGTTCTATGTTTAAATGTCATGACTATGCATGTATGGATTAGATTGATTAACTAGTTTATTGCAAAAATATGTTTAAAGGAAGTTTAAGATGTTAGTATGTAATTGCTAATATTTTTATTCAAAGTGGCATCTTGTTGCTTTGTGATGGTTTGATAAATAGGGTTGATACCTATGTTAAAGGTTACTAAGAGTTGTAATCTTACCTAATTTAGTTATCTTCTTTTTAGAACTTATTGCAATGAATAAATTAAATCTAACAAGCGTTTAGGTTGTTCATGATTTAAGTTGGCTAATAAGTAGATATTTAATCAATTATATAGTAAGAAAAGTTGCATTATGAAGTCTTGTGTTAGGTGCCAAGATTTTCCAAGTTAAAGTTAAGAACTCTAGGATAGTTTTAATATTGATTCATGACATAATTGGTTAGGTTATTGGCTAGTAGTGAGGATAGTCCCATAGTTACATATTTCTCTTATCTATGTATTCATGTATTTTATTTAAAAATAATTTTTAAAACCCTTTTTACTAGTTTACTAACAAGCTAATAAATAGTGGTAGTTATTATAGAAATTATCTTGAGTTTGACAACCTTTGTTCTGAATTTACTTATCGCTTCTACAATTTAATCACATACGTTTGCGTATTTTCAAGCATGTTACTTATCATCCCATTCCTTTGACTTCAGCTCTTATGAATTTCAATCTCTTCCTCACTCTCCTTCTAAGAGTTGTAATTCTCAAGCTGATAAAGACTTATCGATATGTGTTCAAGAGTTATTGAATTGGTTAATTTGTCTCACGCATGAAGCCTTAGTATTACAAGTTCAAGTTGTTCTGTGTTTAGAGGAGGTCAAGTCTTCTAAGACTAGCTATAATAGTATGATGGATTACAATTGTAATGTTGTTCATACATCTTTGAAAGCTCAAGCTTCTAGATGTTATTACTTTGACAATGCTTATTCCAGACACATGACATAAGATAAGATAGCAAGGGAAAGATTTGTGGCAAAGGCACTATATTTCTTGATGGACTTAAAGCCAATCTTAGCAACGTGGTCAAATATGATTTGGTGAGTGTCTTGTATTGTTTACTTATGAAGAGTGTAATATGCTTGACAATTTTGGAAATGTTGCTGTGAAGGGCCCCAAGTTAGGTGATAATTGCTAATGTGTTGATAAGTGCTTAAAAGCACTAAATATTATGTGATTTATTTGAATTTTAATGTCAAAAATATATTTGTATTTGCATATTTTTATCATTATTTTAGAAAATTTATGTTTTTGAAATCATAGAAATGTTTTACTATTTTTCAAGTATTTATAGCTTAAATTGATTAAAAAGATCAACATATGAAAAATCATACTTAAAAGCACTCAATTGGAACTTAGGATAATTAAAGAACAAACATATGTAAGCCTTACATATGTACCAATCAAGATGTAACTAGATTAACACAGTCAGTAGTGGTAGAAAATGTGTGCCATGGCTCATGACCTCACGACCTATTTTTCTCTCATTTTTGCAGCATTTTTCTACCTCTATAAACCTCCTCCTATACTAATATGTACACCATCTTCAGAAACAGTTACGAAGTTTGTTACAATTCCCTCTGAATTGTTATAGTTTTTAGGTTTATAGTTTTCTTAGTTTAATGTAGTAGTTTTTCGATTCAATAAGCAGTATAAATAACTTTGTTTGAAGGTCTTCTAGATAGAAATAAGTATTAAAATTTTGTACATTGGAAGATACGCTTGAGATATAAATGTTAAATGTATTCTTTTATTTTCAAAATTAATTTTATGCACTATTTTGAATGTTATTTTTAATATACTAATCATTTATTACATCTAAGCATGTCTGACCGAATATTATTATGAGATATTAGTTATGTTGTTATGCTTATGAAATATTAACTTAAGTAAACATTTTTATAAAATAAATTGAGCTTATTTATTTATTCAAGATTTTTACCAAATGTGTTATAAACAATATATCATGACATATTTTTTGAAATAAATTTAAAATATGAAAGTTAGATTTATAATCTGATTATCTAGACCAAATTTAGAATAATATTTTATTTCAAAGATTTTCACAAAGATTTATTATTAAAAAATGAGTGAATGTAGCACAGGTTGACAAAAAGGGTGAGTGTAACACAGGTTATGGGTGACAATTTGTATCATAGCTTGATTGGTTGAATTGAGCTCCAATGAAACACAATCAAATTAAATTTGAGTTAGCTTAAATTGCTCAAAAAATCAAGATGGGTTCGAGCTATCTCGTAAGCTTGAAATTAAATTAAAAATATTATAATTTTGTAATACATATCTAAATTTTTGTGGTTGATATTATGACTTGAAATTGTTCAAGTTTAAAATGTGATATAGATTGTTTTGAATCTTAAAGCTTGAATGATAATATAATAAGATATTAATATATGTTTTTTTGTGATTGACTAGTTATTGTAACATTATTTTCCCTATTTAGTTGTTTCATATAATGATGTTTGTATTAATGAATTTTAATATCATTAAAAATATTTTTTGATTTATAAAAAAATCCAATTAACTAAAAATAAACATGCAACTAACTATTCAAAATAATTTAAATCAATTTGAGCTAACCTGTTTTTATTTGATTTGGATTAGAGTTCATCTTTTATAACTCAAATTAAATTCAATTTGAGTTAAAACTTAACCGATTTGAATTAGATTAATTTAAGCCATTGCTTAACCCACCCAAATTGACAACCCTGCACAACTCAATTAGATATCACAAAATGATGTTACTACATTAGAAGCCAAGTACATTATAGTTCTAGTCCTTGCGCTCCATCAATATCATGACTTGGTAAAACACAAGACTCTGCTTCACAATGATGGGTCAAATAGTTTGAGAAGCGCCATAATGCAGGGGCTTAAGAGTCTGTTACCCTTTTATTACTTAATTCATTTTTTCTCTTTTATTCGCTATTTGCTTTATATGCTTTTGACTCCTTTTTAGTCTTTTGGCTATTGTGTGAGCCGTACACTTTCTGTTATAACGTAGTGAGTGTGTAGTACTGAAGCAGCTTTTTGGGATCGTATGAATTTACACTTTTCTTGATTTCCAAGTTTATGAAAGTTTTCTCCAGGTTTGAATCGAAGTGCTCATTCCTTGAGGATTTTAATTCCTTTATATTAAATCGATACGTTTACGTCACACCACTTCATAATTTATGATCCAAATCCAAGAAACAGCTGTCTCAAAATATAAGTAAAATATTTCATTGAAATATATCAATCCCAGTTATAAAATGTAAATATTTTTTTTTATATTATAGGAATGAAGAGAACAAATTCCACTCGAACATTCCACTCGAACTATGCATTGCTATTTACAAAGAAAATGAGCTATTTCACCCGTAAACGTTACCACTTCTGTGTGCACTGTGCATATTACAATGGTTTACCTGAGGAACAAGTCAAAATTCTGATTGGCAAGTGTCAAAACTCATCATACGTACCATGTATTGGTTCATGTTCTATAAGCCACAGAAGACCTCTAAGCCCACGAGTATTGCCCTATCCATAAGCAACGATAAGAGCCGAAGATCGCATCAGGTTCATACTTTATGGAAGTCTTTTATTCATTGCCAACATTCATGTCCCAACTATGACCAATGCATATAAAAAAGCCCTTCTTCTGATCCAAGCCATGCCCCCACGTTATTTCTCTCTCCATGTAAATACTTTTCGACAGCAGGGGCTCCAATACATCCTATGAAAGAATTAAAATCAATTTTCAAAAATTTATAAAAAAAGAAAAAAAGAAAAAAAGGGTAATCATCTAATATAATATTGAATTTTGAAAAAATTTAGTGTCAAAAAAGAAAAATTACACAACCTATGAATCACATTACATGATTACACGGGTATAAATGATTTAAGAAATCTTAGTTATAAAATAGGCCAACTAAAACTACATTGTGAGATTTCGCAAAACTCGTTCCAATACTATGAGCTTCCCCAAAAAATAAAAAATAAAAAAAGGAATCTTCTCAACATAACCCTACAAAGATATAAAGAGAATAATATATAGTAAATGAAATGAGAGAGAGAGAGCCCAAAAGAGTCCATACTTCCTGCTTCGCGCCAGCAAACAGTTGAGGGAATTGTATTAGAGAATTTGTTTTCATACAGCAATTCACCGGATTTGATACTCCAAAGCCGTAACTTGCAGTCCTCTCCACCTGAAACAAACAATATTCATTTACAGCATAAATCCTGCAAGATGATAGAATAAAATGAAAGCACAGATACAACACCTGATGCAAAAAATTTCTCGTGTGGGTCCACACCAAGCTGTATTTGGGTATGGGAATTCACATGTCCCTCATAAGATTGTACAGCCCCCCTCTGAATCAGACGATGATCATATAGCTTTATCTATAACACATGAATGTCGAAGGAACTTAAATGAAAATGCCACGCCCTCTCCAGAAGCTAAAGCAATTAAATGAAAAAAGGAAAAGAGTATTTTCAGGCAACTAACCGTTCCATCCATTGAACTTGCCAAGAAGTACTGGTCATCATATAGAAGTGATACCAAACTATATTTTTGAAAACAGTAACAGAGAACAAGTTATGGAAGTTGACCATGCAGAACCATACACGAATCAAATCAAGTCTATTAGAAACTTGAAGCCTACTAACCAGGAGATAGATGAAGTCAAACTGACGGTATGAAAAGGGTATATATCTCCAGAGAGCTGCATAAAAAAGAAATTTTTGTTATCTATAGTCCGTGAACAATATCTAAAAAATAAAATAAAAAAATACACTATTATTCCTAACCAAATCATGATAAATTTATATGTCAAAACCAGCTTTGTTTAATGTTACACTAAATTACCTTTAATTATTACACATGTTAGATGTTCTTCAAAAAACTAAATTTGCATATTTATAGAGAGCAGCAAGGTAATAATGTAATCTATCCAAATATCATAGACGAAGGAAAGCTGGTCCTACATCAATTTTAAGCTTTAAGGAGAAATGGTAAACTAACAGAATTTAATAGACTATTAGAGCAGGAGATCCTGAGTTTGAATCCATGTAATTCTGCTTTTTCCCATGTTAAATATCCATGCAATGGAGATTAAATCCGGCCCACAACCATAAGCTTTCAACTCTTCTTAAGCAACAATTCTACCCCAAGTGGCTCGCTTTACACTAAATTTATGATATCATCTTTTTCTAAGGCAACACAATTATTTTTGCGATAGAAATTTTTAATACCTTAAACCATTCATTATTCGCCTTCCCAATGGTTTTCCCTGAAGGGTTAGGTATTTTGTGTCTAACAAGTCTTGTGGAAAACCCATCCGGTTTCTCACGAACGTCAACTGTTACAATTGCTCCATTTCTTAGTCCACATAAAACAACATTTCCCTACAAATTAAAAAAACATGTCAGTTCCAAAAGCTTCAGCACATACAGGTTTTCACATGCTAACATGAATACTGAGAGGAAATGTTGTGGAACGAGAAGATAATAATAAAGAGAAGTAGAAAAGGGGAAGAACAAACTAGAAATAGGGTTAGAGATTTTAGATGAAACTAATTGTGGAATAAAGTGACAGATAATAAGGGCAGAATTAGATAACAATGTCATTATTCGATGTCTAAAGAATACAACTATAACGAAGCCTATTTATATGGTCTAAATGCTTGGCTCCAAAGCAAATAACTTAATTACTAATATTAAATCCTAATCAAAATAGACAAACTAATACTTGAGGCAAAGCAGGGAAGGACAGTCGCAGAAGGGTAGGAGAGGCTGTAGCCTTGGTACAAATTTGACAAAAAAAATTAATCAGTATTAATCTCAACTTAGATATTTATGAAATAATACTTATTATTTAGATAGAGTGATCAATCTAGAACTCCAATTTGATCAATTTTGTACTAAATTTCTCCAATTTGACATCCTAAAAATATCTAAATTAGTCAAATTGGATTTGCACTATTCTTTAAATCAGTAAAAGATTCATAAAATATATATTCTTAGGCTTATGCGAGAATAATGACGCATATAACCATAGATATGATAACTATGAACAAGTTTTAAATAGTATAACTATACTAGTATATGGTCATTTTAGTTTCTTGTTCTCGCAAGGCGACTAATTATGATGGTAAAAAAAAGTGGTTTCATTTGCAAAATTTAATGTCAATTATTCAATTACATAAAATTGATTAAGATACCTGTAAATTATATTATGAATATGACGAGCAATTTAGCATTAACTTATGTGATTAATATTATAAACTTGGTGACTTGGAACAAATTTACTAATAATTTTAAAATTTTGAATCAAATTGACTAAACTGAAATATTAGGGAATAAAATGATTAATGTTCCTAAAACAATGTGCCAAATGTATTATTTACTCTAAGTAGATTACAATAACTATGAAGTAGCTCAACCTATAGAAAAAATTCTTGAATCAGCCCCTATGGAAAAGTAAAATAAAATGTAAAACATAAAACATAAATAATTATAAATCCTATGCTTACTACGTTTAGGTTTCTCATCAAAATGTTTATTCAAAAAAGCCAAAAATTTGAATCATACAAAACATTGCTGAAAGCCTGGGCTAGAGTACCAAATACATGCCATATCACATCTCTACTGTAAATTTATGATGCACAGATTCGACTGTCGGGTGTCGAGTGTCAAGTGACGTATAGGGGTATTATATTTGGAGGCTAGATTCATAAGTTACAAAATTTTAGGACCCAAGGACACAGATAATAAGTTTCTAATTTTCGTACATGGCTTAATATAGGATAAAATTGTATAAACATTTATGTTTGTTAGTGTCAATTAAATTTTTTAGATTATTAGTAAATATAATTGTAAGATTTTTTTTCCGATGATATTTTTGTTTAAGTAAATTCTCCTTCATAATATAAGGTACAAAAATGCCCATATTTAGAGTAATTGAAGGTTAAAAGAGTGCTCTCAACTTTCAAGTCCAAATTAGCATATTATGTTGAGCCAACATGCAGTGCAGGTTAGTATTTATAAGGCATGTAATATACCACACCCCAAATAGCATATTAAAGAGCACGTGATATTATGTGATTCTTAAATTTAGTGATGCACTGATTTTTAGGGTTCTTCGTACTCACTTATAAAAGTATATTTTACTAAACATCTACACACAACATCTGATTTTTACTACACATAGCTGCAACTAATTTTTTGTAAGGTACGACAATGTCAAACTAGCCCTATATCTCAATCTTGAATAAACGTTATTAACCCAAATGTTAAATTCAAGGAATTGTGACTTGTATGTCATTTCTGCATCCAACACTATTATGCAAAGCCAGAGGCAAACATGATACCAAGATCATATACCATAACTCCAGTAATCAAAATTGAAAACAGGCAAAATTACAATGTGAGTTACCGAATGAATAAATTGTTGTGCAAAGACATCACTTTTACTCCGCAAAACCCATGACGTCATTCCAGTTCCCAAATCCACTAAAGCAGATCCAAGATTAGTACCTTCAATAATGAAAGGGATGGTAAACAAACCACAGTATCTTAGCAAAACAAAAGATACAAACCACAATAGAAAAGAACAATACACTTGCAATTTTCACATGACCCAAAAAACTGAACTTAAGTCACCTTTGATAACACATACAATCCTTCAAACTATTATCCACTAGAAGAGTTGCTAACTAGGGCCTACTAAGCAAAACTTTTCAGTTTAAGATATCAAAGCACATAATGAAGAAAACTATCCAATGTCCGGCTAAGTTACAACGAAAAGGCATAGAGTATGCAACAGGATCCCATTATAATTTGTTCCCTTAACTAAGTCCATACCAACAAGTATAGTCTAAACACCCATATAGCTTCGATAAATCAAACCAAGAAACTGATACTGCACGTAACTGTGTATTAGAACATTAAATTCATCAGTGTAGCCTATGGTATATTGACTCTAAATCAAAGTAAATACAAACTATATAAATTGTCTTCTAAAAAGAGTCAGAAATAAGTACTTGCCAATCACAACTCGATGCTCATTAGAGCCACAATCTGTGGTCCAAATCGTACAGCTAAAAGTTGCGACTTCTTGTATCCTCCTCCTTATCAGAACAGAATTGAAGTCTAAGGGTTCAATAAGATTAAGAAGACATAGAGAGCCACCATATGTCTCTGATCCCAAAGTGGATATCCTGTTTAAGCATGTCAAGGCTTTAAAATTGCAATTATTTTACAAGGTCTGCTTTTCTAGCATATATAAATTAACAAGGAAACAAGATACTCTAAAAACTGTCATAAACGCACATCCAAAAAGGAAAAAGTACTAGCAGTGGATTTGACAACAGCAAAAATAATCCTGTTTTACAAATTATGCACTATAAGCTTCCCGTTGCACCAAATCTAAAACTAAAATGATTTTAAAAATTCTTCATTTCCAATGACCAGTATGAAGCAATTAGTGCCCTCTCGCATATTAAACTGCATGCCTGCTTCGACTCATAAAAAATACCTTATTCTTTTAAATACAATCATATGGTCCATACCCAAAAACAGCTCTAGCCCCAAACATCCAAGAATCCCCACCTTTTTTTTCATTCCCACCCACCCTGAACCATCTCAAGGGATTTAACACAGATTGGAACTTGAAACAGACCATTTTATTCGCATCATATTCACAGCTTAGACCACAAAGTAAGCAAGACAAAGTGAGAAACACAGCCAATGGCTTTCACATTGCTTGTTGTAAATCACAACAGAGGAAGAAGTCTATATTTTGATCAAAATCCTATCAAATATTTTAAGCACACAGGCTACTTAAAAAAAAATTAGTCATATTAGGCATGAGAGAAAAGACTGGCCACTTTTATCAATTAATTTTTCATCTGTAACAGTGGTCACATCTTTATTACCAGCTTGCTAATAAATTTCTTGCTTCCTTCCATTATTCATGCTATGTGAAAACTTTGACCTGGCATCCCATCATTTACCAATATAACTCTATGCTTTTATCACCGCAACTTTTAACCATAGTTCCAAAAAAAGCACTGAGGCAAGACCTTGAGATGAGGCAGCTAATGGGAGCCTTGAGGCTAGTGCCTCATCCACATAATTTGAGGCTTACACCTTCCACAGTGAAGCCTACGCCTTGAGGCACCATGAGGCTTAAGCCTCTTTCCTAAAACAATAAAGGGCCAAATTCTATTGTTTTTACATTAGGCCCAATTTTTTTTTTATAAAAGCTCAATAGCCATTAAATGAAAAAATTAAATAAAAAGAAAAAAGAGGGGAAAAAAACCTAAACATAAGCACATGAAACTTAAGACACTCAAAAAAAATTGAAATCTTTTGATACTTGATGATGTGCCATCTGATGATGAATGGTTTGCTGGTAATGGAGACCTAAAAAACTTTCAATTAAGGGATACAAATGAACTTGATAATGAACATTTGGTTGGAGAAAAAGAAGAAACATCACATCAAAAAAATGAAGGATCATCTAGAATTAAAAGAAAAGTTTCCACCAACAAATATTAAGAGTAAAGATAGGTAAAGATGCTGATGAAGATAAACAAGACATTAAAATTAGATATGATAATAATTCAATGAATGATAAAACCAGTAGTGATGAGGACGCTAATGATTAATAGGTGAGAGTTTGAATTAGTAGACTCAAGAGACGAAGAAGAAGAAGAAACTAACAATGACCATCATATTAAAATATGTTTTGAGTGTTATTTGTGGTTCATTTTGAAAGTTATTTTGTGTTTTTATTTGAATCTAAACTTATATTTTAGATGTTTATTTATATGTTGTGTATTTATATCTAAACTACTTATATTATTCTTATTTTTCGTGAATTATGTCTTAATTTTTAGTGTATTTTTATTCTATATAATAGGTTATTAATAATTTTTTGTGTTTTTTTCAATTTTAATTGAGGCTTACACCTCACACCTCCTTGAAGCTTATGCCTTGCCTCATTTGGGACTATCACCTCCATACCCGTTTTTCCCTTTTAAAACCTTGCTTTTAACCAATACAACACATTCTTCAAGGTAATTTTCAACTAGTTATGTTGTTACTAATGTTATTGTTACAAGAATCCTCCTCTTCACTACAATCCAGCATATAAATCATTGCTTTCAAACATTTCTCCCATTTATTTACATAGCCAAAAAAATTCTCCACTATTTCAAAGTGTCTTCTAGAAACTCTATATTTTTCTTTCAAAATCAAAAGGAATCCACCTCATTGTATAAAACTTCATACTACAAAAAAACTGGACATTCATTGAAAATAATCCAATCATTGCCAACCATACTTTCTTTCTCATGGTTTGCAACTTGATTAGGCATACTTTCAGGCATGTAATGTAGGCCCCATGAAATCTATATCTTATTAGTGTTTGTTCCCTAATAAAAGAATTAAACCCATACTCATTGGTTCTAAATCCGTCAATTTTCTTCAACAAAGTTCGCTATATTAAAAGAATATTCCAAATAGGCAAACTCTATTCTTCCTTAACCTCCATTTATATGGACCACACACCTTGTTTAGCCACCATTCCCTCCCATCCCTTTAAAATTTCAATAGAAACTGAAAATTCTCACTTATCAGATTCAGCAATGTATGAAAATGATGCCCAAACAAACTCCACAGTTGTTCATGGTCAACTTTTCCTATTAAGGATTCTTGTATTGTAAGAACATCAGATTTAATCTCCTTACACATTATTTAATCACACGACTAAATATCCACTCTCATAAACTTAAAACTCAACATCTTCATATTCAATCTCCATCCCCTACACCCAAATACTGCTGTTCACTTACAACTAGTACCACTTTTCAACTACGATTCTCTGAAATCCACACTTGTTTTGTGTGCTCTATTGACTGGAAAGAAAATCCATGTTGTCACCAATATTCCAAGCTCCTTTACTTTGGCATCATCAACACTTAAACTTCTTATTTTATACATTTTCCCCTTATTTTATTCTACATAAATCTCTGAAATGATTCTCAACTCCTTCTTATTCTTTTCTTTTATCCCATAATATTTTATCAACCTCTTCAGCTCATTTATGGGCTTAACTTATATTTCTTTGTTCCTAGTGAGTGCCTCAAAACTCTAAATTTTCAATAACTTTGCTTTCTCCATATACAACTCCTAATCCTACCAGGCCATCCTCTGAGATTTCTTCTCATTCATCTTTAACTCAGATTCCCTTTCTTTAAATCTGTACTGTACTGCCATTGAAATCATTCCTTACTAAATTATACTTCATATCACCTACCTCCTCAAGTGAAGCATCCATTTGCAAACCCCAAATTTCTGGTGTAGCAAATACTGTACTTGTTTCCACGACTAACCAACACCATTATACAATAACTAAAGCCTCCACCGCATAGGCTACATGTAACAGAAGGTCGGAGTCCCTCTTCTTCTACCTTAGTTTTGGTGGATGGATATGCACTACCACCCACATTAAAGGGATCAACTTAATGCAGAAAACTTTTCCAGCAAAGATAATTTTGAAGCAAGAATCAAGAGACTCAAAACTGCTGCCTCCCATATTAACCTTTGTTCATACAAAGAGAAAAGAAGATAAATTAATTTTGCTATCCAACTAATCCACCCCAAGCCTGTTCTGTTAGTTAAAATACTCTTACTCTCCACAAGTTCAATGGTAATGTATCCCACCCTGAGACTCATAAATACCTTCCCTGAATCTGCCCCACTTTTGTTAAAAGTCTATATCCCCTTCCTGACTTCTCCGTTCTTCTAAATATAGTGAAGTCAGTTCTCCTGACTTCTTCCAACAAAGATTTTTATTTACACTCCAGAGGGGGACTCAACGCCAGCTTTTCATCAGCATGAAGTGAACAAGGAAAAGACTGAAACAAAATATTTACAGCTGATTTTGACTGATAAAGCTAAATAGGTTAATTATATAAACCCTAGATTATAAGATTGTCTAATAAGTAAACAAGGTACTCAAAGGCCAAATTTCAATATTGTAAACCACTCAGATGATCAAGTTGACTGTGCAACTATTCTTCAATCAAAGAAAAAAAAGGATACAGAGCATGTGGAGTATCAGGACCAGCAGTGCTATGAGAACAATGTGTTCTAAACACTTTAACAGAAGATACATTAGATGGCATCTGTATTGGAGTTCTTGTGGGTCTCCATAACTTCCCAGGAGTTCTGTCACATTCTTCTTGCTTTATTCCAAAGTTAGGCCATACACGATCTGGAATGCATTTCGTGCCATAGTTAAAGTGTCTTCCAACCTTTCCAACTTCAAAAACACTGCAAGGAAAACTTTCAAATGGTAACCAGTAGCATACTAGTAAACATAGGAGTCCTTGCGACTTTGTAAAAAAACATTAGTGATAAACATCACCTGGCAGGGGAATGATAAAACAATATTTACATATAAATAGTTATCACTAAAGTTACTAATCAATTAGACCCAATTAAATGGGAAATATGTTACAGCTAATATAGAGAAACTTAATGATAGGGAATGTCACTTCAAAGCGTAAAAAGGAGAGAGAAAAAACATAATATAGCAAGAGTTGGGAAAGGACACAAGAATGACACAATTTCAATCCACAAGAGGGAAGATAAAAGAGATGGGGAGAGAGGCTAGGGATCGCAAATGAAGATGATCAAAAAGCACTTGAAGCATCAAACAAACATAAAACAAAATGTAAACTGAGTGCAAGTAAGACCAACATGCTTAGCAGAAATGCAAAGAGCATTGATGTACCAAACAGCAAATAATAAGAAAATTTGTGTATTCAACAAAAAACAACTTTGTTGTAAGCCAAAATATATTACTTGGAGAATAAATCTTGAGTTTCCTTATTGTGCGAATCCTATTAGCTCTAAAGTGTCATCAACATTCTGAAAGTAGAAAAAAAATTGTTTCAATTGAAACTTAATGCTCCATCACCATTACTTGTATTATACTTCTATTTCAGCCGAATTGGCTTCTATTAACCAATTTATATACTGACTCTACTTATGAAGATTTACTACTGTTACTCTCACAACCCAGTTGGTTTCTCCACGATCCATGATTGTAACGTTCTCAACCTCTTGAGGCTATCTACAATCTCTGAGGATACTATTTCTATTATTACTCTTAATAACATGCAATCATGACTTAAACTACATGTTAAGGATAATCATCAACAAGGTAATAATTCATGATTGAGTAAAGTACTACTCGTGGTTGGTTTCCACCAGTATTGCAAGCTCTAGACTATTGCAAGCATGCAATTCAATCGTGGCAATCTATTTGTATTTAGCTCATTGTTTCAATTTCTTTTGCATTTTGATCCAAGCTAAAATAAATACTATCTATGCCTAGCATAAACAAGAATAACTTAAGAAGAACTCATCAAAGAAAGCTAGCTTCCCAATTCGAAAAAATTGAAGACTGGGACAAGTTTTGCAACTCTTTAATTGAGGCTGCCCATAAAGAACTTGAAAACAACACATTCTATCCATCATTCACTTCTCTAAGTTGGCCAAACATAATTCGCATTTATCTTCTTGTCCTTGAATGAATTATTATTTTTTATCAATATAAAATAAAAGGTAATAGTAAGCCAAAGTAAAACTTTTCCTGGATATCAGTGTGTGTGAGTGGTTTTAAAAGAACCCAACCTTTTGGTTTCTGGTTATACATGCAAATATAGACATGTTCATATGTATCAACATCGAGCATGCTTCTCTATCCCACACATAAATATCTAGTATTCTAGAATGTGTGATGCAAGCATTTGAATAATGAATTAGTAACTTAACCCAAAAAATACATATATACATATGCTTCATCCAAACATCAATAGTTCCAATACTACTTGTCATACACATTTACTGTTCTTGACATAAAAACTTGCAAATATATCAATCGCCTCAAAATTGAAAATGGGACAAACCAAGGTTCACTAGCTATTACAATTGGAACACTTAGATCAACTAACTATTTTTGTGAGTAGTTTAGTCCACTAATTTTGAAAAATTGGCACCACGAGGACAAATGATCACTTATTATGCTTTTCTTCATTTGTTTCTATTTTTAAAATATTTTATTTAAAAAATGCTTTAATAATTATTCATAACAAAGCTTTTTTTTTTGTCAAATGCAGTTGGAAAACAAATAACTCCTAAAACTAAGTGCATTGTTATGTCCTTGTACCGTTACTTTTTCAAATCAAGTGATCTAAACTATTCAAAAATAACTAGTAGACCTAAGTGCTCCAGTTGTAATAGCTAGTAGAACTATACAGTCACCCGTCTATTGAAAATAATATCAAAGAACAAAAAAATATCCTTTTTGTGGACTGATTCTTGAAAATAATTCTATCAATGGTGATGATGTCTCTTTAATAGTTTGCCAAACCTTAGGATATATGCTTGATAGAAAACATTATTTGTCGATAAACAAACCAACCTAAGGATGTTAATTGATATTTACCCATATTGTACCCAATTCCAATGGTTGAGGGACTCAAGAAAAATGTCAACTATTATACTTTTTTTTTAATTGGAGGAATTCAACTTTTTTAAATTGTTGAATTGTTCCTATCAAAAGTAAAAGATATTTTCAACTACTTGCAAATCATCAATTTTCTAATGTAACCTCTTCTCGCTGTTCTTTTTCAATATAGTTACGCAAAGACAATTAAATGGTCAGACCCTTAAAGAATTTTTCAGTAAATTATATATATATATATAAAAGAAACAAGCCTTATTCCATTTTCAGTAGCTAAAAATTTATTTAATCATAGAAGCAGAATAGCATTGCCAGTCTATACCTCAAAGATCCATTTTTACCACCCGTGAGCAAAACATTTGTTTCAGTTTGACCTTCTGGAGTTTGCACATTGAGATGTATCTGTTCCAATGCCCCATCACCCATCTTTTCTGTTTCATGGTACTTCCAGACCTGCAATGCATGGGAGGAAATTGCTAACGGGTCCGTTTGTAACCACTTCAACTTTTGGTTGAAAGTGGTTTCAAATGGCTTGAAGCACTTTCAAGCATTTGGCAATCTTCATGAGAAATGGTTTCAAATTGAGAAACATTATTTATGTTTTTAGAATAAGTAATCCTTACTTTTGAGAATATTTTAAGATACATACCCTTCTACTAAATTAATTATAGAAATACCACTCTAAACTAGTACTAAAAATTTTGTCAAAACAACTGAAAGCTTATTTTTAAATCACTTTTAACCGAACTACTTCATTTCAATCTACTTCTCTTAAAATCAGTTTTAAAAGAAGCACATCTAAATGGGCCCAACAAGACCTAAAGAGCATCATGTATGAAAATAGACAGAAATAACCATTCAACCAAATATGAAACTGTGTGCTAAAAAAGTCAGCATAGGTCTTAAACAACAGTGTGTAAATCATATTTTCAGCAATGCAACTGTTGCATCCATAATTTAAGAGTAAATTCAGATATCTGGGGGACAGAATTCTTCTTCCAGCCTAATTTCAACTCCTTCCAGGACAGACCCCAAAATTTCTTTGTTGCACTTCACCCTAGTTGAGGATGAAAGTATTATAAAATTCAACTTCTAAACTCACATCAAAGAGAAGCAGACCAAGAATTGATCATTCCTTCCCCATAATTAATACCCCAAAAAGAAACACTTGCAGCTTACATTCAACCAATAGGTAAGACCAAAACAGGATGACCTTCAAAAGATTAAAAATGCTTCAGATCTCTCAAATAAAAAAGTTAGTACAATATACAAGTTTTTAACCCTTTGATGTAGGACAGATTGGGATGTGGTGGGTATTTTGGAATTAGGAGAGAAAGAAGGAGAAAAAATGAGAAGATGAAGCGAACACTTGTATCACACAAGTAGAACTGTTTTCTGAAAATACACAACTCCTGTTTTTTATTTCTTTCATTTCATTCTTTCACATATATAAAGATTTAGTAAAATACATGAACTAAAAGGTTATGAACTTGACTCTTAGCAATGCAGGTAACAAAGATGCATGATTGGATATTTGACTAGACTTTTTTTGTAATACAAATTTGGAAAATGCCTAGTTAACTGAACTAAAGCATTGGATGCAAGAACCATAAATGCTTGGTAGACTGCAAAACACTTGAATCTCAAAGGTTATTCCTAATAGTTTGCAGTTTTGTACCACCCTTCCAAAAACATGATCATGGCATGTCAGTGGAAAAGCAGATCATAGATGTAAAAACTTATCAAGTAATAAAAAAAAAATTTAACTCACAAAATAGCACAAATCTAGAGGTATACCAACACTAAACCACATACCTTGCTTGGCTACTTGCTATGGTAAATTGGGACAAGTATTGACATCTAGTCAACATTTTTATAAAATTAACAAATAAATGCAGCCTCACCGAAGCAAGATACATACCACAGGACAGGATACTTGCGTCTTTTGAAATTCCACATTGAAGTTACACCTCCCTTTGCTAGAAGCAATAAAATTACCACATAACTCCCTATCCTGAAGCAGCTTAGAAGTTCTTATTCTGTTTCTCCTACATGAGTTGGCCTCCTACAATAAAACAAGGCGTAACTGTTTGTCACACAGAAAACACTTCATCTATGAACCAGAAAGAGAACCAAAGTGAGGCTACTGCTAGACAGCTGCAGAACTAAAGGACAAAGGCATATGATCACATACACGTAAGGCCAAAATACGAAAGAAAAGAAAGAAGTGATAAAAGTTAATAGTTCTCAATATCTGCATAATATTAGTGGAAGAGTAAAACCTACACATATAAAGTGCATATAGTGCAATTAGAATATTCCCCAACATTGACACTTCTCCTCAAGTTAAAACATAGATATTCTCTTTGCTCAATTTGGAATAAAGGATAGAAAAAAAATAACACTTCTATGAGCAATTATAGCCTTGAGAAGATAATTGGAACCGTTTAGAATTACAATGGTAATTTAAATGCCCTTCAATCTTCACATTTCACTAGCCTGAGTAAGACAGAGTCTTGGTCTTAATCATTATGCATCAAAGAAACAGGTAATAGTAGATTTATTTTTATAAGAAACATCCTATTAGGATGAAGAGTAGTTCAACGGTACAAGTCCATCTGATATTGTAAAGGAGCACTTTAACCCATTTGTTATTCAATAGGGCACATTGAGTCGAATTTTTTAAAAGGTGCAATTCAAGTGTCGTTTGTTCATAAGAAAGAGGGTACACAGTAACCTTAAAGTGTCCTTTTCTTAGGGAAGACATTCGCCAAAGAGCCCCTCCCTGGGATTTACAAGTGGCCTAAGATATTCACCACCCCGATAAACTAGATACACACTACGAGCTAGCCCAAAGGACAGAGGTCAAACATGGACCAGTCTGTGGCCTCAATCACTAGCCCGTACGTCCACCCCTTTTGCCAAGGCATAACTCAGCTTGAAATCACAAGTGCCTCACACAACCTCACCCCAAAATCTCGGGCATGTGCCAGTTGTCCATCACCTCTAACAACATACAGCAAGCACATGGATCAACTCCCCTCTTCTCCAATTATATTTATGACCAGCAAATGAACATTTCCCAAGGTCGATACCATCGATCATTGTAACACTCTCTATTGGACACTCTCTAAAAACGTGTAATTATCTCTGTTCGTTAAAATTTGGGACAAAATTGCATACACAATCTACGTGACTATTAAACCCAAGGGTAGTAACTGGATATAAACAACTTCCTGTCATTCAAACAGTTCCTGTCATGTTTACCACCACTTTGGACTTTATAGGCGATTTACTTCTGCAATATTTCTGTCTCCTCTCTCTCATCTCTCTCACTCTACTGTCATTTTTCACTGTGGATACTAAATCTTGTGAAGTGACTAGTTATGATGCTAGCCAAAGTTGCCTATAATACAATATGAAAAATAAATTCACACTTAATTTCATAAATAAAAGCTGACCACTCCATTGAATCTCTAAAATGATATAGAATATCACCCCTCAAAGGGATACAATAGAGATACAGAACTATGAAAAGAAATTCACAACTCTAATTGAACACCCATGCACTACCCAAAGGTTACAATAAGAGATAAAGGGTTTCTCAAACTCACCACTCTAAGGCAATCACGTAAGAGATTCAGGGTTCAAAGAGAAAACTTTGAAAGAGGTCTCAAGATACAAAATCACACTCAATTACTCTATACCCTCAACTACTAAGGTTACTTGTATTGATAGACTCTAATTGATTGTTAGTCAAGTCGGCTTCTTAAAGAAAACAAACAATTACTTCTTAAATAAGTTGTCTCCTTTACAAGTTATCCAACGCCTTCTCAAAGAAGAAAATGAGAAACTTGTTGAATAAGTTGAAAGGAAACTTCCTAAGCAAACTGAAATATTAAAAACTAAATAAAAATTTCAAGGCAACTAAAAGAATGTTGAAGAAGGTACTTGCCTAGTAAGTTTAGAAGCTTCGAGACATGTCTTGATAAAATGATAATAATTTTCACTAAAAGCATCCAAATAATGAACCGTAAAATGCTTTAGAAAGTAGATTTCTATATCTTTCTAGCGGTTTATATCTCGCCTTCCAGTTCAAAGGGGATAATTTTCAGTTTTAATTCAAAGTTTCAGCTAAAACATAACCATGTGGGTTGTCGACTTCTTTTATAATCCATTTTTACTCTTGATCTCCAATAACATTAAGACTTATGCAGAAATTAAGAGACTCCTGTGTCAGGTTACCTGGATTACCCAAGCTACTTTTCTCATTATAGAGAAATATTCTAGTAAGTAGGATTTGATCAGGATATCACTAGAAATTAATTAGGGAATAATTTTGTATTAACTTCTCTTTTTAGTCTCTTGTATTATGAATTAGAACTGATCTCTGGACAAACATGTACTAGAAAATACATTATTTTTGTATCTTTTCAAATTTACATGTCCATAGCATTTCCATTAAGGTTAAAACCTAACTATGGTTGATTCAAACCCAAATCAAAAATCAAAGACAATAGCCGAAAATACCCACACGCAAAAAGAATCCATAACCACCATGAATTTCAGTAGATTGGATAATTCCTCTCTCCAATTCACTATAGAAAATTTAAACGCAAAAAATTATAGAAAATGAGCTCAATCCGTAAAACTTGTTATAAACAGAAAAGGAAAGATGGGATACCTGATAAGGGAAACAAAGAAATCTACCTCAACCAACACCAGCGCAATGTAACAATGAAATTCTGAGAACTCAATGGTGATTACGTGTCACGTTAATTTCATGCTACCGACAATCAGAAAAATTTATCTATTTCTACCAACAACGAATGATGTGTGGGAATCTGTCAAGGGAACCTACTCAGATGGTGAGCTTTCATCACAAATGTTCAAGTTAAAAACTCGACTATGACAAATGAAACAGGGAGAAAAAGGTGTTATTGAATATTACATAATGCAAACCCTCTGGCAAGAACAGGACCTGAGTTCAAAGGAGTAATGGGAGTGCTTAAGCGACAACATTCGTCACTGAAAAAAGGTTGAATCTGAATGGGTTTTTGAATTCCTAGCAAGTCTCAACAACATCCATGGGAGGATACTCAACCAAATACCACTTCCGTCCGTCTAAGAAGTGTTCACTGAAGTCAAATGTGAAGAAATCCGACGACAAGTCATGCTCGATGAGGCTCCTCATAGTGTGGATGGTGCTCCCCTCTCTCGCAATGCTCTCTCTCGCATCTCTAGTAGTATGGGACTCTTAGAATACTAAGCCTTAAAGGCGGTAAAATTGAAAAACATTTTGGGCTTGAACATTTGTGACAATTCTGAAAGTGGGCTTGTATCTACAATAAATTCAACTCGTGGACTCCAATTAAAAAATAAGCCTTACAAGGGTAGTGTATCATCAGTCAATTTAACCCATGGACCCATGGAAATCGAACAATAAATGGCCCAAGTTCACAAAGAAAAGAATTTTTTGTAACCGTTTTTGTAAACCAGGACATTCAAAAGATACATGTTGAGAAATTTATGGTAAGCCTGTAGATTCGAAACCAAGATATAATAGATCTCAAGATTACCAAGTCTTAGTTGATCACCAGACACTAGGAGCCTTTAATGAGGAACAACTAAATCCACTGTAAAAGTTATTTTCCAATTTTCAAAAATTATGGGCAATCATCTACAAATGTATCATCTGCCTCATTAGCCTACAAAGGTAACCACTTAAGTGCTCTCATTACCATTTCTAAAACCACAATCCCTTGGATTATTGATTTTGGTGGGTTATATCATATGATTGATATCTATAATTTATTTACCACTTACTCACCTTATGTTGTAAGCTAGAATTGCATATGGATCTCTTTCATCTGTTGCCAAAAAAGAGAATATTTGAATTTCAAATTCTATAACTTTCAATTCTGTATTGTATGTTCTAAATTTGTCCTACAATCTAATTTCTATTAGAGAGTGTAGTCAAATTGTTAGTTGTGATTCTAATCCATAGTGATGTGTAGGGACATCTCATAGTCACAATAAATTATTTGTTACTTTTATAGATGATCATACCCGAGTTTGTTAGGTATACCTTTAAAAGAAAAAAAAACAAGGTTCGAAACGTTTTCATTTTCTTTTCCGCAATAATTCAAACCCAATTTCAAACACAAATACAAAATCTTTGCACTAATAATGACCTAGAATATTTCAATCATACCTTACAAGACTATCTTCAAAATCATGGGATAATTCTTCAAAATTCTTGTATTGACACCCTTCAACAAAATGGGGTAGCTGAATAAAAGAACCGACACCTTCTCGAAGTAGCTTAGGTTTTAATATTTACCACCAACTTTCCAAAAAACTTTCTATAGATTTCTAACTTCAGCATACCTTGCAACATTATGTTCAAAATCATGAGATAATACATCAAAATTCTTGTGTTGATACCTTTCAACAAAATGGGGTAACTAAACGAAAGAACCAAAACCTCCTCAAAGTAGCTCGAGTTTAATATTTACCACAAACATGTCAAACACTTTCTGGAGATGCTATTCTAACTTCAACATATCTCATCAATCGTATACCCAATCGAGTTCTTTCTTTTGTAAATTCACTTCAAAAATTACAAAAAATTCTTTACCACATCCCATCTACAATCTATTCTGACCCTGAAGGTATTTGGTTGTACTGCTTCTGTCCAAGACCATTCATAAACTAGGTCCAAGCTTGGTCCAAAAGTTATTAAATGTGTTTTTATTGGGTATTCTCCACTCAAAAAAGATTCAAATGCTATGATCCCTCTACAAAAAAAATCTTCATGTTCATTAAAAACATTACTTACTTCCAAAAGCCTTATCGCCAAGGGGAGAATGGTACAAGAGAAGATAGAAGTTTTGAAAGAAGTTTTTATCAATATTTGAACATTAGTCTCACTCCTCTTAAACTCACTTTACCCAATATTCCTCACGATGAGAGTAACAACTCAAACAAAGAGTTCGAGCTAGAGCCAAACACCGACATCGAGTCAAAAACTTCTTCCTATACTATTCTACCATCTATAGAACTTGAACTCAGGGGAAAAAACAAAAAAAACAACATATCAAAGAAACAATTACTTACTCACAAAGGACAAAATTAAAAGGCAGATAGAACTTCACACTTGAAACACCATGCGAGTCAAAACCCATGCTAGATCCTAATATCTAGAAGTCTACCTCAAATCCATGTAACTCTGAATTCCCTAAGTCTATTGAGTTACCTATTATCTTTAGAAAACAAAAATGATGTTGTACTATCCATCCTATTTCTATATTTATTTCTTATAAATCTATGTCCTCTAGATTTCGTGATTTTACCACTAATCTTGACAAAATGAAAATACCAAAGAATATCCATGAGACTTTGAAAATCCCATAGTGGAAAGAGTGGAAAGACACTATTATGGATGATATAAGGACACTTGAAAAAAATGGAACATGGGATTTTACATAACTACCAAAAGGAAAGACCAGTTGAATGTAAGTGGATTTTCACAATAAAATTATAAGGCTGATAAAACAATAGAATGGTACAGAGCACATTTGGTTACGAAAGGATTTATACAAACCTATGGGATTTACTACACTGAAACATTCACACCAATAGCCAAACTAAATACAATTTGGATTCTTTTATCACTAGCAGCAAAGTTAGATTAGTCACTTCATTAATGACCATACCTCCAGGGTTCTGCAAAGGAGATAATATTGTGCGTAAACTAGAAAGGTGATGAAAAAACAATGATATCATCAAGGACAATCATATCATACAATGTTTTTTCAACACAATGAAAATGGGAGGAAAATAATTTTGATAGCGTATATTAATGATATAATAATGACCGGAGATAATCTAAATGAAATCGAGAGATTAAAGAAAACCCTATCCATAAAATTCAAGGTCAAAGATCTGGAACAAATGAGGTATTTCTTCGAAATGGAAGTTACATCCAACCATGCCAATTTTCGTGAGGAACAAACAACAGATATGTTCATCAAAGAACTTCCCCGACCAAACTTCGATGATTTCATTTACAAGTTAGATATAATTAATATTTATGATCTACATTGAGGGAAAGCATTGAAATCTCTGAATTAAAGTAGAATCTAATCTTGTAATTATCATAATTATGAAAAAATATTCTAATGAGTAGGATTTGATCAGCATATCACCAGGAATTAATTAGGGAATAATTTTGTATTAATTAACTTCTTTTTTTAGTCTCTTACTTGTATTATAAATTAGAAATGATCTCTGTACAAACATATACTAGAAAATACATTATTGCTATATCATTTCAAATCTACATCTGTCATAGGATTTCTATAAGTCACTAATCACTTGATAGTCATAATGGTACTATCAGTCTTTTGACAGTTCTATTCCTTCCCTCCCGGTATGTTTCCATTGATCAATACCAAAGGATTAATAAAATTAAAAAAAAAAACAAAAACAAATTACAAAATGTTACCCCTCAAGATCATCAAGCCTATCCTAACTACTATACCACAAAAGCAAGCTAGGAAAATTTGGAAAATAAATTATTCCTCAATAGCAAGGAGAATATTTCATAATGTGCTCAAGCATTTAAGTGTTACAACATGCCCCTCTGCAACCACCTTAAACCCATGCTTTACAAACCCATAAAATAGCATCACAAAATGTCCCAGAATCAACTAACAAAGAGTTCCAATCATAAATAGTTTATAAGTATATAGAACTCATCAAACAGGGCTCAACAAAAAGTTTGTCCAAGAGTTATAAACCAGAACTAGTGACACAAACGTCAACTCCAAAAATACCCAAAACAATCAAAGACATTTTACCTTTAAAAAAAATTAAGACTACAACTTGGACACATAGAAATAGATACCCGTGTTGGTTGAATGATCGCTTTCTGATCACTGCACGAAGAAGAAGAGGTTCGAGAACGTGCAGAACCAGGTATTCGTCCCTTGATGGGAAAATACCTGTTCTTCTCCTCATCGTAGTAAAATCCAGGAATACTTGAACCTAAAACGGTATTTGGATTACTATCAACGTGAGACAAAAACCAAACATAACTAAAAACAAATAAACCAGAATAGATAAAAAGAAATTAAATTAATCAACAATTAGCCTCATAAAAGACGAGAGTACGTTGTGACATTTCCTTTTCAGGAAGAGAGAGAGCATAAGCTCTTAAGCGGTAGAAGGGTTCTTGGGCCGGCCGGTTTACAGGGGCGGAGGCGGCAAGAGAAATCCAATCGATCCGACGTTCTGGCGAAGTCAATTGAATTTTTGATTATGGGCCATAACTCAGACCTGCTTAACTTTGTTTATTTTTTTAACCGTAATCACTCAAATTTTCAACTTATTTCACAAAAACAATAAATTAAATAAGATTTTATGTTTATTTATATAGTATAATATTTTATATATAGAGTTACATTTTCAACATCTTAACATATATTTTTCTTTTCACCACTTATAAAACATATATTTTCCCAAAAATGTGGCATTGATCCTAGAATCATATAAATATTATCATAATAAAGTTAGAGAAGGTTCAATGATTATCTTAGATTCAATGATAATCTTTTAATTATCTTAAAAAAATAATTAATTATAAATGTCTACAAAGTTACAACAAGTCAATTTTATTTAAAAATAATCATTAAAATAATTATTTCTCTTGTATATATTCACACATGTATATAATTATAATAATTAGAATTTGAAATATAACTTATTCTCGTAACGGAGAATCATAAGTAAATCCTTTATTTTCATATAATATTAGAGTAAGATTATAGATATCCTCTAAACTTTGTTTTATAGTTATTGATTTAAGTATTGAAAAGTCAATTAGCACCCTCACAAGATGGTCTTAAACCACCTTATTTGTTTATCTTGTAGATTCACGGAAGACAATCCTATCTAGTATTGACAAAAATCGATATCAACATTCAATATCGTTTGTGGGAAATAAGTGTGTTTTACTCAATTGTAAAAATAAAAATTGTAGGACTCTCAAAAAGGTTCTCCAAGTCCATAATCTACCAAAAAAGTAAAGATATTTGGAAAAAAAGACCTTAGACCTTAGCAGCAGTGTTTTATGAAGAGAAAACCTCAAAGTCATCTGATCCATTACTGCTATCTACCTGACTCTCAGGACTTTTAAAGTGAGGTTAGAGATCAAATAGCTAGCTCTACCTCATTAACCCCAACAACCAATCAGGATATCCAACCTACCAACCAGCATATCACCTTTCCAATTTTATTGTATCATGTCAGAAATATAAGCACTGCAACTGTACCTATCCACCCACAATAGGCCTGACAACTCAAGAAGGCAAGGTGAGCACGGGCTTGAGCTTTCCTAAACATGATGAAAACTACACTTTAGCCCATCTCAAAGCGCCTATTAGAGGCACTAGCTCCTATACTAATCATCATCCTAGAAAATGTCCCTATAGCATCCTCAAATGCCTAAAATGCAAAAGGTTAGGCCAATAGCTATCCAGAACTTATTTGGCATGATGAACATCCAAGATGGGACCCAAGTCCTGGTTGAGTACCATCAACTAGGAGGTGACCGCCTAGAAAGTGTTGCCCAAGTCAAGTGTTACCAGCCAAGATGTGGTAGGCTAAGGGTTGTTGCCCAAGACCAGTACCACTAGCAAGAACGTGGCTAACCAGGGAGAGTTGCCTAGAATAGGCATCGACCCTTACCGTGCGGCATTTACCTACCAACCATCCTCTGGTTGTGTGAAGTGAACCCAAGCTACTTCAGTCTCATAATGTGCCATCCCCCATTATTCTTAACCAGAAACTTAACCCTCACCAAAGGCATGTTCCCATATCCGAACTAATCAAATAGACACATCTCCTAGTCCTATCTGAGCATGAGCCTCACAAGACAGTTTGCATGGTTATATCATTGCCACCAGATGAACAAGAGAAATTAGATGAGTTCGTAAGGCAAAATAATGATGTATTTGCATGGTCTTATGAGGATATGTCTAACATAGATCTAGAATTCATAACACACCACCTCAATGTGGAGCCAAAGTTTAAACTTGTTAGACAAAAGAGAAGAGGATACCTAATTAGACTTCCACTGTTTAATGGGCTCAATTATGCCTATGAGGAATCTCATATGCGATTTCATACTAAGTTTAACGTTACTCTCTTTTTTCTTATATTATTTATTATTATTTTAAAATTAAAATAATAACAAAGTAATTATAAAAATCTATACCTAAAATAAAAATAATAAAAACAATTATCTATGAAATAAATTAAATTAAAGTAATAATTAAAATAATGGGTTACCTCTTATCCAGGATTATATTTATCGCTTTCAGTGTGATGTTGCTCAAGGGATTTCATCATTTTGTAAACACAATATCCCCATATTATTGTCTCTACTCACTTGAATGAATATATTCAAGTTATCCTCTAGAGTTGGCTTATTAGGAGGATTCATAGGCACTTGTTAGTGGAATTGCTAGCCTTGTTGGTTTGAGCTCTAGGAAAATAGAGGATGGTCTACCTTTGGGAGAAATTGGGATGGTTCTTCCACACAAGGTTATAGGTAATTTTCATTGGGATCGTACCAGGATCTTGATTGGTGACACCCCAATTCATAGACCTGCTCAGGTCCACCATTTTCATGGAGTCTAGTGATAGGGCAGATTCGGCAT
Source organism: Hippophae gyantsensis (assembly GCA_030763125.1). Taxonomy (NCBI): domain Eukaryota; kingdom Viridiplantae; phylum Streptophyta; class Magnoliopsida; order Rosales; family Elaeagnaceae; genus Hippophae; species Hippophae gyantsensis. The sequence continues at coordinate 45,339,989 of CM061032.1, read as the reverse complement.
CACCGCTCCTACCGATAATTTGGTTTTATGTTTATAAAACTCTCGCAAGTGCACGAATCATTTCATAGAAAATGATAAGTATACTCCTAAGGTCGATCTAAGGAAGGAATATATGTGGTTTTTAATTTATTATTCAAACTTTTAAAAAAAATTAAATCATAAATATTCTGTCACGATATTTTGAGTTTTGTATTTTTAATCTACTGACATAAAAATAAACATAGATACAGATTCAATAAATATTTATGCAAATTTTATCATTTATAATAGTGGAGTATTTATGGATATAATAACTAAGTTAATTATGCTTGCTCATATTATTTATGTTATTAAAGATATGAATTGATATTTATTGATTCTCTCTTTTTTATATGAATACCACATTTGGTGGGGTTAAATATTCTTTGTTAACTAAACAAATCAATTAACACCTATGAGTGGGGTTGATAAATAATTTGATTAATTAAATTAATTCCTTTTTTTTCTAAGAGATTGAAAATTAACCATTTAAATGCCACATTTGGTGGGGTTAGACAATTTAAACTTTATTCAAGGTATCCAAATTAAACCTAAGAATTTAGTTATCCGAGTACTAACTTTCAAGTTTTAAAACCACTACTGAAAACATGTTGTCAATACATTTTCAGATAATAATTCTTATAAAAACTTTTGAAATAGAGCTTCACTCTAACTACCGGGCGATTGTACCAACAAATAAAAGAGCACTACTCTAAATCAGACTGAATAACTAAATCTTAAAATCTAATTTTCAGATTTAAGTTTGTAATGAAAAATAATATATTTCTCTCTAACATTCTTAATATAAAATCTTGAATAAAAACAAAATCAATTCATTTTAGAGATTTTCACCAATTTAATATTTCACAAGCATAACAACGTTATTATTATATCATGTTTACAAACAGCCAGCAAAGTTAAATTTAATCATAGATAAATTAAATATAACATGTAAGAATAAAGCATAAAAAATAGCCGTAAAGAAAATAAAATCCTTACATACTTTGATGTTATTCCTGTTGCTGGAAAACCTCCAAACGGAATTTGCACTTCCATTTATTGAATCAAAAAGAAAATAAATTACAAAAACATAATTAGTTCTTCTCAAAAAGAGAAGAACTCTAAACCTAAGAAAAACTAACTGAGGAAAAACTAAAAACTAAAAAAAACTAAAAACTAAGAACATGAGAGAAAGAAAGAGAGAAGAAGATGTGTTTTTAGGTGTGATTTGAAGTGAAGAGAATGTGGGTATTTATAGGTGAGGAAAGGAAGAAAAAATGGGTGAAAAAATGATTAAAATTTGAGAAAACGCAGAGTAATGAATGATGACATCATATTGATGACTTCATGCTGATGTAGCGACAATACAAGGCAGATAGAAAAGTGCGATCTGTGATGGCCCGATAGGCGTAGGCGTCTGGCGGAATGGGCGTCTTTGCACGCATTGGCCGGCGCGGTTGGGCGGCTACGTGTGTAATTTTCTCCTTTTTGACATTTTTGACCCATTTTGTCCAATTTTTCAATATTTGTTGAATTTTCCTCATTTATTTTATGAATATATTTGTGATGTATTGACTCCAGTATTTTTCTTTGAGTCTTTAAATTACATTTTTAAGCGAAAATACCTAAAAAATAATAAAAATATTCATGATTCCGAAAAGACAAATTTATATAAATATATGATAAAATCATATAAATATATATATTTTTAATCAATTAATGTACATAAAATCATGGTAATTGTAATACTTTTTGAGCACTCATCACAACCCCTAACTAGCTTCTTGCTAGTCCCTTAGCAAGAGAAGCGATAAAAACTAAAAATTAAACTATCCTAAATCACTTCCGTGGATTGACACGGTTGCATTTAGCCTATGCAACAAGCCTTTAAACCCCTAGGTTGCCCTAGTGGACGAGTTTGAGTCTCGTGAGGGTTTTCAGTAATGATACCCATAAACTTTGAACTAAATATAAAAATTAAAATAAATAATAAAAACAACAACTTTAAAACTAAAATCACAACAAAATCAAAAATTAACTTTTAAGAATAAAAGAAAACAACATAACACAAAAATGTCTCATACTTTTTAATCTCCTTTAAGATCATAAATAAAATCTCAAGCATAAGTTATTTTAATCTTCTTAAACAATCATGATTTATTATAATAATTAGTCAAAAATCATTTTCATATTTCATATAAAAAATGTATCAATTTAATTTCACCCAATTTCAGTGTCAAGAATCCGAATTAAGCCGACTCTATTCCTCACAAGTCAATACTCTCAAAACACTGAATCCTATGGGTTCAAACACTCATACTAATTTATATGCGAAAGAGTTGATGTATAGAAATGAACTAATATGTTCGCATATGAATAAAGAATAAAGGCTCAAAGTGTTATTTTGACGTTGATCTCATGGAAGGAATCAAATGTATAAATTATAAAGATATCATATATAAAAATTATTTTCATGCATAAATCAAACTCATTAAGAAAAAATTTCAAGATATATGCCTTTTATAAATGAAGAAAGTGCAATGACTTTTTAGGCAATTACTTCCTATATCTTTCTTTTGTAATTAGCCTTTACTCACAACTTTGTAAGCAATGTGGGTCATAGTATGTAGATTATACTATATATTATTTATCTCTCTATATTTTTCTGAAGGTATTTTTCAATATATATCATTTTTTAGAGAGTCAACCCATGTACAGATTGTACATTTTTTAGGATTTTGGGTAATGTGGGTCATAGTATGTAGATTATACTATATATTCTTTATCTCTCTATATTTTTCTGAAGATACTTTTCAATATATATCATTTTTTTACAGAGTCAACCCATGTACAGATTGTACATTTTTTTAGGATTTTGGTGAGTGGTTAATTTTGTGGCTTTTCTATTTGATTTGGTTTAGGTAACCCGAGATATATCTTTTTTTTTGTAGCAGTCATGCATGAATGAGATAAAAGCATATACTATCAATTTCTACTCAAATCATTTAATCTAAGCAAAAATAAAAAAATATATATACAACACTCTATTAAGATGAGAAAAAATTCATACATTCAATGCTAATACCTATGAAGATCATCTAAAAATTTGAAGAAATAAGAAATGTGTTTGGAGTAGAAAAAATATATATTTCACTCTGAATAAAGAAAATTAGGCTCAAATTATATCTCACAAAGGTAGTCTCCACTAAAACAAATTCATAAACACCGATTTTGGGTTTAATATAATTTCCACATCTTATCAAGAAATACTAGTTATGATAAAAATTAACTAATTATCAAAAACAATTACAAAATATTTCATAATATGTTTTCAAAAATTAATCTAATAGTACAAAAGACTTACCTATTTACTTAAATTTGATTTAAAGAAATGATATATTTTTGTGAGAATTTTTTTTAAATTCTAAAAATTACTAAATCACACAAAGAAAAAAAAACAAAACACAATAAAAAAAGAAAAAAATTATTTATTTTTTATTTTTTATTTTTAAAAATTGTTAAATCTTTTTTTTTAAATTAAGTATGGTAACTTTTCACCACCCCTAACCTAGAACTTACATTGTCCTCAATGTAACAACTGTAAATTAAAGATAAAGAGAAAAGAGAGGAAATATTACCTATTCTTTGAGAATATTGCAAGTAGTGATGGACAAATGCAAGTGCATCTATCATATTCATTAAAATGCACACAAACAGATCGCTGTGAACTTCTAACATCTCAACAAATTTTTTTTAGTTTTAACAATTTATAAAACTATTCAAATTTAATTAAACTAAAATAAACATAGAAATGAAGTGAATAAAACAAATAAGAGGAAATTACTTAAAATGATGGGTTGCCTCCTATCCAGCGCTTAGTTTAACGTCTTAGCAAGACGTAACTTGGGGATTTTATTTTAAGTAAACTCAATGTCCCCTCATCATTTAGTCAATCAAACCTACAAGTAAGACAATATTGTCTACCTATACTTTTCAGTCATGTCCTATGGATTTTCAAATTTTTCTGTACTTAAAACTAGGGACATGCTTGTAAGTTTTAGATAATCCACGTCTAGGTACAAATCAAATAATTAAAGGCATCAAAACACAATTGTACCTAGATCAAACAAAACAACTAACTCCTTATATAGTTTTGTTTGGAGGTATTAAGTGGGGAAGAGTTTGAATCTATCCCAAGCTTTGTGGAAAGGTTCTCCTTCCATTTGAGAGAAGTAGCGATCTTTGTTCTCAACTTTGATGTGTTTTGGTAGGAATAAATTTTTTCCATAAATTTATTGTAAACATCCTCCTAGGCCATTAGGGAAACTGTGGAGAGTGACATTAGCCAAGCCTTAGTATTGTCTTTAAGGGTGTAGAGAAAACACCTCATTTTCAGTTGGTCCTTGGTAAGTACACAGAGATATAATGTTTAGACTTTAGAATAGAAGTTCCTAATGAAAGATAGTGAGTCCTCATTAGGCAGTCTATTGATAGAAGGTAATATAGAGAATATTTCTCAATTCATAATTCAGAGTAGCCTCACCCAATTAGATTGAGGCAATAGTAGTGCCAATGATTGGCCTTGCATATTCCTTCATACTCGTGTCCCTAATTTGTGGATTATCCCCCTTATTTGTTGGTTTAAGTATATGGTCAACGTTTTGTTCAAATAAAGGTTGTGGGACCACAAAATCTAACCTTTTTGACAATATATTATGTCTATTTATATTATTTTTTTAAGGGATGATAAGGTACCCTAAAGACCTCCTACCTTATATAAACTTATTAACAAAAAATTTAAAATCACCTATCAAGTAAAAAAATAAAAAGATAAAATGAATGTACAAGTATATTAAACATTACATATTTGCACATAGAAATACTAAACACATAGTAATTAAAATAATAAATAATAAAATGATTCACATGTTATTAAAAGAAAATAAATTATATAATAAATAATTTAGTACACAAAAATACTAAATACAAAATAATTAAGAGAAATAAAATAGAAGGAAAATAATAAAAGAAAAGAAAAGAAAATTAAAATACAATAAAAATAAAATTTAAATTTAAAGAAAAAGAATTGATAAAATAATTAAAATAAATTAAATTAACAAAATAAATATTTATTTTTTATTTATTAAATAATATTTTAGTTTTATTTAAAATTAATATTTTACTTTTATATATATATTTGAAAATTTAAAATATCTAAAACTATTAATTAATAACCTAGATATTTTTAAATATTAAATAAAAATCATAAAATTTATAACACAAAATATTTTTAATATTTTGATAATAAAAATTTAAAAACGCTATTCTTTCCTAACAACGACGTCAAAAACATAATGCATAAAAACTTAATAGTTAAATTTTGTATATTTTTAAGTAGCTCGTAGGTGAACGAATCACTTATAGGAAATGATAAATATATTTCTAAGGTTGGTGTAAAGAAAAATCATATAGTTTTTAAATAATTCAATAAATTCTAAGAAACGAAATTTAAACCCAAACATTCTCTTATAAAGTCTAAGATTTTAAAGATATAATCTAGTGATATAAAAGTAAAGATAGATTCAACAAAAAATTGATAAATAAAAATTTTCATTCAGTGGAAAATTTGTGAGATAAATTACTTAATTAATCATGTTTGCACAATATTAATTAAGATATTAAATATATAAATTAAGATTATTGGTACTTTCTTTTTAATAAGTCTTAAAATAGGGATCAGATTCTTTATTAGTAACAAAAAATTAGTATCCTAAGATCGAGATTACGAGTTAATTAATTATTAAATTACAATTTATTTTTAAAGTATTAACAAACTATCTAATTACTACTTAAAGTTGAGCATGTAATTAGATTTTCATTCAAGGTGTCAAAGTTAAGTTTATGATTTAAATATTTGAAAATTAACTTTTAGATTTTAAAAATACCACGAAAAATATGTCATTAATATACTTTTTGATTATAATTTTTATAAAAATATTTGAAATAGTGTTCTCTAAAGATTCAAATAATCAAATTCAAAATTGAAGAATTGATTCTAAATCATATTCAAATAATTAAATCCTAAATCTAACTCTCTTGTTTATTAGGAAATATATTGACTTCTATATTTTCTTTAAAAACCTTTTGTATAAACTTTGGTGAAGAAATAAAACTTAATTCATTCAATAAAAATGTTTTACCTACTTTAATATTTCATAAGTATAACAATATTACTAGTATCCTATAGTATTTTCAACCAGACATGTTGAATTTAATATATGATTTATAAATTAAACATAGCATTCAAAACAACACATAAAATTAATCTAAAAAGAATACATCTAAATTATACCTCAAGTGTATCCTTACAGAACTTTTAATATTGTTTCTGTATCTGAAAAACTTCAAAATAGAATTGCCAACATTGTTTATCGAATTGAAACAAAAACTACATAAATTATACTTTTCAAATCTCAGTTTGAGAGAAGAACCTTAAAGCTATAAAAAGAAAAGAAAAGCTAAGGAGAAACTAGAAATTTCAACTAGAAGAGAGTTAAGAGATGATGAACAATTGGGGTTTAGGATCCATTTTATAGGTGAGGAAAAGGATAAGAAAGTGGATTATATAGGCGAGCATCACAAAACACTTATATTTCATGCCATGGATTGAGACAGGTTGCATAACCTAAATTCTTGATCCATTTCACACGCACTACGACACATAATATGTTCATGTTATGGCCCACATTCCTCTGAGCTACTATAAGCCCTATTTTTTAATATACCATTTGCAATGGTTCGGAACATATGTAAGTTTTACATAAGTTAATCTTTTGTGATTCAATGATGTAATGGAATACTCCCAGGTACTATTCTTCAAGTATTGATCAATTAAATTATTTTGAAGCTAAAAATAGCTAAAAAATAACAAAACATATCCATGATTTTGAAAAGATAGATTTGCATAAAATATGATAAAACTATGCTAATACAAATCTATTTTATCATTTAAAGTGCATAAAATAACATTATATTGAGTGCTTTTAAGAACTCATTAGGAAACTACCATTGACACGATTGAAAACATGCAAGTACAAGTGATCACGTATAAGTGATAAGTTATTTTAAGAATAAGGGTTATTGTACCCATAAGATTTGGTAAAAATATCTACTCCTAATTACTAGCTCATTAGTAAGGTAATTATAATTAGTATAAGGGATTTTTGGTTTTGTAAACTGAAAATTAAATGTACCAACTAATGATTAATAAGATAAAAACAAGATCTTAAGATTATGATAAAAATATGAATAAAAGAACAATTTTGAGATTATTTTTCAACACCAGTATGTATTGTAAATCAATAAAAGTATATCCTAATCTAATATTCTTTGATTATAACAACTTAGAGAAATTCACGAGCTCGAAAGTCTCAACCTCTTCTTACTTATTCGTTGAATTAAACAAGCTCTTAATCCAAATTCTTCTTAACCTAGAATAAGCTCTCTAAATTTAATCTATCAAAATCATTCCATTTTAAGAAGCAAATTGGATCAAGGTTAAATTGATCAAGGGATTATATACCCAATCAACTAAATTGATTGATGATGAATTAATCTGATTATTCAATTATACACTTGAATAATTAGGAAAATTCATATAAAGATTAAAACTTAGAATTATTGCATAATAAAAAAGAATAGATGAGCATAATATTGTGGATCTTATTAAATATTGCAATCCATGTCTAGGGATTTGAAATCACTCATAATTAATTATAAAATTAGCTACTTATGGAAAAAAATAAATTCATAATATTATTCATAATAACTATAAAAGAAAGGAGAATAAATCTTAGGATTTATGTTCTTGAATCTGATCTTCAACTTTTTTAATTGCCTCTTGAATCTTCTTCTTAGTTGTTGCCTCCAACTTTTATTATTCAAAATCTATATTATGATATTTTACCTTTTTTTGTATTTGTAAGATATAAAAATAAAATCAAGATGCAACTAGGATTGTTGGTATTCTAGTGGAGATAGGATTAGTATGCACCACATATCAAAAGAATTGGATAAGTTGCAATCGCTAAAATGATAGGATAATTAGTGATGGTCAGAAAGATAGGATAACCTATGATGGTTAAAATGATAGGATAAGTCATGATTGGAACAAGGTATGAAATACATCCACTTCTTTACTAAGTTAAAATATCAAGTAAAAATCATAAAAAATCCTAGCAAAATCTTAAAAATGTAGAAAATTAATATTTTTTGCATTAAATGCAAAATATATAATTTTTGCTCATTGCAATAATAAAATATTTATAAATGTAAAAGAATTGATATCTAAAAATGTGTATAAAATATCATTTATCAAACTCCCCCTCACATACTCTTTGTTAGTTCTCAAGCAAGTCAACACCCATAATTGAGAGAATAAGTTTATGACATTTTATCTCATGGGCTTAACGATATTATGATTTTAAATTCTAATAAATATTAGATATTACCTTTTGTCATCCATCTGTTACAACCAATAAATAATAATCATGCTTAAAGTGTGTGTGTGATGTAGTTTACTTTTGAATTTTTGCTCCTGTTGTTTATTTTGAGTTGATAAATTTCTTATCAACAATTCGTTTTGAGATTCTAGTTTGACCAACTTGTGGTTGACAACTTTGCATTAAGATTTTTTTTTTTTTGGGAAGAATGTCTATAGAAACCTTGGTTATCAAATTTATAGGAAAAAATTATGCAGCATGGGAATTTCAATTCAAAATGTTTCTGAAAGGAAAGGAGCTTTGGGGTCATATTGATGGGTCTTCTCCTACGCCTCGAGATGGTAAGGAACTTAGCCAATGGGAGACAAAGGATGCTCGAATTATCTCTTGGATTTTAGGATCTATTGAAGTTCATATGGTGAACAATTTACGCTCTTTTGGTATGGCTAAAGAGATATGGGATTATCTGAAGCGTATATATCATCAAGATAATACTGCGAGACGATTTCAACTAGAACTCGAGATTAGTACCTTCATCCAAGGTAATCTCTCAATTGAGCAGTATTATTCTGGATTTTTTAATCTTTGGAGCGAATATTCTGGTATTATTTACATGAAGGTACCTATAGAGGCATTTGCCAACCTTCAGGCTATTCATAAAGATAGTAGATGTGATCAGTTTTTGATGAAACTAAGACCAGAATTTGAAGTTGCTAGAGCTGGATTGTTGAATAAAGATCTGGTTCCTTCTTTGGATGTATGTCTTAGTGAATTGTTGTGTGAGGAACAGATAATGGCTACACAAGCTGTTATAGGTGCGTCTAGGGAACATTTGAAGTTGTCAATGTTGCTTATGCCACTCAAGGGAGGAATCGAGGAAAGGGAAAAATTAGTGCTATAGTTGCAAAGAATTCGGACATATTGCCAGTAATTGTGGCAAGAAATTCTACAATTACTGTAAGGAAAATGGACACATTATCAAGGAATGTCTTACATGTCTAGAAAATTAATGAGTACAAGCTTTTCAAGCTGCTATTCTAGCTCCTAACATTATTAGTCCTACATCTACAACTACTAGCACAATTCAGCCTGTCGTTACTCCAGAAATGGTCCAACAAATGATTATCTCAGCATTTTCTGCCCTTGGACTTCAGAGCCAAGGTAAGATTGTTTCTCCTCCTTGGTTTGTTGATTCTGGAGCATCCAATCATATGAATAGCTCCCTTGATTTGTTACATAATCTACGAGAGTATACTGGTATAGAAAATATTCAGGTTGCTAATGGAAGTAATCTTTCAATTATAGCCATTGGTGATATTGGACCTTCTTTTCGCATTTGTATTTGTCTCTCTTGGATTATCTACTAGTTTAATTTATGTTGGTCAGGTGGTGGATAATAACTATGATGTACATTTCTTTTGTGGTGGTTGTGTTGTGCAGGATCGGGTGTCGGGGAAGGTGATCGCAGAGGCGCCTAAAGTGGGAAGATTATTTCCGTTGCAATTTACTATTCCTTGAACTTTGTCTTTAGCTTCTATTACTGTTGAAAATAAGGCCGACGTTTGGCATAGATGATTAGGCCATCCAAATAATGTGATTTTGTCTAATTTGATGAAATGTGGTTTTCTTGGTAATAAAGATCAGTGTTATACTCATCGATTGCTTTTTGATTGCTATACTTGTAAACTAGGGAAAAGTAAAACTTTACCTTTCCCTACTTATGGTAGTCGTGCTAATACATGTTTTGAGATTATACACAGTGATGTTTAGGGTATTACTCTTGTTATTTCACATGTGCAGTATAAATATTTTGTAACGTTCATTGATGATTATAGTCGTTTCACATAGATATATTTTTTGCGTTCAAAATCTGAGGTGTTCGCTATTTTTCAAACTTTTTTAGGTTATATCGAGACATAATTTTCCACCTGTATTAAGGTTTTATGATCTGATAATAGTGGCAAATATATGTTGCACGACTTTCAAGTCTTCTTGCAACAGAAAGGCATTGTATCTCAATGATCCTATCCTTATACACCTCAATAGAATGTGGTGGCTGAACATAAAAGCCGTCACTTGTTGGATATGGTTCGAATGTTACTCTTGGAGTATTCAGTTCTACCTAAATTTTCGATGGAAGCTTTGTCCACTACAGTCTATCTGATTAATCGTCTACTTTCTCAACAATTGAATTTTGATACTTCTTACTATCTTCTTTTTGGTATGCATCCAAATTATCATATGCACGTTTGGATGTGTTTGCTTTGTTCAATTGCCTACTCATAATCGCCACAAGCTTACAAATCAGTCAATACAGTGTGCTTTTATGAGTTATAGCATAACTCATAAGGAATTTTTAAGTTATGATGCTCTTATTAATCATCTGTGTACTTCTAGAAATGTGATTTTCTTTGAACATGAGTACTATTTTCAACAACACGTTTCTCCTTCTGACGGTGTCCTTCTTCCTAGCTTTAATGATATCCCTCTATCAATTGAGCGTTTTAAACCCAATATTGTCTATCAGTGACGAAGACCCCAATCATAACAAATCCTTCCTGACCCTGATTTGGTGCCTGCTTCAGTGGCTCTTCTTGATAGGTATGACTTCTCTGTTATTTTAGCTGATACTATAGTTCCTACCTCTTATTCTCCGGCAGCCAAACATGCGTGTTGGGTGAAAGCTATGCAAGAAAAACTTTAGGCTTTTCAGGAGAATCATACTTGGGATATTGTTCCCAGTCCTACTGGTGTTAAGCCCATTGGTTGTAAATGGGTATATTCCATTAAGATGCGGTCTGATGGCTCACTTGAAAAATATATGGTGCCATGGTGGCACTCAGTAATCGACAGAAGTATGAGGTTGATTATGATGAGACATTTTCCCTTGTAGCAAAGATGACGACGGTGGAACTTGTTCTTGCTATTGTTGCATCCAAGGGTTGGCTATTACGATAAATGGATGTTAAGAACGCCTTTTTGCATGGGGACCTTAAAGAAGAAATTTTTATGACTCCACCATCAAGGTTTTTTTCTACACCCTCTACGGATGTTTGTAAAATGATCGCTCTATGGTTTAAAACAGGCTTCACGTGCTTGGTTTGATAAGTTTCGCTCTACGCTTCTTAGCTTCTCTTTAGTTCAGTGTCAGTATGATTCCTCTTTTTTTCTGTGCAAGACTGCTAAGGGAATCATCTTGCTTCTGGTATATGTTGATGATATTGTTATTATAAGGACTGACTCTGCATTGATTTCTCAACTTTAGAACGCCTTCAGGGTTCCCTTCATATGAAGGACTTGGGTTCTTTACAATAATTTTTAGGCCTTGAGATGTACTCTACCTCAGTTGGTATTTTCTTATAACAACATAAGTACACCCAGAAATTAATTACTTTGGCTAGCCTTCAGGATGGTTGTTCTATTGATACTCCCTTGGAAGTCAATGTTAAATATAGACAACTGGTGGAGAGCCTGAACTATCTGACTATCACTCGTCTTGATATTTCCTTTACTATTCAACAAGTTAGTCAGTTTATGCAGGCACCTAAGCACCTCCACATGTCTGCTGTCTGTCGCATTGTTCGCTATTTACAAGGCACTTTCACTTGCGGTTTTTTCTTCTTTGTGGACTTTCCTATTCGTCTAGTTGCATATAGTGATGCTGATTAGGCTAGTTGTTCTGATACTCGACGGTCAATTACTGGTTGGTGCATGTTTCTTGGTGCCTCTCTTGTTTCATGGAAAAGCAAGAAGCAAGATCGTGTGTCAAAGTCCTTCACCGAGTTTGAGTGTCGTGCTATGTCTTCTGCATGTTATGAGATTGTTTGGCTTCAGGGACTGTTGGCTGAGCCTGGGTTTCCACAACTTGATTCTACTCCACTCCATACGGATAATACTAGTGCTATTCAAATTGCTGCTAACCCAGCATTTCATGAGCGCACCAAGCATATTGAAGTGGATTGTCACTCTATTCGTGAAGCATATGATACTCACGTCATCTCTCTACCTCATATTACCACCGATCTCCAGACTTATGATGTGTTTACTAAGGCTCTCTCTCACCATCAATATCAATTTCTTGTTGACAAATTGATACTTTTTAATCGTCCAGTATCAATTTAAGGGGGGATATAAATGACAGAGATTATGGACAAGATTACAAGATTTACTTTACCATAATTAGTGTATTAGCTATGCATATATTATTGCCTAAAATAGATAAACAAAATATTGTATATTTAGGTAATAGAATATTGTATATTCTTACCTAAAATATATAAACAGAATATTATATATTTAGGTAATAGAATACTGTATATTTAGGTAATCGAATATTATATATTTAGGTAATAGAATATTGTATATATTCTTACCTAAAATAGATTGTACAGTAATTCTTATTTAATGAAAAGATCTTCAAGAAAAGGTCATTCAGTCATTTATTAAAAATTATCACAATGTTGGTGAACTCGAAGTATTGCTTTGCCTTATAAATCCAGCCGGTTGGATCCTCTCCAACAAATGCTGGAAATGATAGCTTCAGGTGTGAGCGTTGGTGGTCAGAGTTAGGGTGCTGGTGGTCCGAGTTGGGCCGAGAAGTATTTAAGTGTGGATGTGAGGATTCATCTCTTGCAAAGGGGTTAATCTCAAGGGGGGGTCTGAGAAGAGCGCAGGGCCTACAGCTCGGTGAGCAATGCTTGTAAGGTATCCCCCACTTGATCGAAGCCGGATTAGTGTCGTGCGAGGGTTTCCAACACCTTAGTTGGACTTGCCACGAGTATCCATGGCTTTGATACCATTGGTACGTGGAATTTGTGGGGAAAAGATGTAGAGAAGAGGGAAGACTGAATGTATAAATTTTGGTCGGCTCTTATTTGTCTCTTTGGGTTATTTATAGCCTTACAAGGAAATAGAAAAACAAAAGGAGATGCTAACAAACTCAAATTCCCTAATTGTCTCGTGGTCCCTCCCAGTCACGACGTCTTACCCTGCTGCATACTAAGGTGTGTCAGCGTAACAACCTTTGAGCCCATGTGCGTGCTCCAACCATGCCCATGCCTAACTAACTCTGCGCCCTGAGTAGCTACGTCTGCACGCGTAAGCAACCTAAGGGTACACGTATCAAAAACTTCAATGAGAGACATAGTCTAATGTTGTAGGCCTATTGTACATATATTTAAGAGTTGTCACAAAATATCAAATATAGCTGGGATAATCAGGTTTAATATCATTCACATTTCATTGTTAATAAGTTTTATTCTTATGCCTTAACGTGATTATGATATGTTCAACAATCTCTGTGGATCTGGAATTTTGCCTTCTAAACTTTAGTTCGTAGAACATAATGGAGACAGTCATCTTGAAATGATCCTTCCTTCATTCTAATTTTTCATCTTTACATGTGTCATGTTGAGGTCACTCACTATTTTGATATTTCACCTCATAGAAGCATAATGGATTTTGCATCTATGTTAGACATATGCTTGAATGTGCCATGGTATAAGTTTGTCTCAAACTTAAGTTAATCATGGTGGTTATTAGATTTGTTTGATTATAAATACATTAGGATAATGGTGCTGGATCACCTCTTTCAAGTCTGATCTCTAAGGAAAAATGCCAAAAGTGGTGCAATTTAAAAAGTCTATAGCATATGTTGATTATAATAAGACTGCAATCTTTAACCTGGAGAGTCTTGCCCCAGTTTCCAAGCTGTAGAAGGAGGTGTTATTTATCATGCTGTAATTTATCTAGTGAACTATTCTTTTTTATTGGTGGCAGGGATGGTTGCCAGGATTGAAAGCAGATGGAGATAATCAGCTTCCCACTATTGCTATTGTTGCATCATATGATACTCTTTTTTATTGGTGGCAGGGATGGTTGCCAGGATTGAAAGCAGATGGAGATAATCAGCTTCCCACTATTGCTATTGTTGCATCATATGATACATTCGGGGCTGCTCCAAAAATTAACTGTGGTTTATGGATATCTGAGAAATTACTATGATTTATGGATTATCTGAGAAATTTTGTATCTGTAGGCACTGTCAGTGGGAAGTGATAGCAACGGGAGTGGTGTTGTGGCACTTCTTGAAATTGCACGACTATTTCTACTCTCTATTCAAATCCTAAAACAAGAGGGAGGTATAATATACTTTTTGGGTTGACTTCTGGGCGGCCATACAACCACAATGGAACTCAGCAGGTGCTTAGCGCATGTCAACTTTATTAGTCTAATGATTTTCTGTCTTTTATTATTCATCGTGTAGTATTTTCTTACTGGTTGCGTCCATTTAATTGTAATATTTTCCCATGGCAGTGGCTATTTGCTTGAACAGTATCGGTTCATGGGATAATGAATTGTGGCTTCATGTTTCCAAACCTTCAGAAAATGCTTACATAAAGCAAATTTTTGAAGTAATATCATTTGACTAATTTTGCTCGTGAGAAGCTTTCATATTAACTGAGTATTTAATGTAACTATGCTGCGTCTTATGATATGATGGATTAGGGCTTTTCTATTGTAGCGGAGAATTGGGCTTTAAAGTCTCTCTGAAGCACAAGAAAATAAACATTGCAAATCCTCGAGTAAGTAACTAGATGTCATATTTATTATGGTAATGATGTTGTACTTGAATCTTCTGTTTAGTTGTGAGTGATTTTTTTACCTCATAATTGTTGTTACCAGAAATTATTGATTGCTACAATTCATTATCCTATGGTTATAAAGTTTAGACCATGTGATGGAGCTTTACTTTCTGTAGCTAGCTTGGGAGCATGACCAGTTTTCTAGGTTGAGAGTCACTGCTGCAACCCTTTCTGAACTCTCTGTTGCCCCTGAATTTCTAGAAAAACAGGAGCTCTTGTCGATAGCAGGTTTTATTTTCTATACCTACTCTGTTTCTACTTTATTTTCTGTTTTATGACGAGTCAATTTCACAGATATTGGCTTTCTGCAGGCGTTTTGTGAATGAAACTGCAATTATCATTAGTGTCAAGTTGGCTGCTGAGAGTCTTGCGGTATGATTAAATCATTTTGATCTATATCTAGAATTTGATTAAGTTTAAGATTATTTTTTAGTATTTTAAATGTTTTGTATTGTTTAAACTACTTCAAATTAGAGGAAGATCATTGTTTTTGCTTAAGGAGCTTTATACTTCTATTGATGAGAGAAATATGGTAAATTAACTTGAGAAGTTGAAAAATGTAGGAAGGGGATTAGTAATCCTAAAGATCTCCATTTCTCATCCTTCATATGAAGGAGAGACTACAAAACAGAATATAGAAACCTAGACCTTACAAGATCAAGTAGTTTATTCTATATGCAAATTTATTTTTCCTATTACAATCTTATAATGCTATGTTATTAAAACTCTTTTAGGATACCGAGAGTTGTAAATTTTTGAATATATATTCAAGTGTTGGACATGTCAATATTTTTATTTGTTTTCTTAAATTTACACTAAATTGGAATGTTCGAATGTCCACACCCATGTTTATGTCATATCGCTTGTATACTTTATGAAATATGAAGAGTCCAAATAACATGGTTATAATTTCCAGATATTCCACTAAGAGATCATTCATTAGACTTGGCAAACAGGATCCGCTAAACATGATTAATCCAAACAAAAGCTTATAGGTCCTATGGTTACTCAGTAATTGTAGTAGGTATCATCAGATTGTTTGCATATTTGGTGATTGTCCCATCCTAGGATGTAGTAAGACAAAATATTTCACCTGAATGCAGATCTTTTAAAGAATATAATTGCTCAGAGAAATACTTAAAGCTGGTGTTTTGATGGAGGCAGCTTGTGATACGATTTGTCTTAAGACATTGAAAATTATAGTTATATTCTTTTTAGCCTCCGGTAAGTCACAGAGCTCTTTGCTTCTCTCCTACACATGGCTCAAGTCAACTAATAATTTATGATTTTAAAGCTGAAGTTTGACATGATGCATTCAATTTTTTATGGTCAAACGGTTCAGATGATTTCAATTTGTAACATTGCAGCTGCTTTCTTTTTCTATCCTTTATATAGTTATATTCTCTCTTTTTTTGTGTTTAAAAGAGAAACAGGGAAATGTCCTTGTGTACTTTATTCATCTAATTAAATGCAGAGGCATATTTATGGCTACCAAGGAAAGAATGTTGAGATTTTTGCTGACAACAATAGTTTAGCGGTAAATCCTTTTTACATAAGGTCGAGGTTGAAGCTTCTGTCCCAAACTCCTCGAGTGGCTTCTTTCCTATCAAAGAATGATGACCCTTTTATATCTGCATTGAAAAAGGTCATTACACACATATGTTCCTTTTTTTTTTTTTGGCTCAATGTATGTTAAAAGTTTTAAGGTTTATTTTTGTCAAGTTTCCGAATCCATGTTATTCAAAACTTGAAGAGAGCATCAACAATTTAAGTTTTGTTACCCCTCTGTGGTTTTGACTTTGATGCGTTATTTTTCTTCATTTGATATTCTCATGTTATTTCTGTCATTGGCAGGAATTAGAAGATCACACAGATAAAGTTAACGTCCAACATGAGGTCCTTGATGGGATGTTCACCTTCTACGATTCATATAGGGCTAGGCTTAACATATATCAGGTACTATTTTCATGCTATTTTTTATTCTCTTGTTGTTGAAACTTATGTCACATGGTGAAGTTATAGATACTAAATAGGTGGGTAGGCTAGTTTTAGTTTACAAAGTACTGCTTCTGAGGTAACCTCGTTTTAATTTCTTTGGTCTTGTGGCTGTTTCTACTCCATATCCCAAGTTCAATTTATTTTTAGGTCGAGTCTGAAAGTTTCTGTACATTATTGTTAGATCAGTTCAGTGGGTTAATGATCCCAATTATATGAAAATAACTGGTTGGAACACCCACGTAGAGCCTGCCTCTTGTTTTTATGTGTTATGTCTGTACCATCTACCTACTTTTTCCTTCATAACCCTACTCTCGTTGAATGTTCTAGAAGGTAGAAGAACCATATATTTCTTTGTCATGTATTTATTATTATTTTTAACAATATATATATACAGCTTTGTTTTAGTTTGTATGATAATCCGCCAAACTGCTATTTGACAGGTTGCTAGTGTAACAATTGACTTCTTGTTCTTGGATCATATTTAATAGTGTTATTCACTTTTCTTGCCATCACAACCAGGGTATGTTTTCGGTTTTTTACCAATTTATTGTTTTATTTTTAATACCAATGTGATTCAATTTCAATACTGTCAACGTTTTCTTCAATAATTGACCTTTGATGACTTTATTTTTCTTTTCTTTTATTTAATAATCTTCCAATAGGGTCTGATGATCTGATTAGTTTATTTCGGAGACCTCCCTCTCAGAAGGTTAAAACAGCTTAATTACAGCTGTTTAACTAGATTATAATCATGCCTCAAAAGGCCTTGCTTTCTTGCGCTGAAGATTTCAAAAGCAGCTTAGGTTGAAACTAGCTAATGAATTTGCAGCTTAGTCCTTGCTTTCTTCGTTCATCACACGATCCACGATTTTTAGCAATTGTTTTTAGGGAGTTTTTGAATGTATTGTGCCATTCAGACAATCAGTGCCAAATTTTTTGTTAGGATTCATATTTTGATAATGTATTATTCTTGAGTTATTTTGAGTTTGAGATGAAACATGTTATATATTATGTGTTAGCGCTGAATTAAGTCTTGATCAAAAGAGGCAGGGATGAATACTACATTCGCTCGTGGTCTAGCTTCTTCCTCACTTCTTTGAACCGCATCGGAGTAATGTTTGATTTTAAAGCAATTGATATTATATCCACCTTTAATATGATGCATTTGATGACATGCTTTCACAAGATATTGATGGGGATTGTGGCGTATTCCCTATTGTGGTTACCATTCTTTCAATATAATATAAGTTTCATTTAGATGAATAGTTTCGTGAGCAACAGGATGTTTTTAAACTTTAAATAATAATAGTAGGTAATTATATCCAATAATTAAATGAAAATATGATTTTTCCATAAAGCTGTTGAGAATTGCTTTCATTTGGAGTTGAAATGAAGGCAATTTGCATATTGGGTTTTTATGTGCAATTCTTTTTATAAAGCAATAAATCATATGAGGGGAAACTTTATTGTTCATTGTTAATTGTTAACGTATCAAAACAATTATGAGGAGATGTAACTTTTATTTCAATTTATCGTATTATTTAATTAATCGTTGAATTTTTTCATTTAAAACACTTCATTTAAAAAATCACGGCAATATTTTTTCACGTTTTATTTAAAGTCTAATCTATCTTTGAAGGTATTTAGTTATACTATATTTGTTCACGTTCACTCCAAAATTTATCTAAACTTGACCCAAAAGCTACAAAATGTGTTTTTTTATAAATATTATCCTATTTAAAAAGGTTACAAATGCAATGATCTTTCTCATAAAAGAATATTTGTTAGTTTGAATGTTACTTTCTTTGAAAGCATATCTTACTACCAAAAACCCTTTTCTCAATAAGGAGAACCAATAAAAGAGAATATGATTTTTGATTACTTGAATGAATCCTTAAATTTTGATGAATTCCTTAATCAAAGTAATACACCTAATACACCTGTCATAGAATTCAAACTAAACACAACTTCTTATACTATTATTCCATAAACAAATAATAACTTGAACTTAGGGAGAAGAAATGGAAAAATAATGAAACAAAGAGACAATTACTTATATATGAAGGTAAAAAGAGAGGGAGAACTATGAACTTAGAGCACAAAAAGAGTCAAATATAAGTATCCACGGGACTACAATGAATCCAGGTAACATTGAATCCTATGAGTCTCCAAAGTTATCTATTGTTCATAGAAAATAAACATGGTCATGTACTTTCTATCCTATCTTTAAGTTTGTTTTATATAAAACTTTATCTTCTATATTTCTTGCTTTTACCTCTAACCTTTACAGAACAAGAATTCCATCAATGATACCAAAAATTCCATAATGGAGAGAAGCTGTTATGGAAGAAATAAGAGCACTTGAAAAAAATAATTTGGGATGTAATAGAACTACCCAAAGGAAACATCTCAGTTGGTTGTAAGTGAATTTTTACAATGTATTTAAGCTGGTGGTATAATAGAGTAATACAAAGCTCATATGGTTGCAAAAAGGTTCACACAAGCCTATGGAATTAATTACAATGAAATGTTTACTCAATTAGCTAAGCTAAATACCATTCGGGTCTTACTATCTTTAATAGCTAATTTGGATTGGTCACTTCACCAATTAGATATAAAAAAATTCATTTCTATATGGTGAATTAAAAGATGATGTCTTTATGACCATGCCTCTAGGATTCTATATAGGAGACAATACAATGTGCAAATTAAAAAAAATCACTCTATAGCCTTAAGTAGTCACCTAGAGCTTGCTTTGATAGGTTTACAAAGGTGAAAAGAAAACAAGGATACCGTAAGTGCAATTAGATCATACCTTGTTTTTTTTTGACGCACAAGAGATGGGATAAAAAATATTTGATGGTGTATATAGATGATATAATCATGATTGGAGACAATCTAGAAGAGATTGAGAGATAGAAAAAACTTTTCTATAGAATTCAAAGTCAAGGATTTGGAACAAATGAGGTACTTCTTAGGATGGAAGTTGCACAATCTAGAAAGGAATTAGTGTATCTCAAATGAAATACGTCCTCGACCTCTTAATCGAAACTGGTATGTTAAGGGATAAACCGAATAATATTCCAATAAAGGCAGGGAAGAAGAATGAAGATACGTGAAAACTAGTAGAAAGAGAAAGCTATCATAAATTAGTTGGTAAGAAGATATATTTGTCTAACAAAAGACTTAATATCACTTTTGTAGTTAGTGTCGTAAGTCAACAAGTGCACTTTTTGAAGGAAATCCACTTGGAAGTTGTTTATAAAACACTTAGATATCTCTAGGATCACCAAGCAAAAGATTATTCTTCAAGAAAAGTGAATTCGTTACTATAGAGGTATTTACTGATATAGACTAGGCTGGCTCGGTAGAAGATAGAAGATCCACTATCAGGTATTGTACATTTATTTTCAAGAATTTAGTAACATGAAGAAGTAAGAAACAAAATGTGGTAGCCCGAAGTGTGCAGAAACAAAATTTAGAGTATAGTCATTAGGAATGTGTGAAACTTTGTTGTTAAAAAAACTCTTACATGAATTACATCTTTTAGTAAAGTATTTTATTAAACTTTAATGTGACAACAAAACTATCATCAATATCTCTCTTAATTCTATTCAATATGACAGGACCAAAAATATAGAAATCTATAGACATTTCATCAAATAAAAGTTTGAATATGAGATTATTTGCATGACTTATGTTTCAACATAGGAAAAAATGGCATATATATTCACCAAAGAACTTCCGCAATAAATTTTGATGATTTCGCCTACAAGTTAGATATGATCAATATTTATGACCCAACTTATAGGGAATGTTGAAATCATTGAACAAAAGGAAATACACGCATATTAAATTAGGAAACAAATCATTGCCTAATTTGATAGAAATAAATTTATTAAATTGATATTCCTTTTTTGGATTTTTATTTGTATTATAAATTAGTCTATTTTGCATAAAGAAAACAATCAATGAAAATACAATTCTTAATATTCCCATTTCTCTTTTCTAGAGATTGCCAAAAGGTTTGCAAAGTTATTTCGAACTAATAAGAAATCTTGTGGTATATGTATCTCTAAAATTATAGTCCTACAATCATAACAAGGTTGCATTCTAATGGCCTAATCTAAGGAGGAGATAGTGTGGCTCTATAATGGTCCATCTCCTTGAGTTAATCACCTAATGTCAACAACCAGGTAGAATACCCAAAAAATGTCCTAGCTAAAATAGTGGGGTAGCTTTATCTATATTCTCATGGGCAAGATTCATGCAAAATAAGATCACAATTCGGTAGTCTAAGCAAAGGAGGAGACAATGAGGCCCTCGACAACCCATCTTCTATGGTTAATCACTTTATGTCAAAGATCAGGTAGAATGCTTGAAAAGTATCCTTTCCTAGAGAGTGAGACAACTTTATCTAAGTTACATTCTAGCAAGATGTAGGCATAATAAGGTTGTAATTTAGTGGCCCAGCCTAAGGAGGAAACAGTAAGGCCCTTGAATGGCCTAACTCCTTGGGTTTATCACTTGAAGTTAAAGATCAGGTTGAACATTTGAAAAATATACTTTTGTAGATATTAAGAAAGCTTTATCTCTTTTCCTTAAGAAAGATGCAAGAATAAAAAGGTTGTACTTTAGTGGCCTAGCCTAAAGAAGAGACTATAAGGCCCTATAATGACCCATCTTCTCGGGTTGATCAAGTTATGTCAATGATCAGGTAGAATTCTCAAAGAAGTCCTTACCTAAAGAGTGAGGTAGCTTTGCCTCATCTCCCCTGGGAAAGATGTATGCATAATGAGGTTGCACTTCTATGGCCCAACCTAAGGAGAGGACATTGAGGCTTTATGATGGCCTATCTCTTTAGACTAATCATTGGATACCAATGATCAGGTAAAATGCCTAAAAAAAATCCTTGCCTAGAGAATGAGTCAGCATGTACAATTATGGGTTGATCAAACAGTTTAAAAAATGGAATAGCAATGCCCAAGAGATATAAAATGATTATAGGTTGATTACACAACATAAAAATGACTTTGAAATGCCCATAAGATCAAAAACAATTATATGATGATCATGTGGCCTAAAAATCAATGTAAAATTCCCGATTAATTTAGATCAATTAACTTATAAACTTGGTCAAGGACCAGGTAGAGCAATGACTAAATTGGTAGACCTTTCATCTTAAATATTAATATAGAAAATAAAGGGAAAAATGTTCACCCAATTTCATAAAAATTAATGTACATACAAATGAAACTATCAGCTGACTACAATCTTTCAAAATACATAATTGAATAGATCATTTTAGAATGACAAACTTGAAAACAAGATTACTCTATGATTGGTAGCCTTCAACTATGAATTAAAAGAAAAAAAGACAGAAAGTTAAGGATAAGATACTTGCATAAAGAAAATGATGGAAAATGAAGGGAAAAAAGGGAAATATAGACAAGAGTTGGTTAGAGACTTTAAAGAGGAAGGAAAACATAAGCCCACAGGCTAGAAAAATTACCAATAACATAAGAAATGAGCAAAGATAAGCTTAAACCAATGAAAAGGTGTAGAAAAAATCTCTGGCGAAATAGGAGAATAGTAAAGGCTAGGAGCCACGTATATAGGGTAGTAAAACCCTTTAGTACAATGTTAATAAACCTTGAATTTTTTATCATCACTTTTCAATATTCCTATGACTTAGCATGTTTTCCAGATCAAATTGGATTATGTTGTGCAAGCATGAAACAACTAGACAATCTAATGGTCCGGAAGCAAGACAATTTTACTCTTTCACTTTAATTGTGGAAATAAATTAAAAGCGTATGAGCACTTATTATTTGGACATTAGCTTGATTCCTGACATGATAATAGCAAATATATGGGTCATGTATGTAATATAACGTACCTAAGAAAATATATCAATCCCACGAGGAGTTGTGTAACTTACAACGAAGTACCAATGTGATTATTATGAATACTATTTGGACAATAGAAAATTATAAATACATAAAAATAAATGACAACTAATTACTCAAATCAAAACTCAATAACTACAAAAATATAAGAGAAAACAACTTAGGAATCTTTAATCGTCCAATTTTCTAAACATGTGAATCTCTAAAAATTTTCTCAAAAAAATTACCAAATAATTACATTATCAATTCAATCTAACCTAGCATGCATTTTTCTTTCAAGTAAACTACACACCATATAGTAATTAATCTAATCAGATTTTTATGCCAATTAAATTACATATTACTCATTAAGTTCATCAATTATGGATCACATACATAAGAATCATACATCTTGACATAGAAACTATGTATGTCATTTAATCAAGACAAATAATTAAATAATTCTCTTAAATCTATTTACTTGTCTCTATATATTAATTATTGGCCAAAAAACTAATAGCATAAGAATCATATTAAATAATATAATTGAAATAAAATCACAATTAGGGTGAAATATTAGATAATCACACGAAGAAAATCTGGTTCATAAGACCCCAAATTAATAAATTAGCTTGACATAATTAAGTACATAAAGTTCAGATTTTTCATAAAGAAAGACATAAAAATTGATGAAGAAAGGAGAAGAAGAAGAGATACAATTAATCTCTTTATTTATAGCACTAATATTCTTTTGAATACTTCACAAAATTGTGTCTTTTCTAATCTTCTATCTAAACTTTTTCTCTCTTTTCTCTCTTCTTGGCAAATGTTGTAGGCTTTTTTGATTCTTAATTATATTTGATTTGTGTGTCATTAGGGTTAATTAATAGGAGAAACAATCTAATATGGGTAATTAGATCAAACCATAAAAGATCCAAGGGCTAAGATTAAAATTAGGTGATGAAATTTATTAGCAGAATATTGCTTAGCGACTTTCCCGCCCTACAACCTAGTTCCTCGCTTGTCGTGGCACAAGGTCTTCTGATCACAAGTCATCATGCACACATTGTGGCACTGTTTCACACCCATCGCAACATGGTATTCTCTAATTTTAGCTCCTACATGCATGTTATGGCACAAAAGAATTGCCCGCCGTGGCATGAGCTATTTTTTGTTATTTTTGACTCATTTTCACCTCATTTGTAGTCGTTCTACCTATATTGACATAATTAAATATAAATTAATCTTTTTCATGATGTTTTAGAGTAAAACAAGACAAATATTAGGTTTAAAAGTGACTAAATAACTCTACTTTTGTAGAGTTATCACAGTTCCAAACTTAACTCTTTGCTTTCCCTCAAGCAAAGCTAAGTCTAACTAGCTAAAGTGATATGGGAAGCACATTTATAAACACATATCTATTAATACATGCATGTTTAGCAAAAACTATACCCCTCAAAAGATGTACAATTCTATGATAAGTAGGTATATATAATCAATATTCCATTAATATAAGGATTATTTTGATAAATTGATTCATGTGTGTGTATTGCACATGATGTCATGCAATGTACTCATGTAATCAACTTATATGAGCATGCTAATCAAGTAAGTCTTAGAACAAGTTTCATAATTTTGTTTTTCACGCCACTCTCCACTAATTTATATATGCATTTAGCTAAAGATCAAAAGGGCTTTACATACTTGTAATATAAGGCTTAGGTGGAGGTAGATAAATGGAGACATTTAGGATTTTTTTACACCTTAGCTTTCTTTTTATTCATCATGAAATGTTTAACTACAATTGAGCTTTCACTTGATGTTCTAGTGCACCCTATCTTACCATTCTTTTTATTCTTTTATTTCACATTTTTTTTTGTAAATTCACAACACCCCCAAACTTATCTTTCATTTTATTCTTTTTATTTAGAAAGGTAATCATGTTGTGAGTTTTTTTAAAATAGGGTGCATTACATTTAACCTCACTCTATAGCATAACATATAATTACATTTTTCCCTTCAATCTAAAAGTGTAAGGGTAAATGTAATGCTTATTGCTTAGGCTTAATATATGGATTGAACATATGAATTATTATTATTTAGGCTTAAATGGGTAACTAAATATATAAATAATGGTTAGCTTGAAAGACTCAATTGATTTATTAAGGTCTAAATCATTTCTTAAGATAAATTCTATTTAAGATTTCACTTCAAAGGATGATCAATTAGATTCTAAAACATGGTTGACCTTATCAGCTAGCATAACTCACATTAAATTTTCTCCCAATGGGAACGCCAAAATCAACCATGAGTATATGCATAAAATTTAAATCAATCCAATCAAAACTAGTAAGCATATCACATGATTAATGTAAGTATCTTAATTAGCATGTTATATTCCTTATCCCAGTTATGACAACCAATTCTATCATTGGGTTCATATATTTCATATCAAGCATGCATGCATATAGTTTCAATGTATTCATTGATTTCTACCAAAATCATGATCAAAAGCATCCTAGTCATGACAATCAATTCAATCATTGGGTTCATATGTTTCATATAAGCACTAAAGTAGAGAATGAAGTTCTCTCCCCCATACTTAAGTTGCACATTTTTTTCCTATGTGCATATATGAATAGGAAAGAGTGAAAGGAAAGAAAACTCTCTTACCTTTGGCACACCACATTCTATCTCTAAAATGGTCTAATTTTGTTGTACCATTGCCTCCATATCTACAAAATAAATAAATATAAATAAAATAACATTGGGTTGCTCCCTAACAAGTGCCACATTTAACATCCTTGGCTAGATGGTCATAGAAGTTCCTATGGTACATCTACTAAGGTTATCATAGATGTTTCATTTGGTAATTGTTCTCTATGATAGTGCTTCATTCTATGTCCATTAAACATAAGCCATTCTTTGTTTTTGTTTTCCCAATACAATGGCTCTATGGTTTGTTACCTTAGTGATGATGAATGGACCTAACCATCTACTCTTGAGTTTTCCCAAGAACAATTTGAGTCTTGAGTTGTATAGTAATACTTTTTGTCTCAGTGCACAATTCTCTTGTCATGCCATCCTTTTGTTTTATCTTTGTAAAGCTTGGCATTTTCATAAGCACTTCACTATAGCACATCTAGATCATTTATTTATAGTATTTTTCTCACAAGCTGCATCCATAGGCATATTCAACTGTTTGAATGAAAAAGTGCTTTATTTTCCAATTAAATCGATACGTGACATGCCTTTCCATAGGTTAGCCTATATGGGGTAGTAACTATTGGTGTTTTAAATGTAGTTATGTAAGCCCATAAAGTATCATCTAACTTAAAGGTCCAATCCTTTCTAGAATTATTCATTGTTTTCTCCAAAATTCTTTTCACCGCTCTATTGAACACCTCCGCTTGCCCACTAGTTTGGGTATGGTAAGGGATATACACCTTATGCTTAATCCCATAATTTGACACTAAGGACTTAAATGCTTTATTGCAAAAGTGACTACCTCTATCATTAACAATGATCTTCAGAATTCCACACTTCGTGAAAATGTTTTTCTTCAGAAATTTCATGACAAATTTGGCATCACATTTATTTTGGCTATGACTTCTACACACTTTGATGCATAATCCATACATACTAATATGTATTGGTTACTGAATAATGAAGGGAATGGTCCCATATAATCAATACGCCAAACATCAAATAGTTCCACTTTAAGTATATTATTTAAGGGCATCTCATCTCTTTTAGAAATATTCCTATGTTTTGGCATCCATTGCATGTCTTTACATAAAGATAAGCATCTCTAAAAAACGTAGGCCAAAAATTATTGGAGTGAAGTACCTTAGTTGCTATTTTGTTCTCCCAAAATGCCCTCTATAGTCTGAGTTGTGGCAATGGTAAAGAATAATTCCAAATTCATCGTAAGAGACACACCTTTTCAAAGTACCATCACCACATTCTTTATAGAGGTAAGGGTCATCCCAAAAATAGTGTTTAACATCGTGGAATAATTCTTCTTTTGTTACCATGTGAGGGCTGGTGAAAGAATGTTAGTAGCCAAAATATTTACAAAGTCTACATACCATGGGATGTTAATTTGAGCCACTGAAAGAAGTTGCTCATATGGAACGGATTCTCCAATCACCATGTTGTCATCTATATTAGCTTCTCTCTTCAATCTAGATCGATGGTCTACTTCTTGATTTTCTATCCCTTTTTTATAACAAATTTCCAAGTCAAACTCTTGTAGAAGGAAAACCCATCTTGTTAGTCTTAATTTGGCATTTTTCTTTATCATGAGGTACTTTATTGCAAGATGGTCTATGTAGATAGTCATGGTCCATGTAGATAGTCACTTTGATTCCAATCAAGTAAGATACAAACTTCTCAAAGGCATACACAATGGATAGGATCTCCTTCTGTATAGTAGCATAATTCATTTGAGCATCATTGAGTGTTTTTCTTGCATATGA
The DNA here is from genome assembly GCA_030763125.1 of Hippophae gyantsensis. NCBI lineage: Eukaryota > Viridiplantae > Streptophyta > Magnoliopsida > Rosales > Elaeagnaceae > Hippophae > Hippophae gyantsensis. The sequence goes on along the minus strand of CM061032.1, from coordinate 45,312,459 downwards.
TATGGCATGGAACATATTATCTCTTTGCTACCCAAAATATCCCCAATAGCAAAGTCACTTACATCAGATAACAACTCAAAGGGCTTATTGAAGGATGTATGTTTTAAAATTTATTCTTTTTGATAAATATTTATGTATTGTTCATGATTTTAAATATTATGTATTCTTGTTCCTTGAGATTAACATGTTATATTTTGGAAGTGTTTAAGAAGATGCACTTGGTCTTGAACCATAGAACTCTTAAAATGAGAAACATGTAATCCTAAATATGTTCACAATTGTGGTAATTAAGGAGGAACATTAATTATCGTGAAAGATTGTCATATCGATTAAAAGTACATTGTAGTTCTATAAATGTTGGTAAGAGATTATCATTTAATGACATGAGTATATAAAATGTGTATTTTATATATTGAACATGACCTAACTAGATGAAACATTATATGGATTGTGTTTTGTGTCATTAATGTTTCCATTGTGTCTTTAGAATCTTAGATATGAGATATGTAGGTTTTTCACATGAGAAGTATATAATGTTATTTCTATTTAAATACTATCTTATGATATGAATGAAATAGTAGTTCGTTGTGTACAACCTGTGTAGGAGAAATTTATATGTTAATATTATCATTGTCCCTCGATTTTGAGTTATGATATTGTTGGGCCCCTTGGTAAAGTAGAATTATATCGCACGTAATATAACTTGTGTAGTTATAATTATAATTCACTTGAGAGACCAAGAAAACAAATATAATCAAAAGTGACACGATCCTATTTTGCATATTATTCATAATATCATATGACAAGGATAGACATAAAATTAGTGGATCAAGTAAATAATTACTATGTCATTTGGAAAACTATAATGTAATGATAGAACCTCTTGTAGTTAATAATATAAATTTTTATATTATTGTCAAGATGATATAGATCCTCTATACGGTCACACCAACTGAAGAGAAATAACAAGTATTTTACATTTTATAATTATATATAATACATGAGATGAAATGCTAAAATAAAATGTCATAATATGACATGCTTAGACCATAAATAATAATAAATTTGTGAAGTTATGCAAATATTATTTGGTATAATGTTTATGCATTATAAGAATAATAGAGATATTGTATAATAGAATAATATGAATAATATTATTTGTTCATAAATTAATTTATTAAACCAATCACAAGTTGAGATTAAAAAGGGCATGAGATGGCTAAACAAGGCTAGTGGTATTTGTGTAATTTATTTAATCCTTACACAAAGAGTTTCCATAACCCTAGCCTATTTAAGGAGGTATAATTGAGGAATATGTGATCAAAATGTGCTGCCTCTAACCCTAGCCTAAACCCTCCATTTTTAGTTGCCACATTTTTCCTTCTCCTAGGCCAAAACTTGGAAAGGCTTGCTTAAGGCCAAAACCTAAGTGGTTCAACCCTAGGTCAAAAGTCTCTTCTATCATCTCTTCTTGCTAGGTGTTTGGATCTAAGCCTTGAACTCTACATCCATCTTTCTAAGAGGTGTGGTAGTTTGTTGTTTAGGTTCAAGGTGAACCAAGAGGTGCTCCCAAAAGAAAGATGGTTTCCAAGAAATCTAGAAGGGAAATCAACTTCCCTCTACTAAAGAGATTTGACAATCTCTTTAGGTAAATGTAATCTTCTTCATCTCTAGCAATAAGGTAGATGAGATTTGTTTATTTTATTTAGTGCACATTAGGTGTTTGTTGAAATGATTAAGAGAAAATCTTGCTTGCAATTGTCATACAAATGTGGTCCTTTGTGTATTGAGCCAAGTAGTGATAGGAAAATTTTAAATTCTCACCATATAGGCATACACATGAAATCCCAACACTTATTCCAACTGGTACTAGTATAATAAGTGTTGACACTAATTTCTCTTTAAGCACTCAAAATTCATCTAAACATTTATCATTAGATTTAAAAGACACATCCTTCTCTAATAGATTACACAAGGGTTTGGAAACTTGGGAAAAATATTTGACATTAATTGCCCAAAAAAACTTCCAACTCCTTGTACACTGGTAGGTGGTGATAGCTTCTCAATCACTTCAATCTTAGCTATATCCACCTCAATACCTTTAGCTAATACTTTGTGGCCCAAGATGATAACCTCATGTGCCATGAAGTAACGCTTTTCCCAGTTCAAAACGAAGTTGGTTTCTACACATCTTTGAAGCACTAGGGAGATATAGTGTAAACACTCATCAAATGTGTTCCCAAGATCTAAAAGTCACCCATGAAGATCTCTAAATGCTTCTCTATCATGTTTAAGAAAATAACCATCACATAGCATTGCATAACCCAAAAGGCATTCTCCTAAAATAAAAAGTTCCATAAAAGTGGTCTTTTCTTGGTCTTCGGATGCCACGATGATTCGGTTATAACTGGAGTATCCATCTAGGAGGAAAAAGAAATAATACTTAGCCAATCTATCAAGCATTTGATCATGAATAGAAAAGGAAAATGGTCCTTCCTTGTAGCTTTATTCTCCTTGTGGAAATCTATACATACATTTCATCCTATGATAGTCCTTATTAGTATTAATTCATTTGACTCATTTGCTACCATAATGATTCCTCCTTTCTTTGGTACACGTTAAACTATCTGATATTGGGTAAATAATGCCCATGTCTAGCCACTTAGCAATTTCTTACTTCACTACCTTTTTCATAATGAAGTTTAGCCAGCGTTGTGCATCTTAGGTGGGTTTAGCTCCATCCTCTAAAAATATTTTGTGCATGCATATGGATGGGCTTATGACTTTGATGTTGGCAATAGACCAACTTATAGCTCTTTTGCATTTACTTAACACCTATAGCAATGACTCCTCTTGCTTCATACCTAGACTAGTAAGCTTATAACGAAGTGTCTCATTCTCACCCAAAAATGCATAACGAAGATGGTTTGATAAAGGTTTGAGCCCAAACTTGGGTGGCTTCTCAATGAATGGTTTGAGCCTAGAACCTATCTCAAGAAATTCCATAATCACATTAGATACACACATGTAGGTGTAGCTTCCAAAACTTTTACATGGTTTACAATATCAACTTGAATCATAGATTCCACAGTTTTAGAATTAAAATAAATTGAGTTGTTTTCTAGTGAATTTATTTCATTGTTCATAGTATCATGTGTCAAATTCTGAAGGGTAGGTCGTTCAACATATTTTGTTAAATTTTTATCATGAGTATGTGTGCCTAAGTGAGTGTCATGGTAGTCAATAGCATGTGTGTTCACAAACTTAACAAGTGATGCACAAAAACTTGATGTACGAATTTTTTATTTGATAAATATCTCACAAGTGCACAAATCACTTTGTAAAAAGCGACAAGTATATTTTGAAGGTCAGTTTAAAGATAAACTAAGTGATTTTTAAATAATTCAAGAAAAATAAACCTAAACATTCTATCACAATTGTTTTGATTTAGAAAAATCTAATCTTAATACATAAAATTAAAGATAAAATCAATTCAACAAATATAAGGAAAATAAACATTTAATCATTCAATGGAGAATTTATGGGATATGTTAGTTAATTTTTCTTACTTATATTAATTAGATTATTAAAGATATAAACTAATATTACTGATTTGTCCTTTTTGTAGGAAAATGTTCTTAGGTAAGGTCCAAATTCTTTATTTATAAAAACTAATTAATATCCTTAGGTGAGGCTAATGAGCATTTAAATGAACTTAATATAACATGGTTTTATGCACTTTAATTGATAAAATAGATTTATATTTGCATAGTTTTATTATCTTTTAAAGCAAATTTATCTTTTTGGAACTACGAGTATGTTTTATTCTTTTTCAAGTATTTTAATTTCAAAATGATTTAATTCATCAACACTTGAATAATAGAACCCGAAAGCAGTCCATTACCACAATAAAGCATAAAAGAATAACATATGTAAAGCTTACATATGTTCTAAACCATTGAAGAGGGTGTAAAAGAAAATAGGGTTCCAGAAGTTCAAGAAGACGCATGCCACAGTGTGATATTTTGTGTGCCACGATGTGAGAATAGTGGATCAAGCAATTCAACGCATACAAAATGTATCATGACGCCATGTAGAATCAAAATATGCCATGATACCTGACCATTTGATCCATTTTTTCCACTCTTTTGTAACATTTTCTAAAGCTATATAAAGGAACTCTCCTTCATTGTAAAAAGCATCCCACAGCTTAATCTTCAACTACATTTCTAATTTCTCTCTAGCTATTCTTTTCTTTAGTAGTTTTAAAGTTCTTCTCTCAAATTGAGAGTTAAACGATTATAGTTTATATAGTAGTTATCATTTTGATTCAATAAATAATGTTGGCAATTCCTATTAAGAGGTTTTCCAGACATAGAAACAATACTGAAGTTTTGTAAAGATACAATTGAGGCATAGTTTAAATATATTCTTTTCATATTACATTTACATGTTGGTTTACATGCTATGTTCAATATATTAATCATTTATTAAATTAAGTATGTCTCATTGATAATACTATAGGATATTATTAGTAATGGTGTTATTAGTAATACTATAGGATATTATTCGTTTTTAAGAATTCGTTGAATGATTTAAAAATCACATGATTCATCTTTAAACTGACATTTGAATTATACTTATCATTTTCTATAAGTGAGTGGTGCAGTTACTACCTACTTTATAAGTTATGCAAAATTTGTGTGCAATAATTTTATGCATCAAGTTTTTGGTGCTATTGTTGAGGAAGAATGGTGTTTTTAAATTGTTACTCTTAAAATCTTAAAAACATTTTTTGTTGTAAATATTGTGATTTTTATTTAAATTTATAAAATATCTAGGTTATTAATTAATTTTAGATATTTTAAATTTTCATTTAAATTTTTTTCCTAATAAATAAATAAATTATAAAAAAAATGAAAAAAATTGTAATTTCCTTTTAAAACTTTGTTTTCTTTTTTTAAAAAAATATATTTTGATTTTCTTTTCTTTTAACAATTGTTTATTTATTTATTTTTTGTAATAAATTATTTTCTAGTTTGAATTATTTTACTAACGTACGTATAGTATGATTTTTCTTTTTTACTTCTAGTAGTATTTATGTAATAGAATTAAGTGATTTACTATCTTGGTTTTCGTTATTAATGTACTAAAGATAAGAGATCTTTGAGAAAGGAACTCGTACTTTTTATTAACATTTACAAGATAAAACAAATCTTAAGAAAATATAAACACCGATTAGGAGGAAGATGAACAAACCCAAGTTCAAGTAGATAGGGGTAATGCTAAACAAATGATGAAGGAGTATACATTGCCTATCATTGGAAATAATAGCTCTTGCATACAACTTGGAGAGGCTGCAAGAAATTATAAGTTAAAAAATATTCATTATTCCTTATTACTTTATTTACAGTACCTCTAATGAAGACCTTTTAAACTGTATTAGAGAATTTAATGCTACTATACAGACAATTCCATTATAGAGATTGGATGAAGACTAGCTTAGGATGAAATTTTTTCCTTCCACCCTCAAGGATAAAGCTAAGTCTTAGTTCATGAATCTACAATCAGTTTCATTAGCTACTCGGGAGACAGTCTATAGTAAACTTATGGGTAGGTACTATTCCCATCAAAAGACTATAGAATTAAAGGTAAAAATAGTAACATTCTATCAAATGGATAGGGAGCCCTTCAAAAAAACTTGGGAAAGATTCAAGCTACTTTTGATTCAATGCCCACGTCATAGTTATCAATTACAAGTACAGAACTAGTTCTTTTATGATAGACTAACATAAGAATGTCAGTACACTATTGATAATGTTGTAGGAGCTATGAGAGAAAAAATTGGTAGAAGAAACTTATGAGTTTTATGAGTTTTATGAGATGTTGGATGCTAATTCCTAACAAAAGAGTTCTAAAGAAAGAAGAGAAGAAATCAGTAAAGTTGACATCAAGAACGAAATGGCCTTACAACTTGTAGAATTGACTATATGAATGTAAATTCTCACTACCATTCAAATGTCAAAATAAGAGGTATGTGAATTATATGGTTTAATTGGACATAATGATTTTAACTTTTCAAATGATTTTATTCAAATTAATAGAGATAACCAAATAATGAACAACCAAAGGTTGAATTCTGTAGAGGCTTCGAGGCTAAAGTTAAAGTTGGGCAACTTGCAAAACGAATGCAAAAACAAGAAAAAAGGAAGCTGCCTAGTCAAGTAGAACAAGAAAAGGATGTTACAATCCTTTGAAGTGGTAAGATAGTTAATAAAATATTACCTAAAATTTTTAATGATTTATTATTTAGTACAAGTAATAAAGAAGGTGAAGTTATAATCTCCCACAATGGAGACACAAGTGCTAATAATGATAAACCTTATAAAAAAATTGGGGAGTCAATTGACACTCCCAAAAATCATAAAGCATCAGAACGACACCAGTAGTCAATACCATTTTCATACTGAATGAAGGAATCCAAACATGATAAGCAATTCTCTGATCTTTTTAATATGCTTTCTAAAGTTAATATTAACTTACCTTTATTAGAAGTGATCAAGAACATGCTCTTCTATGGTAAGTTTTTCAAAGAATTGAATATTAAGAAAAGAAGGTATGAGCTTAATGAAAGAGTAGTGGCTAAAGTAATGCTAGACTTAGGTTATAGTATAAATTTGATGTCATACTTTATCTTCTCATAGCTAGGCTTAGATATCTAAAACCTACAACCAAGTCCTTTCAACTTGTAGATAGATTTATTAAATATCCAAAGGGAATGGTTGAAGATGTGTTGGTACAGGTAGATAAACTTATAATACCCATTGATTTTGTTGGTTTTGATATGGAGAAAAAATCAATCTTTGGATAAAGAGCACACAATACTTCTTGCTAGACCATTCATGGATACTAACAAGACTATTATTGATGTCCAAAATAGAGATTTAACAATGACACTCTTAGGAGAGACCGTCCACTTTAAACTTTTTAACTCTTCAACTTTTCCTTTTATTATTGCTATTGATGAGTGCTATAATGTTGATTCAATGGATATACTTGTACATAAAACTTTTATGCAGGATAGAATAGAAGATAAACTGAAAATTTCTTTAACTATTGAAAAGGAAGAAAATGATTTAGATGAGAAGACTAAGGGGTACCATGATCTTTTAGATAGTGCTAAACTAATCGAAGAATCCAGTACACTCTTAGATCTATCTAATACCCCATCTGGAAAAGAGACCACTCCACCTAACTTAGAACTTAAAGACTTATCTAAACACCTTAAATATATGTTTTCGGGAGAAGGTAAAACTTATCCAACTATTATTTCCTCTTTTTTGACCATTACCCAAGAAAATAAACTTGTTAAGGTGGTTAAGAATTTTAAAAAGGCTTTAGGTTGGAATATCGGGGATATTAGAGGCATTAGTCCAGCTATATGTATCCATAAGATCAATCTTGAGGTTGATGTTAAACCCATTAAAGAGGCCCAAAGAAGACTTAACCCAATCATACAAGAGGTGGTTAAAAAGGAAATTATTAAAACCCTTAAAAGTGGGAGTCCTTTACTCGATTGTTGATAGTAGATGGGTTAGTTCGATGCATATAGTGCCAAAGAAGTATGGTATAATGGTTGTGAAAAATGATAAGAATGAACTGGTATCCACTAAAGTAATCAATGAATGGAGAATGTATATAGATTTTAGGAAATTGAATTTGTATACTAAAAAGGATCACTTTCCTCCTCCATTCATTGATCAAATATTAGAAAGACTACCTCGTCATGAATTATAGAGTTTTTTGGATGATCTTTCAGGATATTATCAGGTACCTATTGCACCAGAAGATAAAGAGAATACTACTTTTACATGTCTTTTTGAGACATTTGCTTTTAAAAGGATGTCATTTGGGTTATACAATGCTCTTGCCACTTTTCATAGATGCATCATATCAATCTTCTCAGACATGGTGGAACAATTCATTAAGGTACTTATAGATGATTTTTCTAACTTTGGAACCTCATTTGATGATTGCTAAAATAAATTGACTTTAGTTTTAAAACGTTGCATTGAATGCAACCTGACAATTTGTTGGAAAAAAGTCATTTATGGTACAATAGGGGATTGTTTTAGGACACATGATTTCTAAAAAAGGAATTAAAGTTGACAAAGAAAAAATAGAATTGATTGTGAAATTATCTCCCTCTATATCTATTCAGAGGATTAGAAGCTTCTTAAGACATGCATGCTTATACTGGAGATTTATTAAAAAATAATTCTAAAATAAGTCATCCTTTATGCAATTTGTTATCAAAAGATGTTTATTTTGATTTTAATAATGCATGCCTTGTCTCCTTTAATTGAAGGATAAATTAACATCTATGCCTATAATCTTGGTACTGATTGGTCTCTTCCATTTGAAATAAAGTGTAATGCTTCAAATTATGCAATCAGAGCAATTTTAGGGAAGAGAGTGAATAAGACCTTGCATGTTATATATTATGCTAGCAAAACACTCAACGATGCCCAAGTTAATTATTCCATCACTGAAATAGAATTCTTGACTGTTGTGTTTTCTTTAGATAAATTTAGGTCTTACTTAGCAGGTTCTAAATTAATTGTACATTATGATCATGTTACTTTAAGATATCTATTAAGTAAACCTAATGTCAAGCCAAGATCAATCTGTTGTGTTTTACTCTTACAAGAAATTGACCTAAGAATCAAAGCTAAGAAAGGCAGTGAAAACTTAATAGCTGACTATTTATCTAGGTTAATTTCTGAATTCAACTCTCTTAAAGGTGAGAATAAAGAAGATATTATTGAAACTTTTCTTAATGAACAATTATTTTCAGTAGATCTAAATCCATGGTATGTTGATATAGTTAATTATCTTGCGAGTGATTTTTTGAGACCTAACAAAAGAAAAGTTGTTAAGCTCTTATAGGAAATACTTTTAGGATAACCCTTATATATTCAAGATTGGTCAAGATCAAATCATCTTGAGGCCATCTTGGCTTTTTGTCATGATTTTCATTGTAGAGACCATTTTGGAGGTAACAAAATGGCCTTTAAGGTATTAGACTCTGAATTTTACCGGTTAACTCTTTTTAAAGATGCTAATGTTTTTTGTAAGCATTGTGATAAATTTCAAAAGATAGGTAATACAAGAAAATAAGATGAAATACCTTTGACATCTAATTTAGTAGTTGAAATTTTTGATGTATAAGGGATTAACTTTATGGGTCCTTTTCTCCCATCTTCTAGCTATAAATATATCTTGGTTGCAATGGATTATGTATTCAAGTGGATAAAAGCTATACCTATTAAAACTAATGATGCTAACAGTATTGTTAAATTTTTGAAGGATTCAATTTTTAGCTGGCTCGGGATGTTTAGACTAATAATAAGTGATAGTGGAAGTCATTTTTACAACAAACTTTTTGATGGAATACTAAAGAAGTACAACGTTATATACGAAGTGGCTACTCTATATCATCCTCAAATTTTTGATTAAGTTGAAGTAATAGATAAATAAAAGGGGTTCTGGAATGCACTATGCGCCCTTCAAGGAAAGACTAGTTAATCAAGTTGAATGATGTCCTATGGGCTTACCGCATAACTTAAAAATACCCATTGGGATGAGTCCTTACAGGTTAATCTTTGAAAAAGCGTTCCATCCACCCATTGAGCTCAAACATAGGGCTAATTGGGCAATTAAAAAGCTAAATATGGATTTAGACAAAGTAGGAGCGAAATAGTTACTCCAACTCAATAAACTTGAAGATATTAGGGATGAAGCTTATAAAAATGAAAAGTTGTACAAAGAACGTATAGAACATTATCATGATAAGGGCTAGTTTGTAAAACTTTTCTTCCTATAGTGAAAGTTCTTTTATTTAATGCTCATCTAAGATTGTTTCTAGGAAAATTGAAATCAAAGTGGGATGGACCATATACAATTACCCAATTATTTCCAAATGTAGTGATGAAATTATTGAATCCTAAGACATAAAGAACTTTCAAAGTTAATGGGCATCATGTGAAGCCTTATTTAGAAGGAGGATACAACGTAGAAATCATTAAGATTATATGAACATATAATCATTAATAACATGAAACGTCTTGCTAAGACGTTAAATTAAGTATTGGATGGGAGGTAATACATCATTTTAGGTAATACATATTTGTTTTTATTTTATTTTAATTATGTGATTTTATTTTATTTCCTATTTTGTGAACATTATTTAGAAATGTTAATTTTATAACTTTTTGTTGAAATTTGTGAGAAGTACACATCTGTGTAATATTAATATGTTTGAATTGATGGATGCCCTTACAATTTCATACTAACTCTTGAACAGGTTCAACAAGTGGGTAACTTTTCTCTCTTTACTTTTTATCTTTAATTTATAATTGTTACATTGAGGGCAATAAAAATTCTAGATTGGGGATAGAAAAAGTTACATTTTATAAAATTATGTGTTAAATTGAAATTTTTATGTTCACATACATGTTTATATTTACATTTATATTCATTTTCATTTATATTTTTGTTTGATTTTATTTATTTTTGTTGACTTAGAAATTTTTGGTTAATTTTTAAATTTTTCTTGCAAAATTATCATGTCTTCTAAAGTTCATTTTAAGAAAATGATTAAGTCTTTGCATTATTAGATTAATTTTAAAAATATTTCATGGAGTAATATGATAATTAGTTAGCTTTTATCATAATTAATATTTCATGATAAAATATTGAAATTATGATGAACCCAAAATTGATATTTAGGAATTATATAATGGAGACTACCTTTGTGAGAATATATTATGAGCCATTATCTTCCTAATTGAGTGATGATATTTTATTTTACTCTTTAAACACTTTTCTTATCAATTCTAATTGTTAGATGATCTCTATATATCTTTGCATTGAATGTTAGGATTTTTACATCTAATAAAGTGTCATATTTTTATTTTTATTGCTTAAATTAAATAAGCTGAGTAGAAATTGAAAGTATATGCCATTTTCTTCATTTATGCATGACTTCTAAGAAAGAGACATATATAGGGTTACCGAAATTAATAAAATAAAAGTCACAAATTAGCTACTCACCTATCATACAATATATGTACAATCTGTACATGGGTCATTTTAAAAAAATATATATATCTCCAAATAAAAAAAGATAAAAGAAAAATAAAAAATAAAGATAAAAAGATGAAAATAAATAGTATAAACTACCTATCATACAAATTATCCATAATTGTTGTTTTACATGCTATATGTTTCATTCATTTATTATTTATTAAAATACGCATGTCTGGTTATAAATAATATAGGATATTAAAAATGTTATTAAGCTTGTGAAATATAAAAGTAAATTCAACATTTTTATAAATTGAATTAATTTTATTTTTTCATCAAGATTAAAACAAAGTTTGTAAAGGAAAAATATATTGATGAAATATTTTTCATAATAAACAAGAGAGTTAAATTTAGGATTGAAATTATCTGAATCTAATTTAGAGTAGTACACTTAGATCTTTTGATCTATATCAAATGTATAGTTAGAGTGAACTATATTTCAAAGATTTTTATAAGACTTATTATTGAAGATATATTGACGACATATCCTTTATAATAGTTTTAAAATCTAAAAGCTAGTTTCAAATACTCAAATTATAAACCCAACTTTGATACCTTGAATGAAAAATCTAACTTACATATCCAGTAATAAGCAGTAATCATTTCTTAAAAATAAATCAGAATTCAATAATTAATCAATTGGTTATCCCAACCTTAGGATGTTTATTAGTTTATTATTAACAAAAGAATTTTGATCCTTGTCATAGGATATTCTTTTATTAAAAATGGAGAATCAATAATCTTAATTTATGTATTTAGTAACCTACTTAATATTGAACAAACATGATTAACTAATTAATATATCCCATAAATTCTCTATTGCGTGAAAAATATTCAATTACTTAAATTTTTATTAAATCTATCTTTATTTTTATGTTAGTAGTTTGGATACTCAACCAAAACAATCACGATAGGATGTTTAGGGTTTTAATTTTTTTTAAAGAATTTGTTGAATGATTTAAAAATCATATAATTCCTCTTTAGATCGATCATGGAAATATACTTATCATTTTTTATAAGTGATTCGTGCACCTACGAGCTATTTTATAAATCATATAAAATTTACATGCAACAATTATATGCATCCACAACAAACCAAGTCCCAGGTACGATCCTAATGCCAATACCTACAATCCAAGGTAGAGAAATTATCCCAATTTCTCCTAAAGCCAAAACAACCCTCCATTTGCTTAGTGCTTAAACCAACTAGGCCAACAATTCCACCAATAAGTGCTTAGGATTCCTTCCAATAAGCCAATTCTAGAGGTTAAATTGAATGCAGTCATTTAAGTAAGTAGAGACAACCAATCACGAACAAATTAAAGGTTGAAATCTATGAAGGTTTCCATTAAAAAAGTGGAAATACAGGTGAAACATCTAACCGAGTACTAGTAAAAGCAAAGCAAAGAATAGTTGGTGGGTATAAAACTCAATAATATAGAGATATTAAGTTTACATAGTAATAAAATCTCCCGAACAACGTCTTACTAAAGACGATAAATATAGTTCTAGAGAAGAGGTAACCCATTATTTTATTTATTATTGTTTAATTTAATTTAAATTTGTAGTTAATTGTTTATATTATTTTATTTTTATTTGTATAGATTTTTGTATGATTATTTTGTTATTATAATTATAAAATAATATAATAAAAAGGGTGGAGTAACATAAAAATTAGTGTGAAGAGCATAGTGTTTTGCACTATGACATGCATTTATTTACGCTACGACATGAGTGTTTTTGATCGACTTGGATTGAAGTTCAAAGGTTCACGCCGCTGCATGCTTTTATTTTGTGTCATAGCTAGTGTCTTAATTCTAGTCAGAAATGTCTCCCTTATGCAAAAACACACAATTTTCCCCATTTTCTCTCATCTTCTTCACAAATCTTAAATTTTCTCCCCCATCAAACACTGCTAAACCCTCAGAAATCACATCTTTCTTTAATAATATTTCAAAACCTTTTACAAAAATCACTTTCCTAACCTTTTCTTACCCATTTTCTAAAGAAATATTGAAAAACCATTAATAATATCAAGAAATCATCATATTCAAAAAAAAAATGTATTCTTTATTTTCTTTAATTCACAACAATACAAGTATTCATAAATTTTAAGAATTGAAGTCTTTAAATTAAATTCTCTTATTTTTTGTAGATTAGTTGTGAACTTTTAAGCGTTCCAAACTCTAATAGGACCAAGAGAGAGAAGGAAAATATTTGAATAAATTGGTTTGTGTTGTTTTTTGGAATATTTGATAAGCTTGGAAATATTAGATATTATTGGATTTTTGAGATGGAACCAAAAAGAGATAGGAATAGTAAAGGAAAAGGGGTCTCAACTTTTGAAGAGTATGATAGGGCAAAATTTTGAAGTTATAAGGCCAAATTATGGTTTAAAAAAGCTATAGAAATCAATAAAGGTTTCATACCTAAAAGAGGGATAGATTCTGATTTGAGACCTAATCCTAATTTGAGAGAATTATCGATGTCTTAGCAGTTTCATGATAGAAAAAGTTTGTAAAAGAACTTGATACTATTTTTGAATTTTTTGTTCTAAAATTCTATGCTAACATTCTTGACATGTTGATAATGTAGTTAAGTACATTACTATAATATTGATATATAACCTCAATTTTTAACCGTGATTGTAAATCTATAACAACGATTATAAAAACCAAGGTCTAAATGAAAGAGACCATAGACTGTTACCTATGGTCTTGGTGTTTGACCGAAACCATAAACATACTCTATGATCCCAAACTTTTATAAAACCGAGGTCATAAGTTATATCTATAGTTTCGATTTTTTATAAAACCAAAGTCATAAGTTATGTCTATAGCTTCAATCTTTTATAAAACCGTAACCAAATATATGTCTATAGCCTCAATCTTTTATAAGATCGTGACCAAATAATATGTCTATTGTCTCGTGACTATATACATCTCAATTAACTCCATTTTTTAATATAAATTATAATAAATTTATTAATTATAGTATTAAAAGTTATATTATATTAAAATTAAGAGTGTAATTACATTTGAGAGTTTATACGTTAAAACATAATAAAATGTTACTAACTAATTCAAATATTTACAATAAAAAAAGACAACGACTCTAATGTCCTCGTTGCTAATGCTTTCAACTTGAGATCCTGTCTATGCTTCTGCTGACCAAATAATTGGAAGGGAGCTTCTCAGCATAGTCTTTACAAGTATTGCTTCGTTAATAATCTCAGCAAGAGATTCTAAAGTGATGGTATTTGTACCTTCTGAAGTCACTTACTGTTTTGCCTATTGGCATAAACAATGAATATTAAACTAATATATAATCAACAGGAAAACAATAAGGCTCATTTTCATATATAATCGGATTAGGATTCATTTCTAACATATGTTCATATTTTGATACATTTTCAACATATATTCTACACATTTTCAAATTTATTTTCAGATCTAAATATGTTTTCTTAGATATACAAATAAATAAATATTCGTATTATAAAATAAATTTTGAGAACATGCATTGAACATATGTTTCATGCATTTATAACATGCGTTGAACATATGTTGATAATGTTATAAAAATTTGATAATACGTTCAGTACTAATAAGGTTAAAAATGAAATTCTACCCATGAAAGCGGTTATACTATGATGCACTTAAATCAAACAATAATGACGTTTAAAAACATATGTAACTGAAACGTATCATAACAAGCACTCTTGTAGACTAACCTTCAAAAGATTCAATCGAAGCCTGTGGACTGATGTAGTTAAATGCTCCATAATTTCCATGCTCTCCTTAAGAGCTGCATTTTCAATCTTAAGTCTGATAAAGACGAGAAATGAAAATAGAGGAATAGTAAGAAATAAGTGAACAGGGAAAACGGCCCATCTAAATAAACGATCATTAAATAATCATCTGAATTCATAAGAACCTTGATCTACATATACATATTATGCAATTCAAAGCAAACTACTCTTTCTCAGACCTAGCAATATCCATGCTATTGGACCTCCTACTGGATCCATCATCTTTCGCTTGAACTTCAGATTCATTTAATCTGAAGTCAAGTGAACCAACCCAGCGTGTCAAATTTGCTTTCTTCAGCAAGTTCAAACCTTCCATCTCTTTCAGGGGTAATGAGTCTTTTATCCTCAACATCAACTGTTAATCTTTCATAGTTGATATTCTTACTGATTTTCCTACTCATACACATCATTTTAGTACGTTTCAAAGGTTTGAGAGGAAGACATCCACATCCAAAGGTGTATAAACTTTTCAAGAACTCTTACTCTTTGAGCTGTTGATGTTCCTACTTTAATTGTGCCAACTCCATTAAAGCTCTTACTTTTCATTGGTAACCTAAACCAATAAATTAAATAAACCATGAATAAATCTATTTAGCTGACAACATTATAAATAAATGAATAAACCCCAAAGAGCATGTGTAAATATTGGAATGCCAAATTGGACCATGGCAGCCATGGAGCCACACTCAACAAGATACCATTACCGTACAGAGCCATTGATTGGCAACGGAATCCACAATATTAAAGGGAAAATATCTGAAACCTACTCTGAGGTTAGGAATAATCTCTGTTAGATGGTTATTAGTTAAAACATCTGTTAAACCCTGAGTTCCTTTCATACCATCTAAAATTAACTCTGCAAGTTTAGATCATTTTAGACATAAATTTTTAGATGATTTTACACCAGCCAATTGTCCTTGATCATTAATTCCATGCATTAATTCACTCTGATTTTTACATCCAACATTCCATTTAGAAGAACAATGGAAACAAGGAACAAAAAATCTACCTGAAGTAAACTTCTCTGAAGCTCTTCAACTTTTCTTTGAAGAGCTACATTCAAATTTTGATCCAATAAATGTCTTTCATCCTGCTGTGATAAAAGTAATAATTTCGCAACCTGGAAAAAAATCTTACATTTAATAGGACAAAGAAGAACTAGTGACACCAATCAAAAGCATGCACTGCATATCACAAAATTATACCATCAAATCCAAAAAGTAGATCACCATTCCGAAGCCCAACACTCCCCCTTGATGGAATTTATCAAATTTTTCATACCAATGTACTCCACTTTTTCAGGAGAATCCCCCTTGATCCGTTTCCAACAGCCAAACGGTTACCAAGGGAAACACATGAGAATAATTTAGAACGTAATCCAAAAAAAAAAAATCAAGTTGCAAAGTTAACTTCAAATTTCAAAATAAACTGGACTCCAGACGCAAAGCAGGAAATCAATTGAGCACCTCTGGTTCAAAGAATTTGATTCCCTGTATCACATATAATAGATGTCAAGTAAATAGGATATAATGGATAATAAATATATGGCAAGAAGCTTACAACTTGTCGACATAAATTCTTACAAATTGACAAAGATAGGAAAATCCATTCTCACTTCTCAACTCTATAAAATCTAAGTGAAAAACTTAGAAATTTCTTCATCTTAACAAAGTTTGGATATTTACCTGATTGTATTTTTCTCTGTCAGGAGTGTTCCCTTCTTTTGGGCCAACAATTACAGAAACAACATTAATAACTTTCCTCACTCCTTTGAAAATCTCAGGGCTTAGTGTACTCTCCTTAGTAATGTCTCCAACAATCTAATAATATAAATGGAAAAGTGTCACCTAGATCACATGGAATGAAATAAACAAGTATACTATGAATGACTCTTATAGGATCAATTAATAACTAATCCAATAACTTATCTTCTTATCATTGTTGTCCCTTTTTTGCTAAAGATGGTAATAGGAGGTTCCAGATTGCATCTTAATTTGTCTAACCTCAGAGCATCTGAACTTGTGTGCCGAGCAGATGAGTTTTACTAGAATAATAAAAGCAGTGAAGAATTAAATTTTCATTTGAACGTATTTTACAAGAATTAAATGACAAGCTATCCTGTGACTTTAAGTGAGTTATCATGTCAATGAAATACTTACCATCCAAAGACTTGTGAGGATCATCTACAGCATTTACAGGATACACAATCCCATGAATATAAAGGAAAGAGTGTAAAATAAGAAATAGTTCTCGCTATAAATGAATCCTAATCAACCTACAGAGAATCACAAATATAGGTTTACCATGCTTAATAATATGGAAATTATCAATAGATGATGAAGATACTAAAGAATGGCTACCATTTACACATTGAACCCAAAGAAAAATTTATAAACCAACAGCTTCCACAAGCGTAACAGAACAAGTAGGATATTACACACAGACACACAACTGGACCGCTCACCATGTCAATGTCCTGGCCCAACATCTTTATTGCCTTCTCTTCATTTCTTACCTACAAACAATCCATATGACAGTAATGACCCTCAAAAAGTAAGCATCTTAAATTAAAATTTCTTTTAATACTGCATAAACAAGAATATTCATTTAAGATAACAATGGATCAGAAAATTACCAACACTCGAACATAGATAATATTATTTTTATAATTATATATTTTAAATGTTTTATTTTTGTTGTTAATTTGACCCTAAAAAAAACAGAGTTATGAGCACCAATTGCAGTGATATCAGAACAAGAAACAAGTCTGCCACACTTGCTATGAACACATTCGTGCAGGTCATTAATGATCTCAAAAGCCTTTTTTCTTAAAGTTAGATTTGGTGGAGCATCCTGTTCACTTGGTCCACTAGTTGAACCTTCAAGCAGCAAAAAACCATCACATCCCTGCATTATCAATTTCATTAAAGTCTCAACCTTCTCCCATTGAAACTTCACCTACATTTCTTATCTTACAGCAAAAACAGTAGTTTTAAGCTAATAAACATAAAACTAACTTATTACTATACCACATCTAATTTACTTCAAAACCTTAGCATATTGACTAATTTCATTTTAGTTTGTATGCTGCCTTCTAAGAATGAACATTAAAACATGCAGCACTGAGCTTTTTATTTAACTAGAAAAAATATGAGTTAAATCCCATGTTTTATTTTTTTTCCTCGAGTTTTGAGATAAGCATAGAAAATTCCATTAAGTTGAAATGGCACATCTGGTTTATAAATTGAGGAAAAAAAACCAAAAGTAAATAATCATCCTACACAGCTAATTATTTATGTTGAAATGTATGTTTAAAACAAGAAATATGTTACCTGAACAAAGCAGTCATGGAAATGGAGACGAAACAAACCAGCAGCTTGTCCAATGTCATCTTTGAAGACTTTCTTGAGCTGTGTTCGAATAATAGACTCAACCTGAGGGCAATGATTTCTGGAGCTACCTGATAACGAAAGGGTAGAATCTGCGAGCTAGGTGTATGAAACCAAGGCTGGGAAGAAACAGAAAGGGGTACGACCGGAGAAGGGTACGGCCGAAGCTGGGTCGCAAGTAACAACGAAAAAAAACGGCCGGTGAGGGGAGGTGCGCCACAGGGGAAAAGGAAGAAGTGGGGTGGTGCGCGAAACCAGTACGAGCGATCCGGGGAAAAGGGGAGAAAAAGGAAGAGGGAAAAAGAAAAAAAAATTAATATATGTTACATAAAATTAAATTAATAAAGAAATGCAAAAATTGTAAAATATTTTTTGTATTTTTTTAAATGGATAAAACATGTAAGTAATATATTATTTGATTTCAGTTTGAAAAAGAATAAAAACTCTATTATTTTTATTAAATCACTATTATTTAATAATCGTGACTATATAACTTTGTTTATATTTAAGTAATTTTTGTAGTTTAATTTATAATCACGATTATTGATAAAAATTGAGATTGTATGTATACACTATAACCTCGATTTTTTTTAGACTGTGACCAAAACCCTATAACTTCAATTTTTTTAAAAAATCGAAGCTAAATTTTTGAGACTAAAGATCACTATTTTAGTAGTGTAAGGGATCCTGTATAAACCAAATGAAATAAATACTCGTTATTATTTAGTAAATATTGGGCAGAGTGAGCATGAAACATATTTAAGTAATGTCAATTATGCTATAGTACTTGAAACCTTAACTTTAGAAAAGGCAAAATGAAATTTTGCTAGTGAAAAACAGAAAGGGCTTTGAAGCCAAGTATTTGGATAAGGTTTCCTACATTTGACAATACTTTTTGTGTTCAAGAATGATGCCAACAGACATTACAATTATGTTGATAGAGAAAGACCAATTTTACTGTATGTTATTATATCCGAGATGTCTTTGGATGTAGGCAATATAATTCATCATGGAATCAAGTTATCTACAAATAGTCACTCATTATGTTACTTTTTCCCTCAATTAGTCATTGCTTTATGTAAGAAAAGCAAGGTACCTTATTTAAAAAATGAAGTTATAATTCAATCTAGTGAATTTAAATATGGCCTATTTCAATGAACGCACCTTTGGTATTAACATATATAACTCAAAAGGAAAGAAGTGTCATTCCTTCATCAAAATTAACTATGAAAGAAAAAATTCATAATTTTGGTGAAATAATAAGCTACATGGAAGAGTACCAGTAAGCCTACACTGCCCACCAAATAAAATTTTTCAATCAACAACATCATGATCAGGTGGATCATAACTGATTGATGTATGAAATGAATCGATTGTAACTCAACTATGTCAGGGTTGATACAAGCCATTTAGTAACATCTGAGTATCAATATTATGATTTCACCTTTACATCTCCTGAAAGATCATGACATCCACCTGAAGAACAAGGTCCAAAATACATGAAGAACTGAGCTCCAAAATTTATTCCAAAGTTTTATGAGCTTTCATTTTATTTATTTTGTTTTATTTTGAGAACTTTAGTTTAATTGTGTTTAAATTTTATTTTTGTTTTTGCTTCATGTTAATTTTTTGTTTTATTTTCTTATCATGTGAATATTATTTATAATTATTAATTTTATAATTGTTTGTTGAAATTTGTAAAAAATACACAATTTTTTTTGTGAAAATTTAAATGTTTATAATGATAGATGTACCTGTAATTCTACTTTAATTCTTGAGCAGGTTCAACAAATGAGTAACTTTTTTTATTTTTTACTCTTTCTCTTTAAATTACAATTTTTACATTGAAGACGATGTAACTTTTAAGTTTAGGGTGAAAAAAGTTACATATTTATAAAATTAAGTTAATTTAAATTTTTTATTAAACATATATTCACATTTTTATATTGTTTTTACATTTTTATTTATTTTTTGTGTGTTTTTATTTGTTTTTTTAGTTTAGGAATTTTAGTTTGATTTTAAATTTTTTTTTGCAATATTATCATGTTTTTTATTTAATTTTAAGTAAATGATTAAGTTTTTATACTATTAGGTTAAGTTCTTAAATATATCATGTCATAATTTTTATTTTTATGATAAAATGTGAAATTACAATAAATTCAAAATCGGTGTTTAGGAATAAAATAATGAAAACTATTTTGTAAGAATATGTTGAGTCATTATCTTTCTATTTTTATTAATAATATTTTGTTTACTCTTTTAAATAGTTTTCTTATCAATTTCAAATTGTTGGATGATCTATATAGATTTTGCATTGAATGATAGAATTTTTACATATTATAAAGTTTTATATATTTATTTTTATTGCTTAAATTGAATGATTTAAATAGAAATTGAAATATATGTCTTTCTCTTCTTTCATGCATCATTTCTAAAAAAGAGACATATATGGAGTTATCTAAACCAATACAAAAAAAAAAGCCAAAACTTAATCACTCACTATATCATACAAAAATATGTACAAATTGTACATAGGTTCTCTCTAAAAAAAGAGAAAGAAAAATAGAGAAAAATGAATAGTATAAACTAAATATTATGACCCAAATTATCTTACAAAGTTTTGAGAAATGGCAAAATATGAAAGAAAAGTTAGGAAATAAATCCCAAAGCAATCATTGCATTTTCTTCATCTCTTGAAGGCATATAACTTGAAATTTTTATTTGATGAATTTGATTGATGCATGAGGATAATATTTGATTTCCTTATAAATCCTTTCATTCGATTCCTTTTTTGAGATAAATATTATGCACTACTTTAAGCCTTTTCTTTTTTGAATATATGCGAATCTATTAGTTCATTTCTATACATAAACTCGATTCGCATATACTTTTGAATGTGTGCTTGAACCAATAGAATCCGTGTTATTTTGAGAGTATGACTTGTGAGATTAGAATTGAAACAAGTTTGAATTCTAAATACTGAAGTTGGGCAAATTAATATTGAATTATTTTTTATTTAAGTATGAGTATGATTTTTTACTAATTATTAAAGTAATCTATAAATATTTAGAATATTAAATTAACTTATGTTATAGATTTTAATTGTAAACTTAGAAGAAATTAAAAAACATGAGAATTTTTGCTATTATTTTTACTTTGTTATTCTTCATTTTTATTTTTATTTGTTATTATTATATGTTATTTATTTATTTTTACATTTTTATTTTGATGTTTGTGGGTATCATCTATGAAAACTCTCATAAGACTTAAACTCGTCCACTAGGACAACCTAGGGCTTTAAAAGCTTGTTGTATACTTTAAATGCAACTGTATTAGATATATAAAAATGAATTAAGATAGTTTAATTTTATTCTATTTTTTTTTTTTGCCTTTATTGCTAAGAGATTAGCAAAAAACTGGTTAGAACTTGTGATAAATGTTTAAAATCACTTAATATAACGTGATTTTGTGCACTTTAAATGATAAAATTGATTTATACCTACATAATTTTATTATCTTTTAAAGCAAATCTATATTTTTAGAATCACAAGTATATTTTGTTATTTTTCAAGTATTTAAGTTTCAAAATGATTTAATTAATCAATATTTAAATAATAGAACCTGAAAACACTTTATTACAACATTGAAGTATAAAAGATTAACATATGTAAAGCTTATATATGTTCTAAACCATTAAATAAGGTATAAAAGAAAATAAGATTTTAAAAGTTCAAGAAGACACGTTCCTTGTCGTGGTATTTTGTGTGTCGGAGCTCCGGAGTGGTGTACCAAACAATTCAATGCATACATGTTGTCTCATGCAACGATGCCTGACCATCTGGTCCACTTCTTTTTTTCTCTTAGGTAGTATTTTCTAAAGCTATATAAAGACCCATCCTTCATTGTAAAAAAACATTCAACAGCTCAATCTTTAGCTACATTTCTAGTTTTTCTCTAGCTTTTCTTTTTTTTTAGCAGTTTTAGCGTTCTTCTTTCAAACTGAGAGTTTAACGATTATAGTTTATGTAGTAATTTTCATTTCGATTCAATAAATAGTATCGATAATTCTGTTTGAAAGCTTCCTAGAAACAGAAACAATACTAAATTTTGTAAAAATATAATTGAAGTATAATTTAAATGTATTCTATTTCGATTACCTTTATATGTTGTTTAACTTATTGATCATCTATTAAATTAAGTATGTATGACTAAAAATACTATGGATATTAGTAATGTTATTATGCTTGTAAAATATTAAAGTAAGTAAACATTTTTTTTTTATAAAATATATTAAGTTTTATTTCTTCATCAAGATTTGAACAAAATTTATAGAAGAAAAATATATCGACGAAGTATTTCTCATAATAAACATGAGAGTTAGATTTATGATTTAATTATCTGAATCTGATTTAGAGTAACTTTTCGATTTTGGATTTAATTATTCGAATTTTTAGAAAACTTTATTTCAAAAATTTTTATAAAAATTATTATTGAAAAATATATTGACGATATATTTTTATAATAATTTTAAAATTTGAAAGTTAGTTTCCATATACTTAACTTACACCTTGATAAGAGTTTAAATTATTAGACCCAATCAAAATGACACATATAATATATTATCTCCATGTCTCTTTATTCATATTATATAAACAAACCGAAGCTGATGATATTCAATTCGGTTTGGAGGAGAGTAATAAGGACGCAATATATGTGCTGCATTCCTTATATCCAAATAAGAGAAGAGAAGATCAAATGGTAATTACTAACTAACATGAAGAATTACAAAAATACCCTTTTGACTAAACTTACGTTTTGAAAGCCACACTTAAATAACATCCAAACTTATCTATTTTGATTAGTAACCTATATAAGATATTAGATTTGTTCCTTAGTATTAGATGTGTCCATAAATCGGACCGAACTGGACCAAACCGTAAAATCAGACCGGACTAAACCGTAAAACCGGATCGGACCGGACCAAACCGAATGGTTTTACTAATCAAACAGGCCGGTCCAATTTGTACTAATTTTAAACCGTTCGAACCAGACCGGACCAGTTTAATAATATATTTAAAATTAGTAATTATTCTTCATTAAATTATAAAAAAATCATACCAAACCGGGAACCAAACTAGACCAAACCGTTTTATAAATCAAACGGTCTGGTCCGGTCCGAGTAATATGAACGGTCCAGTTTGGTTAATTTTTTTTAGACAAAATCGGATCGGACCGAACCATGGACACCCTACTTAGTATATCAAATTTGGTCCCTAATTTTTTAATTCACATCATTTATACCATAAAGTTTCTAAATTTGACCAATTTAACTCCTAATATTTCTTAATTTTATAAATTTAATTCAAAACTTTAATTTTAAATTGATTTAATGATTTATTCTTAACTATTACTTAATTGAAAGATAAACACTAAAATTATAAATTTTATCATAAATTAAAGATTAAATTATTTATTTTGAAATAGGTTATGGATAAAATGAATTAAAAATTTAAATCCCTTCATAGTTCATAGTTAAATTATAGATTAAATTATAATATTTCAAATAAGTTTAGGATTAAATAGGTTAGAAATCTCTAATTTTGAGAACCATTGCCACGAGAACTTTTGACAAGGTCGTGTTAAAGAAAAGACAAAAAAAATGTCTGGACCAAGACATTTGGGCTAATTGTAATTTGTCGTGGTTATTACAGCTAAACCAGTTCTACAACATCAAAGGAAAAAAAGCTAGTGTGTTGACTAGTTCAAAAGGGGTCCGTACTTGTATATGATAGAGATTTTATATATACGCACAAATAGCATATACATTAGATACATAAACGCGTGAGATCTCACAAAATTTCCAAAATTTTATCATTTCACACGGGAAAAATATTAACCCCTTCGTGCCTTCTCAAATATTTGATTTTTTCCTCCTATCTCTATATATATAGTCTATGACATACACGCACTAATCATAACCAAAGCAAAGAATTAAAAGTTCAAACCATAAAACAAAACAAAAAAAAAAAAACAAAAAGGAAAGAAAATGGAAAACTTACCTCCTGGGTTTCGCTTCTATCCTACGGAAGAAGAGCTGGTGTCCTTTTATCTACATAACAAGTTGGAAGGAAATAGACACGATATCGATCGTGTTATCAAAGTTGTAGACATTTATAACATAGAGCCATGGCACCTTCCAAGTATATTTTTCTCTTGCAACAATCTTTCTACATTGTCTTTCATTGTTCATATTCTTAGCTAAAATGGGTATAAGCTAACCGGTTTTAGTTTGTTGTGTACTTGTTGCAGAGTTTGCAGGAGAGCTATGCCATGGGGACACTGAACAATGGTTTTTCTTTACACGAAGACAAGAACGAGAAGTTCGAGGTGGGAGACCAAATCGTACCACTACCTCTGGTTACTGGAAGGCAACAGGCTCGCCGGGTTATGTTTATTCACAGGATAACCGGGTAATTGGAGTAAAGAAATCCATGGTGTTTTACCAGGGGAGAGCTCCGACTGGGAAGAAAACCAACTGGAAGATGAACGAGTATAGAGCCATTGAAGTAACTGCCAACCGAGCTAACATTTCTACTCCAAAGGTGTAGTATAAAATAGGGTGTCTTTTTATCTTTCCTTACATCTACTAGTATCTGATCATTGATTCCTTTATTGCCATCTCTTTGATTTCCGCAGTTGAGACATGAATTTAGCTTATGTCGAGTATACATAGTATCTGGGAGCGTTCGAGCATTTGATCGTCGTCCATTAGAGACGACAACAGATGCAGAGCATAAAGAGAATCAAGCTGGAACATCTTCCCAGACAACCACAACGCTGGAGAATACAAGCTCACCTGAAACATTATACTTAGAAGAAGACCATGCTGGTCGAACGGATGCTGCAACAAATAATGATTGGGACATGAATAATGGAATTGAACAACCCTTATGGGAATGGGAACAACTAAATTGGATCTAACTCAAGTCACTACATAAGCATAGCCTTAGATGTGACAATTATGTTATTTTTTTCCCCCTTTCTGATCATTAAAGGCATCAAAATAAAATGATAAAATTTAGACTATTCATTGTTCTTGAAATAATATAGTTTTTGGTGACAATGTTCATGACGTGAAATATAAATAACCTATCAGTTTCAAATTTACCTGATAACAAAATTTGTTTTATTCAATTAGAATATGACACAGTTCTTAGTGGTAAATATTATTGTAACATATTTAAAAGCTAGACTTTGAAGTGTGCAATAAAGAATATTCACAACATGTTTCTGTAAACTAACAAGTACTAAAAGTAATTGACAACAGTGCAATAGATGAATGACAAAAAATACCTGGATTATTCCCTCACCTCTTCTTTTCAGTTAATAAAAGGGTGTCCTCTTTGAAAGAAAAGTTAAAAGCAAAGAAATTGAATGTAATAATCTTGAACATAGTTCTAATTTGCTTCTTCATAAGCAAATCAACTGACTGTAAAGAGGAAAAGACACAAAAAATACATTTGATGAGTGGAAAACGCAAATAATTAAAAATGATAATACTAGAAAAGCCAAGATTCAAGTACACAATCAACATAATTTTCTCAACTTTAAGATCAGTAGGAACTTTTGTAGAGTTATATGCACATGAGCTAGCACAATCCCAAAAAGTTAACCCCATAAAAGGTGAGACCCATGGTACATATACACTCTACTCGAAAGGCATTATTAATCAATGTAAGACTTCCTCTTTTTACCTCCAACGTGTCTCAAGTGTGGGTTATATATAGACTTCGTAGGCACAATAATTGAAACTCAACGATTGAAGGTTGCGGGAATTTGAAGATAGGAGCTCCCGCTTTAATTCATGTTAAAGTGAGTTGATCATCAATCCTGTCAGAAACTTAAGGCTTGATGACCAATAATTTTAACACTTTTAAAGATAACTAAAATGGGATAGTGTAATTCGAAGCAGATATGAAACTAAACATGTGGAGTACAAGGGAAAACAAAGTAAGAGCATGAAAATATCCTTGACCAACTAGTATAAGAGATCAATATGACTAGATCAATAATCAAGTTGGTTTAAGTCAAAAGACAATAGACTACAAAGAGAACTGCAAAGCAGGAAAAGAAACGTCTCCCACTTAGAAATACATGAATTCTGGAATATTTTATAAAGCATAACATTGCTCTATATGCTTGGTTTTCTTTGCATATGGATTTTTGGGCTTTAAGTACATATGAAATGGAAATGGTACTAGGTTAAAATAATGGAAATTACCTAATATAGGCATGAGTTTGCAAGAAATTTACAGTGTATGTTGGGATTTCTTGCAAAGCCATGCCTATATTGTGAGTTTTCCCTTAAACAAAAGAAACCCTTCGAAATGTATACAAGATTCGGCCATAAAACAGTTACTTCCCCCCCCCCCCCCCCCCCCCTCTCCTTCTCTCTCTCCTCCTTTCTTTTGCTTTCTTATCAGTCATTTTGAGGAAAATGCCAGTAGCTATTTCTAGTATTGTTGCTAATTTCGAAGACCAAAAAATTTCAAGGAATTTTATTATTGTTCTCCATTATATGGTTAAGAAGGCCATTACAGTTTCCCATATATAATTTAATACAGTAGGAAATATTATAGTTTACAAACAAGATTTTACTTTATATTAGCTAAAATGAATCAAAAAACAAGAATACTTGAAACCGTAAATTTACAATAAAAAAAAAGAAACAAAAATTAAATAAGGACCAGTCCCGTGCTATATGGTCTCTTTAATGTAAATTTTCTCCTCACACGAGTATTTGAAAATAAAGGAAAAAAATAACTCACAGGATAAAATGATTAATAGAGTTCGAACACCACCAAATATTATTCCGCAAACTAAAAATGTATATTGTAAAATCCCAAGAATTTATAACAAATTATAAAAGTAACGTATCAGAAATTTTTGTGTGAAAAATCGGATTGATCGTAAAGAGTAGAAAAACACTTTATGTAGCTCACCAGGGTCTCACCAGTGGACGAGTGTCTGGCGAGCAATGGACAAGGATTTAACACATTTGTCGTGGCCTCCTCAGGGCAGCTCAACAAATCACTAACAAGGTTGGTTAACAAGGGCCTAGCTGGTCTATAAATAGGCACGAGTTGATTCATTTTTCTTCACTCAAAATTTCTTTCTTTCTCTCTAAAATTTTCTCTCTAAGATTGTCTAATTTTTCGATACATTTTTGAGTGTGTTTCATGGATAGAATGTCCAAAAGTTCATGTTAGGACGAATAGTATCGGGAAAAGTTTTTAGGTAGGGGTTTCTATTCTTAACTTTTTATTCATGCATTGTTTTTATAAAAATATCATATCATATAGTATGAATATAAGGAAAAAAGGATGCCATGATTTTTATAAGAAATGTTATAAATATTGTTAAAAATGAAATACTCATTAAAACATTTTTATATGCATACATTGAGAACTTTTATATGAAACGAGTATTAAAAAGCGTTACATATGGCATTTGAGATTTTATAACTACATCATAAAATAATTTCCGTTGGGAATATACCTGTATGTATATCTTGTGGAATATGGTACCTATGGACTATTAGTTGCTACATATTATTTTCAATGAGTTACAGGTAAGCATTGCATTCACATGTATTCGAAGTTTGTCTGTCTATAAGTCTTGGATTTTGATAGCACGTGGACCCCAGAGTTGGGCCCCCATTATGTCTCGGACCATTCGTGGGTCTCAAAGTTTGATTACATATGGACCTCGGAGTTGGACCCATATGACAAGGATATTGACCAATACATGTGCCATATGTATTTCGGCGTATGACTATACATGGGATTAGAGGTAGACCCACATGTGTCTCGGAGGTTGACTCCATATGTACCCGTATATTTTGAGGTTGACTAGTACATATAAAGGTTGCATATCATGCATATGGATTTTATATTTGCATAACATATTTGATCTCATATGAGCATGTATTAGGATACATGGAATGTACACTCTCTTGGTTTTAGAAGCGAGGAAGTACATGTATACTTGATCTTGTAAATAAAATGATGATAATGATTATTTCTATTCATGAATTTTATTATGTGTGATTATGAATATTTGTTATGATATTATTTTGGAGTAAATTCCCAATGAATTACTTGTAGCTCATCCCATTTTCCTATCTATCCTCCAAATTAGGTTCTAGTAAAGATGGCTCGTGTTTCAACATTGGAAAATATGTAGAATACAAGTTTTACTTTTACCTTGTTCATTTCATTTTGTATCTTGTATTTTGGATACATTGCTGAGGCATGATTTATCTATCAATATCTTCCTTGTTATGTATCAATGAATGCTGGAGTTTAAATGGTTCTTGATAACTTGTATTTTGAATATGGATATCCTGAATTTAATAACTAGTTTAAATTTTCCTCATAATATGATTTAAAAATACCTATCTTTTTATCTCACATACCCATTTTTTGAAGCATGATATATATGTACTCTATCATACTAAAACATAGGTCTAGAATAATTTTCTAGAGAGATTGTTTGTGTAGAGAAATTCGTTGGGACTTGGCTACTGTATTTTTTTCCTTTGTTTTCCCTCAGCAGTAGAGTCAATTATATAGGATTCAATAGCTGCTGAAATTCCTCTTTTCAATAGCTACAAAGAAAGTTCAAAGGTTATTTTTATTATGATAAGGAAAATAAAATTACCTATAGCATAAACTTGGTCGCACAAGACCTACCCATTTTGAACAACATTCATGTCTACAGGAGATGCGGGTACACAATTGGAATTCTAAATTTTGGGCCTAGGATATGAAGATAAGAACCCCCTAGCATACACACGTAGTGAGAGCCTTCTTGCTACACTAGCTTATCATCATTAGGATTTAATGCTATAATGTATGGTTATTTCTCCCAAGTTAGACAAATACAAAACAATCACATATTTTTCTTCTCAAGAAATGATATTTGAGGCTTAATTTATCATTTATCCTAATATCATTTTGATCATTTAATATATGATTTCGAAGCTCTCGCGGAAGAGAACTCAAATAAATCAAGAACACATATTAATACCAAGTGGATCACACTCAAAATGATGCGTCAAATTGACATATCACAATGGGTATAAATACTCAATTTTCTAACAATCTACTACATGAATGAAAATTAATGAAGTTTTTCATAAAAAAATTTACTCAAATCAATTTGACATATAGTAATAGAGTTCAACAACTTAAGAACTGCATAGGATAGGTAGGTATTATCCTTAGAACCTTCTTTTGTAAAAATATTTTTAAATTATGAGTTGATAGTAGGCATGATGTTTTTGACATGTTTTATCATTCATGTGAACATTGACATACTTCACAAAGGAATCTTTCATGATATAATTTCATTCTCACTCTTATTTTTCGTTTTGGCCATAAACATATACATGGTTCTACAATAGTTTCATTTTAAAGTTGTCCCACTTCCCTCTCATAAAAGTGATATTTTATCATTAAGTGTACTTCGTAAAGAGTAACCCGTAATAATCCGCTCCGTATTATCTGCATAAGGAATGGATTTGAGAGTAAACCCCCACAGTTCTCTCACTAAATTTTTAGAACTAATTTGTTCTTTTAAACCTAGATCTTGGGATCTCCAATCAACTAGATTTGATTTCCTTTGTAAATATTTATTCATTCATAAGTTTTAGTCCTATTTTCTTCGATGACAACTCAATTAACTATCCCTTATCAGAATACATATTGCTATGTGTCCTACCAACAACAAACTGACTATTACAAGAATGCAAGTTACAAGCATAGGCTTCGCTCACTTAGGAATATCCTCAAAGAAATTATATAGTCATTTGATCACTTTGTCACATTTATCCAAAATGATAAATTCAAATTCCGTTGTGGATCTAGCAATATATATCTGTTTAAAGATCGAGTCCTAAGTTACATGGTTTCTTTAAGATAAATTTTTCCCTCACATGGATATTTGAGAATAAAAGAAAAAGAATACCTCACATAATAAAACGATCAACTAGTTGAGTTAGAACACCACCAAACTTTGATTCAACAAATTAAAACTGTATATGTACTCTATCATACTAAAGCCTAGCTTTAGAATAATTTTCTAGAGAGAAAGAATGTTTGCTGTAGGAAATTTGTGGGACTTGACTGTTAGTGTTTTTTCCCCTATGTTTTCACTTAGCTGTAGAGTCAATTATATAGCATTCAAAAGTGTGATTGTTGGAGGTCCAAAATTGCTACGATAAATTGTCGTTCAAAAGTTGTTGAAATTTCCATTCAATAGATGCTGAAATTGCTACTGTAACACCTCTATGCAATAGAGACAAAGGAAGTTCAAACGTCGTTTTTATTATGAAAAGGAAAATAAAATTTATGTGTAGCAAAATCTTGATCGCGCAAGGCTCACCAATTTCAAATGGCATTCGTGTCCGCAGCACATGTAAGTATGCGATTGAAGTTCCAAATTTTTGTGCCGGGCATCTTAAGATTTGCAACCCCCAATGCACGCGCACGTAAAGAGGTCTTCTTATTATACTAGCTTACCAGTTTTAAGAAGCCAATGTTATTTAAAACTTTTTATGTGTTTTCGTTTTTTCCATATGAGACAAACACAAAAACAATCACATATTTTCCTTTTCAAGGAGTGATGGTTGATACTCAATTTCTCATTCACACCAATATTATTTTGAATAATGTAAATATATGATTTCGAAGTCCTTACAAATGAGAATCCAAATCAATAAAGATCACGTACTTATAAGTTATAACAAGCGAGTCTAACATGCCTCAAATTAACTTATTATCATGGGTACAAATACCCAATTTTTCAACAAATACTTTGAACATATAGGCTCACTCTTGGTATTTTTTTTCATGGTCAAAACTAGAGAAAATCTCAAGGGCCAAGTTTTAGATTAAAAATTTTAATGGGTAAGTTTCAAGTGACAAATGAAAAATATTTTAGTTTATAAATATA
Organism: Hippophae gyantsensis; assembly: GCA_030763125.1. Taxonomy (NCBI): domain Eukaryota; kingdom Viridiplantae; phylum Streptophyta; class Magnoliopsida; order Rosales; family Elaeagnaceae; genus Hippophae; species Hippophae gyantsensis. The sequence continues at coordinate 45,281,094 of CM061032.1, read as the reverse complement.
AAATTATTGTATAAAAATATAAGTATAAATTTTTGATATCTTTGTTTTCCTTAGATATCATAGATGGTATAAAATTAAATAAATATATATTTTTCTAATATATAATCATATATTTACAAATGCACGTACAATTAGTAAGGAGATGTTATTTAATATTTTTAGAATATAATACTCACTAATCTTTTTCTAAATAAAAGTTATACTAATCTTAAATTTTAATAGCTTGAATATCACGTCCTAATATACTAAAAGTAATAAATGATTTCTAATTATTAAAGGACTAAATAGAATTTTAGTTGACCAAATAATAGATAGAGGGAAGATCAATTTAACGAGTATTATTAAGCCTTCACTATTCTAATAAATACCAACCGGTAAATCAAGACACAAATGATCTATGATATAAATCTTATCAAGAAAATCACACATTTGATATACATTTGACATTTTTTTTATATATAATTAGTGACTATAAAATATAATACAATATTTTATATTTTTTTATTTTAATGATTGATATTTAAATAAGTAATTTTTTCAAATAATTTTGTGGTTATGAACCATATTTTTTAATTAAAATACTTTATTGTAATTCAAATTGTGATTTCAAATAAAAAAAAAAAGTTTTACTATTAAAAAAAAAGAAAAATACATTTAAGGTCATTTACTTATGACAGAAATAAAAATTAAGTTCATTACTTATTTTTTGTAACAGTTTAATTCTATTTTATGAAAAAGTAACACTATAAGGATTAAAATAAATTTATTTTATTTTAATTTTTAATTTTTTTCAATTACTTTAGATAAAGACTATTATAACTTAAATAAATTATAACACAAAGAATTGAAGAAAAATAAAATAAAAATATAAAAATAGTTATTTATTCTTATTTAGTAACTTTTTCGTAATAAATTATAAAAATTAAATATATAATTTAAATATTACTTTTAAAATAATTATATAGTCACGTTCTCAGACAAAAAACTACTCCAATGTGCCATATATGTAACAATATAGAGGGTTAGGGGCCGGGGCCGGGTTCACCCTGTCTCAGCATAGTTCGGTCCCTGCTTTTTCTGCAAGTATTGCAGAGTTCCCAATAACAAAATCCTTCGTAACAACGATGGGGAAATTTTGTTTCAAAGAGTTGCATAATGTAATTTATTCCCTATTTTCTTTTTTCACAAAGCATAGAAAATATCCATCAATAAGAAAAAAAATAATTCAAACAATAATTTAAAAGTAAAATGAAAATTAAAACCATATGTTCCTTCCAATATCAAAGGTGAATGAGAAAAGTAAAAAAAAGATTAATGCAATTGCATTGGAGAAGGATGACCCAGAATCTAAATTCCAAGTAAAGGCATTGCCAAATAGAAAATAGACCCAACTGAATCTCCATATTGATCAACAAAAAAAAAAAGACCAACCTTCACAACTCGGGTGACTTTGCAGAAATTCCGAGCTCTTTATGTCGAATAACAGCAAATGCAAAGGAGCGTAAAGACGGAGACATACTCACACACTACTGCCACTTTTCTTGCTCTCCATTAATCCAACAGAAACTTCTCGCATGGATTTGACTGTTGACTTCCGTTGACGCCCTAACCCATCAAAATTTCAATCCGTTTTGCCTTATTCATGAATCAGGGGATACCATAAGAAAAATGCTTCAAGTGTTTTTAATGGTTTTTTTTTTGGTCAATGGTAAAGTAAACGGGACAAATGTATTAACATACCTTTTAATTTTTCACAAATTAATATCTAATTTACATAACTTATACAAACTTCTACTAGAGAAGTGTGGTCCCAATATGGGTGTTAAAATCTCAACTATTAAGGGTTTAAAATTAGATTATAAAATATAATAAAAAGAAAAACTTAACTCGTTATCTATACAGAGATTAAAACCAAAAATATCTTGAAATAAGAATACAAGTTTCACTCAAAAATAAGAGAAAGATTTTGAGTGATAAGTGAAGATTTAAATGTTATGATATTCGAATAAAGTTCTCAAAAAATTCAAATAAAAAAAACTCTCCTAAAAATAATATTTAAAATTAATTAATTATAGTTAAATTTATAAAACCAAAATTAATAAAATAATATTGTTAAAATTAACAATAAAATTAAACCTTAAGCTAAATTACAGACAAATAAGAAATAAAAACTGGTCCATGATAGAATAACAAATAAGTAATAGGGTAATGTATTACCATATTTTTTAATTTATCATAAATTATTATCTAATTTACATAACTTGATACAAACTATACTATAGAAGTGTGATCCATATTAAAATCTCAATTAAAACAGTTCAAAAGTAGATTATAAAACATAATAAAAAGAGAAATTTAACCCGTTATCTATATAGATATTAGAACCAAAGGTATCTTAAAATAAGGATACAAGGTCTACTCAAGAATAGGGGAACGATTGTGAGTGATAAGTCAAGATTCGAATGTCACGATATTACTCTCGATAAATTCGAATAAGATTCTAAAAAAACGAATGAAAAAAATCTCATAAAAGTTATATTCAAAATTAATTAATTATAATTAAAAGTGGTAGGCTTATAAAGCCAAATTACTAGGATAATATTGTTGAAATTGATAATAAAATTAAACCCTAAACTAAGCTACATGCTTAAGACAAATAAGGAATAAAAACTGGTCCATAATAGAATAACAAATAAGTAAACCTTTAATCATGAAAAGGAACTTGTCCTACCTTCTCACATGCGTTGAATACATTAAAAAAAATAGCACATCAACCAACAAGTCCTTATCATATTCAAAAACTAGTAATTTTACATCTCAGGTGGAAAGTAATACATACCTATGAGACAATGCATCAACCATTACATTTTTCTTACCTCGCTTGTATTTAATCACATAAGGAAATATTTCTATGACTCGACCTACTTGGTATGACACTTGTTTAGCTTGTGTTCACCCTTTAAATGTTTGACTCATGGTGGGTGTGAATCACAAACTCCTTTGACCAAAGGTAATGTTGCCAAGTTTCTAATGCTTTAATCAATGCAAACATCTTCTTTTCATAGGTGGGGTAATTTAAAGCCACCTAATTTAGTTTTCACTAAAGTAAGCAAGAGGATGTCCTTTTCTGCATTAGAACAACTCCAATACCTATTATCATACTAAATTTTGAAGATTTTAACAAAGTTAGGTAAAACAAAAAAAAGTGAATTAGTCAGTTTCTCCTTAAACAAGTTTTTCATATTCAACCCTTCACTTAAACTCTACATTCTTTTTTATCACTTCAGTTAAAGGTATAACTATGCCATTAAATCCTTCACATATAACCAATAAAAACTAATTAAGCTATTAAATCTCATAACATTCTCCACACTTCTAGGGCTTGGCCATTCTTGGATGGCCTTGACCTTCCATTTATCTACCCCCATTCCTTTAGTACTAATAACAAAACCAAGAAATATAAGTTTATCAATATAGTAGGTACACTTATTAAGGTTAGTAAATAACTCTTATTGTCTCAAAACCTCTAAGACAAGTCCAACATGCTCATTCAAACACGTTATAAATAAAAAAAGCATCAAAATAGACAACCATGAATTTTCAATGAACACATACAAAACATGATTCATTAGTCATATAAAAGTGCTAGTTGCATTAGTTAGGAAAAATGACATAACCAGCCCTTTATAAAAATCATTTTATTATTTCATTCTAATTTGATAATATCCACATTTAAAATCAATATTAGTAAAAATACAAGAGCCATGCAATTTATCAAGCATATTTTCTAACCTAGGAATGACATGTTTATACTATAGTATTGATGGCTCAACAATCAACATACATCCTACTAGATCCATCCTTCTTAGATACAAGCAACACCAGTACCACACATGGTCTCATGGTCTCCCTCACATGCCTCATGGTCAAGTAATCCTCAATTTTCCTTTAAAGTTATTTTGTTTCCTTGGAATTGTTCCTATAGCCTAGCCTATTTGGGATTGATGCTTCGATATGAAATCAATTTAGGGGTTGATTCCCCTTATTGGTAATAGTCTATTGGGTATCTCCTAAGGGAGTACATCATCAAATTATTGTAATAGAGACGAAACAACCCTAGGCAATGAAGAGTTTAGTGTGTTAGTGTTAAAACAAGTCTCCTTGTACAAAAGTAGAATTATTGGTAATTCGAAAACAAAATTTCTTTTACCTCACTTTCTCTTGCAAAGAAATTCACTTGTTTTCCCTCTTTTCTTTCATTTGCTGAATTTTCACCATCTGTTTTCCTCTATTTTTTGCTTCATTCTTTCTTTTTTTCTTTGTCATATCACTCTTATTCTTTTATTCACTCTCATTTTTTGACCACTCTTTTTTTATTTAACCATTAATTGCAATTGATTATTATGCACTTGCTTAGGAATTAAAGGTGTGAGAGTAAGATATTTTCTATTTATTACAAATAAATACTTATTGGTGTAACCATCATCGTAAACACGCCTATCAAATTTCTAAGGTCACCCCAAAATAATATGTCTTGCTTTCATGGGATCACATCACATAGAACTTCATCTTTGTACTTCCACATAGGGAATGGCACCAACACTTTCTTAGTCACCCTTACTTCACCACTATTATTCAACCATTAAAGTTTGTACGATCTAACATGCTTCAAATATTTAATGCATTCCTCGACTGATGAAGTTCTTTTTGGAAGAGAAACTATGTGTTTTTAGGATCTATGTGCTCCCTAGTTAGATCCTACTAGCCACATTGGTACAACTTCCTCCCTCAATGATCAAGCTACACACTTTTCCTTTGACATAACACCTTGTATGAAAAAGGTTCTAACACTAAACTTCCTCAACTACTCTTTGTTGGTCACTATGTTCCCGTCATGTGATTGTAAGTCTTGGAGCAAGTACACACTCATTGTCACTTACATCCTTGAAGGAGAGTTATCATCAGATTCTTCTTTGTTGTCTATATCTCCATCATCTTTGAGAACTATTACCTTCCTACTGGAGCATTGATTTGTAACATGACCCCTATCCAAGAACTTACAACATTTAATATTATGACTTTTAGATAATTGGGAAATAGTTTTACCTTGGTTGGGTATGGCTCCTTACTTGATATCTTTGGCGGGTTCAATTTTAAGTCTTAGAGGTGGCTTGTCTTCTCTCTTACCCCAAATTGATTTCAATGTTGAAGTGAAATTCATAGACTATCCTAACCTTGTATAACTCCTTATTTTTAATTGTTTTTCTACCTTTATGGCTATATGTACTATATCAGTCAACTTCATATAATTTTGTATGTCTACCATATTTGCTATCTCACGGTCTAATGCATCTAGGAACCTTGCCATAATAGCTTATTGTTCTCTTCTATATTGGCTCAAATCATAGCTACCTCTATCTCTTTGTGGTATTCTTCAACTCTTTTAGACCCTTGGGTGATACTTTATAATTTTTTAAACAAGTTTCGATGGTAGTGACTTGGAGTGAAATGCCTTCTCATAATGACATTTTCTCTCCTCGTATGTTTCAAATGGCCTTTCACCATATCTTTTCCTATTCATAAAAAAATTATCCATCTAATAATAGCATAATCAATAAACTTAATTGCAGACAATTCTACCTTCTTCAAATTGAGTAGTTGTGACAATCAAAAACTAATTCCATATTTTTCTCCCATCCAACATAAAATTTAGGGTCTTTTTCCTTGGAAAGGTGGAATTGTCATCTTGATGTTTTTCAAGTTGTTGAAAATTTTTTCTTGCCACCTTGGTTCCCTCATAAAGCATTTTCCACATCCCACTCTCTTGTGCAAATTTTTCCACACCTTGTATGGAACCTTGGTCCTCTTCCTCTTCATTGTAACCTCCTTTGTCCATAAAATCTTCTATCGGTATGTGTTGTGCATAGCTTCTAGTGTTGGGGACACTTTGTGTATGGTTATCTTGTAAATTAGTCATGCTTTCTTTAACCTCTTCCATCCAACCTTGAAAGCTATCAATCTTGTAGCTCATTTGTTAAACCTGTCATTGTATGGCTTTAAGTGTGAAGTTTGGATCTTCCCTTACTTATGTGTTTGAAGAGTTCAGACATGGCATACAAGGAAAACAATTGGAACATAAACCTATCAAATTAGTTTTAACAATACTCTTCATTTTTTTTGAACTCTTTTAGTCACTCACACTCATATTTACATTCTCTCACTCTACTTTCCTCTTTTGGTTATTCATCAAAATAAAATAGATTAAATCAAAGAGTAACTGGAACAATCCAAACTAATAAACCATTTCACAAAACAAAAAAAATTCAAAAAATAAAAATGGTATGATCCACTTGAGCCAAGGCCCTTATGGTTATTTCTCTTGGGCTTTCACCCAAAAGGCCTTATACCATTTAGAGTGGAACCCATACTTATAAACCACCATGATCCTTATTTTTTGAGTAATGTGGGACTACATAACTTACCTTGCTTGACTTACCTTATCTTTCCCAAGATCAAGGGTTGATGATTATCATAATAACCCTCATAGAGGGTCCAAAGTGCTTGTCAACCAAATTTATCGTTAGACATTGCTCTGATAATATATGTAATGAGTCACTATAATACATGTATGATATTTTCCACTTGGGTTTAGGCCCCTATGGTTTTGTTGTTGGGCTTTAGCCAAAATACCTCATAGCATTTAGAGTGAAACCCATACTTATGAACCATTACAATTATTCTTTTCCAAGTAATGCGAGACTACATAGCTTACTCTCTCTTACCTTACCCTATCATCCCCAAGCTCTAAGGATTTCAGCTTAAGAGATTGATTACTATCATAAGATTTTAAGATCCCTAAATTCATTTATTTTTCACAAATGTACTTTTGTCTTTTCACTTGGATTAAAAAATGGATTTTATGAATTTTTAAACAAATTTTCAAAAAGGCCGCAAATGAACCATTTTCTTTACTTATTCCAAAGCTTCACCCTCCATCTTTACAAAACCTTTTCTCATAAGTATTCCATAAGTTTTTGTTAAGCTCTAGGAAGTTTGATTCAAGGTTTAGTAATTTACTTGCATTCTTTATTGGTTGCAAAATCTAGGTAAGTAGATCATGATCTTGTTGCATTAAATATAGGTTATAAATATTCTATGTGATCATGTGAATGTATGAAATAATTTTGTATTATGTGATAAACATATTTTTTTTACCTATAACTTACTATGTTTTATTCTAAAATTTTGTTACTTTAGAATGAATTTTCATGTTTTGTAAGTTCATGAACTTTTGGAAGAATCAGAGAGAAACGACAAATCAAACAAGTCAAAATGAATGAAAATATCCAAAATCATGAAAGCATGCATGCTACAACCTAAACAATTGCATTCCATAGTGGACTAGCGTCGAGTTATTTCTATGGCATTCAACACATGTTGTGTTGCAACATTTTCAATGCCATGATGAAAAAGTCATGGGTTTGTTTGCATAGCAATTGGATTTCAATGTGTGTCAAGGCATACAAAATGCTATGCCATAATGAGGTTCTCTTGGCTTTTTCATGAGGGATTTGATTTTTGTCATGCACAGTGATGCAAGTAAAAGCATGCCACAGTCTGCGTGCATTAATGGCCAGAAAGCCCTATCTCGTGGTGTGGTGTGTTTTCTTCAATCTTTTCAAAAGCTTAACTTATAAATACATATTAAAAACCCTCTGAAGGAGGAGGATTAATAGTAACCAAAATACATCACTCAAAAACACAAAAACTAGAGAGAAAAATCCATTTGTGAAGCTTTCTTCAAGAACTTGAAGAAAGGGATCAACCACTTTTAAGAGATTTGGAGATAAGAGATCAAGAGGGGAATTTTAATTATTATATTTCTTATTTCTCTAGATTTTGATAATGGTTTATGTAATTAAATTGATTGATATTAATTTGATTAAATTATGTTAAGTTTTTGTGTGTGATATTATCTTTGCTTCTATGAATGGATGAACAATTTAATGATTTTATTTAACTAAAATGAATTATTTCTTGTTTATGACTTTTCTTACCTTTGTCTATGGATGATTATTGGCCATTTTAATTTGTGAACAAGGTGATTATTTTAGAACTAAACATTAGACACATCATCTATGTTTAGTTGTGCATTTATGTTTAGTTATGAATTTATGAATATGAGTCTAATTTGATGAAATTGATTTGTGTTAAATTAGATGGTTAATTTATTTTCTTTAGGTTTTCTAATTAACTAATTGAAATCCTGATCAAAGAATTAATTGATTAATTTATATTTTGGGCACTAATTATGATCAATGGGAGGTTCTCCTATTTAAAAAAGAAAAACTCAATAATTTTAACTTTAAAGCATATTGTGAAATTCATTTAATCCATTCTATTAATGAATGGTTGGCAGCTAATTTCCCACATTTTCTCATTCATATTAATTCTTTCCAATAATTTATCTGCTTTAATTTGTTTAAGCATTTTAGAGTTTACATATTGAACTCAAGGTAAACTTATCATTCACTTACAAGCAATTAAAATTTGTACATTAAATTTCTAGCCCTATTGTCAGGGAGTTTGTTATTTTAAATTATCCACTCGTTTTCTTAATTTCATTATTTTTGTGATTTTGTTAATATTTTTTGTTAGTAATTTCAATTATTTTTATCATTTCTTTTACCTATTTTTCGTTTATGATACTTTGGTGCTTTATTCTCCTTTCTTTTTTTGTTAGTTTATGTAAGGTAGGAGATCCTAAGGGAACTAACTTGTACCCTTCATTAAAATATCAACAGGGGAAAAGGGCACTTAAGACTACCTAATATTGATATTTAGGTGGAAGAAGAGCTACTACAAGAGCCACAAGAAATGAGGGATGAATTTCCAAAAGAAATGGCTAAGAAGGAGTATACAAGTCCAATCATTGACATTGCTACTTCTTATATAAGGTTGGGGGAGGCTACTAGGAATTATGAATTGAAAAATATTTATTATTTCATGTTGCCTTCATTTTACGGTTGATTGATCTAGACATCCCTAGATCTATTAAAGTTTTATCACTCATTCGATTGAGAAAGGAATGGAGTGATCGATCAGGAATAGGTTTGATCAATCGAGTTGTAAAGATTTTAATACATAAGCCTTAAATTGAATTCCAACTTTCAATCTCAACCCTTGGATCAAAGTAATATGTATCATAATATAATGAGGATCAATTTAAGCCTATTTAAAGCACCATATGGAGGTCATAAACCAGACACAATTAAGAATCAAAACCTTAACATATGTTAAGAATAGAGAAAAGAAGAGAAAAAATTTAAGAGGATATTAAAGGAGACAGCTTTGTGAAGGGTTCAAGAAAAAATTAATGCTACAAATTAAGAGAGAGTATATCTCGTTTTCTTCTCCTTTCTTTATGAAAAATATGAGCTTTAAGAATATAATTTTATCTAACTAGTTTATTAATCTAAGGGTTTTATGAACTCAATTTTTTACATGTGATGATCTAATATTTTACCCCAATTGTTATTGCAATTCAAGTATATTATTTAATCTGATTTTTATACTATTAATTATTTGGCCAACAATTGATCTATAGAGAAAATTAAATAAATTTGATAGAATTATTTAATTATTTTCCTTAATTAAATAACATACTTAGTTTCTAGGCAAAAATGTTTTATTCTTATGTGTGCAATTTATAATTGATGAACTTAATGAGTAGCATGCAATCTAATTTACATGATAGTGTAATTAGGTTAATTCCTATGTGGTGTATAGTGTACTTGAAAGGGGATTGCATGTTAGGTTAAATTCAATTGATCATATAATTGATTAATGATTATATTGGGAAAATTTTTAGTGATACACATGTTAAATAATTGAGGGATAAAGATTCCTAGATCATTTTCTCAGATATCTTTGTGGTTATTGATTCTTGTTATTTAAAATGAGTTGCCATTTATTTTTTTATTTTTTGTAATTTTCTATTGTCTAAATAGTATTCATAATAATTATATTAGTACTTAATTATAAGTTACACAACTTTCTGTGGAATCGATATCCATACTTAAATACATTATATTACTTGCACGACCTGTATACTTAAGGATTGCATTGTATCGATCAATAACCTGTGGTGCCATGGCACAACCCTCTTTGGAAGGAATTGTTGAACCAATGAACCTTGTGATGTAATGGGGAAAAAGTCATGGCGCGACGTGCAACTTTGAATTTTGACTCCAAACTTAATCATTAGGTTTGAGATAGTTTTTGATGTTATAATCTTAGGTTTCCATAAGTTAATTTAGTTTTTAGATCCAATTTAAAAAGCTGTTCCACCACCATATATAGATACAAAAAGAGAACATCTCAATTGTGAAGAAGATCTAAGGATTCAGAGATCTAAAATCATTTTCAACAAAAAAAGTATTTTTAATTGTTGTATTTTCTTTTATCTCTTTTCTTAATATGATGTCTTTAATAGTTGAAATAACTTTTCCTAATTTAACTATGATTGGCTAAATTTGTAACATGTAATTTTAGTTGTTTTGCTTCTAATAATTGGAAGAATAGCTTTATGGTACAAATAAATAAGAGTTTATCTTTTTTCTTGTTTGGTTCTTAAAATCTTTAATTATAAATTAATGATAGAGAGAGTCCTGATTTATAATTAAAGAAAATATTTTAGAATTAGGCATTAGAAACATATTCTATGTTTAATTGTTTATAAATAAATAAGAGTTTAATTTAATTTTATTTATCAATTTCACGTCCAACTAAAGAAGTTATTGATTAAATAAGATTGAATTTGATAATTATAAATACCTTTGATTATTTTAATTAAAAAATATATCACACTCTCAAACTTAACTCTTTGTTTGCCCTCAAGCAAAGTCAAGTTTAGCTAGCTAAAATGATATGGGTAGCACATTCATATATATATATATATATATATATATATATATATATATATTAATATATGCATGTTTACCATCCATCAATCAATTTTTAATTAATACAAGGATACGTAAGGTTTTTTAAGAATTGATTCATGTGTGTTGCATATGATGTCATCCAATGCACTCATGAAATCAACTTATATGAGCATGCTAACAAACTAAGTCTTAGAACAAGTTTCATAGGCTTAACTTCACACCCCTCTCGACTTCTGTAAATATGCACTTAATCAATAGGCCTTTACTTCTTGTAGTGTGAGGCTTAGGTAGGGGTAGATAAATGGATATATTTAGGTTTTTTCCACACTTTAGCTCTCTTTTTATTCATCATGTAATATTTAACTTCAATTGAGCTTTCATTTGATATTTTTGTGCATCGTATCTTACCATTTTTTTCATTCTTTTATTCTATGTCTCTTCTTCAATTTATTTTCTTTTTTTTTTATTATAATAATTGTTTTTAGCCTCACAACACCCCCAAACTTAGTTTTAATTTTATTCTTTTTGTTTTTTTATTTATAGGGATAATTATATTGTGAGTTTTTTTGTTTTGTTTATAGATGTGAAGAAGTTGGGTGCATACATTTTACCGCGCTCTATAGCATAGCACATAAATGCATTTTTCATACAAGCTAAAGGTGTAAAGGTAATGGTAATGCTTATTGGTTAGACTAAAATGTGGCTTTAAGATATAAATGGTTTTTAATCAGGCTCAAAAAGGTGACAATGGATATAAACAATGGTTAGCTTGAAAGTCCCAATCGATCCAATAAAGGCCTAAATCATTTCTCAAGCCAAATAATATTTAGGATTTTTCCTCATTGGATAATCAAATAGATTTAAAAACTTGGTAGACCTCATCAACTAGTATGACTCATCACAATTTGTTTCCCAATAAGAACACTAAAATCAATCATGAACATGTGCATAAAAATCTAAATCAATTCAATCAAAACTAGCAAGCATATAACTTGATTAATGTAAGTATCTTAAAAAATATGTTACATTCCTTATCCTAGTTATGACAAACCAATTATATCATTGGATTCATATGTTACATATCAAATATGCATGTATTTGGTTGCCATACATTTATCAGTTTCTAAAAAAATCATGATAAAAAACATCCTAAAAAATGAAAAATATCCTAAAAAAATGAAAATGCATACTAAACACTAAAGTAGAGAATGAAGTTGCGTCCCTCACACTTAAATTGCACATTGTCCTTAATGTGCACATATGAATATGAAAATTAGTGAAAGGAAAAAAAACTCACTTAACCTTTGCACATCACATCTATTGTTGAAACTACTCAATTTTTGTTATACCATTGCCCTCACATTTGTTTGCCTATAGAATATAAAACATATAAGTAAAATAACATTGGGTTGCCTCCCAACAAGCACTACATTTAATTTCCTTGGCTAGATATTCATATTAGCTTCTAAGGTGCATCCACCAAGGTCATTATAATCTTTTCATTGGTAATTGGTCTCCAAGATAGTGATTTATTTATACCCATTAGACATAAACCTCTCTTTATTTTTTTATTGAATTAAATGGCTCCATTCTTGGTTACTTTAGTAATGGTGAATGAATATGATCATCTACTCTTGAGTTTTCCCAAAAACAAGTTAAGTCTTGAGCTGTTCAGTAGCACTTTATGTCTAGGTTCAATAATGTGGTGCACAATTTCCTTATCATGCCATCGTTTTGTTTTATTTTTGTATAGCTTGGCATTCTCATTAGCACTCCACCATAGCTCATCCAATTTATTTATTTGTAGCATCATTTTACCTCTATATTGAGCACTTTTGCTTGTCTACTTGATTAAGGAAGATAGGGAAAATGTTTGAGTTCTAACTTTGCTGGCTCTTCAATGGATGGTTTGAATTTAGAATCTATCTCATGACACTCCAGAATAGCATTAGATACACACATGGGAGGCATAGCTTCCAAATATTTCATATAGTTTACAATATCCACTTGCATAATAGATTCCATAGTTTCATTATTATAATAAGTTGAATAGTTTTATAATGAATTTATTTTATTGTTCATAGCATATTGTCTCAAAGTCTTAAATATGGATGGTTCAACATATTTAGTTAAATTATCATCATGAATGTGTGTGCCTAAGTGATTGTCTTAGTGTTCAACAACATGTGTGTTCATAGAATTAACAAGCACATATTTTAAAGCATCATTAGGGTATATGTTATGAAGTACATCGTTGGTTAGTTCATTAGTAACATCTATCTTAAAACAATCACTAGTATTATCAGTATCAAGAAATTTAATTGATTTAAAAATATTAAATGTTAACTGTTCATCTTGCACTCTCATTATAAGCTCATCTTTTTATACATTAATGAGTGATCTTCTAGTTTCTAAGAATGGACGGTCAAGTATGATAGGAATTTCATGGTCCTTCTCTATGGTTAGTACAATGAAATTTGTCGAAAAGATGAACTTGTCTACTTTTACTAACACATCTTCTACCATACCCCGAGATTTATCGATTGACATATCTACTATTTTCAATGTTACTAAAGTGATTTTGGCTTCACCAACCCCTAATCTATTAAAAAATGATAGTGGCATAAGGTTAATACTTGCACGTAAGTCACATAATGCCTTGCCAAAATGTATATTCCAATTGTGCAAGGGATTTCAAAGGTACTTCGATCTTCAAGCTTTTGTGGTAGTTTTTTCTCAAGGATGACACTACAACATTTAGTTAAAGTTATTATCTCATATATCCAAGCCTAATTTTCTTAGATAGGATGTCCTTCATGAATTTTCCATATAATGGCATATGCTCAAGTGCATCTACAAATGATATATTTATGTGCAGTTTCTTGAAGACATCCATGAATTTCAAAAATGATTGCCTAATTTTCACTTTTGGAGTATTTATGTGAAGGGAATAGTGGAATTGTAGAGGTTGCTCTTCTTTGGTTGAATCACTTCCTTTTTAGTATTCTATTTGTCCACTTTTTCCTCCTTATCCTTTTTAGCTTCCTTCTTCATTTCTAAGGTTTTACCACTTCTCAAGGCTATTACTTTACAGTGCTCCTTACCTTTTCTTTTTGTATTAACTTCTATATTCCTTGGAAGGTTACCTTAAGGCCTTTGACTTATGGTTTGAGCTAGTTGCCCCATTTTAATCTCCAAATTTTGAATAGAAGACCCATGAGTGGACTCCATCTGATCCAATTTTGTATTTATTGAATGGATGAAGTCTTTCATCATTCCTATTAAAGCACTTGTGTTGTCTTTACTAGGTGGCTTCTTTTCCAAGGCTTGTGGTTGTTGATTTATTCATTTTTGGAAAACTTTTTATTTTTAGCTCTTTGTTTTGATTATTCTAAGCTTTTTAGAATGTATACTTCTCTTTTCAGTCATGAAATACACTACTTGCTTGCTCAACCTATTGTCATTACTTCATGATTACATTGTTTATTCATATGACAAAAATGTGGAGGAAAATTGGGACATTAATTGAAAAATCAGCAAAAAAGGGAGATTTAATTTTGGAAAAGAAGTATTTTGAAAATCTTTTTGGAAGATAATACACATAAAGGGATTTGTACTTTTAATTCCTATTTGATACTCACACTTATGAACATTTTTTGCATTTTCTATTATTATATACACTAAACTAATGAACAATAAGTCTTTCAAGATAAGTTGTTTGAGTATTTATGTTTTTGACTTTTAATGTAAACATGAGCTTCCAAGATTCAAGCGAAAATGGTTTCATCAGATCATAAGATAGTACCATTATGTAAATATTTTTTCCTATGAGAGTTATGTAGTGAGAGAGAGGTTTTGTCACACAAATATGCCAAAGGAGAAGATTGTAAGGACTATGTGAGTGTTGAAAATATTCGTGAATAAGACATACAAATGTAATTTTAGTTTCTATGTGTGTCCTTCAAAAATATTTTCAAGTTCAAGAAACTATCGAGCTCTAACAATCACAATTCAAGTTTATCTCTGTTCTTATGAATGTTAGATTTCATAGTGGACATGTAGGAACATTTTGAGATTAGGCTACTCGATCTATCGAGACATGTCTAGATAGATTGAGCTATGTGCATCGATCAAGAATTGAACTACTTAGTTTAAAAAAAATCTAAATTAATTATTTAATGGACTAGATCGATCGAGTAAGTAATAGTCCATCCATTGATTTATTAGTTAGATCGATCGATTCTCATTTAGAATTAATTATTTATGACATTAGATAGATTGAGAATTTACTGGATAGATCGAAAATTGATTGGATAGATCAAGAATTGATTAGATCGATCAAACATATTTTGATCACTATATTGGATCGATTGATAAGGGCATTCGATCAATTGAACTATATACTCGATAGATCGAGAATATGTTAAATCAATTGAACGACCATGGCTTTGAATTTAAAACTTATTTCTAACTCGAATTGAAATGAATTTTTACTATATTGTCCTTTTTCTTTAAAACTCTTTTAACTAATTTTAGGGATAATGATAACTGTATTTTATATAGTTATTTTCATCTATGTTATTAATTATAATTGCTATGTTTTTTACATTTTTAGTTAATTTTAGTTAAAATATTTAGTATTTACTGTTTATTTGTTAAGGAGATTATTTTTAAGAAAATTAAATAATTTTAATTGAAAACGAACTTAATTGCAAATTTGTTTCCAAAAATATAATTTCAAATAAAAGAGTTCTTAATTGCATTTTATAATAGTCAAAAATATAATTTAAATTAAAATTGGGATTAATTTTAATTATTAAAAGTTTAAAATTTAATTTAAATTAGAAAAGGGCTTAATTGTAATTAAATAAAGATTAAAATGTATTTTGAATTAAATTTGTGGGTCAAAATGCAATTAAGGAAATTTATATTCTGCGTAGGAAAAAGAGGCCACGCGTTTAATCACAATAGCGCATCACCAACCGTGCGATCAGGTAATGAACGGCTGCGATGAGGCGCGTGAGACTAGACACGACAAAAGAGATTGGACGTGGGATTTCATTTGCACCACTCGGCGCGCCAATGGGGTCCACCTACCATGCATGCCGGCATGCAGGGTGGGACCCACATGTCTGTTACGGGTCTACCAAAGTTGTGATCGCGTGCCGCTGAACCACGTGTAATCGTTCCCTCTAGCCATTTAAAGTCTGCCACGTGTCCCACGTTCCCCCTCAGCGAATCATGAGCTAACGCGTGGCACATTTCAGTGAAAGCAAAAGCGTAGAATCCCGCACGCGTCTCAGGAGCTGTCCCCCACTTCTCGATGCCGCTTATCCCATTCGACAATTCCTCGTGCGCTTGTTCTTGTACCCAATGATATTCGGCCATGTGTCTCACTATTCCTTTAAACGAATCAGAGCTCGACATGTGGCACCTTTTATGGAAAAGAAAATCAGAAACGCGCGGCTCTCTCCCACTCAAATTTAAACGTGTTTTCGATACCAGTTGTGTCCCCCATGCATGTTATTTCTATTTTCGATGCAAAATGTCTCCTGCGTGTGTAAAAATATTTATTTTTGTTAGATGTATTTTTGGTGTTATAAATAGGGGTATGATGATGGATTTTTTTTTGGGAGTTTAGAATTTTTGTGGTGTTAGAGGCTGGACTGTGGAACACGCAGAGGCCATTTTTGGCTTCTGTTGTGTTCTATGTGTGCCAAATATGTGTGCTAAGTGAAGTTTTAATTTTCTTAATGTTCTGTAACTGATATTCCTCGATTGCTGTAATATTAATTTTTCTTTATTATGAAGTAATTTAATTTTCCTAGGGTTGCATTTTATCTAGATTTAAGAAGCTTGAATTTAATTATTTTTGAAAGATTTATAAGACGTTTGATTTGTTTATTCTATCTGTGCTTAATGCTTTTTGATTATTTACGAATTTTATCAAATTGATCCGTGGCACTTAAATAAACTTGGAAGAGGCATTTTTGTGTATATTGCTCGTGGATAGAATGACATGTATGATGAAGGATAGGAATATACCCTAATTGTATGTGTGGCCATTTGAGAACTTAGAACTTAATGAATCTTGGTAAATTTAATTCTCATAGGAATATAGTGAATTAATTTAACGAGATGTGTTTATACGGAGCTCGGAAGAGATGTATGGATAAAATTAGAAGTTTTCGGTTGACAAATTAAATGTACTAAAAAAATATAAATCAAGAGAAAATAATATGATTTGAGTGGATTAATTTGGTGAAAAATTACAATCCTAGATTTCTTTTATTTTGTTAACTCTTTTTTTCTTTTTCTAAATCAACGGTTGTTTTGGATAAAATCAGAGGAAAACAATTTTAGTACTCAACAAACTGTAGTAACAAATCTCCGTGGGAACGATACTCTACTTACAAATCTTATTACTTGTGACCGTGTATACTTGCACGTTTTATGTTCTCTAAAAGAGACAACAGATAACATAGTAATTTTACTTTGACATACTGTTTCAAAATATTCTATATATGCAAACCTATACTCACGACTTTAATCAACCACATAAGAGCATTATTCTTTTCATCTTAATCTTTCTCATGTTTTCCAAATCATATTCATTTAGTTAATTAGTCAAACATTTTGTAGTTATGTTTAATTAATTAAAAAGCCTATAATATTTTAGATATTGTGCTTCAAGGGATTATTCTAGGGTTGCTAGTCGATTTTGATTTATCTGATATATTATTAAATCATATAATATATTAGATAGAGTTATTCATTATTGAATCGTCTCTAGGATGCACATTTTCACTTGTGTTATTATGCTAACACTTTAGGTTTTGGTTGAACGAGTTCGATTGCTTGTGTGACTTAAGTTATCAAAACATTGGTTTGGATCCGAACACCTTGTTTGTAGAGGCTATGAAAGAAAGCAATGGCTTGTAAGTGGATTACTTTGGGGCTTTATCTTGGTGTGTATTATAAGACGTAGCCTTGTAATTGGACATTATTTTTCATAATGGATAGTTATGTGGTTCAATGGACTGATGGTTTTCCTCTTAGGTCATTACTGTGACATAGGTTGTTTCCCCTTAAAAATATCATGTGTTCATTTATATTTTCACATTAATTTATTTACATGTGATTGCATGCCTGACCGTCTACGAAAATGTTAGCTTGTCATAATTCCACTAATTATCTATTCACCCTACTAGCTAATTGATCCTTAACTAAATAGAACTTTTCATTAAACAAGCATGGTTAACTAGCCATATATTCCCATAAATTCTCCATTGAATATTAATTTTGTATATGCCTTGATTTTTATGAGTTGA
The DNA here is from genome assembly GCA_030763125.1 of Hippophae gyantsensis. Lineage (NCBI taxonomy): Eukaryota > Viridiplantae > Streptophyta > Magnoliopsida > Rosales > Elaeagnaceae > Hippophae > Hippophae gyantsensis. Next base: position 45,262,817 of record CM061032.1, on the reverse strand, counting down.
ATATATATTTACATTGTTTTTTAATATTGAATTTTTATTTACATTTTTTGTAATTGTTTTGTTATTAGATTAAGCTTTTCAAAACTATCTCATTATGATAGAATGTTTAGTTTTTTGTTTTTGTATTAGTTTAAGCTTTTAATTAATTTGAGGAATTATTTAAAACCACATAGTTTTAGTTATTATTAAATACAAAATTTGTGCATCAAGGTATAAAACTAGTTTTTCTATGATGGGATGACATAACAGTGTAAGTTCACAGTTGATAATGCTATAGGTGGAGCTATAGGTAGAAGACAATTGCTAAAACTTATGAGCTTTTAGAGATGTTAGGTGCTAATTCCCCTTAGAAAAGTGTAGAGTGAGAAGAGCTGGAATAAATAATATTGGCTTCAAAAATGAGATGTATGTAACTTGTATAATTGACAAAACAAGTCATACTCTACACCACCAAAAAAACTACAAATCTAGAGGTATGTGGAGTTTGTAGTATTTATGGGTGTGGTGATAACACTTTGTCCTTTTCAAAGTGATCCTTATGCAGGTTCTAGTCATGAACATGTGAATGCAATAGAGGCTTATCAACCTAGACCTAGGTATGATTGATGTGTCAAAACTTGGTGTACAAATTTTATATATTTATAAAATAATCGTAAGTGCACGAATCACTTATAGAAAAATGATAAGTATACAACCAAGAATGCCCTTAAAAAGAAATCATGTGGTTTGTAAATAATTCAACGAATTCTTAAAAGTGAAAATAAATCTAAAATATTATGTCACAAAGTTTTAAGTTTTTGAAAAATCTAAGCAAATGACCTAAATATAAGATAGATTCAACAAAATTAGGCAAATAACATTTATACTTAGTGGAGAATTTATGTGGCATAGTAGCTAGTTAATTATACTTGCTTAATATTGATTAGGTCATTTAAAGATATAAATTAAGATTATTGATTCTCTTCTATATACAAATAGTACCTTCAATCGGGTCTACTATTTGTTATTAATTAAAATTACCTACCACCTTCGGTCGGGTCTAGTAGTTAATTTTAATTAAATTATACTTCTTTTCTAAGAGTTTAATACACCATTTAATTATCGCATTTGGTCGGGTCTAATAGTTTAAACTTTATTCAAGATGTCAAAGTTGGATTTAAGAATTTAAATATCTGGGAATTAACTTTCAAATTCTAAAACTACTTCAAAAAGCATGTAGTCAATATGTTTTTTAATAGTAATTTTAATAAAAATCTTTGAATTAGTGTTTACACTTCAAGTATACATATGAACTAATTCAAAGATAAATGAGCAACACTAATTTAGATCGAGAAAATTAAATATTATATCTAACTTTTATATTTTAAGTTTATTACAAATATTCTAACATCACTATGTTTAACTCTTAATTGAGAGAAGAACTTTAATCAGACAAAAGAAAAACTAAAAAGCTTAGAAAGAAGCTGAAAAGGATGAGAGAAATGGATTAAAGGGATATTGAATACAAGGAAAATGGGGTCCTATTTGTAGGTATAAAAAGGAGAAAATGTTGGATCAAAAGATTGGCACTACGAAAAAATGCTTTGCATGTCGTAGCATGATATTGTAATTGGTTGGAACACAATCCATTACACATGAGCCACATCACACAATATTTCCACATTGCGACTTGCATCAATTCTAGGACACGTGATACGCACTGTAGCACATAAAACTTTCACAGCATAGTCCACGTTATTTTGATCATCTTTAAACAAATATTTTCATATATGTCCTTTTTGGAACATATGATTACTTTATCTTTTAAGCTTTTAAAGTTGAAGATAATATACATGAAAAAACAAAATATACCCATAATTTCGAAAAATAGATTTGTTTAAAATGATAGTAAAACTAAGAAAATACAAATCTATTTATTATTTAGAATGCATAAAATCACAATATATTAAGTTCTTTTAAGCACTCATCATAACCCCCAAATAATTTCTTGCTAGTCTCTTAGCAAGAAAGTCAAAAATTTAAAAACTAAAACTAAAATAAAATTAAACTATCCTAAATAATTTTTGTAGATTGACATGGTTACATTTAACATATGCAACATGCCTTTAAACCCCTAGGTTTCCTAGTGGATGGGTAGAAGTCTCATGAGGGATTTTATAGATGATACCCATAAAAATCAAATTTTAAAATAGAAAAAATAAAAAATAACAAAAACAAACAAATAATTCATAAACTCAAAAAATAAATTTTAAAACAAAGTAAAAATGAAAAAGAAATAAAAAGAATATGAAAAATTCTCATGCTTTTAATACCTTATAAGTATATAATTAAAATCTATAAAATAAGTTATTTTAACATTCTAAATATTCAAGGTTTACTATTATAGTTAGTTTGAAAATCACTTTCATATTCAAATAAAAATGTATCAACATTGTGAAGGATTTGTTTATCCCACATCGGCCAGGAGTTAGGCATTAGTTGTGTTTATAAGCCTGGGCAATCCTGTAACTTACGAGCTAGCTTTTGGGTTAAGAGTTAGGCCCAGGGTTTATAACATGGTATCAAAGCTAGGCTCTGGTTGTTGTCGTGATCCTTCTGGAGGTGTAAAATTGAAATCATAATGATTATACTTAGGTGTTACTAAGTGACTTGTATCCACTCGGAGATGACTTAGTTGTAACTGGTTCATTTCATACATTAATTGATTATGTTCCATCTGATCACGATGCTGTTGATTTAGGAATGCAATTTGTTGGGAAAATTGGCTTGTTAGTATTCTTCCATATAACTCATTCTTTTATCAAAATTATGAAATTGTTCTTTCGTGGGTAGTTTTGATGAAGGAATGACCCTTTCTTTCCCTCTTGGAACAATATTCATAGTAAAAGCGAGCTCATTATAGTATGTTAGGTTCAATAATTCACTAGGTTGTATAACAACTTCATATTTTGAGTAGGGTATCAATGATTTCTTACATAATGTAGTGACTAACTGGGGGGGGGGGAATAAATCCAAATGGTGATTTTCATAGATAAATTTATTTTGTGGTGAATTATATTACCTGTATCCATATGCATCTTGGATGCAATCGTATATAATAAAATTGCCCTTTCTCTATCAATAGTGATGTAATGTATGGTAGGCATCAATCTTGTACCCACAAAGGATTGCTAAATAAGAATAATTTTATCCAAATACTTTGCTTCAAATCCCTTATGTTTATCACCAATATATATCCATTCAGCCCTTTGTACAGTTAAGGCCTCTAATACTGTAGTATACTTCACATTCTTAAATAATGTTCATACTTACCTTTCCCAATATTCACTAAATAATAGAGAGCATTTATATCATTTGCCCTAAACGAGGCTAGTACATCCCATACTTTTATTATATTATCAATAGCATCAAGAATATTCATATAGAGTTTTTGACAAATGGATTCAATAGCAATATCAGGTTCCTTCATAAACTTTTTCTATCCTATAATTTATATGGCATATGTTATCCCCTGTAGTCCAAAATCAAATTCCATCCCCCTCTTAGGTATAAAACCTTTATTCACTTATGCTACTTTTTTAAAGCATACTTTGGCCTCAAAACTAGAGAGTTTGGACCTATCATACTCTTCAGAAGTTGAAACCTCATTTTCTTTATTATTCCTACTTCTTTTTGGTGCCATTTTCAACCATTTTAGCAATATCTAAAAATTTAGATGTTCATAGAATATCCAGATAACAACACAAATTTATATCAAATTTTTCCTAACCCCTCTTCATCCTAATTAAGGTTTTAACACTCTTAAAGAAAATCACAAATACAAGTTTCATAGAATTTAATTTAAAAACTTAAATTCTAAAAATTTATGAATACTTACTTGTATTGTTGTGGATTAAAGAACATCCCTCTTTGAAGATGAAGATTTCTCGATATGGTTAAGAAAATTATTTTTGTGAAAGATTTTAAAAAATTATTGATGAAAGGTGTGGTTTTTGGGAGTATTGAGGTGTTTGGTCGGAGAAAAAATTAGGTTTTGTGTAGAAAGTGTGAGAAATTGAGAGAAAAGTGAGAGAAAATTTGTGTAGGGGAGGTTTAAAACTCTAGAAAGTGTATGCAGGGTCTAGCGCAATAATAAGCATGATGTGACTTGAATGTTGGAAGTTTAGATAGTTTAAAATAGAGACCTTAATGCCACAACATGAAAAAGCATGTCGTAGTGTGATTGAAAATTTTCTTCTCACCTACTTTAATGTTAATTCCCCCTTTATATATAAATAAAAAAATAAACACATATAAATAATAACCACATGAAAAATATATAATAAAATAACCACACTTAAATAAAATCAATAAAAAAATTATCTATTAAATGAAAATAAATTAATGCAAGAATAAAATAAAATAATGAGTTACCTCTCATCCACGACTATTTTTATCATCTTTAATGAGACTTTCTTGGAGGATTTCATTTTTTTTCAAACTCAATATCCCTATGTTATTGCGTTATGTTGTTTTCTTTCTGACCTTTGCAGTTATTCCTTGCCTTGCTTCTTCAAGTGCTCAGTTAGCTATTCTAGATGTACTTCTACTTAATGGAAATTTCCACAAAGTCCAACATTTAATTAGTTAGTGATTGGTTGTCTATGCTAAATTAAATAAATGCATTCAATTTGTCCTCCATATTTGGCTTGTTGGAAGGATTCTTAGGCATTTGTTGGTGGAATTGTTGGCCCAATTGGTTAGAGGTCTAGGAAAATGGAGGGTTGTTTGCCTCAAAGAGAAATTGAGATGATTTCTCCACCTTGGATTGTAGGCATTAGCATTGGGTCATAATTGGGACTTGGTTGGTACCCCGTAATACATTGATTTGCATAGGTCCAACACTAGCTTTTCCTTTATAGGGACATGTATCAACACTATGTCCAAAAGTATTACATACCTGACATTGTTCTTTATTTGTTGTGTCATGTAGTATGAGAATCACAACTTGCTTGGTTGTGCAAGATGCATTTAAACTTCAACTTTGAAGTCTATTTCATGAACCCCAACTCTCCTTACTCAAGAGCTCTTATGGTAGGAATTAGCACCCAACATCTCAAAGAGATTGTAAGTCTCTAAGGCAGTCTTTTCTCCCATCGCTCCTCTAGTAGCATTATTAACGATGAATTGACATTATTGGGTCAATCCATCAAAGAAAAATTTGTTCTATAGCAATAGAGAATAGCTATGATAGGGTTATTGAGTGAGAAAAGAGTTTGAACCTATCTCATGCTTCATGGAAAGGTTCACCCTCCATCTGAGAGAAAGTAACAATCTTAGCTCTCATCTTTGATTTTTTTATGGGAATAACTTGTTATAGACATCTTTCGATGTTATCAGGGAACCTAAGGGAAGTGACATTAGCCTTATCTTTGTCCTATCTTTAAGGGTGTAGGGAAAACACCACATTTTCAATTGATCCTTGGTGAGTACACAAAGAGAAAATGCTTGGATCGTTGAGTAAAAGTCCCTAATGAAAGATAGTTAGTCTTTGTTACGTAGGCCATTGAAGGAAGGTAACATGAAAAAATGAGTGTTTCTCAATTCATAGTTCCGACTAGCCTCATCCAGTTGGATTGAGGCAATAACAGTGCCAAATACTAGCATTGCATACTCCTTTATTATGGTTTCCCTTGGAAGTGAATTCTCCCCTATATTGGATGGATTAGGTAAAGGGTCAAGGTATGGCTCACAAATTTATTTAACAAAAGGCTATGGGATCTCAAAGTCCAGTCTTCTTGATAATCTATTAGGTCTATGTATATTATTTTTATATAGTATGAGAGGGTACCTTAAGAATCTCCTATCTTGCATAAACTCTTACAACAAAAATTAAAATCACCTTTTAAGTAGAAAAATAAAAAGATGAAATAAATATAAAAGTATATAACACATTACATGTTTGTACACATAAATACAAAACACTTAGAAATTAAAAGAATATAAGGATACAATGATACACATGTTAGTAAAAGAAAATAAATTATAGAAGAAACAATTTATTATACAAAAATACTAAACATAAAGCAAAAGAAATAAAAGAATAAAAGAATTAATAAATAAAGAAAATAAAAGAAAAATTAAAATTTAAAATAAAAGAAAAAGAGTTGTTTTAAGAAAAGAAAAGAAAAATAAAATAAAATAAAGTTAATTTTTTTTATTAATAAAATCTTAAAATTTTCAAATGTTTTAAGATTTTAAAACTTTATTCTTATTAAATAAAATATGTTTTTTAAAAAAATAAAAGAAAAATTTAAAATTTAAAATATCCAAAGATTATTAATAACCTAGATATTTTAAAATTTTAAATAAAAATCATAATATTTACAACATAATTGTTTTTAAAGATTTTGATAATTAAAATTTAAAAATTCTATTCCTCCCTAACAATAGTGCCAAAAGCTTGATATGCCAAAAATTGGTGTTCAAAATTTGTATATTACTAAATTACTTGCAAGTGCACGAATCACTTATGGAAAATAATAAGTATATTTCCAATATCGGTCTAAAGAAGAATCGTGTGATTTTAAATAATTCAACAAATTCTTAAAAAAAATATAAATTTAAAATATTTTATCACAAAGGTTTACGTTTTTGAATGATCAAAGCAAATGATATAAAAATAAGAAAGATTCAACAAATATTAGGCAAATAAGATTTATACTAAGTGAAGAATTTGTAGGATATATTAGCTAGTTAATTATATTTATATAATATTGATTAAATTATTTAGGTATATGAATTAAGATTATTGGTTTTGTCTTGTATACACAAATAACACTTTTGGTCAAGTCTACTATTTTTATTAATTAAAATCACATATTGCCTTCGATCAAGTTTAGCATTTAAGGTGTCAAAGTTGGATTTAAGAATTTTAAATATCTTAGAATTAACTATCTGTTTTTAAAAATATGTCATTAATATATTTTTTAATAGTAATTCTTATAAATATCTTTGAAATAGAGTTTACATTCCAAATATATATATATGAGCCAAATCAAGGATAAAAGAGCGATATTCTAAATTAGATCTAGAAAATCAAATCTTATATCTAATTTTCATATTTTAAGTTTATTATGAAAATTTAGACATAATTATATTTTCTATAATAAACTTTGCAGAATTATTCAATAAAATATAATACTTAACTTTAGAAAAATATTTACCTATTTTAATATTTTACAAGCATAACAATAGTAATTTAACAATATGGAAAATATTTTAAGCATAGCATTCAAAATAACACATAAATTAATCTAAAAATCGAAGAATACATTTAAATTATACCTCAAGTGTATCCTTATATATATAGATTTTCAGTGTTGCTTTTCTAACTAGAAAACTTCCAAACAGAATTGTCAATTATTATTTATTGAATTTAGACTAAACTATTGCATAAAATTATAATCATGTTTAACTTTAAATTAACAAAATAAAAACTAAAAAACCTTAGAGAGAAGCTAAGAAGGATGAGAGAAATTGATAAAAGGGATATGGAAAACAATGAAAATGGGTCCTATTTTTAGGTATATAAAAAGAGAGGATGTTAGTTTAAAAGACTGGTACCACGGTATAATTCTTTCCACACTGCAGCATGATAGTAAGCTACAATTAGTTGGAATATGATCCATCACACACGCATCATGGCACATAAAATTTCCACTCTATAACCCACGTCAATTTCAGGACACATGATATTCAGTCCTTTAGCCCCACGTCGTGGCATATAAAACTTCCATGCTGTGGCCCACGTTGTCCTGATCAACTTTAAACCCATATTTTCTTGTATATCTTTTTTGGAACATATGTAGTACTTTACATATATTATATTTTAAGCTTTTAATTTGTAATAGAGTGCTTTCAGATATAATCTTCAAGTATTGATCAATTTTATCTTTTTAAAGCTAAAATATTTGAAAAACAGCAAAAAACCTATGATTTTGAAAAGATAGATTTGTTTAAAATGATAGTAAAATTAAACAAATATAAATCTATTAAATAATTTATTATGCATAAAATCACGATAAATTAAGTGCTTTTAAGAACTCATCAATGACCCTTATGCAAACACTTACAATCCTTGGTGGAGAAATCATCTGATTTGGTTCTTTTGGATATGTAAAAGACCTCACCTATGGACAAGAAGTACACCATTATTTTTGGTAGGCCATTCATGGCCATAACAAAGACAATTATTGATGTCCACAATGGGAGGTTAACCATGACAGTCTAGGAAAAGGCTATTCATGAGAGAGGATAGTTTTTGTTAAACATGCATGTATTAATAGATATGTGTTTATGAATATTTTTCCCATGTCATTTTAGCTAGTTAGACTTAGCTTTGCTTAAGGATAGACAAAGAGCTAAATTTGAGGGTGTGATAACTATACTAAAGTAGAGTTATTAGCCACTTTTGAACCTAATATTTGTCTTGTCATGTGATAAAATATCATAAAAAGTTTAATTTGTGTTTAATTATGTCAATGGAGGTGTAAAAATGGTAAATGGGATGAAATTTAGTGGAGAGTTGGTTGTGGCGCACAAGAAATCAAGCCGTAGCGTATATAAAAATCGTGTAGAATCTGGATGATGATCCTTATCTCTCTTTTCTAGGGTTTGATCTAATGGTCCATATTAAGTCATTTCACCAATTAATCACCCTAATGAGGCACAAATTATACATAATTAAGAATCACAAAGCTTAGCAACTACCAAGAAGAGAGAAAAAAGAGAAAATTTCAAGAGAATATTAAAGAAGATACAGTTTTATGAAGAAATCAAGAGAAGATTAGTGCTACAAATCAAGAGATTAAGTGTATCTTGTCTTCTTCTCCTTTCTTTATCAATTTTTATGTCTTTCTTTATGAAAAATCTAAACTTTATGAACTTAGTTATGTCTAGCTAATTTATTAATCTAGGGGTTTTATGAACCCAATTTTTTACATATGATGATATAATATTTTATCCTAATTATGATTTTAATTCAATTATACTATTTGATTTAATTTTTATGCTATTAATTGTGTGGACAATAATTGATCTATATACGCAATTAAATAGATTTTGGAGAATTATTTAATTATTATTTTTATTAAGTAACATACATAGTTTCTAGACAGAGATGTTTGATACTTATGTTTATTATCTATAATTAATTATCTTAATGAGTACTATACTATCTAATTGGAATGAGAGTGTGATTAGACTAATTACTATGTGTTGTGTAGTGTACTTGAGAGAATAATGCATGCTAGGTTAGATTCAATTGATCATGTAATTAGTTGGTAATTATTTTGGGGGAGATATTAGTTATTCACATGCTTAGGAAATTGGAAGATTTAAGATTCCTAGGTCGTTTTCTTATATATCTTAGTAGTTGTTAAAGTTTTGATTTGATAATTAGTTTTCATTTATTTTTCAATTTTTCTAATTTGCTATTATATAAATAGTATTTGTAATAATTATATTAGTACTTAGTTATAAGTTACACAACTCCCAATATAATTGATATTTATACTTAGGTACATTATATTACTCTCATAACCTGTAAACTTATGGTTAGCATGTTAAGGTTTTAAGGTTTTGAGAGAATTATTTAATTGTTTGTCATGATTAAATAACATACATAGTTTCTGGGTAGAGATGTACAACTCTTATGTGTGTGATCTATAGTTGATTATTTTATTGAGTAGTATATAATCTAATGTCATGAGAGTGATTATATTTATTACCATATGGTGTGCAGTGATGCTTATTTTCGCAAGTGTACGAATCGTTCAAGTAATAAAGTGTACAAAAGTACGGATATCGAACCCACAAGGAATGGCGTTTACTAAGTACCGAAATTGACTAACCCTAATTTTATTTAAAAACCGAATTGTTGAAATTGTTTTAAAAGCAAATTAACATAAAACTAAATGCAAATAACAAAATTTAATGTTGTTCAAAAATGATTAAAAATGCTAAGGCATTTGATTTCGCTAAATCAATTCAATCCGATTTCAAGTCATGTTATATGAGAATCAAAGCTAAAAGTGATGGTTGAAAAACCCAAACTTATCTAATACTCTTTCTCAAGTTATATTAGAATTACTTATCTATGAAAACCGACTATATTTCTATGAAGATTTAATCACAAATAAGCACATTACGATTTATGGAATTTCTGGAATAACCACATACATCATGCATTAGGTGTCAAACTCGCATTCAACATACGGTATTTATCACAAGAAGCATTCATTACACATCTCCTCTTGGTCTCAATATAATGCAACAAATCATCTAAATCTTGATCAGAAATTTAAAAGCATTAAGCATGGAAATAAATACTCGACTTGAAAACAATGAATTCATATAACCATAACAAAAGAAATCAGATTTCCTTGATCTAACTACATCATAGCCCTAGCAAAAACGAATTAGTTCATAACGGAAATAAGAACAACCATTATTTCAATTGAATCCATGAATAACAAATATGAATAAACTACAGAAAATAAATGCTAAGGAGAAGAGATGAAAAAACTCTAGAAGATGAAGGCTTGGTAGCAACAATGGTGAAGATCCTTCAAGTTTCTCCAAAATTTCCTTCTCTTCTCCAAAAATGCCTTTGAACTCTCCTTTCTGTCGTCCCCCTCTTTTTCCATCATATTATATATATAGATCTAGGGTTTGGGGGGCAATTTTGGAACAAAACAACCAAAAAATCTGTTTTCGGATGAAACTCGCCGCGGCGAGTTTTCTGGAAAATAAATTTTTTTGGGTTTTCGATTTTGGCCGGCGGCCAAAATAATGTGGCCGACGGCTAGATGAATTTGGCCGGCGGCGAGATAATTTGGCCGGCGGCGAGAATGAATTGGCCGGCGGTGAGATTGCTTTGCTCAACGTATTCTCCGTAAGGTTTTCGCCGGCGGCGAGAATATTCTAGCCGGCGGCGAAATTCCAAATTTTGAAATTTTGTTTTCTTTTTATTTGCACTCAATCCCGTTCCTAGAAATTTGTCCCAAACTTCTCCAAAATTATGATTTCACCTGAAATTGCACTTTAAACACGAAATACCCGTGAAATGACATTTGTGGATTTAATAATCAAATAAACGCAATTTTCACACAAATATCAACATTTAAATCATAACAAAAATGCAATAATTTGACTCTTATCAACAACCCCCAACCAGCTTCTTGCTAGTCTCTAGCAAGAAAAGCGATCTATGAATAATTTCAAAGGAGACATTAAAAGAAAAATTCAAAGGAAATTTATTCTATTTACGACATTACATTAAGCATATGCAATAAGCCTTTAAACCCCTAGGTGGCCCTAGTAGGACGAGTTGTAGTCTCGTGAGGGATTCCAGTGATGATACCCACAAACATCTTACCTATAACTATCCTAACTTAAAACAATAAAATCACATAACAAATAACTTGCACAAATGTCTCAAAAATTGTAAATAACACCCAACATATAGAATAATTAAATGTCACCTAAGCTTTAAGAAATCTCAAATGCCAATTTCACTTTTGTTATTGACTCTTAAACATCCATCAAACCACAAACCATTAGCCATAATGCCCAGATAATATTATGCACAACATCCACAAACAAAAAGGTGAAATCTCAAACTCCATAGGCTCACTTTTCAAACCTCTCTCCACTAATGAAGAAAAATACACCACTTTGGATCAATAGGACTTTACGAGGCTTGTAATGTTAGGCTTAGGTATTTGGTTAAGAAAGAACGGGAAGTGTCAAAATACAAATAAGGGCACTTATTAGATTAAACACAACCAATTAAGTAAAAGAATAACACCATTTAACCCAAATTGTTTCTTCCGATCATAACCCATTTTTCCACAGATAAACAAAGTTCTTCCTCAATCTTTCACCTTAGTACATCCATCACTAACACTCTTTTATTTACTAGAATGTGAAGGCTTTCTTCTTCTTCTTTTTCTTCTTCTTTTTTTTCTTTTTTTTTCTTTTTCTTTTTCTTTTTTTTTCTTCTCTTTTTTTTTTTACTCAATTGCTCTTTGAAAAGGCAACTACTTTCTTCCAATATATATGATTTTTTTTTCATCATCCTTACTCTAATTGCTCTTGAAAAGACATAACCCCCAACCAATTTCTTCCAATATATGTGGAAGATTTCTCCAATTCCTCTTGAAAAGTTTGTGTTCAAAATTAAGTGCTCTTAACAAATAAGGTAGGAATTATATATATATATATATATATATATATATTTGGCTCAATAGAAGGTAGGTTATATAAGGCAAAAAGAAAGAAAAGTAAGGCTAACAATATATTTAAATGGCTCAAAGAGGTTACTAGTGATATAAAGATAACAAGGTAGGCTTAAAATGGCACAATCGATCCAAAAATGGCCTACATCATATCCTAAACAGTGCAATTCCAAATTATTTCGCCTCAAGAGGTTTTCAAATGAGTTCTAGAGTTTGTTGAGATCACAAAAATGTCCATGCAAAATTCACACATAAGACTTCTCTAAGCATTTAGACTAATCAACCAAATCATACCACATACCAAAAGAGTCGCCAACTAGGTAAAATCAACATTTGAAATTCTCTTTAAACCAAAGCAAAATTTAATGTCTTCTAACAGCTACTTGTTATCACAATCACATTATTATCATCAACGTGCAAATTAAAACAAGTAAAATGCAAATAAAATAAAAAAAATAATAATAACAATAATAATAATAAAATAAGACAATAAAGAAATAAAATAAAATAAAATAAATTAAATTAAATCAAAATGTAGAAAAATAAATGGAAAATCAAAATTAAACACAACTAAACACACAAACAAAACTACTAAAAATGAAGGGGAGAAAAGATTTACCGTTTACCGCACCCCCAACCAAAACCTTACATTGTCCTCAATGTAAGAAAGGGAAGAGAGATCTCCTTTCCGCCGATGGTGAAACTGCCTTTGCCGGTGGTGAACGTAAGAATTTTTTTTTTTTTTAGATGGGATGGCATTGGGTTTAGCTCAATCTTGTTGGCTCCATTCTTTACAACTGAGGTTGGAGTTTCATTTGTTCCCAACTCCTTAAATGTTCCATCACTGCATAAATATTCATTAGGTGCTGCCAGTAATCCAGAACATTGTCTCGTCCCCTCATCTTCCTCCTCAATTGTTGCAGATTTTACAAGGCCAGCTTCTAGTGGTAGCAATGGAGTTATCTCCTCAAAAGTTTCCGAGATTAACCCATCAAGAGTGTTAATTTGAAAACAAGAATGTACATCACTTGGAGATTTTATTTCTTCAAAAACATCAAAAGTTACTTGTTCATCTTGCACCCGTAGAATTAGCTTTCCTTGCTGAACATTAATCAATGTTCTTCCAGTTGCAAGGAACGGTCTCCCCAATATCAACGGTATCTCTCTATCTTCCTCCATGTCAAGCACCATGAAATCTACAAGGAATATAAATTTGTCAACTTTAATTAAAACATCCTCAATTACCCCTCGAGGATATTTCACCGATCGATCCGCTAATTGTAGAGAGATTGAAGTGGGCTTCACTTCTCCCAGGCCTAGTTTCCTGAAAACAGAAAGTGGCATCAAATTAATGCTTGCTCCTAAATCACATAGGACTTTATCAAAATTGCAACTTCCTATAGTGCAAGGTATAGTAAAACTCCTTGGGTCTTTCAATTTTTGTGGCAGTTTTCTTTGAAGAACTGCATTGCACTCCTCATTTAGCATGATAGTTTCATAATCTCCCAACCTCCTCTTCTTTGATAGAATTTCCTTCATGAATTTTGCATACTTGGGCATTTGTTCCAACATCTCTGCGAAAGGAATATTAATATGCAATTTCTTAAAAATTTCCAGAAATTTATCAAATTGATTATCAAGCTTTTTCTTATTCAATCTTTGAGGATATGGGATAGGAGGCTCATATTTCGCATTTGGGGAAGGTTGAACATCTTGGGATGTTGATGGATTTTCTTTAGATTCTTCCATCTTTTTCTCCGATTTCCTCTGATTCTCAAGTTCTCTACCGCTTCTTAATGTGATAGCCTTTGCATGCTCTTTGGGATTTATTGTGTCACTAGGCAACGATCCTTGAGACCTTTCTGCAATCTGCTTTGAAAGTTGCCCCAGTTGGTTTTGGATGTCCTTGTTAATTGCCTCTTGATTTCTGAAATTTGTTCTTGACTCCTCAATGAACTTTCCCAAAATTTCTTCCAAATTTGTTTGTTTTTTCTCTTGGGGTTGGTAGGAAGATGATGACGGTTTGAATCCCCCTTGGTTATTTCCCCATGACAAATTTGGATGATTTCTCCAACCTGGATTGTAGGTGTTCGAGTATGGGTTATGTTGAGGTTTTTGGAAATTTGAAACATAATTTGCTTGCTCAGCATTTGGTGAAGCAAATGGATTTCCAACTTGGCACTCGATACTAGCATGATTTCCACCACATAAATCACATTGTGCAGTTGGTTTGGATTCAAATTTGGATGACAAAGAATCCATCTTTCTTGAAAGAACAGCAACTTGAGCCGACAAAGCATTCACTGAATCAATTTCATGCACTACTGCTGGTCTTTTTGCAATTACCCGCTCTGAATGCCACTGATTGTTGTTTTCTGCCATAACCTCTAACAACTCATGAGCATCCTCCGGTGTTTTTCCCATTAAAGATCCTCCAGCTGCAGCATCAATCATTGCACGATAGTTTGAAACCAACCCATTATAAAATGTAGAGACTTGTAGCCAAATTGGTATACCATGATGTGGGCATTTTCTCAACATTTCTTTGAATCTTTCCCAAGCTTCATACAATGATTCTTGGTCATATTGTGTAAAGGATGTGATTTCATTCCTTAATTTTGCTGTCTTAGCAGGAGGAAAGAATTTGGATAAGAATTTCTGAACCAATTCATTCCATGTTGTAATTGATCCTAGTGGTAATGAGTTTAGCCACTCCTTGGCTTTATCCCGAAGTGAAAAAGGAAAAACCCTCAATCTTACAGCATCTTCGGACACACCATTTATCTTATAAAGATCACACACCTCCAGAAAGTAAGCAATATGTGCATTTGGATCATCCTTTGACATTCCATCAAACTGATTTGATTGAACCATTTGGATAAAGGATGGCTTTATCTCAAAGTTATTGGCTTGAATAGTTGGCCTCCTTATACCCGAAATAGTTCCAGCAACATTAGGCGCAGCATAATCTCTCAAAGCTCTACGATTTCCACCTCCCTCAACAAATGGTGGATCCATGGTTGATTGTCTATTAGGAGCTGAGGTTGAACGTCTTCTCTCTCGGTTTAGACACCTATATGTTCTATCAATCTCTGGATCAAGTGGAAGAAGGTTAAGGCTTCTTGTACGTCTCATACACAAATCCAGCAACCAGAAAATCAACTAACACAAAAACAACACAAAGTTACTTTTTTTTTATGATAAATAAAATAAAACAGCAAAATAAACAAAATTAAAAATGAAAGAAAGATAGAGCAAATTAACTTCAAATTAAAACTAAGATTAGGTAGTATCGATATTAATAAAATCAAACCATTCCCCGAATATCGAAAGTGTACGAATCATTCAAGTAATAAAGTGTACAAAAGTACGGATATCGAACCCACAAGGAATGGCGTTTACTAAGTACCGAAATTGACTAACCCTAATTTTATTTGAAAATCGAATTGTTGAAATTGTTTTAAAAGCAAATTAACATAAAACTAAATGCAAATAACAAAATTTAATGTTGTTCAAAAATGATTAAAAACGCTAAGGCATTTGATTTCGCTAAATCAATTCAATCCGATTTCAAGTCATGTTATATGAGAATCAAAGCTAAAAGTGATGGTTGAAAAACCCAAACTTATCTAATACTCTTTCTCAAGTTATATTAGAATTACTTATCTATGAAAACCGACTATATTTCTATGAAGATTTAATCACAAATAAGCACATTACGATTTATGGAATTTCTGGAATAACCACATACATCATGCATTAGGTGTCAAACTTGCATTCAACATACGGTATTTATCACAAGAAGCATTCATTACACATCTCCTCTCGGTCTCAATATAATGCAACAAATCATCTAAATCTTGATCAGAAATTTAAAAGCATTAAGCATGGAAATAAATACTGGACTTGAAAACAATGAATTCATATAACCATAACAAAAGAAATCGATTTCCTTGATCTAACTACATCATAGCCCTAGCAAAACGAATTAGTTCATAACGGAAATAAGAACAACCATTATTTCAATTGAATCCATGAATAACAAATATGAATAAACTACAGAAAATAAATGCTAAGGAGAAGAGATGAAAAAACTCTAGAAGATGAAGGCTTGGTAGCAACAATGGTGAAGATCCTTCAAGTTTCTCCAAAATTTCCTTCTCTTCTCCAAAAATGCCTTTGAACTCTCCTTTCTGTCGTCCCCCTCTTTTTCCATCATATTATATATATAGATCTAGGGTTTGGGGGGCAATTTTGGAACAAAACAACCAAAAAATCTGTTTTCGGATGAAACTCGCCGGCGGCGACATTATTCTCGCCGCGGCGAGTTTTCTGGAAAATAAATTTTTTTGGGTTTTCGATTTTGGCCGGCGGCCAAAATAATGTGGCCGGCGGCTAGATGAATTTGGCCGGCAGCGAGATAATTTGGCCGGCGGCGAGAATGAATTGGCCGGCGGCGATATTTATTTGGCCGGCGGCGAGATTGCTTTGCTCAACGTATTATCCGTAAGGTTTTCGCCGGCGGCGAGAATATTCTAGCCGGCGGCGAAATTCCAAATTTTGAAATTTTGTTTTCTTTTTATTTGCACTCAATCCCGTTCCTAGAAATTTGTCCCAAACTTCTCCAAAATTATGATTTCACCTGAAATTGCACTTTAAACACGAAATACCCGTGAAATGACATTTGTGGATTAAATAATCAAATAAACGCAATTTTCACACAAATATCAACATTTAAATCATAACAAAAATGCAATAATTTGACTCTTATCATGCAGTTCACTTGAGACAGGAATATATGCTAAGTTAGATTCAATTGATTATGTCATTAATTGGTAATTATTTTGGGAGATATTTTAGTGATTCACATGTTTAAAAAAATGGAGATTAAAGATTCTTGGTCTTTTTCTCATAGTTATTGAAGTTTTCATTTAATAATTAGTTGTCATTTATTTTATAGTTTTTATAATTTTCCATTGTTCAAAGTGTATTCCTAATGGTTATATTGGTTCTAGGTTATAAGTTACATAAATCCCTATGGGATCCACATCTACACTTAGTTACATTATATTACTTGCATGACCCATATATTTAGGGTTAGCATGTCACATGCTCTTTATATGTGTGCCTTCTTAATACTTGCTTCTTCTTCTGTGGCTATTTGCATGAGAATCAATTTATATGTTTTCATCACGTAGTGTCAAAATAATAGGATTTTTCTATCTGTAATTTTTTCATTCATATGGCATGTCATATAGAATGCATCTCACTTTTTTACTAGGTTCATTTTTCCTGTACCTGGTATGTTGTGTGTTGGCTCTATGTTTGTCTCCTATCGTTTAAAGTTCATTGAGTACCTACTTTTCCTTCCCTTATACTGTAGACGTGTGTGTTTCAACCTTATGTACATGAGTGTTTCTTCTCTTTTGTCTATATTGTGCTTATTTGGGTTTCCCTTATGCATTTGCTTGTCATATAAATTATTTACCTGTCTTTAGGAACTTGACTTACTTGCATTACTATGCCTAGTATGTTTAGCTAGCATTCTTGTTGTTCGAGTTCTTCACTCTGTCTAAGCATGTCTCATGCTTCTATGTTGGAACCTAAGTCTTCCTCATATGCTTAGAAGTTTTAGTAGCATCACTTATTTCTTCTCTCTCTTGGGGGTGTTACTTGTGTTGCTCACTAGTTAGTTAGTTTCTTTCCTTCTCTTGAATAGCAATGATGTGAGTGTTGTGAAGATCTCTTTTGTGGCTACTATGTGCACTTTTTTGTCATTTCTCTCTCTAGAGGCAACAATGTACAGTTTGGACTAATGATCTCTCTTAGGGTACATCCTTATTTTTTGAGTCTATGATTTTCTATGAGGTCATCTTTTTCATCCCACTTGTTTATTGTTATGTTTCATGAGATTGACTATGTCTCTCTCTTACTAGCTCGCTTTTCATGTGTGAGTTTGTGAACTGTGCTTATCTCAACTTGCTTCATATTTTCTATTAGAATGTGTAACACATGTTTTCTTTGATAGACTTAGTTGTATTTCTATATGTGTGTGCATAGTATGGGATGAGGTTACATGATTGAATATATCCAAGTGTTGTTGAGGGAAGATAGTTCAGTCACTAGGGGTTTGTCAACATGGAAATAGTTGGACTCTTAGTCAACTTCTTCTTAGGGATTGGCTAACACATTTATATGGTATTGATCTTTGGGGAAAGATAGTTGAGCCACTAAGAATGTGTCAACTTCAAAGATAGTTGGACTTTGAGTTGAGCCACTAAGAGTGTGTCAGCTTGAATAATTCTTGGACTCCTAATCAACTTCTTCTTATAGATTTGGTGACACATTTATATGGCATTTGTGTTTAACCACCTGGTATGCCAATATGTTGTAAGCATATTATGATGCCCCTTATGCCTTCCAATAACATGTATAGACATGGGGCTTCATGCCATGTATTACATTTGGGAGATGTTTTCTATGTACACTTCTCTTGGTTTTTCTATGTATTCAGTTTGTTATTTGTTACATGTTTTTACCTTGGTGTTTTTATTTTGTGTCTTTTTTATATGACTATTTCTCCTTATTATGTTCACCTAATATTTTCTATTGTGCTCCTTATTGCATTTATGTCTAACTTATCTCCTTCTCATAGGGGTATGGATAATTGCATACTTTGTAAGAACTTGGTTTGACTTTCTATGTCAAAAAGAGGGAGAAGTGTGCACAACTTGTGTTTGTTTGTTAACATGCTATTTGTTGCATGGGATGGTAAGTGTAGTTTGCACTACATCTAAGTTACCTAATATGCATACACTTACAGGGAGTGTTGCATATATTTGAGAGAGTTTGCATATTTTTTGTATATAGAATGTATTTGTTTATACTACATGATGAGTGTGCTTAGCCTATTATTGTCCACTAGGGTAGGGGTGATTTGATAGTAGTTGTTAAACCACATGCTATTTCTAAATGATACATTCATAGGATATATGTTCGTTTTATGTACGCATGTTACTGGTGTAGATTGAAATCATCAAGCTTTAAATGTCCTGTGTGTAGTTTTTACTAAAACCCTTGTGTTTTAGAGTGACTGAGTGGATGAGTTGAACTGTGAAGATGGTTGGAGCACTCAATATGGACGCACTTGGAATTGTTATGCTTTTCAATTTTTCGAGTGCATCATTGTTTTGTTCATAAGAGCAAACAACTTTTGGTCATCTTTATGATCATCTCATGATTGGTGTGCACATATACTTATTTGTGTAGTGTTTTGACATGGAAAGCCAAAGGGAGACTGTTTGTGTTTTGTGTCTACGTGTTGGCTTCCCATGTGCAAAACACAGTCAATTTATTTTACTTAGCGTTTTGTCTTCTTTTGTGTAAGGTTGGTTATTACGACTCATTAATTCACACACACTCATTGTTAGAAACATTGTGATTGAAAGAATTTTTTTCACACACCATGGGGTTGGTTGTTTAATATGCATGGTAGGTTTTGAGCTATCGATTTTGGTATAGGTATTTTTTAAAATTACTTAGCAATTCATAGACAAAAAAATATGATTTTTGGTACCTCGCCATACCTCTTAGCAAGGGCCTCACCATACTCCTTGATAGGGCCATAACGAGGTGGTCAGTAAGGACCATGGAAAGGTCGGGGCAAGGTGGTTCGATCTTTGGGTAAATTTTATAAATACCTCTCTCTTTATGTTTCTTATCCAGATAATATTTAGCTAAGCTCCATCAAATTGACATCTTGTTTTTTTGTTTTCGGATGACTATTACCTAGAGTGTTGTTAGGTATTAGTGATTCATGACTGTGTGGGTAAAATCGTGCTCTTTAGTAGTAAGTACGCAAGATCATATTTGCAAGTGGATTTATGTGAAGAGCCTATGTGGATGTGAGCCTTGTGTCGGTTAATAGTTACCTTCATGTAACATTTTCTTGTGTGAGAAGCTTGTGTGGTTAGTAACCATGCATCAACTATTAGTTGTCTTCATGCAACTTTACTTATCTGAGAACAAATCTATAAGAGTGGGTTGAGCTAAATTTTTGAGTTATCATATCTTGGGATGTGTGCGATAAATGGTGGACTTTTTGTCCCACTTTGGCTGTGTACAATTTGTGGATTAAATGTGTCCCTCAGGGGTTATTAGTTTCGTTATTGAGGGTGGCCTTTATGGTAGATTATTCACATTACACTTTATTGATCTTTGGTAGTTGATCATACTATATCGAGTGGTGTTGACTTTAGAGGAAAGTCAATTTTATATTTCATGCTAAGTCATTGAGGAAGCAATAAGCAAGGAGAGTAATTTATAGTTCGAGCAAAGGTCCCAATTGATAAAGGTAATAGAGGTTTTATTTTTATCACAATTGTAACTGTTTTATTGCCTAGTGGATTTGCTTGTTGTTGTTGTGTGATTTTCATAAGCAAGTTGAGGATGTTACCATATAGGCAAAGGTTCTATGCGAGTTTACCTCGTTATATCTGGTATTGTGCTTACTCTAATGTTTGGCTAGTACAATTAGATTTTAAATTGTGCTTATTTCTATATATTGAAGTTTAAACTCTGATTAGAAAGCTTTCTTTATTTATTATTTTCTTTCTGAATAACGAATATTGCATATGCTTTATAATATTGCCTAATTGTGATTATTTGTATTATAGCTATGATTAGTTATTAAGTGTTTATCCTTCTATTGTTTGCATTTTGGTCAAGTCCTTAAGGAGTCAATATCTTATTAACCTGATTATGTATCAGATCTTGGACTCCTTCATTGTTGTTATTCATGTTCAACATGTATTTGTATAATCTAAGTTTTTATCGTATATGTGCAAACATAGTAAATTTAAACTCTGATTAGAAAGCTTATTTGATTTGTGTAGTTTAATGTTTTCCTTCCTTTACTTGTACTATGCCTATAGCTTTCTATTTATTACTTTTTTGTATTAAATTAATTTACTTTCTTCTTGATTAATTTGTATTACTTCTTCTTTTTATATGCATAAGAGTTTGGTGTGTGTTTCTAAGGAGTCAGTATCTCCTTACCCTATTTGTGTACCAAGTGTCACACTCTTTCTTAAGATATGCTATGTTTTCTTTGATCACATGTTATGAGAGCACAATCATCATTTACCAAATATGTTCCCACATATGAAGTCATAAAGTGAGTGAAAATCCTTAGTTGTTCAAATATCCATTCTTATATCACATGTTTTTTTTTGTTTTCCATGCTTATTGTGTTGCTAGTCTGGACAGGAGTATGTGAAGCACCCCACCATCAGTGTGTTTGTCGCAATCTATTCTTTCTAACTACTATTTTTTTGTTGTGTGTTGAATTGAGCATGTTATTTTGTACTTCCATTGTTTTATTTTCTTAATTCACATTTAAAGGCCTACTCAGCCGAGTTAGAATAGAGCTCACGAAAAAATTCCATGTGTTGCCATCTCCACCCCTATCTAGGTCCTGATTACCTATTTGAGTATGAAGAATAGACTTTCGTGTAATTATTCCTATGTATGGAATTATCACTTTAAAAATGGTTAGGATGAAATCTTTATCGCTTGGTCAAATTTGGATCAAAGGTTGAGAAGAAAAGGAGATAAACTGAGCTAAAAATCAAGTCTGGACCAATAGATGCGCGACATGTAGTAAACAAAAATAGGTGGGAAGCATATGGTGGAAAAACATGTTAGTGACAAAAGACTAAACAAAATCACAAAAGTAACACTATGTTAACACGTGGTTCGCAACTTAGCTAGGAAGTGATGATAACACATGGCGCAAGATGATTTGCGAGAGTAATATACATGGCACACACGTGGCAGTTGTAGTTAGAGCACTAGCACATGCACTAATGCTAGCATGACAAGTGTTCTAGACATTCTGTATAAATCCACCAAGTTTCTTTCTGCATCCACCTAAGATTAAAAATTCATAAAACAATTCCTAAAAATTCCATAAAATTCTCAAAAATAATCTTCTTATCCCTTTTTCTCCCCTTTATCTAAAAATGCCATTTTTAAGCCAAAAAAAAACTATTTAATTAATTAAATAATTAAGTGTTAAGCATAAGAGTGATATAATAGTTCCTTTTTTTTTAGAATTTGAATGAGTCTAACACCCAATGTATAACTAAGGTAAGGAGATTCAGAATCCTTAAGGACTCACACCAAACTTACAAGTAGCGAAAATAAATAGATAGCATATAAAAAATAGAACTAGTATAAATCAATTGGGCAACAAAAGATTAATTTAATACAATAGATACAAATGTCACAATACTATAGGCATGGTACATAGGAAGAAAATAAGGCATACAACAACAAAAAGCAGAAAAGCTTTCTAATGAGAGTCCAAATTTCATATGTTGTAAAATACCCAATAGAGATTTAGGTTATACTAACACAAAAGTTAATGATGCATAACA
Source organism: Hippophae gyantsensis (assembly GCA_030763125.1). Taxonomy (NCBI): domain Eukaryota; kingdom Viridiplantae; phylum Streptophyta; class Magnoliopsida; order Rosales; family Elaeagnaceae; genus Hippophae; species Hippophae gyantsensis. Next base: position 45,240,097 of record CM061032.1, on the reverse strand, counting down.
CAACAATATATCAAGGTAAACCCATATAGAACCCCTACCTATGCAATAAAATCCTCGAGTTGATTATGGAAACCACTTCACTATAAACAATTCACTAAAATATATTAAATAGATACAACTCAATAAAAGTATAAACATAAATACCTCTATCAGTCAGGACCACCCAACCCTAACTATATATTGCTACCCTTGCTTACCTCATCTACAATAACTTGATTGAAGAGACAAATTCAGCTCTCCTCCAAGGTGAACAACATCCACAACAGTGTGATAAATCACGAATGATCAGTAACGTGAACATAATAAGGTACCCACCTTAATCACAATCCACTAGTAAAAAGATCTTGAGTACTCACCACTCAAGAACATTATTTTACTCTAATAAACATATAACATAAACATCGAATAACACTCAAGGTAATTTATGAAACCAAATCAGAAATGCAATGAAAATTTAGCAGAGCTTCCCTTTTTTTTCTAATTACTCAACAATAAAAGAGAGGGTATTTATAAAAAATAACCAGTTGTTCAAAGGCTACACCGATCCTCTCGTAGACCCTATCCCGATGAGGGTAAAACACAACCTTGGTAAGGATAGTAGCCATTAGAGCTCGTCGGCCATACTAGACTCACAACAAAAGGCTTATAGCCAAACTGAAATAGCAAGTGAATTAGAAAAGAATGGGGGAAATTGGATTCATCTTGTTTCAAATGAAAACCCTTTTCCTTATGAATCGTGGCGGACCAAGTCAAAGATCAAGTGCGAGTTCATGTAAGACTCCTACTTAGCTTCATTATTATGTTTTAGTATAATACAAATTTGAGGTAGGCAAGCCCACAATAATGTTATTTTTCATTTTTAGAAATTGCCAAGGAAATTTTTCACAAATACCTACAAACAAAATGAAACAAAACCATAAACACTTAACCTAGCATGTACATGACTAAAATCATCCCTATTGTTTGTAAACATACTCACATACAAAGTGTACCTAACTATATGGATGTGTGCATTACTACTCATCAGTAAACAACCTTACACAAGGTGAGATAATACACCAAGTAAAATAAAACAAACTTTGAGTTTTGCACACAAGAACACCAATAAGGACAAAAAGTACATACAAGACTTATATAATTATCAATGAGCCAACATAATGAATATGAGTAATCCATTGATATAACCATGTGATGTAGCTCAATCTTCCATAACCAGTATATAACACAACAAATGTCATTATGTTGGTTTTACGTACCAATGATCCATACGAGTAACTATCTATATTCATATTATAGATGGTATCCAGTCATTCAAGCTACAGATTGCTAAAATGGAATGACTAACATCTATGAAAAAATGGAGTGGATTCCACATCTTGTGAGATAACATTCCAACCCACTAACAACACTAAGATACCAAGATACAAGATATCTTAGCCCACCACTGCAGGTATTATCGAGTAAGTCAAATACCATGGTGCTACAATAAGGGGCTAGCTAAATCACTCAAGATTAAGATCATCTCGCACATTTTCATCGAGTGAATGAGAGAAACAATTATGTGTAAATGGATATTAATAGTGTGACCAATATTTCTGGTCTAATCCTTTATAATCAATAATTATACAAAGTACCCCAAGTAACATATCTCCACATTAGTCACCCTGGATAAGTTTCACTCCATCTTGAATGGATATAGGCTATACTAATGACTTAATTAAAGATTCAATTATATAAACTTAAATTAATTTTCATGGAGAATTATATTATTTCATTTAAAACCAATCCTTCTGTATACACCCAATTATACTAAGTTTTAAGAAGACATAAATAATCAAGGATTTTTAAGATTTATTTGAAGAATAAAATAACACATGTAAATAAATTAAATGTTTCTTTTATTCATTCCAATTTTAACATAAATTCAAATAAAATTCCTTTGCATTTAGGGATCTATCCTAATAGATAGGTCCATGCAATTTTAGGAGAATCTTAGTAGATATTGGGAGTTTGGTTGACCTTTTTTTCTTATCTATTCTCAAGAAACTTGATTTTGTAACCAAGGATGTCAAAAGAAAGGACATGCCACTGGTCAAATTAAATAGTAGCACCACCTATTTTGTGGGAACTATCTAGCTTTCAATAAAGGTCGCAGGATCTACACACATGACCAACTTTGTTATGATGGGTGTTTTGGCCCACTACAATGCCATTGTAGACATGTCTTGGTTGTAGAAGATGAGGGTTGTCTCTTATACTTCATCAATTTTTGAAGTACCCAACCTAAATGGGAGTCTAGGAAATTTGAAGAGATCAAGCCAAAGTCATAAGTTGCTACTCTCTATTATGAGGAGCACTAAAACCAAGAAAATCAATGGCACCTCTGACATATAGCTTATTCTGAGTAGAGGCTCATCGAAACATAATGAATTAGTGGGGAGTGTGGCTTATGAAAAAACTTTAAGGCTACAAAAGGGTATTTCTTCAATTAGATTGGTCAATCTTTTTTTTCTTTATCAACCTATTTTTATCTACTCTAATTGATTACTTTTGGTTGTCTTCCTTTTCCCAGCTTTGCATACAAGTAGCTTATTGTGTATGATTTTCTGAGGCTCCTAATGAAATGAAAAATATCTAGGTATTTGGAAATTGAAAATTGTTAACATGTACTAAAGCAAGTTGATCACCTAATTTCAACAATTAGGTAGAACACCTAAAAGATTCCTTGCCTAGAGAGTGAGGTAACTAATAAGTGCTTTTAAGAACTTATATTTCAGGATATTATTGTTCTTACTAGAGCAGGTTGATCACCTGATCTTAACAATTAGGTTGAACACCCAAAAGATTCCTTACCTAGAGAGTGAGGTAACTAATAAGTGCTTTCAAGAACTTATATTTCAGGATATTATTGTCCTTAATTATAATAAATAGATTTGATAATAGCATATTTATATCATTATTTATGTAAATATATCTATTCAAAATCACAAGTATGTTTTGTTGTATTTAAGGTGTTTTTAGCTTCAAAATAGATAAATCTATCCAAAGACAAAAAAAAAAAAGAATTGGAGCACTTATTTTTTAACCTAGAACTTGAAAGATCAAGGAATGTAAGCCTTACATCAAGAGCCAACCATTTTATAAGGTGTATAAGGCATAATTCAAGAAAAACAATACGTGCAATGACAAAGAAATTGGTATGCCATGGAGCCACAAATTGGGATGAATTAATGTGCATTTTGAGTTTTGTGTGCCGTGGTGTGGAATAATTGTGCCATAATGGGATCCTATCTGGTTGGAATGATGCAAAGTAAATGAACCTTGTGCCATGGTGAGGAAAAATGTGTGTCATGATACGCAACACTTAATTTCACTGGAAGTCCTATGTACATGAGGTTTTCCTCTAAAGTGAACATTAGTAATAGGTTTAACATACGTAAAAATATCGAGAATAGATTGTATTTTTTTATACAGTAGTCATATTTTATATTGTTCATAACTTAGTTTTATTTTTATACACAATTTATATTAGACAAGAACAAATAAGAGGCAACATTAGGGAGATATTCTAGATCAAGAAAAAGGAAAATATTACAAAAAATTGAAGATCACTTTGAAGCACAAGATCACAACTTTGGAGGAGGATACATCATCCATTCATAATTGGTATTGAGATCTAATTTGTCTTTATTTATTTTTAGATTACTCTTTTTGTCTTTCTTGAATTTGTTGATTTTAATTTACTGATCATGTAGTTAATTATAAGCATATTGAGCTGATTATTATAATGAAAATTTTGTTTTGTTACCATGTTTGTGTAGATTATTTAGGTGAACATTTTTAATATTTAATAAATACATGTTATTTCTTTATTCAATATTCGTTACAAAGTTTATTTATGATTAAATTAATGATAATTTAATTTCCGTAATAGATTTAAAATATAACAATTAGGTTTTAGACAAATCATTTATATCTAATTTGAAAAGCATGAATATGAGTTTAAATTAGTGACCCAACTGATGGCATCGAATTAAATGGTTTTTTATTACTTTAGGCATTACGCATAATTTAATCGATTAGTTAATGATCCCAACATAATGCATTAATTGGTTTGATTACCAAAGAAGAATGATCTCGACCTAAGGAATTTCTATTACTTAAAAAGAAAATTAATAATCTTAATTTATACTTAATTAATCTAAATATTTCCAAACAAGCATGGTTAATTAACTAAATATTTTCATTAATTATTTGTTGATTTATATATATATATATTCCTTGAATCTGTTTGAGTCAAGTCTATCTTTAGTTCTTTAAATTATCTTTTCATTAGTTTAGTATTTTCATAAATCCAGTCATTGTGATAGAGTGTTTAGGTTTTATTTTCATATTTTTGAAGTATTTAAGAAATTTGAAGAATTTTTCAAACCACATGGTTTCTCTTGAGATCGACTTGAGAATATACTTATCGCTTATTATAAGTAATTTTTGCATTTGCGAGCTATTTGACAAATACAAAATTTGTACATCAAGTTTTTGGCGTCATTGTCGAAAAGAAATAATGTTTTAGGTTTTTATTATCAAAATTATTAAAAACTCTTAATTAATATTTGTGATTTTTCTTTTGTAATTTTTATGAATATTTGTGATTTTTTTAGATATATTTATTTTAATTATTTTTTTCTTTATTTTTATTTCTTTTCTTTTATTTATTTGCTTTTAGTTGTTTATGTTTTCTCATTCCTTTTGTTATTTCTTTTATTTATTTATTTTATTATTAATATTTATTTACTTTTCTCTTTATTTTTGTTATTTCTTTTTAGTTATTTTTCATAATTGTTTTTGCTTTTGAGATTTTCTTTTTATTTTTACGATTTTGTAAATATATGTGATCTGACTAATTATTTTTGTTTGTTTTAATTATTTTTTTTATGTGCTTTTATTTGTTTATTTTATTTTATTTTTGTTATTTATTTGTTAATTAATTTTTATTTCTTTTATTAATTTTTCTTGAGAGATCAATAAAAGCACCTTTAAGTCTTATTTTGTAAACTTTAAATATGGGAGATCTTTTACCAAGGGGTATAACAATGAAAGAGTGTTCAAGGACAATCATTAGCATTGCTACTACTACTATATAGTTGGGGGAGGCAACTCAGAACTATGAATTGAAAAAAATTCATTTTCCATGTTACTTTCCATTTATCGAATTCCTAATAAAGATCTTTTGATTTTCATTAAAGAGTTCTACTCAAATGTACATATATTCCCATTAAATGGGTTAAATGAAGGCCAACTAATATATGGGATGTTTTCCATACACTTTAAAAGATAGGGCCAAAGCGTTGCTAATGACTCTCGCACGAGGTTCCCTGAAAACTTGGGAGTGATTCTACAATAAATTTATGGAAAAATTTTACTCCCATCATAAGACTTCCAATTTGAGAACCAAGATTTTCACATTCTTTCAAATGAAAAGAAAACCATTCCAAGAATCTTGGGATAGGTTCAAACTTTTACTCACTCAACACCTACACCGAAGCTTTCCATTGTAGCTACAAAATCAATTTTCTATGATAGATTGACACAATACTATAGATTCACATTTGACAATGCTGTAGGTGGAGCTATGGGGAAAATGATGGTCTTAGAGACTTGTGATCTATACGAGATGATGGGTGCCAATTCCCAATAAAAGAGTACTAGAGTAGAAGAGCTAGAGTCAATGAGATAGACTCTAGCATTGAAATGTCTACACAACTTGCAAAATTCACCAAGCAGGGATCATTTTTTTTGTTAATTAAACTTTAACTTACCACCTTGGATCGGATCAAAAATTTAAACCTTAATTAAATTATGCTTCTTTTTTAAGAAATTACTAAACCGTTTATTTTTCCACCTTCGATCAGGCTTACAATTTAAACTTTCATCAAGGTGTCTATATTGGGTTTATGATTTAAGTATCTAGAGTTAACTTTTAGATTTTAAAACTATTATAAACGATTTGTTGTCAATATATCTTTAATAATAATTCTTATAAAAATCATTGAAATAGAGTTCACTCTAACTATACAATTGATATAGACTAGAATATTTAAGAGCGCTACTCTAAATTAGATTTAGATAATCTAAATCCAAAATCTAACCCTTTTGTTTATTATGAAAAACATTTCGTCAATATATTTTTCATTTACAAACTTTGGTTTAAATGTTGATGATAAAATAAAACTTAATTCATTTTATAAAAAAATTTGATCTACTCTAATATTTCACAAACATAACAACATTATTAATATCTCCTACTATTTATAACTAGTTATGCATAGTTTAATAAATGATTGATAAAATAAACATATACAATGAAAAACAACACCTAGAAATATTCTCAAAAGAAGACTTTTAAATATACCTCAACAAAATTCTCTTAGAATTGTTTTTATTCTAAAAAACCTCCAAAAAAAATTGCTTCACTATTTATTGAATTGAAGACTAAAATTATTACATAAACTAAAATTCTTAATTCAAACCTCAAATGAGAAAATAAATTAAAACTACTAAAAGAAAAGCTAAAGAAAGTTAAGAAATGTAAGAAATTAGCTAGAGGAGATTTGATGGGATACATTTTACAAATGAAATAGGATCATATTTATAGGGTGAGGAAAGGAGAAAAAAATTGATCTTTTAGCCTAGTGCCATGACAAACAATTTTTTCACGCCGTGACATACACATTCTATACACAATATTATTATGATCCACTCTCTTCGAGCTGCAACACACAATATTTTAATGTCACAGTCTGCATAAATTTGGGACGTATTTGATTCTTTCCTTGGGCCTCGCATCGTATCTCAAAGTCATTTCAAGTCGCGACACACTTCAAACTACATCACTTTGGAACCCTAAATTCTTTTTATTTTATTTTTTTCAATTTTAAAACATATGAAATGTTTTACAAATGTTTTCTTTTAATCTTCCAAGTTGTAATGGGTGTTTTAAGTATAATTCTTCAAGTTGAATTATTTAATTCAAGAAATACCTAAAAAACAAAAAAATAAACCTATGATTTCAAAAAGATAGATTTGCATAAAATGATAAGAAAATAAGCAAATACAAATCTATATAATCATTAAATATGCATAAAATCATGATATATTAAGTGCTTTTGAGCAGTTATAATGTGTAGTAATCATGTGCATGGTTCTAACATGTGTATGTTATCAACCTATACCTAGGAATGACTCCTGTGTAAAAAACTTGCAATCAAGGGGGGGAAATCATCCTAATTTCTCTTATAGGGAAAACAACTCTACCTATGTCAAAAACCCAAACTAGTAGGGTGAACAATTCAACCAACACATGCCAACCAATCCTCTAAATAGATCAATCTTAGAGGGTAACTTGAATTATTTCATTCAATTTAGGAAATACAACCATATTAAAAACAACCAAAGGTGTGACTCTTTAGAGACATCAGTGAAAAGAGTGAAAGTGCAAGTGGGGCAACTAGCTGAGCATTTGCAAAAGCAAGGTAGTGAATAGTTTCTCGGTCAAAATGAACATATGAAGGCTATTATAGCCCTTAACAATGATGAATTACTAGGCATTGAATTCTTTGAATTTTCTAAATATTTACCTAATGATGTAGGGAACACAAATAATTCTGATGCTACCTCCAAAGATCCTAAAAGCTCTAATGTTAATATCACCATTAGTGATAAAAAGGTGGTAAATGCAATTTTATACTAGTTCCAAGTGTTAATATAATGCCTTATTCTTTATATTTGCATTTAGGAGTGTGGGAGCTAATGCACAAAAACTTGATACACAAATTGTGAATATTTATAAATAGCTCGCAAGTGCATGAATCACTTTGTAAGAAATGATAAGTATACTTCTAAGGTCGATCAAAAGAGGATAGATTAGTTCACACAAATAAACCTAAACATTCTGCCACAAAATTTAGGTTAGAAAAAGGTTTAAACTAATAACATAAAATAATAAAAGAAAAAGGATAGATTAATTCACACAAATAATAGGCATATATGCAATTCATTAATCAATGGAGAATTAATGAGATATTTAGTTAGTTCATTACGTTTGGTAGAATTAATTAGGTTATTAAAATAAAAAAATCAAATTTATTGATTCTTTCTTATATGTAAACATAGCGCTTTCAGTCAAGTCTACTATTTGTTATTAACTAAAATCACTTAATACCTTCGGTCGGGTTTATCAATTAATTTTGATTAAATTGTGTTTCTTTTCTAAGAAATTAACAAATCATTTAACTTGCCACATTAGGTTAGGTATAAAAATTTAAACTTCTTTTTAATCTATCTAAATTATTCTTAGATCGGTGTATCTGAAATATAACTTTTGTGTCCTAAAAGATATTTTTCATTGATAAATCTTATAATAACTTTGAAGTAGAATATAATTCTAAATTAGATTTATGTTCATTTCTCTAAAACCAAGTTATTTCATATTTTAAGTCTATTACGAAACATCTATCATCAATATATTTTTCGATAATAAACTTAATAAAATTCTTAAATAGAAAATAATATGTGGTTAATAATTGTTAAAAATATTCCCTTAAATAATTTACACAAACATATCAATATAACTATATTTCCATTATCACAATTAGGCTTAAATTTAATAAATGACTAATAATTTAAAAATAAAATTCAAAAAGATATATTATATTAAATTTGTAAATAAAGTACAATTAAAGTTAATACTTTAATAGTATTTTTTATAGATAATTCTTGTACCAATCTGTTATCTGAAAAAAATTGTTATTACTGCCACTTACTATAATAACCTAATCTAAACTATTTATAACAAAAATATAAACTAAAACTTTGATCAACTCTCAAATTGAGAGAAGAGCTCAAAAAAAACTTATAAAACTAAGAAACTAAGAAACTAGAATAGTTGAATGTTGTGGGATATCTTTCTAAAGAGGTGAAGGGTCTTTTATATAGGTGAGAAAATGTTGCAAAAATGAGAGAAAAGTGGATCTTATGGCCAATAATTATGTCCCACTTTTCTCACCATCGCGGAATGCATCAATCTAGTGCACATTTCATTCATGATCCAAAGGTCCCACATTACAGTACACATTAAAGCACCATCATAATATGCGTTGTTCTACGCACCTTTAACTTTCATTCTATTTCACCCCCTTATAAGCTTGGTTGAAACATATGTAAAGCTTACATATGTTTTTACTCTTTTATTCTTCTCTAGCTACCATTGAGTGCTTCTAGGTATAATTCTTCAAATATTTATCAGTTGAATAATTTTGATATCAGAAACACTTGAAAAATAACAAAATATGCCCATGATTCTAAAAATATAGATTTATTAAAATAATAATAAAAAATTATGCAAACATAATTCTATCTTGGTACTAAAATACATATAAATCACGTTATATTTAATGTTTTTCAAATACTCATCATAACCCTCAACCAACTTCTTATTGGTCTCTTAACAAGAAAAGCGTAAAACAAAAAAAAATCAATTAAACTATCCTAAATCAATTTTGAAGATTGATAGGTTGCATTTAGCGTATGCAACATGCCTTTAAACCCCTTGGTTGCTCTAGTAGACGAGTTTAAGTCTCGTGAGAGCTTTCAAAGATGATACCCACAAATATCAAACTAAAATGAAAAAATTAAAAGAAATAACAAAAATAAGCAATAACATATTATAAAATAAAAAACTAAAGTTTGAATAATGTAAAATTTAAAGCAAAATAAAAAGTAAAATAACCAAACTTCTTATGCTTCAATCTGTTTTAAGTTCATAATTAAAATCTAATGCATAAGTTAAAATAATATTCTAAACATTCATTTTTTATTACAAAAATTAGTTGAAAATACAAATTTATAATCCATGTCAAAAATGTATCAATTTTGATTAACCTATTTTCATTGTTTAGAATCTGAATTCGCTTCAACTCTAAATCTCACTAATCATACTCTAAATATTACACTAATCCTATAGGTTCAAAAACTCAATCAAAGTTATATGCTAATAGAAGTTATGTAAAGAAATAAACAAATGAGTTCGCATATATTTAAAGAAGAAAAAGGCTCAAAATAATGCGTAATATTTGATCTCATAAAATGAATCAAATGATAGGATTCGTAAAGAAATCAAACACTAGTTTTAGCTATCAATTAAAATCATCAAATAAAAATATCAAGTATATGCCTTTAGATAATGAATGAAAATGCAATGACTTGAAGAAAATTTTATTTCCTATCTTTTTTTTGTAATAGTCATTTCTCACAATTTTGAAGGCTTTTGGGTCATAATATTTAATTTGTAGTATTCATTTTTATACTCTTTCTATTCTTTGCTTATATATATTCTTTATATCTTCTTTTAGAAAATGGACCCATGTATAATTTGTACATAATTTGTATGATTTAGTGAGTGACTAATTTGGTTCTTTTTGTATTGGCTTTAGGGAATCTCATATATATCTCTTTTTTGAAGTCATGCATAAATGAAGAAGACATAAACTTTCAATTTCTACTTAAATCATTCAATTTAAGCAATAAAAATAAATATATGATATTTTATCAATTGTAAAATCCTAGCATTCAATACAAAACCTATAGAGGTCATCTAACAATTTGAATCCATAAGAAGAGTGTCTAAAGAAGTAGAGAAAAACATTATCACTCAAAATGAAACAATAATAGGCTCAAAATATTCTCACAAGTTAGCCTCCACTATTTGATTCCTAAACAATAGTTAGAGTTTATCCAAATTTCAACATTTTATCCTAAAACAGAAACTATGACAAAAAAACTAATGATGATATTACTACCTAACATATTCAAGAAATTAATCTCACTCAATCGTTTGCTTAAAATCAACTAAAAATATGATAATTTTACAAACAATTTAAAAATTTGAACATAACTACCATTAATCCAATAAAACTAAATAAAGTAAATAAATAAAAGTAAAAGTAAAGACATTTAAATTTTTTTAAAATTGCCTAAATTTATTATAATTTTTCTTCCACCCCAACCTAAAATCTACATTATCCTCAATATAACAAATGTAAATTAAAGATAGAGAAAGATAGATAAATCATTGTGTATTTCTTATACATCACATCTTAATAAACAATTATATGTACTTTTAATAATTATAAATGAAATAAACATGGTTCACATGAACAAGAAATAAAATAAAAAATAAAGTAAATTACATAAAACAAAATAAAACCAAAAATAAAATAAAAGTACATAAATAATAAATTTGGAACAAAGTTGGAGCTTTGTTCTACACATCATCCAGTTCCGTTTCAAACTCATATTGTAGTATTTAGGAAGAGAGAAATTTGAGGTTGAAGAAGAAGAAAAGAAAATTTGTATGGGTCTGATTTGAAACACGATTTTTCGGGGTTTTAGTTTTAAAAATTCATCGCAACAAAAATAGAACTCATCGTATTCAAATAGGAATTAATGTATATATGTTTTTATTCAAACCAATTGTATTACAAAAGCCCAATGCTACCACTAGCAGAAAAATCATATCGTAGCTCATATTTGTTTTTAACTAAACAAAGAAATACTAAATAAAAATAAATAACAAAAAGAAATAAAAATAAAATAAACAAAACAAAAACAAATATCAAAAATAATTTTAAAAAAATAATACTAAAAGAAATAAAAAGAAACAAAACAAAAAATAAAAGTTACTGAACAAAAAAAAATAACAAATTAAATAGAAAAAACTAAAGAAATAAGTAAAATATAAATAATATAAATCAAAATACATATAATACAAATAATTTATGATAAAATAATACAAATTAAACAAATAATTATAAGAAATTGAAATATATTATACAATAATTAGTATACAAAAATACTAAAAAAATGGTTAACAAAAAGAAAATGAAAAATAAACTAAAATAAAATAAGTTCACAATAGTAAATAAATAAAATAAAATAAAATAGAGTTAAAATAAAAAAATAAAAATAATTGTTTTAGATCTCTTAAGACTTTTTTATTTTTTTAAATCTAATATATCAATTAATAATCTAAATATTTTTAGATTTTTGATTTTCTCATAATTTTTGAATTTTTTTATATTTTAAAAGTCAACTATTAAATGAGACATTAATTTTTTATTTTTATTTTTTTAAAATCTCACTAAAATCTTATTAATGTTTTGACTTTTTTATAATTTTTTAAATAAAAAATCACGATTATTTCAAACATAAAATTATTAAGATTTTTGATAATAAAAAATTAAAAATGTTTTTTTTCTAGTAATGGTGCGAGGAAACTGGATGCATACAAACTTTATACCCAAATTTTATATATTTATAAATAGCTCATAAATGCACGAATAACTTGTAAAAAATATAAAGTATATTTTCAAAGTCAATATAAAGAAGAATTACGTGATCATTAAATAATTCAAAAACAATTTAATAATGAAAAATAAACCTGAACATTCTTTCGCAAAGTTTTGGTTTGAAAAAAGGTTAAAATTAATAACATAAAATAATAAAAGATAAATGATAGATACTATTCACACAAATAACAAGTACATATACAATTTATTAATCAATAAAAAATTAAAGGGATATTTAGCTCGTTAATTACATTTGGTAGAATTAATTAGGTTAACAAAATATAAACCTAAATTTATTAATTCTTTTTATATGTAATGGTGCATTTGGTAGGGTCTACTATTTATTATTAATTAAAATACATAATGGCTTTGGTCTAGTCTATTAGTTAATTTTAATTAAATTATGTTCTCTTCTAAGAAATTGACAAACTATTTAACTTTTCACCTCCGGTCAGGTCTAGCAAGTTAAACTTCTATGAAGCTATCAAAATTATTTCTTAGATCAATATATCTGAAATCTAACTTTCGTATTTTAAATTTATTATAAAAATTATGTTCTCAATATATTTTCCAATAATAAATCTTATAATTTTTTTGAAAAAGAATATAATTCTAAATTAGATCTATATTTATTTCACTAAAACCAATTTTTTTCGTATTTTAAATTTATTATGAAAAATAGGTCATTAATATATTTTTCGATAATGAACTTACTAAATTCTTAAATAAAAAAATAGTTTGTGTTTAATAATTGTTAAAAATATTCACCTAAATAATTTACACAAGCCTATCAACATAACTAAAATTCCATTATTTCAATTAGTCAAACATGTTTAGATTTAATAAATGATCAATAATTTAAAAATAATATTGAGAAAGATAAATTATATTAAATCTGTAAATAAAGTACAATTAAAGTTAATACCTCAATTGCATTTTTTTGCAAATAACTCTCCCACAATTGTTTTATTTGAAAAAACTCCTTATTACTGCCAATTACTATTATGATATAATCTAAACTATTTATAATATAAATATAAACTAAAACTTTGTTCAACTCTCAAATTGAGAGAAGAACTTAAAGAAAAATTATAAAGCTAAGAAACTAAGAAACTAGAACACTTGAATGTTATGAGATATCTTTCTAAAGGGCTGAGGGGTCCTTTATATAGGTGAGAAAACACTATAAAAAGGAGAGAAAAATGGATCATATGGTTGGGCATCGTGGAATACTTTTTTCACCGTCGTGGCCTGCATCAATCTAGTACGAATTTCATTCATGATCCAAAACTCCCACGATACAGGACACATTAAAGCACTACTGTGGCATGCGTTGTTCTGGATGTCTTCCACTTTCTTTGTATTTCAACCCCTTGCAAGCTTGGTTGATACACATGTAATGCTTACATGAGTTTTTACTCTTTCATTTTTCTTTGGTTAGAATTGAGTGAGTCCAGGTACCATTCTTCAAATGTTTATTGGTTGAATAATTTTGAAACCAAAAATACCTAAAAAACAACAAAACATACATGTGATTTTGAAAATATAAATTTGCTAAAATAATAATAAAATTATTCAAATATAAATCTATTTTGACACTAAAATGTATGTAAATCAAATTATAGTTAGTGCTTTTCAAGCATTCATTAGGAGCTGAAACCCACACTTATGTCCAAACAATTAACTAATAATTCTATAATATATCCAAAGGGCATGGTAGAGGACTTAATGGTGTAGGTAGATTTTACAATTTTAGATGTGATGGAATCACCATAAATGGACAAGGAGAACAATATATGAAAATTCCATATATAGGAACAATTACACGAAGGTCAATTATTCTTCTGACTAAAGCAGGTAACATGGACCTAATTGACGGGTAGAAATTCCAACCCATGGAATCTATTCACAAACTTTATTTCAACTTGGCCAAACATGACTTATAAACATGAATTAAGAAAGTAACATAGCATAAGTACAAAACAACATGCTCTATTTAGCACAATATAAAAACAACTAGCAGTAAGAAAGAACAAACTGTGGTAAACACACTAATGATGATATGTCTTATAGACTTCTATCCACACTAGCAACAAGAACAAGCAAGGAAAACAACAAACAATATAAGAGACAAAAATGCATACTTAATACAATAAGGATTTGCAATCACTTCAAGACTTCATATGTAGGAACATATTTGATAGATGATGATTTTACTCCCTATAGCATATGATCAAGCAAAACATAGCATATCCTAAGAAAGAGTCCAACACTTGGTACACAACCAAAGGAAGGAGATACTAACTCTTTAGAGACTCATACAAATTCGTAAGAAAATAAAAAATAGAGGAAATATAAGTTAATTAGGAAATATGTAGATTAATTTAATACAATAAAGGTAGTAAACAGAAAGACGTAGGCATGCTACAAGTAAAGGAAGGAAAGTATACAACTACACAAAATAAAATAAGCTTTCTAATCCTAGTTTAGATGTAGTATGTTTGCACATAAATGATGGAAACATAGATTCTACAAAAATAATAGGTTAAACATGCATAACAATAAAGAAGGAGACCAAGACCCAAAAGACAATCAGGTTAAAGAGATACTGATTCCTTAAGGACTCGGTCCAAATGCCAACAACAGAAGGATATACACTTAACCACAAATTATAGTTGCAATACAAATAATAACATACATAAAGTATTATAAATTAGATGCAATATTCAATATTCAAAAAGCAGGCAATATAAAGGAAAGCTTTATAATCAGAAAGGTTGTACATTTTCAAGCACACATACACTCACTTAATGAAAAAGAGGGACACTAAGTAAATCAAAGTCTATAAATCATAGCCTGTAGTAACTTCTAGCTAAGATATTAAGCTAACACTTGGTGGGAGGCAACACATCAGTTTTAAGTATTAAGTAGTATTCTTTTCTTTTCCTTTAATTTAATTTTTTATTTAATTTTTATTTTTATTTAATTTTTTTAAATTTAATGTACTTTATTTTATTTTATTTTATTTCCCTGTTATTGTGAATAATGTTTATAATATTTAGAATTGTTAATTTCATAATTATTTGATAATATGTTATTTATGAGAAGTACAAAATGTTTCTATCTATGTGATATAACTGAAGTAGGTAAAGCATGCAACATGAGTAACCACATTACTTGTTTAATCATATTGTGCTAATACAAATGGGTAACTTTTCTTTAATTTTCTTCTTTATCATTGATTTACATTTGAAACATTAAGGACAATGTAGATTCTAAGTTGGAGGTAGAAGAAAAATTACTTATAAAATTATGCATTTTAAATATTATTAAACATTTATTTGCTATTATTTAGTTGTTAAGGGATATTTAGGTCCATATATATAAAAATAATTACACAGAATTATCATGTTTTTTGTTAATTTAAAGTATATAATTGAGTCTTTGTATTGTTTGTTTGATGTCATAAACATATTTTGATTGAAGCATGAGATTAGTAATGTGATATATTCACATAATCTTAGCATTTGATTCCTTTTATGAGATCAGTTTTATGCACATTTGAGGCTTTTTTGTTTATCATATATGAATCTTTTTGCCTTATTCTTTACATAACTTATGTTTTCATATACCCTATTGAGTGTTAAAACCTATATGATTAGTGTGATAATGAGAGTATATCTTATGAGGATTAGAGTGGAAGCAAATTTGGAATCTTAACACTAGGATAGGATGAGTCAGTATTGATATGTGCTTATAAATAGGACAAGAATTTAAGATGTGTACTAATTTGAATAATAAAATGTGAACATTTTAGATGTTGAATTAACTTATACTTGAGATTTTGATTATGAACTAAAAAAAACCTAAAGCATGAGAACTTTTGTTTATTTTAATTTTAATTTTTTAGTATTAATTTTACTTTTTATTTTGACATGTTAATTATATTTTGTTTTAGTTTTTACATGTTAGGATGTTTGTGGGTATCATCAGTAAAAACCCTCACCAAACTTAAACTCATCCACTAGGGTCATCTAGGGGTTTAAAGGCTTGTTGCATATGCTAAATGCAACTGTTTCAATCTACAAAAATGATTTAGATTAGTTTAGATTATTTATTTTTGTTTTTAGTTTTTATATCACTTTACTTGCTAGAGACTAGCAAGAAGCTGGCTAGAAGTTGTGATAAGTGCTTGAAAAGCACTCATACTTTGTGATATTATTGTGCTTACTTGTAATAAATATAATTGATTATAGCATGTTTATATCAACACATAATGAATAACACTTGAAGAATTTATTTTGCACCCTAGGAGTTTAAAAGATTAAGGCATTTAAACCTTACATCAAGAACCAACCATTTTGTTAGGTGTACAAGGCATAGTTCAAGAAAAGCAATGTGTGACATGGTGAAGAAGGTAGTGTGCCATGATGCATACTATTTGGGTTGAAATTACTAGGCATCTTGAGTTTTATGTGCCATGATATGGAGTAGGTTGTGCTATAGCAAGACCCTATTTGGTTGTAATGGTACGAAGTAAATGAACCTAGTGCCGTGATAAGAAAAAAACGGGTATGGTAGTGCGAAACATTGAGTTTGACCCGGAGCTCTCTGTATACGTGATTATAAATAAAACATTAGTATTAGGTTTAACATGCATAGAAACATACATAGTATATTATATTTTTTTATACAACAACCATATTTTATATTATTCTTAGTTTAATTTTACTTTTATATATAATTTAAATTAGACAAGAACAAATAAGAAGCAATATTAGAAATATTTTTCTAATCAAGAAAGAATAAAAGATTGTTGAAAATTGATTATCACTTTGAAGATCAAGATTATAACTTTGGAGTTGGACACATCATCTAACCATAGTTGGTATTGAGATTTAATTTCTATTTCTTGATTTTTAGATCATTGTTTTTGTATATCTTGAATTTATTGATATTAATCCATTAGTCATAAAATTGATTTTAAGCATGTCTGGCTGATTATTATAATGAGAATTTAGTTTTGTTACCATGTTTGTGTAGAATATTTAGTAGAAATTTTTTAATATTCAATAAATACATATTATTTATTTATTCAAAATTCGTTACAAAATTTATTTATGATTATTTATTGACAATATATTTTTCATAATAGATTTAAAATATGAGAATTAGGTTTCAGACATATTATCTACATCTAACTTAGACAACTTGAATATGAGTTTAAATTGATGAGTCGATTGAAGGCATCGAATTAAATGGTTTGTTATTTCCTTAAACATTAAGTATAATTTAATCAATTAGCTAATTATCCCAAATGAAGGCATTAAAATATTTGATTACCAAAGAAGAATGATCCCGACTGAATGTATTTATCATACTTAAAAGGAAAAATCAATAATATAAATTTATACTTAATTAACCAAAATATTTCTAGAAAAGTATGGTTAACTACTAACTATTCCCATTAATTATCCTTTGATTTTTAAATATATATTTGTCTTGAATTTGTTTAAGTCAAATTTATATTTAGTTATTTTAATTATTTATTTATTAATTTAGTGTTTTCAAAAATCGAATTATTGTGATAGAATATTTAGGTTTTATTTTTGGATTTGTTTAAATTTTTAATAAATTTGAATAATTATTTAAATCTCTGTAATTCCCCTTTAGACCAATCTTTGGAATATACTTATAAGTTAATATAGGTGATTTGTGCAATTATGAACCATTTTATAAATACAAAATTTGTACATCACTTGCTTTATCTCAACTCCTAATAGGAAAGATGTAGGCCTAATGAGGTGACACTTTGATAGCCCCGCCAAATGAGGAGAAATTGAGGCCCTATAACAACCAATCTTCTCATGTTGGCCACCTAATGTCAAAAATCTAGTAGAACACTCAAAAAGCATACTTGCCTAAAGAGTCAGGTAGCTTTATCTTAACTCTCTCATAGTAAGATGTAGGCATAAGGAGGTAGCACTTAGGTAGCACAATCCAAGAAAGAAACTATGAGGCCCTATTATGGTCCATCTCCTCTGGTTGATCACCTGATGTCAACAATCAAGTTGAACAACCAAAAAAATAATACTTGTCTAAAGAGTGAGGAATCTTTATCTCAGCTACCTTTAGCAAGATGTAGGCATAATGATGTACAACTTTGGTGGCCCATCCTGAGAAAGAGATAGTAAGGCCTTACAATAGCCCATCTTATTTGGTTAATCACTTGATGTCAACTATCAGGTAGAACACTAGAAAGAAATCCTTACCTTGAGAATAAGCTAGCTTTATCTCAGCTCCCCTCAAACAAGATGCAGGAATAAGAAGGTACACTTTGGTGGCCTAGCCTAAAGAGGAGATAGTGAGGCCATATGATGGACTATCTCCTTAAGTTGATCACCTAATGTCAACAATTAACTAGAACACTCAAACAACATCCTTCCCTAGAAAGTGAGGTTGCTTTATCTTATCTCTCAAACCAAGATTCAGGGATTATGTGGTAGCACATTGGTGGCCCAACTTAAGGAGGAGAGAGTAAGGCCCTAAGATGGCTCATCTCTTGGGGTTGATCACTTGATGTCCAAAATTAGTTAGAACACCTGATAGAAAAAGTTATTTTGAATCATAAGTTGAAAACATGAGGACAATAATTCAAAATTGATCATGAGATGATTGCATAAGTTAAAAGCTGACATAAAGCATCATGAATAACATGACGGCAATTAACTTATAAGTTAGGGTAGGGATCAAGTGAATCCAACAAGTAAAGTGGCAAGACTATCATCTCAAATATGGATAAGGAGGAGAAGAGAAAGAGTTTCACTCAATTGCATACAAATTATTGTGCATAACATGCAATATTACAAGCTATCATAATACATGATCTGGTAGGCCATTTCAAAACCATTAATGGAAAAAATAGAATGCTCTATGATTGATAGAATTCGCTAACAAATCAATGGTTAGTGTAGTCATATCTATTAGGCAAGCTGACACTTTTGACTTGTTCTATTTGTACGCAAGTCTTCTTTCTCGGGGTGAATCAAAGGATAATGTTCGTCCTTGATCATTCTTAATAAGGGGGAAGAGAGAATAGGTCCTAACCCTCTACTTCGTCCTCCATTTCTTGCAATATTAGACACTCTTGAAGAAAAAGTGGTTTACCATTGCTATAGAAAAAGTTTGCCCATGGAGACTCATGGTTAAAAAAAAATCTTATTCGGTTAAGTCTTTCTTCCTTCTATAGTTTGGGACATACAAAGCATATATAATAAGGTCCCTAAACCCCTAAACGAACTTCATTTTGTCACAAATCAATTTTGAGACTTTCAATTTTATTACAAAGCCTCTTGTTTCCATATTCAAGAGATCTAATGCATAAATCATAATATAATTATTGTACTCCTCTTCTATGCTCGTGGTTGCTTGGGAAGAAAGGTGGAAAAAATATAAGGAATAACCTAGAAAGAGTAGTTTGAAGATCTTCCCTTTTGTTTTCTCCCTCCAATTTATAAGGAATGGACAAGATAAGGGAAATAAATGCCTTTCAATATTGTTTCATTCAAAAAGACGTAATAAGTAAGTAACAAATGTTTGCATTCTATAGTAAAAACATTTTAATATACTTGTTTGGCTCGGTATGAAACAAAATCTGGGCTAATTATAAACAATTTTGTATTTGTTAATATCTCAATACAAAAAGTACATTAGCTCATAGTATACCAAGTACAATTGATTCTGTGAGTCCTAACTACATTCTGAGTTCCAATTATAGGCTATCTTTATTGTCTATTTTCCTCTTCAATCTACCTCAAGCATTCCTTTAATCTAATGGTTTGCAGAAATTTTGAAGAAGAATTGATGATGAAGGGAACTTTAGTTGTGCCAGTTGGTGAAGCCTTTGGCAAATGGAAAGGGATGCTGCTTTCCATAAACATCAGTTTAGTAATGCCTCAGTGGTTACTTACTACAAGAGTCATAGTCAACGAGGGCTGAATTTAATAATTGAGATTTAGGGAATATAGTATGATAAACCCTTCCCAAGTTAACTTAAGATAAGTCATAATACTTACAAAGAGGAGACGTTGTCCTTAGTACCCTTTGGCTCAATAAGAAAGGAAAGGGAAGTCTTACTCTTCTCCAAAGAGGAGAAGATGGATACCTCAAACTCTTTTGTTATGAGAATGGCGGAAGCACGAATCAAGTAGAATCGCTCATATAAAAATTTCTCATCTTCTCTCACAAGGCATATTGTCTCAAAGAAAGCATTCTTACAACAATCCTAATATTCATTGCCCCCGGTGATTACACTTATCTACAAAATTTACCATCTTGTGAAGGGATTCCTTGCAATGATGCTCACTAAAAATAGCATGATCCCTCTCATAAAGAAGTTCAGTTTTCAACCTTTTTATTTCAATGGAGGACCATGTATTTTCGAGCCTAGCTTCCCTAATTCCTCGACATAAGGCCTTGGTAAAAGTCTAATAGAATTAAGAGTTAAAAGTTTGGAAAATATAGAATGAGAGGCCTAAATTTATAGCCCAAGTAGGCATAAAAAATGAAATCACATGTAACATAATAATGAACGCACTATTGTTTGTATGAGAAAATCTCAAAAATACAAAAGAAATAGTTCTAATTAAGTTAACATGTTTGAAAATTAAAACAAGGAATACAACAAACTATAGTTGTTAAGAATAAAAAACATAACTCAAAGAGAAAGAAGTATTCTCCTTCCCTGATGAGTGTTTAAAAACACTTAATCTAATGTTATTTTATGCACTTTAAATATAAAAAAATAGATTTGTACTTATATAGTCTTATTATCTTTTAAATAAAATCTATCTTGTCAAAATCATGGGATGTTTCATTGTTTTTTAGATATTTTAGATTCAAAATGATTTAACTAATCAACCTTCGAAGAATAGTACTTGAAAGAACTCTATTTCAACATTCATGCATAAAAAATTAACGTATGTAAAGCTTCATTACATATGTTTCAAACCATTGAAAATGATGTAAAAGAAAAGAGGGTTTTAGTTGTTCAGAGGGACGCAGTCCACTGTGTGGAAATAAAGTGTGTTGGAGCGTGGGTGAAGTGGATCAAAGACAAAACGTGTAAAGCCTGTCTCATGCCATGGCATGGAATAGAAGTGTATCGCAGTGCCCGCCTATTTGATCCACTATTCTCTCTTTTTCTTTACCTATAAAATGGACCTCAAATTCTCTTTTAAAATCATCCCACAACTCTCTTTATAGCTAAATTCTTAGTTTCTATCTAGCTTTTCTTTTCATTTAATAGTTTTAAAATTCTTCTTTAAATTGAGAGTTGAATAAACATAATTTATGTAGTAGTTTTACTTTCGATTCAATAAACAGTATTGACAATTTTGTTTAAAGGTTTTCTAAAAATAGAAATAATACAAAGGTTCTGTAAGAATACACTTGAGGTATAATTTAAATGTATTATTTTCATATTATCTTGATGTACTATTTTATCTGTTATGTCTAATTTATTGATCATTTATTAAATTAAGTATCTCTCGTTGAAAATACTATAGGATATTAGTAATGTTGTTATGCTCGTGATTTATTAAAGTAGGTAAATAGTTTTATAAAATGAATTAAGTTTCATTTCTTTACCAAGATTTCAATAAAGTATGAAAAAGAAAAATATATTGATGAAGTATTTTTCATAATAAACAAGAAAGTTAGATTTATGATTTAATTATCTGAATCTGATTTAGTGTCAACTCTTCGATTTTTTATTTGATTATCTGGATCTCTAGAGAACTCTATTTTGAAATATTTTTAGAAGAATTCTTATTGAAAACTTTATTGAGGATATATTTGTCATAGTAATTTTAAAATCTGAAAGTTAGTTTTCATATACTTAAATCATCAACTTAACTTAGACACCTTAATAAGAGTATAAATTGATAGCCTACCAAAAGTATCAATTAAATGGTTTATTAATTCTTTAATAATAAAGCATAATTTAATCAAATATCAATTACTGATCTTTACCAAAAGAGTTTACTTGATAATTGATTAACAACAAAATTGATCCCTACCATAGGATAATTATTTACAGAAAAGGGAAAATTAATAATCTTAATTTGTATTTGTAATAACCTACTTAGTACTGAGCAAGTATAATTAACTAATTAATTTATCCCATAAATTCTCCACTGAATGTAAATATTTATTTTCCTATTGTTTGTTGAATTTATCTTTACTTTAATGTCATTAGATTAGACCTTTAAAAATCCAAATGTTGTGACAAAATATTTAGGTTTAATTTTGTGTTTTTAAGAATTTATTGAATTATTTAAAAACCGTGTGATTCTTCTTTAGACTAACCTTGGAAGTATATTTATCATTTTCTATAAGTGATTTGTGCACTTACGAGCTATTTATAAATTTTATAAAATTTTACTATCAAGATTTTGTGCATTAAGGTTTTGGCCATCCCAAAAACAAAAACAAAGGAAACGAGCCAAGCTTTGAAAGTGAGGATTAGTCCTCCTCCTCAAAATCACTTTCATCTTCTTATGAAGTTGATGATACAAAATTTAGCTAGTTTTGATGCTATTATCAGTTCCCCAACAACTACAAAAAAAACTTGATGTGCCAAAACTTGGTATACCAATTTTGTACAATAAATTACTCACAAGTGCATAAATCATTTATAAAAATTAATAAGTATATTTTGAAGGTCAATATAAATAGGAATCGTGTGGTTTTAAAATAATTCAATAAATTCATAAAAATGAAATTAAAAACCTAAGCATCCTATCACGATTGTTTGGGTTTGAGAAATCTAATCTAAGGACCTAAAAAATAAACATAGATTCAATAAAACAATTGATAAATAAACATTTATATTCAATGGAGAATTTATGGGATATATTACTTAGTTATTTATATTTGTTCAATATTAATTAGATTATTAAATATATAAATTAAGATTATTGATTATTTCTGTTGGGTATGAAAATATCCTAAGGCGTGAATCATTTTCTTTATTAATTAAACTTTAAATTGTCACCTTCATTTGGGCTTACAATTCAAACTTGCATCAAGGTGTCAAAGTAAGGTTAATCATTTAAGTATTTGAAAAATAATTTTCAATTTTTAAATCTATTATGAAAAATATGTTGTTAATATATTTCTTAATAATAAATCTTGTAAAAATCCTTGAAATAGCATAAATTTATATAAAATTTAGATAGTAAATATCTAATATCCAAGAGTATTACTCTAAATCAGATTCATATGTTTAAATCCTAAATCTAGCTCTTAAGTTTGTTATGAAAAATACAAAGTCAATTTACTTTTCTGTAACAAACTTTTGTCTAAATCTTGATGAAAAAATAAAACTTAATTTATTTTATAAAAATGTTTACCTACTTTAATATTTCATAAGTATAACAACATTACTAATATCTTATATTATTTGTAGCTAGATATGCATGTTTTTATAAATGATAAATAAATTAATAATATCTTATATTATTTGTAGCTAGATATGCATGTTTTTATAAATGATCAATAAATTAATAATATCTTATATTATTTGTAGCTAGATATGCATGTTTTTATAAATGATCAATAAATTAAACGTAGCCTGTAAAATAACACATAAAGATAATATGAAAAGAATACATTTAAATTATACCTTTAACTTGAATTGAAACTAAAGTGACTACATAAACTATATTTGTTTCACTCTCAATTGAGAGAAGAACTTTGAAACAACTAAAAGAAAATATAAAATTAAAAGAAACTAAGAAACTAGCTTAAATAAAATTTATATGAAAAGGATAAGGGATGATTCTTACAACGAAGGAAGTGTCCTTTATATAGCTTTAAAAAACGCTATAAAAGAGAGGAAAAGTGGATCAGATGCTCGGGTGTTACGACAATCTGAATAATTGGGACCTTTTTTTTTCTTTTACAGTCTCTTCAATGGTTTGGAACATATATAAGTTTTACATGTATTATCTTTTATGCATTAATATTGTAATGTAGTGCTTTTAGTTACTATTCTTTGAGTGTTGATCAACTAAATCTTTTTGAAGCTAAAATACCTGAAAAACAACAAAACATATCTTTAAAAAATAAATTTTCTTTAAAATATAATAAAACTATACAAATACAAATCTATTTATTCATTTAAAGTGCATAAAATCCCTAACTGGTTTCTTGCTAGTCTCTTAGTAAGAAAGGCGAGAAGCTAAAAACAAAAATTAGAATAAAATTAAACTATCCTAAATCATTTTCATAGATTGACACAATTGTATTTAGCATATGCAATAAGTCTTTAAATCCATAGGCTTTCCTAGTGGACGATTTTAAGTCTCATGAGGGCTTTCAAATATGATACCTATAAACATCAAATTTAAAATGAATAAAAATAAACAAATAACACATATACAAATAAAATAAAATTTAAAACAAAGTAAAAAGATGACAAAATAAAAATAACAAAAGTTTTCATGCTTTTTAATTTCTTCTAAGTTTATAATTAAAATCCATAACATAAGCCATTTTAATATTCTAAACATTCGTAGTTTACTATAATAATTGGTTGAAAATCATTTTTATTTTCAAATAAAAAATGTGTCAATATTAAATTTACCCAATTTTAGTTCATGGAATCTAATTCGCTTCGACTCTAACCTTACAAGAATATTCTCAATAACACTTATCCTATTGGTTCAAACAGTTAATCAAAAGTATATGCAAATAAAATTTATGTATAAAAATATACTAATAGGTTTGCATATATTTATAGAATAAAAGGTTCAAAGTGGTGCATAATTTGTTCTCATAAAAGGAATCGAATGAAACGATTTATAAAGAAATAAAATATTATTTTTATGCATCAGTCAAATTCATTAAATAAAATTTTTAAGTTATATGTCTTTAAGAGATGAAGAAAATGTAATAATTTATTGGGGATTTATTTACTATCTTTTCTTTTGTATTTAACCATTTCTCATAACTTTCTAGGATATATTGGGTCATAGTATTTAGTTTATATTATTTATTTTCTCTCTTTTTTTTCTTTTATCTATCTCTTTTCTTATTAAAGAGAGAGGACCTATGTACAGTTTTTACATATTTTTATATGATGGGTGAGTGGCTAATTTTTGTTTTTGGCTTTTCTTTTGTATCAGCTTATGTGACCTCATATATGTCTATTTTTTAGAAGTCATGCATGAATAAAAAGAATAACATATATTTTCGATTTCTACATAAGTCATTCAATTTAAGCAATAAAAATAAATATATGATATTTTATTAGATGTAAAAATCATAGCATTCAATACAAAACCTATAGAGATCATCTAGCAATTTAGAATGGATAAGAACTAGAAAAAAATATTATCACTAAAAATGGGAAGATAATGGCTCAAGATATTCTCACAAGTTAGTCTCTACTATTTGATTCCTAAACACCAATTTTGGATTTATTGCAATTTCAACATTTTATCATGACATATAAATTATGACAAAAGCTAACTAATTATCACATTACACCATTATATCTTCTAGAAATAATATCTTTAATAACCTAAATAATATGAGCAAACATAATAAACTTAATTATTATATCCATAAATACTCCACTATTATGAATGATAAAAATTTGTATAATTGTCTATTGAATCACATCTATGTCTATTTTTATGTTATTAGATTAGGAAACACAAAAACCAAAATATCATGACAGGATGTTTAGGATTTAATTTCATTTTTAAAAGTTTAAATAATAAATTAAAAACCACATATATTCCTTTCTTAGATCAACCTTAGGAGTATACTTGTCATTTTATATAAAATGATTTGTGCACTTGCGAGACATTTACAAATATAAAACCAAAGTATTTTTCAAAATCGGCATTGTTGATTTTGTTCATTAGACACTCTAGCAAGTCTGATATTGATTCATACAATGAAGAAAATGGCTTTGAATTCTTACTGAATAAATTTAATATCAATAGCCTTAATGAATTATTTGTAGATTTAGTAGGTTGTAAAAATGAAAAGGATAGGTTACTTGTAGAACTAACCAAACTAAATGAGAAACTAAAATCATATGAAACAAATTCATCAATGCAAGAAAAATTAAAACTTGAATTATTTGAATGTATTAATGATCTAAATTTGATTCTTGCAAGTTTAAAACAGGAAAACCAGAATCTGGTGGAGGAATTTGAACAATCTAAGGAAGTTGTGAAAAGGTTGACCATTGGAGCTGAATGGTTAAACAAGGTATTAGATTATGGAAAACATTTTGCAGACAAGAGAGGTCTAGGCTATAAAGATGAGCATACTACACCATCTTTTCCAAAATCAACTGAATTTTTGAAACCCATAAACATGTCCACCTCATATTTGCACCTTTAGATCAAAGACTGCATTGATAAGGCCTTATAACCCTACTACTAATGTTACTTATTATAAACAAAGAATAGTTGCACCTATGATTTAAAAAGTTTTTAAGTCTGTGATGTTTATCATAACTATGGTAGAAAAGGTCATATATTGCCTAATTGTAGATTCCATGTGATGTCTCCTCATTTTAACAATGTTTTTTATGCTCAAAATTCTAGAATTAATTATCATCATCCTTATATGTATATTGCATCTTCACCAATGATGAATAAGAAAAATAAAGGCAATTTCAACGATATACCAAAGACAACTAAGTCAACTATGTTCAAATCTAAAGATATTAAGAAACCAAAATTCAAGAAAATTTGGGTTATAAAAGATTTTTTTTTATTATTTGATTGTCTCTCTTATTCACCTAGGTATGATTATTTAATGCTTAATTAATCATAGATGAGGATGTTAGTTTGATTGTTTTGATTGTTTCTTTCTTAATTTTAGTTTTTTTTTGTTAGTTTTATTTTAGTTCATTTAAATTTTTATTTTGAAAAAACAAAAAAAATTAAAATCATAATAAAGGAAGTAGAACTATTATAACACAAAAATCTTACCTATTTTTATAACTTGATTTATGATGATAGAGTATTCATTATGTAAATGAGTATCTTGATCTATCCACTTACATTTTTCCTGACATCTAGTAATTGATGTTAATAAGAACTCGTTCACACACTCACTAGACACATATGTATATCATACTTAAAGTTTATGATTGATTATGTGAGATTTTAAGGCTTGAGATAACCTTGAATGTAAAATTATGTTTTAGCTCTATCTTTCATATAATGAAATGCTATTATAGAGAGACACTAAGTTTTGAGAGAGCTACCTACTGTGATATGTGTAACTACTACTGTGAGCGTAGAGAGCTATCTCACACTTAGTGTGAAAGTCATCATACTAGATTTTTGGCTCGTGCATATTTTCTTAAAAATGATAATAATTATTAAAGGAAAAAATAAAATCAATTACATGCACAAAAAGAAAAACCAATAAATGGTTATACAAAAATATAAATAACATATCCCTAAAAATATCATTAAACTCTCTCTTGGTAAGTAAAATTTTATTGTATGGAAATAATTAAGGACTCAACTGCAATTATCTATGATGTGTGATACTCTTTTCTTTGAATCCTTTTTGATTGATCATAAATGAATAAATTAACATATTTATGTAGTTCAAACTCGTATCATATTTTGAGTGATTATTAATATGTCACCATATGTGTTAAAAATTGTATCATATACATATATTACCTTTATAAAAAAATTATCTGATTCTTTGTATTAAATTGTTGCCTAATATCTCTTGTTTTTATTTGATTTTTTTTAAGTAAATGTGTAGTTATAAGACATAGTGTCGGGGAGTAAAATGCCTTTTTATAAACTTTGAATGGTAATCGATCTACGATGAACTAGATTGATCAAAGTTTGAATGTTCATGGATCGACTTAATCCTTGATCAATCGAACGAGTTTAGTTTTTAATACCCCTCTTATTTTTCCTTTCCCTTCCATGAATCCTAAACCCCTTTCATGCCCCCTTGTAGATTTTTCTCAAAAATTACCCAAAACTTCTAATTTTTTAGCCTACCTCACTTAGAATTGATTGTTATTTACCATTCTAGGATCAATCTCTACAAAAAACGTACCTTTGTACAAAAATCAGAGCCATCCCTTTCCTTATTTTCCCTTATTTTCTCACTTTTCCAAACACTAGGATTTGGCATAAAACCCTCATAAATCACCTTCCTTTACTCCAATAGTAGTTCCTTGACCTCCATTCTTCGATTTGATTGGAAAATTTTGATCCATTTCTATGTTTTCAGTTCATAGGAGTATTTTAGTCTTTGTGATTTTATTCTCGGTTTTCAAATGGTTGCTTAATGATGAGAACTCCCACAAGGTGCATCTACTAATATGGGCCACGACGTCAAAATTTAATGTGTGGTGGATAAAGCATTCCAAGCATGTACATGTTTTTTCATGCCACAGTGTGGAATACGTGTGCCATGGCAACCAAATATATGATCCACTTTTCTATCCTTTTCTTTGCCTATAAAATGGACTCCAAATTCCCATTTACAAACATCCATTTCATCCCTCAACACATTCTTTAGTTGTTTTTTGAGTTTCTTTCTTGTTTTTCTTTTCTTTTCATAGTTTTGAAATTCGTCTCTCAAATTGAGAGTTGAACATAGTTTATGTAGTAGTTTGCATTTCAATTCAATAAACAGTGTTGGTAATTCTATTTGGAGGTTTTCCTAAAACAAAAACGAGATTAAAGTTTTGTAAGAATACACTTGAGGTATAATTTAAATCTATTCTTTTCATATTAATTTTATGTGTTATTTTGAGTGTTATATTTAATTTACTGATCATTTATTAAATTAAACATGTCTGGCTAAAAATACTATAAGATATTAGTAATGTTGTTATGCTTGTGAAATATTAAAGTAGGTAAAAATATTTTTATAAAATGAATTAAGTTTTATTTTTTCATCAAGATTAAAACAAAGTTTGTAAAAGGAAAAAATATTGACGAAGTATTTTTCATAAAAATAAGAGAGATAGATTTAGGAGTTAATTATTTGAATCTAATTTAGAATAATGCTCTTAAATCTTTGGTTTATTACAATTGTATAGTTAGAGTAAAAATTATATTTCAAAGAATTTTATAAGAATTACTATTTAAAAATATATTGACAACATATTTTTAGTAGTAGTTTTAAAATTTGGAACCTAGTTTTCAGATACTTAAATCATACAACTAAATCATACCTATTGACACAAAAATAAGAACTAATTCAAATCAATAGGTATGCTTTTACAAGAGAAGATAAAGCTTTATTTATAGGTGAGAAATGTTGAAGAAAAAGGAGACAAATGTGGATCGTGAGGGAATTATGACCACGCTTTACGGCCTACTTTTATCCACACTACGACACATATCTATTTTGGTATGCATTAAATTACGATCCAAAAAGGTCGCACCATGGCACAATTATTTCTTTGTTACATCCCACATTGCACTGTTTTTCTCCAATTTTCTATTGTTTTACCCCTTACATTTGATGGGATTTACATGGCAACATTACACGTTTTATTCTTTTATTCTTCTAAGGTTAAAATGAGTACTTTCAGGTACAATTCTTTAAGTATTTATCATTTTAATCAATTTGAAGCGAGAAATACATGAAAAACAAGAAAATATATCCGTGATTTTAAAAATATAGATTTTTCAAAATAATGATAAAATTATATGATTTCAAATATATTTTTTAACATTAAAGTGAAAATAAATCACTTAATATAAATGTCTTTTAGGAATTCATTAGTCGTTGTCACCATTCCTAGTAACTCTATCATTTAAAAGACCTAGTAATATAGTAACTCTATCATTTAAAAGACCTAGTAATATAGTAACTCTATCATTTAAGAGACCTAGTAAATAAAGACCCTATAAGATAAAGAAAAAGAAGCCCACTTAGGAAAAGGCCTAGCCAAGACTCCCTACTTGGAGGAGCCTAGCCTGAGGAAGTAGAGAGAAATGTAAGAATTATGCATACCATACATGGGGGACCAAACCTGTTCGAACTCACTTTAAACTCCAAAAAATGACATACCCACAAAGGGAGAAATACATAATATGGGATGTGAAATGTGGATGAAGGACCTATTTACACAATAATATTTTATAAATGAGAATTAACCCCACGCACGATGACCTGTTGGTCACCACAATGCATATGCCAAGCTATGAAATAAGAAGAATGTTGATCAATAATGGAAGTTCCTCTAATATTATTTATTTGACTACATTGGTAGAAATATAAGTACAACCATATGAGATTACCATAAAAGAGTTGCCTTTGATAGGCTTTAACGAAAGTATGACGATGTTGGTAGGCACCATAAGATTGCCTATATCTAGGCTAGGGGCTATTGTTAACAAATTTTGTCATCCTTGACATTCTATCACCTTATAATGTCTTTTTGGGTAGACCATACTTGCATAGGTTATAGGTTATACCTTTCATATTAAATTAAGTAATCAAGTATCCCACTACATTAGGTTTAGAAATGGTCAAAGGTGACTAAGAGAGAGCACACAATTGTATATCTTGTCTTTCAAAGGAGTTCAGGCCAAATAGCAACTAGAGGTTGCAAAGAGAAAAAGGTAGCCTAAAGTACCAATAAAACTAAGCTTGACCAACATGGTAAGCTTGGAGGTCAAGTCAATGCGGATAGAAGAAAAAGAAGGTCACTTGGTTTGGGCTAACATTGTATTATGAGGGGAATTGAAGGTATATCTAATTGCCTATCTTAACGATAACAAGGGTGATTTTGCTTGGAGTCCTACAAAAATGAATAGTATCGATTTGGAGGTAATCACCTACAAGATTAATGTCAATTTGTGGGTAAAAGACATAAAACAACGAAAAATGAAGTTTACTAGGAAAAAGAGCAACATAATTAAAAAAGAAGTGAGTTTGTTGATGGAAGTGGGATGGGTTAAAGAGGTTGACTATCCTACTTGGTTATCCAATGTCATTTTACCCCAAAAGGTTGGAGGAGATCCTCGTATATGTGTGGATTTCACTAATGTTAACAAAGCCACAACAAAAGATTGTTTTTCTCTTCCAATCATATATCAGTTGCTAGATGCCACAACACATTTAGTCTCATGAGCTTTCATAGATGCATATTCATTACCAAATCAGGATATATCATGAAGATGAGAAGAAGACATCTTTTATTATGGAAAAAGGAACATTTTGTTACACTAGAATTCCATTGGACTCAAAAATGCCAAAGCAACTTACCAGTGCCTAGTAAACATGATATTCAAAAATCAAGTAGGGAAAAAATATCGAAGTATATGTGGACGATATGATGACCAAATCATGAAAAATAGGAGAAGCACATAAATTATTTAGAAGAAAATTTTGGGGCACTAATGCAATATAACATAAAGTTGAATCCCAAGAAGTGTGTTTTTGGTGTTACGTTAGGAAAATCCTTGGTATAATAAGTGATAAATAGAGAAATTGAAAAAAAATATGAATATAATAAAAGCCTTGACAGATATGAAGTCCCCAAGAAGTTTGAAAGAAATATAATACTTGAATGGAAAAATAGAGATGTTAGGGAGATTTATATCAAAATGCACAGATAAATCCTTGCCTTTCTTCCAACTGTTAAGAAGAAACAAAGAGTATGATAGTAACAAAGAATGTAAGACTGCTTCCCAATCCATTAAGGAGTATTTGGGTATGGCCCCCTTATCGGTAATTCCTACGCCAAATGAGATTTTATATCTCTATTTATCCACTGCTAAAAAAATAGTAAGGTTTATATTGGTAGTAGAAAAGGAAGGTGGACAACAACCAATTTATTATGTCAGCTACTCATTAACACAATCTCAGCAAAACTACCCAGTATTTGACAAACTTGCATTCATCTTAAAGATATCAACTAGAAAATTTAGGCATTACATTGGATGCCATACCATCATTGTATTTACTTCACACTTTCTTAAAAATGGGTCACAAAAACCAGTTGCATCAGGAAGGATGGGTCACATTTCCTTTGAATTGAGAGAATATGATATTCACTTTAAACCTTACCCAGTAATTAAAGGATAGGCAGTAGCTGATTTCATAAGAGATGGGATTGGAGAAGAAGAGTCATTTCAAGTAGTAAAGATGCAAGAAGAATATGAAGTATTAGAAAGTATTTGTTGATGAAGCTAGCAATGCCAAAGGCACAGGGGTAGGGATTGTAATATTCACAACAAATGGAGGCATGATTGATCAAAGCATAAGGATAGCTTTCCTGGCCACCAACAATATAGTCACTATGAAGCAATGTTGCTTGCTTTGAAATAGTTAAAAGGATTGGGAGTAGAATGTGTGAATGTCCATAATGATTCGTGGTTGGTGGTGAAGCAAATAAATTAAAACTTTGAGTCAAAAGAAGAGAAAATAAAGAAGTACTTGGTAGAAATCAAAAAATAAGGGACAAAGTTCAAGGCATTTAAAGTTATAGAGATATCGTGATGCAAACCAAGAAGCTAGATGAATTGAAAAATATTCATTTTTCTATGCTTCCTTCATTTCTCGGGCTGCCTAATAAAGACTCATTATTTTTCATTAAGGACTTTTATTCAACAGTCTAGACTTTTCCTCTCGATGCTCTTACCGAGGACCAATAAAGAATGAGGTGTTTTCCCTATACCTTAAAAGATAGGAGAAAGGTGTGGTTAATGTCACTTTCTCTAGGTTCCCTGATGTCTTGGGAGAAGATCTACATCAAATTCATGGGAAAATTCTACTCCCATTAGAAGACATTAGAGGTAAGAGTAAAGATTGCTACTTTCTTTCAGATGGAAGAAGTGCCTTTCCACGAAGCTTGGGAGAGGTTCAAGCTCTTTCTCACTCAGTGCCGCCATCATAGCTACCCTTTATAGTTGCAGAACTAGTTATTTTATGATGGATTCATGCAACAATGCTAGTTCATCACCGACAATGCTGTTGGAGGAGCAATGGGAGAAAAGATTGCCTTAGAGACTTACCATCTCTTTGATATGTTGGGTTTTGATTCCCAACAGAAGAGTACTAGAGTGAGACAGGCTGGAACTCATGAAATAGATTCCAGTACCAAGGTACAACTACAACTTGTATAATTGACAAAGCAAGTTATGCTCTTCTTTACATATGCCATTTCAAACTTAGAGCAATGTGGTCTTTGTAGCAATCAAGAACATGTTGTTAATGCCTGTCCATTTAAAGAAGAAGAAAATGCTAGACCTAAGTAGGTCAATGTATAAGGAGGATATCAACCAAGACCCAGATATGATCCCAATGCAAACAATTATAATCATGGGTGGAGGAATCATCCTAATTTCTCATGGAGATATAACAACCCTTCATTTGCCCATAATTCAAACCAACAAAGCCAGCAATTCCACTAGCAACAACAAAATCTTTCTAGTAAGCCAACCTTGGAGGTTAACTTGAATGCTTTTATTCAAGTTAGTAAAGACAACCAAATAAAGATAACTCAACGGTTGGACTCTGTGAAGGCTTCAATTAAAAAGTGGAAGTCCAAGTTGAATAGTTGGTAGAGCATTTACAGAAACAAGTAAAGACTAACTGAGTTCAATGAAGAGCATATAAAATTCAATGATATGAAGACATTGGATCTTTAAAT
Organism: Hippophae gyantsensis; assembly: GCA_030763125.1. Lineage (NCBI taxonomy): Eukaryota > Viridiplantae > Streptophyta > Magnoliopsida > Rosales > Elaeagnaceae > Hippophae > Hippophae gyantsensis. The sequence continues at coordinate 45,206,008 of CM061032.1, read as the reverse complement.
TGTTGGAATCTCCTATGTAACGTCTTACTAAAAGATAATAAATTTTAGTCGCAAATAAGAGATCACCCATTTTGTTATTTCATTTATGTAATCGTCTTTATTTTAATAAAAGAAATTTTTTTAATTATTCAAATTTTATTTATGTTCTTTAAATTTTTGAATAGTATTTAATTTTCTTTTTTGTATAGTAGTTTTCTTTTACTTCTGATAGTACTTAGACAAAACTTAGGTCCATTGCGTTCTTAAAACTCTAAATTTAGTCTTAGCATATAAAAAGTAAAAAATCTTTTTAAAAGTTATACTTTTTATTCAACTAGGATCGCTTTAGAAGTTGAACATTGATAATCAAGAGGAGGAGATTCATTTTCTAGTACGAGAAGTCATAGAAGATACTGAAGCTAGGTAGAAATTGATGAAGGAATATGCAACACTAATCGTTGGCAATGCTACTTCCGGCATACAATTACAAAAGGCTTAAGGAATTATGAATTGAAAAGGATTCATTATTCACTGTTGTCTTTCTTTTACAATATCCCTAATGATGACTCTTTAAATTTCATTAGATATTTCTATTTTATTGTGCAAGCCTTTCCACTATAGGGCATCGATGAAGACCAGCTTAGGATGAGATGTTTTTCATACACCTTCAAGGATAAAGCTTGGTCATGGTTCATGACTTTACAATTGGGTTCTTTGACTACTTAGGAGACAGTTTACAAAACTTTTATGGGTAGATTCTATTCACATCAAAAGGCTATTGACTTAAGGACAAAGATAGTAATGTTTTCTCAAATGGATGAAAAGCCTTTTCACAAAACTTGGGAAAGATTCAAACTTCTTTTCATTCAATGTCAACACCATAGCTTCCATTACAACTGTAGAATTAGTTCTTTTATGATGGATTGACACTACAAAGACAAAACATGGTTGACAATGTTACTAGAGGAGCTATAGGAGAAAATACCGTAGTGAAAACCTTTGAGATTTATGAGTTGTTGGGTATTAATTCCCAACAAAAGAGTACTAGACGAAAGAGAGCAAGAGTCAATGAAGTTGGCTTTGGGAATGAAATGGCTTTGTAACTTGTTGAATTGACTAAGCAAGTGCAACTTCTCACTACCCATCAATTGTCAAAACAATAGGTATGTGAAGTTTGTTGTTCAATTGGGCATAATGCTAATAATTGTTTATATGCTTGTGATTCTAGTGTTGATGCCATAAAGGAAGTCAATTCTTTTTAGAGGTATCATCCCAACACCTATAATCACTCTAACCATTCATGAGAACCAAACAATTACCTAGCCTACACCTAATTCCAAACACAAATCCCAAATGAAAACCACCCTTACCCACTAAATCAATCTTTTAAGTCAACCTTAGAGGATAACTTGAATACTTTTATTCAAGTTTGTTATGACAAACAATGGATGAACAATCAAAGGTGGAGCTCCATAAAGGCTTCGGTGAAAAGGATTGAAGCAAAAGTTAGGTAATTAGCTGAGCAAATGCAAAAACAAGAACCAGGAAGATTGCCCAGTCAAGCACAACAAGCGAATGATGTAATAATTCTTCAAAGTGGTAAGGTAGTTAATAAAACTTTACTTGAAATTTCTAATGATTTACCTATTAGTTCAGGTAATGAAGAAGGTGAAATTTTAGTCTCTCAAGAAGGAGAGACAAGTGCTAATCTTGACAAACCTTCTGAGAATAACATTAGGGAGTCACCTAATGTTCCCATAATTCAAAAGATAGAAGAACCATACCAACTGCAAGTACTGTTACCACCCCGGCTGAAGGAATACAAACGAGATAAGCAATTCTATGATCTTTTTAAAATGCTTTTTGAAGTAAATATTAATTTACCTTTGTTAGAAGTGATCATGAATGTGCCCTCCTATGCTAAGTTATTCAAGGAATTGAACACTAATAAAATGAGGTATCAACTTAATGAATGAATAGTAGTATCAGAAATTTTTAGTGCTATGCTTCAGAATCAACTTCCCCCAAAGTTGAAAGACCCTAGAAGTTTTATCATAAATATAACTATAGGGGATACGAAGGTGGTTAGAGCAATGCTTGATTTAAGAGCTAGTATAAATCTGATGCCCTACTCTACATTCTTATAGTTTGGTCTAAGAGTCCTAAAACAAACAACTATGTCCATTCAACTTACAGATATATATCTTAAATATCCAAAAGGAATAGATGAGGATGTGCTAGTATAGGTAAACAAACTAATCATACCTGTTGATTTTGTAGTTTTGGATATGCAAGAAAATCCAGCCTTGGATAGAAAACACACAATACTTCTTGGTAGACCATTTATGACACCCACTAAGACTATTATTGATGTCCAAGACAGAAATTTAACAATGAAAATTTTAGGAGAGACTATTCATTTCAAAGTCTTTGCTCTTCGCCTTTTCCTTCTAGTTCTACCATTGATGAAATTTTCAATGTTGATCCTTTGAATAATCTTGTCCAAAATACCTTTCTTTAGGATAGAATAGAAGACAAACTAAAAACAATTCTTATACTTGAAAAGGTAGAAGGAGATCTAGATGAAGAGACCAAGAGGTATCTTGAAATTTTAGATAGTGTTGAACCAATAAGAAATCCTAGTACACCCTTATATCTACCTAGTTCCCCATTTGGGAAAGAGGCCAATCCATCTAAACTTGAACTAAAAACTTACCTAGGCATTTAAAATGTGTTTTTGGGAGGAGAAACTTATCCAGCAATAATTTCTTTAACTTTGACTAAAATCCAGGAAAAAGAACTCATTAAAGTGCTTAATAAGTTTAGAAAAGTCATAGGTTGGAGTATTAGGAATATAAGAGGCATTAGTCCTACCATGTTTATGCATAAGATCAATTTAGAAGACGATACTAAACCCATAAGAGAGATCCAAAAAAGATTGAGTTCGAGCTATCATTGAGCTCGAACTGTTCTAAGGGTAAGACATCTGGAATGTTGCACCTTCTATCTCGATCTAGTGACTTGGTTTAGGCGGTTTGCGAGGGTCAAATATCGGGTCGGTCCAGATGTCCAAACAATTCTAATAATTAGTTAGAAAGACTTAAGCTCTAAAAGTCTCAAAATTTTCTTTAGCATCAATAATACTCTCTGTATTTAAAAAAAAACAAATAAAGTAATATAATTTTATAAAATTGAAGTATTAATTAAGATCAATATCTTAAACCTTTACCGGACTAACGTTATAACCCGACAATTATTGCAAGAGTTTGGATGTATAAAAATATGGCAAACATTTGGAACAAATAACTAATAGGACTGTTCGAATTAAATATATATGCGTTATGCCTATTTGGAGTAACAAGAAGTTTTCACGCTTCTAGCTGTGAGCACATCAAAACTCCGTACATTCCCCAACCACAAAACTAAAAGCCGACGTTGACTCACCGGTGATAACAGCTATCCTCAAAACTTAACAGATCCACTTTCAACCCAATCTCCTTCTTCTTCTTAAAAAAATCAATTAATTCATTCAAACTTTTGAAAGGAAGAAAACCTGGCTACGAAAGCCAAAATCAGTTACTATAGACTTTAAACGACCTCTTTAATCTCGATGAACGAAGACGTCTGAGCATCTACTCGGTGTAAAAGCACACAAGCCCAAAGCCTATAACCGGAAGAATAAATGGCGATTTTGTACGGGGTGGTGACTCGAGGTACAGTGGTCTTGGCTGAGTTTAGCGCCGTGACGGGGAATACTGGCGCTGTGGCTCGCCGGATTATCGAGAAGCTTCCCGAGGAGGCTGATTCCAGGCTTTGCTTTTCTCAGGATCGCTATATCTTCCACATACTCAGATCCGATGGCCTTACTTTTCTTTGCATGGCAAACGACACTTTTGGCAGTGCGTCTTTCTGTCTTCCTCTATATTTTCTTATTACGGTTCATGACTTAGGTTTTGTTTCTTTAATTTTCTATAGAGCTTGAAAGGTAAGATAGTTTTTTTATCCGGTTTACCAAGTGATCAAACTGAATAGTTCTATCTCCAACGTTGGATTTTTTTTTTGGTACATATGGTCATAGATTGGGTTCTGATTTCTTGATTAGGATTTTTATTTTATTTTTGATTGTTCACGGATATAAAATGCTAAATTGATTCCGAAACGGCATAATAATCTGTTTGTTAGGTTTCTACATTATGAGGTTCCAGTCTACAGTCAATTGGTCATAGGCTTAGCTCATTAACTTGGGCAAAGGTAGCTCTGTCTATGAGTTGATTCGATTAATGGGCTTCAATTAGCTAGTTTATTTAGAACTAATTTTTATGGCCAGAGTGTTTTTAAAATGTTTTATAGAAGGCAGGTGTCATCCATGTTGATCAATTTATACTCATAGTAGTACCTAAGTCTTTGACTTGTACAATTATTTACAATCACCAAAGTCCTTATAAGATCTTACTTAAAGAAGATTGGTGATGTTCTTGGAAATACTGTTAATCACCAAAGTCAATTTATTAACATAAATTGACTTGTGCAATATGTTAATGCAAAGTGCTTTTACGAAGCCAACCACTTCTTTCTTGACTTCAACAGTTCGCCTTTTTGGAAACTGACAGGGTCTGGCATAATCCACTATATGACTGTTTTTCTTGTGCCAGTTATACCTTACTAAATTATAAGATAGCTTTTCCAGCATCTCATGGGGTCATTCATACGTTGGCATGTCATTGTGTTTAGCCTTTTATATCGGATATTATCATAGTTAGTCTCTAGTTTTTGAGAAATGCTACAGTAATATGCTTTTATATCGGATATTATCATAGTTTGTCTCTAGTTTTTGAGAAATGCTACAGTAATATGCTCCTACACTATGTTGTTGTTAGCATCTTGGAGCTTGCTATCGATATTTTCTGTATGCATTTTATTTTCTTTCCAGATTACATCCTTTTGCTCTCTCCTTTTCTCCCATCATGAGTTTACTCTTTATTCATTTGTTCCTTGGTTCCAGGGAGAATACCATTCTCATACTTGGAAGATGTTCATATGAGGTTCATGAAAAATTATGGCAGAGTGGCCCACTATGCTTCTGCTTATGCAATGAATGATGAGTTTTCAAGGGTCTTGCACCAACAAATGGAATTTTTCTCTAGTAATCCTAGTGCAGACACTCTTAATCGTGTGAGAGGAGATGTTAGTGAGGCAAGTACCTTTTTGCTTTCCAAAAATTAAGTTATGAGGCCATCTTTCTTGTATATCTATTTTCTAAATCATTGCAAGAGTTGCTTTTATTGTTCTTTTAGTCTTAGTCTTAGTTACATAGTAATAAAACATAGTTGAAGAAGGTTTATAAATTATCATCTCTCTTTGGAAGTGAGATGAAAAAATGTATAAGTGCACATTTATGATAAATTGAATGGGTGCATGACAGTTATTCCCATTCTTTTGTTCACTTCTATCCAAAAATTAGGGGTAAAGGGAATGAGGCCTCCCAAAGTCAGAATAAGTCCCATTTATCTATCCCATTAATCCTCAATTGTTGGTTCCCTTTCCACCCTTGTACTATAGTATTAAAACCTTTTTCTCTTCCAACACTTAATATCCTATTTTTTTCTTAAGAAAACATTACTATGGAAGGTGCATTTCATTTGATGAACTACTTTCTAACTAGTGATTTTTCATTCCAGCTTTTTTTCAGTTTTCGTAAAGACCTTTGTAGGTAATGTGATGATCGCTCTATTGCCATCTAGCCTTACTCTGAGGCATTTTCATTTTGATTTCAATTTATATTCATTATGATTACTAAATGTGCCCTATAAAGAAAGGCAGGGGGGTAACACAGATTTACCAAGTCAAAGGGAAAATGAAAAATCTGTTATGATTTCTTCAAAATAATATTCTAATGCTAGCTTGACACAGTTACTGTTGCCCTAAAATATATTTTAGACAAAGGTTTTAAGCTGTAATAGCGGTACCGAAATTAGGGTTTACTACTTCTATGGAATGATGTGGCTGCTTTTACTAAAATCCTAATTTTGTTTCACTATGAACTAGCTTCCAGTTTGTTTTTTTTTTCCTCCCCCTTCTTTCTTTCATTTAATGCTTACCTGATATTGTATATCTGTTCCCAACTCTTCAAAACTTTTAAAGGAAATTTGGGAAGATGGTGCAATAATTACAAACTAAGAATTTTGTACTGAGAATCATGTTGAAGAATGTTAGTTGACAACTCTTCCCAGGGGCATAAGCTTCTGATGTTTGAAACATTTTTTTATGTACTTTAGCATCTACCTTTCTGTTTTAGGAAAAAGATCTGCAAAATGTAAACAACATTTTATTTGACAGTATCTCCTATACAATAAACTGTGTATAGGATAGTATCCACATTTTTGTTATATTTCACAGCCGCTTCTTGAACATAATTTATGCTTATATATCTTGCTGAAGTAGTTTCTGTACAACTTTCTACCAGTTATAGTCCAGATTTTGTTCCTATTTTTGCTTTATAGGAATATATTTCATTTGGTTAGTTTCACCATCCTACAGTTATAGCATTTGTTTTCTAATCCTCAAGCTTTTGAATGTGATCCAGATAAGAACTATAATGGTGGATAACATAGAGAAAATTTTGGAGAGAGGTGATCGAATTGAGCTTCTTGTTGATAAAACTGCAACAATGCAAGATGGTGCATTTCATTTCAAGAAACAATCTAAGCGTCTCCGTCGGGCACTTTGGATGAAAAATGCAAAGCTCTTGTAAGTTATTTTTTTAATCTATTGATATGTAAAGGAACTTAACTTTAAGATGACTTTGTACTTTAGATGCCAATTCACTAAGGGCTTGGAACTGGGATGAGGCATGTAAATACAAGCTCTATAATTAAGGGGAAAATATGGCCAAGGTTCTATAGTTTTTGCAAAAGTGTAACTTTAGTCTTATACTAATTTTTGGTTACTATTTTAATCCTATTATTATTAAAAAGGAGTGCACTTAAAGTTTTATACTTATTTTTTCATTTTATTATTATTATTATTTTCATTTTTTCAACTTCATTAGACATTGACTTGAATCAATGCAATTGAAAAAATTAGAGAAAAAAATAAATAAAAACAAAAAAAAATGATTATTGGTCCTTGTGCGGTTGTTTTTTCAATAATGATATGATTAGATTGTAACGAAAATTTAGTATAGGATGTACTGATCTAAATGCCACTTTTGCAACAATTAGGGGATCTGTGCAGTCATCAACCTATTACTTGCATGATCTCTATTACTTGCATGATCTCTTTAAGATGTTGAAAATGGTGTTTGTTTTCTTTCTCTATAAATTATTCTTAATTTGTTCAAATGCAGCTGATGGCTGTTTATGTTATGGTTGGAGACCATCAATGTCATGTACCACTTTTTGGGTGGCAATAAAGGAAAACTAGTGGTTTTTCTTTCATATTTGCTTACCAAAGGAACTTTTGAAGGTCTATTTAGGGTAAGATAAATTAGAACCTTGGACAGTGATGTGGAGAACATTATGTGACTGTCAAATTCTATTAGAACTATGGGTAGCCCGATCTTAAAAAGTTATCCCAATGGGTGGATATGCTCATGATTTTTATAAACTCTACTATTGTGTTATTTTTTATCATTGTGTGAATTTTACCTCTAACATAACATCCCCTAAAAAAGTAGCCCATTTATTATATTCTTGGTTCACTAGCCCATTTAATTATTTTTGTGGGGAATGGGTCCCAGTTTTTGGGGCTAATGAACTAATTGAAGCTCTGATACTATGTTAAAATTCGTAAGAATCAAGGAGAGTCTAATCCCAAAAGGTGGAGAGGTTCATGGTTTTTATAAATTCCACAGTAGTATTCTCTTTTATATCAATGTGGGATTTTTACTTCTAATAGTGATGTCATTGATGTTGCAATAGAATGTGAGAGTGAATCCTATTTCACCCTCTAAACATCTGTGTGTATTATGAAAGGTTTCCATCCGTCATATAGATCGGGTTATATAGTTATTGCAAAAAATCATGGACATAAAATTTAATTCCTCAGAGAGGGTAAGGAGAGATTACAACTGACCCAGACTGGAACTTTAACTCATTAATGTTTTGAATTATGAGCTCCTGTTTGTGCTTGCATGTTAACAAATTCTTTGTAAGTTTAGCGAAGTCAGCACCAATGAAATGTATTTTATGAAAACGTGTGGAATATTTCTTTCTTTTGTCCAGAAATAGCTTTAAATCGGTTGAACTTGGTGTCGTGAGCGGATTTGGCATCTGTTATGTGCTATACATGAGTTTGTCTTTTATGAGTTTCTTTTTTATTCCATTCAATTTTTAGCTGCTCTTAGTTGTTTCTTTTTTCATTATTTACTAGTGCTTAATGTCACAGGCCTTGTAGGTTTTTATTTCAGTACCTATAAACTGTGTTTATTTGAAACAGGGCCCTGTTGACGTTCTTGATTGTTCTATTGCTGTACATAATTATTGCTGCTTGTTGTGGAGGAATCACCTTACCTTCTTGCAGATCCTGAATGGTTATTATCTTACTTGTGTTGAATGTGCTGCTTGAGGTGTGCAACATTGACTTTTCAAGGTGATCCATCTCAGCTTATGGTGGTGGGGTTTCAGCATGTTGTTCGTTCAGATTTTGTGCGGGTACATGAAAATGTTATATCTATGATCCTTTTACAAGGTTCCATAAATACGACTGTAGTTTCTTGCTGGTTAGCATTTTAGTGTCAATAATATCTATATGGTAATTATCATCTCTGTATTCTTTTATAACACTTGGATATCTAGTTTGCTATCATTTATCAAGAAATCTTTCCCTCGAACACTTCAATCCAGATTTAGCACTGGTTGTCCCAATTCATATATTTTGAAAGCATTAATGCTGATTCTAGTCACATGTGCAAGAATATGCCACAAGTGTCATTAAACAATTGGCCCTTTGATTTCTAGAGCAGTGTGGGCGGGTCCTATCCACTGAGCATATTTTCTAATATGAATCTTGAATCGTATTATGGTTCACCTAGAGCTTATATGGTAAAACTTATCTTTTTTCTTTTCAAGTTTTTATGTTCGAAGTATATTGAGGATAGCTTGATAAAATAAAAATAAAAAGTCTTGAGCCTTTAGAGGGGAAAAAATCTCAAATTTTACTTGGACATCCTACTATATCCAAACCTCATTTTTATGTTGTCTACATATCCAAACCTCAATTAGAAGTATCACCCTTAAGTTTGTGCAACTTATATTTATTTTGCTTGTATGTAACTACAAACTTTACTATAGAAAACAGAGTTAGAGTTGCATTTGTATGAGACTGACTCACATATTGCAGCCCCTTTCCTACCGCTACTATTTCCTTGCAACACTCAGAAGCATACGTATTGGAAATCTCAGGCAGTTGGGCAAAACGTAAGCGTTCGGGGTGTACTGATACGTGCCTAATTAGGGTTAATTTATTCTAAGGATTTATCCGGTTAGAGGTGGATGAGGACAATAAAATGGAAGTTGGAGAACGGGAAACATAAATATGTATTTTATAATATGAGGTAAGGTAAGAATAAAGATTGTATTTTTCGTATAGTTTTTTGAACTTATATATCTTATTTTTATAAATATATAAAAATTTAATATTTTTAATTTTTTAAGATTTAATTACATTTAAATTCAAATTAATTATAAATAATATATTATATATTTATATTTTATCTTTAATTTTTTTATTCTATTAAAATATGAATAGTTTTTATTCTATAAAATTATTTAAAATATTCATTTAAATTTTAAAATCTTATAATTATTTTATAATTTATTGTTATTATTTCAAACTAAGTTAGTAGTTTTTAATAAGATTTTATTAATGTTGTTTAATATAAAATGATTATGTATTTCTTGTTACATATATTTTATTTTTTTCTTTCACATAAATATTATTTATTGACTTAAAATTTTAATCTTTTTCAACATAAAATATTTATTATTGGCTTATTATTTTTATAAATTTTCATTTATAATAAAAATATAAAAATTATATTTAAAATATTACTTGAATTTTTGTTCCTCATTTGGGAGTCATCACAATCATAGGTTGGGAATGGAGAGGGGATCTCTGACCTTGCTTTGCCTCATTGACAATCAAGGTTGTCAATTTTCCTAAGAGATAATATCAATAATATTTTTAAATTTTTTGAAGTAATATTACAAATATATTTGAGGTTTCAAAAATATTACAAATACTCTCCAAACTTAACGGAAGTTAAAGTTAATGGATGTACATAGTAATCTTTTATATATAAAAATGACATGAATAATAGAAAATTAAGAAATAATAGAAATTGAAACACAAAACATCTCAAAATGTTTCTCACAAGAAATGAGAATTAGTAAATTTTTTTTTGAAGAAATACAAAAGGTAAGATTAAATCTTAATGAAAGAAATGAATTTAAAGATTTATCATTCTCAAGAATAAGGAAAATATTTTCAAGAAAATGATATTATTATCCCAATAATTTTTAAAAATAAACTACAAGATATAGAATTAGATCTTAATTGAAGTCTAGCAAGCATATGAAAAAACCAAGTAACAATAATAAAAACTTCAGTTCTTTTAGCAGAAGAAATTGATATAATACAAGAATCAAACATCAAGTCCTTAAAAATATAAAAATGAGACACAAAGGAACTCCTAAAAGAAATAAGAGAATATGATTATAATAAAAAACTATAACAATATCAGATGCATTGATACCTAGGAATGAGAAAAGAAAGAATGAGGAAAAACCCAAAGATAAAGAAGGAAGTTACAATCTTAGTTTAATGGAATATAGTAAATAATAAGAATAACATTTTATGAACCCTAAGAATAGGGACAATATTTTTTAGCTTGTTTGTTAACATTAATAGATGAATAACTAGAAAGCTATTATGATGAGAAACTTTGTACAAATAAATACAAATTTCTCCAACCATACAATCAAACCTTTCAACTTGTAGTCTTAGTAGCTCACAAAATGACATAAAATGTTAAAATTTGATTTACAAAATTAACAAAACAATAACATTTACAAATGTAGAGGAATGCTCACATAGGTAGGAAATATTTAGATACTATAGTAAATGAAATATACAAGGGATTTATAAAAGAAGATAAAGGAAGGCATATCACTGAACTTAGTGCAAATGAAATTGAGGAAGCCAAATTGTATTTACGAAATATGAATATGTAACATGTGTTATATAGATTCCTTTATTTATGAATATGAAATATATTATCACAAGTTACCACTTGTTGTGTGTTTTACAACACACAAAAACGTGCAAGTATACACGGCCACAAGTAATAAGATTTGTAAGTAGAGATTGTTCCCACGGAGATTTGTTACTATAGTTTGTCGAGTACTAAAATTGTATCTCTCTGATTTTATCCAAAACAATCGTTGTTTAAGAAAAAAAAGTAATAAGAAAATAAAAGAAATCTAGGATTGCAATTTTTCACCAAATTAATCCACTGAAATCATGTTATTTTCTTTTGATTTATATTTTTTTAGTACATTTAATTTGTCAACCGAAAACTTCTTTTTTATTCATACATCTCTTCCGAGCTCCGTATAAACACACCTCGTTAAATTAATTCACTATATCTCTATGAGAATTAAATTTAATAAGATTCATTAAGTTCTAAGTTTTCAAATGGTCACACATACAATTAGGGTATATTCTTATCCTTCATCATACATGTCATTCTATTTACGAGCAATATACACACAAATGCCTCTTCCAAGTTTATTTATGTGCCACAGATCGTTTTGATAAGATTCGTAAATAATCAAAAAGCATTAAGCACAAAATAGAACGAACAAATCTATCAAAAATAATTAAAATCAAAACTTCATAAATTTAGATCAAATGCAACCCTAGAAAAATTAAATTACTTCATAAATTAAAAGTAAAAATTACAACACCTACAGAAAAATTAGAAGAAGTAGAAGTAAAATTAAAACATCTCAATACGAAAATATTTGGCACACGCAGAACACAACAAAAGCCAAAAATGGCTTCTGCATGTTCCGCAGCCAACACACAAACAATACTAAAATTAGGAACTCAAAAAAAATCTTCAACACTCTAAAAAACTTTCGAAAACTAAAACTAAAAATACTCCTAACTAAAAAAAAACTCCTAAATTCTATCATCTTATTACCTATTTATAGCTAAAAAATACATAAAAAAAAATATTAAAATTTAATACACGCGTGGGGGACAAAAATTGTATCGAAAATGGAATCAAAAAAGTGAGTGGAGATGCTGTGCGTTTCTGTTTTTATTTTCTTCCACGCTGCCACGTGTCATGTTCTGATTCGCCGAAACAAATAGTGGGACACGTGGCAACATCTCATTCGTTGAAGGGAATGGGCGCACGCAGAACTTGTCGCACGGGATTGGGGCGCGCAAATGTGAGGCAATGGCTGGAACGGGGGGTTGATTCAGCGCGGTCGCGCTCATTGTAACATGCCACGTGTCGAAAGATGATTTGCTGAAATATTAAGTGAGACACGTGGCATATTCTGGTTCGTGGAATAACTGGGCGCACGTGAATCAACCGCACTGGAAAAGGCGCGTGCGAAGGTGGGGGACAGGTCTACACGGCGTCAGACGGGTGGGTCCCACGCTGCACGCCGGCCTACGCGGCAGGTGGGCCCCACTCGGGCGCCGAGCCACGTGATAGAGAATTCCCTGCATCCATTCGCTTTGGTCGGATGTGATCAACACGCGCCAATCCTAACCGTTAATGATTTGATCGGACGGTCCACGTTGTACGCATGGAAGATGACGCGTGGATTCTTCTCTCCTGCACGAATATATTAAACTTTATTTAATTATATTTTCACCCACAAATATATTTCAAATTACATTTTAAACTTTATTTAATTGCAATACAACCCTTTTGTAATTTAAATTGAATTTTAAACTTTTAATAATTGAAATTAAGCCCAATTTTAATTTAAATTATATTTTCAACTTTTATAAATTGCAATTAATAATACTTTTATTTGAAATTATATTTTTGGACAAAAATTTGTCATTTAAGAACGTTTTCGATACAAATTATTTAATTTTCTTAAAATATATAAAAAACAATAAATACTAATTTATTAAACTAAAATTAACTAAAAATAGTGAGAACGTAGCAATTATAATTAATAAAATAGGTGAAAATAACTATATAAAATACAGTTATCACCACTCTTTATGCAAGAAATAAGAAATGTTTTTTTTTCAAAATTACCTAGAACATTATATAAGACTATAATAGAATGATGTAATAAAGAAATAGAGAAACTATACAAGACACCTTAGGAGAAAGAATAAGAACTCTTAAAAATTAGATAATCATTAAATGTCAAGAAATGTAGGAATATAAATAGATAAGAGGAAATGATAAAATTTGTTGTGATATAAGAGATTTTAGGATGCTAGAAAAATATAGATGTAACATAAAATATTACAAGAAAAAATATAAAAAATACAAAAAAACATTCAAAAGATATAATTTTAGAAAATAGAACTTTCAAAAATATAAGAGAAAGTATAATAAATAACCTAATAGAAAAATATATTTTAGGAGAAAAATGTATAAATAACCTAGTAGATGTTGGATCTACAATGAGGAATGAATTCCCTAATAGGCTCCAACATGAAAAAATTGAAAAGGAATTTCAACAGAAAGCAAAAATCTTAGAATAAACATTTAAGATTGCATTAAAACCAATAAAGATTAAAACCAATAGAGGATTCAAATATACATGATAATTGACTCAGAATATGAATACTCTTCATCACAAGATGAATGATTTGTATAGTATTACAAATTCAAACATTATTTATATTAAGACAGGATTGAAATTCCAAGGTTACACAAGTTATTATTTACATGTATAGGTAGATATATGAGCTAGTATATGTGTAGCTAGTAAATATATATGTCCAGATGAACTTTGAAAACAAGTATCAAAAAATTTAATTGTAAAAATTACTAAAAATACTATAAAATCTTAATTAAGTCTAAAAAGATACAGATATAATGATATAAGGAGAAAAATTTCATATTCCTATCATCTATTAGCAAGAAACATGTGTTGATTTATTAATAGAAATAATTTTCTAAACTTATATCAACTTTTTACACAATATTTAGAAAAAATAATTCTAACAACACTAGATGATAGAACTATTTATGTGTCAAAAGTAAGAAAAGCTTTCACTATATCAAACTCAACTTTTATGCAACAACATAAAAGGAAAAAATATGGTGAGATAGACACAAAGTAGCAACAAAAATATTATTTAAACTTTTTCTCATTAGATATAGAAGAGAAACAAAACTTTTTTCTAAATGAAATATAGGAAGATAAAGCCGGAACAGATATTAGAAAGAGACCCTAATAATCTCATAAGAGTAAAACTTATAATTTATACTCCAAAAGATAGGATTAAAAGTTTGGAACTTTTGGAACTAAAAGTCATAATACAAAGTAATTCACCTTACTCTAATCTACCATTCTTATTCAAAAAAGAAGCTAAAAAAGAGAATGATAATAAACTTCAAAAACATTAAATAAAGAAACCATTGATTATGAATATTTTATTCAAAAGGATGAATAATTATTATCGTTAATGAAAAGGAAGAAATACTTCCCAAGTTTTGATTGCAAAAATAGATTTTGGCAAATAAGTCTAGATGAATAATCTCAAAAACTAATGGCATTTATTTGTCCTCAAGGACAATTCTAATGGATTGTTTTATCATTTAGGTTAAAACAAGCTCCAAGTATTTTTCAAAGTTATATAGACAACATCTTTAAGAAATTACAAAATATTTGTTATGTTTACATAAATGACATTTTGGTTTTTAGTAATGAATTAAATAGTCATTATTTAGATATTATTAAATTCTACAAGAATGTAGGAAAGAAGGCATTATACTTTATGAGAAGAAAACAATACTTGCACAACAAAAGGTCAAGTATTTGGGGTTAGAAATTGAAGATGAAAAACATAATCTACAACTCTATGTACAAAACAACATTCAAGGATTTCTTAGTGAATTAAAAGACAAAAATCAATTACAAATATTCTTATGATGTTTAAAATATTCTAAAGCTTAGATCAAGAAACTTGTAGAAATGCAAAAACCTTTAAAAACAAAATTGAAAAAAGATCATTTTTGGAAATGGATAGAATAAGATACTATGTATATGGATAAGATAAAAACACATGTAAAACATTTACCAACTTTGTACCATCCAGATCTAGATGATAAAATGATAATTAAAATAGATACTTCATATGAATATTAAAGGAGCGATTTTAAAAGAAAAATTAGATGATAAAGATGTATATCTTTGTAGATATACATCAGGATCTTTCCATGATCCAAAATTAAATTATCACAATAACGAAGAGAAATACTTACCTGTCAAAAAAGCTATTAAGAAATTTGTAAGAACTTATAACATGAATTTTGTTTATTATTTAGGAACTATTATTATAGGTGATTATAAATAAATAAGTAAGATTATTCATATGGCAACAATGGTTTAACCATTATAATTTTGATGTCAAACATCTTCCAAGAAACAAGAATAGTTTAAAAGATACCCTTACAAGAGAATTAACATCTTTAACTATTTTTGTTCTTATAGGAATGAAACATCTTAATATCAAGATCAAGATAAAGGAAAATGAGATAAGAATCCTTTAGGAACAACTCAAGGTTTTATACCTAGAGAAGTTTCTTTTAGAGATTGGAATTAAACAGGAAGAACTTAACAGTTCAAAATCAACATTAGAACCCAAAAACTCTAAAGAGGAATCCATCTCAGAGATTTATTCTACGAGAGGTAAAACTTCTAAAGAAATAATTCAAAATAAGAAGGAAAAACCTAACAATTCAAAAGAGATTAACACCTCTGAAAAGAAAAAAAAGGAAAATTTTAAATGGGCTGAAGAAGTAGGAAACGAAGACCAAAAAAAGACTTATGTGGTCTATAATGATCCAAAACCAAGAATTTACAACAATTGACTTGAAGCAAGTGAAACTATTATTGAATTTAGTGGAATAACTCAAATCTTTTATTAATAGAATAGAAGCTGAAGGCAGTTATGCCAACTATAGAGTACCAAAACTTGTACCTTAAGAGGATATGTTAAAAATTACTCTGTAGTATTACAATGACAACCATCGCCACCTAGCAGGTTGAAGACCCTAGGAAAGAGAGTACAACCACTAATACTATTTAGAGAAATGTCTCTCAAAAGACAATAAATATAGTACAACCACCAATACTATTCAAGAAAACATCCCCCAAGAATACATTAGTCATTGAAGATGAAAAAAACCAATATAGGAATCTAAGTAAACTACAATAGTTGAGTCTCTATAAATTAGCCATAAAATCTACTCAAGAATATGTCGAGGATATGAAATTTTACACCATAGAAAAAGATTCTCTATGGGCTGTAAATTTAATATTCTTAAAGGAGTTGATCCAATTTTTGTTTATAAAGCTTTCTATACAAGTTTAATTGAGAAACTCTATCCAAGAATTAATTTAAATGAATTAAATTATTTTTCTAAAAATTTCAAGAAAGCTATCACAAACTTAAGAAAAAGATCATAGTAAGTGATAAGCCTGTCTATCCTAGATTTTTCAGTTCACTTATGGATTGGAATGAAGAAGGTTATGTTAGTGACGACTCTATGAAAGTGGAGTCATAAATGCATTTTTTTTACTTAATATTTGATTTCTTTTATTTAATAAATAGTATTATTAGGGGTAAGAATATTAAAATATAAATGTTTTAGTGAAAAGGGGTGAAAATATAATTGTTTGAATTTTTTGGGGGTTTTTATAAATATTTAATGCAAGACCAATCAGAAGCTACCATATGGATTCCATGCAAGTAGAGGAGTTGACTGACCAATCAGAAGCTGCCATATCGACATGTATATAGTATGATGCAATGCTACGCCATATGTCAGCACAACATTCATCCCGACTTCTTTCTGCTTGGTCAACACGCTTTCCATGCTTCTTTATCTGATTCGTCTAGCCATTCCATCCATTACCACAAATCACGTTGCACCGTATGGCGTTGATTCATCATGTGTTGATCAGACTAGTCTTCCATTACCATGCATCGTGCTCTGATTCGCCTAGTGGATTTTGTGTGCCAAATTTCATGCTGTTATTAGCTGACGCTATTAATATTTCCTATTTTGATCTCAATTCTTGATCTGTAGTTGATCTGGCGATCCAAATTCCACTTGAGCTACATTTAACCCCTAAGCCTAATGAGCTATAATTAACATCATTTTTATCAGTTTTTGAAGCTAAGAAGAGAGAAAAATATAGAAAATTTTAAAAGGAGATATAATTTTGGTGGAGATTCAAAAGGAGATTGATATTACAATTCAAGAGATTGATTGTATTTCTTCTTCTTCTCCTTTATTTATCAATTTTTATGTCTTTCTTTATGAAAAATATGAGCTTTATGGACAAAATTATGTCTACTTAATTTATTAATCTAGGGATCTTATGAACCCAATTTTCACCATGTGATGATCTAATATTTTACCTCAATTGTGATTTCAATTTAATTACATTATTTTATCTGATTTTTATGCTATTAATTGTTTGACTAACAATTTATATATAGAGGAAATTAAATAGATTTGAGAGAATTATTTAATTGTTTGTCTTGTTTAAATAACATGCTTAGTTTCTAGGTAGAGATGTATGATTCTTATGTATGCGATTCATAATTGATGAACTTAATGAGTAGTATGCAATTTAATTGACATGAGAGTGTGACTAAGTTAATTACTATATGGTGTGTATTTACTTGAGAGAGGAATATATGTTAGGTTAGATTCAATTGATCATGTAATTAATTGATAATTATATTGGGGGGATTTTAGTGATTCACATGTTTAGAAAATTGGGAGATTAAGCATTCATAGATATTTTCTCATACATCTTTGTAGTTACCAAATGTGATTTAATTAATTATTGTTATTTACTTTTAGTTATTTTAATTTTGCTTCCTTAAAATATAAAAACACAAGAAAACTTGATTTTTATTTTTTTTAGTTTTAAAAATTAGTTTCTAATAAAATAATCTCAGTGAGAATGATCTTTTTTAGCATTATATTACTTGTTGCGATATGTATACTTACATATTCATCGTACACAATTCGTGTGTCTGATCAGTTAGTCCCTACCATTTTATCAAATTAGGTATTTCCAACACTAATAGAAAAGTTCCAAAATCGAGGGCACTTCTAAAAAAGGAGTTTAATACATATGGCCTTTGTATTCTAAGAGAAAGATGCTAAGTCAAATTTACCATGAACTCATGAAACTTGATAATTCTTTTGAAGTCAAAGTAAATTACTCAATTAGTAAATTTATAATCACTTTTCATAGCAATATTGCCCGCACAAAAGAAGATGGTGAAAAAAATCAATAAGTTTGAAACAAATTTTAATAGTAATAATCTGGAAATTTTTCAAGAAACAAGAAATGTGTTTTGTTTTTATGCCAAGAAAATCACTAAGGATCACAAATTAATTTATTACATTAGATAGAGAAGGTGAAGATGCATCATCATCTATGTCATTAAAAGGACTGTCGATAGAAAAAAACAAAGAGGAATAAAGATGTAGAATCCACATCTTTAACCAGATCATGCTAAGGAATTGAAATGCTTAAATTCAAAAGCCAAAAGTATAAAGTTAGGTGAATTATTAAAGTATAGGTACAATAATATTTATCCTATAAAAGAAACCCTTATTTTCATTAGTTAGACATAAATTCAACAATAATAAACTTTTTACTCTAAAATTTATTCATCTAGCAACTATGTATTTTGAAAGTATGAGCAACTAAGAATCTTCTTAAGGTTCTTA
This sequence comes from Hippophae gyantsensis, assembly GCA_030763125.1. Lineage (NCBI taxonomy): Eukaryota > Viridiplantae > Streptophyta > Magnoliopsida > Rosales > Elaeagnaceae > Hippophae > Hippophae gyantsensis. Next base: position 45,187,053 of record CM061032.1, on the reverse strand, counting down.
ATTGGATTTTAGAATTGTACTAATTATTAAAATTATGAATAAAAAATATAGTACAATCACTCTTTTCATATTCTCAAGTAAGTCTAATTTGGACACCATACTATATATGAATGCAAGAGGATATTAAGGCTTGAGCAAGTTGAGGCATATAAGGTGTAACAAAAGAAGATGAGCATGGAATGGAAGACCATGGTAGACCCATTAAATTCAGGTAGTATAATTATAATTCTAAGTCAATCAAGGATCTTGCATGATTAAATATTTGTTTATGACAATTGTAAAATTGATAAATAAGAAAATAAAGATAAAGAAACTAGCCACAAATTAGTATGAAAATAAACATAAGGAAATAATAAAGTTAAAACAATATTTTAATAAGAAATTTAAAGGTTTGCCTTTAAAATAATAATCTGAAAAAAGTAACAACTAGAGCCATAAAATAGCATTAGAGCTATAGAAAAGAAAAATAGATCATTAGATGGAAAGTTAATGTCGTTGACCATTTAAGAGCATTTGTGATATTAACCATAAACCTCAAGGGCATCAATGCTCTTTTTATAAATGTCAAGGGTATATGTCAGGGGTATATATGAAAATATTCTAAACTTTAGGGGCATCAATGATAATTTCCTTTTTCATAACTGGGAAAATCTCTACGAGGATTATTTGGTTGGAGGCAAGGATGGGGACAACATAATGAGAAATATGGATCCATAATTTATAGCATGAGGTAGGGCAATGATGGAGATTGCATTCCATGCTCCATTTTTCCAAAGTTATATACCTATTTTAATAAATATATAAATTTTAATATTGAATTATTTTATATATTTAATTACATTTAAACTCAAACTAATCATAAGTAGTGCATTATATATATTTTATATTTCATGTTTATGTTATGTTTTTACTTTTTAAAAACATCGATAATTTTTCTATTATAAAAATTATTTAAACTATATATTTAACTTCTAAAAATTAATGTAAGTCCTATTGTACTCTTATTTGTGTGTTGGATTCACGTGTGTAAAACACGATGTCTATTATTTTACTATGTGCTCTATCATCCTCAATGTAAGGTTGATTACTACGTATTAGTAATACACATATACACATATACACATAGTTAGAAATATTTTATAATATGGGAGCATGTTTGCACACACCATGAGGTTTTTTTTCACAGTATGCATGCTAGGTGGAGTATTCATTTTCGGCGAGCGAGTCAATGTTTTTGTTCGTGCAGGTATTTGTTGAATTCACTTGAAATTTTTGGAAACGAAAAAATATATTTTTTAGAACCTTGCCACCAAACTCCCCACCACCCTTAGTGATGTGGTTTGCAAGGTGGCTGGTGAGGTGGTCAACAAGGTAGCCACTTCAAGTCCTATAAATACATCACATTTCTTCTTAGTTGGTATCCAAAATATGTAGCAAAGTTCTGTGAAATTGACATCTCATTTTTTTTGTTTCTAGATCACTAATACCTCAAGTGTTGTTCAATATTAGTGATTTGTGATTATATGAGCAAAATCGTGCTTTTGAGTGTTAAGTACTCAAGACAATGTTTGCAAGTGGGTTGTATGTGACCCGTGTGTTACCTGAGAGTTGCTTGGATGCAACTGTTTATTTGTGAGAACCTCATTGTGAGAGTAAGCCAAGTTAAATGCTTTGAGTTCTTATATCTCTTGTTATGTGTAATAAGAGATAGGTTGTTTGAGTTTGAGGGTGATCTTCAAGATTGGGAGTAGTTACACTTCTAGTTACTGATCTGTGATTTCTGGTCACATCATATTAGGTGGTGTTAGCTTTAGAGGTGAGTTGGGTTTGTGTGTTAAACTAGGTCGTTGTAGAAGAAGTAGGAAAAATCAGCAATATGTAGTTAGGACAGTGGTCCCAACTAATAAAGATATTGGTGGTTTTATTTTTTATCAAAGTTATAATTATTTTATTGATTAGTGAATTGTTTGTTACTGAGTGATTTTCTTAAGCAACCTGAGGATGTTACCACATAGAGATGGTTTCTATATGGCTTTACCTTTTTATATATGTTGTTATGCATGCTCCAATTTGAGTCTAAATGGTGTATGTTTCTACATATTAAAGTTTATACTCTGGTTCGAAAGCTTTTATCATTTATTGTATGCTTTTTGTTTACTGGTTTATACTATTGCTATGATTATAAGTTATACGTTATTTATTGGATGTTATGCATGATCAGATTATCTATTAATCTAATCTGAGTGTCCATGTTGTATGATCCAACATACTAGATGTAGACTCTGATGAGAATGTGTATTCATTTTATGTTGTCGCATGCCTTCTTTCTTTTATATGTAGCATGCCTATAGCTTTCCAATCATTGTTTATGTAGAAGTAAATTAATATGTTTGCTCCCTGATTAATTTATGTTACTTATGTCTATTATATGCATGTGAGTTTGATGTGAGTATTCAAGGAGTTTGTATCTCTTTACCCTGATTGTATCCTAAATGTCAAACTCTTTAATTGGTTTGCTATGTTCAGATTAATTGCATGTTGTGAGAGTACAATTATCATTTACCAAATATGTTCCCAAATATGAAGTCTTAAAGTGATTGAAAATTCTTTGTTGTTTAGTATGCATTATTATATCACTTGCTATTAGTGGTTTTCCATGCATATGTTTGTTGTTAATCTAGAAAGAAGCTTGTGAGGTACACCATCATTAGTGCTTTTATCACAATTAGTTCTTCCTTACTACTAGTTGTTTTTATTGGGTGTTGAATTGAACATGTTGTTTTATACTTTCGTTGTGTTAATTGCTTAATTTACGCTGCTTGGCCGAATTCATATAAAGCTCTTGAAAAGATTCTATAGGTTAGCATTTCCACCTCTCATTTGGGTCTCGATTACCTATTTGAGTTCAAAGAAAGTTTGACCTATGTGTAATTGTTCCTACATATGGGAATCTTCATCTAAAATCTTATAATCATTTTAAAATTTCTTGTTAACCAAGTTTCTAACAAAATTCTATCAATATTATTTAATACAAAAAAAGGATTATATATTTATTATTACATATATTTTATATTTCTCTATTTCACACGCATATTTTTTATTTTTAATTATTTATTGATTCCAAATTTTATTTTTCATGATAGAATATTTATTATTGGAATATTTTTTAATAAATTTTTCTTTATAATAAAACTAAAAAATCACTAAAAAATAAAAATATAATGTTTAAAATATTACATGGGTCCATGTTTTTCATTTGGGGTTTCCCGTTCCTCGTTAGGGGTCCTTGATGAGTACTTGAAAAACACTAATATTACATGATTTATTTGCACTTTAATGTTTTCAATAGATTTGAATATGTATGCTTTTATCATTATTTAAAGAAAATCTATGTTTTTAGAATCACATGTATGTTATGTTATTTTTAAGATATTTTTATCTTCAATTTGATTAAATTGATCAACACATGAAGAATCGTATTTGTAGTACTCCTTTGCAATTTAGAAGAATAAAAGAATAATACATGTAAAACTTACATGTGATCTAGCCTGTTTGTAAGGGATGAAATAAGGAAGCAAGATAATGCAAAACGGGATGAGGCATGAAGTATAGTGGGCCACGATGCACTTCATTCCTTTTTAAACGTCAATTTTAGATAGCTTGAGTTGGGTCATAGCAAAAGAATGTTGTGCTACAGCGCGACCTATTCTAAACGAAACGAGGTGAACCAAAAGGAGACACGTGCTGTGGCGTAGATAAAATGTAGGCCACGATGCACGAAGAGTTTTCCCTCACAATCCACTTTTCTCACCCATCCTCACCCATAAATAAGTTTTTGATTTTCTTTGTAAAAACACACCAAATTTGATACCAATATTAGATATAATTTGTTTATGAATAGCTTAGCAAGTTCTATTTTCTTTAGTTTTCTATAGTAGTTTGATTCAATAAACAATATTGACAGATCTTTGGGAGGTTTTTCAGATCACATATCGAAGAATACATAAATTTGTTAATTTTAATTATATTATGTTATTTAAAGATTCAACTTTTATGTATTTTTTAGAATGTTATTTTAATTTACTCATCATTTATTAAATCTAAACATAAATGGTTGAATATTACCATGGGATATTAGTTATGTTACCATGTTTGTGTAAATTAATTTAGGTAAATATATTACAAAATGAATTGATTTTAGGATCTGATTTTGATATCTTAAATAAGTGTTTAAATTGATTGCTCTACCATAAGTATTGATTTAAATAGTTTGTTATTTCCTTAAAAATAAAGCATAATTTAATCTTATTAGTTATTGATTCCCACCAAAAGACTTTTTCATACATAAAAGCAAAAAATCAATGATCCAAAATTTATATCTTTAATAACCTAATTAATTCTACACAAACATAATCAACTAGCCAATAAATTTCATAAATTCTCTATTGAGTATTAATTGTCTATTTGCCCAATATTTGTTGAATCAATTCTATTCCTTTTATTTTTTTTATTGTTATTATTTTAGACTTTTCAAAACCCAAAATATTGTGACAGAAGGTTTAGATTTATTTGACTTTGAAGAATACTTATTGTATTTTACAAAGTGATTCATACACTTGTGCCTATTATTAAATACAAATTAAGAATCTAAAAATCTAAAAAAAGTCAAAACAATAAAATAAAAAAAATCTAATTTTTATTTTTGTTCTCTTTATTAGTTTATTTACAACCTAACTTAATTCCCTTTTCTTTTAGTATTTTTGTGTACTAATTTTTAATTTAACTTTACTTTACTTTATTTATTTATTTTTATTTGGGTATTTACTAACTTTAATTTATTTTATTATTTTTTGTTATTTACTTTTATTTAGTATTATTGTGTACTAACTTTTAATTCTTGTATAATATATTTTCTTTTCTTTTACTAACTTGTTATAGTTGTTTATTTAACTTTTATTATCTAGACATTTGCTTATATCATTTTCTTTTCTTTTGTTTTTGTTGTAGTTTTATTTATTTATTTTATCTTATTTTTGTTATTTATTTTATTTTTATCTTATTAAATTTGATTAGTAGTTATTTTAATTTAATAGTTAATATTATGTTAGTTAAAAAAAGAAAAATCAGGGTTGCGATAATATTTTTGTGCTCGCTGCAGCATGAGGCTCTTAGGATTCAATTGAGTTGAAGAAAAATATATATGCACATGAGTTCCTATTTGAATATGTTGGGTTCTATTTTTATTCGCATCTTAGCTCGTGATGAATTTATCAACTAAATATTCCAGAAAATTCATTTCAAATCAGACCCAGATAAATTTTCTCTTATTCTTCTATAAACCTTATTTTTTTCAAGCCCCAAACACAAATAATTTTGAAGCTACCTCTAAATATTTTGAAGGTTTTGTTATCAATATTACTATTGGTGATAAAAAAGAGATAAATGCAAACTTACACCAAGGCATAAGTATTAATTTAATGTTTTATTCATTATATTTGTAGTTAGAAATGGGTGAACTGAAACTCATAATCATATCCTTACAATTTTGTATAAATTTGTGTGGAAAAGAATTTATTGGTATAGGTAGATAATATAATCATACTTATAGATTTTGTAATTACAAATGTGCAAGAAACTTTAAAATTGGACAAGGAGTACAATGTACTTCTTCTTACGCCAACCATGGCCTCTATGAAAATAGTTATTAGTGTCCATAAGGGTAGTTATTCAATGACAGTCTTGGCACAAAGACTGCATGTTTTCAAGTACATATTGACACAAACTCAATGAAGAGCAGGACATTGACTGAATTAAATTCTATAAATTATAATCTCCAATTATCTTCTTACTAGTCTCTTAGTAAGAAAAGTGAAAAGAGTTAAAAACAAAAACTAAAATTAAAAATTAAAATTTAAACTATCCTAAATTATTTCCTAGATTCCACGGTTGTTTTAGCATATGCAAAAAACCTTTAAACTCCTAGGTTATCCTAGTAGATGAGTTTAAGTTTCGTGAGGGCTTTCAGAGATGTTACCTACAAACATCAAACTACAAAAATTAAAAACAAAGACAAACAAGTAACACAAACAATAAAATTTTAAAAAAAGTAAAAAAGATAACAAAATAATAAAAATAATAAAAAATTCTCATGCTTCTAATTTCTTTTAAGTTCACAACTAAAATATATACCATAAATCATTTTAATATTCTAAATATTCATAGTTTACTATAATAATTAATTGAAAATTATGTTCATATTCAAATAAAAAATGTATCAATATTAAATTTACCCAATTTCAGTGTATGAAATCCAAATTCTCTTTGACTCAATCTTCACAAAGCATATTATCAATAACATTGATCCTATTGGTTCAAGTACTCATTCAAAGGTATATACAAATAGAGTTAATGTAAAGAAATAAACTAATAGTTTCGAATATGTTTAAAGAATAAAAGGCTCACAGTGGTGCATAATATTGATCTCATGAAAAGAATCAAATGAAATAATTTTATAAAGAAATCAAATACTATTTTCATATATAAATCAAATTTATCTAATAAAAATTTCAAGTAATATGCCTTTTAAGATATGAAAATGCAAATGATTTCTTGAAGAATTATTTCCTAATTTTCTTTTGTTTTAACCATTTCTCACAACTTTGTAGGATTTTCTCGGTTATAATATTTAGTTTATACTATTTATTTTTCTCTCTATTTCTTATTTTTCTCATTCCTTTTTAGAGATATTCTTTTCTTTTAATTATAGAGGACCGTGTATGATGATGAGTGACTAATTTGTGGCCTTTTTCTTTTGTAGTTGTTTAGGTAACCCCATATATATCTATTTTTAAGAAATCATGCATCAATGAAGAAAAGGGCTTATACTTTCAATTTTTACTTAAGCCATTCAATTTAAGCAATAAAAATAATAAATGATACTTTATTAGATGTAAAAATCCTAGCATTCAATGGAAAAATCTATAAAGATATCTATCAATTTAGAATTGATAAGAAAAATGTTTCAAAGAGTAGAAAAATATTATCACTCAGAATGGGAAGATAATGACTCAAAATATTCTCACAAGGCAGGCTTCACTATTTGATTCCTAAACATCGATTTTTAAGTTTATTGCAATTTCAACATCTTATCATGAAATATAAATTACGATAAAAACTAACTTACTATCACATTACAACAAGAAATATGTTCAAGAAATTAATGTAACAATGCAAAGACTTAATCATTTTCTTAAAATTAACTAAAATACATAATAATTTTGTAAGAAAGTTTTTTAAAAATTTACTAAAAATTACTAATCCAACAAAAAAATTAAAAGCATACAAAAAAGTAAGCATATAAACAATGTAAAAATGTGAGCATAAAAATTTCAAATTAGCCCACTTTTATAATGTAACTTTTTCCACCCCTAACATAAAACTTACATTGCTCTCAATGTAATAAATGTAAATTAAATATGAGAAGTAAAGAATAGAAAAATTACCCATTTTTTGAACCTATTCAAGTATTGGTATGGTATTACAGGTGCATCCATCAATCCAATCATTTAAATTTTACACAAATATTGTGTACTTCTCATAAATTTAAACAAATAATGGATATTGGGTCTTTCATGTCCTGTAACTATATATCTATACACTTTAGTCCTATAACTTTTTAGATGAGCTTTATTAGTTCTGTAATTTAAAACTATTATAAATTAAGTTAAAATTTTCAAATATTGAGATTTTTTAGGGATAAAATGAGAATTATATATTTTATTAATAAAAAAATATAAAAAAACTCCCCTCCCCTCCCTTTCTTTCTCTCTTCCTCCTTCCCTACTCTTTCTCTTTCTCTTCCTCCTCCTCTCCCTTTCTCTCTCTCACCTTCTTTCACTCACTTTACTCCTTCTCTCTTCCACTCACTCCTTTCTCTCCTATTCACTTTTTCTGTCTCTCAATTTTATTTTTTATTTTTATTAATAAAATAATGATAAGAGAATGGGGAGAGAGAAATGATGAGAGAGAGAAAGGGAGAGGAGGGTGAGAAAAAAAGAGAAGAGGAGGAAGGCTTTTTTTCTTTCCTTTTTTTAATTTTTATTAATAAAATATATAATTTTCATTTTACCCTCGAAAAATATCAATTTTTAAAATTATAGAACTAATGGAGCTCACCTAAAAAATTACAGGACTAAAATGACCATCCATCCATAAATAATTATAAAATTAATAATTCTAAATAATGTTCACATGTTAGAAAATAAAATAAAATACAATAAAATAATTAATATAAAACAAAAATAAATATAATAACCAAAAATAATAAAAAAATTGAAGTTCTTAAAATAAAAGCAAAACAGAAATACATAAAAACTAATAAAAATTTTAATCAAATTTAGAGCTTCTCTTCTATGTCGCCCAGACCTTGCTCTTCTGGTTGTTGTCATGATCTTTCTGGAGATACAAAGGTGAAATCATAATGATGATATTCTAGTGTTTCTAAATGACTTGCATCCACCTCGAGATGACTTAGATGCAACCGGTTCATTTCATACATTAATCGGTTACGCTGCACCTGATCGCGATGTTGTTGATTAAAAAATATAGCTTATTGGTCATTATAGACTTTCTAATATTCTTATATATAGCTTATTATTTCACCTAAATTATGAAATTGCTCTTTTATGTACAATTTTGATGAAGGAATGACCCTTGTTTCTCTTTGAACAATGTTCATACCATAAGTGAGCTCATCATAGTATGTTAGGTGCAATAATTCACCAAGTTGTAAAATAATTTCACCTTTTAAGTGAGGTACTCTCACTTTCTTACATCAAGTAGTGATTTACTGTGGGAAAAAGAAACTCAAATGGTCATTATTTGTAGATAACTCAATCCTGTGGTGAATTATACTACCTACATCTATAGGCATCTTGGATGCAATTGCATATAGTAAAATTTCCCTTTCTCTATCAACAATACTATAAATTTGGTGGGCATTAGTCTTGAACACACGAATTATTTCCAAATATGTGCAATCTTATCCAAATACTTTGCTTCAAATCCCTTATGTTTGTCACTAGTATATATCCATTCAACCCCTTGTATAGTTAAGCTCTCAATTATTGTAGTATAGTAAAATATTATCTAAATCATTTTTATATTCACCTTACCCAATATTCACCAAATAGTAATGAGCATTTATATCATTTGGCCCAAACAGTACTAGTACATCCCTTACTTTTATAAAATTATCAACAGTGTCAGGAATATTAGTTAGAATTCTCAAACAATGGATTCAATAGCAGCATTATATTCCTTCACAAACTTTTTTTAGTCTGGAACTACTATGACAACCATTATTACCTCATGTCTAGAATTAAATTTCATCCCCCTCTCAGGTATAAAACCATTATTCACTTATGTTGCTTTTTCAAAGCATAATTTTACCTCAAAACTCAAAAACCTATCATATTCTTCAAAAGTTGAACCCTCTTTTCCTTTCCTACTTTTTTGGGTGAAATTTTCAAAAATTTAACAATATCTAAAACTTAGTGGTTCATAGAAAATCCAGTTAGCAACACAAATTATACCAAATTTTTCCTAACCCCCTTTGTCCTAATTAGGGTTTTAGAACTCTTAAAAATCATAAATATTTTACAAATTTTAGAGAATTTAATTTAAAGACTTAAATTCTAAAAATTTATAAATACTTACTTTGTTGTTGTGGATTGAAGAACACCCCTTTTTGAAGATGAAGGTTTCTTGGTTTTATTGAAATTGTTTGAGAATTTCTTTGTGGAATGGGTAGGAAATTTTTAGGAAAGTGATTTTTGTGAAAGATTTTGAAAACTTATTAAATAAAGGTGGGATTTTTGAGGGTATATGATGTGGTTGGTGGGAAAAAAAATTAGGGCTTGTATGGAAAATGTGAAAAAATGAGAGTGATTTCCCATAAGGGAGGCTTTCCTATCCAGAAATTGTACATGGGCCATTGTATAGGAAAAGCCATGCCATGGTGAAAGAAAAATCTTGTCGTGCAGTGAACATTTGAAATTCAATCATATTTTAAACAGAAACCCTATGTCGTAGTGCGATTCAAAGTTTTCTTCTCACTTGTTTTAAAGTTAACTACCCTTCTCTCTTTTATCTCTCTTTTTATAGCAATAAAATAACCACACAAAAATAACTAAATAATGAAATAACCATGCAAAAATAAATAAAAAATAACCACACAAAAATACATTTTTAAATAAAAAATAATAAAATATTAAATAAAATCAATTTAAAGTAATAAAATAAAATGAATTAATGGGTTATCTCCCATCCAACATTATACTTGTCTTTAGTGAGACGTTGCTTATGGGATTTTATCTTTTTGCAAAGTCAATATCCCCATGTTTATGAGCTCTATTTTCTATACCGGTAACTATTCCTTGCCTTGCTTCTGTAATTGCTCAGTTAGTTGCCCCACATGTACTTCCACCTTTTTAATGGAAGCCTCTACATATTCCAACCTTTTATTAGTTCGTGATTGGTTGTCTATGCTAACTTGAATGAATGCATTCAAGTTGTCCTCTATAGTTGGTTTGTTAGGAGGATTACTGGGCATTTGTTTGGAGGATTACTAAGGATTTTTTGGTGGCATTGTTGGCTCGATTGGTTTAAGTTTTGGGTAAATTTAGGGTTATCTTGCCTCCAAGAGAAATTAGGATGATTCCTCCATACAAAATTATAGGTATTAGCATTGGAATCATATCTTGGTCTTGGTTGGCATCCCATAATACATTGGTTTTTCCAACACTAGCGTTTCCTTGATAGGGACAAGTATTAGCACCATGACCTAAAGTATTGTACAAGCCATATTATTCTTTATTTGTTGTGGTATGTGTTGTGAGAAGGGAAATTTTCTTATTCGGTTCTGAAAGCTACATTTGAACTTTAGTGATGGAGTCTATTCATAGACTCTTACTTTTTCACTCTAGAACTCTTCTGTTCAAAATTAGCACCAACATCTCAAAGAGATTGTAAGTCTCTAAGGTAGTCTTTTCTCCCATCACTCCTCTAACAACATTATCAACGATGAATTGAAATTTTTGTGTCAATCCATGATAAAAAATATATTCTACAACTATAGGAGATAGATGTGATGAGGGCATTGAGTGAGAAAGAGTTTGAACCTATCCTATGCTTCATGGAAAGGTTCATCCTCTATTTGAGAGAAAGTAGTAATATTAGTTCTCAACTCTGGTACTTTTTGGTAGGAATAGAATTTTCCTATAAACTTATTGTATACATCCTCTTAGGTCATCAGGTAATCTTGGAGAAGTGACATTACCATGCCTTGGCCCTATCCTTAAGGGTGTAGAGGAAACATCACATTCTAAGTCGATCCTCGATGACTACACCAATGGAAAATGTTTTGGCTATTGAGTAAAAGTCCCTAATCAAAGGTGATGAGTTTGCATTAGGTAGTCCATTGAAAGAAGATAACATGAAAAAAATAAATGTTTCTCAATTAATAGTTTCGAGCAACCTTACCTAGTTGGATTGAGGTAGTAGTAGTGCCAATTATTGGCCTTGCATACTCTTTCATTGTTGTTTCCCTCACGGGTGGATTTTCCACCATAATTTATGGTTCATGTATAGGATTAAAGTCTGGTTCAAAAATATGTTCAACTAAAGGTTGTGGGACCCCAAATCCAATCTTCTTGATAGTCTATTAGGTCTATTTATATATTTTTATATGGTATAAGAGGATATCCTAAGGACCTACTACCTCATATAAACTTATAAAATAGAAATTTAAATCCCTTGTCAAGTAGAAAAATAAAAAATAAAAAATAAATATACAAATAAATAAGATATTACATGTTTGTACACAAAAATACTAAACACATAAAAATGAAAAGAATATAATGTTACTCATGTTAGTAAAATAAAACAAACTATACAAGAAATAATTTAGTACATAAAGTAAAAGAAATAAAATAATTGAAGAATTAGGAAATAAAAGAAAATAAAATTAAAGTTAAAATAAACCAAAAAACAATTCCTTTAAATAAAAACTAAATTAATATTATTTTTTAAATAAATAAAATCTTAATTTTTACAAATATTTTAAAATTTTAAAATATTATTATTATAGTTATCAAATAAAATAATTTTTTATTTTATTTTTTAATTTAAAAATAATAGAAAAGAAAGTTTAGAAAATAATTAAGTTTTTTTTATTTTCCTTTTTATAAATTAAAATAAAATTTAAAATATCCAAAATTAATTAATAACTTAGATATTTTAAAATTTTAAATAAAAATCATGATATTACAGCACAAAAGTTTTTAAAGATTTTGATTATAAAAATTTAAAAACACTAATCCTTCCCAACAATGGCGCACAAAAATTTGATGTGTCAAAACTTGTATGATTTATAAAATAGCTCATATGTGGACGAATCTCTTATAAAAAATGATAAGTATACTTCCAAGGTCGATATAAAGAGAAATCATGTGATTTTTAAATAATTCAACAAATTCTTAAAAACAAAAATAATAATCTAAATATCTTGTTACGATCGTTTGGTTTGAAGATCTAAACTACTGACATAAAAATAAGGATAGATTCATTAAACTTTTAGGCAAATAAATATTTATCTTGCAGTGGAGAATTTATGGGATATATTAGTTTGTTAATTATACTTGCTCAATATTAATTAGGATCATAAATATATGAATTAAGATTATTTATTATCCCTTTTTAATAAGAAAATATCATAGGAGAGGAATTAGTTTTTATTGTTAATGACAAATCAATTAATATCCTTTTTATTGTTAATGAAAAATCAATTAATATCCTAATGTCAGAATTATCATTTGATTATTTATTAAATTCTAATTTATTTCTAAAGAATTGAGAAACCATCTAATTACTGCCTAAGGTCGGGCATGTAATTACACTTTCACTCAAGGTGTCAAAATTAGGTTTATGATTTAAGTATCTAGAAATTAACTTTTAGATTTTAAAATTACTATGAAGGATATGTCGTCATTATATCTTTCAATGATAATTCTTATAAAAAATCCTTGAAATAGAGTTTTTTAACTATTAGAATAATCAAATCCAAAATCTAAGAGTTGACCATAAATCAATTTCAGATAATTAAATCCTATATCTAACTCTTTTGTTTATTATGAAAATACTTCGTCAATATATATATATATATTTTACAAACTTCGTTTAAATCTTGATAAAGAAATAAAACTTAATTCATTTTATAAAAATATATACCTATTTTAATAGTTCACAAGCATAACAACATTACTAATATTCCATGGTATTTTCAGCTAGACATGCTTAATTTAATAAATGATCAATAAATTAAACATAGCATGTAAAAATAACAAATAAAGAAAATTTAAAAAGAATACATTTAAATTAGACCTCAATAGAATCTCATATAATCTCGGTGTCATTCTATTCTTGAAAACCTCCAAATAAAATTGCTAACACTATTTATTGAATTGAAACCAAAGTTACTACATAAACTAGAATTGTTCAACTCTCAATTGAGAGAAAAAATATTGAAGTACTAAAAATAAAAGCTAAAGAAAAGCTTAAGAGAAAACCGAAAGGAATAAAGGATAAGGGATATGAATTATAATGCAATTGGGGTCTAATTTATAGGTGTAGAAAAGGAGAAAATGCTGGATCAAAAGGTTGGCACCACCATGCACATTTCTTTCACGTTGTAGCATACACAAGCAGTCATTGGTTGTAGCTCGATCTAATACATATGCGTTGTGGCACACAATATTTGCATGCCGCGACCTACATCAATTTTGGAGCGTATGATTTCTGTCTGTTAGCCTCACACCATGGCACATAAAACATCCACACCGTAGCCCACATTGTTTTGATCAATTTGGAACCCTTATTTTCTTGTATATCTCTTTTTTTAATGGTTTGAAACATATGTAAACTTTACATATGTTATATTTTTAAGCATCGTTGTTGTAATGGAACGCTTTCTGATACTATTAGTAGAACAAAATGTACGAGTAATTTCGAAAAGATAAATCTATTTTAAAAGATAGTAAAAATAAGCAAATACAAATCTATTTAATCATTTAACATGGATACAATTAGTAGAACTAAGAAAATAAAAATCTATATAATCATTTAATATGCATAAAATCACGATATATTTAGTGCTTTTAAGCACTCATCAAAAGGCAACTCTTTGTTTTAGGTTGTATTTTTTTATTTTATTTTAATTCAGTTTTTTTATGTTATTTTGCATTTAATTTAATTTGTTTTATTTTATTTTATTTCCTGTTAATGTGAACGCACTATTTATTTTATTTTGAAATGTTAAATTTAGAACTATTTATTAAGGTATGATGTATGAGAAGTACATAGGACTCTATTTGTATGATTAAACTGAATCAGATAATGGATGCATGCACCTTGACTTTCTGCATCCCTACTTGATCAAATTGAGCTAAAGCAAATGGGTAACTTTTTTATTTTTAATTTTCATTTGATACATTGAGGATAATGTAGATTCTAGGTTGGAGATGGAAGAAAATTTACATAAGAATTTTGGAATTTTTAATTTTTTTTATTAAACATGTATTTACATTTATTTATTTATTTTTATTTTATGTTCAATTTTAGTCGTTTAGAGTATATAGGTTCATTTTAAATATTTTTGCAAAATTATCATGCTTTTAATTTATTTAAAGAAATGATTCTTTTACATTGATGAATTGATGTCTTAAACATATCATGAAATATCGTGATAATTAGTTTTTTTTGTCATAGTTTGTGTTTCATGATTGAATGTTGAGATTGAGATAAACTTGAAATTGATATTTAGGAATCAAATAGTAGAGACTACTTTGTTGAGAATATTTTTATGCCTATAACCATTTTAGTTTGAGTGATAATATTTTTTCTACTCCTTTAAATACTCTTCTTATTAATTTAAATTATTATATGATATCTATAGGTTTTGTATTGAGTGTTAGGATTTTAAATATCATGAAGAATTATATCCTTATTTTTATTGCTTAGATTTAATGACTTATATATATAATATTCCCTAAAGCCAACACAAAAAATTAGCCACTTGCCAAATCCATATATATACATAGGTTCACTGTCTAAAATAAAAAAAAAGAGAAAAATAAATAGTATAACTAAACACTATGACCCAAAAGTCCATCAAATTTTTTAGAATAGTTATTGTTGGAAGACGTATTTAGTTTAGAGAGAGGAAGTAGAAAGAAGTAGTAAATATTCAATTAATGATGATAACTCTCAATATTCCTTTGAGCATATATATATAGGGGATACACATATGTGGCAATCATTTGGGGGTCTATATAGATATACAAAGATCAGCTTTAAAGCATACATTTATATAAGCATAAATTACCAATAGCATCCAGTCTTCACTTTGGATAGTACATATAGTAATCTAGTCTAATCCTTGATAGTTCATATAGTAATCCAATCTGATCCTTGATAGAGATATGTAGGACATGTACAAACTTTGATTCCCTCACTATTTCAGTCCAGATGAAAGGATTGGGGTGGAAGAGTGTTCAACTTATCTAGATCGTAGTTCATGTTCTTACGCATGACAAGCATGCCCTAATATGCGTATGTATGTCAGATTTTTGAATTTGAAACATTTGGTGGAAGATGGAAAAGTATAAATATGGGTCGACAGTCTCAAGGATCCTATTTACTTTTAATTTATATCAGCTCACTATGCCAAAAAGTCTCTATATTGCTTTTCATTAGAGGCTTGACCATTCCAACCCATTTATTTGCATTTTTTGCCTCGACTTTTTTGTTTTTAGCTCCATGGTAAGCATTCATAGGTTGATTTTTCTTAAGATAGTAAAAATTTCTTCTTATTAGATCAGATTTAGTAGATCTTTTTATTTGAAGTTGATTTTCATATTAGCTCGCACCGTTAGATTTTGTATTCAAGTACTTTCTATCAAACTTGTCTCCTTACTTGTTTTTACATCTTTTTATAAAGTTTAACCCTAAATTTAGGATCCCCAAATAGACTTGGTTGATAAGCAGCTTAAAAACATCCCTAGATCGAATAATATTATAGTTTGTTAGGGTGAGAAGGAATCTATAAGTTTTAAGGGATCCAAGTTTTTACAAGCTTCTTGCTCGACTCTTGATACGAGCTCTTTAGATGATTCAAGTAGTTTACAAAACATGATAGTAGCCATACTTTTAGTAAGAAAATCTTGACTGTGAACCATGACTCCAATTCATATACCCACTTACACCAGTATTGCAGTCCCTATAGTCTGGCATAAAAAGACACGAGCTAGGAAAGGAAAAGGCAAAATGAATTATAGGACTATGGGATAGAGGTCCAAATTTGTACCATGTACATTCAAGCGAAAAGATGAACCAACTTTACGTTTAAAGTCGGTTCACGCGGTGAACCGACTTTACGTTGTAATTTTTTTTTTTAATTTATTCATTTTCTATTTTACTCAAATAAAAACCTATATTCGAGCAGAAAAAAAAAACAAAATCAGTTTAGCAAATAGTTCAAATAATACAAATATTTGAAAAATAAAATATTAATTAATACCAGAAAAATTACCATGGTTTTGTTCTATTTTATTCAAGATCATCATATTCTTCTCCTTATG
Source organism: Hippophae gyantsensis (assembly GCA_030763125.1). NCBI lineage: Eukaryota > Viridiplantae > Streptophyta > Magnoliopsida > Rosales > Elaeagnaceae > Hippophae > Hippophae gyantsensis. The sequence continues at coordinate 45,170,359 of CM061032.1, read as the reverse complement.
TTATAATACAAACCTACATGTATAATACAAAAATTTATACACATAATAACAGAAAACAAATATGAATAATAGGGGATCTAAAAGATTAGTTAAAGAGGAAGAAAACTCACTAACCGGTGCTAGAAATGGTAATCGTAGGTGGTCGGAAAATGAGAAAGAGTGGAGGAGAAGTGGAGGAGGTTTTCAGTTTTTTAGAGTTTTGCAACGCTGAAAATAGTTTTTGTCTGGGAAGAAAGAAGAGAAAAGAATTTATCCACATGGATAGTGTCGGTTCCACGTGTCAACCGACGCTATGTACGTGGATAGCGTCGGTTCACCACGTCAACCGATGCTACGCTACGTGGATAGCGTCGGTTCCAGGTGTCAACCGACGCTACGTCCATGCATAGGGTCGGTTCGACACGTCAACTGATTCTACATCCTACGTGGATAGCATCGGTTCTGCACCGAACCGACTTTAAACCAATTTAAAGTCAGTTTTTTCTAAAAACTGACTTTACGTATCGACTTAAATACCCATTTTTGTAGTAGCTTGCCCTTCTTCTTGGGTTTACGTTTTCCTCTCCTTGAGTTCATTAGGCAATTATTGAGGCATACTTAGATAAGTCCTGACCGGTTACTTAATAATGGGTGAAGGTAACTATTTTGTATTACCTCATTGGGAAAATAGCTCAATATGGGCATTAGGATCCCCAAATTAAATGAAGCATATAACCTTAAAAGCCCTTTGGACCCATGGCATATATATATATATATGTCGTCTAAACAGGATTAAGGTGTGAATGTAATGCTTTTGGACAATGATAGAAATTGGAATGAGTTCTTTTTTATGTTTTTGTTAATTGAGAGTCTGAGGATGGGAATAACTTGATACCTTCAGTCTGGGCAATATAAAAGATATTTTAAAGAGGCCATGCTTTCATGTCTTCTCCTTAAGTAATAAGGAAAAATGCAGGCTATCTAAGCTCTATAATTATTTTCCCACAATATCCCCATGGGATAATGTTCTGTCAGAGACCAAGTTGGCTATTGCTGGAAATATATACCTAAGGTTGAAAATGTTGCAAAATAGGGTGGTGAACAAGATACACTAAGAAACTAAAAAAAAGAGCTCCAAGTGTAAGAGGATTCCACCTGAGTTCGGCTTTACTTTTAAGTGGATACCTGAATGTGATAACCCTTTTAAGAAATTCCATTTTGTTTTCAAGTTGTTGGTCGACTAGCCATGTTTTAATTTTTGTTATGCAAATATAGACCTTGAATCTGTATCTTTAGATGACCCTTTCAATAATTTTGCGACCACTTAAGAGACTCTAGCTACCACATCTAAGACAAAAAATGAGGAAGTTTGTACCCAAGAGTAAATAAGAGTGTTGTAGGGATGGGCTTCCAAAATCTGTCAACTTCTCTAACCAACACTAGAGGCCTCCCTATATCGAGCTTCATTATTGTGCCATTTGTTACTCTTTCCTGGCTTCAATGTGGCTATCATAGGTAATCATATTGCCCAGGATGAATTTATCAATCTGATGCCCACCAAGCTAGATGTGGCTGTGTTGGGTGAAATATGTAACAAGTTCAAAACTTTCTATCTTTCTTACTTTCGAAATGTTATCATATGAGTTAATTAAGGACTTACATTTTCATTCTATTTTGATCAATTTTAGGTGATGACCCTCATTTTCTATTACAAGTTACGAGAATCAAAGAAGATGAGGGAGTTGAGAAAGGAGAAAAATGATCAACTAGTTCCCTATCTATGGTAACACCTTTGCATGCTCAAAATGTTGAGCTGGCATGGAAAGAGGAAGCCACCTTGAAAGCCTAAAAGGAGTTGGACAAGTAGGTCCATGAAATCAGGGAAGATTTTAATAGGCTAAAAGTTTCTAAAGAGAAACCCTACAAGAAGTGGAGGTGGTCCAACTACAATCTATGAAGGTCCTCTATGCTGGCTTTAATAAAGCCATGGGGTCTTTGAAGGTGAAGTTATGGTAAAAGGGAGATTTGATAACTATTAAAAAATCCCTGACCTTTTCCCACCTTAGACTGAATTGAATAGGCTAAAATTTGCTTAAGAGAAACCCTATAAGAAGTGGAGGTGGTCAAGCTACAATTCGTGGAGGTTTTCCATGCTGCCTTTAATAAAGCCATGGGGTATTTTGAGGTGAAAGCTACTGCAAAAGGGAGATTTGATAACTATTACCAAATCCTTGACCTTTGCCAGCTCAGACCAAATCTCCTCAGACCATATTGGAAAGATAAGATCAAAAGCCCGAAAGAGATGATGAAGAGGAGACCGTGTTTTTAAAGGTGATGAAAATCACTCTAGATCTCAAAAGGTTGCTCAAAAATCTTGAGTTTTTCCCTCCCAAGATTCAAGAGTGATTGATCTCGTTTGTTAATGAGATTCAGGCCAAGATTTTTCCACTAGTTCATCTATAGGTGTTTGACGGGAATAGTCATCAAGAAGCCAAGTGTTTGAGAGGTGCTCCTTGACTGATTGGCATGGTTTTTAGTTTTCATTCCCAACTGATGTAATTTTTGAGCTAACACTTTACATGTTTACTTATCTTCTCTCTCTTATTTCATTTTTTTAAATAATGTATTATACGAGTTGCCATTTTGAAATAAATGAAACTTTGCATGTTTGCTTGTTTACCATCATTTTTATTCTCGACTGATGTAATTAACGAGCTAGCATATTACATGTCTTACTTATCATCTCATTTTTCCTTGCTTGATTTTAGACGATTAGCCCACTTTTAAATGTGGGTGCCTTTTCGACATGGAGCTGATCGATGTCAACTTCACAAGGTTTTCAAGGCTTTGCCTTTGTGCTCTACCTAATTCTTTATCTATGTGATCAACTCATTTTAAACATGAGTGCCCCTTCAGCCTAGAGCTAGTCAATGGCAAGTTCCCAAGGCTTTGAAGGCTTTATGTGAGTGCCCTACCTTGTTTTTTTACCTCAATAAACTTGTTTTAAATATGGGTACCCTTTTAACCTGGAACTGATCAATGCCACCTTCCCAAGGCTTCTAAGGCTTTTCCTGAGTGCTCTGTATAGTTCTTTACCTAGGAGATTGATAAGTGCTTAAAAGAACTTAATATATTATGATTTTATGTGTGTTAAGTGATTATATAGATTTTTATTTTCTTGCTTTACTATTATTTTATGCAAATCTATCTTTTTGAACTCACATGTATATTATGTTGTTTTTTTAGGTATTTCTTGTGTTTAAAAAGATTAAATTTAAGCACTCCACTACGATATAAAGGATTAAAAATATATATATGTAAAGCATTTGCATATGTTTTAAAATTTGGAGAAAAAGAAATACAAGCAAAAGGATTCCAAATTGATGTAAATTGAAGTGTGCTATAACATGAATTTATAGTGAGCGGTAGTGCGAGGCAAAGGGAAAAAAATCAAATATGTCCCAAATTTATGAGGGCAGCGACATAAACACATATTGTGTTGCAGTACAAGTATAATGGATAGTGTCCAAAATTGTGTATTGGTTGTGTTTGTTGTGGCATGGAAATGTTTTATGTAGTGGAGCCAACCTAAATTTTTTCCCATTTTTCTCCTTTCCTCACCCTCTATAAATAAGAACCTATTTCTATTGTAAAAATATCCAATAATTCAATAATCTTTTAATCCTTTATAGTTCTTAGCTTTCTTAAGATTTTCTTTTATTAGTTTAAAGTTCTTCTCTAATTTGGGAGTTGAACAAATTTAGTTTATATAATAGTTTTAGTTTTAATAGTTTGGAGTTTTTCCAGAAATGAAGCAATTCTAAAAGAATTATGTTGAGGTATATTTAAATGTATTATTTTTAAATAATCTCTAAATGTTGTTTTACATGTTATATATTTAATTTATTGATCATTTATTAAATTATGCATGTTCGACTTTAAATAATATGATATATTAGTAATGTTGTTACGCTTGGGAAATATTAAAGTATATTAAATATTTTATGAAATGAATTAAGTTTTATTTCTTCATTATGATTAAAACAAAGTTTGTAAATGAATAATATATTAAAAAAATATTTTTCATATTAAACAAGAGAGTTAGATTTCAGATTTAAATTATCTGAATCTGATTTAGAGTAATACTCCTAAATATTAGACAATTGTAGTCTAAATCTGATCTCGAGGCATACTTTATTTCAAATATTTTTATAAGAATTTTTATTGAAATATATGGAAAGATATATTGATGACATATCTTTCATAATAGTTTTAAAATCTGAAAGTTAGTTATAGATACTTAAAACATAAACCTAACTTAAACACCTTGATATGAGTTTAAATTGTTAGAACTGACCGAAGGTGGCAATTAAATGGTTTATTAAACCTTTAGAAAAGAAGCATAATTTAATTAAAATTATCTACTAGGCTCGATCGAAGATGGCAAGTGATTTTACTTAATAACAAATGGTAGACTTAATTAATTTTCTATTTGTATATATAAGAGAGAATCAATAATCATAATTCATATATTTAATAACTTACTTAATATTGAGCAAGCATAACCAACTAGCTAATATATCCATTACATGATAAATATTTAATTTCCTAAATATTTGTTGAACATATCTTTACTCTTATGTCTGTAGTGTAAGTTTTATGTTAGTGTTGGCGATATTTGTAAACAAAATGTATAATTATAATTTTCGTTTCTAGGTTTGCCATAGAAGAGTATTTTCAAGCTGAAAAAATTATCGAAGTTCAACTATCACATATCAAGTATATTTGTGTTCTCATACATGTTAGATTGCCTATTAGACACAATAAGAACAATGTGAAAATAGGCTACTCAATTGATTGAGTAGTGATTGGATTGATTGAGCAATATTACCTAAATAAATTTATTTTAATATATTACTAGATTGAACAAGTGATTGAGGGATTTACTCGATCGATCGAGGACTAGATCAATCAATTTAAATCACTTGATCGATCTAGTGATCATTTAATTCAATTCAAAAAACATGGATCAATCTAATGATTTAACTCGATTGATCTAGTCCTTGATCGATCTAGTAATGTATTAAAATCAATTTATTTAGGTAATATTGCTCAATCAATCCAGTCACTACTCAGTCAATTGAGTAACTTATTTTCAAATTGTTCCTATTTTGTCTAATATGCAATCTAATGTGTTGGATTGGCTTTTATAGTATTGTCCTTATGTCTTAATAATATTTTAACTGATTTTATGGATAATATGGTAATTCTACTTTAACAAATTTGATTCAAAATAACCTATAAATACAAACCTAAGCATACATTCAAAACTAACCATACAAGAGCTTAATTGTGCTTATTCTCTTCATCTTTTATTTTTTCACTTAATTTGAAAAATGTTTTCAAGTGGGATTTTTCATTAAGGTAATTTATTAAACATTTGTGGTTGTGTTTGTTAGATTAAGTAGCCTATAATTATAATTGTGTTATTACGATTTTAATTGATTGTTCTAAAGTTGTTAGTTGTTGTCGATTTATTTAATATATTGTTTAATATCAATTAGTTAGGCTTATTCATTATTGAATCTGTTAGGACAGACACTTTCAGTTGTATTTTTGTGCTAACATTTCAGGTGATAGTGGTGCAGGTTCAATTAACTCATGGGACTCAAGTTTGTCAAGATGCTAGTCTAGATGCGAGCACCTATCTTATAGAGACTATGATGAAAGCAACGACTTATAAGTAAGTTATTTGGGGTCATTACCTAAGTTGGTAGTTTGAGTGCTAGCCTTGTGATAGGATACTTATTTTTCATAATGGATAGTTAGGTGGTACTATAGAGCAATGGTTTTACTCTTAAGTCAATAGTGTGACCTAGGTTGTTTTCACCTAAAAATCTCATATATTGATATTTTTATTTTCACATTACTTTACGTACACACGATTGATTATTTGGTCACTCTCGAAATTTTAATTTACCATACTTCCATTGGTTAACGAAACTTATGGACCTTGGACCATAAAGAAAAAACTTTCAAGTAGTTTAGAAACCAAACCAAAACAATCATGACAAGATATTTAGGTTATTTTATTTTATTTTTAATAATTTGTTGAATTATTTAAAAATCACATTATTTCTCTTTATATTGACCTTGGAAGTATACTTATCATTTTCTATAAGTGATTCGTGTACATGCGAGCTATTTTATAAATCATACAAAATTTGTATGCAACAATTTTATAAATTAAGTTTTTAGTGCAGTCGCCGGAGCACTAACAATAACAAAAAAAACTCGCCTAATTTTGTATTATCAATTTTTTGACGTCATTGTCTAGGAGGAATAGCGTTTTTAAATTGTTATTATCAAAATCTTAAAAACTTTTTGTGTTGTAAATATTGTGATTTTTTTATTTAAATTTCTAAAATATTTAGGTTATTACTTAATTTTAGATATTTTAAAATTTAAATTATCATTTAAAATAATTATAAATAAAATTTAAAAAATATATTTCCTTTCTTTTATTTAAAAAAATATTTTAATTTTATTTTCCTTTAAAAGTTCTTTATTTTTTAGTTTTAAATTTTCTTTTCTTTCTTTATTTTATTAATTCTTTTATTCTTTTATTTCTTTCAATTTTTGTTTAACTTTCATGTAATAAATTGTTTCAGGTATAATTTATTTTACTAACATGTATATAATATTTATTATTATTTACTTCATGTTTAGTATTTTCGTGTACGAACATGTATTGTTTTATAATTTTATATTTATTTTATCTTATTATTTCTCAACTTGGTAGGTGAAATTAAATTCTGTTTTTATTAGTATATGCGAGGTAGGAGATCCTTAAGGTATTCTCTCACACCTTTTAATAATAATATGAATGGAACTTCTATACTGTCAAGAAGTTAGGACTTTAACATCCCTCATCCTTTTCTAGGACAACAAATTGAGCCTAACCTTGACCCTTTATCTGAACCATTAAACATAGGGGAAAATTCATCACATAGAGTGACTACAATGAAAGAGTTTGCAAGGCCAGTAATTGTCACTGCAACTACCTCTATCCACTTGAGTGAGGCTGCTAGGAATTATGAATTATGAAACATGCATTTTTCCATGCTACCTTCTTTTCATGGGCTATCTAATAAAGACTCATTGTCTATCTTCAGGGACTTTTATTCTATAGTTCAAACACTCCCCTTTGGTGTACTCACTGAGGATCAATTAAGAATGAGGTGTTTCCCCTATACCCTCAAAGGTAGGGCTAAGGCATGGCTAATGCCACTTTTCATAGGTTCCCTGATGACTTAGGAGGAAGTCTATAACAAATTTATGAGAAAATTATATTCCCATCAGAAGATGTTAGAACTGATAGCTAAGATTGTCACTTTCTCTCAAATAAAGGGAGAACATTCCATGAAAGGCTCAAACGTTTTTTCACTCAGTGCCCCTATCATTGTTACCCTCTACAACTGTAAAACCAATTTTTCTATAATGCATTGACATAACAGTGTTAGTCCACCTTTAATAATGTTGCTAGTGGAGCTTGATAGAGAAAAAACCTTAGAGACTTACAATATCTTTGAGATGTTGGGTACTAATTCCTAACAAAAAGCTCTAGAGTGAGGAGACCTAGAGTCAATGAAAATGACACTAGTACTGAAATACACATGCAACGTGCTTAGTAGACTATGTAAGTTGTGCTTCTTACTACACATGCCACAAAAAATAAAGAACAATATGGTATGTTTAGTAATTTTGGACATTTGATACATATCCTTATCAAATAGAAGCTATTGCTGGCCTCCTGCAGGTCAATGTACTAGGGGGATACAACCCAAGACCTAGGTATTACCCCAATGCTAATACCAATAATTTTGGCTTGAGGAATCATCCCAATTTCTCTTAGAGGAAAAACAACCCTCCATTTGTCCAAAGTTCAAACAAACCAGGCTAGTAATCCACCAAATAATTCCCATAAATCCATCCAATAAGCCAAATTCGCAGGAAAACTTGAATTCATTCATTCAAATTAGTAGGGACAACCAATCAAGGACTAATCAAAGGTTAGACCCTATAAAAATTTCCATTAAGAAAATGGAAATACAGGCAGAGTACTTAACAAAACAGTTGTAGAAACAAGGCAGGGAATAACTGTAAAGTTAGGAAAAGAAAAAATCATAATGAGAGTATATTGAGTTTACAAAAAGTTGAAATCCCCCAAAGCAACATCTCACTAAAGATGATAAAAATATTTCTGAATTAGAGGTAACACATTATTATTTATTTAATGCTTTAATTTAATTTCATTTTGTAATTTATGTATGGTTAATAAATATATAGTTTTATTTTAAAAATGAGGACAACAAAACATATGAGAAAAGTAGATTAGGGTACATCGCAGCATGAATCAATTGTACATCATGGCATAAGGTTTTAAATTCATAACAATCAGAAATGTAGAACAATTCATGCCCACGAATAAAAATGTCTACATCGTGGCCCTGGTATATATTTTTACCTACATATCCTTTCCCTACGTGAAAAAACCAAATTTTTTTCTCCCATTTTCTCTCAAACCCTATATTTTCTTCTCCCCCAAACATACATAATCCCTAAGAAACAATCCCACCTTTCATCAATCATTTTCAAAATCCTTTCTAAAAGTCAATTTCCTAACCAATTTTTGCCATTCTATCAAGAATTTTCAAATATTTTAAGTTCCTTCAAGATCTTCATCTTAAAAAAAGGGTATTCATCATGTTCTTTAAATCTTCTGCATTAAAAAGTAATTCTTCAATTTAAATTTTCTATAACTTATGGAGTATTTATATTCATTAATGAATCCAAAACCATATCTAGGAAAAAGAGAGGGTTAAGAATTAATTATATTATACTGTGTTGTTGAATTTTTGGTGAACCATTGTTTAGATATTGTGATTAAAATTTGAAAATGGCACCTAATAGGTCTAGGAAAGGAAAAGAGGTTTCAACTTCTAGAGATTTTGATGAATCAAAATTTTCTAGTTTTGATGCTAAATTTTGTTTTGAAAAAGTGACAAAAGTTAAAAAAAACAATTTATACTGGAAAAAGGGATGGAATTTAGAAATGGACTTGAGGAGATTACTGATGTAATAGCAATCCTAGGATGGAAAACGTTTGTACATAACTAAAGGTTGCTATTGAATCTCTAGTTTGGGAATTTTATGCAAATTTTCCCGATGCTATTGATGATAAAGTTATGATTAGGAATGTACTAGTTCCACGTGGACCTAATTTATAAATGCTCACTTTTATTTATTACATATTATAGAAGGTGAGTATGAGCAATATCTTAGTAATGTGGATTATACTATAGTATTAGAAGAATTAACTATACAAGGTGTTGAATGGATTATTACTGATGGTAAACATAAAGGTTTCCAAGAAAGGTATTTGAACAAAATTTCAAGAATTTGGAAATACTTTGTACGTTCTAGGATGAAGCCCACCAGACATTAGAAGACTATTGACAGAATCACATCTAAGATGCCCATGAATGTTTAAGTAATAATTCACCAAAGAATTAAAATTTCTCCAAATAGTCACCATATGGGTTTCTTTTCCCCTAACTAATAGCTACTTTATATAAGAAAGAGTGGGTATTTCGTTCAAAAGGTGAGGTTGTTATACAAATTGGTGAATTATTGAACATGACTTATTTTAATAAGCTTGCTTTTGGTATGAACATCGTTCAAAGAGAAAGGAGAGCCATTCTTAAATCAAAAATGTCTATGAAGGAGTAATTTCATAATTTTTGTTAGAGAATGAACTATATGGAAGAATACCAGCTATCTTATTCTACCCAACAAGCAACATTCCTAAATCAGCAGCATCATGATTAAGTGAAACATAAACTGTTAATGTATAAAATGAACTAATTACAATTAAGTCATCTCGAGGTGGATACCAATCAATTAACAACACTCGAGTATTCTCATTATGACTTCAATTTTATACCTCCAGAAAGATCATGACAATAAGAACCTGAAGATCAAGTTCTAGAAGATATAGTGAAAGAGCTTTAAATGATCTGAAATTTTATTTCTTTTTTTGTATTTTTTGTTTTGGTTTATTTTTAACATTAGTTGTTATTTATTTTGCATTTGTCTTTATTTTTATGTTAATATGGTTATGTTATTTTATTTCATGTTTTGTAAACATTATTTAGAAATGTTAATTTTTTAACTATTTATTTAAATTTGTGAGAAGTACACATCTATGTAATATTCATATGTTTGGATTGATGGATGCACCTGCAATTTCGTAAAAACTCTTGAACAAGTTCAACAAATATGTAACTTTTTTCTCTTTACTCTTTATCTTTAATTTATTATTGTTATATTAAGGGAATGTAAATTCTAAGTTGGGAATAAAAAAGTTACATTTATAAAATTATGTATACAACACATTGTATGTAACAACAATTTGTTTTTATTTACATTTTGTGTGCTTTTATTTATTTTTATTGAATTAAGAATTTTTGGTTTATTCTTAAATTTTTCTTACAAAATTATCATGTCTTTTTAATTAAATTTAAGAAAATGATTAAGTCTTTGAATTATTAGATTCATTTCAAAACATTTCATGGAATGGTGTGATAATTAGTTAGTCTTTGTCATAATTAATATTTCATGGTAAAATATTGAAATTGTGATGAACCCAAAATCGTTGTTTAGGAATCAAATAGTAGAGACTATTCTTATAAAAATATTTTTGAACTATTATCTTCCTATTCTAAGTGATGATATTTTTTCTACTCTTTAAACGCTCTTCTTATGAATTCTAATTGTTAGATGATTTCTATAGGTCTTTAAATTGAATGTTAGGGCTTTTACATCTAATAAATATCATATATTTACTTCTATTACTTAAATTGAATAAGTTAAGTAGAGATTGAAAGTATATGTCTTTCTATTAATTCAGGCATAGCTTTTTAAAAAGGGACATATATATGGTTACCTAATTCAATAAAATAAAACCTACAAATTAGCTACTCATCTATCATTCAATTTATATAAAATCTGAACGTAGGTTCTTTATCTAAAAATAATAATATATCTAAAAAAATAGAGAGAAAAAAATGAATAGTATAAACTACATACTATGACCCATTATCCTTTAAGGTTGTGAGAATTACCTAACTACAAAAGAAAAAAAAATATAGGAAATAATTCCTGAAGAAGTCATTGCATTTTCTTCATCTCCTAAAAGGCATATTACTTGAAATTTTTATTTGATGATTTTGATGGATGCATGAAAATAGTATGTGATTTCTTCATAAAAACCTTTCATTTGATTCCTTTCATGATATCAATATTTATGCATTACTTTGATCCTTTTCTTCTTCAAGCATATGCAAACTTATTAGTTCATTTCTATACATAAATTCTTTCTCATATACCTTTAAATGAGTGCTTGAACCAATAGGATCAGTGTTATTGAAAGTATGCCTTGTGAGATTTAAACTCTTCCACTAGAGCAACCTAGGAGTTTAAAGACTTGTTTCATACGTTAAATGCAACCGTGTTAATCTACAGAAATGATTTAGGATAGTTTAATTTCTAGTTTTTGTTTATTTTTTGTTATTCTAGCTAAACGACTAGAAAGAAGCTGGTTGAAGGTTGTGATAAGTGCTCAAACGTACTTAATATATCGTGATTTTATGCATATTAAGTGATTATATAGATTTGTATTTGCTTGTTTTATGATCACCACATACAAAGTGATTATATATCATGATTTCAAAATTATGGATATATTTTGTAATTTTTCAAATATTTCTTATGTTTAAAATGACTGAGCTTGAAGAATTATACTTGAAGCACTCCATTATAACTTGATCACCACATACGAAGTGTGTGCAATGAATATACAATTATACGGATCGCAACAAGTAATATAATGATAAGAAAAGATCGTTCCCACGAATATTATTGTATTAGAAACTAATTTTTAAAATTAAAAGAAAAAATAAAAATCAATTTTTTTTGGTGTTTTTATATTTTAAGGAAGCAAAATTAAAATAACAAAAAGTAAAAAAAACATTAATTAAATCAGATTTTGTGACTAAAAAGATATATGAGAAAATATTTAGGAATACTTAATCCCCCAATTTTTTAAACATGTAAAATCTTCCCAATATAATTATCAATTAATTACATGATCAATTGAATCTAACCTAGCATGTATTATTCTCTCAAGTAAACTACACACCATATAGTAACTAGTTTAATCACACTCTCATGCCAATTAAATTGCATACTACTCATTAAGTTCATCAATTATGGATCACATACATAAGAATCATACATCTCTACCTAGAAACTATGCATGTTATTTAATCAAGACAAATAATTAAATAATTTTCTCAAATCTATTTAATTGTCTCTATAGATAAATTGTTGGCCAAACAATTAATAGCATAAAAATCAGATTAAATAATATAATTAAATTAATATTATAATTGGAAAAAATATTAGATCATCACATGGTGAAAATTGGGTTTATAAGATCCCTAGATTAATAAATTAATTACACACAATTGTGTTTATAAAGCTCATATTTTTCATAAAGAAAGACATAAAATTAATAAATAAAATAGTAGAAAAAGAAATACAATCAATCTCTTGAATTGTAGAATTAATGTCCTCTTGAATCTCCACCAAAATTGTGTCATTTCTTCAATTTTTTGTATTTTTCTCTCTTTTTAGCTCTAAAAACTGATCAAAATTATGCTAATGGAGGTTAATTAGGGTTTGTGGAGTGATTAGGGGCTTAAATAAAGCTCAGGTATGATCTGCACCATCAGATCAAAGGCTACGATCCAAACTAGCAAAATTGACAATTCCAACCAATCATAGCATGACATATGACATCAAAAATTCATTAGGCGAATCAAGGAGCGACGCATGGTAGGGGAGAATAGTTAGAGTCAAGACGCATGGTAGGGGAGAATAGTTAGAGTCAACACTCGTTGAGTTAGAGACATGTGGCACAATGTGATTTTCAAAAATGGATGGCATGGCATAAGAGTGGAACGCGCGGAGCAATGACATAGCAGCACGTGGTATGGCGTATTGACCAATTTCCGAACTCGAATTGAACATCGTGCTGACACATGGTGCGTGCTTTGTCCTCCTCACACGTGGCATAACATGATTCGCTCTCCATGCTTGCTTAGCATCCGCGTGGATTGCCCAGTCAGCTCCTCTACTTGCGTGGCATGCCACATGGTAGCTCATGATTGGTCCTGCATTAAAAATTCATAAAAAATCAATACAAAATTCCAAAAATTATATTTTCACCCCTTTTCACTAAAAAGTTTATATTTTAATTTTTTGGCCATAAAAATACTATTTATTAAATAAAACAAGTAAATATTAAGTAAAAAAAGTGCGCTAATGACTATATTTTCATAGAGTTATCATAACTTAGAAGATTAAAAAGAAAATATATTTAATGCATTACATATTTTATAAAATTTTAAAAAAAAAATACAAGAAAAAGGGTTCTTAATTGATGTAGATTAGAGTTGTAGCAGTATGAATTTATATTGAGCCACGACACGAGGCAAAAGGTAAAAAAAATCAAATTTGTCCCAGATTTATGTAGGCTGCAGCATGAAAACATTGTGTCTCAAGGAACGAATATAGTAGATCGTGTCTAAAACAGTGTATACCGTGGTGTGGAAAAGTTGTATGTTATGGCACCAACCTGAATTTTTCACATTTTATTTGCTTTCCTCACCTATAAACAGGATCCTATTTCTATTGTAAAAATCATCCAATAATTCAATAATCTCTTAATTCTTCATATTTCTTAGCTTTCTTAAGATTTTCTTTTATTAGTTTAAAGTTCTTCTCCCATTTGAGAGTTAAAAAAAATTTAGTTTATGTAATAGTTTTAGTTTTAATTCAATAAACAACAATGTAATTTTGTTTAGAGGTTTTCCATAACATAAGAAATTCTAAATATAATTATGTTGAGATACATTTAAATGTGTTTTTTTTTTCAAATAATCTCTAAGTATTATTTTACATGTTATGTATTTAATTTATCGATAATTTATTAGACTATACATGTCTGGCTATAAATAATATGAGATATTATTAATGTTATTACACTTGTGAAATATTAAAGTAGATTAAATATTTTTGTAAAATGAATTAAGTTTTATTTCTTCATCAAGATTAAAACAAAGTTCATAATGAATAATATATTGACAAGGTATTTTTCATAATAAATAAGAGAGATAGATTTAAGATTTAAATTATCTAAATCTAATTTAGTGTAATGCTCCTCGATATTAGGCAATGGCAGTCTAAATCTGATCTCAACGCATGATATATTTAAAGAATTTTTATAAGAATTATTATTGAAAGATATATTGACGACGTATCTTTCATATTTTTCATAGAAGTTTTAAAATTTGAAAGTTAGTTTCAAATACTTAAATCATACATTTAACTTAGGCACCTTGATGTGAGTTTAAATTGTTAGACCCGACCAAAGGTGACAATTGAATGATTTATTAATCTCTTAGGAAAGAAGCATAATTCAATTAAAATTAACTACTAAACTTGACTAAAAGTGGTAAGTAATTTTAATTAAAAACAAATGATAGACTTAATTAATATTCTATTTATATATAAGAAAGAATCAATAATCTTAGCTAGCTAATATATCTATAAATTTTCCACTGCATGATAGATGTTTAATTGTCTAAACGTTTATTGAACCTATCATTACTTTTATGTGAGTAGTTTAGAAACTCAACAAAAAACAATTGTGAGAGGATGTTTGGGTTATTTAATTTAATTTTCAAGAATTTGTTCAATTATTTAAAAACCACATGATTCCTCTTTAGAACAATGATGGAAGTATATTTATCATTATTAATAAGTGACTTATATATTTGTGAACTATTTTATAAATCATACAAAATTTGTACACAATAATTTTTTGCACCAAGATTTCGGCGCCATTGCTAGGGAATTAGTAATAGCAACAAAAAAATGACCTAGTTTTGTGTTATCATCAATCAATTTGTTTTGAATGTGGATGCCTTTTGGCCTAAAGCTAGTTGACACCAGCTTCCTAAGGCTTTGTTTGAGGGCTTTGCTTGGTTCTTTACCTAAGCAATCAGCTCATTTTAAACATGGGCGTCCCTTTGGCTTGGAGTTGGTCAATGCCAGGTTCCCAAGGCTTTGACTGAGTGCTTTACGTGGTTCTTTCCCTAGATAATTAATTCTTTTCAATAATTTTATGTGGAGTGATACACAATGATTTTTTTTTTATCAAAAGTGGATCATCTGATATCCAATCATATTGCACGTCATAAAGTGTACGATAAAATTATTTGTCTTGTTTACTACATTGATGGATTCAAAAATGATATTTTTTCAAATGTTTAGCATTCTAGCTCATTTCTTCAGTTTGGTCATCCACGTTAGTCAGGATGTAGGTTCTGGATGATACGACTTGGGGGACTTGGTACCATCCTTCCCTATTAGCTCCTAGCTTCTCAACTATCCACTCCTTTTTGTTCAGGAACATTTGTCATAGGATCCATCCTCCATTCAAGAAAACATTGAAATGAAAAACTTTGTTGAAGTAAGCTCCCACCCTTCTTTTCTAATCTTCAATTTGGATTGTAGATTTTTCACGAAGTTCTTTGGACAATACAAGATCCAGGGATCTTTTTGAGTTGCTATTGGACTCTTTGATATGGGCTCGTTGGGTCAACGTTATCACTAAATGAGAGAAAATGGAATTTCATTTACTGGCCCTTTTAGACTAGTTTGGATTTGCCTAAAACACTCTAGGTAATTCTTTGACCCACTTTCCTTTGAAAGACTCGAGCTTCTTTTTGGGTAGACTGAGAACTAATGTGTTCAACGATTCTGTCTATCCATTTTCCTACAGTTAATATGATGTAGAGCAACAAATTTTTACTTTGTACTTTATCATAAAGTCCTTCACCTTGCTTCATGTGAATTTTTTTCCATTATCTCTGATGATTTCTTTGGCCAAACTAAAATGGCATATGATGTTCTTCCATAAGAAATTAATGACCTCTTCTTCCTGGATTCTACTTAAGACTTTGGCCTTAATCCACTTAGTGAAATCGTCTATTACTACAAGAATGGATTTCTTTTGACTGAATGCTAATAGCATAGGTCCTACTATGTTAAACCCTTATTCATAAAATGACCAAGGGCTAATCATACCAGTAATGGGTAGAGAGGAATATGTATGAGCGAGCTAAACTTTTGACATTTGTTGCACATCTGTGAGTGTTTTATGCTATTTGCTAACATGGTAGGCCAGTAGTACCTTTGAAGCATGACTCTTTATGATAATTTTCTACCACAAGAGTACGATCCATACTCAATATCTTATGTCTCCTTGAGGACATTTTGGCTTGATTCCCTGGTAACACATAGGAGTCTAGGACCCAATGATGTTTTCCTATACAATTTGTTCTCTTGTAGGAAATAGTCGTTCGACTTACTAACTGCAATATGTGTGAAATTCTTGTCTTTAGGGAGAGTCTCATTACTAAGATATCTAACAAAGCGTTTGAACCACAAGTGACGCTACACACAAAGTGTGTGGAATGAATATGCAAGTATACATATCGCAACAAGTAATATAATGATAAGAAAAGATAATTCTCACGGAGATTATTTTATTAGAAACTAATTTTTAAAACTAAAAATAATAAAAATCAATTTTTTTTGTGTTTTTTATATTTTAATGAAGTAAAATTAAAATAACTAAAATTAAATAGCAATAATTAATTAAATCAAATTTGGTAACTAAAAAGATATATGAGAAAATATATATAAATACTTAATCCCCCAATTTTCTAAACATGTGAATCGCTAAAATCCTCCCAATATAATTATCAATTAATTACATGATCAATTGAATCTAAGCTAGCATGTATTCTTCTCTCAAGTAAACTACACACCATATAGTAATTAATTTAATCACATTCTCATGCCAATTAAATTGCATACTACTCATTAAGTTCATCAATTATGGATCACATACATAAGAATCATACATCTCTGCCTAGAAAACTATGAATGTTATTTAATCAAGACAAACAATTAAATAATTCTTTCAAATCTATTTAATAAACTCTATAGATAAATTGTTGGCAAAACAATTAATAGCATAAATATCAGATTAAATAATATAATTTAATTATAATTATAATTGAGGTAAAATTTTAGATCATCGCATGGTAAAAATTGGGTTCATAAGATCCCTAGATTAATAAATTAATTGCATATAATTGTGTTCATAAAGCTCATATTTTTCATAAAGAAAGACATAAAATTGATAAAAACAAAAGAGTATAAAAAGAAATACAATCAATCTCTTCAATTGTAGTATTAATTTCCTCTTAAATCTCCACCAAAATTGTGTCTTCTCTTGAAATTTTTGTATTTTTCTCTCTTTTTAACTCCAAAAAATGACCAAAATTATACTAATGGAGTCCAATTACGGTTTATGGAGTGATTAAGAGCTTAAATAAAGCTCAGGTACAATTTGGATCATCCGATCATCTTCATATCAAGGGCTACGATCAAAACAAGTAAAACAGACACTTTCAGGCAATCACAGCACGACATGTGCTAGGGAAAATTCATTGGGCGAATTAGGGAGCGACACATGGAAGGGGAGACCTATCAGAGCCAATTCTCACTGAGTTATCAGTACATGGCACGACGTGATTCGTCGAAACGAATGGCATGGTGCACGAGTGGAACGCACGGAGCAATGGCATAGCAACATGTGGCATGGCGCATTGACTAATTTCTGAACTTGGATTGAATGTTGTGCTGACATGCGGCATGTGTTTCATCCTCCTTACATGTGGCGCGTCGTGATGTGATTCATTCTCTATGCTTGCGTGATGTCTTCATGGCTTGCCCAATCAGCTCTTTTATCTACCTGGAATACCACGTGGCAACTCCTGATTGGTCCTACGTTAAAAATTCAGAAAAATCCCAAAAAATATATTTTCACCCCTTTTCATTAAAAATTTTATTTTTTAATATTTATGACAAAAATATATAATTTATAGAATAAAACAAGTAAATATTAATTAATAAGTGTGCTAATGACTCTATTTTCATAGAGTCATCAACAAGCTAGCTCTAGATAAGCCTATGATAATGATCGATCATTGGTTTTTGTGCCATTTATTGAGGTGAGTGTTGCCAAGGCATATGCATGCCATTTATTGTTATGATAAATTTGTTGTATTTTGATATTGTTTAGCAATGAACATTCATGCCTTAACCTCTCCAAGTATTTTCTCATCTTGCCATCCTTCGCCTTGAAAATGCCATCATATTGATTAATGGCCAACCTCAAGTTGTTGGACAAAATAAGGTTCTATGGGCTGAATTTCTTAGCAATTATTAGCCAAAAAATGGAAACTTCATAATAAGCAACATTATCTCTCACTAGGAAGGAAATATGGACTAAGTACTCATGGATGGGTTTTCCATTATCCATTATGACTACACCAATACAAGACCCTTTGAATTTGCTAGAACCATCCATAAAAAAATTTCACATCGCCTCGTTTTTTGATGCCTCGGTGCAGTTGATCAATTGTGTAGTACCTTTGTGTTCAGTGCACTCGGCTACAAAATCTTCGATGGCATGTGCCTTAATCGTTATTTGGGGTTGGAATTTAATATCATATTCTCCAAGTTCAATAGAGATTTGTGCAAGCCTACCTAAAAATTCTACCCTATCAAAAACATTCTTCAATGGGTATGAGGTAAAAAAAGACAATGTGAGATCAAAAATTGTGTCTCAACATATAGGCTATGACCTTGATCACAAATGCCAATTTGTCGATCATCGAGTATCTTTTTTAGGCATTTTGTAGAACTTGACTGATCTAGTACATAAAGAGTTGGATCTTCTCCCTTTCTACCAATAATACAGCACTAAAAATACATGTAGTAATGGCCAAATACATGTGCACCAACTCACCTTGGAGTAGGCTAAAGAGGATAGAAGGTTGGTCAAGGTAGGCCTTTATGTCTTGAAAGGCCATCTTTTCTTCATCTTTGACGTTTATGTGTATTTGATGATAACTCAAATATGCATTGAGGAAGCTCATAATGCCATATCCAGATGTTGCATCTACAAACCGATCAATGCTTCTGATTGCCACACAAATTGTATGCAATGAATACATAAGTATAAGTATTTATACAAGTAATATAATGATAAGGAAAAATCGTTCCCACAGAGATTATTTAACTAGAAACTAATTTTTAAAAATAAAAAAAAATATATTTTTTTGTGTTTTTATATTTTAAGGAAGAAAAATTAAAATAACTAAAATTAAATAGCAACAATTAATTAAATTAGATTTGATAGCTCAAAAGATATTTGAAAAAATATCTAGGAATACTTAATCTCCCAATTTTATAAACATGTGAATCGTTAAAATCCTCCAATATAATTATCAATTAATTATATGATCAATTGAATCTAACCTAGCATGTATTCCTCTCTCAAGTAAACTACACACTATATAATAATTAATTTAATCACACTCTCATGTCAATTAAATTGCATACTACTCATTAAGTTCATCAATTATGGATCACATACATAAGAATCATACATCTCTACCAAGAAACTATGCATATTGTTTAATCAAGACAAACAATTAAATAATTTTCTCAAATCTATTTAATTGCCTCTATAGATAAAGAGTTGGCCAAACAATTAATAGCATAAAAATTAGATTAAATAATATAATTAAATTAATATTATAATTAGAAAAAAATATTAGATCATCACATGGTGAAAATTGGGTTAATAAGATCCCTAGATTAATAAATTAATTACACATAATTGTGTCCTTAAAGCTTATATTTTTTTATAAAGGAAAACATAAAAATTGATTGTGTGGTGATTAGGGGCTTAAATATGGCTTAGGTGTAATCTTCACCGTCAAATCAGCTTCAGATCATAGGCAGAGATCAAAACAAGCAAAAACTGGAAGCACCAGTCAATCATAGAGTAACACGTGGCACACAGAATTCACTGGGTAAATTAGAGCACGACACATGGAAGGGGAGACTAGTCAGAGTAAATACTCTCTAAGTCAGTGCCACAAGGTGCAACCTAATTCATGGGAACAAATGGCATGGCATAAGGGTGGAACATGGTTATAATGTAAAGCTTAGACCCCAAACTTATTTTCAATTCTATTTTCTCTTTCTTTAAAGGGATAGTTTTGTTGTGACTTTTGCTTCTTCTTTTTATAGGGTGCATTAGATTTTACCTTACTTTATAGCATAACACACGATTGCATTTTTTCTTTTCATACAAGCTAAAGGTGCAAGGATAAAGGTAGTGCTCATTAGTTAGGCATAAAATGTGGCTTAAAGATATGAAAGGTTCTTTGTTAGGCTCAAGTAGGTGACTAAAAATATTAACAATTGTTAGCTTGAAAGGCTCAAAATGATCCAAAGAAGGCCTGAATCATTTCTCTTGCTTAATAGTATTTAGGATTTTGCCTCAAGAGATAATCACATAGATTCTAAAACTTGCTAGATCTTATCGACTCGCATAACTTACTACAAATTTTCTCTCAATAAAAACACTAAAATCAATCATGAACATTTGCATAAAAATTTGAATCAATTCAATCAAAACTAGCAAGCATATTACATGATTAATGTAAATATCTTAACAATTATATTACATTACTTATCCTAGTCATGAAAACCAATTTTTATCATTGAGTTCATATGTTTCATATCAAGCATGCATGCATTTAGTTTCCATATATTTATAAATTTCTACCCAAATCATGATTAAAAAAAACTTAAATAAAAAAACAATTCCTAAAAATTTAAAATGCATAGTAAAAAATTGTAGAGAATGAAGTTCTCTCCTATAAAATTAAATTACACATTGTCCCCAATGTGCATATATAAATATGAAAAGGTAAAAGAAAAGAAAACTCCTTTAGTCTTGGCACACCACCTTTGTCAATGAAATGCTTATTCTTATTGTGCCATTACTCTCCACATTTGTTCACCTACAAAAAAAACAATGAAAATATAAGTAAAATAATGTTGGGTTGCCTCCCAACCAGTGTCACATTTAACATCCTTGACTAGATGATCATATTAAGTCATAAGGCATATCCCTTTATATCCATTTACTTTTGAGTTTACCTGGAAACAATTTGAGTCTTGATTTGTTCAATAATACTTTATGTTCTGGCTCGTGAACACAGTGCTCAATTCTTTTCTCATGCCATATTTTTGTTTTATTTTTGAACTTTTCTCAATTCTTATAAGAACTCCACCGTAACTCATCCAATTTATGTATTTCTAATAGCTTTTTTACCTCTCCATTGGACTCTTTCACTTTCATACTTGACTGGGATAAAAGGGTAAAAATGTGGGGTCTAAACTTGGTGCCTCTTCAATTTATGGTTTGAGCTTAGATCCTATCTCAAAATTTTCCATAATCGTATTTGATACATAGATGAGAGGAACATCCTCCAAAAAGTTCACATAGTCCACAATATCAACCTTCGATTCCATACTTTCGAAGTTAAAAAAAGTTAAGTTATTTTCTGGTGATTTTATATCCTCGTTCATAGCATCACATGTAACAGTATTAAGGATGGGTGACTCAACCGATTCTTTTAAGTTATCCCCACATTTAGTATCATTTATCCTGAAGCATTTATTTGCACTATCAATGTCACAAGGTTCAGAGTCTTTAAAAGCTTTAAACATTACTTTCTCATCTTGCACTCTCATTGTAAGTTCACCTTTTTGTACAACAATGAGTGTTGTTCTGGTTGCTAAGAATGGATGACCAAGTATGATAGGAATGTCACAGTCCTCTTCCATGTCTAGCACAATGAAGTCCGCTGGAAAAATGAATTTGTCTACTTTTACTAATAAATCTTCTACCACACCTTGAGGTCTTTTAATTGATCTATCTATCATTTGTAATATTACTAAAGTGGGTTTGGCTTTACCAACCCCTAGTCTCTTAAACATCGATAATGGCATAAGGTTAATACTAGAACCCAAGTCACATAGTGCCTTGCCAAAACTAATGTTCCCAATAGTGAAAGGGATGTCAAAACTACCTGGATCTTTCAGTTTTTAATAGTACATCCTTTATGAATTTGGCATAAGATGTCATTTGTTCAAGTGCCTCTACAAATGGTATATTTATGTACAACTTCTTGAAGACTTATAGAAAGTTTGAAAACTGCATAACTGACTTTTGCTTTTGCATTCTTTGAGGGAAAGGAATAATGGGTTTGTAAAGGTTGTTTTGCTTTGGCTAATTATTTCCTTTTTAGTGCTATCTTTATCCACTAGTTCTTCTTCATCCTTGTTAATTTTCTATTTCTCCTCATCCTTTTCTATCTTATGCCCATGTTCTAAATTTTTACCACTCCTCAAGGCTATGGCATTGCACTGGTCCTTACCTTCTCTTCTTGGGTTTACAATTGTGTCATTTGAAAGGTTACCGTGAGGCTTTTGACTTATAGCCTAAGCAAGTTACCCCATATGGTTCTCCAAATTTTGAATTAAAGCCTCTTGAGTGGACACTTTTATATTTACTAATTGGATGAAGTATTTCATCATTCCCTTTAAAGCATTTGTATGGTCCTTAGTACGTGGCTTCTTCTCTTGGACTTGTGATTGAAGTGGTTGTTTAAAACCAGGTGGTGGAAATGATTGATGGTTGAATTGATTACCACCTTGACTGTTTTTATTACTCCAAGAGAAATTTGGATGTTGTCTCCATCCTAGGATATATTTGTTTGAGTATGGATTATTGTTTCGATTGACATTTGTCACATAGAATATTGATTCAAGATTATTGGAGAATTATAAAAAAAATGAGCTCCTCTACAAAACACAAATGATACTTCTGAATCTTGGACCTGGTTTATTCTCGTTGGTGATTTTTGAGCCTTCAAAAGATTAACCAAAGATGACACTTAAGTAGTAAGTGATGTGATATCATTTATCTTATGCACTCTGGCTACTCTTCTTATGGTTTTTATTTTGTCCTTTGGCTATCAATAATTATTACTAGCCATTTTCTCTAGTAAATCATAAGCTTGATTGTAAGATTTGGCTAGTAAAACTCCATTAGTAGATGCATCAACAATAGTTCTTGATTGAGCATTGAGACCATTGTAAAAAGTCTCCATTTGAATCCAAGAAGGAATACCATAATGAGGACACTTCCTTAGAAATTACTTGAATATTTCCCATGCTTCATATAAAGATTCTCATTCGTATTGTTGGTATGAAGTAATGTCATTCCTAAGCTTGGAATTCTTTGTTGGTGGGAAGTATTTCATTAAGAATTTCTATGCCAAACCATTCCAAGTTGTAATGAAATCAGGTAGCAAAGAGTTTAGCCAAGCTCAAGCACTGTCTCATAAAGAGTACGGGAACAATCCAAGCCTAAATGCCTCATCAGTCAAACCACTAAACTTAAATGAATCGACAATTTCAATAAACAATTTAAGATGAAGATGAAGATCCTCTGTTGGTAATCTATTGAATTGTCCAATTATTTATAGCATTTGAAACATCACTAGCTTTAGTTCAAACTAATTAGTTTGAATGTTTGGCCTTGTAATACTTGGATTTAGTCCTTCCAACGTAGGTATTGCATATTCATTCATAGCAATATCTCTTTCATCCATCAAAAGCATTTGATTGTTCAAGTTTAGCTCATTATTGTTTATGTCTAATGGATTAGCCATTTATTCCTCTTGGGTAGAGGTGTCCATAAATCGGTCTAGACTAGATCGAACCAGACCAGACTGAACAGTTTTATAAATCAAACGGTCTGATCCGATTTGTATTAATTAAAACCATTTTTCAAACGGTCTGATTCAGTTTTTATTAATTTTAAAACCGGTCGAACTAGACCGGATCAATTTAATAATATATTAAAATTTTCATATTATTTCTCATTAGAGGTGTCCAAAAACTTAACCAAATTGAAAACTGGACCAAACCAGACCAGACCAAACAATTTTATAAATCAAACGGTCCTATCCAGTTTGTATTAATTAAAACCATTTCAAACAGTCTGATTTGATCCAATCCGAGTAACATAAACGGTCCAGTCTAGTTAATTTTTTCCCACAAACTTAGACCGGACCAGACCGGTGGACACCCCTACTCTTGGGTGACTTGTTGTTTTCTAATTGATCACAAAGTATGCTTAATTTCAAGATCTAAAGATGAGATTTTTCCCTCATGAACTCTGCTCATGTAGTAGACTCAACTATGTTTCTACAATATTAAAGGAGATGTCTAAATAAAAATTAAAAAACTAAATAAATAATAAAAGTAAAATAAAATAAAATAAATAAATTAGCTAAAATAAATAAATATATAAGTAACTAAAAGAAAATAAATAAATTAAAATTAAAGTAAAGAAAAATAAAGTAAGAAAAATAACTAAAATAAAAAATAAAAAAATTATTAACTTCTAATATTTATAATCTTCAACAACGGCGCCAAAAACTTGGTTGCAACACAAATAGTATGCAATGAATATGTAAGCATATGTATCGTAACAAGTAATATAACGATGAGAAAAAAGCGTTCTCATTTAGATAATTTAATTAAAAACTAATTTTAAAACTAAAAAAATATAAATAATTTTTTTTGTGTTTTTATATTTTAAGCAAAATTAAAATAACTAAAATTAAATAGCAATAATTAATTAAATCAGATTTGGTAAATAAGAAGATATTTGAGAAAATATCTAGAAATAATTAATCTCCCAATTTTCTAAACATGTGAATCGATAAAATCCTCTAATATAATTATCAATTAATTACATGATCAATTGAATCTAACCTAGCATGTATTCCTTTCTCAAGTAAACTACACACCATATAGTAATTAATTTAATCACACTCTCATATCAATTAAATTGCATATTACTTATTAAGTTCATCAATTATGGATCACATATATAAGAATCATATATCTCTGCATAGAAACTATGCATGTTATTTAATCAAGATATATAATTAAATAATTCTCTAAAATCTATTTAATTACCTTTATAGATAAATTGTTTGCCAAACAATTAATAGCATAAAAATTAAATTAAATATTATAATTAAATTAAAATTATAATGGGGTAAAATATTTATATTATCACTTGGTGAAAATTTAGTTCATAAGATCTCTATATTAATAAATTAACTACACATAATTGTGTCAATAAAACTCATATTTTTCATAAAGGAAGACATAAAAATTAATAAAGAAAAGAGTAGAAAAAGAAATACAATCAATCTCTTGAATTATAGTGCTAGTCTCCTCTTGAATCTTCACCAAAATTGTATCTCCTCTTGAATTTTTCTGTATTTTTCTCTCTTTTTAGATCAAAAAATGACCAAAATTATGCTAATGAAGGCTTATTAGGGTTTGTGGGGTGATTAGGGGCTTAAATATAGCTCAGGTGCAATCTTGATCATCATATCAGCTTTAGATCATGGGCTAAGATCAAAACAAGCAAAAAATTACAGCACCAACCAATCATAGAGAGACATGTGGCACACAAAATTCACTGGGCGAATCAAAGCATGACGTGTGGTAGGGGACACTAGTCAATGTGAACGCTCTTTGAATCAGTGACACATGGCATAACCTGATTCGTGGGAAAGAATGGCATGACATAAGGGTGGAATGCTGGGAGCAATCATGTGGTGACACATGGCAGTGCGAGTTGACCAATCTCCAAACTCAGATTGAACGTTGTGCTAATAAGTGGCACCTAGTTTGTCATCTTCACATGTGGCGTAACCTAATTCGTTGTCCTTGCTTACGTGGCATCGACATGGTTTGTCCAGTTAGCTCATTTGCTTGTGTGGAATGCCATATGGTAGCTCTTGATTGGACCTATGTCAAAAATTCATAAAAATCCATAAAAATCACAAAAATACCAAAAATTATATTTTCACTAAAAATTTATATTTTAATATTTTTCAAAAATACTATTTATTAAGTAAAACAAGTATATATTAAGTAAAAAAGTGCACTAATGAATTTACTTGCATAGAGTCATCAACTCTGAAGAGGATAACAATCTTTTGGGCATGCATCATTCAAATTTGTAAAAGCCACTCACATTCAAGGAACACCACATAACTTTGCAACAAGAACCATATTTGAAAGCCAATTTAGGTAGTCTACATCTCTTATAATCCCAATGTATTTTAATGAATTAACCTATGTTTGAATGATCTCATTTTTCTCCCTTAAGACTATCCCTTCCTTTGTTGCACTATCATTTTGCTAGGGTCGACGTTTCACCTATGTGATATTAGCTCCGGTTTAATCCTTGGAATTTCCTCTAGTTAATCCCTAGCATTTCCTAGGGTTGAGGCTCGAATTTGAATTTAGTTCCCGACTTTCTCTATCCCTGAGTTCAACCAACTCTACCTCATCCATGCCAATTGTTCCAACAAGAAATTCCTTCAATCACCCTTGACAATTTCAAGCAATCATTAACTCCTATTTTTCGTTGACTTGTTTCATGGCCATGTTATAACAAGTAGGTGCCATTTCTTGGTCTCATCGAATTTTCATGATGCCATCCTTGGTACGGTATTTTATTACTTGAGAATAAGTAGATGAAACGGCTCTCTGATGAGTGCTCAAAAAGCACTAAAATTACCATGATTTTATGCACATTAATTGATTAAAAATACATATATTTATATAAATTTGTCTTTTCGAAATCACGGGTATTTTTATTGTTTTTCAGGTATTTTCGCTTAAAAATGTAACTTAAAGACTCAAAAAGGAATACTGGAGGCAATACATCACAAATACATTCAAAAATAAATGAGGAAAAGTAAACAAATATGGAAAAATTGGACAAAATGGGTTTAAAAGGTCAAAAATGTCAAAAAAGAGGAAATCGCATCGCGTCCATCTGCGTGCGCTTGCGTCCAACCTGCTCCCATCTGTATGCGCCTGCGTCCAGTCTGTACCCATCTGCGCATGCCTGCGCCCAGTCTGCACCCATCTGCGTACGTCGCTGCACCCATCTACCCCATCTGCGCGCGCGGCCGCGCCCACATCAATATGACGTCATCAATCACTACTCCACGTTTTCATCATTTTTTTATCATTTTTTCACCCACTTTATCTCCCCATCCTCACCTATAAATACCCTCATTCTCTTCACACCTAAAAACACACTTCTCTCCTCTTTCTTTCTCTCCATTTCTTAGTTTTTAGTTAGTTTTTCTTAGTTTTTAGTTAGTTTTTTTGGTTTTAGAGTTCTTCTCTTTTTGAGAAGAACTAGCTATGTTTTTGTAATTTATTAGCTTTTTGATTCAATAAATGGGAGTGCAAATTTCGCTTGGAGGTTTTCCAGCAACATGAATAGCATCGAAGTTCTGTAAGGATTTTATTTTCTTTGCAGTTATTTTTTATGCTTTATTCTTACATGTTATATTTAATTTATCTGTGATTAAATTTAACTGTACTGACTATTTGTAAACATGATATAATAATAACGTTGTTATGCTTACGAAATATTAAATAGGTAAAAATCTCTAAAATGAATTGATTTTATTTTTATTCAAGATTTTATATTAAGAATGTTAGAGAGAAATATATTATTTTTCATTACAAACTTAAATCTGAAAATTAGATTTTAAGGTTTAGTTATCCGGTCTAATTTAGAGTAGTGCTCTTTTATTTGTTGGTACAATCGCCCGATAGTTAGAATGAAGCTCTATTTCAAAAGTTTTTATAAGAATTATTATCTGAAAATGTATTGACAACATGTTTTCAGTAGTGGTTTTAAAACTTGAAAGTTAGTACTCGGATAATTAAATTCTTAGGTTTAATTTGGACACCTTGAATAAAGTTTAAACTGTCTAACTCCACCAAAGGTGGCATTTAAATGGTTCATTTTCAATCTCTTAGAAAAAGGAATTAATTTAATTAACTAAATTAGTTATCAACCCCACCCATAGGTGTTAATTGATTTGTTTAGTTAACAAAGAATATCTAACCCCACCAAAGGTGGTATTCATATAAAAAAGAGAGAATCAATAAATATCAATTCATATCTTTAATAACCTAAATAATATGAGCAAGCATAATTAACTTAATTATTATATCCATAAATACTCCACCATTATAAATGATAAAATATGCATAAATGTTTATTGAATCTATGTTTATTTTTATGTAAGTAGATTAAAAACACAAAACCCCAAAATATCATGATAGGATGTTTAGGATTTAATTTCGTTTTTAAAAGTTTGAATAATAAATTAAAAATCACATACATTCCTTCCTTAGATCGACCTTGGGAGTATACTTATCATTTTCTACGAAATGATTCGTGCACTTGCGAGAGTTTTATAAATAAATAAAATCAAAGTAACGGCAGGATCGGCGATGTCGATTCTGCCCTTATCACTCTCATTTTATGCATCCATGGTCTTCCTAGTATCAAACTAAAATGGGTAGGCGCATTGACTACCACAAAGTTTTCCATCATGACACCTCCTTTAGCCATTATATGCAACTTGATAGTTCGTAAGGCATACGTCGTACTACTATTGAACCCTATAAGAGGTATTTCTTTTTTCACCATGTCTTCTTAACGCACTCATAAAGCGTGGGGAGTGGACAAGAATAACAAGTCGACTAAACATTCAATATAAACCAAAATATGACAAACATCGTATAAACCATTTCTCAATGTTACAACCAAAGGATATTTGTGGGGGTAGGTTATCCATCTTATTCATTAAATGTTATCGGGGTAATAGAATGCTTTCTCTATAGGCTATACACCCCATACCAATTTCATTCTGAGCTTCCTTGGTATATCTCTTACGAGCATTACTAAACTCACCCTCTATGGATAGAGTTTATTATTTAAAAATTCTCATTTATTCATGCAATATTATTTCCATCCAAAGTGATAGCTATCCAGGGTACTTCTTTGATTGCCCTTATTTATTTTGTTTGATTACCACTACTAACTAGATTACCAAGGTAGCCTTTATATAATAACTCTTCAATTTCCTTTTTTTAAATATCGACAAACCCTAGTGTCTTGTATGATGTCTTTGTTTGATTCCCTTATTCAAGGAAGCATTTAACATCTTTTCTTCCTATCTTTAAAACCACTTCGACCAGACTGACTCTTAATAAGGTCCTCTATAGGGAAAAAGTGATCTTCCCCATGGACCTAGGTTCCTGCTCTAAGAGTTTCCACATATAGAGAATAGGTGGTGAACCTCTTTCTTTAAGATCTTGTTGTTGGCATAATAGGTCACAAAGAGTCTAACGAGTTCCATGAAAGAAGTGATACTACTAGGCTTCAGATTGCTAAACCATTTATTGGTCAAATCATGTAAAGTAACTGAAAAGGAGCAGAACATAGGTGATGTGATCCTCTGTTCCTTTGTAACCCAAACATTTAAGAGATACAAACTTCTCAAGAGGTTCACTCAGTTTGATCGCTTCCGAAAAAGAGGAACTGGTTAGTTGCCTACAAACTATGTCTAGGTTAGTTAGAGCTTTCCCTATATTATGTTTCTTTATTTATTCCTCCAAGGCCAATAATTTGTTCTTCCCTAACAACTTTTCTTCTAGTGCCATATCTAGCTACCCCAAGAGATGTGCACCCTCTATTTGGACCCCTTGGGTTACTATCGGTCTCTCATCTACTCGACCAGCTATGTTTGCTTGATCATGAAGCTCCTTATTCCTTTCATGGTCAGCCAATATTCTAAGATCTATTCGTTGTCATCCCTTTCTATTTGTACATTTTCATGATCACTCCCAAGCCTATGTCACATAGAGAGCTCTTGACTGATTTCATTGACTTGCCTCCTCAATTCTAGGTTTTTTCTTCTCATCTCACTTTGCATATCCTCCATGGATTTCTCAATGTCTATAAATTGTGAAAGAAGCTCTTGATTCAGGTTCATTAATGACTCTATGAAACTAGAGTCATCAATGCATTTTTTGTATATTATTTCCTCCTTTTATTCAATAAATAGTACTTTTGTGTTTAAAAATATTAAACTATGAACCTTTTAGTGAAAATGAGTGAAAATATATATTTTGGGATGTACCATGTGATGCATGCCAGGCTACATGTTGGCAAGGCATTCGTTCCAAGTTTGTTGCATATTCAATGAGCGTGCCATGCATCTTCACATGATTCGTCCATTCTTTTCATCGAGGCACCACACAATTCATATCCGTAAATCATATCATGGCATGTGGTTTTGACTCAGTATGTGCTGACCATCCAACCCACCACGTGTCACGCGTTGATGCACCTAGTGAATCTCTTGTGCCACTTGTTGCATTTCTATTGGCCAACACTATTAATTATCCTTTTTTTCATCTCTTCCCCTTGATCTAAAATTGATCTGACAATCCAGATTCCATCTATACCTAATGTAACCCCTTAATTGCCCCAAAAATCTTAATGAGCCAAATATTATCAAATTTTTATACGTTTTTAGAGCTAAAAAGAGAGAAAAATATGGAAAAATTCATAAGGAGATACAATTTTGGTGGAGATTCAAAGGAGATTGGTGCTACAATTTAACAAATTGATTACATTTCTTCTTCTTCTTCTTCTTCTTCTTCTTCTTTCTTTATCAGTTTTTATATCTTGTTTTATAAAAAATTGGAGCCTTGTGAGAAAAATCATGTCTAGCTAATTTATTAATCTAAGGGTCTTATAAACTCAACTTTTTACATGTGATCCATAATTTAATAACTTAATGAGTAGTATGCAATTTAATTGACATAAGAGTGTGATTAGGTTAATTAATATATGGTGTATAATTTACTTGAAAGAGAAATACATGCTAGGTTAGATTCAATTGATCATGTTATTGATTGGTAATTATATTAGAAGAATTTTAGTGATTCATATGTTTACAAAAATTGGGAGATTAAATATTCTTAGATAGTTTCTCATATAACTTCTTAGCTACTAATTCTGAGTTAATTAATTATTGTAATTTATTTTTAATTCTTATAATTTTGCTTTCTTAAAACATAAAACAAAAAAAATGATTTTTATTTTTTTATTTTTAAAAATTAGTTTCTAATAATATAATCTTTGATGAGAATCACCATTTCTTATCATTATATTATTTGTTACAATACATATATTTACATATTCATGGTACACTACTTACATCGATCAAGTTTTTGGCCTTGTCAGGGATTATAAACATTAGAAATTAATTTTAATTATTTTCTTTATTTATTTTTCATAATTTTAGTTTTAATTTAAATTTATTGATATAGTTATTTATTTTTATTTCTGACATCTTCTTTAATGCTATTGGTATTATAAACATTAAAAATTAATTTTAGTTTTATTTTATTTTAGTTATTTTTCTTTATTTATTTTTCATAATTTTAATTTTAATTTTTTTTGACATCCTCTTTAGTGCCATTAGAAATTGTTTGGCTTAATTACAATAGCAAAGTTCGTAAGAGAGAAACTTTGCCTTTAGATCCCGAAATCGAGCATACTTTGTGATCAATAAGAAAACAAATAGTCACCAAAGTGAAAGAAATGGGTAATCCATTAGAAATAAATAATCATGAGCTAAATTTAAACAATAAGATTCTGTTAATGGATGATAGAGACAAAGATATGAATGAATATGCATTACCCATGTTAGAAGGGCTTAATCCAAGAATTACAAGGCCAAACATTCAAGCTAATAACTTTGAATTAAAGCCACTGATGATTTAAATGTTACAAATAGTTGGACAATTTAGTGGATTACCAATAGAGAATCCTTATTTATATATCATATTATTTATTGAAGTTGGAGATTCATTCAAATTTAGTTGTGTGATCGAGGAGGCGCTTAGGCTTAGATTATTTTGTTAATCCTTACGAGACCGTGCTCAAGCTTGGCTAAAATATTTGCCACTTGATTACATTACAACATGGAATGATTTGGTAGAGAAAATCTTGATGAAATATTTACCACGAACACAAAATTACAAGCTTAGGAATGACATTAACACAAACCAACAATATGAAGGAGAATCTTTATCTGAAGAATAGGAAAGATTCAAAGAATTGCCAAGGAAGTGTCCTCACCATGGTATCCCTCATTGGATCCAAATGGTGACTTTGTACAATTGTCTCAATGCTCAAACAAGAACCATTGTTGATACATCTGCTAAAGGAGCTTTACTAGCCAAATCATCAAATCAAACTTATGATTTATTTGAGAAAATGGCCAGGAATAATTATCAATATCCAATAGACAGAATGGTAGCCATAAGAAGAGTAGCTGAAGTGCATAAGTTAAATGATATCACGACATTTATAGCTTAAGTTCCATCTTTGGTGAATCTTTTGAAGGCTCAAAACTCGCCAACGCATATAAACCAAGTCCAAGATTTAGAGATGCTCTGTGCCTTTTATGGTAGAGGTCATTTGTTTGATAATTGTTCAAATAATCCTAAATCAATATGCTATATTGGTAATGTGAACCAAAACAATATTCCATACTCAAACACATATAACCCAAGATGGAGACAACATCAAAATTTCTCTTAGGGTAATAACAACAATGTGGTAATCAATTCAACTATCAATCATTTCCAACACCTGGTTTTCAACAACCATAAAAATCACAAGCCCAAGAGAAGAAGCCATCTACTAAGGAAAATACAAATGCTTTAATATGGGATGATGAAAGACTTCATCCAATTAGTAAATGCAAAAGTGTCCACTCAAGAGGCTTCAATTCAAAATTTAGAGACATAAATGGGATAACTTGTCTAGGCTATAAGTCAAAGGCCTCAAGCTAACCTTCAAAGTCATACAATTGTAAACCCAAGAAGAGAAGGTAAGTAGCATTGTAATTCCATATCCTTGAGGAATCATAAAACTCTAGGGGAGGAACATGAGACTCAAAAAGATAAGGAGGAATATGATACCCAAAAAGATGAGGATAAATAAGAAATTAACAAGGATGATGAGGAACTAGTAGATAAAGAGAGCACTGAAAAAGAAATAATTCAACCAAAAAAGAGGAACCTATACAAACCCATTATTCCTATCCCTCAAAGATTGCAAAAGTAAAAGTTAGATATACAGTTTTCAAACTTTTTAGATGTCTTCAAGAAATTGCACATAAAGATACCATTTGCAGATGCACCTGAATAAATGCCTTCTAATGTCAAATTTCTAAAGGACATCCTGTCTAAGAAAAGGAGGCTTGGAGATATTGAAACAATAACCTTGATTGAAGGTTGTAGTGCCTTCTTTACTAGAAAACTACCCCAAAAATTGAAAGATCTAGATAGTTTTGACATTCCTTGCACAATTGAAAACATTAACTTTTAGGAAGTACTATATGACTTAGGTTCAAGCAGTAGCCTTATGCCATTATTGGTCTTTAAGATTTTGGGAGTTGGTAAAGCCAAACTCACTTTAAAAACATTACAAATGGTAGATAGATCAATTAAGTGACCCTGGGGTGTGGTAGAAGATGATTTAGTAGAAGAAGACAAGCTCATCTTTCTAGTAGATTTTATTGTACTAGACATGGAAGAGGATCATAACATTCCTATCATACTTGGTTATCCATTCTTAGCAACCAGAAGAGTACTCATTGACGTACAAAAATGTGAGCTTACAATGAGAGTACAAGATAAATAAGTAACATTTAAATTTTTTAAAGCATCTAAACCCCTTAATACCGATAATGCTAATGAATGCTTTATGATAGATGTTACGAATCATGATGATAAGTTAAAAGAATCTATTGAGTCGCCCATACTTAAGAGTCTTACACATAATTCTGTGAAAAATGAAGTAAACTCACCAAGAAACAACTTAATATATTTTAATTTTACATGTATGAAATCTATGATTGATATGGTTAATTGTGTGAACTATTTGGAACTACACCTCTTTTATGTATACCTAATGTGGTTATGGAGAGTTTTGAGATAGGATCTAAGCTCAAACTATCTATTGAAAGGACACCAAGGTTATACCTCACACATTTATCCTACCATCCCCAATTAAGTAGGCAAGCGAAAGATTCCAATAGACAGGTGAAAAAGATGCTGGAAATACATAAATTAGATGAGTTATGGTGGAGTACTTATAAGAATGCTAAAAAGTACAAAAATAAAAAATGGCATGATAATACAATTGATCACCATGTTTTTAAACCGAAACATATTATTATTGAACAATATAAGACTCAAACTATTTTTGGAAAAAATCAATAGTAAATGGATATAGAAAGATATACCATAGGAGTTGAGATGACTGTCTAGTCAAGGATGCTGAACGTGAGGCTGGTTGGGAGGCAACACAATATTATTTTACTTATATTTTTATTGTTTTTTTTGTAGGTAAATAAATATGAAGAGCAATGGCATAACAAGATTGAAAATTTCAATGACAGATGTGGTGTGCCAAGGCTAAGAGAGTTTTCTTTATTTTTACATTTTCCTATTTATATGTGCACATCGGGGAGAATGTACAATTTATGCTTGCGGTGGAAACTTCATTCTCTATATTAGTATTTAGTACAAATTTTTAATTTTTAGGAATTTTTAATTTTTTGAATTTTTAATCATGATTTGGATAGAAATTGATAAATATGTAGAAACTAAATGCATGCATTCTTGATATGAAATGTATGAACCCAATGATAAAAATTGGTTGTGATGACTAGAATAAGGAATGTAACATGCTTATTAAGATACTTACATTAATCATGTGAAATGCTTGCTAGTTTTTATTGGATTAATTCAAATTTTATGCATATGTTCATGATTGATTTTGGTGTGCTCATTGAGAGAAAATTTGTTGTGAGTTATGCGAGTTGATGAGATCCACCATGTTGTAAAACCATATTGTAGAATCTATTCGATCATCCATTCAAAATAAATTATAAATAATATTTAGGGAGAGAGATGATTTAGGCTTTATTTGGATTGATTAGGTCTTTCAAACTAACCATTGTTAATATCTTTAGTCACCCATTTGAGCCTAATTAAGAACCTTTCATAACTTTAAGTCATATTTTATTTCTAACCAATAAGCATTATCTTAACCCTTGCACCTTTAGGTTGTATAAAAAGGAAAAAAAACGCAATAATATGTTATGTTATAGAGTAAGGTAAAATGTAATGTCCCATATGAAAAAAAAAAACTCACAACACAATTATCCCTTTAAAGAAAAAGAAAATAAAATTGAAAGTAACTTTTGAGGTGTTGTAAAGTTACAAAAAAAAAAGATGTGAAATAAAAAAATATGAAAAATGTTAAGATTGAATGCACTAAAATATCAAGTAAAACCTCAATTGTAGTAAAATACTACATGATGAATAAAAAGAAAGCTAAGGTATGGAAAGATCCTAAATGTCTTCATTTATCGACCCCTACCTAAGCCTTGCATTATGATGAGTGCTCAAAAAGCACTAAAATTACCATGATTTTATGCACATTAATTGATTAAAAATATATATATTTATATGATTTTATCATATATTTATATAAATTTGTCTTTTCGGAATCATGGGTTTTTTATTGTTTTTCAGGTATTTTTGCTTAAAAACGTAACTTAAAGACACAAAAAGGAATACTGGAGGCAATACATCACAAATACATTCAAAAATAAATGAGGAAAAGTCAACAAATATGGAAAAAATGGACAAAATGGGTCAAAAATGTCAAAAAGAGGAAATCGCGCCGTCCAGCTGCCCAGCCGCGCTGGCCACTGCGCGTAGCACGCACGCCAGATCTTCCTTCCGTATGCGCCGCACGCGTCCCTGCTCTCGTCCGCGTGCGCCTGCGCCCAATTGCGCCCCATCTGCGCACAACCACCTCACGTCATGTTGACGTCATCAATGATGTCAGCAATCACAACTCCACGTTTTCATCATTTTTTAACATTTTTTCACCCAATTTTTCTCTCCATCCTCACCTATAAATACTCCCCTTCTCTTCACTTCATACCACACCTCAAAACACACTTCTCTCCTCTTTCTTTCTCTCTATTTCTTAGTTTTTAGTTAGTTTTTCTTAGTGTTAGAGTTCTTCTCTTTTTCAGAAGAACTAGCTATGTTTTTGTAATTTATTAGCTTTTTGATTCAATAAATGGGAGTGCAAATTCCGCTTGGAGGTTTTCCAGCAATAGGAATATCATCGAAGTTCTGTAAGGATTTTATTTTCTTTGTAGTTATTTTTTATGCTTTATTCTTACATGTTATATTTAATTTGTCTATGATTAAATTTAACTGTGCTGGCTGTTTGTAAACATGATATAATAATAACGTTGTTATGCTTGCGAAATATTAAATAGGTAAAAATCTCTAAAATGAATTGATTTTTATTTTTATTCAAGATTTTATATTAAGAATGTTAGAGAGAAATATATTATTTTTTATTACAAACTTAAATCTGAAAATTAGATTTTAAGGTTTAGTTATCCGGTCTGATTTAGAGTAGTGCTCTTTTATTTGTTGGTACAATCGCCCGGTAGTTAGAGTGAAGCTCTATTTCAAAAGTTTTTATAAGAATTATTATCTAAAAATGTATTGACAACATGTTTTTAGTAGTGGTTTTAAAACTTGAAAGTTAGTACTCGGATAATTAAATTCTTAGGTTTAATTTGGACACCTTGAATAAAGTTTAAACTGTCTAACCCCACCAAAGGTGGCATTTAAATGGTTCATTTTCAATCTCTTAAAAAAGGAATTAATTTAATTAATCAAATTAGTTATCAACCCCACTCATAGGTGTTAATTGATTTGTTTAGTTAACAAAGAATATCTAATCCCACCAAAGGTGGTATTCATATAAAAAAGAGAGAATCAATAAATATCAATTCATATCTTTAATAATCTAAATAATATGAGCAAACATAATTAACTTAATTGTTATATCCATAAATACTCCACCATTATAAATGATAAAATTTGCATAAATGTTTATTGAATCTATGTTTATTTTTATGTTATTAGATTAAAAACACAAAACCCCAAAATATCGTGACAGGATGTTTAGGATTTAATTTCATTTTTAAAAGTTTGAATAATAAATTAAAAACCATATACATTTCTTCCTTGGATCGACCTTGGGAGTATACTTATCATTTTCTACGAAATGATTCGTGCACTTGCGAGAGTTTTATAAATACATAAAACCAAATTATAGGCAGGATCGGCGATGTCGGTTCTGCCTGATCACATTACAAGCATGAAAATCCCTTATTAATCTTTAGCTAAGTGTATATTTATTTTAGTAGAGAGGTATGTAAAAAATAAACTTATGAGACTTGTACTAAGATTGAATTGATTAGCATGCTCATATAGATTGATTTCCTGAGTGAATTGGATGATATCATGTACAATAAACACACGAATCAATTTGTTAAAAACCTTTCATACCCTTGTATTGATTGAATGTTGATTAATGGATATGTGAATCTCCTTGTCATAAAATTATACAACTATTGAGGGGGATAGTTTTCGCTAAATATGCATGTATTAATTGATATATATTTACAAATATCATTCCCATGTCATT
Organism: Hippophae gyantsensis; assembly: GCA_030763125.1. Taxonomy (NCBI): domain Eukaryota; kingdom Viridiplantae; phylum Streptophyta; class Magnoliopsida; order Rosales; family Elaeagnaceae; genus Hippophae; species Hippophae gyantsensis. Next base: position 45,132,657 of record CM061032.1, on the reverse strand, counting down.
TTATCTAGATAGACTTGGCTTTATATGATGACAAGCAAAAAGTTAAGTTTAGGGGTATGATGACTCTATGAAAGTAGAGTCATTAATGTACTTTTTCTTAATATTTCCTCATTTTATTCAATAAATAGTACTTTAGGGGTTAAAAATATTAGAATGAGAAATTTTTAGTGAAAATGGGTGAAAATATATTTTTTGGATTTTTTATGAAATTTTTAAAGCAGGACCAATTAGAAGATGCCATGTGGATGACATAAAAGCATGGGAGCTCACCAAATGTGCCACGTGGATACCACATAAGCAAAGAGGGTCAATCAAAGCTCATCACTTGTACAAGGTGATATAGCCCATGCCTAGTGTTAACCTGGAATTCATTTTGAGTTCATCGCTTGATCAATGGGCGTGCCACGCATTGTTACATGATTCATCCATTCTTTCCACTAGGGCACCACATAATCCATATTCATAAATCATAGCACACCATGTGGCACTAAGTTAACATATGTTGACCACGACCAGTTTAGCCTGCCAAGCATTGCACATTCATTCGCCTAGTGCATCTCCCCTACCACGTGTCGCATTCCTATTGGCCAACGTAGTTAATTTTTCCTTTTTTCATCTCAACTCTTGATTTGAAGCTGATTTGATGAACCAGATTCCACCCAAACTTGATTTAACTTCATAATATCCCCAAAAACTCCAATGAGCCAAAAATTATCAATTATTTTTATCACTTTTTGGATTCAAGAAGAGGGAAATATAGAAAAATTCATAAGGAGATATAATTTTTGTGGAGATTCAGGAAGAGATTAGTGCTACAATTCAACATATTGATTGCATTTATTCTTCTTGTCATTTCTTTATTAATTTTTATGTATTTCTTTATGAAAATTGGAACTTTACAAACAAAATAATGTCTTGATAATTTATTAATCTAGAGGTTTTATGAATCCAATTTTCTATATGTGATGATATAATATTTTTACCTCAATTATAATTTTAATTTAAGTATATTATTTAATCAAATTCTTATAGTATTAATTGTTTGGCCAACAATTGATCTATATAGACAATTAAATAGATTTGAGATAATTATTTAATTGTTTGTCTTGATTAAATAACATGCATATTATATAGGCAGAGATGTATGATTATTACGTATGTGATCTATAATTGATGAACTTAATGAGTAGTATGCAATGTAATTGACATGAGATGTGATAGATTAATTACTATATGGTGTGTCATTTAATTATAAAAGTAATACATGTTAGGTTAGATTCAATTGATCACATAATTGACTATTAATAATATTGGAAGATTTTAGTGATTCACATATTTATAAAATTGGGAGATTAAGTATTCCTAGACATTTTCTTATATATCTTTTTAGCTACCAATTCTAAGTTAATTAATCAATGCTATTTATTTTTAATTCTTTTAATTTTACATTCTTAAAACATAGGATCGGTGTAATATTAAGATTATGACTTGTAAGGATGAGGGTCAAAATGAAGTTGGATTCCTAACAATGAAATTGGGTATGTCTAAGCCGATACCTTTTTGATATGAAATATGAATTTGTGATTTACAACTAATTTTTACAATAAATTGTGATTCTATAGGATGTTAATTTAACTTATGCTTTGGATTTTGATTGCGATCTTAAACAAGGCTAAACCATGAGAAGCATTGCTATTTTATTTTAATTTTGGTTTTATTTTGTTTTTGTTATTTTCTTTAGTTTTTTGCATTTAGGGATGTTTATAGGTATTATCACTAAAAGCCATCACGAGACTTAAATTAGTCCACCAGGGCAACCTAAGGGATAAAGGCTGGTTGCATACGCTAAATGTAACCGTATTAATCTACAAAAATGATTTAAGTAGTTTAATTTATTTTAGTTTTTATTTTTAGTTGTGTTATCGCTTTTCTTGCTAGAGACTAGCAAGAAGTTGGTTGAGGGTTGTGATGAGTGCTTGAAAAGCACTAATATTATTACTTAAATGTTATAAATAGATTTGAATAAGTATGATTTTATCATTATTTAAAGTAAATCTATGTTTGTAAAATCACAAGTATGTTTTATTATTTTTCAAGTATTTTTAGCTTCAATTTTGTTAAATTAATCAACACATAAAGAATCGTACTTGAAGTACTCATTTTCAACTTAGAAAAATAAAATAATAATACATGTGATCCAGTTAGTTTCTAAGGGGTGAAATAAGAAACTGAAGTAATGCAACGTGGGTCATAGCATGAAGTATAGTGGGCCATGGTGCACTTCATTTTGTTTTAAACATCAATTTTAGATAACTTGAGATTGGCATTTGTGAAAGAATGTTGTATCATGACGTGAGCCATTCTGGACAAAACGAGGCAAGCCAAATTGAGACACAAGTTGCGACGTGGACAAAAGTTGGGTTGCAACGTGCAAAGATTTTTCCCTCACGATCCACTTTTCTCTTTCATCCTCACCTATAAATAAGTTTCATTTTTCTCTATGAAAACACACCAAAATCTTATACCTATGTCAGATATATATTTTTTCTTAGTAGCTTAGGAAATTTTATTTTCTTTAATTTTTTATAGTAGTTTGATTTGAAAAAACAATAGTATATATAGATCTTTTGGAGATTTTTCAGATCACAGATCATTACAAAAACTTATGTAAACTGAAAAAATACATTAAGATATTAATTTTAATTGTATTTTATTATATATAGATTTAATTTTTATATATCTTTATGAATTCTATTTTTAATTTATTGATCATTAATTAAATCTGAGTATGTTTGGCTGAATACTACAATAGGATACAAGTTATGTTACCATGTTTGTGAAAATTAATTTAGGTAAATATTTTTACAAAATAGATTGAATTTATTTCTTGATTCAAGATGTCTACAAAATTTACTACTGATAAATATATTGGCGATATATTTTTCGTAATGAATTTAAAATCTAAAAATTAAATTTTAGGTTCTAATTTTGACACCTTGAATAAGTGTTTAAATTGATAGCCTAGTCAAAAGAATTGATTTAAATGGTTTGATATTTTAGTAAGAATAAAGCGTAATTTAATGTTATGAGTTATTGATCCCCTTTAAAAGATTTTAATTGATTTGATTAACAATAAACTTGATCCTCACCAAGAGACTTTTTCATACATAAAAAGAAAAATTAATAATATGAATTTATATATTTAATAACTTAATTAATTCTAAGCAAACATGATCAATTAGATAATAAATCCCATAAATTTTTCATTGATTGTTAATTGTATATTAGGTTATTATTTGTTGAATCAATTATATTCCTTTTATTTTTATATTCTTTTTAACGTTGATTTTTTAGAATCCAAAATATTGTGAAAAAAATTTATTTTTATTTTTCATCTTTATGTTTAAAAGATTTATTGAATTATTTAAAACCATGTAGTTTTTTTTAGATCGATCTTGAAAATATAATTTTTTTTTATAAAGTGATTAGTGTAATTACGAGTTATTATTAAATACAAAATTTGTGTATTAGTCTCTCGTATGTTCTAGTAAAGATTTGAAGTAGAGATAAAAAATAAAATTCTAAATTGTAGATAGGGACGAAAAAGGATTCTTAGGTTCGACCCTACGCAAAAGATAAAAAATAGAACAGCCAATCACTTTCAGAAACTGGCTTTTTGTAAAATAAAAACAAAAAAAGAAGGTTTTCAACCTGTTAAAATTTCAATTGGAGAATAATTACGAGAAGTCGGCCATTAAAACCCACAATATAAACTTATAGAAATATAAACAACTATAAGACGTTGACACTGAGGACAGAGCAGAAAAATTATTAATCACTCTTGAATTATTGTTTGGGGTACTATTACGTGTCTGACACAAAACACCAAAAAAAAAACCAAATTCCTTTCAAAAATTGGCTTTCTATGGATTTTGTAATTTGTACTTGTTAGGCAGTATGTATAGGTTACATACATACACTACTCAACTCGCTATTCTAGTATAAGTGTTGTATGACCTTTGTAACTACCTCTACACGTGTATAAGTGTAATAGGATGAGTTCTTATTACAGCTATTATAAAAGGACTGCATTGTATTCCATTTGATCATCATCAATAACACCATTCACTAATATTTTTTTTTTTCACAACTCAGGAACTCATCTTCCTCGTTATTTCAATTATTTCAATTTATACCTCATTGTATGGCAGCAGAACACTGTAACATCAACAATGATTAACCAAGGAAATGGAAGCTATTGTGATGTGACGTTCTCTTCTTCTTAGGTTCCTAACAATTTTTCTTGTGGCAATCAAAACAACAATCCAGGTATTTTAATTCCTAGTATTCCAAATGCAAATGCAAAAATTTAAAATGAAATCTTTTTTTCCAATAAAATATGATAAATAGAATATCAATTAAATAATAAAAAAAATAAATAAGATAAAAAATTTAGATATGAAAATTTATTTTTTATTATGATTTTTTATTCTAATTCATTAAACTTAAAGAAGCTTGGACCTATCTAAGTCAAGCCGTGGAAAAGAAAGAGTCCCTTAGGATAAAATCAAAAAGTTTTTTTTTATTTTTCTATATGTAAATGCAAATCTTGCTTCTGTTATGCCTCAAGTCTATGATGTCATAACTCAAAGTTTATCTTCAATTCTTTTTATTAGGGGTGAGCATCGGTTCGAAATTGAAAGTTTTAGATCAATTCGAATCCGATCCGATCCGAAGCAAATTGTAAATTATTCAATCTGAATCTGATCCGCTGTACATGTCAATCCGAACAAATCTGAAACCGCTAATTTTAAGTCAATCCGAATCTGAATCCAATCCAAAAATTATTCAGTCTAAATCTGCTTTAAATGTCAATCCCAATCCGATCAGTTGTACATATCAATCCGAACAAATCTGAATCTGCCAATTTTAAGTCAATCTGAATTCAATCCAATCCAAAAATTATTTAATCCGAATCTGCTTTAAATTCCATTCCGATCGGATATAGTCAAAATTTTAATTTAAATCTATTAAAAAAATTACATAAATAAGCAAATTATGAAATATCAATCTTATCCGAACTGTTATAAATGTCAATCCGAAAAAATCCAAATCTAATATAATTTCAACATATAAAATGAAAAATTACATAAAATAAAAAAATCTAAAATAAAAATATTTTTCATACAAATTAAAAAATAGACAACATGATTAAAAATAATTCAACAAAAATAATCAAAAAGAAAAAATTCAACATCAATTACATATTTTAACTCCAAAAAATTAAATATCAACTACATAAATTAACATCAAACAACAAACAACAAACAGCGACGGCAGAGCAATGGCCGACGGCGAGCAAAGTGCAAAGGCAAGCGCTGAGCGGCAGCGGCAGTCGCGATCGATAACAGAGCGGCGAGCAACAGAACAGAGAGTAGCAGAACGACGACAGTAGATCGGTGAGCAGCAGAACAACAAACAGCAGAACGCAGAACAGCAGAATAGAGTAGCAGAACAGATAATAGCAGAATAGAGAGTAGTAGAACAGCGTGCAGCAGAACAACGACAGTAGATCGGTGAGCAGCAGAACAACGAACAGCAGAACGGTGAACAACAGAACAGAGTAGTAGAACAGATAACAGCAGAATAGAGAGCAGCAGAACAGCGTGCAGCAGAACGGCAAGCAGAACAACAAGTAGAACGACAAGTAGAATGGCAAGCAATAGAACGGCAAGCAACAGAACGGAAAGCAACAGAACGGCGAGCAGCAGAACGGCGAGGAGCATAACTTGAAACCAGCAATGGAGGCAGAGAGAAAGATGGAAGCAGCTGGAAAAATATTAGGATGGAGGTAGAGAGAAGGATGTAGGATGGAGGCAGAGAGAAAATATTAGGTTTTGTAAGAGATGTGTGGCTAGGTTTAATAAATTAGGTTAGATAATTAGGTTTATTAATTATTATATATTTATTTTAAAATAATATATAAATATATCGGATCAGATCGGATTATTTGGATTTGAATATTTTCAATCCGAATTCGATCCGATTTCGGATCGAAACCACTCATTTTTTTTCGGATTTGATCGGATTTTTCGGATTGATTGGATATTTTGCTCACCCTTACTTTTTATGAATCTTGCAATTTCTATCAAGCTTGATGATGATAACGACCTAATTTGGTGCAAGCAAATGGTCAATTATATCACAACTTATAGATTAGAAGGTTTTTTCATAGATCAGTGATCAAACCTTCTCAATTTCTTGGATTGATAACTTTAATCCTAGTTTTGTTAATTGGAATAGGCTTAACTGGATGCTTAAAGGATGGCTTTATGGATGAGTCTCTAAATTTATGTTTGGACACATCTTAAGCAAAGTAACCGCCTAAGAGCAATGGCTTGCTTTAGATAAAGCTTTATCCTCATCTTCTCAATCCATAATAATGGACTTATGCTTTCAATTCCAAAATCTTTTGAAAGATGGATTGTGAGCTTTTGAATATATCTTGAAAGAAAAAGTAGTTGTAGATCATCTAGCTGCTATTGGTGATCCTATTTCAGATAGAGATCTTATGATCTTCATACTTAGAGGACTTGGATCGAACTTCAATTACACTTCCTTTGTTACTTCTATGAATATGAGTGAACATAAACCCTTTGTAAGTGTCTTAAGAGGCATGCTAGAGAACTATGATTGTATGCTTTCGAAGCAAGGTCGATTAGAGCATAATCAGGTGTTCCAAGCTCATTATACTAATCTTTTGAGCAAGTTCAATTCAGACTTCAAGAAAGCTTTCAAGAACACTAACAATGATAATAAACCTTCTTGGAACCTTCAATAATTCATTTAGCAATAGTCACAGAATGCTAACAAAAACAAGAATGGTAGTGGTGCTTCCAAACTTTCATCCAATTCCTCTTCAAAACAATATTGTGAATAGTCTAAAAGACTAGTGTGCTAAGTCTTTTACAAACCTAGTCATATGGCTAATTATTCTTTTATCCTTCAAGATTTGAAGAAGAATCAAGAAATTCATTTTGATGATTAACCAATAGCTATACATGTCTACATTGGTGCTAATGGTGAAGACCTTGACAGTGTATAACTTCTTGACTCAGATGCTAGCCATCACCTCACATCTGATGCTTAGCAAAGGCATATCCCTCTCCTTATATTAGTAAAGTAAGTGTTATAATAGGTAATGTCCAACAACTACTTGTCTCTAATATTAGGTATAGTAATTTTTTGACTCATAACAATTTTTTTCTATCTCTCAATACCTTGTTACACACTTCCAATACTTCTATGAATCTATTATATGTGCATAAATTGTGTGTCGATAATAATGTATTCATGGAATTTTATTCTAATGTATTTTATGTCAAAGATAACATCACGAGGAAAGTTTTTCTTCAAGGCACAAATGAAGGTAGTCTTTATAAACTCTATAGAGCAGTTTGGAGCAACTCTTCCCTAAAAGAGTCAGTTCCTGGTATTGTTATAATAGCCTCAATGTCACATTCTACCTAGCATGATAGATTTGGTCATCCATCATCTACAATAGTTAATAAAGTTCTCACTCAAAATAATTGTAATGCTTTGCCTATAAACAATAAAAACACGATATTTTGTACACGTTGTTAATTAGGCAATTTCCTGCCTCAAGTTCCTTTTTCCCTAATGTTTTTAGACCTATGGACTTCTCCTACTATTTTATCCACTGGTGATAACTATTTTTTCAATAGTTGACGACTTTACAAGATTTGGATGGTTGTTTCCATTGAAATCAAAAGATCAAATTACTTCCATTTTTTGCTATTTGTAGCAATAGTTGAAAAGCAGTTTGATTGTTTCATTAAATCTACTCAAATGGATGGAGATTGTGAATTCAAACATCTAGTGACTCAATTAGAAACCAAGGGTGTTGTTCATCGTATCCTTTGTCCTCACACTAATGAAAAAAATGGAATTATTGAGAGTAGACATAGACATATTGTTGAGAGGGGTCCCACGATACTATTCCAATCTCATGTTCCTATGACCTATGACCTATTTGCTTTCAAAACTATTGTGTACTCTATTACTTGAATGCTTATAAAAGTTCTTAACGATTGTTGTCCTTTTGAATTGCTGTTTAGGAAGAAGGCAGATTAAACTTTCATGAAAACATTTGGATGGTAATTTTTTCCCTGTGTAAGGCCTTACTTTGGTAACAAGCTTCAACCTAGATCAACTGAATATGTGTTTCTAGGTGGTACAACTAAGCATCATATGTATGTTTGTTTTGATTGGAGCAGCAAACGAATGTACATTAGCAAGCATGTAGTGTTTAGTAAATCACACTTTCCTTTCTATCATATGGATCAATTTCCATGTTTATCTTTTTCACCTAATCTTAATGCTATAATTTTTGCACCTCTCATTGTTCCTCTGGTTCCTTGCCAACCTATTGACCATTCCAATGATGTTTTGCCTTTTAATTTGGCATCTCACTCTCATGCATCTCAATTATCTGACCCAATTGTATCTTACTCATAACAATTTGGTGTTCATAATATTGGTACACAAGATGATTTCTCTTCTACGGTTCCTTTAAAGCACAATGAGTCTCTAGCTCCTAAAGTCATGGTTGGTATTCCTATTAGGGGACTTCCTACATCAGTAAGTGCGATTAAAAATCATCCTATGCTCACAAGAAGTAAGGCAAGGATCATCAAACCTTAGAATTTTCAAGCAACTTTAATTCTTCCTAAACCAAAAAATTATAAGACTGTTTTGAAAGTTCTAGAGTGGAAGATAGTAATGACTAAAGATTTTGATGCTCTCTTGGAAAATAGAACTTGGGAGCCTTTTTCTCTTCCTGTTAGGAAGAAAGCCATAACCCGTAAATGGGTTTTCAAGATCAAGTTGAAGGTTGATGAGGCTTTAGAAAGATACAAAGCTCGGTTTGTAGCTAAAGGCTACTTGTAAATTGTAGGACTTGACTGTGGTGAAAAATTTTCACCTATCAACAAACTGACAACCATTCGGGTTATTTAAATCTTGTTCTATCTAGGGGTGGCTTATTAGACAAATTGACATCAATAACACCTTTTTCATTTATGATTTAACTGAGGATGTCTACATGGAACAACCACCTAGTTTTAAAACTATTTTAGGCACGATATGAAAGGTAAAAAAGGCACTTTATAACCTTAAGAAAACACCTCATGCTTGTTCTCCAAGCTTAGTTAGTGCTCATCTACTCTTACCTTGATTGTACTAGTTTATGTCAATGATATATTGATCATAGGGAGTAATGCTAAAGAAGTTCAACAAATAATTGATAAACTAGATTTCAACTTTGCTCTTAAGGATTTGGGATTGCTCAATTATTTTCTTGGTTTTGAAATCACTAGAAACAATTCCGGGATTCACTTTAGTAAGCACAAGTATATCAAGAGTCTCTTAACTCAAACATCTTCGTCTGATGCAAAGAGCTGTAACACTCCTATGTCTTATGGCAAGTAGTTTAAGCAAACAAGATGGTATTCCTCTTTCTGGTCCCACTAAATATCGAAGTATTGTTAGGGCTTTATAATACTATACCATCATTAGGCCATAAATTTCATTTACAATCAACAAACTGCATCTTTAATGGCTCAACCTATTGATCTTCATTGATTGCTGCTAAACGTTTGTTGAGATACCTAAAAGGATCACTTCATCTTGGTCTTCATTTTACCAAGTCTTTCTGATTGGATATCTGGGTATACAATGATGCATATTAGGCCTCATAACCAGATGACAAACGATCTATTGGTGCCTTTTGTATTTTCATGGGTGACAACTTGGTTTCATGGCACTCAGGGAAACACAAGGTGGTTTCATGCTCTTCCATTAAGTTAGATTATAGAGCTTTGTCTTTCACTACCTCTGAAGTGTTGTGGATTCAATATTTATTAAAGGAACTTCATGTTTCAATCTCTGGATGCCCACTTCTTCATTGTGACAATCTCACTGCTAAGGAATTAGCTCAAAACCCAGTTTACCATGCTTAAATTAAGCATATAGAGATTGATCATCATTTCTTGCATGATTTGGTTATGAGCAATAAACTTGAGATTCAGTTTGTTCCATTTAGTGATCAATTGGTAGATGTCCTTACAAAATCTTTGCATTGTTCACAATTCTTTACTTTGTGCACTAAACTGACGGTTTTACCTAACCCTTAGTTTATAGGGGGCTGTTAGGCAACATGTATAGGCTACATATATACGCTATTCTACTTGCTATTGTAGTATAAGTATTGTATGATCTTTGTAACTACCTCTACACGTGTATAAGTGTAATAGGAGGAGTTTGTTATTGTTGTTATTGTAGTTGCTATATAAGCAATGCATTGTATTCCATTTGTAATAAGATGAGTTTGTTATTGTTGTTATTGTAGTTGCTTTATAAGGAATGCATTGTATTCCATTTTATCATCATCAATAATATCATTCACTAATATTTCTTTTTTACATGTCAAGAACTCATCTTCTTTATTCTTTCGTTATTTTGGTTTGTTCCTCATCGCATTACTTGTCAACATCCTTACAAATTATGAGCATTTTAATTCTAAAAGGTTAATCTAATAAGTGAAGACATCCACAATCTTTACTTTAAAATAAAATTTGGTCTATAAATTTTTAAAACATATAGTTTAATTAAGACATTTTAAATTTAACAGTTGAAATCTAATTTCATAAAATTTGATCTTTAATACATAATTTGATTCTTAATATTTTCAAAAAAATTATTAACTTTTAAATTATATGTTATAAAATATTAAGAATAAAATTTTATTTTAAGCTAAAGATTAGGGTTAACAAAATACAAAAACAAAAACAAAAATAAAAAACTTGCAGGATGCTGACGATGGGGACTGAACCGAATATTTCCCGAAAAATAACTCGTTCCTCTTGAATTGTTGATGACGTGAGCTAACCCAACAAAGTACAGTTTTACTCACCTAACATGCTATAACAATACGACAACAAGCCATTTATATCTTTCCTGAAAAAGCATCACTTTGCCATGACTACATGGGATTCCAATTTGTCAACATCTGCAAATTTTCGTTCATCATATGGTCTCTATTACCTTAACCTCCTTCCCTTAATTTTCTTATCTATCTTCATTTCATCTCTCTGTTTTTTCAAATGAGAACTATTCAGAGGCTTTTTTTTCCATCTCCAGCTACCAAAACTAGCCAGTTCTTTCATTCATCCAACTCTCCTATATCTTTACCAAGAACTCATCAAACATCTCCAAGAGCCAACAGCTATAGAATCCAGACCAGCAAATTTGGAAACTTCCTTGACTTAAAACCTGAATTGAAACCAGAGTTCTTAGATTTTGATCTGCCCAGGTTTGATCCTTCAGATCGGTCTAAGTTGGATGTGATCATAATTGGCACAGGCCCAGCTGGGCTTCGTTTGGCTGAACAAGTTTCACGTTATGGAATTAAGGTATGTTGTGTTGATCCCTCACCGCTTTCTCTGTGGCCAAATAATTATGGTGTTTGGGTTGATGAGCTTGAAAGCTTAAACCTTGAAAATTGCCTGGATAATGTATGGCCTATGACTTGTGTTTATATTGACGAGTACCATACCAAATATTTGGATCGGCCTTATGGCAGAGTCAATAGAAACAAATTAAAGACTGAATTAATGCAGAGGTGTTTAATCAATGGAGTTAAGTTTCACAAATCTAAAGTTTGGAATATTGTCCACCAAGAGTTTGAATCAATGCTTAGCTGTGATGATGGGAATGAGATTAAGGCAAGTTTAGTAGTTGATGCAAGTGGCTTTGCAACCTCTTTTATAGAGTATGATAAGCCAAAGAACCATGGTTATCAGATTGCTCATGGAATTTTAGCTGAAGTAGAAAGTCATCCATTTGATTTAGATAAGATGGTTCTCATGGATTGGAGAGATACCCATTTGAGAAATGAACCTTATATGCGTGCTAGCAATTCAAGATTCCCAACTTTTCTATATGCAATGCCATTTGATACTAACTTGGTTTTTTTAGAAGAGACATCTTTAGTTAGTAGACCTGTGTTACCTTATAAACAAGTTAAGGCAAGAATGGTTGCTAGGCTAAGACATTTAGGAATTAGAGTCAAAAGAGTAATAGAAGATGAAAAGTGTTTGATCCCAATGGGAGGACCTTTACCAAGAATCCCACAAGCTGTGATGGCAATTGGTGGGAGTTCGGGGGTTGTTCATCCTTCAACTGGGTATGTAATGGCTCGGACTCTCAGCTTAGCCACGGTACTAGCTGATTCCATTGCAGAGAGCCTTGGTTCAACAAGGATGATTAGAGGGAGACCACTTTATCATAAAGTGTGGAATGGTTTATGGCCAGTTGAGAAGAGATGTGAAAGGGAATTTTACTCTTTTGGGATGGAGACTCAATTGAAGCTTGATTTGAATGGAACTAGGAAGTTCTTTGATGCTTTCTTTGATTTGGATCCTCATTACTGGCATGGGTTTCTATCTTCAAGATTATCACTTAGAGAGCTCTTTGGTTTAAGCTTATCTCTATTTGGAAAAGCCTCAACAACATCAAGGTTTGATATTCTTGCAAAGTGTCCTGTACCATTGGTTAGAATGATGAGTAATGTAATACTTGAAGCTATTTAATCATGAAAGATCATACATATTTATAAGAATCTGTGCTGTTGATTTTAAAGTGACATTATGTGCAAATACTCGGTAAAAAATTTCTAATTAATTACATTGGTTTATAATTGTAACAATTTGCTTATAATTTTTTATGCTCTACATTCTGTTTAACACAATACTAAGTATTATTTATAGGTTTGTTTCTCTTAATCTATGAACTCTTAAACTTTTGTTTTTCCTTTTTCCTTTCATTTAATTGAACCAATAAGCTGTCATATTATAACTAAATGAAAGACCTTTTGATTTTAGAAAATACTTTTAGTGAATGTAGATACAATTTTAAAGAAAATCTTATGATGTCAAATTACGTTGTATAGGGACAAATAATATTCTTACTTGTTTATGTTACATGATTTGACTATTTCTTATTGATGTTATATCACACACACTTTGAGCATGGTTATTGTATAGTTGCTACAGCTAAAGGATGATTAGAGATAATATATAACATTCATTAGAATTCGAAACCATAATATTGTTAATCTCTTGAAATAAAATGTTAGAAAACTTATTCTCTTAATTATGGGTGTTGAATTTGTACGAAAATTATCAAAAAGTAGGTGGATAAGAGTCTGACAAGTGTTATTTTATACACATATTTATATATTAATTCCTTTGCATTTATATATATATATATATTTTTATTATAATAAGCTAAAAATATTAATTTTATAATTATTGGAAAATATTAATTTTTTGGATTATTTGTAATTTTTTAGGATTTTTATGGATATTTTATGATTTTTATTTGATATGTGGATTAACTTAAAAAAGAAGTCGATGTATTTCGCACCTTACTTCCATCACAGCCTATCTTAACCTTTTAACACGTGATGATACTAATTCTATCTCCTAGAGAATACTATCAATCCTATTTACATTTGGATTTAATTTTTATCTCTTATAATTATAAAACAACACCCAAAAAATATAAGAGAGCATTAGAATTAAGAAAATTAGTATAACCATTGCTACAAGAAATAAGAGAGATCAAAGAGCGCATTTAAAGAAACTTTTGGAAGAGATTTTGGAGATCTTCGTAAGCTTTTCTTAATCATCTCCTCTTTAGTTTTCGATGATAATACTGTTGATTCTTATAGAATCTAGTTAATTTAATAATGTGATTGTGGTCAATTCTAAGCCCTAAATTATGGTTTAATTAAATATCATGATAGTTTTAGTTTTAATATTTAATGCGTTCAATTCTATATTTGAATGTCAAAACTATGCATGTATGAATTAGAGTAATTAACTACTTTATTGCATGAATATGTTTATATCTAATCTAAGATGTTAGTACATAATGGTTAATATTCTTATTCAAAGTGATACCTTGTGGTTGTTGTCACAACTAGGGCTGAATACCTTTACTAAATGTTAAACGATTGTTCTAATCTTGTCTAGTTTAGTTATCATCTTTTTAGATCTTAATGCAATGAATGAATTAAATCTAGTAAGTATATCTCTAGGTTGTTCATGATTTAGGTTAATTAATTAATAAGCGAACTTTTAGCAATTACAAGGTAAGAGATATGAGAAGTCTTAAGTGGACCTAAACTTCTAAAGCTAAAGTTAAGAACTTGAATGATTTTAAATTATGAAAGTGATTTAGAACTTAAAAAATTAATTTATATTCATGACATGTTTAATAAAATTGTAAGATAGTGATGGGTATAATCCCATAATCACATATCTTCATAAGTTTTGTGTAACTTATTTTATTGTTTTATATTGTTTTATTCAAAAACAACAAAAAACTCAATTTTATTAATTTTATTAACTAACTAATTAACTATTAATTAAGACTAGATATTATTACTAATCCTCATTGGTACGATAACATTTGTTATTAAATTACTTATCACGTGTACATAATCATGTATACTTGCACGTTCTAATTGTGTCAAATAATGAGGTTGTATACCATGTCAAACAAAAGAACACACAAAATAACTCTGCGAAGCTTCTTCCCCATCCAAGTACCATATACATAAGTAAAGTATCTTACTTAAGTTTCCTATGATAACTCTTCAGGAAAACTTTCTTAACATGGCCTCATCTAGGAAGTTGAGGCCCATAAGTCGGGGTTTCCTCCTCTAGTGGGTTACAACAATCTATTCAAATAACCTAGATCAGTTTAAGTTTATCCATCTTTCATGATTATAGATGTTTCGAATGAATTTTTTCAGACTGTATAAGACTACCTTTAGCCATTTATATATTTGAAATAAGTGAATAAATATACTCTGAATAACTAAAGATATCAAACAATTATGCCTTGTCAAAGAGAGGGTGAGTCCTTTCCACACTTCTTTTTTTGCACGAATTTTATCAATTAATCCTTGAAACAAACATTTTCTTGGAGCCTTATGAAATAAGGTGATACTTAAGTAGGCTAAAGAGGTGCACCTTTTTATAGCCATTTCCCAATGTGATAAAATATTGCTCTATGGTTCACCTTTACCAAACTAAATGAAAGATTTATCCAAATTGATCAATTGAATCGAAAGGTACCCATACAAATGAAAAACCTCAGAAAAACCTGGAGGTTTGACAAGCAAGCATGACCAAATATGAGAAGGTCATTAGCATATCAAATATGGGTAGGGGCGAGGGTAACCTTCGGCAAAGTAATTGAAAGAAAGCACCTATTGTCAACCATATACCCAAGCTATCTGCTTAGAAAATCTTTGACAATACAAAATAATAATGGAAAAAGAGGGTCTCTTCATCAAACACCTATAGAATAAGAGAAATAACTACTAGGTTTACCATTAACCATGATTGTGATTCTCGTTGATGCAAAAAGATCTTGAATTCAACCCAGAAATATGTTGTCAAAACCAAATAATTGCATTACTTTTAAGATGAAGTCCCAATGCACAATATCAAAAGCTTTATGAATATCAATTTTAAGAGCAACATTAACCCCTCAACTAGGGAGTTGCATTACATTAAAGCACTCAAAAGCACCAACCATATAACTGCTAATGCTTCGACTGATAATGGACCTAAACTAATTTTGGGATAGAATGTAAGAACATGTCTTTCAAATGTTTGCCGATTATCCTTGTGATTAACTTGAGCATAAAGTTCCTAGAATAGTTGGTTTATATTGATCAATATTGCTTGCTTGTGAATGTTTTTGTATAAGAATAAGAAAATTTTAATTCAACCTTGGATGCATCTGGCCTATTCTAAAATAGTCTTAAATTACCCATATTACATCTGTACAATGATTCTCCATCATTGTTGAAAACATTTATTTGTAAAACCATCTTTCCTAGATGCACTTATGAGGTCCATATCGAATATCGTGACATGTATGTCCTTTGATGATGGTATGCTTCATAAATTGCCATTGTCAGTAGAAGTGAACAAGGTGGGAACAACCGACTTGATTAGAGTAAAGTCTAGAGCATGACCCACTTGGACCTAAAAAGGCTATTCATAGTATCCCAAAATATGATTAGTTATATTTTTTGGATTCTATGTGATCTCTCAGTTAATTTGTAAATGAGTTAAAGACTTTTGGGCCTTTAAACGTTGAAATAGTGGGTGAGAAATTTAGTGTTTCTATCGCTGCCATTCAGCCACTTTAATAGAATCTTCTCCCTTAAAGATATAACTGTTTGATGCAATAATCTATCCAAGTTGGCATAGGCGTCAGATTCCAATCGAAGAAGTTCTTTGGAGAATAAATCTTCATATACCATTTTTGTATGTCAGCATGGGTAGCTGAGGCTACTTCAATATTACAATCTAAATTTCCAAAGACCTCCTTATTCCAAGCCTTGAGAGCTAACTTAAGATCCTTGAGTTCACTAATAACAATCTCTATAGGACTAACCTAGGCAAGATTCGACCATATGTCACATACTAAGTCAAGGATATTGGGATGCTCTAGCCACAACCACAAAATCAAAATGGTCTCGATCCCCTTGGCCTAGTTGCAAATGTCGTCAAAATAAGTGGGTGGTAATCAAAGTAATGTGGGAGAGTGCAATAAGAAATCGTGGACTAGAATTCATGAAGGACTCAAAATATAACCCACAGTCTAAGGGAGATCAAATGTAGGAGAGTCCTTAATGGAGATCAAGGTGCTGATCAAATTGATGTTCCCAAATATTCTCAAGATCATTTGCAAGGAATTGGCAGTCCAATGACTTGGGAAAAGACTAAGAGGATGAAGGAAGCTTTGCAAGGCTCGATCATGGAAGTGCAATACAAAGATGCCGTGTTAGAAGAATCAAAAACTAAATTTGAAGATTGTAAAGCTTCACCAAGGATGATCTATTACCTTTTTATGCAAGGGATAGATTTGTAAGATCAAGTTGGGAGCAAAGATTGATTTAGGAAGTAATATTTTTGTTTTATCTAATTATGGACTTTATGTTCAGTAATTTTTATTTTAGTGAATTGTGTGTTTTTTATTTTAGTGAATTGTGTGTTTTTTATTTTAAGTCTTTTAATCTTTTATTTTTAAGGTTGGGTGAATTTTGGGCTTTTTATTTTAAGTCTTTTAGTCTTTCATTTTTTATAAGGTTGGATTAGGCCCAATCCACAACTAAATAGGCCCATTAGGCCCATTTCATCTAAGGTTTTTCCTTTTAGGGTTTCTTGCTTATTAATAAGAAGAACTGTGTAATTTGGAGGCAAGAACGAATATTCATTAATGAAAAGAAAATTTCAAAAAGCTTCTTGCTTTGCCTTCTTGTGTTCTTGATTGAATACTTGAATCCATTATCAAAGGAAGTGACCATCCTTTGTGGCATGTCAAGGTTTGGGTTTTAAGGACTTTGTTTCCTTAGGGTTCTAATTTGATCATTTTCAACACGTTCTTAGTAAATTAATCGTTTCTATTCTTTTGAGTTTCTGGGTTCCTAGGTTGTTCGCCAAAAAGGTCCGCATCATTTGGTATCGGAGCCTTGATTGCTAAAAATAGATTATCTATCTTCATCTATCTTTGTTTTGAATTTTGGATTTCAAAAAAATAATTCATCATTTGATTATTTTCTGCATTCTTGAGTCACAAATCCAAAAAAACAAATTTCCTTCTGAGTCTTATGTTTTCTTTCAATTTCGTTGTCGTTGTTTTCGTATTTGGATTTTGTTTCATAGTTTCCTTTGAATTCTTCATATATTTTTCTTGATTCTTTATTTCAGTGTTCAAAATATCTTTGTTTTTTAAAAAAACGAAAAAAGAAGAAAAGAAGAGGATTGTTGTTCAATTTCAAATAAAAATTGATAAAATAGAGTTGCAACTTTAAACGGTCATAAATTTTGATTCGGGTAACGAAACGATTATTATAATATATCAAATTAAAGCTCATTTTGATTCATACCAGAAAAACTAGGATTTTTCGCTATTCTTACAATTTTTGAGTCCAAATTCTACCGTTTACACCACTAACCGAGGGGTTAAAGATGTGTCGCACCTTTTTGCGTTGTTTTCGGTTCTCGTTCATTAGGGTTGTGAATTTTCTATTCACAAAAGAAGCAGTAAACAAAAAAAAAATAAAGAAAAAAAGGAAAGAAAAAAGGAAGAAGAAAAGGGGGAGGTTTGATGGGTCACTTTGATGTTTTAAAGAGTTTAGATATTTTACATGAGCATTTTTATTGGCCTAATATGAAGCATGATGTGCAATATGTTTGTGAAAAGTGCATTACATGTAGGCAAGCAAAATCTAAAGTTAAACCACATAGCTTGTATAGCCGTTTACCTGTAACTAATCAACCTTGGATTGATATATCTATGGATTTTTGTTTTAGGATTACCAAAGACTCAACATGGTAAGGATAGCATATTTGTTCTTGTTGATATGTTTAGTAAAATGGCTCATTTTATTACATGTTCTAAAACCAATGATGCAACACATATTGCTAATTTGTTCTTTAAAGAAGTGGTTTGTTTGCATGGGTTGCCTAAGACAATTATTAGTGATAGAGATGCTAAGTTTCTAAGTCATTTTTGGCACACTTTATGGAATAAACTAGGAACTAAACTGTTATTTTTTACTATTTTACATCCTCAAACGGATGGTCAAACTGAAGTAGTTAGTAGGCCACTCACTACTTTTCTGCGTGCTATCATTCAAAAGAATAAAAGGTAGTGGGAGAAGTGTTTGCCACACATTGAGTTTGTATATAATAAGACTATTCATTCTACTTCTTCATTTTCTCCTTTTGAAGTTATTTATGGCTTTTATCCTTTAACACCTATTGATATTTTACCTTTACCTACTAATGAGCATGCTTATCTTGATGGTAAGAAAAATGCAGATTTTGTGAAGGATTTTGATGACTCTATGAAAATAGAGTCATTAACTCACTTTTTTACTTAATATTTACTTGTTTTATTTAATAAATAGTATTTTTATGGCTAAAAAAATTAAAATATAAACTTTTTAGTGAAAAGGGATGAAAATATAATTTTTGAAAGTTTTTGAGATTTTTCTAGAATTTTTCTGGATATTTTATGAATGTTTAACGCAGCACCAATCAAAAGCTGACATGTGGCATGCCATGCAAGTAGAGGAGTTGACTAGGCAAGCCACACGGATGCCACGCAAGCATATATAGAGGGTGAATCACGTTGCACCGCGTGTGAGGAGGACGAAACACATGCCATGTGTCAAAACGGCATTCAATGAGAGTTTGGAAATCAATCAACGCGTCATGACACGTGTCACCATGCCATTGCTCTATGCGTTCGACCCATGCACCACACATTCATTCCCATGAATCGCATCACACCACGTGTTGCTGACTTGGTGAGCGTTGACTCTAACCGGTCTCCCCTACCACGCATCGCTCCCTAATTCGCCCAATGAATTTCTAATGCCACGTGTCGTGCTATGATTGGCTAAAATTGTCAATTTTGCTAGTTTTGATCGTAGCCTTTGATTTGATGGTGCAGATCGCACCTGAACTTTATTTAAGCCCCTAATCACTCCACAAACCCTAATTAGCCTCCATTAGCATAATTTGGTCAGTTTTTAGAGCTAAAAAGAGAGAAAATTACAAAAAAATTGAAGAAACAACACAATTTTGGTGGAGATTCAAGAGAAAATTAATTCTACAATTCAAGAGATTGATTGTATTTCTTTTTCTACTATTTTCTTTATTAATTTTATGTCTTTTTTTATGAAAAATATGAGCTTTATGAACACAATTATGTGTAATTAATTTATTAATCTAAGGATCTTATGAATCCAATTTTCACAATGTGATGATCTAATATTTTTTCCCAATTATAATATTAATTTAATTATATTATTTAATCTGATTTTTATGTTATTTATTGTTTGGTCAACAATTTATCTATAGAGGCAATTAAATAGATTTGAGAAAATTATTTAATTGTTTGTCTTGATTAAATAACATGCATAGTTTCTAGGCAGAGATGTATGATTCTTATGTATGTGATCCATAATTGATGAACTTAATGAGTAGTATGCAGTTTAATTGGCATGAGAGTGTGATTAAATTAATTATTATATAGTGTGTAGTTTACTTGAGAGAGGAATACATGCTAGGTTAGATTCAATTGATCATGTAATTAATTAATATTATATTGGGGGGTTTTAGTGATTCGCATGTTTAGAAAATTGGGGGATTAAGTATTCCTAGATATTTTCTCATATATCTTTTTAGTCACAAAATCTGATTTAATTAATTATTGCTATTTACTTTTAGTTATTTTAATTTTGCTTTCTTAAGATATAAAAACACCAAAAAAATTTGATTTTTATTATTTTTAGTTTTAAAAATTAATTTCTAAAAACTAATCTCTATGGGAACGATATTTACTTATCATTGTATTACTTGTTACGATATGTATACTTGCGTATTCATTGCCTACACAATTTGTGTGGCGATGAGATTTACATGCTAGAGTTCGAGCCAACATTGAAAGGAAGAATGAGCAATATGCTAAGTAAGCCAATAAGAGGTGTTTGAAGGTTGTTTTCCAACCTGGAGATTGGGTTTGGGTACACATGTGTAAGAAAAGGTTTTCCACACAACGAAAATCAAAATTGCAGACTCGAAGAGATGAACCTTTTTAAGTCTTGGAACAGATCAATGATAACACGTACAAGATAGACTTGTCAAGTGACTATGGTAATGTTAATGCAACTTTTGATGTCATTGATTTATCTTTGTTTCATGTAGGTGATTCGTGGAAAAATCTTTTCGAAAAGGAATTAACGGTCCAATGACTAGGGCAAAGACTAAGAGGATGAAAGAAGCTTTGCAAGACTTGATCATGGAAGTGCAATATAAAGAGGTTGTGCTAGAAGAATCAAAAATTAAATTCAAAGATTGTAAATCTTCACCAAGGATGATCTATTACCTATTTATGCAAGAGATAGATTTGGAAGATGAAGTTGGGAGCAAAAATTGATTTAGGAAGTAATATTTTTGTTTTGTCTAATTATGAGCTTTTTATGTTCAATAATTTTTATTTTAGTGAATTGTGGGCTTTTTATTTTAAGTCTTTTAGTCTTTTATTTTTTTAAGGTTGAATTAGGCCAAATCCACAACTAAATTGGCCCATTTGGCACATTTCATCTAGGGTTTTTTTCTTTTAGGGTTGGTTTCTTGCTTATTAATAAGAAGAGCTATGTAATTTGGAGGCAAGCACGAATATTCATTAATGAAAAGAAAATTTCAGAAAGCTTCTTGTATTCTTGATTGAATACTTGAATCCGACTTATCAAAGAAAGTGATCATCCATTGTGGTGTCTCAAGATTTTGGGTTTAAGGGCTTTGTTTCCTTAGGGTTTTAATCTAATCATCTTCAACACGTTCTTAGCAAATCAATTGTTTTCATTCCTTTGATTTTGTGGGTTCCTAGGTTGTTCGCCTAAAGGGTCTACATCAGTCCTCCTTCATAATATATATAAAAAAGCCCTTTAATATCAATATCTTCCAGATTATAATAAGAGACCGTTGCATTGAACTCCTCAAAATACATAGTATTACAAGATGAGCCTGTAGTTTCATAGGACCTAAGAACAACATTGAAATCCCCGATCACTAACCAAAGGGATTGAAGGTCCGAAAGAGACCTCATAAAGTCTTAGAGGTCCCTCCACTTAACATAGGTTCCTCGACCATAAAAAAAAGTTATAAGATGGATTGTTTCATTTGTAGTGTATGTAACCATTATATGTTTTTGATGGCTTTGAACAATTGAAGTATCATTCGTCATTGCGGGGGTAAATAATAGCCAAAGCTTATTTACTAATGTGGAGTTAACAATAATAAAAGTATAACCAAAAGTTCTCCAAAATCGATCATGCATAGAGTTGAGATCTGACACAGGCTCCACTATACATAGAAAATAAGGCCATTCCTTTTTATAAAGATTCTACAGAGCAGACTGGGTATCCTTGTTGGCAATAACCCTACAATTCCAGTAAAGAACTATGACGATGAGTTTTTGTCTGAGGCATCGGTAGAGGTTTTGTTTAGGAATAGGTGTGGGATGGACGGGGATAGTTTTTGATATAACTATCCCCAAATCGAAGTGTAAAATCCATACCTATAATTATCCCAAAATTGTTATAGTTTGAGGATGATTTTTATCTACAGATAACGGGATGAGACGGGTAATAAATAATACTTAAAATCAAAACTATTTTAATAAGTGTATAAAAATTAATTAAATAAATATAATATATATATCATGTATAAGTGGGGACAAATATCAATATAATTGTATTCGTCCCGAAATTGTTATTTCGTGATCAGGTAATATTCAAAACTGTCTTGATCTCCAAAATTAATGGAAAAAAATTGAACTGATAGTGAAGATAACTTTGGATATCGTAACCCGTATTTAAAATACCTCTTTTTAGTTGTGTTTCTCGTACGGAGAAAATAGGGGTTAATTGATTTGACTTGTAACTTAAATCTTAAAGTTATTGTGAATATTCAAATCATAATTTAAAGTTTATACTCTTACTAATAAATTATAAAGCTTAATAAATTGTAAGTATTTAAGAGCAAATTAAAGGCTTCAAAATTATTAATTATTTATTACTGTGAAACAATTTAATTATGAATAATTGTATCCCTTGGCAAGGCATTCGAATTGAACTTATTTGAATTTTATCATTTTATGTTTGGTGATGATCTACTAATCTAATTTGGGTGTTTTTCCTTTCATTTGTTGATGCAAATTTATAGCTATTTCTTGAAAGTGTTTATTTTGAGTAGAAGAAAAGCTTTTGATTGAAGCGTCTTTGCCAATGCATCAGGTATCATTTCCTTCTTTCATTATCGAAGTTTTCTTCTTTCATTATTATTTTTATTTAATGATTTACAAAAATTAATAATCTCTAAATTCAGACATAATTTGAATACTTTAATCTTCACATACACAAAGTTGTGCGAATCATGTACACACTAATTCTTATAATGAATAAGATTTGCATGTATTATGTATAATTTTATCATTATTTGAAGGATCACCTTTTTTTCATAATTTAGAAAATTCTAATTCAAATTTACAATATAATATGATTTATGTGTATATTCGTCCTTTGTGTGAAAGTTTTATTACTTAATTTGTCGGTAGTATTATTGATCCAAAGCTTTGGATTGGTATATAGTTCAAGTATTTTTAATCGGTAATGTTATCATCTTATTAATTTTCATTATTAAAAATACTTGTACATTTTTTTATTTTTTTACAATTTCAATAATATTAAATAATTGATAAACTTATTTTCTTTTCATTATATCTACTAATTATTAGTGAATTATTATATCTCATCTTTTATGATGACTTTTATTAGTAATTGTTTTAGAAAAACTACTTATAAGCTACAAGTTGAAGATCAATCACTTGCTTTGTATGATTCCTCTGATTGTTCTTATTTTTAAAACTACTTATTTTAGAGGGTTTATTAGACGTTATAAAGATTAATTTTATATTTAAGAAGATACACTATTATAATACATATATATGGCCTCGATTTTTAACCGTGATCGTAGATTTATGGTCACAATTATAAGAATCGAGGTCTAAGTGAGAGAGATCATAGACTGTTACCTATGACCTTGGTTTTATAAAAACCGAGGCCATAGACATACCCTATAATCTCGGTTATTAAAAGTTATGGTCTCGGTAGTTGAAAAACTGAGGCCATAAGGTATGTCTATGGCCTTAGTCTTTCAACAACCGAGACCATAGGGTATATTTATGACCTTGGTCTTTCAATAATCGAGACCATAGAGTATATTTATAGCCTCGGTTTTTATAAGACGAAGGCCATAGGGTTACCATATGGCTATAAATTTACATAAAAATACAATTATTAATTACAACAATAAAAATCAATATAAATTATAATAAATTTATTAATTAAAATATTGAAAATCATATTATATTAAAATTAAAAGTGTAATTACATTTGAGAGTTTATACACTAAAACATAATAAAACCTTACTAGCTAATTCTAATATTTACAATGACTAAGAAGAATAACATTACTACTACAAACTAACTTCTTACTATTACAATCATTTATAAATATACTTCTTCAAATCAACATAATCAAGTTTACAATGACTTCAATAGAAGTGTAGAGAAAAAGCAAATATTATAGGTGCTGATAGTAGTAGCTGGTGCGTTGGTGTGTTAGTACTGGTGCGTTGGTGTGCTGATCCACTGGTGCGTTGGTCTGTTGGTATGCATAAGAGAAATAGTCACATCCAAACTGTAAAATAATATTTTACTTTAGAATTTTTTTTCTCAAAGCAAAACATCCCGTTACCATGCAACAATGACGACAACACTATAATGCTTGCGAGATTCAATAATGAGGAGGCTCTGAACCATGGCAATAAACCATGCAAACTGTATAATAAACCTGCAAAGATAACTCACAATTTTACAATAGAAATAAAATTAAAGGCCATGGATCTCAAAAAGGTAAAGAAATCCCCTTAAAAGGAAAAAAATTCACTTAAAAGAAAGAAAATACACAACATAGAATAGATGGGATTAGATGCATTAAATAATTATTCCATTTCTCTGTCTCATATTTATGGTATGTACAAACAAATACCAAAGTAAAAATCATATGTGATGAGAAAATCAAATCATCCCAACCATATATAACCCCTCTAGGAACTACATATTTATATAAACCAAATAAACAAAATTGTAGAAAATAACATCAGAATTATTAGAATACTGCATAAGTGGACTTAATTATAACTAATAGTTGATCAAAAGCACTTCAACTCATTCTTTGGAGGATCATATCTAGCAAGTTTTAAACTAAATAAGTTACCAAAATATTTATTAGTTACTAAAATAAAGGACATATTGACTTCTATCCTTGGAAAGTTTGCTAGTAAGTTCTTTGATGCCTTTAACTTTGCCTGCTCATCTTCCTCCTTCTGCATGCCAAATTAGTAAGAAATACTAATAATAATAAAACACCAAAAGGAAATCAAGAAACAACAAGCTTAAGGAACCATTACTAAAAATGTGAAAATGGGAAGAAAGTTGAGTATTTACTGGCTTCTGCAGAATTATTAATTTTTTTGTCACAAGCTTCTGCAAATTGATATATAAAATTTACAGTATTGTTCTTTCCAAAGCATAACATTTCTCTCACTCTCTCCCTTCAAAGGAAACAAAAAAAATTATTAAAAATAGAAAAATCATTTAGAGAGTAACTATAGCGCTAATTGTTCAAAAATAGAAAATTAATAAAGGCCACTGCAATACAAATAAGTCAGAATGTTTAACTTCAAATATTATCAAAATATGCTCATTAAGAGAATAAATTTTGTTGCTTATGCATGGCATAGAAAAATCAAGAACATCTAATCTTGATGAGGTTTAACAGCACCCTTTTAACTAAAACATTGTTAATCAAGATTTTTTAAGAATACTGAAAGCTAATAATCCAATCAAGCAAAATTCTGATTCTTGTCCTTCCATATCTTAGTAAGAGATTAAATCAATGCTGAAATGTCAGTAGACTAGTAAACCATACTGAATTATAGATGGAATATTAAGCTATATTTTAACATAACTTAGAAAGAAAATACTATTCCCTACGCAGAGGCATCTAGATGACAGTATTAGTACATCTTTTTATATGAAAACTTACATTGCAAGATTACATTTGATAAAAGGTTAGGTATTAAGTTTTCTAGAACTTAAAAGCACCAACAACAGTACCTGCACCAACCATTAGGTCAAGCACCAACACCAGCACCAAAATCAGCACAAGACTAAGCACAATCAATTAGCATATAATTCAAAGTGAAACTAACCTCTCAACAATGGTAAATTGGACTAGGAAGTTGAGTGGAATAGAATGTGATGATTTGAAGACTTTGACACGCCAAGCACCAGCACCAACATTAGGCACCAGCACAAACACTAGCACCAACACATGCACCAAGCACTAAGCCAAACACCAGTACCAGCACCAGGCACCAAACACCAACACCTACACCAGTATCAAGCCAAACATTAGCAATTAGAATATTACCAAAAAAAATCATGATATACAAGCCTGAAAGTAAAAAAAGGGAAAGAAATAAGTACAACAACATAACTAGAAATTGTCGACCCACTTCTCCTATCTGGATTCTAAAAGGTATCAAGTGTTGCACATAGATAACAAAAAGAACTTTCAACCAAAGAAGTAAAGACTATAGAGAGATTTATCATACAACTATATTACTTACTGGATGCCTGGGAAGCAGGAACAAGCCTAACATAAGAACACCAACAAAATGAAGCTTGTCAATTAAAAGGAAAAAAGAAAAACTAAAAACAAAAGGATTTGAGACTTAAATATAAGGAAGTCTTGTTATGATAGCAACCTTCCTAGTGAAGGAAACCACCAGCAACGATGAAGAAGGTTTGTGAGTGTTTTAAGACTCTAAATTAGATAAAGAATCTTCTTCTAAAGATGCTGACCTCTTTCTAGCACATCCAAAAGCAAAGAACAACCATCACCATTTCTGTTGAGATCATATCCATTCTTGCTATTGAACTCTTTCAACTCGGCTTTCTAGGAATCTTTTTGTTGCAACTTAGTAAAACTCAAAAATCATTAATCACAAAAGATATTAATACAAATAGGGAAAGAACCACATCCTGATTTTTAAAAACATCAAGGATAGTTGCTAGTTTTCTCTCTAACCAAGAGTGATTTGCTCGATGTGAATGACCCACTTGCGACGATAGACCTGAAAAACCTTTCCATCATGATCCTTGTTGTGCCTCGAACCACCTAAACCTCATTGTCCTTACGAATTGGCATAGACACTTTTGGTAAAAATTGGTGGAGAAAGGCGTGCTCATCAACCCTTGGATTGTACTTCATTTTTGCTAAGCTAGGGTTTTTTTTGGGATGGCTCTAAAGAGTGGAGAATATAGGGTTTGATGAGCAGAGAAAATAAATGGGAACAAAATTGGTAGTAACGTATTAGTTGGGAGTGAAAAAACAAAGAGAGAGAGGGAAAAAAGAAAAGAAAAGATAGAAAAATTTGATGTTTGATGTAAAAGAGAGAAAATTGATAACGTATTTCTATGGCTTCAATTTTTAAATAACCGAGACTATAGGGTATGTTTATGGCCTCGGTTTTTAAATAACCAAGGACATAGGGTATGTCTATGACCTTAGATTTTTAAAAATAGAGGCTACAGGATTTTGGCCTCGGTTTTTTAAAAAATTGAGGTTAAATTTCCGAGATCATATGTATGTATTGTAGTAGTGATAGGAATATTATTGTAATTAAAATTTCAATCTAATTATTTTTAACATCTTGAAAATTTATTTTTTAATATCAACAATATGTTGAACTAAAAAGATTTGCTAATGTGCAACACAGTTTGAAGAGCTTCATGAATGTTGTAGAGAAGAAGATAAAGCTACCTGATGATGTAGAGAAGAAGATAAAGCTACCTGATGAAGAAGAAGAAGAAAGTGAAGATAAAGTTGATTTGAAAGTAATGTCTTAACAGTTACAATACATATTATTGTCTATTTTATAAATTCTAATATTCAAGTTAATGATCAGTAAGTAGGGAATCAATTGTTGTTGTAACTAACTGGACGTGGTATTGATAGTGCGTAGTGCAATAAACCACTATCAACATAAAATGTTGTTAACCATATAGCTATGCTTATATCTATATATATATGCTAACATCTTCCTTGAGCTCATGGTCAGTGCAAGACACTGAGCTTAATGCATAGCTTTTGAAAATGTTGAGACGATAATGGCTTGGATATGATATCAACCACTTGTTCTTGAGTTGGACTGTACTCCACTGTCAAAGCTCCTGAGATAACGTTTTCACAAATGAAATAAAAATCCACTTCAATATGCTTTGTTCAAGAGGAAAGAAATGGATTTTTTGCAAGATATCTAGCACTTGCATTATATCAACATAAAATTGGAGTAACATTAATGATAAGTTTGAGTTCTTATAAAATTCTTTGTATCCATAACAATTATGGGATTCCATATCCTAGTGCTTGAAATTCAGCTTTAATAGAAGATCAGGATACTACCTTATGTTTCCTAGAGTTCTAAGAAATGAGAGAGTTTCCTATGTAGACACAATGTCCACCAGTAGAGCATCTCTCATCTATCTTGATGCCCATTCAGTATTAGTGTAAACTATGAGAGCAAGATTCGGGGATTTAGATAACATAACTTCATATTCCAAGGTTCTTTTCAAATAACGTATAAGCCTCTTAGTTGCTATCACATGAGCTGATGTTGGAGCATGCACGAATTGAAAGAGTTTGTTGAAAGTGTAACTGATTTATAGTCTAGTGAGTGTGCAATATTGCAAGCCTTCCACGACGATAAAGTGTTGCTTTAGTTTCATATAGTAAGTCTCCATCAAATTTTGATATAATTTTCGCAGTATCAACTGATGTAGAGGCTAGCTTGGCATCAAGTTGAGCTTTGTCTATCAATTCACTGCTATAATTAGCTTGATGCATATGAATACCTTCACCTATTCTTTGAATATCAATTCTAAGAAAGTATCCTAATTGACTCAAGTACCTAAGAGAGAACTAAGTGTGTAGTTGATCAATGAGAGATGAAAATAAGATAGAGTTATTTCCTGTCATTAAAATGCCATCAACATATATTAAAATAAGAGCTAAATCAGGATTTTTGTTGCAAATCATCATGGAAGCATCAACATGAGTATTAGAACCCCAATTGCAGCAAATACCCAGTTAACTTCATATATTGTGGGACTTGTTTCAAACCATAAATGACCTTTTTTTTTAATTTGCAGACATACTCAGAATGAACTGAATCCACAAATTCACTTGGTTAAGCCATGTATATCTCTTTTTTGATATCACCATTTAGAAAGGTTGCGATGACATTCAATTGTCGAATATGCCAATTTTCAGATAGGGAAATAGTGATGACAATAACTAATAATTGTTGGATTGACTACTGGACTAAATGTCTCAGTGTAATCAATGCCAGATATTTGTTGAAAACCCTTAGAAACTACTTTGGCTCTATACTTGTTACAAGATTTGTCTGAGTTAAGTTTGGTATAATAAATCTACTTGTTGACTATATTTTTTCCTTTCTTTTATGGAGGAACTAACAACCAAGTGTTGTTTTGAAGATGAGCTTGGAACTCAGTTCCCATATCCTCATTCCATTGAAGAGTTTTTGAGAGCTGCTTTCACCTTTTTTAGTTCTGGGAGTATTAAGCTGGTGGTGTAGAGTTTTTGTTTTATGATACCATTTTTTTTCCCTTGTGGTCACAGGATGTGTGTTTACTAGATAAGAAAAAGAAGCTATGGGTAATTCAACAACAAGGTCTATATCTATTGGATTAAAAATTATTATTAGATGAGTACTGATAAGAAATAAAATAGGAACAAGGTCTTTATGTAATCCCATTCTAACATGCCTATTTCAAACTTTTAAGCTTAGTGCCCCCATCATTTTAAAGCTATTGTATGTTAGTTTGAAATTATCTATGAATGAAAGCGTCAAAGTCCAGAAAAAATTATTGCTACTTGATATTTGTTACTTAAAACATATATCCATTGGAACCTTGTATAATCATTACCAAATAACAAAATATACTTCATTCTATGAATAGAATTAACTAGTGTTAGACTACAAAGGTCTACATGTACTATAGAAAAAATGTGTTTTAGATCTCACATAAGAGTGTGTAAAAGGTAATCTATGAGCTTTGGCTAATGGACAAGCTCTACATATATCTATGCTACAATTTTGTAGAATGGATTGTTTAAGAAAATTAGCTACCAAATGCACTACGGAGGCATCATAATGACCCAATCTTTCATGCAGAAGAGTTCCATTGAGGGAAAATTTATTTCATAGAATGTTGTCTAATACAAAACCACCATTGCCAACCTTGTGAAGACCACGTTTAGTTCCTCCATTGAGCATAATAGTCTTTGCGGCTAGGTCCTTCACAGAAAAACTATTAGGATAAAATTCTATAGATACACTTTATCTTCGCATAGTTTTTTTTACTGTTATTAAATTATTTTCAAGTATTGGAACCACTAACAAGTCATTTAATCTCAAAGGGTGAGTTTCACATGATATGATATTAGAGCCTGATTAAGAAATGGGAATAGTGGACCCATTACCTAGCATGAGTGAAGCATTGCCAAAGTATGGGCTAGGATTTTTAATTTGATTCATGTCACTGTTAAGTGGTGAGTTGCATCAGTATCTAGAACCAAGCTACATTTGTGAAGGTAGTTGGAGAAGCTATTAGTGTAAGTAGTGCTTGAGGTGGTGGAGGAGGTGGTGATGGGACACAAATTGTGTTAATTGAATATGCAAGTATACGTATTGTTACAAATAATATAATGATAAAAAAATATCGTTCTTACAGAGATTATGTTATTAAAAATTAATTTTTAAAAGAAATAATAAAATTCAAATTATTATTTGTGTTTTTATATTTTAAGAAAGTAAAATTAAATAACAATAATTAATTAAATTAGATTTGGTAACTAAGAAGATATATGAGAAAATATCTAAGAATATTTAATCTCCCAATTTTTAAATATGTGAATCAATAATTAATTAAATCAAATTTAACATGTATTCATTTCTTAAGTAAACTACACATCATATAATAATTAACCTAATCACAATCTCATGTCAATTAAATTGCATACTACACATTAAGCTCATCAATTATGGATCACATACATAATAATCATACATCTCTACCTAGAAACTATGCATGTTATTTAATCAATACAAACAATTCATAGCATAAAAATCAAATTAAATAATAAAATTAAAATGAAATCATAATTGGGATAAAATATTAGATCATCACATGCAAAAAATTGGGTTCATAAGACCCCTAGATTAATAAATTAGTAGACATAATTTTGTTCATAAAACTCATAATTTTTCATAAAGAAAGATAAAAAATTGATATAGAAAGAAAAAGAAGAAGAAATACAATCAATCTCTTGAATTGTAGTACCAATCTACTCTTGAATCTCCACCAATATTGTATTTTTTTAATTTTTCTCTCTTCTTGGCTCTAAAATATGATAAAAATTATGTTAATTTTGGCTCATTAGGGTTTGTGAGGCAATTAGAGGGTTAAATATAGCTTAGATGGAATCTGTACCCTCATATTAGCTTTAGATCAAGGGCTGAGATCAGAAAAGGAAAAATTAACACCACCATCCAATAGGAGTGGGACATGTAGCATGCTTATTGGTTAGGCATAAAATGTGGCTTATGAATTTCACCTCAAGGGATGATCAAATAGATTTTAAAATCTGATAGAATTCATTAACTTACATAAATCACTACAAATTTTCTCTCAATGAGAACATCAAAATCAATCATGAATATGTACATAAAAAATTGAATCAATCCAATCAAAACCAGCAAGCATATCACATGATTAATGTAAGTATCTTAACGAGCATGTTACATTCCTTATCCTAGTCATGACAACAAATATTTATCAATAAATTTTTACCATTGAGTTCATATATTTCATATCAAGCATGCATGCAATTAGTTGCCATATATTTATCAATTCCTACCCAAATCATGATTAAAAACATCCTAAAAGTAAAAAATAATAATAAATTCCCAAAAATTGAAAATGCATACTAAACACTAAATTAGAGAATAAAGTTTCCTCCCCCAAACTTAAATTACACATTGTCCCCAATGTGCACATAGAAATATGAAAAAGTAAAAGGAAAGAAAACTCCCTTAGTCTTGGCACACAACATCTGTTGTAAAATTGTTCAGTCTTGTTACGCCATTGCTCTCCACATTTATTCACCTACAAAGCAAAAACAATGAAAATATAAGTCAAATAACGTTGGGTTTCCTCCCAACCAGTGTCACATTTAACATCCTAGACTAAATATATCAAATCCTAAGGTATATTCTTCTATATCCATTTACTTTTGAGTTTTCCCATAAATAGTTTGAGTCTTGATTTGTTTAGTAGTACTTTATGTTCTTGATTTGCAAACATGGTGCTCAATTCTCTTATCATGCCATATTTTGTTTTCTTTTTGTACTTTTTGACATTCTTACATGCACTCCACCGTAACTATCCAATTTAAGTATTTCCAACATCTTGTTCACCACTCTATTGGACTCTTTTGCTTGCCCACTTCATTGGGGATGGTAGGATAAAAGTGTGTGGTCTAAACTTGGTGGCCCATCAATAGATGGTTTAAGCTTAGATCCGATCTCAAAACTCTCCAAAACCATATTAGGTAAACACATGAGAGGTGTAGCCTCCAAATAGTTCACATAATCA
Source organism: Hippophae gyantsensis (assembly GCA_030763125.1). Lineage (NCBI taxonomy): Eukaryota > Viridiplantae > Streptophyta > Magnoliopsida > Rosales > Elaeagnaceae > Hippophae > Hippophae gyantsensis. The sequence continues at coordinate 45,100,100 of CM061032.1, read as the reverse complement.
ATAATATCAATCATAGATTCCATACTTTTAAAATTAAAACCGATTGAGTTGTTTCTTGGAGATTTTACTCCATTATTTACAACATCATGTGTAATAGTCTTAAATGTGGGCAACTCAATAGATTCTTTTAAGTTATTCTTCCCTTCGAACCAGTAACATTTATCCATAAGCTATCAATTGCATTATCAATATCAGGGGGTTCAGATGTTTTAAAAACTTTAAATGTTACTTGTTTATCTTGCACTCTTATTGTAAGTTCACCTTTTTGTACATTAATGAGTGCTCTTCCAGTTGCTCAGAATGGATGACCAAGGATGATCAGAATGTTACGGTTCTCTTCCATATCTAGTACAATGAAATGCTCCAGAAATATGAACTTATCTACTTTTACTAGCACACTAATTGATCTATCTTCCATTTATAATGTTGCTAAAATTGGTTTGGCTTTACCAATCCCCAATCTTTTGAAAATCGATGATGGCATATGGTTAATGTTGGAACCCAAGTTACACAGTAATTTCTCAAAGTGGACATTCCAATAGTGCAAGGGATGTCAAAACTACTTGGATCTTTTAGTTTCTAGGGTAGTTTTCTAGCAAGGATGGCACTACAACCTTTAGTCAAAGTTATTATTTCATTATCTCTAAGCCTCTTTTTCTTAGACGAGATGTCCTTTAGAGATTTGGCATCTGTTCAAGTGCATCTACAAATGATATATTTATGTGTAGCTTTTTGAAAACATCTAGGAATTTTGAAAATTGCGTGTCTAACTTTTGCTTTTGTAATCTTTGAGGGAAAGGAATAATGGGTTTGTAGAGGTTGCTCTTTTTTGGCTGAATTATTTCCTTTTCATTACTCTCTTAATCCACTAATTCATGGATCTCTTTATCTACTATATCCTTCTCATCCCTGTTAACTTCTGGTTCCTCCCCATCCTTATTAGTCTTATGGTCCTTCTTATCCTTTTTAGTCTCATATTCCTCCTCTAGAGTTTTATCACTCCTCAAGGTTGTGGCGTTACAATGCTCCTTACCTTCTCTTCTTGGGTTTATAATTATGTCACTTGGGAGGTTACCTTGATGCCTTTGGCTTATGGCCTAGGCAAGTTGCTCCATTTGGTTCTTTAAATTCTAAATTGAAGCCTCTTGAGTTGACACTTTTGTATTCATTGATTGGATGAAGTCTTTTATCATCCCCATTAAAGCATTTGTGTTGTATTCAATAGGTGGCTTCTCCTCTTGAGCTTGTGATTGTTATGGTTTTTGGAAACCAAGTGGTGGAAATGATTGACAGTTGAATTGATTACCACCCTCAGTGTTGTTATTCTAAGAGAAATTTAGATATTGTTTTCATCCTAGGTTATATGTGTTTGAGTATGTATTATTGTTTTGGCTCACATTACCCACATAAAATGCTAATTCATAATTATTTAGACAATTATCAAATAAATTAACTCCCCCACAAAATACATAAGACACTCCTAAATCTTGGACTTCGTTTACACTTGTTGGCGAGTTTTGAGCCTTCAAAAGATTCATCAAAGATGACACTTGAGTTGTAAGTGCCGTGATATCATTTACCTCATGCAATCTGGCTACTCTTCCTATAGCTGTCATTCTATCCATTTGCTATTGATAATTATTGCTAGATATTTTCTCAAGTAAATCGTAAGCTTGATTGTAAGATTTGGCAAGAAAAGCCCTATTAGCAGATGCATCAATAATGATTCTTGTTTAAGCATTGAGACCATTGTAGAAAGTCTCCATTTGGATCCAATGAGGGATACCATGGTAAGGAAAATTCCTTAGCAATTCTTTGAATCTTTCCCATGCTTCACATAAAGATTCTCCTTTATATTGTTAGTAGAAGGTAATGTGATTCCTAAGCTTGGCATTTTTTATTGGTGGGAAATATTTCATCAAGAAATTCTCTGCCAAATCATTCCAAGTTGTAATGGAATCAGGTGGAAAAAAGTTTATCCAAGTTCGAACATGATCCCATAAATAGTAAGGGTATAATCTAAGCCTAAATTTCTCCTCAGTTACACCACTGAATTTAAATGAATCGACAACTTCAACAAACAATCTAATATGTAGATGAGGATCCTCTGTTGGTAATCTGCTGAATTGTCCAACTGTTTATAACATTTGAAACACCACTGGCTTTATTTCAAACTAATTAGCTCGAATGTTTGGCCTTATAATACTTGGATTTAGCCCTTCCCACATAGGTATTGCACATTCATTCATAACTCTATCCCTATCATCCATTAAAGGAATTTGGTTGATCTAATTTAGCTCATTATTGTTTATTTCTAATAGAATAGCCATTTTTTTCACTTGGGTGACACTTCTTATTTTCCTATTGATCTCAAAGTACACTATATTTTTAAATCTAAAGGTAAAATGTTTCTCTTAAGAAATTTGCTCATGTAATAGACTCAACTTTGTTTCTAATAGCACTAAAAGAAATGTATAAATTAAAAATAAATAAAAATTAAAAATAGATAACTAAATAAATAAATTAAAATTAAGAAAGATAACTAAAATAAAATAAACCAAAAAATTAATTTTTAATATTTATAATCCCCTACAATGGCGCTAAAAACTTGATCGAACACAAATTATTTTCAATGAATACACAAGTATTCATATTATAACTAGTAATATAATGCTAAGAAAAGATTATTCCCATGGATATTATATTAGAAATTAATTTTTAAAAGAAAAAAATAAAAATCAAATTTTATTTGTGTTTTTATATTTTAAGAAAGCAAAATTAAAGGAACTAAAAATAAATAACAATAATTAATTAAATTAGGTTTGGTAACTAAGAAGATATATGAGAAAATATCTAAGAATACTTATTTTTCAATTTTCTAAATATATGAATCACTAAAATCTCCCCAATATAATTATCAATGGAATCAAATTTAGCATGTATTCCTCTATCAAGTAAACTACACACCATATAGTAATTAACCTAATCACACTCTCATGTCAATTAAATTGCATATTACTCATTAGGCTTATCAATTATGGATTACATACATAAAAATCATACATCGCTACCTAGAAACTATAAATGTTATTTAATCAAGATAAACAATTAAATAATTCTCTCAAATCTATTTAATTATCTCTATAGATCAATTGTTAGACAAACAATTTATAACATAAAAATCAGATTAAATAATATAATTAAATTGAAATCTTAATTGGGGTAAAATATTAGATCATCACATGTAGAAAATTGGATTCATAAGACTCCTAAATTTATAAATTAACTAGACATAATTTTGTTCATAAAGTTCATAATTTTTCATAAAGAAAGATATAAAATTTATAAAGAAAGAAGAATAAGAAGAAATAGAATCATTCTCTTGAATTTTAGTATCAATCTCTACCAAAATTGTCTCTTTTTGAATTTTTCTATGTTTTTCTCTCTTCTTGGCTCAAAAAATTGATAAAATTTATGTTAATTTCAGCTTATTAGGGTTTATGGGGCACTTAGGGGGTTAAATATAGCTTGTGTGGAATTTGGACCCTTAGATCAATTTTAGATCAAAGGTTGAGATAAAAAAAGGAAAGATTAATTGCGCCAGCCAATAGGAGCACGACATGAAGGGGGTTTATTGGGCGACTCAAAGCGCGATGTGTGGCAAAATGACTGTTCTTGGTCAAAACACGTTGAGTCAGCACCACATGGTGTAACATGATTAAGGGTTATGAATGACGTGGTGCATGAGTGGAATGAATTGAAAAATAGCATTATGACATGTGGCATCATCGTTTGCCCGTGTTGCGAACTTGGAAGGAATGCAATGCTGACACATGTCAAAGCGTTGCGTCACTCTATACACTCGAATTTGCGTGATTTTTCTTCTCCGATTGCATGGCATCGACGTGGATTGTTCTATCATCTCTACTGCTTGCGTAGCATTCAAGTGGTAGCTTCTGATTTGTCATGCATTAAAATTTTATAAAAATCTCAAAAAATTTGAAAAATTATATTTTCTCCCATTTTCACTAGAAAGTTCATATTTAAATATTTTTAATCCCAAAAATATTATTTATTGAATAAAATGAGCAAATATTAAGGAGAAAAGTGCACTAATAATTCTACTTTCAAAGAGTCATCAAGTGGGTAATAATTTTGGTCAGTTCAAGTTGTAGAATAAGACTATGGATGATGATATGGAGTACCAAAAGTTGGTTTATGTATCGGATCTGATGATGGTGAAGTGTGTTCAGAGTGAGCTTGAGCAATATTGGCTCTAGGAGGACCGCGTCCCCTTGGTGATCTTTATTGGTTATTGGATGGCTATTTTTGGATTCCATGTACCTAAAAAATCATTTAGTAGCTGCATGGCCAAAGTTTTTACAAATTTGACACTCTATGATGTTTTCTTTTGGTGATGTTTTGCCTCTTGGTGGATTGGATGTATTTTATTAGATTCAAAGTTTGAAGGTGCAGTAGATTTGTGCTGGGAAAGCCAAATTGAGGTGCTGGTCACTGGTATTTGTGAAAAATTTGTTTGGTGAATGAGTAGTTAGATTGAACAACCTATGAGTCAGGCAAATTCAAACACTTCATTTTCCTATCATGAGTTCTCATTCTGGTGAAGAGCTCATCTAAACTTAGGACTCTTTTCTTGTTTGTGAAAATTGTGACTATAGATTCATACCCACCATCATGACCACCCAGCATTTGTTCCCGATCTGTCAAGTTATCACCAACCGCTAAGATACAATCTATCAGGTCCTTAGAGTGACTGATGTATTATTCTATAGTTCTTGAGCCTTTTTTTAGTGACTGTAACTGGCAATGCAATCGCATCAGTATTGCTTGTGAGTCGTCATTGAAAGATTTTCCAAGCACTATCTAGTAGTCAAATTCTGTGTTCTTTCCAATAAGATTTTCATGTAGCTTGGAGATACCGAGGAGTATATCCAGTTCTTTAAAGCACCATCCTGCCTATCTCATAACTCATATGCAGTATTAGCTTCAAAAACTTCTTGAATGTCACTTTGCTGGCTATAGTTTGTTTTTTTGATGATTCTGGAGGGCACTATAGGTGAATCATCAATCAAAGATTGAAGCCCATATACTGTGATAACATATTTCAGTTGTTCTTTTCAAATAAGATAGTTTATTTCATCCAATTTTACAGAAAACTTTGGATTAATTGGGTAGGTAGGTAAACTAGCACTAGTGTTTATCATCGGAGGACTTCGAAGAATTTGCAAAATTATTAAGGTGGGAACGAGTGTTGGTGTTTGATGGTATTTGGGACATCTGTGTCTTATACGGAATTATATTCAGTAGCCATAACTATGGCTCTGATACTAGGAAGAGCTTCATGAATAATAGAGAGAAGATGATGAAGCTAAATGATGAAGAAGAAGAAGAAGAAGGAAAGTGAAGATGAAGTTGATTTGGTTTAAAATAATCTCTTAACATTTACAATATTGATTGTTGTCTATTTTATAAGTGTTAATGACCAAGCTAATGATAAGCATGTGAGGGAATCAATTGTTGTTGTAACTGACTACACATAGCACTGGTAGTGCGTAGTGCAACAAACCATAATCCGCATAAAATGCGGTTATGGCTATGCCTATATCTATATATGCTAACACACATGCTACTTGCTAGTAACATAAAATATAGAGGATGCTTTTGTAGAGAGGATGATTACTGTGGAATTTCAAGTAAGTTAAATGACTATAGTTGTATTTACTATTTTCATTAAATACTTTTCTTTTGTAAATTTACTTAACCATGTAACTATTGGAGTAGGGAACAAATAAAAAGGCCAAAATATCCTAAAAGAAGCATAGATATCTATACGTCTCATCTCGATTAAGTTATGATAATATTTGGATATTGATGATATGATTCAAATTAAATATCTTATGCCACTGATTTTGAACTTATAAATTACTTATACTTTTTTCCCCTATATCATAGTTAAAGAATGCTCCCAAACCATACCAAATGTGAACATATGTGGTGCAAAGAAAATGAAAATTCATTTGATGAGGCCAACCGAGTGGTTTTCAAATGAATGATATGTTTTAAATTTTAAAAACGTGTTATAAACTTGTCTCCTCCTTTCTATGTTTTGTACTCAATTGGGATGGTCTAAAGAAATTATGTTGAGATGATCTAATTTAGGTTTTCTGCATTTAGAAATATTATGTAAATATTGTTGGCGTGTGCAGTGAAAGTGGCAGACAACAAAGTTAGTGGAGTTAGGAAATGGCAAACAATGTGGTTAGTGAATCAGAAATTAGGGAAGTAGAACAGCTGTTAGGGTTAGAGTTATATTCGTTTTCCTTAGTATACATAGGAGGAGTTTTTTGTACAGGAAATGAGAGAACAGAAATTACAGAAATAAAATCAGAATAATTTGACATGGTATCAGAGCAGATTATGACTCTAAAGAAATAAAAATCCTATGTTGCTACCTGTTCTCCTCAACATTGGTTTGATATATTAAATCCAGAGATCAGATCAATAATACCCCATACCCCATATCCATTTTTTCAAGAACTGTCATCTTGGTCAATTTGCTCAGCTTCTTCCATCCACTTCCATCCACTAGTCCAAGCAGATGGGTGTTTGTGTGTCAACACTTTATGAAATTTTCTCTGCAGATTCTCCATATCCTTTTGGAGTTCAAGGTTCTTAGCTTTAAAACCTTCGAGTTCGATTGCGACCATCTTCAATCTGCCTCCCCCCTGGAAAAAAAAGAAGAAGAAGAAACCAAGAAAAGATGGAAACGACTGCTGACCTATGATTAGGTGTCTGTTTCTCTGCAACATTTGAAACAAAAAAAAAACAGGAAGGGAAAAAATCAGACAGTGCAAGATATAGCTCGAACAACAACAAAAAAAAAACGAATCAACTTCACTAGAGCTCCTAACTCCTCGCTAGTCAGTGAGGGTTTTCAGAGACAGAGAACCAAGTGGAAGGTTAACTTTGTCTGGATTTGTAGCCGGCTAAGGTTCGCCCATCTTGACCTAGCTGCTCGGTTGTAGAAGAAGGGCGCTACTCGCTTACAGAAGAAGGGCGCTGCTAGCTTGCAGAAGACGGGCGCCGCTCACTTGTAGAAGAAATTCACGCTCGGTTGTAGAAGAAGGACGCCGCTTTAGGGCTGCGCGAATGGAAATATTTTTTCTTAGGGTTACGTTTTGAGTTTTATATATATATTGGCTATGTTGTAAAAAAAAAAGGAAAACAGGAAGAAATTTTTTTTTAGATTTCATGGCGGAATCTAGAGATTTAACTACCAACTTCATATTGGAAGATTTGACGGCAAAAATGATGGAAGTTCTAACTAGAGCTCAGATCAGCTCACAACCTCCGCTAACTGAAGCGTCGACTGCTCCCATTAGTATCAAGTTGGGAGGATCCAACTATACCTTGTGGTCCCAGGTGGTGGAGATGTATATCTCTGGCAAAGACAAACTGAGATATATTAATGGGGATTTTCCTCAACCTGTTGAAACCGACCCCTCATTTAGGAGATGGCGCACTGAAAATGCCATTGTCAAAGGATGATTGATCAATTCGATGGACCCCTCCTTAATTGCAAATTTTATCCGATTCCCAACTGCAAAACAGGTTTGGGATTCAGTGGCTACCACTTACTATGATGGGACAGACACATCTCAAGTGTATGATCTTTGCCGTCAAGTTACTCGTACGAAGCAAGCGGGTGGATCCATTGAAAAATACTACAATGACCTTCAAGGGTTGTGGCGTGAAATTGATTTCCATCGTCCTAATCCAATGGAGTGTGCGATTGATATACAAAAATACAACTCCATCATACAGGAAGATCGAGTGTATACCTTCCTCGATGGACTTGATGATAGATTGGATAAAACTCGAAGTGATGTGCTTCAAATCAAACCATTCCCTACGGTGGAACAAGCCTATGGATTCGTCCGTAGGAAAGAGGTCAGGCAGATCGTGATGATCACAGGTGTAGATACAACACCCAGAGCAGTTATGGCTTTTAAAGGGGTCAAGGGACACCATAATCTAATGCCACCAAAAACAGAAACTTCCTTGGGTAGCAAGAACTCCACGGGAAATCCACCATCTCTTGACATGAAATGTGGCCATTGCGGAAACTCCAAACACACCCGTGAAAACTGCTTCAAACTACATGGGTATCCAGAATGGTGGAATGATCTTCAAGCACGGAAGAAACGGGACACCACTGGGCGAGCCGCTGTGGCTACCAATAATGCCTCACTATCCCTTACTTCTCAGGCCGAATCTTCCCAGGATCCAGGTATTTCAAGTAAAGCATTTCACATCTCTACTCGTAGTGATAAGGAGGATTGGATTCTGGACTCTGGAGCTACAGATCACATGACATTTGACCCAAATGATCTCTCCAATACAACTCAGCCAAGACGGAGTCGTGTTGCCAATGCAAATGGGGTCACTTATCCAGTTACAGGAGCTGGAACAGTGACCTTATCTCCTTCATTATCATTATCTAATACTTTACTTGTACCCTCTCTGTCAAACCGACTAATGTCTGTAAGTCAGGTCACTTCAGATCTTAACTGTGTAGTACTGATGTATTCTACTTTTTGCCTTCTACAGGATATTCTCACCAAGGAGATCATTGGGCGTGGTACTAGGAGAGGGGGGCTATATTATGTGGATGACCTCAGTTCAGGAAGAGCCAATCACATGCAAAACATTGCTGCTAACAAGGAACGACAGATTCGGCTATGTCATCGTAGATTTGGGCATCCATCATTCGGGTATTTAAAGCACCTACTCCCGAGTTTATTTTCAAATATCACACATTTAGATTTCAAATGTGATACTTGTATCCTAGCAAAAAGTCATAGGGCATCTTATCCTATGAGCATGAATAAAAGTATGACTCCTTTTGCTTTGGTACATTATGATGTTTGGGGACCTTCCCCGGTCATTACGTCATCGGGTCATCATTGGTTTGTTATTTTTGTTGATGATTGTACACGAATGACATGGCTTTACCTTCTCAAACACAAAGATAAAGTATTTGCTACATTTCACCTATTTCACACCATGGTTCAGACACAATTTTCTGAAAAAATTAAGATACTTAGGTCTGATAATGGAGGGGAATATGTTAATCTAGACATACTTGGACAACCATGGTATTCTCCATGAAACCTTGTGTTCACAAACCCCACAACAGAATGGGACTGCAGAGAGGAAGAATCAGAATATTTTAGAAATGGCTCGGGCCTTACTAATTGGTACACATATGCCTAATAAATACTGGAGTGATGCTCTTACTACAACAGTGTATCTACTGAATCGTATGCCCACAAAAACCTTACAATTTCAGACTCCATTAAAGGTGCTATCTGATCATTTTCCCTTGCCTACTATTTTGATGCTTTCGCCCCAAATTTTTGGATGTGTTGCTTTTGTCCACCTCCATAAAAATCAACGAACTAAGTTGGATCCATGTGCTGTCCGATGTGTATTCTTGGGGTATGGCGTACAAAAAAAGGGTTATCGATGCTATGATCCAATTACTAAAAGAACCTATATTACCATAGATGTCACTTTCCTCGAATTAGAATGGTTTTTCCCATCACCGGTATCCAATTCCACTCTTCAGGAGGAGAGTTATGATGAAGAACGAAATTGGCTTGATGTTGAAATATTAGACACTAGTCCAACATACTCGGATCGTGCCAATCATATGGAGGAGCCAGTATCTAGACCCGAGTTTGAACTTCCAAGAACTGAAGCTGAATTAGTAATTGAATCTCCAGAAGATGAAGTGGTTGATGTACCCCTCAACTCCCTAGTACCTAATGATCCTCCTGCTGAGAATACTCCTGAGGTAAGCTATCCTAGCACACCTTTACAAACTAATGCTATAGATACATCTGTTGGTTATGTTTTACCTTTCAGACACAATCGAGGTAAACCTCCAAATCAATACTCCCCAGAAAGAGAAGAACGACAATCCAAGTATCCAATAGCAAATTATGTATCTACTCAAAGGTTATCAGAACCTATCAGGGCATTTGCACAAACACTCTCCTCGTGTCAAATTCCAAGTAGCATTGAAGAGGCCTTATCTGATCCAAAATGGGCTCAAGCTATAAAAGAGGAATTTAAGGCATTATAGAAGAATAACACATGGGTGTTAAGCGAGTTGCCTCAAAGGAGGAAGATGGTAGGATGCAAGTGAATTTTCTCCATTAAGTATAGAGCAGATGGGTTAGTTGATCGATACAAGGCGAGGCTTGTAGCAAAAGGATATACACAGAAACACGGGATAGATTATCAAGAAACCTTCTCACCTGTGGCTAAACTAAAAACCGTTAGAGTCTTGTTATCTCTTGCGGCAAATTTAGATTGGCCATTGCACCAACTTGACGTAAAAAATGCCTTCCTTCATGGTGATCTTGAAGAAGAGATTTACATGGATATCCCACCAGGATATACTATTACATCAGGAAAAGAAACTGCATGTAGATTACAACGAGCATTGTATGGACTAAAACAATCACCTAGAGCATGGTTTGGTAGGTTGAGTTTAGCAATGAAGAAATATGGGTTCCAACAAAGCAACTCTGACCATACTCTTTTCCTAAAACATCGATTAGGGAAGATAACAGCCCTTATAGTCTATGTAGACGACATGATCATTACAGGGGATGATAAAGAAGAAATCTCTAAGCTTCAAGAACAACTGTCAAATGAGTTTGAAATGAAGAATTTGGGAGGGCTCAAGTACTTCTTAGGTATTGAGGTAACAAGATCAAAACAAGGCATATGTCTTTCCCAAAGGAAATATACTCTGGACCTACTGGAAGAGGTAGGACTACTAGATTGTAAACCTGTCGATATTCCAATGGTTCAAAATCATAAACTTGGAGAATATGTGGACCAAGTACCAGCAGATAAACAGAGATATCAACGATTAGTAGGTAAACTCATATATTTATCTCATACTCGATCTGATATTGCTTATGCTGTGAGTGCCGTGAGTCAGTTCATGAACTACCCAAGTGAAGACCATATGGATGCGGTCATGCAAATACTTCGTTACTTAAAATCCTCCCCTGGGAAAGGACTTATGTTTTCAAAGAATGGTCAATTGGAAGTCCTTGGATATACAGATTCAGATCAAGTGTGGAATATGAAGAATAGGAAATCTACTGCTGGGTACTTTACTTTTGTGGGGGGAAATCTTGTTACATGGAGGAGCAAGAAGCAAAAGGTAGTTGTCTTATCCAGTGCTAAAGCTGAATTTCGAGGAATGGTCAAGGGAATATGTGAGCTCCTTTGGTTGAAAAAGCTTCTAACTGAGATTAGTGTTGCTCCTAACTTTGAAATGAACTTATTTTGTGATAACAAAGTAGCCATTTCCATCTCTCACAATCCAGTTCAACATGATCCAACAAAGCACGTTGAAGTGGATCGGAACTTCATCAAACAGAATCTTGAAGAAAAGATTATTAAGCTTCCATTTGTTAAATCAGAAGATCAATTGGCTGATATACTCACAAAATCTGTGTTTGCAAGGAACTTCTACAACACACTTGACAAGTTGGGCACAAGAGACATATATGCACCAACTTAAGGAGGAGTGTTGGCGTGTGCAGTGAAAGTGGCAGACAACAAAGTTAGTGGAGTTAGGAAATGGCAGACAATGTGGTTAGTGAATCAGAAATTAGGGAAGTAGAACAGCTGTTAGGGTTAGGGTTATATTCATTTTCCTTAGTATACATAAGAGGAGTTTTTTTGTACAGGAAATGAGAGAACATAAATTACAGAAATAAAATCAGAATAATTTGACAAATATATTTGAGAAATTGAAAAAATATACCCATAAAACTTATAACAACAAAAATAGTACCACAATAATATTGAACATAGTCTAATTAGATTGCATTGAATATTAAATGGATCTAAGTGAATATAATTCAATTTGAACGGATTTCAATCGGAGTTCAAAATAGAATGATGTACCAGACTTTCTTTGATAGTGATAATTAAAAGTTTTTATGTTACAGATATAATTAGCTAGAAGGGGTGAATAAATAATTAATAGAAATATGATAAATTAAAATTTCATAGAATGGTCAAACATGCAGTTACATGTCAAATTAAATAAAGTGGAAAGAAGCCTAATAGAAGGACTTTTACAAATGGACTTATACAGAAAGCATAAGTTGCAAAGCTGATTCAATTGTAGTTAAGAAAATTGTATGCTTAGGTTTGTTAAATAGATTATGTTGATGCCCTAGGTCAAAACCTATTATTATTCTGTCTATAATATCATTTAAAAGAGTTTTAAAAAGTAAGGACAATATAATAATAAAACAATTGGGCTTAAGTAAAATTATTTTAATGTTGAAGCTCTATCCCTTCGATCAAATTAAGTTGAGTTTGATCGATCGAGCCATAAATTTTGATCGATCCAAATAGCCATCGAAAGATTTTCGCTCCATCTAGTCAATTCTCAATTTATCTAAGTATTGAAGAATAAATCTTGAGACTAGGTAGATCGAATGAGATCGATTCTCGATCGATCCAATCATTGATCGAACGAACATTAAACTTTGATCGATTTACTTCATTTAAAAAATTAATTCAAGGATTTTTTTAATTAGAGTAGATTGATTCTCGATAGGTCTACATGCCTTAATTGATCTAGATATTTCTTGATTGATTGAGTAATCTAAGTGAACAATGTTGATCAACATGACATAATCCGCAATTATACGAGTCGTACAAGTAATATAATTGACCTAAGTACGAATATCAATCTCACACGGAGTTGTGTAACTTATAACAGAGTACAATATAATTATTATGAATACTATTTGTACAATAAAAAATTATAAAAACTGAAAAAAATGACAACTAATTTTAAATTACAAGGCTTAACAACTACAAAGATATATGAGAAAACGATATAGGAATCTTTAATCCCCTAATTTCCTAACAGTGAATTCCTAAAATTCCCCCTAATATAATCATCAATTAAATATATGATCAATTGAATATAACCTAGCATGAATTCCCCTATCAAGTATACTACATACCATATAGTAATTGACCTAATTACACTCTCATATCAATTAGATTACATACTACTCATTAAGTTCATCAGTTATGGATCACATAGATAAGAATCATATATCTTTGACTAGAAATGATGCATGTTATTTAATCAAGATAAATAATTAAATAATTCTCTCAAATATGTTTATTGCCTCTATAGATCAATTGTTGGCCAAACAATTAATAGTATAAAAATCAGACTAAATAATATAATTGAATTGCAATAATAACTGGGGTAAAATATTAGATCATCATATGTAGGAAATTGGGTTCATAAGACCCATATATTAATAAATTAGCAAGACATAATTATGTTCTTAAAGTTCAGGTTTTCATAAAGAAAGCAATACTATTGTTAAAGAAAGGAGAAGAAAAAGGCCTATACTCAATCTCTTGATTTGTAGCACTAATCTTCTCTTGAATTCTTTACAAAGTTGTGTCTCCTTTAATCCCCTCTTGAAATTGTTCTCTTATTTTCTCTTCTTAGCAGTTTCTATGGTTTTGATTCTCAATTGTGTGTTATATATGACCTCTCTATAGTGCTTTCAATAGGCTAAATTGATCCTCATTAGATTAGGATTCATATTACTATGATCTAAGTGTTGAGATTGAAAGTTGGCATTTATGTTAAGGTTGATGCATTAAAATCCTTGCCCACTCAATTGATTGAGCCTATTCTCCAATGATCAAGTAATGACTCCTTGATCAATCCACTTCTTTTTTGATTGATCTGGTTATAAAAATTTGATTGATCCAGTTTATGGTCCATCGATCCACCTTGTAATTCTGTATTTGTCCTCGTTTTTGCCTATTTTTGATCTATTTGATATTTTTCACCTACATTACCATATTAAACACAAACGAAGCTTTTTCATGATATTTAAGCAAAAACAAGATAAATAAGTGTTAATACTTGGCTTTGTTTTTTCACTTTCTTTTCTCTCTTTTTCTTTTTTATAATCTCACAACACCCCCAAACTTATTTTTAATTTTATTCTTTTTATTTTCTTTGGAGGGGTAATTTATATTTTTTTGTTGATGTGAAGGTCTTCTTCCAAATAAATTTAGTTCTGAAATAAATTTGATAAATGATATAAGGTCTTTTTCCAAATTACATAGCTGCTCTTTTTTATAAGCAAGAAACCCTCAAAGAAAAAACCCTATACAAAATGAGTCTAATGGGCCTATTTAGTTATGGATTGGGCTTAATCCATCCTTAACAAATAATATACTAAAAAGACTTATTATAAATAAAACATAAAAGGCTCAGAATTAACTAAAATGAAAATCGCATACCAAATTAATCCTTGCACGTAACTTAATCTTCCAATTCTATCCCTTGCATAAGATCTTGAGAATATTTGTAGGATCTTGAAAATATTTTTAAACATCAACTTGATCAGCACCTCGATCTCCATTATGAGGTTTTGAAACAAAGAAATGAAACATCTATTTATAGGTTTTGCACTATGGCACACTTTTTCCACCATCTTAATCCACTTCACTTTTGTTATGCATGAAATCACCGCAGCCCATATTGAACTACATTTCTCCAATTCCTTTGTCTTTCATCCCCTTACATTTGGGTGGGACACATGTAAGGCTTACATATGTTATTCATTTATTCTTCTAGGTTAAAAATGAGTGCTTTTAGGTACAATTCTTCAAGTTTTTATCATTTTAATCATTTTGAAGCCAAAAATACTTGAGAAACAACAAAACATACCCATGATTCCAAAAATATAGGTTTGTTTAGATAATGATAAAAACATGCAAAAATATTATGTAATATTAGTACTTTTGAAGCACTTATCACCATGGAACCTTTTTGAAAGCTCTATTCCAACTTGGCCAAATAGGACTCACAACGCGAATTAAGCAGATAGCAAAGAGAAAGTACATATTAACAGACTTAATTCAACATATAATTAAAACAACCATAAGATAAGAAAAAACAATCTATGGTAAACACACTTGTGATGGTATGCATCACAGGTTCTTGTCCAAGCTTGAAACAAGCATGAACTTGACAAACATCACTCAACATGTGAAATAGGCATACATATTAGTAAAGCTATAAAGAATTTAGAATCACTTCAAGACCTCAAATGTAGGAACATATTCGACAAATAATGAGTGTACTCTCACAGCATGTAGTTATACCAAACTCAACATACCAAAATAAAGAATTTGACACCTAATACATAATCAGTGTAAGAAGATATAGACACCTTAGAGACTCAAACCAAAGGTGCATGTAGATAAAAAAATAAAAGCAATAAAAATTAATTAATATAAAACCCTAAAAATTTGTTATAATTTATTAAAGTGTTTTTAATAGAATTTTAATCAATATTATAGAGTGTAGGGACATATCAGAAAATTTTTGTGTGAAAAATTAGATCAAACTAGAAAAATTGGAAATTTTCTATATGCCTAGCTAGATCCTCACTGAACCCCTACCATGGGACCCTTTTATCAATGAGCAGTAGTTTTGTTCTATAAATATGGCCAAACCTCTCCTCATTTTCCACACCTTACTTTCCTTTTCCTCATTCTATCTCTAAAATGTTCCCTCTCTAAATTGTTTGAGTTTCTCTATACATTATTTAGCGCATTTTATGGATAAAATATCAAGGAGTTCAAGTTCAAAAGTATAGTAGAGGAATAACTTTTGAGGTAGGGGTTTCTACTCAAACATTTTATTTCATGGAATTTTTTGAATAAAAATTCCATGCATCATATGTTATGAATAAAAAGGAAAACTGGATGCCATGAGTTTATAATTAATGTTATAAATGCTATTAAAAATGAAATACTAGCTATTAACTTGTGCCTATGTATTTCGATGACTAATACATATGGGGTTGCATAGCATATTTTATATTGTATGAGCATGCATTAGGATAATAGGAATGTACACTTCTTCAGTCCCCCAAAACTGACACAAGAGTTACGTTGATGGTAGACCATGACCTATGATCCTCAAAGAGGATGATTATATTTTTCTAAAGTGCCTCGTTTTGGGGATAAAAAGGGAAGCAAAGACCTCGTTATGTTAGATTATTTTTGAACTGTTAAAAGAATTAGAGATGTAGCATATCAATTAGAGTTATCTCAAACTTGTTACAAGATAACAACAGTTTTCATACTTCTTTCCTACTAAAAATTCTTAATTGGATAAGTGGTGTTCTTTATTGGATAGAACTATTGTCATAGGAAAATGCATCATATGGGATAAGCTGGTAGCGATAATTGATTTTCAAGTCAAGAACTTGAGAAGAAGAGAAATACTACTAGCGAAATTTCAATGAAACACCATAGCATTGAAGACTCATTATGGAGTTAGAGTCTAAAGTCTGCATGATTTCAAGGATGAACTATTCTTAAGAGGTAGGATTGTAGAACCCTAAATTTTTTTTTATGATTTATTAAAGTTTTTAAAATATATTTTAATCAATATTTTGAAATGTAAGGATATATAGGGTAATTTTCCTATGAAAAATTAGATCAAACTAGAAATATTTCAAAAATTCTATGTCTCACTAGACCCTCATGGGACCCCCTGGCTAGGCCATCTCTGGACCCTCGTTGAACCTTTACCAAACCCATAGAGAGGGTGGACGGTGAGCAATAGTTTTGCTCCACACCCTACTTTCCCTCTCCTTTCTCTCTCTAAAATTTTCTCCCCCAAAATTGTTTGGGGTTTTAATTACATTTTGGAGCATATTTTGTGGATAAAATATCAAGGAGTTTTGATTTAGAATATAGCAGCGAAATAACATTCTATGTAGGGTTTCTACACAAACTTTTTATTTCATGCATTTTTTTAATAAAAAGTCGCCTCATATAATGAATAAAAAGGAAAATTGAATTCCATGAGTTTATAATTAATGTTATAAATGCTCACTACTACAATAAATAGTATTTAAGTTGAGATTTAAAGTTGATTTTTTCTTAAAACTAACTTATAATAAATTTTAAGTCGGTATGCTTATGAACCGACTTAAAAGATAGCAAAAATAGCATAAGTTGACATGGAAACTGACTCTACACATGTGGGACGTATGCGTGAACCAATGCTATTCCATATGTAGTGTTGATTATACATGTTAACTGACCCATATTTTTCTACACATGGACTAGCTTCAATTGATGTGGAAAAAGATGTTATGTCTCACGTGTAGTGTCGGTTGCCACATCAACCGATATGTAACTAGTAGCGTTGGTCCTATGTGTCAACTGACACTACATGTAGGATTTAGCATCGGTTCTACGTATCAACCGATGCTACACGTGACTTGTAGAACTGACGCTACATTCGACGTGTAGTGTCGGTTGACACGTAGGACTGACGCTATGTGTCTTTTTTTCCTTTTTCTTCTTCTTCCCCTCATTCTAATGACAATTTCATTGTTGTATCCTCATTTTCCACACCTAATCGTGTGTCCTCTACATTTTATTTCTCCATTTTTGGCCATTTCTGATCACCATTTATGGCACCGTTTGTTGGGTTTTATTCTTATCTAATTTTTTATTCAGATCCATCATTTTTCAAGCATAATACTCAATTTTTTCTTTCCCATTTTCTTTCATTTTCTCATTTGTTTCACTTTTGTAAGTATTTCTTTGAATTATTTTGTATTTATTATTGATATTTTATATTTTTATATAATTGTTGTAAGATTATTTTTTTTATTTGAATGTATATTATGTGTTATTGATTATTTATATACAATTTTATGTTATATAGGTTGTGTATTTTTATTCAAACTTAGAAGAGAAAAAGATATTTTTTATTTATTTATTTTAATTAATTTTATGTATTTTATATTTTATATATATTAATTTATTTTAAACTTAAATATTTTTAAAATTATTATTATTTCATGCATATATGAATATATTTTTATGTGTTATTTCACATGTATATTATTAATATTATATATATATATATTAATATATTTTATGTGTTATGTAGGTTATGTATTTTTATTATTACTACATGAATTTATATATACATAAATTATTATATATTATATATTGTTATTATAATATATTGTTAATGTTATAATGAGTTTATTAATTATATAGATTTTATGTATTTATTTTTATACGATGTTTTGATGGATATTCTAATAATTTATAACTGTATATATCACCTTATCTTTATTGGTATTCTTTTGACTTATAATTGTTGGTATTATCATATAGAAGATATTGATAATACTCATGAAGAAGAGATAAATAAGGATGTGAGTAGATTATATACATCTTATTAGAATAGACACTCCATACATAATGTACAAATAGAAAATATGTTTCATGTTGTTGAAGATGATCCGGAAACCTTTAAAAAACTTCTAGAAGATGCCGAAAAGCCATTGTATCCAGAGTGCAAGAAAAATACTAAAATGTCGGGATTAGTTCATTTGTACAATGTGAAAGTAAAAAAGATTTTTTTGACAAGGGATTCATAGAATTACTAAATGTACTAATAGATATGTTTTCTGACGGTAATGAGTTGTCACCTTCAATATATGAAGTTAAGAAATCTCTTAGTCAATTTGGTATAGAATATTATAATATTGATGCTTGTCCAAAATGATTGCATTCTTGCATCTGATCAGCACAATCTTCATATTTTCATTACTGTTGATGGAATTAATCCACACAGTTCTCTTAGTAACAAGTATAGCTATTGGCCAGTAATTATAGTAACATATAACCTTCCCTTCTGGTTGTGTATGAAAAGAAAATTCATAATGCTAATATTATTGATCTCAGGGCCAAAACAACCCGGAGTTGATATTTAAGTGTATTTGCGACCTTTGATATATGATTTAAAGACGTTGTGGAATGATGGTTTATGAGAAAAATGGGTGGAATATATGCTTGAAATTATAAGATCACAAGAAGAACGAGAACAAGAATATGATGGTATTGAATAGCATAGGTATCTTATAATATTTAATGATATTGTAATTAAGTTAAATATATATATATATATGTATGTATTGTAGATAAATTATATATGTATTGTATAATATAACGTATTAAAAAACTCTATTTAAACATATTTTAGTTTTTTTTGTTGTTATGTGATCAAAAACATACAGTGAGTCTAGCAGAAAATAAACCAAAATATGTTTAAAAAGGGTTATAGAGTTTTAAGTAGGTTGACACATAGGACTGACTTAAAATTTAAAGTTGGTTGACATGTAAGATCGACTTAAAATTTAAAGTCGATTGACACGAAAGACCGACTTAAAACTTAGAGTCAATTAGCACGTAGGATCGAATTTAACATTCATGAAACATAATGATGAGTGCTTAAAAAGTACTAAAATTACCATGATTTAATGTACTTTAATTGATTAAAAAGATTTATATTTATATGATATTTTCAAATGTTTATATAAATTTGTCTTTTCAAAATCACAGATATTTTTATTGTTTTTTAAGGTATTTTTGCTCAAAAATAATAGTAAGACTCGAAGAATAATATTGGAGGCAATGCATTACAAATATGTTAAGAAACAAATGAGGAAAAGTAAAAAAAATGGACAAAACTGGCCAAGTCGTGTGTGCATCATGCTTGTGCCACGTGCAACTACACCCAATCACATTGAGATCCACGCCTACGTCAAGATCCATGCTCATGTCGAGTCTCACGCGTAGCTGGGTGTATGTCATGCCAAAATCCATGCCAATGTCAAGATCCACGCTCATGCCGAGTCCTGTGTGCAGCCATGCACATATCAAGTCGAGATCCATGCTCATGTCGAGTCATGTGTGCCAACGCCTTACATGCCAAGATCTACTCCTACGTCGAGATCTGTGCACATGCCTAGCGCTGTGCATGCCAGTGCTGCCCACATGTGCCACTTTTTTCCAAACACATCTAAGACCAATATTTGAGATATTTTTCCATTTTGTTTAGCCTTTCCCTTACCTATAAAAGGCCTTCTCCCCATTGTAGAAAACACACAATTTTCTAAGCTCTTTCTCTCTCTAGTTATGATCTTGTAGATTTCTAGTTTTTGATTCAATAAATGAAAATGCAAATCTATTTGGAGGTTTTCCAGAAATGGAATTAGCATCAAGGTTCTGTTAGGATTCTTTTGAGGTATAATTTTAAAATGAATTCTTTATAGTTATTTTTCTATTTTATTCTTATATGTTATATTTAATTTGTCTATGATTAAATTTAACATGATTGGCTCTTTGTAAATATGATATAATAATAACGTTGTTATGCTTGCGAAATATTAAATAGGTAAAACATTTCTAAAAAATAAATTCATATGTTTTTATTCAAGATTTTATATTAAGAATGTTAGAGAGAAATATATTATTTTTCATTACAAACTTAAATCTGAAAATTAGATTTGAAACTTTAATTATCCGGTCTAATTTAGAGTTGTGCTATTTTATTTGTTAATACAATACCCCGATAGTTAGAATGAAGCTCTTTTTCAAAAGTTGTTATAAGAACTATTATTTGAAAATGTATTGAGAACATATTTTTAGTAATGGTTTTAAAACTTAAAAGTTAGTACTTGGATAATCAAATTCTTAGGTTTAATTTGAACACCTTGAATAAAGTCTAATTAATTGACTCTACCTAAAGGTGTTTTTAGATGGTTTGTTATTTTCTTAGAAATAAAGCTAAAATTTAATACTTAATTAATTAATAGGTCCCACTTAAAGATATTAATTAGTTAATATTAAACAAAAGAATTTGGGCCCCACCTAAGAACACTTTAATACCAAAAAGAGAAAATCAACAAATATATATTTATATCTTTAATAATTTATATAATATGAGCAAGTATAATTAACTTGATTATTATATCCAAAAATACTCTACTAATATAAATGATAAAAATGTGCATGATTTTTTATTGAATCATATCTATGTTTATTTTTATGTTATTAGATTAGGAAACACAAAAACCAAAATATTGGGACATGATGTTTAGGATTTGATTTCATTTTTTAAAATTTGAATAATAAATTAAAAACCACATATATTTCTTCCGTAGATCGATTTGGGAGTATACTTGTCATTTTCTACAAAATGATTCGTGCACTTCCAAGAGTTTTACAAATATAAAATAAAAGTGTTTGCAATAAGAAGCAACACATGCAATAAAATAGACAAAGAACAACACCAAGGAAAAAAATTCAACAAACAAAGAGAAGTGCAGACAAAAAACATCTCCCAAATATGATATATAACACTGAGCCCTACATTCTACGTATTTTTGAAGGGCATAAGGAACTTTACAATGTGCTTATAACAAATAGGTAGAACGAGCGGTCAAACACCAATGTCTTATAAATGTGTCCAACTATCTTCCAAGTTGACACACTCCTAGTGAATCAAATATATTCCCCTAAACACCAATGCCACATAAATATGTCAGCGAATCAATAAGAAGTTGACTAGGAGTTTAACTATCTTCAAAGCTGGCACACTCCTAGTCCCTCCATTATCATTCCCCAATGACACTTAGGTAGAGTCAATCTTGCAACCTCACTCTATAGTATGTAGACACAAGGAAAGACATCCTAGTTTACCAATGAAAACATGTGTCGTACTTTCCAAAAATAACTACCAGGAAATTAACTATATGCAAAAAAACATGCAATAGCTTACTATAACAAGAAAGCTAGTAAACATATCGGAAGACATGTGAAACAAGAAAATGCATACATGCATGTAACATATTAGACTAATTGTCCTATTTATACATGGTTCATACAAAGTGATGTCAAACAAAACACAAGGAAGCATCACATGAACAAAGAGCATAACAATACTTCATACACAAGACAAAAACCAAGGATGCAAAACAAACATAACACTCCCCCTACCACCATACAATTGACACACACCTCCCTCCCTAAATGTATGCAAGTCAAACAGTAAATATGTTTATACATCCCACATTCTTAAAATTACACAAAAAAGCATCTATATATAGTAGAAAATAAACAATAGAGAATTAGGGTAGCATACTAAGCAACTTAAGAAAAACTCACAAAAGAGAAACATGTTACTAGAGAGTAAAAGCATCAATCTCACAAAATACGACAAAAATATATAAGTGAGATGAAAATAATGGCCTCAAAAGAGATCGTAGGCCAAAAAAAACAAGAATATGCCTCAAGAGAGATGATCAACACAAACCGTATAGTGTTTCCTCTATAGATGAAAACAAACTTCATAGTGTTGCACTAAAAAAGACCATCGAAAACACTCACATCATTTCTAGTAAAGAGAAGGAAAAAAGCTAACTAGCTATTAAGAAACACAAGCAACACCCCAAGAGAGAGAAGAAACAAGGAATGCTACTAAAAGATCTGAGCATGTAAGGAAGACTCAAGTTCCACCATAGAAGCAAGAGACATGCTTATATAGGGTGAAAAACCTAACCATTAGGAATGTTAACAAAACATACTAGTCTAGTCATAATAATGCATGTAAGTCAAGAGTCTTAAATACAGAAAAACAATCTATATTAAAAAAAATACACAAGCCAAACCCGAATAAGCATAGTACAGAGAAACACGCATGTACACAAGCTTGTAACACACCTCAGTTTTCTTCAAACAGACATCTAAAGCACCAGATAAGGAAGAGAAGGTAAAAATGAACCTTAAAATTATAGGAGGCAAACAGAAAACCAACACTCAACATACTAGATACAAGAAAGAACAACCTAGTAAAAAAGAGGAGATACAATCTATATGACATTGCATTTGAATAGCAAGGCAAGAAAGCAAAATCCTACTATTTTGACACTATATGATGAAATCATGTTTGGTGATGCTCATGCAAAAACCACCAAATAAGAAGCAAGTAATAAGCAAGGGATATACCTATAAAAAGAGCATGTCAAAGCAACTCACATAGGAGAATACTAATAAAGGATTAAATAGTTAGGTATTACAACAAAATAAGGATATTATCATACTATGCAAGACAATGAAGCAGAAAGAAAGTGATAAGCATGAACAAGGAAACAGGGAACCTACAAACATGAAAAGTTCATAGAGGTAAAAAAATTTCACAAAATAACAACAACCCATACATTGGAGACAAAGGGCACAAATATATAAGGTGTTTATATGTATAGATAGAGCTCTAGAATCAAGCATCAAGGCAGTTAAGCCTAAATAGGAGTGACCTCGCTCTGATACCAACTGAGAATTTCATACGTTGGAACAATTGCACAATCTTTTTGCAAGCTCTATTCCAACTTGACCAAGTAGGTCTCACAATGTGAATTAAGAAAAAAACATAGTGAAAGTATAAAACAACATGCTTAAATAAACACATAATTAAAACAACCAGTATAAAAGAAATAACAATCTACGATAAACACATTAGTGAAAGTGTGCGTCTAATGCTTGAGTTTTGTATTTATAAAATAGCTTGCAAGTGCACGAATCACTTTATAAGAAATGATAAGTATATTTCTATAGTTGGTCTAAAGAGGAACTACATGGTTTTTAAATAATTTAACAAATTATTTGAAATAAAAAATAAACGTAAGCATACTATCACAAAGTTTTGATTTTGTAAATATCTAAACTAATAACATAAATTTAAAAAAAGAGGATAGATAGGTTCAAAACATGCAATCCATTTATCAATGGAGAATTAATGTGATATTTAGCTAATTAATTATGTTTGGTAATATTAA
Source organism: Hippophae gyantsensis (assembly GCA_030763125.1). Taxonomy (NCBI): domain Eukaryota; kingdom Viridiplantae; phylum Streptophyta; class Magnoliopsida; order Rosales; family Elaeagnaceae; genus Hippophae; species Hippophae gyantsensis. The sequence goes on along the minus strand of CM061032.1, from coordinate 45,076,263 downwards.
TTAGGTTAATGAAATATAAACTCAGGCAATTGATTGTTTCTTATATTTATAAATAAAAAATTTAGTGGGCTTATTATTTATTCATTAAATCTTAACTTGCCACCTTTGGTGGGGCTAAAAAAATAATTTTTAATTAAATTATGCTTGTTTGTAAGAAATTAAAAAACCATTTAAATTGTTATTTTTGGTGGGGCTAACAATTTTATACTTCTAGTCAAGCTGTCAAAATTGGATAGTAGATTTGTGTATCTTAAAACTATCTGTAAGATTTTAAAAGTACTACAAAAAAATATGTTGTCAATATATTTTCAAATAGTAATTCTTATAAAAATCTTTGAAATATACCATGCCTCTAAATTAGATCCAGATAATTACATCTATATCTAAGAGTATTACTCTAAATCAAATCCAGAGTCGTGTTTCTAATAACCAATTTTTTAAAATATATTATGAAAAATATATCATCAATATATTTTTCAATAATAAACTTAGTTAAAATTATTAAATAGAAAATAATCATTGAAAATATTCCCCTAAATAATTTACAAAAATATATCAACATTAGTAAACTTCCATTTTTACAATCATCCAAACATGTTAAAAATAATAAATGATCAATAAATAATTTATAATAAATTCAAGAAATACAATATTAATTTTTGAAAATAAACAAGGAAACAGATTAGATTTATACCTAAATGACAGATAGACGGGTATGCTTTGCTTCACAGAAGAGATATAAAACTTCACAATATCCCTTAGATTCTAGTAATGATTTCTTATTGCTTGGTGTAGAATAAATCGCTATTACTACCTCATTTATTTGAGGTAACCTAATCCAAATCATTTAACAACTAAATATAAACTAAAACTTATTCAACTCTCAAATTGAGAGAACTTAAGAAAAATTATATGAAAACTAAGAAAAGAATAAAAAGACAAGTTGTAAGAGTTGAAGGATGGAAGGGATGATGAAGAGAGGTCCTTTATATAGGCAAGAAAATGATGCATGCACTAATCAGAAATGCATTGTAATCACAATGCATAAGTCTCAGTCATGGCACAGATAAACCTTCACTATGGTGCACATTGATCTTCGCTTCTAGAAATTCCTTTGTATTTCACCCCTTACATTTGGTTGGAACATATGTAACGCTTATATATGTTATGCTTTTGTTTTTAATGGTTGTGATGGATTTATTTTAGGTACGAACAAATGTTTATTAGTTGAATCAATTTGAATATATAAATACCTAAAAAATAACAAAAATAACAAAACATACCAATGATGTCAAAAAAATGGATTTGCTAAATGATGATAAAATTATGCAAATACAATTCTATTCTGACATTTAAAGTGCATAAAATCCTATTATATTTAGTGCTTTTCAAGCACTCATCATATTTCCCAACTTTCATTTTTGCTAGTTTCTAGTAAGGAAAGTGAAAAAACAAAAACTAAATAAATTAAATTATCCTAAATCATTTATGTAGATTGACACATTTGCATTTAGTATATGCAACAAACCTTTAAACCCTCAGGTTGCCTTAGTGGATGAGTTTAAGTCTCATTAGGGCTTTTAGAGATGATACCCACAAACATCAAACTAAAATACGAAAATTTAAAAGACATAACAAAATAAACAAATAACACAAAAACAAATAACAAACTAAAATTTTAACAAGTACAAATTTAAAATAAAAGATAACAAATTAAAATATTAAAACTTCTCATGCTTTTATTCTCTTTTAAGTTCACAATTAAAATCCAAAACATAAGTAAATTAACGTTCTAAACATCTGTAGTTTATTGTAACAATTAGTTGAAAATTGCATTTATATCCCACAAAGAAAATGCAACAATATTATTTTTCCCAATTTCAGTGTTTGGAATCCAAATTCACTTTGACTCTAATTCTCACAAGTCATACCGTCAATATCATACTAATCCTATGAGTTCAAGCACTCATTGAAAGATATATGTAAATAGAGTTTATATAAAGAAATGAACTAATAGGTTTGCATATATTTAAAGAAGAAAAAGCTCAAAGTGGTGCATAACATTGATCTCATGAAAGGGTTTTTAAAGAAATCACATATTATTCTCATGCATCAATTAAAATAATCAAATAAAAATTTCAAGTTATATGCCTTTTAGAAATGAAAAAATGCAAGTACTTTTATGGGATTTTATTTTTTATATTTATTTTTGTATTTAGCCATTTTTCACAACTTTATAGGATTTTTGGGGTATAGTATTTATTTTATACTATTTATTTTGTTCACTCATTTTTATTTTTTTATTTCTCTCTATTTTTAGAGATATTATTTCTATTTTTTAAAGGGAAAACCAATGTACAGTTTGCACATATTTCATATAATTTGATGAAAAATATATTATTACAAAAAACTAATTATCACATTACTCCATGATATGTTCAAGAATTAATCTAACAGTGCAAATACTTAATCATTTTCTTAAAATTAATTAAAAGACATGATAATTTTGCAAGAAAATTTTTAAAATTAAACCTAAAATTCCTAAACCAACAAAAACAAATAAAATATATAAAATTGCTAAAATTTATGTAATGTAACTTTTTTCACCCCTAACCTAGAACTTACATTACTCTCAATGTAACAATTGCAACTTAAAAATTAAGAGAAAGAAGAGAAAAATTACCGATTTTACAGACGATGGTCAAGTATTTAATGTGAAAATTCAGATGCATCCATTATCTCAAACATATTAATCCACATAGATAGAATACTTCTTACACATCTCAACAAACAATTATTTAGTTCAACAATTTCAAATAAAATAAACCTTGTTCACATGACAAGAAGTTAAAAAAATTAAATAAAATGAAAAAAAAACATAATAAAAAAAAATAAAAGCTCATAAATATTTTGGAGCAAGTTTGAAGCTCAAACCTCCATGTCATATGATCCTTGGTCTTAAGGATGTGGTCATGATCGTACATGTGGTATGAAGATTAAATCATAATCTTGATCCTTCGGTTCTCTTAAATGGCTTGTATCCACCCCAAGATGGTTAAGTTATAACTTGCGCATTTCATAGAACATATGACTATAAGTCACCTAATCAAGGTGCTATCAATTTTCCAAAGCATTATGCTGCGCAACATAGGCTTGATTAATGTTTTCCATGTAGGTCATTGTTTTGCCTAAATGATGAATTTCATCCTTCATAGTCATTCTTTATGAAGAAGTGGCCCTTTTGTTCCTTTGGGCAATATTTGTACTAAAGATGAGTTCAATGTAATATGTCATATTTAATAATTCATCAGGTTGAAGCAAAACTTCACCTTTTGAGTAAGTTACCCCCGCTTTTACACAAAATGTAGTAATGAGCTGGAGGAAAATCTAATCTTGTGATGAATTATATTTTCAACATCCATAAACATTTTAGATGTTATAGCATATAGTAATATTTCCCCCTCTCTATGAGCTATAATGAGTAGTGGGGATTAATCTTGAACAAACAAAGTATTGCCATATTTAGGTAACCTTATCCCCCTCAATACCTTTTGCTACAACGCTTTCTATTACTACAACATAATTGACATTACTCAAATAAGCCGCATACTCATCTTGGCCTAAATCCTTAATGAACCTTCTCTATACTAAAGCTATATCGCGTCAAAAATTCCCTCAAATTAGGAATTTGGCTACAAATCAAAGTTCATATCCCTTTCTACTATAAAATATTTATTTATTTTTGTAGCTTTATCAAATCTTAACTTGGATTCATAACTAGAGAATTTAGCTCAATTATAATCAGAAGAAGTTGATGTCCTTTTCCTATATCAACTCTACCTCCGTTCTATTTATAAAATTTAACGATATCTAAATCCAAGGGTTCTCAAACAATCCAAATCAAACAACATAATATAAATTAATCCAAAACTTTTCTTACTCCCACTTTGTCCAAATTAGGGTTTGGAGTTCTTTTTAATCCAAAAAATTCAAAAAATTTATTTTAGGACTTAAATTATAAAACTTTTTGATTACTTGTGTTGTTAATGATGATGAATTTGAAGAACACCCATTTGAAAAAGATGAAGATTTGTTGATTTGTTGATAGTTTTTTCAAAAACATTCAGTGGAATGCATAGGAAATAGATAGGAATGGATTTTTTGTGTAACGATGTGAAGGATTATGGAAGAAAGATGTGATTTTTGAGGATTTTTTGGTGTTTTAGGGGAGAAAAATTAAGGGTTTGTGAATAAGATGAGAGAAATGGGTGTAAAATGCGTTAGGGTTGGTATTCATGGGAAAAACATTGTATGTGGGCCGTGACATATGTAAAAGCATGTCTTAAAGTGTGCTTTTGAAATGCTATCGCAATTTGAGCATAAAAACCTGTGCCACTAATAAATATGGTGCCACGGTGCATGTTAAACTATTCTTCACATTAATTTTACGAGATTTCCCTTTTATATTATATTATGTTACATTTACTTAATGAGAAGACATCTAATTAAATAGAAAAATTATATTAACACAAATATTTAAAATTTTATAATTATCCTACTACTAATTAAATTAAATCTAAGTAATTAAAAATAACTACAACAAAAAATAGACATTTTAAAAATTATAATAAAACAACAAAAATAACTACCAAAATCTATACTTAAATAGTTTTAATCATAAAAACAATGATTAACAAATAAAAAGGTTATAACTATGAAAATAAATTAAATTTATAGCCAAAACAAAAATAATAATGAGTCACCTCCCATCTAAGACTATTTATCGTCTTTAGGGAAACGTTGCTTGGGGGAGTTTATTATTTAGTAAACTCAATGTCCCCACATTGTTTTGACCTATGAATTATTCTTTGCCTAGCTTCTACAAGTGCCCAGTAGCTTAACTTATTTTTCCACCTTTTTGATAGAAACCTCCATAGAGTCCAATCTTTAATTTGTTCTTGATTGGTTATCCTTGCTCATTTGAATGAAAACATTCAAATTATCCTCTAGAGTTGGTTTATTGGGACGATTTTGAAATAGATGTTAGTGGTATTGCTGGCCTTGTTAATTTGAGCTTTGGGAAAAATGAGGGTTATTCTATCTCTAAGAGAAATTAGGATGATTCCTCCGGTCTTGGTTATAAGTATTTACATTGGGGTTATACCTAGATATTAGTTGGTACCCTCATAATGCATTAACCTATTCAGGGGTAGCAATTGATTCTCTAGATTGGGAAATGTATCAACACAATGTCTCAAAGTGCTACATAATCCACATTGTTCTCTATAGGTTATGGCAAGTGTAGTGAGAAGCACAACTTGCTTAGTTAGTTGTGCAAGGTGAATAGATACTTTGGTACCATAATCAATTTCATAGAATCTATCCTTCTCACTTTGGAGCTTTTCGTTATCATTGATCCATTCCAAGACTTGAAAAGGTCCATCTCCTTGAGGTTGCAATTTTGATTTCCGTTATGTAGGAAACCTCTCCTTGTGCATGTGCATCCAAACCCAATCTCCAGGTTGGAAAACAACCTTCAAACTCCCCCTCATTGGCTTGCTTAGCATATTACTCATTCTTCTTTTCAATGTTGGTTCGAACTCTAGTAGGTAAATCCTTCACAAAATCTTCCTTTATCTTATCATCAAGATTAGCATGCTCATTAGTAGGCAAAGGTAAAATTTCCATAGGTGTTAAAAGATTAAAGTCATAAACAATTTCAAAAGGAGAAAATGAAGATGTAGAATGAACAGTCCAATTATATGCAAACTCAATATGTGGCAAACACTTCTCCCACTACCTTAAATTCTTTTGAATGATAGCACACAACAAAGTAGTGAGTGTCCTATTAACTACTTCAGTTTGACCATCTGTTTGAGGATGTGTAACAGTAGAAAATAATAGTTTGGTTCCTAATTTATTCTATAAAGTGCGTAAAAAATGACTTAGGAATATAGCATATATAACACTAACAATTTTCTTAGGCAACCCATGCAAATGAACCACTTATTTAAAGAACAAATCAGCAATATGTGTTGCATCATTGGTTTTAGAACATGCAATAAAATGAGCCATTTTACTAAACCTATCAACTACAACAAATATGCTATCCTTAACTTTAGATTTTTTTGCCGACATGTAATGGACATATCACAACTAGAATGCACATTATGCTTCATATTAGGCTCATAAAAATGCTCACGTAAAATATCTAAAGTCTTTAGAACACCAAAGTGACCCATTAAACTTCCCCTATGACTTTCCCTAACAAGAAACTCACAAACTGAACAAATAGGCACCCATAATTTATCTTTCTTGAATAGAAATCCTTCATGCCTATCAAAATCACCAAACCCACACTTATCACATGTATTCCATACTTGCCTGAAATTATAATCATTGGCATACAAATCCTTAAGCAATTCAGAAACAAGCAATTTAGTTTGCATTGAAGTAAGTAATACATACCTCCTAGACAATTTATCATCCACAACATTTTCTTTTCCATGCTTGTATTTGATTACATAAGGAAATGTTTCTATCAACTCCATCCACTTAGCATGTCTTTTATTAAGGTTACCTTAGGTCTTCAAGAACATCAAACTCTCATTATCAGAATGAATGATGAATTCCCTCGACCACAAGTAAAGCTACCATGTTTAAAAAGTTTTCACTATTATATAAAGCTCTTTCTCGTAAGTAGGATGATTTAATACTGCCCTACTTAGCTTTTTTCTAAAACAAGAAATTGGTTTGGAATCATACATCAAAACAACTGCTATGCCCATCCCGTATGCATCCCATTCTATCTCAAAAGCTTTATCAAATTTAGGCAAACACAACAAATATGCATTAGTTAGCTTATCTTTTAAAGTTTTTAAAGCTCGATCATGCACATCTTCCCACATAAAAACAACATTCTTTTCAACAAGTTCATTCAATGGTGTAGTAATACAAATAAAACTTTAACAAACCTTCGATAAAAACTTGCTAAACCATGAAAACTTCTTACCTCATTCGTATTCTTAGGTGCAAGACAATCCTTTATTTCCTTTACCTTTTCTTCATCAACACTAATACCCTACGAATTAACAACAAATCCAAGAAACACAACAGAGTCCATGCAAAATGTGCACTTCTTAAGATGAGCTTACAATTTTTTCTTTCTCAACACACTAAAAATAGCAGGCAAGTGTTCCACATGTTCATCCAAATGTTTGTGATAAATAAAATTATCATCAAATTAAACCTCCACTAATTTTCCCTTGAATGCATGCAAGACATGGTTCATTAATCATATGAATATACTAGGTGCATTAGTTAAACCAAAAGGTATTACTAACCACTCATACAATCCATATTTAGTCATAAATGCAGTTTTCCATTCATCTCCCTCTTTCATGCGAATTTGATAATAGCCATACTTTAAATCAATTTTAGAAAACAAATAAGAACCATGCAATTCATCAAGAAGATCATCTAATATGGGGATAGGATGCCTATACTTTACCGTTATCTTGTTAATAGCTTGGCAATCCACACACATGTTCCATGTTCCATCTTTCTTTGGGACTAAGATGACAGGAACCAAACATGGGTTGAGACTATCCCTTACATATCCATTTTGCAGCAACTCATCCACTTGCCTTTGTATCTCCTTTGTTTCCTCAAGATTAGCTCTGTAAGCAAGTCAATCTGGTATTGTGGATCCAGGTGTGAAATTTATTTAATGCTTAATTTCTCTAAAATGAGGTAATCCATAGGGAATCCATTTGATGTAGACCCTCTAGGAAAACAACCCTAGGTACCCATAAAATCAAAGGAATAGGAAAAATCGATTTGCTAGGATCGTGTTGAAGATGATCGGATTAGAACCCTAAGGAAACAAAGTCCTTAAAACCCTAACCTTGAGATGCCACAAAGGTTAATCACTCCCATTGATAATTCAAATTCAAGCATTCAATCAAGAACACTAGACGGAAAATCAAAAAGCTTTCTAAAATAAACATGATAAATGATAAAAAAAATTTCCAAAAAAAAAACGATTGCCCCTTTTTATAAGCAACAAACTCTAAAAGAAAAATCAAAATGAAATGGATCTATTTAGCTGTGGATTGGACCTAATTAATCCTTAAGAAAATAAAAGATTAAATAAACTTATGATAAATAAAATAAAAAGACCCACAATTAACTAAAACAAATATTACTTCTTAAATTAATCCTTGCATCCAACTTGATCATCCAAATATATCCTATGTATAAAATGATAATAGACCATCCTTGGGGAAGCTTTGGAATCCTTGAATTTCGTTTTAGATTCTTCTAGCACAGCCTCTTGTATTTCACTTCTATGATCAAGCCTTGCAAAGCTTCTTTCATCCTCTTTTTCTTTGCCCTGGTCATTGGACTGCCAATTCCTCACAAAGGATCTTGATAATATTTGAGAACATCAACTTGGTTAGCACCTTGATCTCCATTATTCCCCTCTTCTTCGAAAAGATTCATACCCAAATAACGTACATCAAACAAAAATAGATCAGCAACATTAAATGTTGCACTAACATTACCATAGTCAATTGGAAAATCTGGCTTGTAGGCATTATCATTGATCTATTCCAAGACTTGAAAAGGTCAATCTCCTTGATGTTATCATTGATCTGTTCCAAGACTTGAAAAGGTCCATCTCCTTGATGTTGCAATTTTGATTTCCCTTGTGTGGGAAACCTCTCCTTATGCATATGCATTGGAAAACAACCTTCAAGCGCCCCTCATTGGCTTGCTTAGCATATTACTCATTCTTCCTTTCAATGTTGGATCGAACTCTAGCATGTAAATCCTTCAAAAAATATACCTTTATTTTATCGTCAAGATTAGCAAGCTCATTAGTAGGCAAAGGTAAAATATCCATAGGTGTTAAAGGATTAAAGCCATAAACAATTTCGAAAGGAGAAAATGAAGATGTAGAATGAACATTCATATTATATGCAAACTCAATATGTGGCAAACACTTCTCCCACAACCTTAAATTCTTTTGAACTATAGCACACAACAAAGTAGTGAGTGTCTTATTAATTACTTCAGTTTGACCAACCGTTTGAGGATGTGAAACAGTAGAAAATAACAGTTTAGTTCCCAATTTATTCTATAAAGTGCACAAAAATGACTTAGTAATATAACATATATATCACTAACAATTGTCTTTGGCAACCCATGCAAACGAACCACTTCTATAAAGAACAAATCAGCAATATGTGTTGCGTCATTGGTTTTAGAACATGAAATAAAATGAGCCATTTTACCAAACATATCAACAACAACAAATATGCTATCCTTACCACTTTGAGTCTTTGGTAATCCTAGAACAAAATCCATACATATATCATTCCAAGGTTGATTAAGCACAAGTAAAAGGGTATACAAGCCATGCGGTTTAACTTTAGATTTTTCTTGCCGACATGTAATGCCCATATCACAACTAGAATGCACATCAAGCTTTATATTATGCCCATAAAAATGCTCACTTAAAATATCTAAAGTCTTTAGATCACCAAAGTGACCCATCAAATGTCCCTCATGAATTTCCCTAACAAGAATCTCACGAATTGAACAAATAGGCACCCATAATTTATTTTTCTGGAATAGAAATCCTTCATGCCTATGAAAATCTCCATACGCACACTTATCACATGCATTCCATACTTGCCTAAAATTAGAATCATTGGCATACAAATCCTTAAGCAATTCAAAACACAAGTAATTTAGTTTGTACTAAAGTAAGTAATACATACCTCCCAGACAATGCATCAGCCATAACGTTTTCCTTCTTATGCTTGTATTTGATTACATAAGGAAACCTTTCTATGAACTCCAACCACTAAGCATGTCTTTTATTAAGGTTACCTTAGGTCTTTAAGAACTTCAAACTTCTATGATCAGAATGAATGATGAATTCCCTCGACCATAAGTAAAGCTACCACATTTGAAGAGTTTTCACTATTGCATAAAGATCCTTTTGTAAGTAGGATGATTCAAAACTACCATGTTTAGCTTTTCGCTTTAATAAGAAATTAGTTTGGAATCCTATGTCAAAACAGCTACTATGCCCATCCTAGATGCATCACATTCTATCTCAAAAGCATTTTCAAAGTTTGGCAAACACAAAAAATGTGCATTAGTTAACTTATCTTTTAAAGTTTTTAAAGCTCGATCATGCACATCATCCCACATAAAAACAACATTCTTTTTAACAAGTTCATTCAAAGGTGCAGTAATAGAACTAAAATCTTTAAAAAACCTTCGATAAAAATTCGCTAAACTATGAAAAATTCTTACCTCATTCACATTCTTAGGTGCAAGACAATCCCTTATTACCTTTACCTTTTCTTCATCAACACTAACACCCTTCAAACAAACAACAAATCCAAGAAATATGATAGAGTCCATACAAAACGTGTACTTCTTAAGATAAGCATACAATTTGTTCTCTCTCAACACACTAAACAAAACATGCAAGTGTTCCACATGTTAATCCAAACATTTGTAATAAACTAAAATATCATAAAAGTAGGTGCATTAGTTAAACCAAAAGGCGTTGCTAACCACTCATACAATCCATATTTAGTCATAAATGCAGTTTTCCATTCATCTCCCCCTTTCATGAAAATATAATAATAGCCATTCTTTAAATCAATTTTAGAAAACAAATAAAAACCATGCAATTCATCAAGTAGATCATCTAATATGGGGATAGGATGTCTATACTTTATCGTTATCTTGTTAATAGTTTGGAAATCAACATACATATGCCATGTTCCATCTTTCTTTAGGACTAAGATGACAAGAACCGAACATGGGATGAGACTCTCCCTTACAAATCCATTTTGTAGCAACCCTTCCACTTGCCTTTGTATCTCTTTTGTTTCCTTGGGATTAGCTTTGTAAGAAGGTCGATTTGGTATTATGGATCTAGGTGTGAAGTCTATTTGGTGATTAATTTCTCTTAAATTAGTTAATCCATAGAGAATCTATTTGTTTCAGAGCCTCTAGGTGAAGAACCCTAGGTACCCATGAAGTCAAAGGAATAGGAACAATCGATTTGCTAGGATCATGTTGAAGATGATTGGATTAGAACCCTATGAAAACAAGGTCCTTAAAACCCTAACCTTGAGACGCCTCAAAGGTTAATCCCTCTCTTTGATAAGTTGAATTCAAGCATTCAATTAAGAATACTAGAAGGCAAAGCAAAAATATTTCTAAAATAAACATGATAAATGATAAAAAAAAATTCTGAATCACTTATATACCAAACAACACTCAAGGTAATAGTTATACAAAAATAAAAAAAAATGAGATGTTAAATTGTCAAGGCTTCACTACATTTTTCTACATAAGAAACAAGAAGAGAGGGTATTTATAGAACCCATCTAAGCTTAATGGCCAGTCTCATCAAGGCCTCACTAAGGGTCCTTGTTGATCACCTTATACCGAAAAAATCCAAATCTTTGTTGCTAAAATTTTCGAGTAAAATTCCATAAGTACCTATGTATGTAAAAAAATATGAATGACAACATTGGCTCACTTATAAGATCTCTTGTTGAAAAACACAACCCTCAACCTAGCATGCATACTACAAAAACCAACCCTATAATGTGTGTAAATATGCTCACATACAACCTTGCATCCAACTTGATCTTCCAAATATATTCCTTACATAAAAAGGTAATAGACCATCCTTGGTGAATTTAGGAATCCTTGAATCTAGTTTTATATTTTCTAGCACAGCCTCTTTGTATTGTACTTCCATGATCAAGCCTTGCAAAGCTTCTTTCATCCTCTTTGTCTTTGCCCTAGTCATTAGATTTCCAATTCTTGCAAAGGATCTTAAGAATATTTAGAACATTAACTTGTTTAGCACCTCGATCTCCATTGAACTTATTCAGGTTGCTTGTGGAAACCACTAAGTAGTAAAAAAACCACTAAGAAATACAAAAAGATATAACATTGATAAAAATAAAACCATAATTACCTCTATCTGTTAGGACCTCTTTCCTAACGACCTATTTCTACCCATAATTATTGCCTTTACAGTGACTTGGTTTAACACACGAGCAAAATTTCCTCCAAAGCTAGCACTACTTGATGTCGTGTGATCAATAACCAAAGATCAATAACTTGAACAATAGAGAAAAATCACTTGTGGGAAATTTACTAAATCATAAACACCGAGAATCACTATTTTGGGAACATTTGTCAATCCCAATAGAATAGTGTTGCCTAAACTACCTAGTAAAATAGTCTTAGCCAATCATAATTTAAGAACACTATTTCACTCTCACTAACAAAGATCGCCTCTAGTACTTACCACTCAAGAGCATAGTTTTTCTTACACAGTCATGAATCACTTATACCAAACAACACTCAAGGCAATAGTTATACAAAAATAGAAAAATGAGATGTTAAATTGTCAAGGATTCACTACATTTTTCTACAGAAGAAATAAGAAGAGAGAGGGTATTTATAGAACCCATCTAAGCTCAATGGCCAATCTCATCAAGGCTTCACTGAGGGTCCTTATCGATCACCTCACAAGGGGTCCTACGAGGGGTCAAACAAGGGCCTAGTCGAGGTGCCAAAAAAATCCAATTTTCACTTGTAAGCTCTCTTATTGAAAACCACAACCCTTAACCTAGCATGTATATTACAAAAACCAACCCCATAATGTGTGTAAATATGCTCACATATAAAGTGTACCTAACTAATTGTGTGTGCATTACTGATTGTCAATAAAAACCCTTACATAGAGGAAGACGGATACACTAAGTAAAATAAACTAACTTTGTGCTTTGCACATGGGAAACCAAGACATACACAGAGGACTACATGACTTATACATAGGGTAACTCTATGCCTAGTAGGTAAGTTACCTTGGAATTCTACATTGAAAACCTTGACAATATCTTTTCAATATATGATGCTTGAGAGAGAGCTAAGATCTTATTCTTATGATCATGAATGATTTGTATACCAAGAATATAGCTTGTCTCTTTTAGATCAATCATATGGAATTTCTTTGCTAGTCACAGCTTTACATCATATAACAATTCTATACTATTCCCAATAAGTAGAATATCATCTATGTAAAGCACAAGGAAAACCATTTATTGGTAAAAGGCTCATCAAAGTTATGCCCAAAACTATAGGTTTTCAAGGTTACATCTAATTTGATATTCCGTGATCATAAGGCTTGTTAGTTTCATAAATGCACCTCTTAAACATGCATACCTTTTGCTCTGGTCATTACAAACCTTCTAGTTGAACCATATAGACAGTCCCTTTAAGATATCCATTAAAGAATGTTGTCTGGATTCCATAGGCCAAATCTCATAATCAAGATTTCTACTATAGACAATATCCAAATAGATTTAAGCATTGCTACTAGTAATAAGGTATGTCAACCCCCATTTTATGTAACTTCATGTTCCACTAGTCTAGCTTTGAAAGTCTCCATTTTAACATTCAATCTTATTTCCCTATTATAGAGTTATTTACACCTAATAGGTCATACCTCATTGAGTTTGCCTACAAGTTCCCATATAGGGTTTAAATGAATTGATTCTTGCTCGAGGTCCTTACTTGTAATACATTTATCTTTATTAATATCCTCAATCGCTTGTTTAGAAATCAATGGGTCATCTACATAACTATGAAACACAACACCTTATGCCTGATAAGTACTTAAAAACACTCAATATAATGTCATTTTATGCACTTTAAATCTCAAAAATAGATTTTTGTTTGTATAGCTTTATTATCTTTTCAAAATATATATCTTTTCAAAATCATGAGTATGTTTTAAGGTTATTCAGGTATTTTTGGCTTCAAAGTGATTTAATGGACCAACACTCAAAGAATAGTACCTAAAAGCACTCAATTACAACATTGAAGCATAAAAGATTAACATATGTAAGCCTTACATGTTATCCAAACTAATGTAAAGGGTGTAAAGAAAATAGTCTTTGAGAAGTATAGAGGAATGCAAGCCATGGCATAGAAATTTAGTATGCCATGGTGCGAGAGTAGTGGATCTAGGATTCCAAGTGCATAGAGGCTATCTTATGCCACAGTGGGGAATAAATGTGTGGCATGGTGCCTATTATATAATTCATTTTTCTCTCCTTTTCCTCACCAATAAAATGGACCCTAAATCCCCATTTACAATCATCACTTATCCTCCAGCATATTCTCTAATTGATTTCTTAGTTTCTCTATAACTTTTCTTTTCTTTTCATAGTTATAAAGTCTTCTCTCAATTTGGGAGTTGAATATAGTTTTAGTAGTTTTCTTTTCGATTCCATAAACACTGTTAGTAATTTTGTTTGAAGGTTTTCCAGAAATAGAAACAATCCTGAAATTCTGTAAGGATACACTTGAGGTATAATTTAAAAGTATTCTTTTTTGTTTAACTTTATGTGTTGTATTGAATGTAATGTTTAATTTACTGATCATTTATTAAATTAAACATGTCTTGTTGAAAATACTATGAGATATTAGTAATGGTATTATGCTTGTTTATTATTAAAATGTGTAAAACATCTTTTATAAAATGAATTAAGTTTTATTTCTTCATCAATATTTAAACAAAGTTTGTAAGAGAAAAATATATTGATGAAGTAGTTTTCATAATATATAAGAGAGTTAGATTTAGGATTTAATTATCTTGATTGATGTAAAGTAGTGCACTTAAATCATTAATTTATATCAATTGTATAGTTAGAGTGAAAATTCCACTTAAAAGATTTTTACAAGAATTACTATTTAAAAATATATAGACGACATATTTTTAGTAGTTTTAAAATTTAAAAGTTAGTTTTTAGATACTTAAACCATTAACCTAACGTTGGTACCATAATAAGAGTTTAAATGGATAACCCCACCAAAAGCATCAATTAAATGGTTTATTAATTTCTTAGGAATAAATCATAATTTATTCAATTATCAATTACTGATCCCCCAAAGACTTTAATTGATATTTATTAACAACAAAATTGATCTCTACCTAAGGCTATATTCTTACAACAAGGGCACAATCAATAATACTAATTCATATATTTAATAACCAAATTAATGTTAAGTAAGTATGATTAACTAACTAATCTATCACATAAACTCTCCACTTAATGTAGATGTTTATTTGCCTAAACTCGTGTTGAGCCTATCTTTACTTTTTAGTTGTTAGTTTAGAACTTTAAACCCAAACTTTGTGATAGAATGTTTAGGTTGAATTTTCATTTTTAAGAATTTGTTGAATTATTTAAAAACCATGTGATTTCTTTTTAGATTGACCTTGGAAGTATACTTATCATTTCTTACCAAGTGATTTATGCACTTGTGAGCTATTTTATAAATACAAAATTTAGTATCAAGTTTTTGATGCCGTTACTTAGGAAGAATAGTATTATTAAATTTTTATTATGAAAATCTTAAAAATATTTCTTGTAAATATTGTGATTTTTATTTAAATTCTTAAAATATCTACGTTATTAATTAATAAAATTAGATATTTTAAATTTTAAATTTTAAATTTTCAATATATATATATATTAAAATTAAAAAAAACTTATTTTTTATATTAAAAAAATTAATTTAATTTTCTTTTCTTTTATTCTTAAATTAATTTAATTTTTTTTATTTTATTTATTTATCAAATTCTTTGTCTTTAATTTTAAATTTTATTTTTATTATTTATTTTATTTTATTTATAATATACTTGTATATTTATTTTATTTATTTTATTTTTTTCAACTTGACACGTCATTTTAATTTTTGTTTTCAATGTTTATGTAGGAGATCCTTAAGGTACCCTCTCATACCATACAAAAATAATAGTAATTGACCTAATAGATTGTCAAAAATGATAGACTTTGAGATCCCACAACTTTTAATTGAACATAATTTTGAACCAAACCTAGACCCTCCACTTAAACTAACAAGTATGGAGGGAAATCCATAAATTTGGAAAACCGCTATTAAGGAGTATGCAAGACTAGTCATTGGCATTGCTACTATCCAACTAGGTGAGGCTACCTAGAATTATGAATTGAGAAATATTCAATTTTTCATGTCACCTCCCTTTAATGGACTACCTAATGAAGATTTTTTTGTCTTTCATTAGGGACCTCTACTCTACAGTCTAATCATTCCCTCTCAGTGTACTCATTAAAGACCTACTCAGAATGCGGTGTTTCCCCTAAATCCTAAAAGATAGGGACAAAGCTTGTCTAATGTCACTACCCTATGTTCCCTTATGAAAAATTTCTATTCCCACTAGAAACAAATATCAGAGTTAAGAGCAAAGATTGCTACTAAGATATGTTCAAACTCTTCCTTACTCAATGCCCCCATCAAAACTATCCTCTGTAGCTGCAAAACAAATTTTATATATAATGGATTGACACAACAATGTCAATTCATTGTTGGCAACACTACTAAAGGAGCTATAAGAGAAAAGATAACCTTAAAGACTTACAATCTCTTTAAAATATTGTTTTTAATTCCCAATAGAGAAGCTTCTAAGTGAGGAGAACTGGAGTCCTTGAAATAGATTACGGTACTGAAGTATGAATGTAACTTGCAAGACTCATCAAGCAAGTTGCGTTTTTCACTACACATGCACACCCAATAAGGATCAATGTGGCTTGTGTAGTACTTTGGGATATGGTACTGATACCTATCCCTATCAATGAGAAGCAAATACTAGAGCTAAGCAAGTCAATGTATTTGAGGGTTACTAACCAAGACCCATATATGTTCCCAATGAAAATACCTACAACCCAAGGCAGAGGAATCATCCCAATTTCTCCTTATGGTAAAACAATCCTATTTACCCACAACTCAAACCAATAGGGCCAACAATTTCACCAATAATTACCCAATAATCTTCCCAACAAGCCAACTCATAAATATTTTTACTTTACCTTGTTGTGTTCTTGATTGAATGATTGAATTTGACTTATCAAATGGAATGATCAACCTTTGTGGCTTCTCAAGGTTAAGGTTTCAAGGACTTTGTTTCCTTAAGATTCTAATCCAATCATCTTCAATACGTTCCTAGAAAATCGATTGTTCCTATTCCTTTGGGTTCGTGGATTCTAGGGTTGTTCACTTAGAGGGTCCGCATCACTTGGTATCAGATATCTATATTTTTTTTAGTTCTTGATTCCAAAAAAAAATTATCCTTCATAGTTCTGTGTTTTCTTTCAATTTCATTTTTGTTGTTTTGTCATCAGATTTTTTTCGTAGTTCTTTTCGAATTCTTCCTAGATGTTTAAATTTTTTCTTGTGCTTTATTTTCTGTGTTCAATCCATCTTTGTTCTTCAAAAAAAATTATAAAAAGTTAATTTCAGAAAGCTTTTTTCTTTGCCTTCTTGTGTTCTTGATTGAATGCTTGAATTCCACTTATTAAAGGGAGTGATCAACCTTTGTAGCATCTCAAGGTTATGGTTTCAAGGAATTTGTTTCTGTAGGGTTCTAATCTGATCATCTCCAACACGTTCCTTGCAAATCGATTGTTCTTATTCCTTTGAGTTCATGGGTTCCTAGGGTTCTTTGCCTAGAGGATCTACATCACTAAAGGATAATTTGAATGCATTCTTTCAAGTGAGCAAAGACAACCAATCAAGAACAAATCAAAGGTTGCACTCTTTAAAGGCTTCTATTAAGAAGGTGGAAGTGCAAGTGGAGTAGCTAATTAAGTACTTATAGAAGCAAGGTAAAGAATAGTTTCCAGCTCAAAAAACAACTCATTCATGTGTGGACATTGAGTTTACAAAATGATGAAATCTCTCAAGCAATGTCTCACTAAAGATAATAAATATATCTTAAATGGGAGATAAACCATTATTTTATTTTATTATTACTTTAATTTAATTTATTTTCATTTCATAGATAATTATTTTTATTTTTATTTTATTGTTTTTATAAAGATATATATTTTTTGTGGTTATTTTTCCATTATTTTATTTTAAAATAATATAATATAAAAAGGGAGAGTAACGTTAAACTTAGTGCGAAGAACAAAATGTTTTACGCCATGGCATGCATTTTACTATGTTTTGACATTGAGGTTTCTGATCAACTTGAAGAGAATACCAAAGGCTCACATTGCAGCAATTTTTATTCTACCATGTGGCCCGTGTACACGTTCTGGCTAGAAATACCTCCCTTACATGATTCACACTCATTTTTCTTTCATTTTCTCTCATCTTCTTCACAAACCATATATTTTCTCTCCCACCAAACACCAAACATTAAAAATCCCTCAAAATCACACCTTTCATTCATAATCATTCAAAACATTTCACAAAAATCACTTTCCTAACCATTTCCTACCCATTCTCTTAAAAATTGTTGAAATCTATCAATAAACTCAGAAAATCTTCATCATCTTCAAATGAGTGTTCTTCATTTTCTTTATCCTTAGTAACGTAAGCAAGTAATAATATATTTTAGAATTTAAGTCTTAAAATTAAATTCTTTGAATTTTGCTGATTATTTGGGAATTATTAAGACTCTAATTTGGACTAAGATTTTAGTATAATTTATTTTGTATTGTTTTTATCTAGATTATATGAGAACCAATGGAATTTAGATATTGTTGAGACATATTTAGGAATTTAGAACCAACTTATGAGGAATATAAGAAGGCCAAATTATCAAGTTATGATTCCAAGTTACGTTTTGAAAAAGATGTAGAATTAAATAAAGGTTTTATACCTAAAAGAGGGTGGACTTTGATTTGGGATCGAATGTCCGATTTGAGAGAATTTCTAAGGTTATAGTAGCATTAGGATGGAAAATTTTTGTTAAAGAACATAATGCTACTATAGAATTATTTGTTCGGGATTTCTATGTGAATGCCCCCGATGCTGTTGATAATGTAATTTAAGTATGAGATATACTAGTCTTGTTTAGGTCAAATGATACAAAATGTTTATTATTATTTAGTGAATATTAGTCAGGATAAGTATGAAACATATTTAAGTAATGTCGATAATACTACAATACTCGAAACCTTAACTTTAGAAGGAGATAAATGGAATTTTGATGGTGGAAAAGCCAAACATATTGATAGGGTTTTCTGTATTTGGCAATACTTTGTCTCCTTAAGACTAATGCCCAATAGACATTACAGTTCTATTGATAGAGAGGGCAATTTTACTATATGCTATTATATCAGAAAATATCTATGGTTGTAGGAAATATAATTCATCACAGGATCAAGCTACTGCTAACAATTTCCATTTAAGTTACTTTTTTGCCAATTAATCATTGCTTTATGTAAGAAAGTGGGGATACCTCACTCAAAAAGTTAAGTTATAATTCAACGTAGAGAATTAGTGAATTTGACATATTATGATGAACTCACTTTTGGTACGATCAATGTCTAAAGAGAAAAAAAGGGTCACTCATTCGCCAAAGTTGACAATGAAAGATGAAATTAATAAATTTGGTGAAAGAATAAGCTATATGGAAGAGTACCATTATGCCTACATTGCCAATAAGTTACATTTTTTAATCAACAGCATCGTGACGAGGTTGATCATAACTGGTTGATGTATGACATTAATAAGTTAGAACTTAACCATCTACATTTAGTAATACCGTGTATCAATATTATGATTTCATGTTTACATCTCCTGATAGATCGCACCATCAATCTGAAGAACAAGATTAGAATGAAATGGAGAACTGTGCTCCAAATTTATTCTAGAGTTATAATCAATTTTTATTTTATTTACTTTGTTTTAATTTATTTTGAGAACTTTATCTTAATTGTTTTTGCTTGTGAATATTATGTTTTCTTATTTTATGTTGTTTGTTTTATTTCATTTCCTATTATATGAACATTGTTAAGAAATGTTTGTTAAAATTTGTGAGAAGTACATAATATTCTATATGTGTAAATTTAAATGTTTGGAATAATGGATGCACCTACATTTCCACATCAACACTTGAGTAGGATCAAAAAATGGGTAAATTTTCTATTCTTCACTCTTTATTTTTAATTTACAACTATTACATTGATGTTAAGTTCTAGGTTGGGGGTAGAAAAAGTTACATCTTCGTCCAATTGAGCTAATTTAAAATTTTTATTGAACATATGTTCATATTTATTAAATATTTGTGTGCTTTTATTTATTTTTATTTATTTAGGAATTTTAGGTTTGATTTTAAAATTTTCTTGCAAAATTATCATATTTTTATTTAATTTTAAGTAAATGACTAAGTCATGAGCTGTCAAATTAATTTCTAACATATGATGGAGTAATGTAATAAATAGTTAGTTTTGTTATAATTTATATTTCATGGCAAAATGTTGAAATTGCAATGAACACAAAATTGGTGTTTAGGAATCAAATAGTTAAGACTACCTTGTGAGAATATTTTTCCACTCTTTTAAACACTCTTCTTATCTATTTATAATTGTTCGATGATCTCTATAGGTTTTGCATTGAATGATAGGATTTTTATTTTTAATAAAGTGTCATATATTTAATTTTATTTCTTAAATTAAATGAATTATGTAGAAATTGAAAGTATATGCCCTTTCTCATTCGTAAATAACTTAAAAAAAAAAGACATATATAGGGTTACCTAATCCAATACCAAAGAAAAACCAAAAATTGGCTACTCAACATACCAACAAAAAATATGTATAAACTATACATGGGTCCTCTCTAAAAAAAACAAGAAGAATATCTCTAAAACAAGAAAACGAAAAATAATAAAAAGAGAGAAAAATTAATAATAGTATAAACTAAATACTACAACCCAAATATCCTAAAAATTTGTGAGAAACAACTAAATACAAAAGAAAAATAAGAAATAAATCCCAAAGAAGTCATTGCATGCATTTTCTTCATCTCTTAAAGGCATATAAAATGAAATTTTTATTTGATGATTTTGATTGATGCATAATATAGTCTTTGATTTTTTTTATAAATTTTTTCATCTGCATCCTTTCATAAGATCAATATGATGCACTACTTTGAGCCTTTTATTGTTAATTTCTTTACATAACTTCTATTTTCATATAACTTTAGATGAATGATTGAAACAATAGGATCAATGTTATTCAATGTATAACTTGTGAGGTTAGAGTTCAAGAAAATTGGGATTCCAAATACTAAAATTGAGAAAATTAATATTAGTACATTTTTTATATGAATACAAGTACGACTTTCAACTAATTATTATAGTAAACTACGAATGTTTAGAATATTAAAATAACTTATGCTTTGGATTTTGGTGGTGAAGTTAAAAAGAAAATTAAAAGCATAAGAAGTTTTTCAATTCTTTTATTTTGTTAGTTTTCATTTTCACTTTGTTTAAAATTTAGTTTGTTATTTGTTTATGCATTATTTTTTTAATTGTTTTTTTTTTTTTTGCATTTTAGTTTGATGTTTGTGGGATTATCTTTGAAAGCACTCACGAAACTTAAACTCATATACTAGAGAGACATAGGGGTATAAATACTTGTTGCATATGCTAAATGTAATAGTGTCAATCTATGAAAATGATTTAGGCTAATATAATTTATTTAGTTTTTGTTTTTAATTTTTTGCAAAACATTGAGTAAAAGTAAGGCAACTAAGTACCAAGGAATCCCAAGAAAATATCACATCTTAATCCTTAATTTCATCCAAGCGCTGAAAAGAAAGCTACTCAAAATCATTCCAAATGGTATAGCAAAACATAGAGCAAAAATGGGGAAATTGAATACAAAGGAATCCCAAGAAAATATTACATCTTAACCCTTGATTTCATCCAAGGTCTGCAAAGAAAGCTTCACTAAATCAGTCCAAATGGCATAACAATGTGCCTAGTTTTCTTTTTTCAATTTTGCCCTAATTTTTATGCTAGGCTTGTCCCAATCCTTGCAATCCCATTTTGGGTCCTTTGGTTATGCATGACCTCTTGAATGAACCCATTTAAAGCCTCTTCTAGTTGTGCCCTCCTAGACCTTATGATTGGTCCACTTGGGATTTGTGTGGCTCCATGATTCTCATCACTTAGAATTGGAGAATGCCAAAAGTTAGTTTACTCAAAGGATCATCCTTTACATGTCTTTGAATCTGGTCAAGGCCAATATGACCAAGCCTTAGATGTCACAATTAGGTATCATCATTATAAAAGATCTTTTTTGTTTCTTGGTTTAGGTCATGTGAATCTAAACATTTTATAATTTAGTAGTATGTTAGACTTTGGGTTTAATAGATACATGCCATTTTCCAAAAAGTTTGTACATATAGATATTCCATTTTTAAAAATAATTGACTATTATTATTAAATGAAACTTTATAACATTGCTCATAGAATCTAGAAACATCAATCAAATTTTTGGGACAACTATTAATAAAATAAATAGTATCTAATAGTATTATCCATTATGTGTATACTATAGTCTAACTTCTCCCACTACGGTAACTAAGAGGACATCACTATTGTATACATGCATAGTGAAGTATTGATATAGCAATTCAACCAATGAATTAATCACTACAAAAAAGAACATACATGGTTAGTGGCTCCTGAATCAACAATCCAGGGTAATGTATCACATATATTATCACATGATTCAAGAAGGACTAAATCATATTTACCTTTCTCTTTATTCTTGTCTCTTTTCTCTTACAAGAATTGAAGACAATTCATCTTCTAGTGTCTAGTCTAGTTGAAATAAAATAGTTTTTCTTTTGTACAATTCTTCTTTTTTCCTTTCTACCTTTAAGCCTCTTGCCTTTCTTTTGAATTTGTTTGACCCTTTCTCTTGTTAGTGCCTTCCTTTTCTTATCAGTGGAAGGTTGAACTATGGTAGCATTTGCCTCTCTATTCTTGCCACACATAATGACTTCAAAGGTAGTAAGCTCGTTCTGTAGTTGAGTCATATTGTATGTAAGCTTGTTCATAAAGTAATTAATTTTTAATTTTTGGAACTTGTTGGACAATGTCTCTAAGATCATTCCAACTTAAACATCATTTATATGTGAGGACATGTTGACATACGAGTATACCTTCTTTCATCTTGGCATTCATGATGGCTTTGACAGCCTCATGCCCTACCTATTCTGATGGATGAACAAACATAAGTTGAAGTGATTCCATAATCTTATAATTTGTCTCAAACTTTTCATATTGGATACTGATAACAACATCCATAGTAACCAAAAGGTAACAACAGACCTTATTGTTGGACTCAATACAATAGTCTTACACATCGTAAACAACTTTTACAATGTTTGTGGTCAAGATAGGATGATATTCCTCTATAAGGAAAAAAAGACATTTCACATGTTAAAATTTTCACTAGTCAATTTCTCATTTCGAAGAAGGGTTAAATTCCATTTTTGGCTGAAATAATAAATAAAAAATTGTTCGACATAAAAATGATGCATACATAGTAATAGAGATCCAAGTGCGGACCAAGTTGATATTCCCATGTATTCTCAAGATCCTTTGCAAGGAATTGGCGGTCTGATAACTAGGGCAAAGACAAAGAGGATGAAATAAAATGTGGGCTTATTATCATGCAAGGCTTGATCATGGAAGTGCAATACAAAGAGGTTTTGCTAGAAGATTCTAAAACTAAATTTGAGGATTCCAAAGCTTCACCAAGGATGGTCTAATATCTTTTTATGCAAGGGATAGATTTGGAAGATCAAGTTGGATGCAAGGATTAATTTAGGAAGAAATTTTAATTTTAGTTAAGTGTGGGTCTTTTATGTTTTATTGATCATAAGAATTTTTAGTCTTTTATTTTTTTTAAGGATTGATTAGGCCCAATCCATAATTGAATAGGCCCATTTCGTTTAGAGTTTTTCTTTTAGGGTTTGTTGCTTATGAAAAGGAGTAGCTAGGTAATTTGGAGGTATAACTTTTATCAATTATCAAGTTTATTTCATAAAGCTTTTTGCTTCTTCTTGTGTTCTTGATTGAATGCTCGAATTCAACATAACAAAAGGAATGGTCATTATTTGTAGCATCTCAATGTTAGGGTTTTAAGGACTTTGTTTCCTTAGGGTTCTAATATGTTTATCTTCAACATGTTCATAGCAAATTGACTATTCCTATTCCTTTGAGTTCGTGGGTTTCTAGGGTTGTTTGCCAAGAGGTTCTGCATCATTTGATATCAAAGCTTTGGTTGATGGAAATAGGTTATCTATCTACATATACTTTTGTTTGAGTTCTTGATTCCAAAAAAAAATCCATCCTTCATAGTCTTGCATTTTTTTTATTTTGTTGTCGTTGTTTTTGTCTTTGAATTCTTCTTATCTTTTTAATTTTTTTCTTGTGCTTTATTTTTTATGTTTAACCCGTATTTGTTATGTAAAAGAAAAAAAAGAAGAAGAAAGATTTCTACTGTTTGTAGTTACAAAAAAAGCGATATACTTTAAATAGCCAAAACTTTTGACTCGAATAACAAAATGACTATTATAGCATATTAAATCGAAGCTCTACTTAATTCCTATAAATCAAATGGGCTTTAGCCTTTTCCCACAATTCTCGACCTCAAATTCCATTTTTTACATCACTTACCGAGGGCTTTGAGTGGTAAAAGGCAAGAGTGCAGGAGTTTGAGGATCTATTTCCTAAAGAGATTCCCCATGGATTATCTCCTTTGAGGGAAATTGAGCATAAAATAGACTTCACACCTGGATCCATAATACAAAATCAACCTACTTATAGAGCTAATCTCGAGGAAATGAAGGAGGTACAAAGCCAAGTGGATGAGATACTACAAAAGGGATTTATAAGGGAGAGTCTCAGTCCATGTTTAGTTCCTGTCATCTTAGTCCCAAAGAAAGATGGAACATGGTGCATGTGTGTCGATTGTTAAGATATTAACAAAATAATGGTAAATTATAGACATCCTATCCCCAGATTAGATGATATACTTGATGAATTGCATGGTTCTCAATTTTTCTAAAATTCATTTAAAGAATGGCTATTATCAGATTCGCATGAAAGAGGGATATGAATGGAAATTTTCATTTAAGACTAAATATGGATTGCATGAGTGGTTAGTAATTCCTTTCGGTTTAACTAATGCACCTAGTACATTCATGAGATTAATAAACCATGTCTTGCATGCTTTCATGGGAAAATTTATGGTAGTTTAATTTGTATGATATTTTAGTTTATAGCAAAAATTTGGATGAACATGTGGAACACTTGCATGCTATTTTTAGTATGTTAATAGAGAACAAATTGTATGCTAATGTTAAGAAGTGCACATTTTGCATGGAATCTGTTATATTTCTTTGATTTGTTGTTAGTTCTCAGGGTATTATTATTGATGAAGAAAAGGTAAAGGCAATAACGGATTAGCCTACACCTAAGAATGCGAACAGGGTAAGAAGTTTTCATGGTTTAGTGAGTTAATTATAATGGTGTACCTTTGAATGAACTTGTTAAAAAAATGTTGATTTTAAGTGGGACAATGTGTATGATTGAGCTTTAAAAACTTTAAAAGATAAGCTAACTAATGCATCTTTATTGTGTTTTCCTAAATTTGATAAAGCTTTTGAGATAGAATGTGATGCATCCGGGATATGCATAGGAGCTATTTTGATGCAGGATTCCAAACCAATTGCTTATTTTTGCGAAAAGATAAATAAGAAGCTTTATGCATTAGTGAGAACTCTTCAAACATGGAAGCATTACATGTGGCCAAGGGAATTCATCATTCATTCCGTTCATGAGAGTTTGAAGTTCTTAAATACCCAAGGTAAGCTTAATGAAAGACATGATAAGTGGTTGGAGTTCATAGAAACATTTCCTTATGTAATCAAATACAAGCATGGGAAGGAAAACGTTGTGGTTGATGCATTTCCCATGAGGTACGTATTACTTACTTCAATGCAAACTAAATTACTTTGTTTTGAATTGATTAAGGATTTGTATGCCAATGATTCTAATTTTGGACAAGTATGGAATGCATGTGATAAGTGTGTGTTTGGTGATTTTTATAGGCATGAAGTATTTCTATTCAAGAAAGATAAATTATATGTGCCTATTTGCTCTGTTCATGAGTTTTTTGTTAGGGAAAGTCATGAGAGAGGTTTCAGGGATCACTTTGGTGTTCTAAAGACTTTAGATATTTTACGTGAGTATTTTTATTGGCCTAATATGAAGCACAATGAGCAATCTATTTGTGAAATGTGCATTACTTTTAGACCCATTTACCTGTACCTAATCAATCTTGGATTGATATATCTATGGATTTTATTTTAAGATTACCAAGGACTCAAAATGGTAAGGATAGCATATTTGTTATTGTTGATAGGTTTAGTAAAATGGCTCATTTTATTGCATGTTCTAAAACCAATGATGCAACACATATTGCTGATTTGTTCTTTAAAGAAGTGGTTTGTTTGCATTTGTTGCCTAAGAAAATTGTTAGTGAGAGAGATGTTAAGTTCCTAAGTCATTCTTGGTGCACTTTATGGCATAAATTAGGAACTAAACTATTATTTTCTACAGTTGCACATCCTCAAACGGATGGTCAAACTAAAGTAGTTAATAGAACACTCACTACTTTGTTGCGTGCTATCATTCAAAATAATTTAAGGCAATGGGATAAGTGTTTGTCACATATTGAGTTTGCATATAATAGGACTGTTCATTCTACTTCTTCATTTTCTCCTTTTGAAATTTTTTATGGCTTTAATCCTTTAATGATATTTTACCTTTTCCTACTAATGAGCATGCTAATCTTGATAATATGAAAAAGGAAAATTTTGTGAAGTATTTACATGCTATAGTTTGAGCCAACATTGAAAGGAAGAATGAACAATAGGCAAAGCAAGCCAATAAAGGGCATTTGAAGATTGTTTTCTAACCTGGAGATTGGGTTTGGGTGCACATGTGTAAGGAGAGGTTTCCTACAAATGGAAATCAAAATTACAGCCTTAATGCAACTTTTAATGTTGATGATTTATCTTTGTTTGATGTACGTGATTCGAGGGTGAATATTTTCGAAGAGGAGAGGAATAATAGAGATCGAGGTGCTAACCAAGTTGATATTCCCAAATATTCTCAAGATCCTCTACAAGGAATTGGCAGTCCAATGGCTAGGGAAAAAACAAAGAGGATGAGATAATATGTGGACCTATTATCATGCAAGGCTTGATCATGGATGTGCAATACAAAGAGGATATGCTAGAAGATTCTAAAACTAAATTTGAGGATTCCAAAGCTTCACCAAAGATGGTCTATTATCTTTTTATGCAAGAGATATATTTGAAAGATCAAGTTGGATACAAGGATTAATTTAGAAAGCAATTTTTGTTTTATTTAATTATGGGTCTTTTATGTTTTATTTATCATAAGTCTTTTTAGTCTTTTATTTCTTTTAAGGATTGATTAGGACCAATCCACAACTAAATAGGCCCCTTTCATTTAGCGTTTTTCTTTTAGAGTTTGTTGCTTATAAAAAAGAGCAGCTATGTAATTTGGAGGTATAACTTTTATCATTTATCAAGTTTTTTTTTAGAAATCGTTTTTCTTTGCCTTCTTGTGTTCTTGATTGAATGCTTGAATTCGACTTAACAAAGGAAGTAATCATCCATTGTGGCGTCTAAAAGTTAATGTTTTAAGGACTTTTTTCCTTAGGGTTATAATCCGATCATCTCCAACACGTTCCTAGCAAATCGATTGTTCATATTCCTTTGATTTCATGGGTTCCTAGGGTTGTTCATCTAGAGGTTCCACATCACATAGTAAATCATGAATGTATGCATGATTATAACATCACTATGATAGCAATTTTCCAACTACCAAGAGTTTGAATGACAACTCTGATTTGCTCATTAAATTCCTCAATTAGACTAGACCTTCCCAATAAATGAAATTACACAATGTCATTTATTAGTAAATTATTTATAACCTCTTTGTTTTTCTCTATGTATAATTAACCACTTAATTATATTCATTGAGTGCCACCTACATTTTGGATCACACCACTTAATCCAAGAACCGCTCCCTTTGGGAGTTAACCCTTGGCTTCCATAGTATTTTCCTATCGATACAAAAATTCATGGTTGCTACTAACCCTACTTGAACACCCTCTTTTAGGCGAAAGCTCTATGATGTCATGAGGCTCCAGTTGGTCTTTCTTAGGATTGCAATGATGGTGGAGACCTAAGAAAGTTTCCAAGCTTCTCTGCTCCTACTTACTATGTTAATTAAATGGTTTAATTTAATTTTGGAATAACGTCTCATGTTTATTATTGAGAAATTTAAACTATTTAAATTCTCAATAATCCAAAATAAATTAATTTTCTCATTTAGTGCATACACTCTTTCAATTATAACATTTATAATTGGGTTTGGTTATCCAAATATTGACATGTTTTACTTGTGTTAATCTAATCACATTAAATTAACTACGAGCATGTTAACATTTTCCCCCTAAAACACTTTTATAAATATTATGCCATGTACCTATGCATATAATACATATATATTTATGAATAAAGTGAACCGTTAGTCCCCAAAGTTTATTTAAATTCATATATAGGTCCCTACACTTTTAAAACTTCACACATTGGTTTCTAAACTTTTAAAATACTATAATTCAGTCCCCAAACTTTAAAATTTCACACATGTTTCCTAGCTTGACTAGTAAAATACATATTTGTGAATCAAAAATTTAGAATCTATGTATGAAATTTTAAAATATTTTGAACTATATGATTTAAAAGTTTAGAAACATGTGTGAAATTTAAAACATTTGTGGACCAAATTGAGAATTTTAAAAGTATGGGGACCTATATTTGAATTAAGTTAAATTTTGGGGACCAATAGTACACTTTATCCTATATTTAAAACCTAATAGGTAGATACATGTCAATTTTACCATGTGTCATTAACCATTCATACGTCATATAAAAATAACATTCAAGACATAAAAACAAACACTATATTTATGATCGAGTTCCTTTAGGTTATTAAATAAATAAAAAGAGACTAAATTAAACTAGGTAAGTATTACATATTAATTTATTAGGATTTATGTCAATTATATTTTTGCTGCAATTTTGGTTCGGCGTAAAATATCTTCTAATGAAAACAATATTTTTTCCATAAAAATTATAAGCCATAAAATTAAATTTCTTCAAAACATAATCAAATTGGGACAAGACAACACATAAAATCAAACCCAATTAGGCTTGCCAACATGCAACCAACAATCAGTCAAAGTAGAAGTCACCATGCTAGCCTCCGGCCAAGGAAGCATGTGTCGTTATACAACCACCATCTACAATTTTCCTCTTGGTGGCATTGATGGCTATTGAGATTCAGTATTTTACAGAGAGAGATGAAAGAGAAGTTAACACAATTGGTTGAATGCGCGGATCCTCATGAGGGGTCCATCTATTTATAGAACATTTATGGATACAAGTGTCATTTATATAATGTGTACACGTATTTACATGTCAGAGGGGCATAATTGGCCTAAAGTACAACATATCATAGATCTAGGTCAAGTTTAGATTGCACTGTCCTTGAGCTCGTACTATCCTTGAGCTCGTGTTGTCCTTGAGATCAAGCTGTGATTGAGTTGCCATTGAGATTAAGCTGCCATTAAGCTCGGGCTGTCCCATAGGTAGGAAATTTGGGGTGATTTATCTTCCATCTTGAGCTTGTGACTTGGCTTGGGTAGTTTCTAAGGGTCGGGCTTCAGGTCAGTCTAGATGTCCAAATATCAAGTCCCCCTACTCTTTCAGCTCAAGCTTCGATCTAAGGTGGAAGAGAAAATACTGAGCATATGATACGAATCTTTTAGCACCCCTAATAAATGTTTGTTAGTTGATTGGAGAGATAAATCAAGTGCCTCTATATAAAGATATGGTTGGGGTGGGACTTATTATTGTTACCTACACAATTGAGAAATAGTGAAGGAAAATGCCCTTTCATTTCACCTCGAGCTTATAAAATATTTTCAGTTTGGTGATAAGAATTCAGCTTGGGGTATAATTTTCTATGTTCGGGTTTTTTAGAACTCAAGCGTTGAGAACCTAACAATTTTCTACTTTCTTTTCAGGTCAATTTTTAAAGGAACATTTTCTTTTATTTTCAACTTGTCCCTAGGTAATAATATCTTCTCGTACCTTACCATCTGCTATTGTTTTATCTTTATGTTTTTGTAGCTTTTCACAGGATGCAAAGAAAAGAGACCTCAACTTCTAGCTTGGGCTCATGGGATAGTCACTAATATACTAGTACAAGTCATAACTCGGGGTGATAACTGTATTTTATATAGTTATTTTCACCTATTTTATTAATTTTAATTGCTAGATTCTCTCTATTTTTAGTTAATTTTAGTTTAATAAATTAGGATTTACTGTTTTTTCTAAATTTTAAGGAAATTAAATAAAATGTATCGAAAATGCTCGTAATGGTAAATTTTTGTCCAAAAATATAATTTCAAATAAAAGTATTATTAATTGCAATTTACAAAAGTTGAAAATATAATTTAAATTAAAATTGGGCTTAATTTCAATTATTAAAAGTTTAAAATTTAATTTAAATTACAAAAGGGCTGTATTGCAATTAAATAAAGTTTAAAATGTA
This sequence comes from Hippophae gyantsensis, assembly GCA_030763125.1. Classification (NCBI taxonomy): domain Eukaryota; kingdom Viridiplantae; phylum Streptophyta; class Magnoliopsida; order Rosales; family Elaeagnaceae; genus Hippophae; species Hippophae gyantsensis. The sequence continues at coordinate 45,045,626 of CM061032.1, read as the reverse complement.
AATTGAAATATATTTGTGGGTGAAAATATAATTAATAAAAGTAAGTTTTTCTTCGCAGGAGAAACATTCCCCGCGGCGTTATCCACGCTCCATCGTGGACCGTCAGATCAACGCATGAACGGTTCAGATGCGCGCGTGCACTTCAACCCGACAAAGGAGAGTGGATGCAGGGAAATTCTGTATCGCGCGGCTCGGTGCCCGAGTAGGGCCCACCTGCCGCGCAGGCCGGCGTGCAGCGTGGGACCCACCGTCTGACGCCGCGCAGACCTGTCCCCCACTTACGAGCGCCCCTTTTCCGGTGCAGCCGATCCACGTGAGCCCGGTTATTACGCGAACCATAATCTGCCACGTGTTGCACTTAATATTTCAGCAAATAATATTCCGACACGTGGCATGTTACAATAAGCGCGACCGCGCTGGATCAAGTCCGTGTTGTAGACGTTGGCTCCCGTGCGACCATTCATCGTGCGCCCGTTTCCCCTCAACGAATGAGATGCTGCCACGTGTCCCACTAATTGTGTCCGCGAATCAGAACGCGACACGTGGCAGCGTGGAAGAAAATTAAAACAGAAACGCGCAGCGTTCCACTCACTTTTTCGATCCCATTTTCGATACAATTTTTGTCCCCCCACGCGATTAAATTATAATTTTCGCCACATTTTTATGTCCCCGCGTGGATTTTAATTTAATATTTTATTGATGTATTTTTTTGCTATAAATAGGAGATAGTTTTTAGTTGTAAAAAAGTTTGGTTGGAGTGGAGTTTTTGGAGTAGAGTTTTAGTTTTAATTTCGAAAGTTTTTAGAGTGTTTTAGTTTTTTCAGTTTGTAATTTTTATTGTGTTTGTGTGTTGGACGACAAAACACGCAGAAGCCATTTTTGGCTTTTGTTGTGTTTTGCGTGTGCCAAATATTTGTTTTAAGTTATGTTTTAATTTTATTTCTGCTTCTTCTTAATTTTCTATAGTTGCTATAATTTTTATTTTTATTTTATGAAGTAATTTAATTTTTCTAGGGTTGCATTTAATCTAAATTTATGAAGCTTGATTTTAATTATTTTTGATAGATTTATAAGACGTTCGATTTGTTCGTTCTATTTTTGTGCGTAATGCTTTTTGATTATTTACGAATCTTATCAAAACGATCTGTGGCACATGAATAAACTTGAGAAAGGCATTTGTGTGTGTATTGCTCGTAAATAGAATGACATGTATGATGAAGGATAGAAATATACCCTAATTGTATGTGTGGCCATTTGAAAACTTAGAACGTAATGAATCTCGATAAATTTAATTTTCATAGAGATATAGTAAATTAATTTAACGAGGTGTGTTTATACGGAGCTCGAAAGAGATGTATGAATAATAAAAAAAGAAGTTTTCGGTTGACAAATTAAATGTACTAAAAAATATAAATCAAAAGAAAATAATATGATTTGAGTGGATTAGTTTGGTGAAAAATTGCAATCCTAGATTTTGTTTATTTTCTTATTTTATTTTTTTATTAATCAACGATTGTTTTGGATAAAATCAGAGAGATACAATTTTAGTACTCGACAAAATATAGTAACAAATCCTCGTGGGATCGATCTTTACTTACAAATCTTTATTACTTGTGACCGTGTATGCTTGCACGAGTTCGTGTGTTGAAAAACACGCAACAAGTTTTTGGTGCCGTTGCCGGGGATTTGTTTTACTATTTTCATTGTTGATATTAATACCAATCAATCTGATTTTAATTCAAAAAAAAAATTTAAAAATAATAAAAAAATTATGCTTATTGTTCTTGTTTATTTTATTTTAAAAATTTTCTCGTAAGTTGAGATTTTGTTTGACACACAAATCTTAACTTATAAAAAGAAAAAAAAATTATTTGTTGTTTTATTTTATTTTTCAATTTTCTCGTGGGTTGAGATTTTGTTTGACACACAAATCTTAACTCACAAAAAGAAAAATAAATTGTTTATTTGCTTATTGTTGGTTTATTTTATTTTTCAATTTTCTTGTGGGTTGAGATTTTGTTTGACACACAAATCTTAACTCACAACAAGAAAAATAAAATTTTTTTTTATTTTTTATTTTTTATTTTTTTTTATTTATGCTTATTGTTTGTTGTTTATTTTAATTTGCAATTTTCTCTTGAGTTGAGATTTTGTTTGTCACACAAATCTTAACTCACAAAAAGAAAAAAAAATTATTTATTTATTGTTTGTTTATTTTATTTTTCAATTTTCTTGTGGGTTGAGATTTTGTTTGACACACAAATCTTAACACACGAAAAGAAAAACAAAAAAAAATAATTTTATTTTCTTATTGTTGGTTGTTTGTTTTATTTTATTTTTATTTTTATTTTTCTCGTGAGTTGAGATTTTGTTTAAACACAAATCTTAACTCACAAAAAGAAAAAAAAATTATGGATATGTTTTCTTAATTTATTTTTCAATTTTCTCATAAGTTGAGATTTTGTTACACACAAATCTTAACTTACAATAAGAAAAGCAAATTGAGAAGTCAAGCTGAAGACTATAAATCAAGCGCTTCTTGGGAGGCAACCCATGTGTTTTATTTTATTTTATGTTTATGTTATTTTATTTTTATTTAATTTCGCATGTATTAGTTTTTATATTTTGTTATGTTATTTTTTCTTTCGTAGGTGCAAATTGGAGGTAATGAAGCTATTTTGGCTTAATCAATCAAACAAACCAGGAAGTTTCTTTAAACCCATCTCAAATGTTCTTTTAATTTTCACACATTGAGGACAATGTATATATTAAGTTTGGGGGTGGTGGATATATTGAACCTAATTGAAATGCTTTCTGGATGTTATTGCTTGTGAAATTTTTTTTTGTTTGGTTGATTGAAGATATTTTGCTATGAATAGTGATTTATTTTGATTTCTTGTATTTAAATGATGCATAATTCTTTGAAAAATTTGAATATTGTCTAAGTGATGAATAATTTTTACGTATGTTTCATTTTTACAAGAATAAATATTCATGAGCGCTAGTCTTGATTTTTGAGTTGCTATGATAATTTAGAGAAAGTTTATGTGAGTATGAAATTCGATTGATTTTTGTGGTGTCACAGTTTTTAGAATTTGTTTGATTTTCTCTCGAGGTGAAATTATAGATAACATTTAACTAAGAAAATGATTTAGGCCATCTTTGGATCGTTTGAGCCTTTCTATCTATCTTGACATACATTATCCATAGTATACCCCTTTTGAGCTTCAAAGTTTACATATATATTTTTCTCATTTCAAAAGCCTATCTAAAATATATATATATATATATGTGTAGATATACCTATTGTTCTTATCTCACTAACATGTGACAATTGTTAGTAAATGTTGAAGGATATATCGGAAAAAAAGGGTTACTGAAAAAAAAAAGAAAAAAAAAGAAAAGAGAAAAAAAAAGAGGATGATGAGAAAAAAAGAGATTCTAAAAAAAAAATAGAATCTGAAAAAAAAAATATAGTTATTGTATGTGATGAGGAATCCCAAATTGGGAAGTAATTATTGTGATGATAGAATTATCTTTTTCAATCTTGAAATGTTATGCTCGGGAAAAAGTTTTAAGCTAAATATTATCCTTTATCCTACCTTTACCTAAGCCATACATTACAAGCTTTATAAAGTCCTATTGATTTTGTGTTTTGTGTTTGTCTACATTAGTGGAGAGAGAAATGAAAAATAAACTTATGTGATTTGTGATTTCATTAAAAATTTGTTTGATTTTATATTTGTATAAACTGATCCGGATTGCATGTGATGAAATATGAAAAGACTTCACACACACACTAAAATTCATTGTGAAAATGTAATATACTTTTAAATTGATTTTGATACTTAGATAAAATTCTTTTATTTCTTTGAGTTATGTAATTGCAAAAGATAAAAGAAATATTTTGAAAATCATTATTTTAAATGCAGTTATCTTTGTTTTATTTCCTTCCTTTTGCTTGAGGACTAGCAAAAACTTAAGTTTGGGGGTGTTGATAACTGTATTTTATATAGTTATTTTCACCTATTTTATTAATTTTAATTGCTAGATTCTCTCTATTTTTAGTTAATTTTAGTTTAATAAATTAGGATTTACTGTTTTTTCTAAATTTTAAGGAAATTAAATAAAATGTATCGAAAATGCTCGTAATGGTAAATTTTTGTCCAAAAATATAATTTCAAATAAAAGTATTATTAATTGCAATTTACAAAAGTTGAAAATATAATTTAAATTAAAATTGGGCTTAATTTCAATTATTAAAAGTTTAAAATTTAATTTAAATTACAAAAGGGCTGTATTACAATTAAATAAAGTTTAAAATGTAAATTGAAATATATTTGTGGGTGAAAATATAATTAATAAAAGTAAGTTTTTCTTCGCAGGAGAAACATTCCCCACGGCGTTATCCACGCTCCATCGTGGACCGTCAGATCAACGCATGAACGGTTCAGATGCGCGCGTGCACTTCAACCCGACAAAGGAGAGTGGATGCAGGGAAATTCTGTATCGCGCGGCTCGGTGCCCGAGTGGGGCCCACCTGCCGCGCAGGCCGGCGTGCAGCGTGGGACCCACCGTCTGACGCCGCGCAGACCTGTCCCCCACTTACGAGCGCCCCTTTTCCGGTGCAGCCGATCCATGTGAGCCCGGTTATTACGCGAACCATAATCTGCCACGTGTTGCACTTAATATTTCAGCAAATAATATTCCGACACGTGGCATGTTACAATAAGCGCGACCGCGCTGGATCAAGTCCGTGTTGTAGACGTTGGCTCCCGTGCGACCATTCATCGTGCGCCCGTTTCCCCTCAACGAATGAGATGCTGCCACGTGTCCCACTAATTGTGTCCGCGAATCAGAACGCGACACGTGGCAGCGTGGAAGAAAATTAAAACAGAAACGCGCAGCGTTCCACTCACTTTTTCGATACAATTTTTGTCCCCCCACGCGTTTAAATTATAATTTTCGCCACAATTTTATGTCCCCGCGTGGATTTTAATTTAATATTTTATTGATGTATTTTTTTGCTATAAATAGGAGATAGTTTTTAGTTGTAAAAAAGTTTGGTTGGAGTGGAGTTTTTGGAGTAGAGTTTTAGTTTTAATTTCGAAAGTTTTTAGAGTGTTTTAGTTTTTTCAGTTTGTAATTTTTATTGTGTTTGTGTGTTGGACGGAAAAACACGCAGAAGCCATTTTTGGCTTTTGTTGTGTTTTGCGTGTGCCAAATATTTGTTTTAAGTTATGTTTTAATTTTATTTCTGCTTCTTCTTAATTTTCTATAGTTGCTATAATTTTTATTTTAATTTTATGAAGTAATTTAATTTTTCTAGGGTTGCATTTAATCTAAATTTATGAAGCTTGATTTTAATTATTTTTGATAGATTTATAAGACGTTCGATTTGTTCGTTCTATTTTTGTGCGTAATGCTTTTTGATTATTTATGAATCTTATCAAAACGATCCGTGGCACATGAATAAACTTAAGAAAGGCATTTGTGTGTGTATTGCTCGTAAATAGAATGACATGTATAATGAAGGATAGAAATATACCCTAATTGTATGTGTGGCCATTTGAAAACTTAGAACGTAATGAATCTCGATAAATTTAATTTTCATAGAGATATAGTAAATTAATTTAACGAGGTGTGTTTATACGGAGCTCGAAAGAGATGTATGAATAATAAAAAAAGAAGTTTTCGGTTGACAAATTAAATGTACTAAAAAATATAAATCAAAAGAAAATAATATGATTTGAGTGGATTAGTTTGGTGAAAAATTGCAATCCTAGATTTCGTTTATTTTCTTATTTTATTTTTTTATTAATCAACGATTGTTTTGGATAAAATCAGAGAGATACAATTTTAGTACTCGACAAAATATAGTAACAAATCCTCGTGGGATCGATCTTTACTTACAAATCTTTATTACTTGTGACCGTGTATGCTTGCACGAGTTCGTGTGTTGAAAAACACGCACTGGGGCAATTGATGCTTAACGGGTGGAGATATGTACTCTACCTAACACTAATCTATAAAGAACTCAAGGTGTATTTAGAGATGGTCTAGTTTAATGAGGTGTATGTCCTAAAATAGAACCCTACAGATCCGAGAAGGGTCTATATATCGGTAAAGTAGGATCAGGGGTGAACATGTCCCTTCCTAAAAATGAGAAAAACTAGAAAAAGTATTTTTTTTCTACGTTTTAGGTCGGTAGGAATCTCCCACAAATGACAGGAGGTTGATAAGGAGCATCTAGAATGACAATAAGGTCGTTATTAGAAATATGGCTTCTCTTATCACTACCTTGAGTCTTAATATGAAGCAAAGGTTGGCTGATATCGAAAACTATCTTCATAAAAAGTCCAACTGGAGGACCCTATTGAAAACCCTATGCTTTGTTGCATGCAAGTTGATGAGGCATGTTGTTGTGGAGCCCCTCTTAGAGTGAATCGTAAACCATGAGCTCTTCTTAAATGTAGAACTCCTCCTATAGACTTTAGGGGCCAGTTCGAGGTGGTTCCTAATGATGGTGATCTAGCCCCATACTTTTTTCTTGTCTTATAATACTTTGCCTATTTTTTTTAACCCGAGGTGAATAACATGGTAACCACTCGTTCTTAATCTACACATCATATGGATTTTACAGCTACCCAACTTTTTGCTCGTATGAAGAGCATAGTGTAATGAGTTCTCCCACGAGTGCACCCTTTACACTTGGGGGGGCTCATTGGTGGGAAAAAAAGGGCAAATCCTCTTATGAAGTTCACACTTCTTCTCTTAAAAAGAAGAAGAAAAGGGTTGGTATTTATGAGTATGACCATAGCCTCCAGCCTCTGAATTTTTGCCCTCCCCTATAACCCTTGCCAGAGTAGTATATGCCTCTAACTCCTTGATTGGGTTTGAAGAAGAGGAAGGCTAGTATTAAGGACCTTACCACTAAAGCTGAAGGGGTCATCCTGAATTGAGATTTGGCACCCAAGTACCTCAATCGTTGTATGAGCCATTTTTCTATCGATACATGTAAGAAGTAGCTCGTGGCTATTTGTAAGGGGGTATATTCTGGCAAGCTCATTCATCGTTAGATGTGTCAGGTATGTTATACATTGTTTTTATTTGTGAGCTTGGGGTTTATTTGTTTGACCTCGTTTCTTTGTTGTAGTTGATGTTGCTCTATGATTTGACAAAGTTCACAGCATGGGATATTTAAAATCCAAGTTGGTTAAGGAAAAGCAGAGTCATGCGTTTACATGTTCAAGGTATACTACGATGTTGGCCAGATCAGTAAAGTGGGAGGGCGAGGCAATTGATAAGGAGAAGAAGTTGAATAAGGAAACCTTTGAGTTAAGGTGTATTCCCGACACATTTCTGAGCTTGAGGAGGCTCTGAGGCGAGTTGAATAGAGGGCCAAGAAAGTGTAGAGAAAAGTTTAGACTTCTGCCGAGGAGGTGCATCATCAAGCAAAGGCTGATACAGATGCTATGTCTAAGAAGCTTGAGTATAGTGTTGCGTGGGCATACAAGATGATGATGGGAACCTTCAAGATGGAGGCAAAGAAAAAAGGTTTTAGTGAGTACTATTATCGTACTTTGGACATCCCTATTATGCTGCCCTATGTGTAGGCTCCTTCTAATGAGAATGAGGGAAAAGGATTGGGCTCCTCTAATGGTGAGGACAACCCTGAGGTCCCCGGGGAAGCGGTAGATGATCATTGATTTTTATTTTTTTAAGCTTGATGCCACTTTTATTTGTGTGGTCACGAGCATTCACTTCATGTAAAAAGAAAAGAGTAAATGAAAAATTGACTTTATTTTGTAAACTAAATCAATTTGTCTCTTTTGTTGTGTATTTATTATGTTGACCTACCCACTGTTTTGTTTTTGTATATTAGCCTTCATCCCCTATAAAAGGCTTTAAGAACACTTGTTTGATTCATATATTTAAGAACTTTTGTCAATTCCTCCAACTTTCTTTCTCGTCTTTTATGGATTCTGATCATACAAATAGATGCTTAGTTCGAGCTTTTAGTGTTGAAAATGGTAGGCTTGAGGACGAGGTGTGGACGCTTAAATCCAAGGTGGTTAAACTTGAATGTAATGCCAAAGAGACAAAGTGTGAGCTCGCTGCTTGTAGGGAGCAATTAATCCAAACTCAATCTCGAGAAAGGAGGACCTTGGTTAGTATGTCCGGTCTTGTTGATATGGAATCATATTGGGAAAGTTTCTATATGAAGTGATCTAAAAGAGTTTTTACTATGGTTATGGAGGTTACCAAAGATCTGGAATGGGGATTTCTCCCAATGATGATAATGCACCCCGAGCCCGTGGCTTATGTACGTCAGAAGGTTATAGAGATTCAAGCTGAGCTATTGCCCTTGGTTGAAGAAACTGATGATGCAAACATGGGTCGTGTGTCCAAGCATTTAAAGAGTTTTTAAATCTCTGTGTAGGTTGAGCGATATGGAGTTTGTTTGGTTCATGAAAAATCAACATGAGAGGGTCTCGCTGTGACACAACCTATTCCATGAGTGGTACACAAAAATCAATGTGCCTAGTAATTCATCCCGAAAAGTGTGCACTGTGGCACACTATTTTCTTTGTTATGACATGCTTTACTTTTTCTTGAAATTTTCCTTATAAACTTTACAAATGGTTGCTTCTTGATGTAAGGCTAATATGTCTTAATCTTTTAAGTTCATAGGGTAAAAAATAAGTGTTGTAAGTGTTGTTCATTGTATATTGAAAAGTTTATGTATTTTGAAGTTAAAAAATACTTGAAATATAACAAAATATACCTGTGATTCTGAATATATAGATTTAAATAAATAATAATATAAACATGTTATAGTCAAATTTATTTAAGCACAAATAAATCACAAAATATAAGTGTTTTTCAAGTACTTATTAGTGGTTGACCATGTTGAGGTCTCTTAAGGTGTTTTTATAGCATCCAAAATTGGCACAAGTTGATTAGAAATTCAACTCCTAATTTCATCAACTTGGAGAGTCATGCACTTAACCAAATTATGTGGTACTAGGAATATCATTTTCACTCTCTTACTCTCTTGTTCCAAGCCATATGAAATTTATTAATCTCTATTTGTGTGCTCAATTCAAACCAATTAAATTCTATTTAATCCAAGTTTATATTTACTAAAATGTCTTTGCTTTGCCCACTAAACATGTCATTTTAATATTTTAATTAATTCATCTAATTATTTTTTCCAAGTAAATAACATATAATTAGTTCATTGGATTATATGAATAATTCCTATTGTTTTCATGTTGGCATTTTTGTGTGCAAAGCATCGAGAAAATAATAAATGAAATATCCAACCCTTATATGGGATTTACCATTGTCTACATTGATGATCTACTGGTTTATTCAACCTCTGTTGACCAATAATAGAAACATTTAAATATGTTTTTTTAAAATCATCAAAGAAGTAGGATTAGTAATCTCTGAAGGAAAACAAATTTCCAAACATGGGTCCCTTTTTTAGGGCATAATATTTCTCAAGGATTAATAACCACAATTGATTGTTCCATTGTTTTTGCTAAAAAAATACCTTGATGAGATTAGAGATAAAAAAAATTACTAAGTTTTTGGGCAATCTTAATTATTTATCAGATTCTTACAAAAATCTTCATCAAGATGCTAAACCCCTGTATGAAAGGCTAAAGAAACATTCACTCGAATAGGGCCCAGCCTGTACCAAAGCAATCCAACTCATAAAGCTAAGAACTCCCATGCTTATCCTTACCTCATCCTGACACATTCAATTAGAAACTGATGCATTAGAGATAGGGTTTGAAGGAATACTCAAGCAATGTTTGCCTATAAAAGAGACCATTGTGTGCTTCATTTCATGCATTTGGAGACCATCATAGAAGAACTACTCCACAATTATAAAGGAAATTTTAGAAATATTTCTTTGTAATTCCAAATTTCAGGAGGATCTTTTAAACCAAAAATTCTTATTAAGAATAGATTGCAAGTTTGCAAAAAGAAGTCTTAAAAAGGACGTAAAAACCCTAGCCTCTAAACAAATTTTTGCTAGGTGGCGAACCATACTCTCTATATTTGATTTTGATATAGAATTCATTAAGGGAGACTCAAACACTCTTCTAGACTTTCTAACCAAAGAGTATCTATAAGGTAGCCATAAAAAGAGGAGGACAATAAAAAGCTCCTCAAGCAACTAGCTCTTCTAAAATGAAAGCTTAAGAACTTCCTAAAAAGGATGAGTTTATTGAACTAGCATGAAAGAGACTCTTTACAATAGAGTTTAAAGATGTAAGCAAGTCACCTAAACAGGTACCAATAATTTATCTCAAAGATAATTTTTCGTACTATACAGTCCCTAAAACTAGGGATTTTTATGAACTTATTCTAGAAAAAAATAAAGGTTCACTCAACATAAATCATAATATGAGAAATGACCAGCACATAACAAGGGTTCTTTCCAAAGCAGATTAGGATACCAATCTTTATGTAAGAGAAAGATTTAAAGATCATAGGATGCAACCTATAACCTACGATTATTTTAACTATATATAGGCATGGGATCAAACCCTATGCTATAAAAATCCTAAAAAGGCTCATATGTGGTATATCCAATTTAAAATTGCAAATCACTTCGTGTTTCATGATTTTCCTAACTGGTTCCAAAATTTGTTTTCCTTTTTTGGACCAACTTGGGATATCTTTCCTTCACATGTCTTAAAGGCTTATTATAAATTTAAAGAAAGTAATTTTAACCATATACAAGATAGTGATCATGCACTAATGTTCTTTGTTTCATTATGTAAACTGCATTGGATTATTAAGTGGAACTATTTAATTACTTTAATTGATACATTCCCATGTCTTACAAGACTAACCTTTGCAAGATGGTGGCATAGAACTCCCATGAATGAATTTGAAGACTTTAAAATTATTGAATTTTTTCAAACCCTTAAAGCAATCCCTTCTAAAACTGGTAAAGGAAAAGCCCAACATGACTCTTTAATAGAAAAATTAAAAAAGCCAGGGGAAAGGTGTTGATTACGTTTCTAAAAAACTAGAAAAATTCATCTCATCAAGCAACATCTCCAACGGAGATGCAAAATTGGATCTAGAACCATCTCTAGGTGACATCTAGATGGCTAGATCAGATTAAATCTACTAAAAGTAGGTAAAAAATAGGACCTATTTGGACTATTCGACTCCATTTTTCCTAAAAGTGGAGTCGAACAGTCCACTTTTAGGAAATGTAGTTGGTTAATTTCTTGAATCTACTAAAAGGAATCTCATCATGTGACATCCAAATGGCTGGATCAAATTAAATCTGTTAAAAGTATATAAAAAAATACAAGGACCCATTTTGGACTATTCAACTCCACTTTTCCTAAAAAGAATCTCATCCAGGACACGTCTCTAAACATATGGGCCAAGTATCACATGCTTAAAGCATCTATTTTAATAAAGCTAGGGAATCTTTACTATTTGCTTTAACTTTAATAATTTAGTTTTTTTGGTAATGAGCTTGCAATGCCTATATAAGGTCCATGCCACTCAGTAATAAGGCATCTTGTAATATATCAATTCTTTTTATGCTTAATAGATTTAAACCCTTAGATATAAGGCCTATAGTCTTAGTTGCAAATATTTCTATAGCTAGAGTTATGAGTTCAAGGAAAATTCTAAGTTATGATAGTAATTTAGGATTGAGAAACTAAATATTGATTCATAACTTAATTTTTTAAATTGTAGACTAGTGGTAAGGATAGTCCCACAATCACATATCTCTCTTAATATGTTCTCCTCTATTTTATTTATTTCTTTATGTTATTTTCCTTTAAAATAACTTTCAAAAATTCCCCTTGCTAACTTACGAATAATCTAACAAGTATTAGTAATTTTCCCTGATCTTGATTTACTTATCACTTGTACAATTCGATCATGTATACTTGCGTGTATCCAAGCGTATCCAGTTTTTGGCATCATTTTCAGGGATTTTTTTTTACAATTTTCCCTAATCATTAGTTTAATTTCTATCCTTTTTTATTTTATTTTATTTTTTTTAGATTTTCTTTACTAAGTGAGCAAAGCCTACCCCAATACTTCTATGAAGGTTTAACTCCCACACAACGAAACATAATTAATGCTGATAGTGGTGAGGCATTAGTAAATAAAACATCAACTGAAGAATGAGCCTTACTTGCAACTATGGCTTCTAACTCTCAACAGTTTGGTGCTCATATTGACCAAAGAGTAACACAAACTGTCACCTTGAACAAAAAAAAGTACTCTGACTACTTTAGTGCAGCAATTAGTTGTAAGACAGGTAAAAACATGTGTATATCCTCTATAATAGGACACTTTGTTGATATGTGTCCCACCATTCAAAAGGAACACACCAATGCTATTGGTGGTTTTCCAAGACAAGAACCTAGGTATGATCTTTACAATAATACATATAATCATGGATGTAGAGACCACTCTAATTTTAGGTGTAAAAATAACAATCAAACATGTGCTCCCTACAATCCACCTGGATTCCCTAATCCCACACACCAATCTCAACCCCAAAGTAAATCTCTAGAAGTCTTGATCAACAATATGGAAACTAACACTATTAAATTTCAGCATGAAACCCATGAAAGAATTATCAAGATTGAGACGTCAATAAAGAGCATGAAAAATCAAATGAATCAAATAGCCACAACTCTTGAAAAATTGAAAGCACAAAAAATTGGTATGCAACCATTCCAAATCGAGGTAGATCAAAAAGAAAATGCTAATGCAGTCCCTTTAAAGAGTTAAAAAAACAACTTCAAGAGCTCCTAATCAAACTCAAACCAATTCAAAAGGGGAACCTAGACATGAGGACTTAGAAAAATATGGGAAGCCTACCCACAAGGAAAAATTACAAGTCCTTATAAAACTAAAAGTATCAATGTTTATATTGATACTTCTATGATACCTTTTTCCTATTAGGTTTACTAAATCTAAGAAAGAAGCATATAAACAAGAGGTTTTGGAGACCTTTCACAAAGTCAAGCAACATTCTTTTATTGGATTCTATCAAACAAATGCCCAGGTATGCTAAGTTTCTCAAGGAAATTTTCCCTACTAAATGCAAGTTGAAAGGTAATGAGGTAGCTAATTTAAGTGAAAATGTCTTAGCTATGTTGCAAAGAAAGTTACCTCCTAAGTGTAGGGATCCTAGTAGTTTTACAATTATATGCACAATACAGAACACTAGGTTTGAGAAAGCCATATTAGATCTAGAAGTATCCATCATTGTTATGTCGTATTCTATATATTCTTCACTTGACATTGGTCCTCTTGGAGTCAATGAAATGACCTTTCAAGAAAAATTTTATGTTCTTCATATGGTAGATGGAATTCACAATCTCTCTACCCTTCTCCTATTGTGTAGACCATTCATGAAAACCACTTGCATAAAAATGGACATTTATAGTGGGACATTGACTATGGACGAGAAGTCTATATGCTTCAACATCTTTGAAGCAATGAGGTCCTGATGATATTAACTCTTGTTATTTTATTGATATTATAGACTATTTTGTAGAATAGATGGTTAAATTAGGACATAATGATACCCTACAAGTAGCATTGATACAAAGCTTGGAATTTATAGTTCCTAGAATTCCTATCGGTACAATACAACTCAGCATAGATTTGGAGATTATAGTGGCATCATTGGAATCTCTTCCCAAAGCGACACAAGGGTATGAATCGAACTAAATTTCCATATCCATTAACATTGGGAAATTGTTATTATGCAGGCACCTATATTAGAATTGAAGCTTCTCCCATCTCACTAGAAATACATATAATCTGGGGCACAATGACATACTACCCATCATCATTGCAAACCATATATCTTAGGCATAAGAAGACAAGCTTATGAGAGTCTTAAGCAATCACAAGATTGCTAGACAATGGACCATTATTGATATCAAAGGTATAATTTGTCCATGTGCATGCATAGGATATTACTTGAAGATGAAACTAAACCAACAAGAGAGGTACAACATAAATTAAATCTACTAATGATGGAGGTAATAAAGAAATAGATACTTAAATAGCAAGATATAGAGGCTATTTACCCAATCTCAGACAATAAGTGGGTAAGTCCAGTATAGGTGGTACCAAATAAATTTTGTATAACTAAAGTAAAAAATGATGATAATTCATTAGTACCTAAAAGAATTCAAATAGGCTAGAGAGTATGAAAAGACGACAGAAAAATAAACACCAATACACAAAAGGATCATTTCCATTACCCATCATTGATTAAATGGTAGAAAGGTTAGTAGGGTCACTCTTATTATTGTTTTCTTGATGGCAATTCATATTACGATCAGATTGCTATAGCACCTGAAGATTAAGAAAATACTACATTTACCTACCCCTATGGAACCTTGGTATTTAGGAAAATGTCATTCAGAGTCTATAATGTACCTACCACCTTTCAAAGGTGTATGGTAAATATTTTTTTATAATATATTGAGGACATTATAGAAGTCTTTATGGATGATTTCACAATTTATGGGGATAATATTAACTTATGTCTACATAATCTAACACTTATCCTTGAAAGATGTGTGAAAACTAACTTAGTATTAAATTGGGAAAAGTGTCACTTTATGGTAGATCATGGCATTGTCTTAGGCCATGTAATCTCTTCTAAGGGAATAGAAGTAGATAAGGCTAAAATTGATATTGTGTGTGACTTACTGATCGGGCAGAACCGACATCGCCGATCCTGCCGTTCATTTGGTTTTATGTGTATTTATAAAACTCTCGCAAGTGCACGAATCATTTCGTAGAAAATGATAAGTATACTCCTAAGGTCGATCTAAGGAAGGAATGTATGTGGTTTTTAATTTATTATTCAAACTTTTAAAAATTAAATTAAATCCTAAACATTTTGTCACGATATTTTGGGGTTTTATGTTTTTAATCTACTTACATAAAAATAAACATAGATTCAACAAACATTTATGCAAATTTTATCATTTATAATGGTGGAGTATTTATGGATATAATAATTATGTTAATTATGCTTGCTCATATTATTTAGGTTATTAAAGATATGAATTGATATTTATTGATTCTCTCTTTTTTATATGAATACCACCTTTGGTGGGGTTAGATATTCTTTGTTAACTAAACAAATCAATTAACACCTATGGGTGGGGTTGATAACTAATTTGATTAATTAAATTAATTCCTTTTTCTAAGAGATTGAAAATGAACCATTTAAATTCCACCTTTGGTGGGGTTAGACAGTTTAAACTTTATTCAAGGTGTCCAAATTAAACCTAAGAATTTAATTATCCGAGTACTAACTTTCAAGTTTTAAAACCACTACTGAAAACATGTGATCAATACATTTTCAGATAATAATTCTTATAAAAACTTTTGAAATAGAGCTTCACTCTAACTACCGGGCGATTGTACCAACAAATAAAAGAGCACTACTCTAAATCAGACCGGATAACTAAACCTTAAAATCTAATTTTTAGATTTAAGTTTGTAATGAAAAATAATATATTTCTCTCTAACATTCTTAATATAAAATCTTGAATAAAAATAAAAATCAATTCATTTTAGAGATTTTTACCTATTTAATATTTCGTAAGCATAACAACGTTATTATTATATCATGTTTACAAATAGCCAGCACAGTTAAATTTAATCACAGACAAATTAAATATAACACGTAAGAATAAAGCATAAAAATAACTGCAAAGAAAATAAAATCCTTACAGAACTTCGATGCTATTCCCGTTGCTGGAAACCCTCCAAGCGGAATTTGCACTCTCATTTATTGAATCGAAAACCAAATAAATTACAAAAACATAGCTAGTTCTTCTCAAAAAGAGAAGAACTCTAAAACTAAGAATAACTAACTAAAAAAAGCTAAAAACTAAGAAAAACTAAAAAAACTAAGAAATGAGAGAAAGAAAGAGAAGATAAGATGTGTTTTGAGGTATGGTATGAAGTGAAGAGAATGGGGGTATTTATAGGTGAGGAAAGGAATAAAAAGTGGGTGAAAAAATGATAAAAAATGGAGGAAACGCGTAGTAGGTGAAAATGACGTCAGCTGACGTCAGCGGATAAGTGGCACGTGCAAAATGGGGCGCAGATGGGCAGCGGCGTGCGCGCGAAGCAGCAGGAGTGCGCAAGGCATGCACGGGGCACGCGCGAGATGGGCATGCTTTGCGGCGCGGCTGGGCAGCTAGGTGGCACGGCGGCACGATTTCTCCTTTTTGACCCATTTTGTCCAATTTTTCCATATTTGTTGACTTTTCCTCATTTATTTTTGAATATATTTGTGATGTATTGCCTCCAGTATTCCTCTTTGAGTCTTTAAGTTACGTTTTTAATCGAAAATACCTGAAAAATAATAAAAATACCCGTGATTCCGAAAAAGACAAATTTATATAAATATATGATAAAATCATATAAATAGATATATTTTTAATTAATTAATGTGCATAAAATCATGGTAATTTTAGTGCTTTTTGAGCACTCATCACAACCCCCAACCAGCTTCTTGCTAGTCCCTTAGCAAGAGAAGCGATAAAACCTAAAAATTAAACTATCCTAAATCACTTCTGTGGATTGACACGGTTGCATTTAGCCTATGCAACAAGCCTTTAAACCCCTAGGTTGCCATAGTGGACGAGTTTGAGTCTCGTGAGGGTTTTCAGTAATGATACCCACAAACATTGAACTAAATGTAAAAATTAAAAGAAATAATAAAAACAATCAACTTCAAAACTAAAATTACAACAAAATCAAAAATTAACTTTTAAGAATAAAAGAAAACAACATATCACAAAAATGTCTCATACTTTTTAATTTCCTTTAAGATCATAATTAAAATCTCAAGCATAAGTTATTTTAATCTCTTTAAACAATCATGATTTATTATAATAATTAGTCAAAAATCATTTTCATATTTCATATAAAAAATGTATCAATTTAATTTTACCCAATTTCAGTGTCATGAATCCAAATTTGCTTTGACTCTATTCCTCACAAGTCAATACTCTCAAAACATTGAATCCTATGGGTTCAAACACTCATACTAATTTATATGCGAAAGAGTTGATGTATAGAAATGAACTAATATGTTCGCATATGTATAAAGAATAAAGGCTCAAAGTGTTATTTTGACGTTGATCTCATGGAAGGAATCAAATGTATAAATTATAAAGATATCATATATAAAAATTATTTTCATTCATAAATCAAACTCATTAAGAAAAAATTTCAAGATATATGCCTTTTACAAATGAAGAAAGTGCAATGACTTTTTAGGGAATTACTTCCTCTTTTTTCTTTTGTAATTAGCCTTTACTCACAACTTTGTAGCCAATGTGGGTCATAGTATGTAGATTATACTATATATTCTTTTTCTCTCTATATTTTTCTAAAGATATTTTTCAATATATATCATTTTTTAGAGAGTCAACCCATGTATAGATTGTACATTTTATTTTAGGATCTTGGGTAATGCGGGTCATAGTATGTAGATTATACTATATATTCTTTTTCTCTCTATATTTTTCTGAAGATACTTTTCAATATATATCATCATTTTTTTAGAGAGTCAACCCATGTACAGATTGTACATTTTTTTTAGGATTTTGGTGAGTGGTTAATTTTGTGGCTTTTCTGTTTGATTTGGTTTAGGTAACCCCAGATATATCTCTTTTTTTTTGTAGCAGTCATGCATGAATGAGATAAAAACAGATACTATTAATTTCTACTCAAATCATTTAATCTAAACAAAAATAATAATAAAAAATATACGACACTCTATTAAGATGAGAAAAAATTCATAAATTCAATACTAATGCCTATAGAGATCATCTAAAAATTTGAAGAAATAAGAAATGTGTTTGGAGTAGAAAAAATATATATTTCACTCTGAATAAAGAAAATTTGGCTCAAATTATATCTCATAAAGGTAGTCTCCACTAAAACAAATTCATAAACACCAATTTTGGGTTTAATATAATTTCTACATCTTATCAAGAAATACTAGTTATGACAAAAACTAACTAATTATCAAAAACAATTACAAAATATTTCATGATATGTTTTCAAAAATTAATCTAAGAGTACAGAAGACTTAACTATTTACTTAAATTTGATTTAAAGAAATGATAAATTTTTGTGAGAATTTTTTTTTAAAATTCCAAAAATTAATAAATCACACAAAGAAAATAAAACCAAACACAATAAAAATGAAAATGGGAACATAAATTTTTTTTTAAATTGTTAAATCTTTTTTTTTAATTAAGCATGGTAACTTTTCACCACCCCCAACCTAGAACTTACATTGTCCTCAATGTAACAACTGTAAATTAAAGATAAAGAGAAAAGAGAAGAAATATTACCTATTTCCTGAGAATGTGCAAGTAGTAATGGAGAAATGCAAGTGCATCCATCATATTCATCAATAAAGTTCACACAGACAGATCGCTGTGAACTTCTAACATCTCAACAAATATTTTTAGTTTTAACAATTTTAAAATTATTCACATGTAATTAAACTAAAATAAATAATAGAAAATAAATAAATAAAATTACCTAAAATGATGGGTTGCCTCCCATCCAGCGCTTAGTTTAACGTCTTAGCAAGACGTAACTTGGGGATTTCATTTTAAGTAAACTCAATGTCCCCTCATCAATGAGTCAATCAAACCTACAAGCAAGACAAGTTTGTCTACCTACACTTTTTCAGTCATGTCCTATGGATTTTCAAATTTTTTCTATACTTAAAACTAGGGACATGCTTGTGAGTTTAGATCATCCACGTCTAGGTACAAATCAAATAATTAAAAGGCATCAAAACACAATTGTACCTAGATAAAAAAAAAACAACTAACTCCTTAGATTGTAATTAAAACTTTAAAATTTTGGAGATAGTTTCAGAATTTTTTTGTTTTTGTTTTTTTAAGTATAATATCTAAGTTAAAATAACATAATCAGTATTAACCAAGAGTGCTCCCAGGAAAGAATGGTGGGGCAAAGGCTCCTTAAAAACCATCCTCCTAGATAGAGCAACGTTTCCAGGAAAGACTAGTGGCACAAAGGCTTCTAGGAACTAGTCTCCTAGACAGAAATCCCTTAGACCTTTACTTTTAATGCTATTAAAATTAAGTTAATTAAGTCAATAAAAAAGTAGGTTAATTAAGTTAATGAAAATCTAAGTTAATTAAGTTAGTAAATTAAATTAATATAAGTTAGTAAATTAAGTTATTAAAAACCTAAGTTAATTAACTTAAACGAAAATTAAGATAAAAAAATAGTTAAAAAAACAAAATTTAAAAAAAAAATTAAACCAAAAATAAAATAAATTGAAAAAGTAAAAGAAAAACAAAAATATAAACAGAGAAAAAAAAATTTTAAATTAAAAATTAAGCGAAAAAATAAAATAAAAATAAAATAAAATAAAAACAAAATTGAAAAACAAATTGAAAAAGATAAAAGAAAAAAATAAAATAAAATGGAAAATAAAGTTTTTGCTTTTTTTTTTTAAAAAAAATTATTTTTAAATAAAATAAATTTTTTATTTTTATTTTTTTATTTTTTTATTTTTTTTATTTTTTTATTTTTTTTATTTTTTTAATTTTTTTAATTTTTTTAATTTTTTTAATTTTTTTTATTTTTTTTAATTTTTTTTAATTTTTTTTTATTTATTTATTTAATTTAAAATTTATTTTCTTTTTTTTTACTTCAAATTTCAAATTTCAAAATTATTTTATTATTCATGCTATAATTGTTTTATGAAATTTAAAATTTTAATTTTTTTTTATTTATTATGAAATTAAAATTTGAATTTTTTTTTACTTTTCACAAACAACAAATTTTTTATTTTTTCAAAATTACAACACAAAGTTTTTTAAAATTTTGATAATAATTAAGTTTTTTTATCGTCGATCCTGCCGTTCATTTGGTTTTATGTGTATTTATAAAACTCTCGCAAGTGCACGAATCATTTCGTAGAAAATGATAAGTATACTCCAAGGTCGATCTAAGGAAGGAATGTATGTGGTTTTTAATTTATTATTCAAACTTTTAAAAACGAAATTAAATCCTAAACATCCTGTCACGATATTTTGGGGTTTTATGTTTTTAATCTACTTACATAAAAATAAACATAGATTCAACAAACATTTATGCAAATTTTTATCATTTATAATGGTGGAGTATTTATGGATATAATAATTAAGTTAATTATGTTTGCTCATATTTTTTAGGTTATTAAAGATATGAATTGATATTTATTGATTCTCTCTTTTTTATATGAATACCACCTTTGGTGGGATTAGATATTCTTTGTTAACTAAACAAATCAATTAACACATATGGGTGGGATTGATAACTAATTTGATTAATTAAATTAATTCCTTTTTTAAGAGATTGAAAATGAACCATTTAAATGCCACCTTTGGTGGGGTTAGACTGTTTAAACTTTATTCAAGGTGTCCAAATTAAACCTAAGAATTTAATTATCCGAGTACTAACTTTCAAGTTTTAAAACCACTACTGAAAACATGTTGTCAATACATTTTCAGATAATAATTCTTATAAAAACTTTTGAAATAGAGCTTCACTCTAACTACCGGGCGATTATACCAATAAATAAAAGAGCACTACTCTAAATCAGACCGGATAACTAAACCTTAAAATCTAATTTTTAGATTTAAGTTTGTAATGAAAAATAATATATTTCTCTCTAACATTCTTAATATAAAATCTTGAATAAAAATAAAAATCAATTCATTTTAGAGATTTTTACCTATTTAATATTTCGCAAGCATAACAACGTTATTATTATATCATGTTTACAAATAGCCAGCACAGTTAAATTTAATCACAGACAAATTAAATATAACATGTAAGAATAAAGCATAAAAAATAACTGCAAAGCAAATAAAATCCTTACAGAACTTCGATGCTATTCCCGTTGCTGGAAAACCTCCAAGCGGAATTTGCACTCCCATTTATTGAATCGAAAACCAAATAAATTACAAAAACATAGCTAGTTCTTCTCAAAAAGAGAAGAACTCTAAAACTAAGAATAACTAACTAAGAAAAGCTAAAAACTAAGAAAAACTAAAAAAACTAAGAAATGAGAGAAATAAAGAGAAGAGAAGATGTGTTTTGAGGTGTCGTATGAAGTGAAGAGAATGGGGTATTTATATGTGAGGAAAGGAATAAAAAGTGGGTGAAAAAATGATAAAAAATGGAGGAAACGCGTAGTAGGTGAAAATGACATCAGCTGACGTCAGCGGGTAGGTGGTGCGTGCGAAATGGGGCGCAGATGGGCAGCGGCGCGCAGACAGTACCAGGGGCGCGTAGGGGCGCGCGCGCGGAAAGGAAGTGCAGCGCGCGTGGGACAGGAGCAAGGCGCGCGCGGGATGGGCGTGCTGTGCGGCGCGGCTGGGCAACTGAATGGCACGGCGGCGCGATTTCCTCCTTTTTGACCTTTTTGACCCATTTTGTCCAATTTTTCCATATTTGTTAACTTTTCCTCATTTATTTTTGAATATATTTGTGATGTATTGCCTCCAGTATTCCTCTTTGAGTCTTTAAGTTACGTTTTTAAGCGAAAATACCTGAAAAATAATAAAAATACCCGTAATTTCGAAAAAGATAAATTTATATAAATATATGATAAAATCATATAAATAGATATATTTTTAATCAATTAATGTGCATAAAATCATGGTAATTTTAGTGCTTTTTGAGCACTCATCACTTACGACTTCCCACTACTATGAACCATGTAGGTTATTATAGGAGGTTCATCAAGGACTTTTCAAAAATTGCAAGACCACTATGCACACTACTCCAAAAAAACACCCTATTCATATTCGATGAAAAGTGCAAGGAAGCATTTGAAAAGGTAAATTAGCTACTCACTATAGCTCCTATCATTCAAGTACCTGACTGGAGTAAACCATTTGAGCTTATATGAGATACTAGTGACTATGCAATTGGAGCAATGATAGGGAAATGAAGTGGTAAGAAATTGTATGTAATACATTTTGTCGCCAGAGCCCTCAATGATGCACAACTTAACTACTCCACCAATGAGAAGGAACTACTTCCAATTATTTTTGCCATAGAAAAATTTAGACCATATTTAGTAGGCACTAAACTAACTGTATTTTCTAACCATGCAGCTCTAAGATATTTGCTAACAAAGAAGGATACAAAACCCAGACTTGTCAGGTGGGTTCTTTTACTGTAGGAATTTGACCTGTAAATTAGAGATAAAAAGGAAAGTGAAAACTTATTAACCGACCATTTGAGCTAAATCATACAAGAAGAAGTGTCTCTACCATTACAGGAACAATTCCCATATAAGTAACTCTTTTCTATAGAGGAGATAACACCATGGTATGCTGACCTTATCAACTACCTTACATCTAGACAATTTCCAAGCAATCTACCAACAACACAGAAACACAAGCTTCAAAAGGAAGCCACGTAATATAAGTGGGATGATCCATATCTATTGAAACATTGTCTCAATCAAATACTTAAAAGGTACATAATGAAAATTGAATTCCATTCTATACTTACATTTTCTCACACTTATACATGTGGAGGACACCTTGATTCCAAGAGGATCACTCCCAACGTTCTTAAGAGTGGATTCTATTGACCCACCTTGTTCAATGACACATATATTTTCTACAAAGCTTGTGACCACTGTCAAAGAAAAGGTAACATAGAGCCTAGAGATCAAATTCCCCAAACACCTATACTTCATGTTGAAATTTTTGATGTTTAGAGTATTGATTTCATGGGACCTTTTCCTTCCTTTAATGGGTATATGTACATCTTACTGACTATGGAATATGTATCTAAATGGGTGGAAGTTAAATCCACTAAGACTAATGATTCTAAAGTTGTTGTATACTTTATGAAAGCTAACATTTTTGTTAGGTTTGGTACACCAAGAGCTATCATTGGTAATGGTGAATTGCACTTTTGCAATAGGACCTTTTAGGGTCTACTAAAAAAATACTATGTCAACCATAAAGCCTCTACACCATGCCATACACATACAAGTGGACAAGTTGAAGTGTCCAACGAAGAGGTCAAGTCCATCCTTCAAAAGATAGTAAGACCTAATAGAAAGGATTGGAGCTTGAGATTGGATGATGCACTTTGGGCACATAGAACCACACAAAAAACACCTATAGGAATGTCACCATTTTGATTGGTATATGGTAAACCATGCCACCTTCCAATAGAATTAGAGCATAGAGCCTTTTGGGTAGTAAAACAATGCAACACGAATTTAAAGGAAGTAGAGGACCACAAAAGATTCCAATTGAATGAACTAGAAGAGATGAGAAATGATGCTTATGATAATGCATGAATCTATAAAGAGGTAATGACGGCAACATATGATAAGAAGATATAAAGGATGACATTCCTAGTTGGATAAAAAGTGCTCTTATTTAATTCTCACCTCAAGTTATTTCCAATTAAGCTTTGTTTACGTTGGAGTTGGCCCTGTACTGTTGTTAATATATTTGTTTATGATACAATGTAAATATTGAATGAGAGAGCTAGAAGAGGGTTTAAAGTGAATGGACACAGATTAAAGTCTTACTATGAAACATTTGACAAGAGTAATATGGATTAAATCAACTTTTATGAGCAAACATACACTGATAATTAAAACATAAATACATCGGGTTGATGACGTTAAACCAAGTATTCTTTGGGAGGCAATCCACCAGATATGTTTTCTATTCTCGTACCACTTTTTTTAAAATTATATATATATATAGATACATGTGCTTACATTGATGACAATGTAAGAATTAGGTGTAGAGGAGTGATAATATACCTCTATCTTTATAATATTAGTATGTGGGCTTATTTTCTTACTTATTTGCAATTCTTGGAATATTTAGGAAGGGTTAATAGATGGGCTTGGAAACAACAATTGTAAAGGTTTAAAAACATGAAGTTGTGAATGATAATGAATGCTAGTGGAATCTTGATTGCGTTCTCAAGCGAAGGCATAATTTGTGATAATCTATCTCAAAATTTACATGCACAAGTAACTAAATTGGTGACATGATGACTTAAGTATTTAAATGTTTGAAGTGCTATGTTAATTTCTTAGAATGCTACCTTAATTCCAATGAGCATGAACATATAGCTAAAACTTTTTCTTTGGTTAATCAAAACAAATGTTAATTGAGTATTTTTCGAAAAATGATCAAGGTAATAAGATTAACTTCTTTGGCCAAATTTTCCTATCCTTAATGTTGTTATATTTAGTGAACCAATTGGAGCCAATATGAGTCAATTATTTGTAATCAATTCATACCATTTAAACCAAATATATTGGCCATACCCTATCGTCCAAGAAAGTGGAGTTGCATAAAAAAATAATAGACTATGAAAATACAAGAATAAGATTTAATAATGTAAACTGTGCTATAAATAATTAAATGTCCAATTTATATTTTAAAAAAACCTTCTACCGTATGTACCCCTTAATATATATATATATATATATATATATATATATATATATATATATATATATATATATATTAAGGAAAAGAGTTGAAAAGAAACATAAAAGGAGGATTGTATGTTGGATCCAAAACAAGGAAATGTGACCCTATTTTGTTGACATGATTGGTCTTATGATAATCTTATTTATAGATTTCTTTCTCTTACTTTATAGACTCATGAATTATTGTTTTCCCTCTTTCCTTTTATTTGACACAACCAACAAGCTTGGCTATATTTTTGACCAGATGAAAGACCTTTTGATCTTAGGGAATATTTTTGGCAAGTGGAGATGTAACTTTAAGAAAAAGCATATAGTGCTTGATATAACTCTAAAATATGGTAATATTCTAAGAGAATGCATATAAGCTTTATTGATTTGACTCACATAGTTTGGTTGTCATTAATAAGGGTAGTATACACATTCACTTTGAGCTATATTGCTAAAGAGAGTGCTAATGGAATGAATGAGTTATAGAACCCCACTAATAGTTATTAGAATTTAGAAATTAATGTTATTACATGCCTTAGTTAGAATGTTAAAAAGTGTGCTGAGGGATGACTTATTTGGCCTTTTTCTTCTAGGACTAGCAAAGAGTAAGTGCGGGAGATTTGGATTAGTGCCATTTTGCCTATATATTTATGCATCAATTCCTGCATATTTATGATTATCTATTGTTCCATATGCATCTTATGTGTTTGTTTTGTGTTACATGGGTTCTAAGGAGCAAATATGAGCAAACAAGGCCAAAAGGTGTGTTTTAGAGCAAAACAAGTGCGTTGTGGCATGAATCAAGCTATGTTGTAGCATACTCCTCTTGAGTCCCTATGGAATTCTGAAAAAAGATTGCACACCGAAGCATGAGTCCAAGCGCCCCATCACAGATGGCTCTCGGGTGAAATTGTGAGCACAGGCACTAGTTTCGCACCACGACATGATTTCACGTTCATCATGGCATAACTCTTTAGGGCATAGCTTCCTGGTACAAAATTCACATCACATTGTGGCATGATTGTAGGTGCGTTGTGGCCCGCACTCCAGATTTGTACATAATTGTCTTGATTTTTAGCACTTTGATACACTTGTTTAAGATTTATTAGGATTAAAATTTTAAACATATTAAATCTCTACAACCCTAACCCTAATTACATTGTATATAACTTTTATTCTATAAATATGTAATTAGGATTAACCCAAAACACAAATAAGAAGCATAGAAAATTACAGAGCAATAAAGATTTGAAGATAAAGGAAGACAGAGGTAACAACAAATTGGATTTTCACTATAGACTCCAATCAATAATTCTTCTTCTTTTTTTATTGTAAAGATTTTAAGGATAATTCTCTCAGAATCTATGTCTAGCTAGTTTTATTATGTGATTGTGAGTAACTTCCAAACCCTAGACTACGATTTCATTAATTAAATGTTATGATGAATTTTTAGTTTTAGTTCTTGGTTCTTGATGCGTTTGACTCTATGTTTAAATTCCAAAGCTATGCATATATGAATTAGAATAGCTAACTAATTTATTGTATGTATATGTTTAATGCTAGTTTAAGATGTTAAAATGGTATTATTATATAATCATTAATATTCTTATTCAAGTGGTATGTTGTTGTTTTGTGATAGTGTAACAAGTAGGATTGATGCCTTCGTTAAAGGTTACTAAGGATTATAATCTTGCCTTTTTAGAACTAAATGTAATGAATGAATTATCTAGTAACTATTACAAGGCTATTCTGATTTTCTTTGATTTATGATGGTATTCTAATTCAATTATAAAGTAAGAAAATATACATTCAAAGTCTTGTCTTAAATGCATAAATTTCTCAAGTTAAGAATTCAAGAACGATTCTAAGTTACAGTAGTAATTTAGGATTGTGAATCTAAATATTGATTCCTAATATAATTAGTTAAATTGTAAACCAATGGTGAAGATAATCTCATGATCATATACCGTATTCAATTTGTGCTCATTCTATTTTATTTATTACTTTATGTTATTTTTCTTTAAAACAAC
The DNA here is from genome assembly GCA_030763125.1 of Hippophae gyantsensis. NCBI lineage: Eukaryota > Viridiplantae > Streptophyta > Magnoliopsida > Rosales > Elaeagnaceae > Hippophae > Hippophae gyantsensis. The sequence continues at coordinate 45,019,016 of CM061032.1, read as the reverse complement.
TTTCAAAAAACCCTATTCTTAACTTACTAAGAATCTAATAAGTAGTAATTATTGTTAAAAATCATTTGGTACAACAACCTTGATCTTGATTTACTTATCACTTATACAATTTGATCAAGTATACTTGCATATATACAAATGTATTACTTACTATTATTTTTATAGTGTATAAGTTTATTTTATTATATTAGTTAAAAAAAACATTTAAAAGCACTACAATTTTGTGAGAGATCACATCGAGAAAAACTTATCATTAGACTATTGGTGATTTGTGCAATTAGCATTTATAATTTGCACCATCAATCATATCCTTAAAAGGACTCAAATACAAATGAATAGAACATAAATTCTTCTTCTTCAAAACTTGTTATATACTTTGTTAATGGGTTTACTAGAGAGCCAGCCAGGGAAGGCATGATTAAAAATTTATGACGATAACTAACTTACCATCGGCACTTACACCATGTTCGAAGAAACTCCAAAATTCAGCTCTAATTTCATCAGTTAAGACTCAGCTAAATCATCATAACAGGAAATTTATGGTAGAGCAAGTTCAAGGAAGGGAGGAATAAAAAAAGTTCAAGATTCCAAACTTCCATTTCTATTTTTCGCAAAGAGGCTGCAATTGTAAGAGAACTTTGGCTTGTAAACGATGACTCCTCTGAGAAAGAGAATAATGGGTTATAGTTGTAGGACAATCACCACCAAAGCATTTTCCATAAGCAAATTACAAGAGTCCAACTTATCTTCACAGATAAAGAGGTTGAGCCTTGGTAAACACAAACACCCCTCCACCTCCAACTGCACGCCCCAAAAGCATATTGGAATCTAAATAAGAAAGGTAAAAAAGCCCTCCTAATGTCTGCCTGCAATTTTAGATAAGTGATGCAAATAAAGATGATAATCATTTTGGACTAAATATAATCAAGATTGAGATTGTCATTGTACCTTAGAATATTATTTAGTTATATTTTATATATTTGATAATTATCATTTAAATTGTAAATTAAGTTATTTAGTATTTATCTCATTTTTCATTTTAATCCTACAAATAAATTGAACGTATGATTATACTCTAGAAACATAGTTGAATATGAATTAAGTACGCGATTATCTCCCAATTATCTGTATATTTCTCCATATTTATGAATTCTTCTCACATCCCTAATCTTCTTGTTCCCCTTTTCTTTCTTTCTATTCATAGTTGGGGTTTTTTTTTTTTTTTTTGAATCTCTATTCACCTTTTAGTCTACACCGATAAGGTTTTGACATCAATTTAGTATTAGATATTTTTTTTGGAAATCTAATTGATCAATAATGTTTTACCTTGTTGGATCTGGGTTTGTTACAGGTATTTGAGCCTTGAAAGAACGAAGAAACTGCAAAATCTGTGCACATCATTCATAAATCTCAGATAGTGCTAATTCTCCATGTCTCACTTTAAACACACAACAGCAACCTATTAGTTAAGTTCATGCTTGATAACAAACACAAAAAAAATATGATTCTAAAAAGAACAAGCTCAAAGTAAATATTCTAATTTGATATCATTGTAATCATATTTTAAATTTTTTTATTTCTGGAAAGATAATGAAGTCTACTAACTAACGTCATTTTCTATTTTTGAAAAATGACAGAGAGCAAAATCATTCATTTTTTAAAAAAATTCCCTTTTGAAATTTTGTTTTGAAAATGAAAAGTATGATTGGTTATCAAGCATAACTATTTTCAAAAATGATAAAAAGAAGAAATTACAGATTTGTGAAGGAAAAAAAAAAGACATTTGGCTATCTACAAGCACTAAATTATTTTTACTCAAAAATAGGATAGTATTATATCAATATTTATAATCTCGTTTGAATAAACCTTATTTTACAAGATATTTTGTTCACTATTCAAGTTATTATTCACAATTTGACTGCTCACAAATCTTCACTTTTCCAATCTACACGGTATTACCTGCAAGCTTAAGAATGATCGTGGAAGTATTGCTGGAGTTATTAGAGCCTGTAGTTCGTCACTAATTTTTATATTTTGGACAGAGATCTGCCAAAATAAAAGTGGAGTCAGATGCATCATAGAGGAAAATCTTATAGATAACTTAAGGAATTAGTACAATCATTTTGTAAAAGAATTTTGGTTTGAAAAGACAAAACTTGGAGTTTCCAGGTTATGATACTGTTTCGAATTGCTGTAATTTCTTGTAAAATCACTTGTGCAAATTTTTTGAAAATCTAATGTTTGGCAAACTAAATCTTTTGTAATGGTTTTAGATAAGTTTAAAAATGAAAACATTTTTCGTTATGCTTTTATGTTTTAAATTTGCAAACATTATTGATTAAAAATATGTATTATATTAAAATCCTAAATATGGAAAACAAATAGTTAAAATCAGAAAATGTAAGGAATTTTGGTATTATAATTATTGGATTGATTTTAGCATCATTATTATAGTACTTTTGAAGTTTGTAAAATATTTTATTTTTTAGATCAATAATACACAACATACATCAATAAATGTAAGAATTTTCTAAATGAAAATTTTATTTTATTGTCACAATTAGTTTTTAATCAATTATTAAATACTTATTACTTCAAGTATTTTAAATTTGGTCAAATATGGGATAATATTGTTAAGATATGTTAGTTTTCTAAATAGCCAACTTTTGTTCATAAGTTTTCTTTTTTCTATTTCTACCAAGATGGCTTATAATTATTATGTAAGAACATTCAAATTTTTAATTTTTTTTATTAAACTAATATATTCGCATACAAAATTGAATTTGACTTTTTAAAGGTATATTTATTTGTTTGTATGTCTTTGTAACAACGTTTTCAATCGTTATGACACTGAGAGAGAGAGAGAGTTATATGGCGTTTGTATGAATCAAGATTGCTTAACAAGAGGAATATGCGGATTGCCTGTCATCACACCTATAAAACTTTACAAGGTATTCATCGTGTACTCCAATATGAAGTCTAATCTCGTTCATATATTGATATTTTTTTTTTTGGGGGGGGCTAATATGTTCGTGTAAGGTTAGTGCGAGTATAAAAAAGAGTACATATATTTTATTTTAAAAATCACAGTTGGCACAGAAAGAAAAGATAAAGGGCATAATCACAGAACCACAACAATAGCTCATTTGTTAGTTAGGTACTCAACAATTAAAACATATTATTTAAATATAATTAGATTCAGTACAAGAATCAATATATCCCAAAAAATGAAAGGCATAATCACAATCAAAATGTAGCAGTAAATATATGGTACCCATACTAAGGGGGTGTGAATTCCAATATTGGTATTGTTATTAGGCACATTTATTCGCTTTCAATTTTATATAAATAATAGATATTGCATGAAAAGAAGTATACTCATGGGTATCAGGATAAATATATCATTAACATTTTAAATTGTTTAGATTATTTTAAAATTTATTTTACCATATTTTGAATTTCAAATTAGATTTAATGTATTACCAAAATATTATATATAGTTATCAATATTGTCCTATAAATAGGACCCATCGGTGTACATTTAGAATGAGACTTGAAATATAAATTAAAATATGAGTATCTCCTAAGTTATTTGTGTTCTGTCTTTTCCTTAATTTCTAGACCCACTGGTGCACACTTAGAATGAGACTTGAAATACGAAGTAAAGTATTAGTTTCTCTTATGTTATTTTTGTTTGTTTTTTTCCCATTTCTTCTGATATTATCTCCATTTCGTCTATTTTTCTATCCTATATCTTTGTTGTAAGTCTTATCGTTTGTGTTGATATTTCTGTATGCAAAACATAGTTTTGTGTTACTTGTTACACACCCACTCTCTTATATTGCATATAGTTTGCATAGTTTGATGTGTGTTTGTTGTGTTGTCCTATTAGGAACTTGACGTTTCACTATATCTGAAACGCTTTTTTATGTGGTTATTTACAAGTTCATTGATGTTATCACCGAGGGATCAACGAGGGCTACCCGAGATGGCCGATGAGCTTTGACGGCTTTGTTTTGGTGCCATTTACCTTCGTTGAGGTTGCCAACAAAGGTGATCGGTGTGGTTTAAGAGATTGAATTTTTCTATAAATTTCTCTCATTTTCTTGTTTCTTTGGCCATAATCTAAGGAACAAGTTATGCCTGTTTGGCATCATACTTTCCCGCTCATTTCTTGATCATTTTTCCTTCCAAGTCTCGGGATCTGAAATAATGTATCATATGTATAATGTAGGATATCATAGCATAGTCTCTTATATTTCTCAAACACCAGGTTAAATTTCAAAAAATGTGAGATTAAGTGATTTTTTATGAGAATTAAATGCATTGTTGGCTAGTGAAGAGCCACATCATTTAGAGGAGTTTCTCTCAATGTTGAGTTTCCGTGTGTCGGTTGGTAGTTGCAAGATTGCAACAGTACCTGTAGGTGAGAAGCCTATGAGGTAATGTGACATGTGTCGGCTAAGTGTTGCGAGGTTGCAAAATAAAGCATATGTGAGGAGCTTAAGTGTTGGTGTGCCATGTGTCAACCAAGTGTTGTGAGGTCAGAATATTTATACGTATTAAGAGGTTGGCCATCAGTAGTCGATCATATCACATGATGAAGAAGCTTTACGACAAGCTTAGATCTGCTTGGATCAAGTGTTGTGTTGACAGTGAGTTGAGACAACTTAGGCATAGTTGAGCGTAATGCTCCAATTAATAGAAGTATTAGCATCCTCTCTTTAGTTGTGAACTTTTGATTTAAAGAAAAAACAATCTATGACTATTGAGGAAACTGTCCTCATGCAAACTCTACTAATTTCAATGGAAGTGGTCAAGCCCTTGGCAACATCCTCGGGCCAATAGATTCCCACACCTGTAACCACGAGCTAGTAAACACCTTCTCCACCTATAAGAGACTCGAGGAAAGGAAAAGGTATTATTGATGACCTCACCACAGAGGTTAAGGGCATGGCCTTATATAGGGGTATGGCACCAGAGAAGTTGGACCACTATGTGGATAACCTCCTTTTCAAGGTGAACAAGAGGTAACTAAATGCCATGAGTGAGGATGTTGATCCTATAGTTATGCTCAGTAGATGCTTGTATCAAGTATCACCTCGAGCTTTTATTTTACTCAGATCACTCTTCTTCGTAATATCTCACATTCTTTTTCATCATTTCAAACCCAACTTCTACATTGGCTCAATAGAGTTCGAGGCTTAGAGAAACTGAGGCATGAGCTTGAGACTAAAAAGGAGAACCATGCCTCTACTCGAGCCAAGAATGTTATCTTATTAGCAACGACAAATAAATGGGAGGGTGAGGCCATTAATAAGGAGGAGAAGTTGTTCAAGGCCATAAATGAGTTGAATGAAAACGCGAGGCAGCTTGAGGTGCTCGAGGAAACTTAAAGAATACTCGAGGCCTAGATTGATGCTTGTAAACGCGAGCTGAACAATGCTAAGGAAAATTTTGATCGCAAACAAGAGAAAACAAAAAAGCGATCTTGATGTTATGACTGAGCAGCTCACCTCAATTGTTGAAATTGGTTACATTTTGGCCATGGACTCGTTCAAGGAAAAATCCAAGAAGAAGGGCCTCAGTTAATACTATTATCAGATCCTCATCATTCCAATTACCCCATCATACTCACCTACGCAAACTCAGAACTGGGGTGATGACCAGGATGAAGATTCTGAAAAAAGTGATGGTGGAAACAAGGTAGGAGATGATCAAGAAGCTAGGGATGCTTGATTTGTAATAGGCTCGAGGCCATCTATTTTTACAAGGCTTGATTCTTTATTTTGTACGGACAAGCTGAACTCGTATTGAACTTTTACTTAATAATCTCTTTGAGACAGTTGTGGTTGACTTTTGAAAATAGTGTATACATGTACCAAACGTATATTGGTATATGTATGGCATCTATTTATGATATTGACCCACTTTATTATTTTCAATCCATTTGTACTATTGTTTATCCCAATGTTACTCCCTATAATAGGAGATTTAAGGATACTTGTAATTCAGAAGCCTCACGTGCTTAAAGAACTTGAAACATTTACTCCATCTTTTTTGTTCAAACTTCATGACTTCTAATTGGACAAACAAACGCTCAGCTCGAACCCTAAAGTAAGAGAATGCTATGCTTAAAACCAAGGTGGAAAAATTAAAGATCAAGCTTTCTCATCTTAATGATAAGGTTTTTCTTTACGAAGAGGTCAAGTGTGAGCTTGAATCTTAAAAATAACAGTTATCTCAAATGTGGGCACGTGAAAAGAGAACCATGACCAAAATGGTTGCTCTGGTTGACAAAGAATCTTATTGGGCGAGCTTTTAAGTAATCTAAAGGTGTGCTCCTCAAGAAGATCGACATTGTTGAGGAATTGGAACATTAAATTTTCAATTCGAGCTTAGCCCCAACCGAGGTAGGAGGGAATATCTGTAAGAAGGTTGTCAAGATTCAGGCCAAGCTTTTGCCCTTGGTAGAAGAAGCAAAGGACTTGGACACTAGTCGTGCGGCCAAACGTCTGAAGGATTTTTAACAATACTATGCTACCGAGCTCTATATTAATAAACTTGTATTTACCAAGTATTTTTAAGCTCGATCAATGTAATACAAACTTTTAAACAATATTGAGGTCAAACTTTGAAAATTTCCATAGTTAAAGCATATGTAAGAGCTCATGAAACAGATTTTCAAGGAGAGAACCTAGTCTATGACCAAGGTGATCAACTCTGTATAACATCTGTTTGAGCTATCTACCTAGTTCCTGACGGAAGTGATTAGCTCGAGACATAGATGTTTTAGGGAGAGCTATCTACCTGGTCTATGATCGAGGTCATCAACTATATATAACATCTATCTGAGTGCTCTACTTGGTTCCTAATCAAGGTGATTAGCTCTCAACATAAAATTTTCAGGGATAACATTCTACCTGGTCTATGATCGAGGTGATCAACTCTATTTAATGTCTGAACGCTTTACCTGGTTCTTGATCGAGGTGATCAGCTTGTGACATAAAATTATTAGGTAGAGCGTTCTACTTGGTCTATAACTAGGAGATCAATTCTGTATAACATCTATCTGAGTGCTCTACCTAGTTCCTGACAGATGTGATCAGCTCTTGACATAGAATTTTCAGGAAAAGCATTCTACATTGTCTACAACCGAAATGATCAACTCTATATAACATCTATCTGAGCTTTCTACTTTGTTTTTGATCGAGATGATCAGAACATAGAATTTTCAAGGAGAGCATTCTAATGATAAAAAATTGTCATTTAGATGGGGTAACACATTGAAATTGAAGCATAAATCAAAATACATTAAAAGTGATACTTTTAGGTGTCGAGCATTCAAGCTCATGCTATCCTTAGATCTTTCAATGCTTTTTAACAAGTAAGCTCCCCCAGTGTTACTACACTTATTTGATATAGGCCCTCCCAGTTTTCACCCAATTTTTCAACCATCCACTCTCTCTTGTTGGGAAAAACTTTCTTGAGAACCCAATCATCTTGAGCAAATGATTTAAAGCATACGAATTTATTGTAACAATTTGTCACATTTCTTTTCTGCTCAGCCATTCTTTCCAAGGCTTCATTCTTTTTTTCCTCTGCTACAACCAGATCAATTGCTCTATTTGAGGTGTTTTGATCTTCAATTAGGACTGACCTCATAGTTAGGACTTTTATATCCATTGGTATCACAACTTCAGTCTCACACACCAGTGAGAAAGGTGTCTCATTAGTTCTACTTTGAAGACTAGCTCTAATGGCCTATAGTACACCAGGTAGTTCCTTTACCCATCTTCTTTTAGCATTTTCTAAATTCTTCTTGAATAAGTTTAGTACCAATTTGTTTGAAGACTCTACCGAACCATTAGCTTGCGAGTAATATGGACTTGAATGGCACATTTTGATATTGTACTTGTTAGTAAACTCTTTGATGTTAAGGCTTGTGAATTGTCTCCCACTATTGGTAACAAGTTCTTTAGGCAAGTTGAATTTACACACTATGGACTTCTAGATGAATTGAATGACCTCCCTCATCCGTTCTTTTTCCAAGAGGCTCTACTTCAATCCATTCTGAAAAATAATCTGTGACAACCAATAAGAATTTATTTTGACTCACTGCTTGTAATAAGGTCTTACTATATCCAATCCCCACTTATCCATTGACTAATTATCCCCGTCATTATGGTCAACGACACATGAGATAGTGGGGCAAACCTCTGGCATATATCACACGCCTGGGTATATTATGTGCAATCTGTTAACATTATTGGCCAATAATAATCTTGTCTCATAATTCTTTAGAACAATTTTCCTCCTCTAAATAGGAACTACACTCTCCTTCATGAGTTTCAAACATGATTTCTTCAAACTATTCTCTAGTTATGCACAAAAGTCCAAGTGTTGTTTTTTTGTACAATGTTTTGTTTTGTATCATGTACTGACTGGCCTTTAACTTAATATTTTTAACCTGTTTATGGTCTTCAAGTAGGTCTCTATTTTTAGGAAGTTAAAGATAGGTATGAACCACGAGCTAGTGACTTCACCAATGTTGCCAACGATTTTCTCTACCTTTTCTAAATTGACCTTTACAAGAATCATTAGAGAAATTACCCTATTGCGATTGGCTTCAAGTCCAGAGTGAACAAGGCATCGGTATGACCATTCTCATTTCACGATATTTTCTTAATCTCAAAGTTGGCAAATTTTGAGCATTCCCTTTTTAAGCTCTCTACATATCTCCTCATCTTGTTGTCTTTGACTTCAAACGTGCCTAAGTATTGATTAACCACCAACGACGATTCATTGTGTAAGATAATGCTATTGACTCCGAGTTTCTTTGAAGTTATAGCACCAAATATAATCACCTCGTATTCCGTAATATTATTGGTTACTTAGAAGTCCATTCTGATAACATATTCAAAACAGATTTTATCATGATCTATTATAACAAACCCTAGCCTTATGTCGTTAAAATTATGAGCTCCATCGACAAACACTTGCCAAGTTGGCATTTTCTTTACATCCATACCACATACTTCACTTTTTACTTCAATAGTGGTGACTTCCGATGACTCAATAAACTTGGCAACAAAACCTGCCATTTGGGCGTTTATGGAAGTTCTAAACATATACTTGATATCATATTCTTCCAACTCCATTGCAATATACGTCAGTCTCCTTACTACATCTGGCTTTGTCAACACATTCTTAAGTGGTTGAGAGCTGAGTAGTACCACTGTATGTGAACCAAAATAATATCTGAGTTTTCTTGTCGTTATCTTTAGAACAAAAGCCAACTTGTCGATTTTGGATATATGCTCTGGACATCTGTCATGATCTAGCTAATTTAGTAAACGGGGTGCTGGACCTTGTCTCTTTTAGCGAGGAGCACGACACTATAAGTTTGAGGTGTAACAACCAAATATAAATACAACTTTTCCCTTGGGGTGGGGCTAAGCAGGACTAAAGGTAAGAACTGTTTGATTCCTTGAAAAGCTCTATCATAGTCTTTATCCCAGAAAACTAATGTATTCTTTCTCAACATCTTAAAGAATGGTAAGCATTTGTTAGTGCATTTGGAAATAAATCTATTAAGTGTCACTATTCTTCCATTTAATTGATGAATTCCTTTCAGATCACTAGAAGGCTTTATGTTAACCAAGGCTTGTATCATGTCTACCTGGGCCTCAATTCTCCAGGTAGATACAAAATATCCTAGAAATTTTCCTAAAGTAATACCAAAAAAATATTTTTTTGGATTAAGTCTCATGCTATACTTTCGGATCATATAAAATAATTCTTCCAAGTTTTTGATGTGGTTTATAGGTTGTGCTGATTTAATCACCATGTCATCCACATATGCTTCCATATTCCTTCCTAACTGGTCAACAAACATCTTATTGACAATGCATTTATATGTAGCTCCTGCCTTTTTTAAACCAAAGGGCATTCGAGTGTAATAGAAGGCCCCCTCTTCAGTAATAAAAGATGTATTCTCTTCGTCTTTTGGATACATTATGATTTAATGATATCTAGAATATGTATCAAGAAAACTCATCAAACTAAACCTGAAGGTAGCGTTGACCAGCCAATCAATACTTGGGAAAGGAAAATAGTCTTTTGGGTAGGCATCATTGAAATCTGTGAAAGCCACACACATCTGGGGTGAACCACAAGCCTTTTTTACTTGCACAACATTTGACAACCAGATTAGATAGTCTACTTCTCTAATAATCTGTCTCTTTAAGTGTGTTGAGTTGAGCTTTAATCACCTTATTCTTTTCTCTTTGAAAATTTTCTCTTCCTTTGCTTGACAGGTCTAGCCTTTGTGTAAGCTCCATTGTTCTGTGTCAATATGTTAGCTTCCCGTGTACAAAACACGATATCTATTTTATTTTACTCAATATTCTATCATCCTCTATGAAAGGTCAGTTACTGCATATAAATAATATACACACACATAGTTAGGAATACTTTGTATGCAAGTATGTTTACACACACCATAGGATTGGTTTTCGTAATGTGCATGCTAAATGGAGTGTTAGGCTCGCTCGTCGATGTCACTTATGTTTTTGGTTCATTTCAGGTGCAAGTATTTATGGAAAGTACTCAACAATTTTTGGAACAAAAAAATGTGACTTTTTACCACCTTATCACCAAGCTCGCCAATGACCTCACCAAAGGTGGCTAGTGAGGTGAAAATTTTGAGTTCTATAATTACTCCCTCATTTCTTCTTATTTGATATCTAGATAATGTAACGGAGTTCTATCAAATTGACATCTCATTTTTCTGTTTCCAGATCACTAATACCTCGAGTGTTGTTCGGTATTAGTGATTTGTGATTGTGTGAAAAAAATTGTAATTTTGAGTGTTGAGTACTCGAGATGGTATTTGCAAGTAGGTTGTATGCAAGCCATGTATCGGCTGGAAATTGGTTGGATGCAACTATTTATTTGTGAGATTCTCATTGTAAGAGTGAACTAAGTTAAATACTTTAAGTTCTCATATCTCTTGTTATGTATAATAAGAGAAAAGTTGTTTGAGTTTATGGGTGGTCCTCAAGATTGGGAGTAGTTACATTTCTAGTTCCTTATCTGTAGTCACTGATCACACCACATTAAGTGGTGTAGGCTTTGGAGGAGAACTAGATTCGTGTGTCGGACTAGGTCATTGCGGAAGCAACAAGCAAGAACAGCAATAGGCAGTTAGGACAAAGGTCCCGATTGATAGGAGTAATGGTGGTTTTATTTCTCTCAGAGTGTAACTGTTTTATTGTTTAGTGGATTGTTTGCTGCTGAGTGGTTGCTTAGGATGTTACCGCATGGATAAGGTTTCTATGTGGGTTTACCTCGTTATATCTATTATTATGCATGATCTTCTTTTGTGTTAGTATAATCTGAGTTTCTATTGTGTATGTTCCATCATATTAGATTTAGACTATGATTAGAAAGTTTATTTTCTTTGCATAGTTGCATGATTTTATTCCTTTTCTAGTAGCATGCTTATAACTTTCTAATTATTACTTCTACTTTTTGATCATCCATCATATTAGATTTACCCTAATAATGTACCAAGTGTTGGACTATTTATTATGCTTTGTTATGTAATGTATGATTGTATGTTGTGAAAGTACAATCATCATTTACCGAATATGTATCCACATATGAGGCCTTGAAGAGATTGAAAATTCCTTATAGCTTTTTAGTATGTATGACTGTCTTGCATGTTGTGTGATGTTTGTTATGTTTATGCATGTTGTTACTCTTGACAGGAACTTGTGAGGCACATCATCACTAATGTGTTTATACAGTTTCTTCTTTCTTACTTTGGAACAACATTCAATCTATGAGTTATAATTCCCAAGTCAATTCATGCTACGTCTGTAGGCTTCCAAGCAAAGAAATCATAATTAACTCTTAAGAACTACGATAGTTATTCCCTGACCTTTGTTGTTAAATCGGTGCTCAATTTTAAAGAATGGTCTTCCCCTTCATTTCTAACTTCTAAATCTTGAACTTCATTTGAATCAACCGATTCCACTAGGCACCTGCCTCCTAGTCTTTTTTGACGAGACCTATACTATAATTGCTACTTTGGAACCACCTCCTTCATAGATAGGGTTTCTATATAGGTTTATCTCGTTATATCTGTTGTTATGCATCATCTGCTTTTATGTCAGTATAATCTGAGTTTCTATTATGTATGTTCCATCATACTAGATCTAGACTTTGATTAGAAAGATTATTTGTTTTGCGTAGTTGCATGCTTTCTTTCCTTTCCTTATAGTATGCTTATAGCTTTCTAATTATTACTTGTACATTTTTGATCATGCATTTTTAGTGTGAGTATTTAAGATGTATCTCCATACCCTTGTAAAGGATCAAACAGTCAGGCATAACAGCAAATAGGATAATTAACATACTATGCAAGACAGAAAGGCAGAGAGAGAGATATGCATGAACAGGAAGGCAATAAACATGCAAATAACAAAGGTTCATAGAGATAACAATCTCATAAAACAAAAATAGCACACACTAGTGGAGACAAAGGGCTCAGATATACAAGGTGTGTATATGTGTAGATAGAGCTCTAGGATCAAGCACCCAGGCAGTTAAGCCTTAACAGGGGTGACCTACTCTGATACCAATTGAAGATTTTTATATGTAGCTTCTTCCATCATATGTGGAACGGTTTTTGTGAACTTAACAAATAAATCGAAATTTCTCAACAGATCTCATCTGAAGGCTTCTATCGCAATAGAATTAGGACAGTCATTAATTTCTAACTTTTCTTCCCTAAACTTTCTCATGTATCTCTCAATTGACTCTCCATCTCATGGGCTTATTACTAGCATAGTTTGTGATAAACAACTTAGCGAATTGAGAGAATGAGGTTATGGTCCAAAGTGACAAGTTATTGAACCACTTTTGAGCACCATCACATAGAGTGGCATCAAAGAGTTTGCACATCATGGCATCTATATTGTCCCAAGTGAGGTTCGTAGAGGCCATAGCCATTTTGAAATGTTGAACATGAGTTACCGAATCCTTCGTTCCTTGATAATTTGGACACTTGAGGGCATTAAATTTGGTCGGTGGTTCATTGTTCTCTATTTTTTCAGAGAAAGGTGAGACACATAGTTGTTCATAATCCAATCCATATCATAATGTGACTTATCCTTGTCTTGCCTTCTGTTAGTTTCTTTGAGGCTCTCGTCTTGTTTCCTATTTATTTCTTCTAAGGCTTGAAAACGTGCCTTCTAGATCCTTTGCTCTCCCATTAATTGCCCATTATTGAGCCCAACTACATTAGGGGAAGGGACGTCGTCTACTACATTCTCAGCTAGGGTAGGCTCATCTCTTATAGGAGCTGAGCCAATTTCTTCAACCAAGTTACTAACTCGACCCAAGAAGGCATCTGGGTATGTTCACACGCATAGCACTTTGTTTTCTTGCCTGGTCTCTTTGAGCTCTATTCTTAGCTCGAGCAGGTGATGAGCCAAACCTTGATAAGGGTCGACCTCAGCTTGTACCTCTACTCATGGTTCGGCTTGAGTTTCTTCAGGGATTAGCAAGGTGTTATTTTGTGATGCCATTTTATTCACTACTCTCGATATTTCCTCAGCCCGCGTTCAAACCATGATGAATGTGGTTTTTGGAGAGCACGAGGTGGAGTTTTTGTTCATGAGGTCTCTCTCTCAAAACTCAGGGTTAATCCTTAAGAATATGAGGTCAGAAGCTAAAGCTTGACCTTTAAATCCTGAGCCTCACGATGGGTACCAAAATGTTGGGATGATTCGATTTTAGAGAAAAAAGTCAAAGAATTGTGTGATTTGTGTGAAACTCACATTAAGTTCATATATATATAAAACATTACATGTACACGTGTCAATTACATAAGGGGTACACATCACAATTTGTCAAACGATATATTAGTAAAAACATAATCTAATCTTAAAGTCAACCACCTTGATAAACGAAGCTGATGGTTGGCCCTGAGGTACTTCAGGTTACTATGCAAAAGCAAGGATACCTTATAATCATCACTTTAAACGCGGACATATCTTATGGTCTTTGGCAAGGAACATGATAGATTGATCTATTCGTGGATCGGGCTATAGACCGAACCTTATGCTCAAACAATTTCTAAGTTTCTACCCTGAATTCTCTCCTTTTCTTAATCCTAATTTTCAATTGACAATCCTAGTTCTCAACTTCTTTTCTCCACTATTTCTCTTTGTGTTACATCAATAACACTATACTTATTAATAAAAACATTATAACACCATGTTATAGCCACTTACAATGGAATAGTGGATTACAATCAAAGTAGAGAGCCATTACCTCTTCAAACTGAAGGTAGATGTTACGAGCGGAGACAATGTCAAATTTGGAAGAAACAAGCAGAGTTGCTCCATCCTGTTCCTGCAAGGCAGTGAGACATAACTTATATTATAATAATCTTCTAAAGCCAAGAGTTTCTCAAAAAATTTGTCCAGTAGGAAGGTTAATGATTATATCATTAGCTGAATAAATGTAAAGAGGGAAATAAATAAATCGTTTACTTCTAAAAGGGGTGGGACACTCCACTGAACAACATTTCGAATCACACCTCCGCCAGATTTATCTCGACATTCAAATTTCTGAAAGATTTGCCCAACCTATATTCACATTTGTGAAAAGTGACTCGAAAAGATGCGAAAAAATAAGTATGAAAAAGAATAAATAAATAAAGTAAAATAGTCTATTTGCAACGAACATGACTGATAAAGTTGTAGGCTTAAATTATGTGCCTAATAAGTATAGAATCAAAAAATAAAAACACGTATAATTGGAAAAAAAAAAAGAAGGAAAAAGCACTCCTGTGGCCCCTAAACTCTGGTCTTTGGTACACTTTAATGCCTAAATTTTCTACTAATATACTTAAGTCCTATACTTTTTAACAGTATAGGACGTTAGCAAAAAAACGTAACAATATAATCACTTTATTAAAATTTTAAAGTTTAGAGACTAAAGTCAACATTTTTTTGAAAAAGTAAAAGTGTAAATTTACCAGTTGAAAGTTTAGGAACTAAGAAATCTTGATGAAATAAGTTTAGTGACTCGAGTATATCAGGACCCAAAAATACATTGTGGCCGCAACTACTATATTTCAATAGTAAAACCAGTCATAAGAATGAAAATCTTTTCGGGTACAAAGGCTTTCAGCAAGCACATAAAATAAAATAAAGACTTCTGGCAAGAAAAAACTTGTAAACGATATAAAGCAAAGATAGTCATCCAGATCAGCTAGATTGCCATCTCAGACAAGATGTTCGGCAGTTATACTTCATGATCAAACAAAAAATGCATATGAAATGGAAATATAACATGATAGGAAGAGTAATATGAGGAATTATAAGAGAAAACCTTCAGAAGTTCAACCATAAATTACGCACCTTCTTCCATATTTGAAAGAACAGTCTGATGTACGACAAATCTTGTTAAAATAAGCAAGCATAAAAAACTAACCATGTACCTGAAGGAAAGGAAGTCTTTCAGCAGCTTCCAAAAGAACAAGAACATCAGGGGCAGTAGTATACTGCAAGCGCCATGTCCCATCCAATGTCATTAAGTCAATTGGTGCACCCATGTTGTACCCTTCAACACTTACCTGCCAGTGTTTTGAGCTATTATTAAATTAGTTCCACGTAATTATTCCAAAAAATTTCATTAAACATTTGTTACAGACATTTTGTACAAGAGATTATTAACAAATTCATGGCAGAGAGACTAAGATTATTCCATAAAAACAGACAGACAAATGGAGGTGGAGAAAGAGAGAGTGAACCAAGGCCTCCTCTATTAATGAACGTTGATTTGCAGATGCAACAAAACCCCGTTGAGTTTCTTGAACAGCCGCAAGGAGTTCACATTTTCTATTCTCTATTTCAAATTCCCATGCCTAAAAACAAAAATGAAGCCAAAAGTACTTAGCAAATCTTAATTGAATATAAAATTTAAGAAAGCAAGGAAAAAAACCTGAGATGGTTGATCTGTTAAGGCTGACAAGCATGTATACGATTTTTGGGAGAATGTCATCCGTGAAGACAGCATTGAGCTATGTAGCTTAAACTTTTCAACAGCCCTCTTTCCAAAAGTAAGGTAAATTGGAGAAGCAAAAGCCACGTCCATTTCTTACTAAATGGTTGTAAAGTTAGATCATGACGCATGAGATACAACAGAAAAACAATTGAGCTAGACATGAATATTGATTTAGTAAGGCCCAGCTAGTAAAATCCGAGTTTTGGAATTTAGGTTTTTAAGCAAATTATGGGTGGCTTAGGGATTGTTGTAGCATCCAAGAAAAGTAGTTTTGTTGGAATTTATTTAGAGTTGGTTGTTTTGGTAAAGTAAATTCTAGCCAGACCTTTTTTTTTTTATTTGCATGTTGAATCGGTATACTAGCAACTTGAACACTTTAATCTAATAATTTTTAAGTACCACTCTAAAAGTCTATTAGGCTAACAAAATAGAACATTAAAAATCCACTCGGTGGTTTAACTGGTATTGGATTTTAAAATACACCTCCAATGGCAAAAACATCAATAACATCAATGTCATTGAAAAGCTCTTGTTTGAAGACTGCATGTAATCAAATCGATCATCACTAAACTCCTATCGTCGAGAGCTTTCCAATGTCATTAATATTGTCACCATCGAATGTGAATTTCAAAAGTAACATTAGTTAAATAATCAAATGGATTTTATTAATCTAGTAGACTCCTTAAATAAATGTAAAATATTAGTGGAATGAAGTGTCCAAATTGCCAAAACTAATGCACCAGTAGAATTTTTTTTTTCTTTCCCTTTTTTTATTTTGGGCGGTCACACACCAATGTTTGGAAGGTGGAATATTGCAACTTTTAAAATTTAATTCCATAAAACATGGTTATTTCTAAGGAAATAATATAAAATTTTTAATTTTACCTATTTAACATTACATACTAAAATGTACTAAACCCATTTTAGTCATTTTAGTTATTAAGTTGAAGTTAGTTTACCAAACACTAAAATAAACCATAATACTTGAAAACTAAACTGATTGTATACACAATCTTTTATTTTTTACCATGGTCAATTTACACTCAAAGTTGAGCAAATGTATAAAAATAAAATTCATTTAAATACATATTCAAAAGTGGCATCTACAGTCCAAAACTGTTTCTTAAAGGAAAACATAATATGTTAGTGTTTTGGTGGCTGTACGTAGGTAGAGTTGTATAAATTCCGACTAATTTTATGATTTTGAATGTATATACAAAAGAAATATTTCTGAACATATTTAAAAGTAGTGAGGGGTTAAAAAAATAAAAATAAAAACTTAAAGAGTTTTATCTCCTGCAAGATTCTCATTATTATTATTATTATTATTATTATTATTATTATTATTATTATTATTATTATTATTATCATTATTATTATTATTATTATCATCATCATCATCATCATCATCATCATTATTATTATTATTATTATTATTATTATTATTATTATTATTATATCTGATTTTCCATACCACACAGCTATAACAAATTTTTTATACTGCCGCAACAATCCCAAACCACCTATCTCACCGCAAAGCAGTAAAGTATTTCCTTCTCCAGGTGGGTTTTTATATTAATACGACCCTAAAAAAGAGTCATTTTTTTTTTAAATTTAAGACCTATTCCATGTTACTGTTACTGACCTATTATAACCGACTCTATTTCTCTTTGTAAACAATTTGTTATACTATATACCCATGTATGGTTATTTATATAGTAGCTAAACTTGATAAGTTGCTAAATTCTTAAGTTGAGAAAAAATAATTTGAAAAAAAAATAACAATCTTAAAACTTGTATTCATGAAAAAATATTATTTATGTATAATTTATATATTTTTATTATTAAAAAAATTTAACATAATTTTTTTTTAAATATCATCTAATTAGATTTCGTTTAAATTAAACTATAATTATTTAGAATCATTCAATATTCAATCATATCTAATTAAACTTCATTCAATTCAATATTATTAGGTAGTATTTTTTTTATTATAAGCTTTTGAATGTTATTTTTGTAACTTTCTAAAATAATTAAGGTCTTAAACTGAAATTGTCACCTTCAAGAAGTCATATCAAGATAAAATTAAAATCCCTATCATGGTTAAGATCCAACTGCACTTTGATTGCTTGAACAGTGGAACAATGTTTCCAGCAACACAGATTTTATAGGGGAGCAAATTTAGCATCTCCTAAAACCTCGAATGGTTTCCCAAAAGTATTGTAATTAGCACCTTGGAACAGAGCAATGAACAATCCAATGAAAGAGAATAATGGAGTTAAATGAACAATCAAGATTGCAGATTATGGGTTGTGGAGGTACAACAGTGGAAACAGTTAAGGGCATTGGATTAGAGAACAAACCAACTAGCTGCACTGCAGTTTCCTACTTTCCTTTGAAGCGCCGAACACAGGAGCAGCCTCTAGTCTGAGAATCAGCTCAGCATATTTGGCCTATAAGCTTCGTTTCTTTGGAAGAAAAAACTAACCAGACCGCAGACAAGGGAGAAGCCAAGAAATTGAACTTATGATAATGATAAATTGATAATCTCTTCAATAGAGAAGATGAGAGGTCTACCGAATTACACATGGACTTTTGGGGTTCGGTAATCTAATACTACTCATAAAAGATCTGCGTATGATTCCAATTTGAGTTAAAATCAAAATTTAACTTATATAATAAAACTTATAAAACCAAATCATATTAAATGGATTGAATTGGATTGTATATTTAAAATATTTTTTAATTTTAACCGTATTAAATCGGATTGAATTGGATCGAATATTTGAATTTTTTTTAATTTTATAAATTAAAAAATATTTTAAAATTATTTATTTTTAATAATTAAATAATTATTACATTAAATTTTAAACTTTATTTTCATAAAAAGAATTTTTGCTCTTATAAATTATTTTTTTAAAATTAAATTGATAATATATATTTTTGTTAAATAAAAAACTGTTAACATATTAGTTTGATAATATAGATCCAAATATATACCGTTAATTTAATACAAGTATTATTAAAATATCGAATCTTTTTAAATTTAACTGCTTATATTTTAATGGAATCTAATTAATAGCTAAAAATTTATCCAATAAGTTGTTTTGGTCTTTTGGGTGACATGTTCTTCAAAAAAATATTTATTATTTTATTTTTTTTCATATTTTTTTGTCAATTTTATTATAAAAACAACCTTATTCACCCTAGCGATCATTTTTATCTCCACCATCATCTTTGTTCTATCCTTGATAGCACCTAATTCATTTGTCTACCAACCATCATTTACTGTTTGTTACAGAATAATCAAAAAATATTTTTATCGAAACTAAACTCATTTGAAGCGTCATATATGCCAATGATCGTTACTATCCTCAGTTCATTCTTTTCGATCTTTTTGACCACATTATCCTTTTCTGACTACTTTGTGTCCAATAAATTTGCATTTATTTTAGGTTTGATAAAATATAAGGTGGTAAGAAAGAATGAAGGGGTAAGTGAGATCAGAACGAATGAGCTAGTAGTAATGGTGATCAAGGGTAGAGATACTTGAAATGAGTTGATGGTAGCCTAACTATAGATTAAGTGAAAAATACAACTTTGAATTATTTAAACGTAAATAGTAAAAGTTGGTTGGTTGATAAAACAATATAGCGATATCAAGGGTAGGACGGAGATGATGGTAGAGGTTGATGGTAATTACTAAGGTGATATGAGATATTTTCATATTGAAATGAACAACAAAAAGAGTGAATAGTAAAATAATAAATATTTTTACAAAGACAGTAACTTTGTATAAATTAATTTTTCTTTCAAAATTGGACTATTGTTATACTTTTTGTTAAATATAGGAACTATTAGCTAGTGTATTAGTTTGAATTGTTCTATAATAAATAATGAAAGTTGGTCTATAAAAAAATAAAGTAATATTAAGGGTAGGATGAAAATGATAACTACAGAGGTATGATATGAGAGAATTTATAAAATAATAAATATTTTCACAAAAACAAAATTACTTTTATAAAAATTTAAGTTTTTTGTTAAACAAATTTGATTATTATTGCATTATTTATTAAATGTAGAAATTAATAGTATACTACTTTCATAATATAAGTTAAAATGTGTAATTTTTGTTTAATTAGAATATCACTAAAGTACCAAACTCAATTAATGACAAGTAAATGATATTAAGTAGTATATACTGGTAGGAAGGATTTTTTGTTTCAAAAATAAAAACAAAGGTTAAAATATATCATTCATTTCTAAACTTTAATTAGATTCACACATAGGTTTTAAATTTTCAAAATATATACTTTAGTTTTCAAACTTTTAAAATTTAATAAATAGGTCTCCCAAACTTTTAAATTATAATATTTATTTCTCAAATTTTAAAAATTTTACATGTATGTCTCAATTTGAATTATAAATTTGTATTTTGGAAGTCAAGTTAAGAACTATAAGTATTCAAAGTTAATGAATTAAATTAAATGATTTAAAGGTTTATAAGTCTATATGATAAATTTTAAAAACAATTAAGTAATTTTTAAGGGTTATTGTGATGATTTCATTGTATTAGTCAAAAATCATATTTGAATCCTTCTCACTTAACTTTTTACACAAAGTGATAAAAATGACCTTAGTTTTAATTGATCAATAGTAATTTAAATTTTGGCTAAACATTTTCCTAATGTCTAGTTAGAATTAGATGACTGTCCAACTAGCCAGAGTTTGTTCGGCCGGTAACCCGACCTGTTGGAGTCGAGTTGGACACACGTCCAATTGAATTGAATAGTTGTCCAATTAGTCGGAGTTTAGTCGACTCGTGACCCTACTCATCAAAGATAAATTGGACACATATCCAACTAAAATGAATAATTGTTAAGCTGGTCGAATTTTGATTAGATGATGATATACTCATCATGAATGAATTGGACACATTCAATTAAATCAACAATTGTCCAACAAGCTGGAGTTTGGTTGACTAGTGACCCTACTAGTTGGAGAAAAGTTGGATACATGTCCAACTAAACTAGACAGTTGTCTGATTAATCAAATTTTGATTGATCGTGATCATACTCACTGGTCACATAATCAACTGACTGAATTTTAATCGACATGTGACCTCAATGGTTAGTTAATATGTATTTGAATAATTGATTATACATATTTTCTCTACATTTGTTCATATACTTGGTTGAATAATTATTCAACTCTATTATGTAAAATTGGAAACATATTCCCAAAATAAGATCCCTTATTTACGGTTGACATATGTCCAACTCTATTATATCTAGTTGGATGTGCAACTCTGTGTTATTAAAGATATAATAGAAATAGTAATAAAATTACAAGTTGAAGATTCATTCTAAAATAAAAATAATAATAAAGGGTCATACCAACTTATTTCTCAATTTTTAAAAGCTTGAGGATATTTTGTTAAATTAATGAATTATTAAGGAAAAAAGAAAAATCCAAAGCAAAGCCCCATCCAAACCTATAGGGGTGAGCATTTTTTTCAAAAACTGACCAACTAATCCTAGTCCAAGTCAAAGCTGAACTTGTATTTTTTTGGGGTTGGTTGATCCAAATAAGTTTATAAAGTATCAAAATCGACTTTATCAAGTCGATTTGAGGTCCAAAAATTAAAAAACAACCTTACAAAGCTGAGCCAAACCTCTAGTTTTAATATAAATTAATTTTTTTAATTATTCCTATATATAAAATGTAAAATCCTTTCTAAACCTAAGTCACACTCTCATCTCTCAGACTCTTCTCAACTCTCACTCACATATCACAATCGATACATCAACGGCAATACCAACATCAACACATCTAACTTCTCCTCTAGCTAGCTATCTTGTCGTCAACTGTGCCTCCAACTAGTAGTCTCATCGTTGACTTCTTCTTCAACCAAAAATATTGATATCGAGGCATCGACTACTCCTCCGACACTATCTTCTCATCCAATGTTGTCCTCTTTTCCAACACTATCTTCTCCTCCAATGATGTCCTCCGTCGACTATTACAAGTTTATTTGATTTTTTTCATTTTTACATGATTATTTGAGTTAATGAAAAGTATAATTCAGAAAGGAACCCACGAACTCAAAGGAATAAGAACAATCGATTTGCTAGGAACGTGTTGAAGATGATCAGATTATAACCCTAAGGAAAAAAGTCCTTAAAACCATAACCTTGAGACGCCATAAAGGATGATCAATTCCTTTGATAAGTAGAATTCAAGCATTCAATTAAGAACACAAGAAAGCAAAGCAAAAAGCTTTTTGAAATAAATTTGATAAATGATATATGGTTCACCTCTAAATTATATAGCTGATCTTTTTTATAAGCAAGAAAATCTAAAAGAAAAAAACCCTAGACGAAATTGGCCTAATGGGCTTATTTAGTTATAGATTGGGCCTAATTCATCCTTAAAAAATAAAAGACTTAAAATAGACTTATGATAAATAAAACATGAAAGGCCCACAATTAACTAAAACAAAAATTACTTCACAAATTAATCCTTGCATCCAACTTGATCTTCCAAATCTATCCTTTTCATATTATCTTGAGAATATTTGTAAGATCTTGAAGATCTTGAGACTATTTGTAGGGTCTTGAGAATATTTGTAAATATAAACTTGGTCAGCACCTCGATCTCCATTACTTTTTAACCACCTCTTGCCTAATTGGGTTTAGTCTACTTTCAACCTCCCATATTGATTTAGCATCATCTTCAAGATTAATCTTTTGCATACACATAATAGGGCTAATACCTCTAATGTCACTGATATTCCAACCTATTGCCTTCTTAAATTTCCTAAGTAACTTAAAAAAAATTTCTTGAGTTTTGGTCAAAGTGGATGAAATAATAGCAGGATATGTTTCCCATTCGCCCAAAAACACATATTTTAGGTACATAGGTAATTCTTTTAGTTCTAGCTTAGGTGGAGTGGACTCTTCTCCAAGTGGAGTTCTAGGTAGATCTAAGGGTGTACTAGGCTCCCTTATTGGTTTAGCACTTTGTAACAATTCATGGTATCCATCAGTCCCTTTATGCAGTCCTCTTATACCTTTTCAATTGTAAGTGCAACTTCCATTTTGTCTTCCAATCAATCAAGCAGGAAATGTTATGAACAAGTTTTTCCATAGAATCAATATTAAAACATTCATCAATGGTAGAGATACAGGAATAGGTGAAGAGTTAAAAACTTTAAAATGAGCAGTGTCTCCAAAGCATGTCATTGTCAAATTCTCATCTTAGACATCAATGGAACATTGGATGTTCCTTGTCCAAAGCTAGGATTTTTTTACAAATTCAAAACCCCAAAATCAATAGGTATTATTAATTAATCTATCTATACCAATAAATCCTCAACAACTCCATTCGTATATTTAATAGATCTATCTACAAGTTGAAGGGACATGGTTATAGGTTTTGAATCTCCCAAATCTAGCTACAAGAAAATATAATACGACATCAAATTAATACTAGCACCTAAATCAAGCATTGCTTTAGCTACCTTCCTATACTAATTGTGATATTAAAAATAAAACTTTCTAGGTCTTTCAACTTCGAGGGTAGTCGATGCTGAAGCACAGCACTAGCAATCTCTAATACCCATTTTTGGGTATTCATAGTTTCATTTTCGGGTACCAAAGAACCATTTACAATTTGTTTTCCCATATACTCTAAAATGGTGTTTTGGTGTATCCATAGGGAAATTTTCATGACGAGTGGCACTGAATCACTTCTTAACATTTTTTAGCAGGTACACCCAAAATTGTGTTTTATGGCATCCTAGTGCAATTTTCATAATAGGTGGATCTAGGGTATTGTTTACAATTTTTTTGTATATATACCCAAAAATGGTGTTTTGGTGTATATGTATGCAATTTTGAATAGGATGACACCAATCCACTATTTACAACATTTTTGCACATGTACCCACAAATGGTGTTTTAAGGCATCCATTGTTCAATTTCAATGATAGGGTACAAGAGTAATTCTTGTAACCTTTTCACACATATACAAGAAGATGGAATTTTGGTTCATCAGTAGTGCGATTTTCAATACTGGGGGCACCGACACACTATTTTGAACCTTTTTGTACATATATTTTGTCTTATGCATCTATAGCTCAATTTTCATGACGGTTTGAACCATAGCGCTTTTTACAATGTGTATACATGTATACCCCAAAATGGTGTTTTGATTCATCCGTATTGTAATTTTCATTACTAGAGGTACAAGAAAATTGTTGATTTGGGGCATTTATAGTGTAATTTTAATTACAAGTTGTATTGTAGAAAATTTTTCCACTTTTTAGCACATATACCTTAATGAATATGAAGGTGATGACTAAGTTGATGTTTACAAATATTCTCAAGATCCTCGAAATCCTACAAATATTCTTAAGATCCTATACAGGGGATAGATTTGGAATATCAAGTTGGTTATAAAGATTAATTTAGGAAGCAATTTTTATTTTAGTTAATTGTGGCTCTTTTATGTTTTATTTTTCATAAGACTTTTTAGTCTTTCATTTTTTTTAAGGATGGATTAGGCCCAATCCATAGCTAAATAGGCCCAATAGACCCATTTAGGACCAAATATCATTAATAAAAAGTTTATTTGACAAAGGTTCTTACTTTGTCTTCTTGTGTTCTTGATTAAATGCTTGAATTCACTAATCAAAGAGAGTGAACATCTTTTGTGGTGCCTCAAGGTTAGGGTTTTATGAACTTTGTCTCCTTAGGGTTCTAATATGACCATACCAAAGTTTATGGTTTTAAGGACTTTTTTCCTTAGGGTTCTAATTTGATCATATCAAAGGTTAAGTTTTTAAGGACTTTGTTTCCTTAGGGTTCTAATACAATCATCTTCAACAATCGATTGTTCCTATTTCATTGTGTTCATGGGTTCCCAGGGTTGTTCGCCAAGAGGGTCCCCATCATTCAGAATCAGAGCCTTGGTTGCTGAAAATAGGTTATATATCTTCATTTATCTTTGTTTGAGTTCTTGATTAAAAAAAATTGATCCTTGGTTTCTACATTTTTCAACAAAAAAAAGGAAAAAATCAGTCTTGATTCCAAATTTGATTGTTTTATTTCCTTATCTTTGTGGAACGAAAATATTTGTTTTTTGGATATTGATTTGTGATATTCTTTTTATTCCAAATTATCCACCTAAGGTTACCAAACTTCTTTTGTTCTCGATGTTTTCTTTCAATTTTGTTGTTGTTGTTGTTGTTGTTTTTGTCTTTGGTTTTTGTTTTGTAATTCTCTTTGAATTCTATCAATATTTTTCTTGTTCTTTGTTTATGTGTTCAATCCATCCTTTCTCTATAAGCTTACATGAATTAGCTTGAACCCAAACTTCTTGCCTTAGCCCATTCAAAGCATCCTTGAATCTTTTTCCCATGTTCTTATAATTGGACTAAGTGGTACTTCAAGCGAGTCCACACTCCATTTGGTAGCCATATTTTCATTATTTAATCAAATTAGAACAGATAAGCCAATTCTACCAAAAGCTTAAGCTGTCAGTAGAGGTATCACAATTTCCTTTAACCTAGAACCATAATAGACCTTGCTCGGGCTCCATTTAGAACCACCTAGAAGGACCCTTCTCCTCGCTAGCACAAACCCAAGGTACTAATTGATGGATCACATAATGGAGATCAAGGTTTTGACCAAGTTGTTAATCCCAAATATTTTCAAGATCCTTTCTAAGGAATTAGCAGTCTAATGACTAAGGCAAAGACAAAGAGGATGAAGGAAGCCTTGCAAGCCTTGATCTTGGAAGTGCAATACAAAGAGGCTTTGCTAGAATATTTTAAAAATAAATTCGATGATTCCAAAGCTTCACCAAGGATGGTCCATTACCTTTTTATGCAAGGGATAGATTTGGAAGATCAAGTTGATAGCAAGGATTGATTTAGGAAGTAATTTTTGTTTTTAGTTAATTATGGCCCTTTTATGTCTTATTTATCATAAGAGTTTTTAGCCTTTTATTTTTAAGGATGGATTAGGCCCAATCTATAACTAAATATGCCCATTAGGGGTTGAACTTGTGCCTAGGGTTTTCTTTAGGCTTGAATTGGTGCCTAGGCTTTTCTTTAGGGTAAATTTTGTCTAGGGGTTTTGTTGCTTATAAAAGAAAGCAACAGTCATTTAATGGAGGTAGAATTGGTAAAGGATTTACATGCCAGAGTTCGGGCCAACATTAAAAGGAAGAATGAGCAATATGCTAAGCAAGCCAATAAGGGGCATTTGAAGGTTGTTTTCTAGCCTAGAGATTAGGTTTGCATGCACATGCGTAAGGAGGGGTTTCCTATACAAATCAATGATAACGCCTACAAGTTAGATTTTCCAAGTGACAATGGTAATGCTAGTGCAACTTTTAAAGCCATTGGTTTATCTTTGTTTGATGTAGGTGATTTGAGGATGAATCTTTTCAAAAAGGAGGGGAATAATGAAGATCAAGGTGTTGACCAAGCTGTTGTTTCCTCTCAATATCCTTTGCAAGGAGTTGGCGGTCCAATGACTAGGGCAAAGACATAGAGGATGAAGGAAGCTTTACAATCCTTGATCATAGAAGTGCAATAAAAAGAGGTTTTTACAACTTTTTTGCACATATACCCAAAAATGGTGTTTTGGGGCATCCATAGTACAATTTTCATTAGGGGTTGTACTTGATAACCTTTTGCTACTTTTTGGCACGTATACTCGAAGGTGGTGTTTTGGAGCATCCATAGTGTATTTTTCATTATAAGTGGATCTAGAGTACATTTTGCAAATTTTTTGTGATCATACCCGAAAGTGGTGTTTTGGTGTATTCGTAATTGATGTGGACCCTCTAGGCGAACAACCCTAGGAACCCACGAACTCAAAGGAATAGGAACAATCGATTAGCTAGGAACATGTTAAAGACGATGAGATTAGAACCCTAAGGAAATAAAGTCCTTAAAACCCTAACTCTGAGATGCCATAAAGGATGATGATGGAGATCGAGATGTTGATCAAGTTAATGTTCCCAAGTGTTGATCAAGTTGATATTCCCAAATATTCTAAAGATATTTTGCAATAAATTGGCAGTCCGGCGATTAGGGATAGATTTGGAAGATCAAATTGGGTGCAAGGATTACTTTTAGATGCATTTTTTGTTTAAATTAATTGTGGGCCTTTTATGGTTTATTTATCATAAGTTTTTTGAGTCTTTTATTTTTAAAGATTGATTAGGCCCAATCCACCACTAATTAGGCCCATTTCATCTAGGGTTTTTTCTTTTGGGATTGAATTTACGCCTAGGGTTTTCTTTAGGCTTGAATTTGCCTCTATGGTTTTTATGAGGGTTTGTTGTTATAAAAATGTAGCAACTATGTAATTTGGAGGCAGACCATATATCATTAATAATAAGTTCATTTCAGAAAGCTTCTTGCTTTGCCTTCTTGTGTTCTTGATTGAATTCTTGAATTAGACTTAATAAAGGAAGTGATCATCATTTGTGGTGTCTCAAGGTTAGGGTTTTAAGAACTTTGTTTACTTAGGGTTCTAAACCGATCATACCAAATGTTAGGGTTTTAAGGATTTTGTTTCCCTAGGGTTCTAATCTAATCATATTAAACACGTTCTTACAAATCGATTGTTCCTATTCTTTTGAGTTCATGGGTTCCTAGGATTCTTTGCCTAGAAGGTCAGCATCATTTGGTATCAGAGCCTTGATTGTTGGAAACAGGTTATCCATCTACATCTATCTTTTTTTGAGTTCTTGATTAAAAAAAATTGATCCTTTTTTTGCATTTTTCCAAAAAAAAAATCACTCTTGATTCCAAATTTGATTTTTTTTTATTTCCTCATCTTTGTGGAACGCAAATATTTTTTTTTTTTTGGATTTTTATTTATGATCTTCTTGTTTGGCCGAATTATCTATCTAGGGTTTTTTGGCCAAAACACAAACTCTGTTTGGTTTTCTTATTTTTTTTTCAATTCTGTTTCGTTGTTTTTGTCTTTGGATTTTATTTCGTAGATCTCTTTGATTTCTTCATATCTTTTTCTTGTTCTTTATTTCTGTGTTCAATTCATCTTTGTTCTTCAAAACAAAAAAAAATGAAGAGAGTTTGCTTGCTGCAGTTCAGAGTTTCAAAAAATTGTTTTTTTATAAATTGGCATTGTAACTTTAAACAGTCATAACTTTTGACTTGGGTAATGAAACAACTATTAATATATCAAATCAAAGCTCGACTCATTTCCATTAAGTAAAATAAAGCTATTCTTTCGATCCCCATTGTTTTTGACCTCAAATTCCATCGTTTACACCACTTACCGAGGGGTTAAAGTTTTGTCGCATCTTTTTGTGTTGTTTTCGGTTTTTGTTCATTAAGATTCCAATTTTTTTTTGTGAATTTTCTATTAACAACAACAACAACAGTAAAAATAAAAAATAAATAAAAAAGGGGAGAACATAGTAGCAGATTGTTCAAGATTCCAATTATTGTTTTCTTGATGAGTTTTCTTGGTTTTCCTTTATTTTGTTCTAGTATCCATCTATTTCATTCTAGAGAAAAATGAAACTTGCTATCCAAATCGGATTTAAAAAAAAGGAGTCATATTTTGGTCAAAATTCTTTCCTTAGAGTCCTCTTTGGACTTTCTTTTTGGCAATTAATTTTTTAAAATTATAATTTTTTTAAGATTTTCAAGATCTTGAAAAGATCATTTCTTGGTTCTTTAGGGTCCTCTTTGGACTTTCTTTCTATCATCCTTTGCTTTTAAGTTTTTTAAAATTCTAATTTTTTAGATTGTTACCAACAAATTGGTTTCTTCTTGAGATTAGTTGAATTATTTGATTTTAGTAAGAGCACAAAAGGGAGCTGGATTAAGCTTTGAGGGGTAAAAGGTAACAAAAAATAAAAGAAAAGAAAAACCCAAATTAGTGTGAAGAAAAAATGAGTGATAACAATCTGATTTGAAAGTAAACACATGAGGGAGTGTGTGAGTTATCTCTTTATATTTTATAAGTTGAAAACATGAGTACAAAAGGTCATAATGAAATTCTTCATCAAGGCTATTAATGATCAATTTAAGAGCCTGAATGCAAGGTTGAATGATTTAGAATCCTATTCCGGTTCTGAATAACATTGAAAAAGACATAGAAGACATACTTCGACGAAGAAAAAGCTGATTCCAATGTGGTGGAGGGAGGAAGTTATAAATAGGACAAAAATATTAACTCCAAAGAATATAGCAATATAGGCAGTATAAAGATGAAAATTCCATTTTTTCAAGGAAATAAATTTTGAGCATGTATTCGATTGACATATTTACTCCAAGGAGAAGAAAGTAAAGCTAGCTGCTATAAAATTTACAGATTATATAGGTATATGATGGGATCAATTAGTGGTCAATAGGTGAAGAAATGGTGAGAGGCCTATTCGGTCATAGGAAGACATGAAGTTTGTGATGCGTAAGAGATTATACCTAGTCATTACTATAGCGATCTATTTAGAAAGTTGCAAGGGCTAGTTCAAGACTCTATAAGTGTAGAGGATTATTATAAGGAGATGGAAATCTCCATGATTAGAGCAAACATAGAGGAAGATAGAGAAACAATAATGGCTAGATTCATTTCCGAATTGAACAGGGAGATTGTTGATGTGATTGAGTTGTAACATTACGTAGAGATGGAGGAACTACTGCACAAGGCCATTAAAGTGGAGAAGCAAATCAAGTCCAGAGAGGTTTAGATGTGGTTTTTCCCCTAGTTGTCCATGGAGATCAAATTGGAAGGACAACAATGTTGCATTCAGAACAAAAGATGAAGTAAAGTTGAAGAATTTAGTTTCTATTCCTAATGGTAAACCCGAAACTAAAACTCTTACTAAGTCACGTGATATTAAGTGTTTTAGGTTCCAAAGACTCGGGCATATTGCTTCTGAATGCCCAAACAGAAATGTTATGGTTGTAAGAGAAAATGGAGAAATTGAAAGTGCTAGTTTAAGTCACAATGAGATGCCACAATTGGAGGATTATTCTGATGTTAAAATGTAAGAACATGTGCATAGAGAATTACTTATCACAAGGAGAGCCCCGAGTATATAGCCTAAAGATGAAAGAGTTGAGGTGTAACGTGAGCATATTTTCTACACAAGATGCCAAGTGAAGGATAAGGTATGTATTTTAATTATTGATAACGGGAGCTGCACTAATGTTGCTAGTACTTTTTTGGTAGAAAAGTGGAATATAAAGTGGCAGAAGCATCCCAACCCTTACAAGCTACAATGGCTGAATGATTGTGAAGAAGCGAAGGTCAACAAAAAAGTTTGGTTCCTTTTTCAATTGGCAAGTATGAGGATGAGGTTCTTTGTGATGTGGCACCTATGTATGATGCTCATATGTTGCTTAGCCAACCATAGTAGTTTGATAGGAGGGTGACGTATGATGGGTGAAAAAATAATTATTCTTTTGTAAAGAACATCCGAAAATTTGTATTAGCCCCTCTCAAACCTTTGCAAGCATATGAGGACCAAATTAAGATAGCTAGAGAGTGCAAGATGATGGAAAAACAAATGTGTGTGCAAGAGGAAAATAAAAGGAAAGCAAGTGAGGTCGAGAGAAAAAATGGAGAGAAAAGTATGCAAAAAAGATATAAAAGTGAGCAAATAGGAATGGAAAATAAAAAAGGAGTGTAATTGCTAAAAAATATGAGATTCAGAGTGCAATGACAACAAGTACTTGATATGAACTAAGGGGTTAGGACCTAGCTAATTTTCAGATTATATAGCAAAGGAGTTCTCCACAAAACAATGGATATGACTCACCATTAAATTGAAGAGAAAAGACACCACAAGGAGGTGCTATCTCCTTGATAAGTTGAGCATAAATGACACCTTAACAAGTATGGATATTACTCACCATAAATGCTTAGATGCTAAACAATGCCACAAAGGTTGCCAATCGCTTGATAAAATGTTTGAAGGGGAGCAAAGAGCATGAATGAGCTCTCAAATGATTTGAAAATTCAAATATCATTAAAATCTGAAGTGTGAGTAGCTGAGCTGATTTTAAGTATTTATAGAATACAAGGAAACCCTAAAAGATATTACATCACAAGCCTTGATCTAATCCATGGGCTGAAAATAAAAACAATCAAAGAAGCACAAAAAGTGGTGCAAAACATGGAACAACTGAGTACAAGGAATCCCAAGAAAATATTACATCATAACCCTTGATTTCATCCAAGGGCTGAAAAGAAAGCTGTCCAAAACAATCCAAAATGGAACAACAATGTGTCTAGTCCACTTTTGCCAATTTTCCCTAATTTCCATGCTATGCTTTTCCCAATCCTTAAACTCCCATTTAAGGTCCCCTTGGCTATGCATTACCTCTTGAATGAGTCCATTTAAAGCCTCCTCGAGTTTTCACCTCCTAGACCTTGAGATTGGTCGACTTGGAATTTGTATGGCTCCATGATTCTCATCATTCCCCTCTCTTCCAACAAACGATCCTGTAGTTTTCCAATGTGATGAGCAAAAAGCAAGAATTATAATACGATGAATACTGGTCTTATTCTAGAAACAATTAAAGGATCTGAATTGTGCAAGATAAGCTTCATATAACTCTGAACCAGTGCAAGAGTTACACCGATGATGGAACCTTGAAGCAGATGAATGGGAAGTCAACACCTTGTTACTCGAGCCATCTTCAAACCGTTAAAGGAATTATAGATGTAGCGTATCAACTAGAGTTATCCAAGACTTGTCACAAGATCACAATGGTTTTCACACATCTACCCTACAAAATATTCTCAATTTTCGTCAAGGGAAAATGGATCATATGAAGGATAACTTATAGCGATAATTGATTTTCAAGTCATAAACTTGAAAAGAAAGCGATACCACTAGTAAAAGTTTAGCGAAAATATCGTAGCATTGAAGATGTAACTTCAAAGTTAGAGTATGAAGTACGCACAAAATATATGTACTAAAGAAATTTTGAGGAAAAAAATTTGTTTAAGAGAGTAGGATTGTAAAACCCTAAAAATTTTACTAATTTATAAAAGTAACTTAAAGGAATTTTTAACAATATTTTATGGTCTAAGGATGTATCGATAAATTTTTGTATGAAAAATCGGATTAAACTCAAAAAATTAGAAAACTTTTTTACAGCTCATCAAAGTCTTTGTCGTGACCTTGCTAAGCCTTGTTGATCCTCGTCATGGCCTCGTCGAGTGGTTGGCTAGCCACTGGTGAGAGTGGTCAACGAGATGTAGTTTTAGCTTATAAATAGACCAAATTTCCTCCATTTTTCTCACAAAAATCTTCTTTCTCTCTAAAATTTTCTCTCAAAAATTGTTTGGGTTTTCAATACATTTTAGTGCGTTTTGGGGATCAATATCAAAGAATTCAAGTTCAAAAAAATAGCGATGAATAAGTTTCCAAGTAGGAGCCTTGTACTCTAACTTTTTAATTCATGCATTTGTTTTCATAAAAATGTCATGCATCATATATTATAAACAAAAAAGATGTCATGATTTTTTTATAATAAATGTTACAAATATTGTTTGAACGAAATACTCATTACGAACATTTTTATATATGCATACATGATTTTTTTTTATAAAAACAAGTACTAATTTTTTATATGAAACATATTACATATGGTATTTGAGATGTTATACATGCACCATGAAAATGATTTTATTGATGGGGAGTAGACTTGTGTGTATGTCTTGCGGAGTATGGTACCCATGGATTATTGGTTGCAACAGACTATATTTGATGGACTACAGGTATGTATTTGCATCACATTCTTGGAGTTTTTCAATCTATGGTGCCTTGGATTATTGATCGCACACAGGCCTCGGAGTTGGATCCCCTGTTTTGTTTCAAATCGTTCATTGGGTCTTAGAGTTAGACCTCTTATTGTGTCTTAGAGGGAATTGCCTATAGACGAGGGCCCATATGACATTGATTTGACCAATACATGTGTCATATGTATCTTGGAATCGTACATGGGGTCAGAGAAAAATCCACATATGTCTCGTAGGTTGACTGCACATGTGCCCATGTAATTTAGTGGACCACTACATATGGGTTACATATCATATATATGGATTTATACTTGCATAACATATTTTATATTGTATGAGCATGTATTAGGATACCTGGATTATATACTTCTCTGATTTTGGAAATAATGAAGTACACGTATACACTGATTTTGTAAATAAAATATCCCTACATTATATACTGATGATGATAATTAACTCCATTTATGAAATTTATTATATGTGA
Organism: Hippophae gyantsensis; assembly: GCA_030763125.1. Classification (NCBI taxonomy): domain Eukaryota; kingdom Viridiplantae; phylum Streptophyta; class Magnoliopsida; order Rosales; family Elaeagnaceae; genus Hippophae; species Hippophae gyantsensis. The sequence goes on along the minus strand of CM061032.1, from coordinate 44,985,638 downwards.
CATATATCATGAATAATTTTTTTATAATAATATTTTCAAGTAGACTCTTATCGTATATAAGCTCAACCCTCACTCTTTCCTCATTTTTCAACCACGATAGCAAGACAATTGCATAAAAGACATGAAGGTCTCTTATGGAGGATTCAAACGATAAAATGTCTAACCTAAAATCTTAATTAATTTATTGATTATTATAATTTACATCTGTCTAAACTAGGACTATTTTAAAGAATTTTAATTGACTTTATAAATGTTTTGGATTTAAATTTATAAATTTATATTAAATTTTAACTTTTGAATAGAAAATCCTTAAAGGATATCTACATTGTTTATAAAGAATTTATTTTCAAATGATTTTTAATTAATTTTTCAAAATTATTTAAGAAAGTTTCTTTTAGTATAATTATCTACACAAAATTCACATACCCTTATTTTCGGGATGTGACATTTTATATTTTTTCTCACCACATTATTCTCTAATTTTCTAGAGGTGTTAAATATTTCTTGTATATAATACTTAAGAAATGACAGCCATAATTTAACAATTATAACTATTATTGTCCTCAAAATTTTAAATTTATTATATTTAATTGCATAATCAACTTATAATTGAAATTTTGTGTTTATTTGAGTAATTTAATAATTGATTTTAAATGTTTCATTCGTGCGAATCCCCTATCCCATAAAAAAACCTGAAGTTCCCATGAAAAATCCTTGTCCTGCCCCGCAACTATTTAAAGCCTCCCTATCTTTGCTCCGCCCCGTTGACATTCCTAGTCACTGGTATAACCAATACGTATAGCACATCTAGATGGAATGGTAATCTCACCTCGCCTGTTTAAGAGGTGCTCACCTGGTTCTACTTACACACTTCTACTCAAGATAATCTTTACATGATCTAAATGGCGTGGAAGTTGAAGCAAAGGATAGAAAGTAAAACCTCCTTGAGAGCATCCTACTTTATTATAATTAAGTAGTACTGTAAAAATACAACTCACAAAAATTCAGGAAAGAAAGCAAAACAAAGGGGTCAGATGGGATGAGACAGATTCCAGTCATTTGACACCTTCCTCGTTTTCCGGGAAGACAAACTGTAGGTCTTCGTTGTCTCTATAAACTTGAACAAGGGCAGCAGCTTTGTAAACAAACATCCCAAGCATGGCTGGAACAAGCTGTAACCAAAAATAAAAAAGAATGAAACATTTACAAGAAACACGAGTAACTCTGATACGAGCTTCTACTCGTATTAACATCTAAGCTACGCATTTATGGAGAAGAATTCATCATAGGAAACAAGTTGTTATTAATTACCTGGAAATCGAAGTAGTCACCGGAAAAATATTGATGGGAGAGAACCCAAAAACCGTATATTGCTGCTGGGATTACAAGCCTTGGAGATGAAAGAGCAATACTACTACCTTTGATTGTCTTTTGGAGCGCATCCTGTAGATCTTCGCTTCTTATTCCAATTCTGTGGAAAATAATAAATTTCAGATTAGACAAGAAAAAAGAGGTAAGGATTATTTGGATGTGAAGAAGTAGGACATGGATTTTGACATCAATTCAAACGTTAAAAAATAAAAGATCAAAACAATTCTTTTACTTCTTTGACTTCTTCTGCCTGAAGATTTGAGGAACTACTTCTCTAGAAAGGTTGTCTGCGTGTTGGTATAAAAGTTGAAGGTACAAGCAACTGCATTGTTAATGACAAGTTAAATTTCCAGAAGAAACATAAGCTGCTAAAATAAAATCAAAATTATCTCCGGTTTTCTCAAAAATAAATAAATGAAGACATTATAAAAGAAGTATGATTTTAACTTAAAATCCCAGTGGCAACCCACAACAGACAATGTTTAACTGCTAATTATAATTATAATTATAGATCATTTGATTCGGATTTTGGAGATTTCTTGAAAAATGTCTCAAAATGGCATAAATGATTCCAGATGTACATAATTCATCTACAACCTGTCTATGAGCGATTTTGGTACACTTTTCACTTAAACTCCAAAAACCTATGATTTTGGGACCTCAAAGTGCATTTGTTTATGTATACCCTCTTAAAGTAGAGGGAGCTGGACAAATCCCATGCCCCTTTCCACATAATATTGTTTGGGCTAAACCAAGAAAATGGGAGACAAAAACTTATATGGCTATTCCATGATTTTTCATTTTTGGTTATATCATGCAAGGCTAAGTAAGCTATTGCTGTCATGTAATCAACTTTGAACTAATTCAGAAAGAAAGCATCAACCAACCTGAAAAGAACCCCTATGGAATAGCTAACAGCAGCCTGTGCAGTAGAGAAGTAAATCAGTTTTTTAAAACGAACGTAAACTTTATACACTGGAAATCTTTATCCCTTGTCTAAAGAAGATATTACACCTAATGCTCGGGGATATTGTTGTACACACCATACGTTCAAGCTGTTCCTTCTTCACGGCAATCATATATAAACGAATTAAAAATACACAAGCAGAGTGATCTTGTTTCTCTTATATTTCTTCAATAACTTTTCAGAAACTTCATTTACACAATGGCTGTGTAAAGTTAAACTAGAAAAATAAGTCAGTGTTCTTTCTTTTTTCTTGAATATTACCTGGACCGACAGGACAAGTAAACAATACCCACTACATGCAGTTCCAATACCAATAGATAGAAGCATCAGCTCCCTCTTGATCTGCAGATGAAGGACAATTCAGCTTCTTCCCCACTAGTAAAGCCTTTTTAAACTGTGAGTCCATGAAGGAATTTAAACCAATAAAGCCTGTTTCCAAACAATTCGAAGAATATGCTGATATTCACATGAAAGGTTACAATTAACTTCTCTTATGTATTTAGAAGTTACAACTCCAAAAACAATCAATGACACTAGATCCGAAACGATTTATTTGAAAGCATATTAATTTTTTGCATTTAACCCACCCACTTTGTAACTTGATCTAATATGTCATAGAAGTTATAACATTCAATGGCAGAAAGAAAACAAGTAAAACAAGGTAAAAGATAATACATGGCACAACATAAATAAGTCTAGACTCTAAAGAAAACTAAGCATCTATTTGTTTATGCTTATCTTAAAAGTGGTTTCAAAGAATACGTGTTTTCTGAACCTCAAAGCACTTCTGCCAATTTTTGTTTTTTTTGGGGTCTCGAAGCGCATTTTTTTTCGTAAGTGCTTTTATAATATCACATTAGCATAACATACAAACAGCACCCTGGTCAATGACAACAACATAACCAAGAAACATACTGAGTTGAGGCATCATACAGCTTCATATTGGAGAAGATTCAGTCTCTTTCTTTTATCACTTTCATCCTGCTGTGTCTGTTATAAACATACAAACAAGTAAAATTGAAAATGATATGTCATTCACTACAGCAGCAAAAAAGATAGAACAGTCACTGAAGGTCACGTTTCAGATCCATATTCGAGCAGTTAATTTTTGAAAAGTACACAAATAATTGGCAATTTCCCGGACAAATACAATTTGTGTAATATTTAAATTTTAGTAATGGCACGACATCGATCTTCTTTTATTCAAGTATTTTCAAGTTACACCGTTATTAAACCATCAAAAGCCCTTCATTTTAAGGTAAAATGTTCTCTTTCACATGCATTTTACATAGGTTTTCATTTGGAAAGATTTTAATGTGTATATCAAAAGATACATACATTTTAAGATAGACGGATCAATCCCTCTTCTCATAAGTGTAACTCTGACAATGAGGGATCAATCCCCCTTTTAGACGGATCGATCCCGATAACTTATTTTTGGAATCTGAGCTCTGTTTTACACATTTTTAGCCTAGTTAGCTCCTAACAACCACTCTTTTAATACTACATCATATTGTGGCGTTTTAGGTTTCACTAGCTTTTGAGAGTTTTATTATAAATACATCATAACTCTCAATCTGCCTTAACTACACTTTATACAAGCACATAGAAACTACATCCTCACATGCTCATGCAACTAGGCAGTTTATTCCATATTCTTCCATGTTCATATAACTTCTTCATGATTAGGATTTTATCATGCTTGCATCAATTAAATATATGAAGTAATAATTTATTGATTTAATTGTTATGTTTTCAAGAAGCTATTTTTTCTAAACTTAAGCTTAATTGATTGTTTTAGGATTTATAAGTTGATTTTACTTATTGGATATACGCTTAAATCTTCTAGTTAGTATTATTTATTATTAAATCTATACGCTTAAATCTTACAGTTAGTATTATTCATTATTAAATCCATTCTAAAACACAACTTGTACTTGTGTTATTTATTCTAAGTTTTAAGGTGTTAGGGTTGACATGTTCAGTAGTTCATGTGATTTGAATTTATCGAAGTGTTGGTCTGAATCAGACATACTAGTTTGGACAGCTCACTAGTAGAATAAATTGGACGATTTATCCGGGAAGGATAGTCTAAGACCTATTTTGTACTGAATGTTATTTTTCATAGTAGATAGGTTGGGTGATCTGAGGACGGTGGTTTTCCTATTAGATTATTGTGGTAGCCAATGGTAAATTTAGGATTTATATTTAAGAGAGGCATCATAAACATAAAAAATAGTATTAGTTAATTTTTAGTTGGTACTCTTTTTTTTTTAAATAGTAATTTCTTTTTTAACTAAAAAAGATGTTATAGGTATTTGATTTTAGTAAAATATGTTCAAATTATAAAGTTTTTATGAGATTCTGAGTATTAAAAGCTTAAAATTTAAAATTTAGGGGGGCATGGTTTAGTTATATGCATGTAATTTATCTATAATTTTATAAATATTACACTTAAAATTTTATTTGCCAAGAATGGAGGTGGAGCATATACCCTTTGTCAACTCTACATTCATCCGTTTTTAGTGGTGGTTTAGGTTATTTCCACCTAAATATCGCGTTTCATTTATTTGTTTTCCGCATTTATTTTTATATGTAATTGCTACCTAACCACTGTAATTAATTTATTAATTTGAAATTTATAATTTTTTTAAAAACCCTATTCATCCCTATGGGTTGTTAGTTCTGTAATTTTCAATTTTGAATTTAATTTCCTTTAGTTTTTTTATTTCTTTTTTTCTTTCTTCTTTTGGAATATCTCATCACAAGCATACCTTAGCAACACCTTTTTTATTTATTGGCGCAATGTTGTCTCCTAATATCCATTCCCGGGTCCTTGAGAGTTTCAGAAGCCCTCCAACTTCATGACTTCCCATGACCTAACAATATTAAATTCATCCAAATATTTAAAGAAAAATAAATTAATGCATCAGAAAACAAACAAGACAACTAGTTGACAGTTATAAGTCTTAAGCAAAAGGAAGAAATAAGCAAATAAGTTAACTAGCATTTGAGACCTGAAATAATCGAAATTTAAGCAGGGTTATATATAATGCTAAAACAAAACTAGGCAAATCCAGATTATGCAGCAAGAACTTGCAAAGAAATGCTTCAGCCAGTTAGGATAATTATGATAACCTTTCTAGTATCCACCACACTTATCTTATTTGTCAATTAATTTATTCACTTAGGGCGGTTCCAAGATAATGTGCTTTTGTCAGCAAGCACAAAATATACTTTCAGAGCCCTGAAAGCATTTTTGACACAGTAGAAATATTAAACGGAAGAAACTTATCTAAACAAAATATGTGAAGAGGAGAATGAGAAATATAAATAAAGTCATTCTTATTCTTCGTTACATATATAATGTTGAGAGATTACATGTGTATTTATAGGAATAATAATACTAAAACTCTAATCGAAGGAAACTTAATCATAATTATCTTCTATTCTATTTATAATAGTATTAAATATCTAATATTTCATTCTTCCCCTCAAATTGAACATAGATAAGTTCAGCTTTAACAGTTACAAAGGACAATAAAATAAAATAGTAAAAACAATCTACCACAGGTGAAGTTGAATCATAAAATTGCTTACAAAAATCTTGCCAAGAGTGTAACAATAGTCACTAAACCAACCAAAAATAACTATAAATAATAGATTATTCCACTTTGCTAAGAACATTAACCTTGAGTGAAGACATAGCCCACATATAGTAGAAAGTCCCTAAGAGTTTAGGTGACACAAAAAAGAATCCTTAAGACACATAAGGTGACACAAAAAAGAATCCTTAAGACACATAAAGCAACAGAAGATGCGATTGCATAGGCTAAACCACACTGAAAAGGCTTTCTGAAAATTAGAATAATCAGCAGTGTAGGCTGATGATTTAATGAAAATATAGTCATTAACGTACTTTTTTACTTACTATTTACTTATTTTATTCAATAAATATATATTTTATGACAAAACATATTAAAATATAAACTTTTTAGTGAAAAAGGGTGAAAATATAATTTTTGGAATTTTTATGGATTTTTTTATAAATTTTTAACACAGGAGCTGCCACGTGGCATGCCACGCAAGCAGAGGAACTGATTGGGCAAACCACACAGACACCATGCAAGCACGAAGAGAGAATCATGTTACGCCGCGTGTGAGGAGGACGAAACGCATGCCACGTATTAACACGACATTCAATTTGAGTTCGGAAATTGATCAACGCGTTATACCACGTGTCATTACGACATTGCTCCGCGCGTTCCACTCGTGCACCACACCATTTGTCTCCGCGAATCACATCGCGCCGTGTGTCGTTGACTCAACGAACGTTGCCTATGATTGGTCTCCCTTGCCACGTGTCGCTCCCTGATTCGCCCAATGAATTCTTGATGCCACGTGTCGAGCTGTGATATACTGGAACTGTCAGTTTTGCTTGTTTTGATCATAACCCTTGATCTGAAGCTGATCTAATGGTCTAGATCGCACTTGAGCAATATTTAAGTCCCTAATCACTCAATAAACCCTAAGTGGCCTCCATTAGCATAATTTTGGTTAATTTTTGGAGTTAGAAAGAGAAAAATATAGAAAAATTCAAGAGAAGACACAATTTTGGTGGAGATTAATTCTACAATTCAAGAGATTGATTGTATTTCTTCTTATACTCTTTTCTTTATCAATTTTTATGCCTTTTTTTATAAAAAATATGAGTTTTATGACCATAATTATTAGTAATGAATTTATTAATCTAGGGATCTTATGAACCTAATTTTCACCATATGGATTTAATATTTTATCTCAATTATAATTTTAATTTAATTATATTATTTAATTTGATTTGTATGCTATTAATTGTTTGGCCAATAATTTATCTATAGAGGAAATTAAATAGATTTGAGAGAATTATTTAATTGTTTATCTTGATTAAATAACATGCATAGTTTCCAAGCAGAGATGTATGATTCTTGTATATGTGATCCATAATTGATGAACTTAATGAGTAATATGCAATTTAATTGGCACGAGAGTGTGATTAAATTAATTACTATATGATGTGTAGTTTACTTAAGAGAAGAATACATGCTAGGTTAAATTCAATTAATCATATAATTAATTGATATTATATGGGATGGATTTTAGCGATTCGTATGTTTAAAAAATTGGGGATAAAATATTCCTAGATATTTTCTCATATATCTTTTTAGTTACTAAATTTGATTTAATTAATTGTTTCTATTTACTTTAATTATTTTAATTTTTCTTTCTTAAATTATAAAAAACATAAAAAATTGATTTTTATTTTTTTTAGTTTTAAAAATTAGTTTCTAATAAAAAAATCTCTGTGAGAACGATATTCTCTTATCATTATATTACTTGCTGTAATACGTATACTTGCATATTCATTGTACACACTTCGTGTGTGGCGATCATAGGCACTTGAGTGGTAGCGATGCAAATAGCGACAACACCAAGTAAATAAAGGTTGACATAAGTAGCTACACAAGTAGTAGAAAGACACAATCTAACTCTTCTTCTCAAGTTGAAGCATAAATATCAAATATGTTCAACTTGAATAATGAAGTATAAACATAATTCTTATGGCAATAAAGAACTTTATTAATATAGGGCATTAGTTCTCCAATTTTATCAAGTTCAAAATGATAACTATTTAACTAGGTTTATATAAACATATAACCAAATAATCTTCATTCAACCAAATTGTAACCTCAAATATTTAACTAGTGCATATAACTCATAAAGCAGCAACATAGGTACTTACCCAAAAATGTCAAACCATATAGCAACATTAGAGACAAGAAATCCAACAACTAAATCATAGAAGAACCAACAATACCATAGAAGACCATGGTAAACGACAATATAAAAAACTCTTCCTACCATCTGCAATTGGTGTCAACCACAAAACCCAACCAACACATATCCATAAAAACAAACTGATGAAAGCATACATTTTTGCCTCAATCATAGTGTAAGCCTATAACCTTTAGCCACCTACAAGCTCATAAACTCTAGCTGCCTCTAAGCCCAAAAGCCAAAATCCTAATCTGGATCCAATCTCCATGGCTATGAACCAAAACGCTGTGAAATTGGACAAGTGCCGATTACTAAAAAAAATCAGTGGTCATAGATGGCAACGAGGTCATATATGGCAACTGTTGGTTTGATTTGGGAACAAGAACACATCACTTTCTAACACTGCAGAGAAGATAGTGTGCGAACAACGAACAATGAATGAGTCTGATGTCGGCTATTTATTTGGCTTGGTGGCTGAATTTTGGGATGGTGAGGGTGTCGATTAGGGTCATGTAACTCCGTCAATGTCAAGCAATGGATGTTTATTTGGGTAAATGAGGGTGGCAGCTAGGTTTTCCTAAACAAAGAGAACTAATCTTTTATTTTTCTTTTTTAATAAGGTGTTAAAGAAAACTGATCTTTTTTTAATAAGGACAAAAAATGATTTAAGGGGGATAAAGAATATAATAAGGTTTAGATTATAGATTAGAAGAACCATTCTCAAACAAACATGGTTCTAATACCAAGTAGAAATATAAAGCAGAGTAACTTATCTAATCAAATTACATGGAGAGGGAGAGAAAAAGAGAGATAAATAATATTATTCTTATTTTCCGTTTTATATATAATATTCAGAGATGATATATATATATATATACTAAAACCCTAATCTAAGACAAGTTAATCACAATTATATAACGGCCAATTATAATAATATTTAACTAAAACCCTAATCTAAGAAAAGTTAATCATAATTACATAATGGCTAATTATAATAATATTAAATATTTAATATTCCAATTGACATATTTTTTCTTATTTTGTCTTAAAATGTATTCTTGTTATCAGAAGCACTTTTATAGGGTTTAAGAAGTAGATACAAACATACCTTAAGTCTCTAATTCATTTCGCTTATGGTCAGATAAACTGATAGAAATAGTGAAACCCAGCAACAGAAATCACATTGATTTTAAATGCATTGACCAACATGTAGGATCTTTCAGCAATTCTGAACTCTTTAATTTATAAAACTCAATTTTTATTTCCCACAAGGAAATAAAGCACAAGTTAATCAGATAAATATATATATATATATATAATTAAAAAAGTGCGCTGAACCTGTTCAACTTCGTGGGTAGTATCATCAAGATCTCCAGCCTCATCAACAAAGTTCACAACCTCTCTCTGCCAAAACATATCAGAAGCTTTTGATATAAAATCTCCATTCAACTGTCTCTCCCTCATGAATGTTTGCAAAACATCCTCTTCTGCACTTTCAATCTCTGGAAATCAAGAGCGGAAGAAATTAATTAACCCCTTCAATTTGCAGTATTTACCAAAAGGGTAGCCATATTGACACAATTTAAATTGCTATTGTGACAAGAATAATTCATTAACGATAACTTTAACCAATTATATTGACACTAAGATGTAATTAATATTAGGTAATTGAAGTTCACGTAAAAATGGAGGCCAATTGGGATTACAGAAAATCGACGATTTTAGGCCAATGTAGCTATATCGCATTACATATTACAGCTTAGTTAAATCAACGATAATCAGTTCTATAAAAATAAAAAAAAAATCAAAGATTATCAGAGGAATCTCATGGGGAATAATAAAGGAGGCTACCTGGACGAAGGTTCGTTCTTATGGCAGAGAAAGGTGAGTTTCCAGGGACAAGTGGTCTTCGAGGACGAAGACGTAGAGGAACTGTGGGGAACAAATAGTTGGTTGAGGTGGTGAAGTAACCAATTCGTAGAAGCACATCCATTGTTGGGACTCTGGGGGTAATTTGAGCTTGTCTTGATCCTTTGCTAACAATTCAAGGACACCACTTTGGAGCAAGATAGACCCAAAAAAAAAAAAAAATTTGCTGACAAAAAGAAAGACGAGAAAATGAAGATTACAACTCACAATTTGAGTGGCTGTTTGTCTAGTAGACTACAAAATACAGGGTACGGACCCATTAAAACTCCCCCTTTTTTAAGACCCGCTAAATTTCTTTATGGAAAATAGCTTGGGATTTTATCTACATAAGATTTTCGGACGTTTCATTATTCTAAAAAAAAATTCAATTTTGTTCTATTATATACATGTATATAATATATATAATATATACCTATATAGTACCTAAAAAACAGTTACAACATGTTAAAAATGTGATAACTTGCTAAGAGTCATGTATTAAGAAAAAGAATTTTTGGGTTCTTAAAATAAAAATGATACCCTATAAAAATTTTGGTAAAACAATATTCAGTTTATATATTTTTATTATTAAAAAAATCAAACATATTATTTCACATTAAATATTATCGAATTAAACGATGTTCAAGTTAAACATAACTATTTAGACTTTTTAATATTAAACTATGTTGAAATTTAATTTTGTCCGTTCAATATTATTGAAGTATTATTTTAATTATTATAGTTTTTAAAAATATTATTTTATGTATGTTTAGACATATGGATCGACCTGGAGGCCTATCCAAGTCTGATCCAACTGACAGCCTGTGCCATCAGACGAGATCATCTCAGGAGAACTTATGTGTGTCTGTGCCCACAACGACACTGATAGTATGGACCTACCTATGTATTGGAGTCCCGGTGTTGGAAGACCAACCACCAGACCAAACCAAGGTGTGGTCGACCTTAAGCTTTAGATGTATTTTTCTTTACTCTTATACCCCTTTGACACACTGTGGCGTGTACTCCTTATGTAATTGACACGTATACAAGCAATGCTCTATATATACATGGACTTACTAAGGGATTCACACATTCCATAAAATACTCTGACTTCTCTCTTTAGTTTCTCTCTCTGTAAATCAGACCAATCCTAACATTTTAATACCCACAGTGTGGTATAGATTCGAAAGGTCGAGCTTTGGCTTCTGACCCTATATCTTCAAGGATTCACCCCGAGTGTTGAGAGAAGAAACTTAGTGAGCAAACATAGCTTTCCAAAATCACAAGCCATCATGGTAGGAACAAGAGTTGAGGAACGATTGAGACTAGCGAACAAGGAATATCACAGTCTGTCAGCTCCTAATGAGGACAAGGTGGAGGCCGATCCCCACCAAGAGATGACACATCAACTTTTTGAACTAAGAAGATAGCTCGAGGAAACCAGGCAAGAAAACAAGGCATTATAATCACAAGTAGCCCTGGTTTCCCCTCAAGGTCGAGCCACCAACCTGGTCGATAGAATCGGGCCAGACCATGTTGTGCTCGAGCCTACCCGAGGTGAGAATGCAGTTACAGTTAGGGGTAACCTTCCTCTTAGTTCGATAGGTCCAAGTAACAAATAATTGCTTCATATATATTCAAGAGCGATACATAAGTGTGACAAATCAGAGTTCATTATAAGTAATACTTTTCAAGTGCCAAGCATTCCAACTTGCGCTATTCTTAACTCCCTCAATACTTTTCAATAAGTAGGCCTTTCCTAGAGTCATTTCTGCTATTTGGTATAGGCCCTCCCAATTTGCACCCACCTTGTCGGCCATTCATTCTTTCTTGTTGGGGAAGACCCTTATGATAACATTAGTCACCTATGGCAAAAGATTTAAAACACATGTCCTTGTTGTAATAGTTTGTTACTCTCCATTTTTTGCTCAATTATCCTTCTCAAGGCTTCATCCCTCATTTTTTCTGTGAGGGTTAGCTCAAATGCTCTCCTTGTGGCATTATGGTCCTTAATTAGAGCCAATCTTACAGTAGGTATTGTAATCTCGGTTGGTATCACAACCTTAGTCCCATATGCTAGCAAAAAAGATGTCTCGTTGATGCTCCCTTAGGGGCTAGTCCTGATAGCCCACAACACCACAAGTTGCTGCAAAAGCAAGAAAGTTATGAGGCACGATTCCAGGCGTTAAAGGAAGCTAATAGAAAGCAAGGTTAAACCCTAAAGAATATTAATGAAAGCAAGACAAGGGTTAGAAATCATAGATGTGGATAGGAATTGCTAGCAACTGTGTGTCTCCCCAAGTACCTAGACTACCAAGGTACCAAAGATCTGGTAACACGTGTGTAACATTTTAAGACTACCTTGGCTCCTATGAGCCTCACTTAGGACAAAAGAGATGCCATGATATGTAAGCTATTTGTTGCCACTATATGTGATGGTGCACCGAAGTGGTTCAACAACCTGACACCTCATACCATAACCTATTTTTCACAGTTTCTCAGGTTGCTCATCACTAATTATGCCTTCAACAAGCCCCTGAGAAAGGAATCTCACCATATCTTCTCGATCACCTAGGGAAAGGGTGAGTCTACTGAAGAGTATATGAGAAGGTTTAGGGAAGAAAAGCTAGAGTTCATGGATTTCTCGACTCTTTAGGAAAGGTTTGCTAAAGAATTATGATTTATTTGTAGAGTTGACCAAGATTATCCCACAGACTTTAGAGGAAGCTTACTAAGAGGAAATAAAATTCATCAATCCGAAGAGAGAGCTAGGTCTAGATAAGAATAGTAAGGAAACTGTGGAAACTTCGCTAGAAAAAGAGAAGAGAAGAATAAGCCTGGATAGGGCAAGTGAAGACAAAAGAATTAACAAAAATAAACTTTTCACACCTAATCACAAGGCAAGTGGCCAATGGTTTGGGAAGGGTGCCTTGGGGGAGGTCATTGTCTCTATTCGGGGATCCACCTTTGAAGGTGAGCTTAGCTCAAGTAGTATCATGAATGGAGGAAGAGTAGAATGTCAAATGGCCTCCAAAAATGAGGGCTTCTCGCAAGGACACATCTAAATGGTATGCTTTCGACAAGGATATGGGCCATAAAACAAGAGACCGTAGGCATTTGAAAAAAGATATAGAGGATATATTGGCAAAAGGGTACCTAAAAGACCTCGTGGGAAGCAAAAATAGAGAGGCAATACGTCAGCCCAAGAGTGAAATATTGAGGCTACTCGCCCCCTCAAGAAGCAAGATGAACCCTCATAATGGGTCTAATTTAAGGACTATCCAAACCATATATAGAGGCCCTAGGCTCAATGAGACCTCTAACAACTCATATCGGGGGCATGCTAGAGACTTGTATGGTTCTCCATATGTTTACAATCTAGAAAGGGCGAGGTCTTCCACTGAAATCACCTTCATCGGGAAAGATGAGACCTCGTATCCCCACAAAGATCCCTCGATAATTACCCTAAGGATAGGATCCTATGATGTTTTCTAGATCATGATCAAAATTGGGAGCTCCGTTGATCTCTTTTTTTGTCAAAAATGATAGCCCTAGGCATAAAGGAAAATGACATGGCAAAGAGAGAGTTACCCTTTGTGGGATTTAACAGTAGCACCACCTAAACAATAAAAAATATGGTGTTACTAGCCATGGCATAGGGATCTATAGTGATGACCAACTTTGTGGTAATTGATGTACCAGTACATTACAATGCCATCTTGGGTAAACCGTGCATACACAAGATGAAAGTAGTTCCATCTACCTTCTACCAAGTCATTAAATACCCAACTAGGGAGGGCATAAGGGAAATAAGGGGGGACCAAGAAAAGGCCAAAATTAGTTATAACACCACTATGAAAGGGATCATTCTCAAGTAGCATTCACAGCATAGGCCTTTATATAAAAGGTCGGGAGGTATATGTCTAGCAAAGTTGATTAACACAAATGAAGTGCGAGATCTACCAATAAGGGACAAGGAGGAAGACCACTCTCTAAAGTTGAGCACGAACTTGTTAACGGAGGTGAGAGAGTAGCTATCTCATTTCCTAAAGGAGAATTCTGACGTATTTATGTGGAGGCCTACATAGATTATTAGAGAGGTACACTACCCCTCTTAGTTGTCAAATGTGGTACTAGTGAAAAAGTCTTATGGATCACCCCGTACATGCATGGCCTTCACAGACTTGAATGATGCATGTCTAAATGATTATTTCCCCCTTCCAAGTATTGATCAACTGGTTGATGCCACCACCGATTTTGGCTTGATGAGTTTTTTGGATGCATATTCTGGTTATCATCATATTAGAATGCACCTAGTGGACAAGGAGAAAACATATTTTATCATTGAGGAAGGGACCTTATACTACACTAGAATGCCATTCGGGTTGAAGAATGCAAGGGCTACCTATCAATGCCTTGCCAATAAGATGTTTGCAAACTAGTTGGGAAGAAATCTTGAGGTACACATTGATGACATGGTGGTAAAATCAGCATAACCTGAAAATCACATCAAGGACTTGAAGGAAATATTCTCCGTAGAGAATGAAGTTCTTTTTCCAAACTTAAATTCCACATTGTTCTCAATGTGCACATATAAATATGAAAAGGTAAAAGGAAAGAAAACTCCCTTAGTCTTGGCACACCATATCTATCGTCAAAATTCTCATTCTTATTACGCCATTTCTCTCTACATTTATTCACCTATAAAAAATATATTAGTAAAATAATGTTGGGTTGCCTCTTAACCAGTGTCACATTTAACGTCCTTAATTGGACGATCATATCACGTCCTAAGGCACATCCCTTTGTGTCCATTTACTTTTGAGTTTTCCTAGAAATAGTTTGAGTCTTGGTTTGATCAAAAATACTTTATGTTCTAGTTTGCAAACACGATGCTCAATTCTTTTCCCATGCCATATTTTTGTTTTCTTTTTGAACTTTTTGGCATTCTTATAAGCACTCCACTGTAACTCATCCAATTTATGTATTTCTAACAGCTTTTTCACGTCTGCATTAAACTCTTTAACTTTCATACTTGATTGGGGTTGGAAGGGTAAAAGTGTGAGGTTTAAACTTGGTGGCTCTTCAATTGATGGTTTGAGCTTAGATCCTATCTCAAAATTTTCAATAATCGCCTTTGATACACACATCAGAGGTATGTCCTCCAAAAAGTTCACATAGTCCACAATATCAACATTTGATTTCATATTTTCAAAGTTAAAATATATTAAGTAGCTTTCTGGTGAGTTTATGTCCTTATTCATAGCTTCATATATAACAGTTTTAAGTGTAGGTGACTCAACAAATTATTTTAAGTTTTCACCACACTCAATAACATTTACCTTAAGCATTTATTAGCACTATAAATGTTAGAGGGTTCAGATGCTTTAAAACTTTAAACATTACTTGTTCATTTTACACTCTCATTGTAAGTTCACCTTTTTGTACATCGATGAGTGCTAGCTCTTTCTATTGCTAATAATGGATGACCAAGTATGATAGGAATGTCACGGTTCTATTCCATGTCTAGCACAATGAAGTCCACTGGAAAGATGAATTTGTCTACTTTTATTAGAAAATCTTCTACCACACCCCGCGGTCTCTTAATCGATCTATATGCTATTTGTAATGTTACTGAAGTGGGTTTGGCTTTTCCAACCCCTAATCTCTTAAAGACTGATAATGGCATAAGGTTAATCCTTGAACCCAAGTCACATAGTGCCTTGCCAAAATGGATATTCCCAATAGTGTAAGATATGTCAAAACTATCTGGATCTTTCATTTTTTGTGGTAGTTTTATATTAAAGATGGCACTACAACCTTCAGTCAAGGTTATTGTTTCATGATTTCCAAGCCTCATTTTCTTTGATAGTATATCCTTTATGAATTTGGCATAAGACGACATTTGTTCAAGTGCCTCTACAAATGGTATGTTTATGTGCAACTTATTGAAGACTTTTAGAAATTTTGAAAATTACGTATATGACTTTTACTTTTGCAGTATTTGAGGTAAAGGAATAGTGGATTTGTAGAGGTTGCTCTTTCATGGATTCAACCCTTCCAACATAGGTATTGCATATTCATTCATAGCTCTATCTCTATCATCCATCAAAAGCATTTGATTATTCAAGTTTAGCTCAATATTGTTTATGTTTAAAGGATTAGCCATTTCTTCCTCTTGGGTGACCTTTTGTTTTCTAATTGATCTCAAAGTATGCTCAATTTGAAGATTTAAAGGTAAGATTTCTCCCTCGTGAACTCTGCTCTTGAAATAGACTCAACTATGTTTCTATAATACTAAAGGAGATGTCTAAATAAAAACTAAATAAAAATTAAAAAAATAAATAAATAAATTAAAATTTTAAAAAAATAAATAAAAGAAATTAACTAAAAGAAATAAAGAAATAAGTTAGTAAAAATTAAGTAAATTAAAATTAAAGTAAAGAAAAATAAAAATAAATAAAAAAATTAATTTCTAATACTTATAATCTTAGGCAATGGTGCTAAGAACTTGATCGATAACATACGAAGTGTGTGCAATGAATACATAAGTATACATATTGCAACAAGTAATATAATGATAAGAACGATCATTACCATAGAGATTATTTTTTTAGAAACTAATTTTTAAAACTAGAAAAATAAAAATCAATTTTTATTGTGTTTTTATATTTTGTGAAAGCAAAATTAAAATACTAAAAGTAAATAACAATAATTAATTAAATAAGATTTAGTAGCTAAAAATATATATGAGAAAATACCTACGAATACTTAATCCCCCAATTTTCTAAACACAGGAATCGCTAAAATCCCCCTAATATAATTATCAATTAATTACATGATCAATTAAATCTAACCTAGCATATATTCCTCTCTCAAGTAAATTACGCACCATATAGTAATTAATTTAATCACACTCTCATTAAATTGCATACTAAACATTAAGTTCATCAATTATGGATCACATACATAAGAATCATACATCTATACCTAAAAACTATGCATGTTATTTAATCCAGACAAATAATTAAATAATTCTTTCAAAACCATTTAATTGCCTCTATAGATAAATTTTTGGAAAACAATTAATAGCATAAAAATCAGATTAAATAATATAATTAAATTATAATTATAATTGGGGTAAAATATTATATTATCATATGGTAAAAATTGGGTTCATAAGATCCCTACATTAATAAATTAACTACACATAATTGTATTCATAAAACTCATATTTTTCATAAAGAAAGACATAAGAATTGAAAAGGAAAAGAGTAGAATCAATCTCTTGAATTGTAGTGTTAATCTCCTCTTGAATTTCCAACAAAATTGTGTCCCCTCTTGAATTTTTTTGTATTTTTTCTCTTTTTAGCTATAAAAACTGATCAAAATTATGCTAATTGATTACCACACATGAAGTGTGTGCAATGCATATGCAAGTATACATATCACAACAAGTGAAATAATGATAAGAAAAGATCACTCCCACAGAGATTATTTTATTAGAAACTAATTTTTAAAACAAAAAAAAATAAAAATCAATTTTTTTATGTTTTAATATTTTAAGGAAGTAAAATTAAAATAACTAAAAGTAAATAGAAATAATTAATTAAATCTGATTTGGTAACTAAAAAGATATATGATAAATTATCTAAGAATACTTAATCCCCCAATTTTTTAAACATGTGAATCACTAAATTCCCCCCAATATAATTATTAATTAATTATATGATCTATTGACTACATTTAATTTTGTTTATAAAGCTCATATTTTTCATAATAAAGACATAAAAATTGCTAAAGAAAAGAATAGAATAAGAAATACAATCAATCTCTTGAATTGTAGTGTTAATCTCCTCTTAAATTTCCACCAAAATTTTGTTCTTTCTTGAATTTTTCTCTCTTTTTAGCTCTAAAAACTAACCAAAATTATGCTAATGATGGACACTTAGGGTTTATAGAGTGATTAGGTACTTAAATAGTGCTCATGTGCGATCTGGACTATCATATTAGCTTCAAATCAAGGGCTAAGATAAAAACAAGTAAAATTGACAATGTTAGCCAATCACGGCGTGACACGTTACACAAGAAATTCACTGGGTGAATTAGTGAGTGACATATGGCAGAAGAGGCTGGTCAGAGTCAATTCTTGCTAAGTTAGTGACACGTGGCGAGATGTGATTTGCAAAAACAGATGTCTTGGTGCACGGGTGGAACACAATGAGCAATCGGTTGTCGACATATAGCAAAGAAGTTTTACCGCACTCTGAACTCGGATTAAACGCCAAGTTGACAAGTGGCACGCAGTTTGTCCTTCTCACATGCGACATATCATGACTTGCTTGGCTTGCCCAATCATCTCCTCTGCTTACGTGGCAGTTCATGTGACAACTTTTAATTGGCCCTACGTTAAAAATTCATAAAAAATCCCAAAAAATTACAAAAATTTTATTTTCATCCCTTTTCACTAAAAAGTTTATATTTTAATATTTTTAGACCCAAAAATACTATTTATTGAATAAAAAAAATATTTAGTAAAAAGTGCACTAATGACTCTACTTTCATAGAGTCATCAGTAATGACGACCCCTTAGGGTTTATGGGGTGATTAGGAGCTTAAATATAGCTTAGGTGCAATTTGGACCATCATATCAACTTCAGATCAAGGGCTGCGATCAAAATAAGAAAAATTAACAATGTATGCCAATCAAAGCGCGACATATGTCACATGGAATTTACTAGGAATATTAGAGTGTGACGCGTGGTAGGGGAGACCGGTTAGAGTCAACGCTCGATGAGTTAGTGCCACACGGTGCAACATGATTCATAGAAATGGATGATGTGGTGTACAAGTACAACGCGAGGAGCAATCGCGTGGTAACATGTGGCGGGGTGCGTTGACCAATCTCCAAACTCGAATTGAACACCGTGCTGACACGTGGTGTGTAGTTTGTCCTCCTCACATGCGGCATAACGTGATTTTTTATCCCTGCTTTCGTGACATCTACATGGTTACCCAGTCATCTCCTATGCTTGCATGGCAGGCCATGTGGTACCTTCTGATTGGCCTTGCGTTATAAATTCATAAAAAATCCAAAAACTATATTTTGACCTCTTTTTACTAAAAAGTTTATATTTTAATATTTTTTGCCATAAAAATATTATTTATTGAATAAAATAAGTAAATATTAAATAAAAAGATGTGCTAATGACTCTAATTTCATAGTAGATAGCTAGGAATGAGACTGGTCATACCGATTCTTTGTTCATACTAGCCTTTGTGTATAAGGCCAGCCATACTCGGGTGGTATTAGTAATGATCTCGAAAGAGGCCCGCTTGGAGAAGGCTGAAAAAATAGTCGGGAGCATAGAGGCTGCCATAAGCTTATAGTTCATCCTGAACTTTGACTTCCTAAAAAGAGGAGACCTATGTAAAGACTAGAAGCTCACAAAGGAACTTAAGGCTAAGGCAGATCGATACATGGTTGAAGATGATAAATTATACAAAAGGACTGCATTTGGACCCAGGCTCTTATACATAGCCAGGGAGGGGTTGGACAGAATAATGTTTGAAGCCCACGAGGGAGAGTACGACTCTCATTTAGATGGGAAGAGGTTATATTAGTGAATTTTGAGGTAGGGGTACTACTCGTCCACTATGTTAGAATATTGCACATAGTATACCCAGGTATGCAATAAGTGTCAGAGATTTGCCCCGTTGTCACATGCACCTCCAACCACTATGATTGGGGTGATTAGCCTATGGCCCTTCTACAAATAGGGGCTTGATATTGTAGGACTTTTACCTTAAGTAAGGGGCAAAAAGAAGTTTCTATTAGTAGTCACATGTTACTTTTCCAAATGGATTGAGGTGGAACCTCTAGGAAGGATATGGGAAGTGGAAGTGATTTGGCTCATATGAAAATCTATAATTTGTTGTTTTAGCATGCACGAGGAGCTTATTATTGATAGTGGAAGACAATTCATGGGCCGTAACATCAAAGAGTTTACTAGCAAGTACAAGATCAAGATGTGCCACTCAATTTCGTATTATGCACAAGCCAACAGTCAGGTTGAATCTTCTAACAAGTTGATAATCACCTTGGTAAAGAAAAGGTTGGAGGGCACTAAAGGAAGATGGGTTGAAGATCTACCTGTAGTGTTGTGGGCTATTAGGACTAGCCCCCAAGGAAGCACTAATAAGATACCTTTTTCGCTAGTAAATGGGATTGAGGTTGTGATACCAATCAAGATTACCGTGCCCACTATAAGATCAGCCCTAACCAAGGACCAGAACACTATAAGGAAAGAATGGATGGCTAGCAAGTTGGGAGAAAATTGGGAGGGCCCTTAGCATTTAGCTAAAATGACTCCAATAGGGACCTATTTATTGAAAAGTATTGAGCTAGTTGAGGATAGTGCAAGTTGGAATGCCCAGTACTTGAAAAAGTATTACTTCTAGTGAACTCTAATTTTTCATACTCATGTATCGCTCTTGAATATATATGAAGCAACTATTTACAAGCGATGAATATATCAATATTATGTGTAAAGACTTCATCACCTCAGTCATAGACTAGGTAGAATGCTCTCCCTCAAAGAAAGAGTTGATCACCTCGGTCACAGACCAGGTAGAATAATATCCTCAAAAAGATTGATCACAGACCAGATAGAACACTATCCTCAAAAATAGTTGATCACCTTGATCACAAACCAAGTAGAATGCTCTCCCCAAGAAAGAGTTGATCACTCTTCCTAAGAAAGAACTGATCACCTTGGTCGCACACTAGGTGGAACGCTCTCCTCAAAAAGAGCTGATCACCTTGATTATTGATGAGGTAGAAAATTCTCCCTCAAAGGGTTGAACAACTCGATCATAGAACAGGTAGAACATCTTTAAAAAAAGAGTTTATCACCTTGGTCATAAACTAGGTAGAATGCTTTCCTAAAAAATATTTAATCACCTCTGTCACAGACTAGGTAGAATGCTCTCCCTAAGAAAGAATTGATCACCTCAGTCGTAAACTAGGTAGAATGCTCCCCTTAAAAAGAATTAATCACCTTGGTCACAAACCAGGTACAACGTTCTCCCTCAAATAGTTGATCACCTTAGTCATAAACCAGGTAGAACATTACCACAAAAAGATTTGATCACCTCGATTACAAACTAGGTAGAGCGCTCTCTCTAAAAAATATTTGATCATCTTGATCACATACCAAGTAGAACACTCCCTTCAAAAAGAGTTGATCACCTCAGTCATAGACTAGGTAGAACGTTCCCACACAAAGAGTTGATTACCTTAATCACATACTAGGTAGAATGCTCCTCTCAAAATGAGTTAATCAACTTGGTCACAGATCAGGTAGAACGATCTCCTCAAGAAAGAGTTGATCATCTCGGTCATAGACTAGGTAAAGAACTCTTACCACCAAAACTAAAGTACATTAATCGAGCATCATAAGTTCATATTATTAAAATAGAAGTTTATTGCTCGAGCTTATAAGGCTTTCAAAAATTTTTACTGAAGAGTTTGGTACCTCAAAAGGTTAAAAGTTCTTC
The DNA here is from genome assembly GCA_030763125.1 of Hippophae gyantsensis. Taxonomy (NCBI): domain Eukaryota; kingdom Viridiplantae; phylum Streptophyta; class Magnoliopsida; order Rosales; family Elaeagnaceae; genus Hippophae; species Hippophae gyantsensis. The sequence goes on along the minus strand of CM061032.1, from coordinate 44,964,016 downwards.
AAACGTTTGGATGCACAACTGGTGTTCGGGTTGTCTATATCCTCTACTAAGAGCAACAACTTGGCTTGAATCTTGACAAATTTCTTGTGAATATTGACCCACGTTTCAATAGGGGCTAAGCTCAAGTTGAGTATAGAATGTTCCAATTCCTCAATAACACCCATCACTTTGAGGAAGACCCTATCAAATTGCTTTATATAGAAGTTTTCCCATTAGGACTCCCTATTAATAAGAGTGGCCATCTTAGTCATGGTCCTCCTTTCTCAAGCTTGAGTTTGTGATAGTTGTTCCTTGCAAGAGGTGAGCTCACACTTGGTCTCTTTATAAAGGGAGAGCCTATCCCCGAGCTTAGACGATTCGATCCCTGATTTCTCTACCTTGGTCTTGAGCCTACCATTCTCCAATTTTAAAGCTCAAGTTGAATCTCTATTTGCTTGGTTAGAATCTATAAGGTTCGCATAAGAAAGATGGAGATAGATTTTCAAATGCTTTAAGCAAAAGGAAACAATGTCTAAATTGTATAGCACTTTTAATCCTCTTGTTTATAATGAATCATAGTGGGACAGGTTTAATGACACATGTCCTTCAAAACAAGGAGGTAGGTCAGCACTATAAATGAATACTATAAATACCATAAATACACAAGTGGGTTGTTACCAAAATCAATTATTTCTCATTAATAACAAAGGGTTACAAGTGCAAGCTTGTGACCACATAATTAGGAGTGGCGTCAAGCTTAACAATATATATATATATGGTCCACCATGTTGAAGAGACCAAGAAGATGGGTTTGGAATATAGGGAGGCTCGGCTCAGTCCCAATATCATAGGTCTCTAGTGCCATCTTCTCCATCCCCCACCTTGGGTCCATCATCACTCTTAGTAGAGTCCGAGTCGTGTTCATCATCCTTATCTTAAGTATGGGTAGGCTAGTATCGGGGAGTGACCGAGATATTCAAGATCTGATAGTAGTATTCCTTCAGGCCCCTCTTAATGGCTTTATCCTTGAAGGAGTCTATGACCAGGTTATACCCTATCTTGACGCTCGAGGAGAGCTATTCCTTCATCGCCTCAACTTGAGCTTCCTTTGGCTCTCCTCAAGCTTATAGGCTTCAACCTCAGCCTGTGATTTTCTTTAGGCCTCCCTAAGTTCCCTGAAGTGCCTCAAGATATCATTCAACTTGTCTTTGGCCTTGGACATCTTCTCTTCCTTATCTTTAGCCTCATCCTCTCACTTGTTGGCTTTGGTCAACAACATGGCATATTTGGCCAAAGTTGAAGCATGGATCTACTTTTCCATCATGAGATCATGCTTTAAACCCTCAACATCTCAAGTCCTGACCACCATATGAAGGAGTTGCATATGAAGAAAAGACAAACAATGCAAGGTTATTAAAATATAAAAGCTCGAGGCTTAATTAGAAACAAGGTCGGACTAACACTTTACCTGGTACATGAGGCGATTGAACACGACCTCAGTGCCAGGCTCTTGTACGAGGCCACTTCCTTAACTTCGATAGTAAGGTCCTTGAAGAAACCTTTCCTTTTCCTCAAATACCTCATAGGAAGAGTAGGTGCTTACGAACTCAAGTTGATGGGAGGGCATGTGTATGGACCCGGGGATGCCGCTGAGGGCTCGATAACATTCAAAGGCATAACCTCATTGATGGTGACCATTGTCTTCCTTTTTAGAAAGGTTGGGGTGCCCTCTTGCTCAAAGAACTTGCTCCTCTTCTTCCTTGAGGAGCTCATCCCTTCATGTGGGGCATGATTACTCTAATGCCTTGCCAATAACTCAAAGGCATTAAACTCTATGTTATCTGCAAAGATAGAATAAAGGGTATTAGTTTTACAATAGTGGGCTAAATAAAAAGCAATTTATAGGCTCAAGGCTAGTTTACCATCATCTGGTACCACCTTGAACCTCCCCTCTATAGTTTGTGGGAGGGGTCCTGTGCTTTGAGGGTACTCGGGGCTTATGTATAATCCTATGTGTGGGCTTCACTGAGCCTCTCTCCATCAAGCCACATGAAACAAAGCGTGGGGTGTTTAGTAGATTCCTCTATGGAGTTTTCTCGAGAAGATAGTTCTATATATCAGCCAATCGTTGCTTCATCTCTTGACTCAAGGTTGTGATAAAGAAGCCTATATTCCTTATCACAACCTTGGTGTTAGCCTAGTTGCTCCTTATCAGCCGAGAATCACTATTTGGAGTCTCCTATTAAACAGAGGCATAGAAGAAATATTCCTTCTAATTCTTCTTATTTTTCAGGAAGGACAACATTCATTCCTATATCCTATTTCACTGACATATAGACCCCCCTCGAGTTTGTAGGGTTTAGCTTCAATATATAGGCCTCATTGAACTCTAGCATCCCCGAGCTCTATGGATATCAATATGAGGTATAGCAGGTACCTCCATCCATTAGGAATCAATTGGTCTAGCATGAGCTAAGTCCTAGACAAAAATTTCCTTATAAAAGGGGTATATAGGAAATTTGACCCCTAGCCATAAGGCCTTCTCATGGAAGACTGTCCCCCTAACTGGAGGTGGGTCGTTGTCATGAGTTCCCAACAAAGGAATCATTACTAAACCAAGAGTGAATGTCATATGTTCTCCTTATCCTCTCCTAATCCTGAGGTGACAACCAACTAGTCTTGACCTTAGTCGCCTAACCTTTGATACGACTTGTGGGCTCTCCAGTACCTTTGTTCCTTGTTTTCTTCCTCCATGACCTTGTGATGGATATCTGATTTTGAGGCAAGTTCAACCTAATTATAGGTATGGTCTATGGACAAGAGGTGGAGGTAGAGGGTTGAGGCTAAGATAGCTTCATTTTGCTTGAAGTTCTTGTCTCATTGGTAGACCCTATGACATCACTTTTTGGCTGACGTAAAAAAAAGGATATTAGTGGCTCTCCTAGGACGAGCCTGAAGTGCTTTCTCTATGCATGGTCTAAATATTTACATCCAATCTAATCTCTCTAGGTTAGCACTCACCTGGTTCTACAGTCTCTCTTCTAAAAGCATCGAGTCTTTCCCTCAATTTTCTCAAGTGTTCATCAACCAATTCGCCAATAGCAAAAAAATAAGAACAAAGGATCACAAACTCTTTTTAGTGGCCTAGAAAGAGAATGAGTCCCTATGAAGCTACCTTTCAATGCTTTAAATCCTCTAAAATTGAGATATCTGCTTGATCTACGAATGTTGCCATCCAAGTATTTAGAAAAGGGTTACTTTATGGAAGCAACCTCAAAAAGGTACTTTCCAAGAAAAAAACTCATACCCTTGATGAAATGGTAAGAATAGCTAAGTAATAATACATCACTATAGAGGAGGATGCAGAGACATATAGAGCTAGCATTCTTGAACATAAGCATCAAAAGAGTTCCTACTTCCACAAGGGAAATAGATATCCACCATCTCGAAAGAAAAGAAGCTCTACCTGGAAACCAGAGAGTACAAAAGAAGATGTTAAATCTAGACTTGGTAATAGAGTGCCAGTCCTTTTAACCATTTACTTAGTAGAACTAGTTCCTAATATATATAAGGTTAAGAATATGTTAAATGGCCTAAGAATATGTATGAAAGATAGAAAGAAAGGAAGGTCACAGGTCCCTACGATGCCTTTAACTGAGACAGTAGGCATAGTATCGATAATTGTTTTGCCCTTAAATAAAAGGTGCAGAAGTTCATTCAAAGAAGATTTCTGAAGGAATTCATCAAGCATGACAAAGAGCATGGAAAGGCCTTATAAGAAACTTCTAGAATCTCCAATACCAACTTTAATCATTAAGGTAATACATAGGGGACATAGCATCGTAGAAAACTATAATTCATCCAGAAAGGCTTATATAAGGCATGCTAAAGCTCATACCACTCAAATAGTGCAAGTTGAATCTACATTAAAGTAGGTAGCTCCTATAAGTTTTAGAAAAGTTGATTTAGCAGCAGTCTTGACTCCACATGAGGATCCCTAGTCATCTCCATTATGATCTCCAACCATATGGTAAAATGAGTACTGGTTGACAACGTGCATGCCTTAGATATCATATTCCTCTATAACATAAATAAAATAGGTAAAGAGAAAAAATATTTTATACAAGATAAAAACTCCCTAATTAGATTTTATGGGTCAACTACCACTACTCATGGCAATATCGAGCTCCCAGTCAATATGGAAGGAAGCACACTGACCATTCTCTCCATACAATGTTATATCAGGGTGCCTATGGATTCACACTCTTAACAAAGTTCCTTCCATACTTTACCATCTACTACGATATCTAATAGAGGCTAGAATCAAAGAACTCTGTGGTGAACAAGCTATAGCAAGAGAATGGTACACAATCATCCCAAAAAATAAAGTTTCTCCTCTCCAATAGAAATTAAAGTGAGGGGAAAAGACTCTCTCTAATGAGGAGGAGCTCTTAGAGTCCCTAGAAGCTAAATTGAGGGAAATTAAAGCTCCATTATCTCCACCTCTCAAAAGGACAACATCAAAAGGATGCAACTAGAGGAAGAAAAGGTCAAACAAACCTCTATAGATACCCTCAATTCAAACTAGTTGTTAAAATAGGAACCAAACTTAACTTCCAAATAGAAAACAAGATGAACTGCTTCCTTAAAAAGCATCAAGACTGCTTCGTCTGGTCCTACTTGGAGATGTTAGGAATAAATCCCAATGTAGCTCGGCGTAAGCTATATCTGAATCCTTCTTCACTCCAGTCAAACAAAAAAGAAGAAAGTTTTCTCTAAAATGTAATGAAATAATAAACAAGGAGGTAACACAAGTTCCAAGAAGTTAGCTTCATTGATGAAGTCAAGTTTCCAGACAGGTTGGCGAACATGGTAGTGGTTCCATATATTAGATATTGGTGAATAGATGTTTAAAGAGCTCCTTGGAGTAACTATGGAAGCATACAAAGATGACATGCTTGTCTAGTAAAATTAGGCATACATACATGTTAATGATATGTGAAGATGCTTAAGAATCCTATGACCATATTTAATGAAGCTCAATCCTAAGAAGTGTGTATTTATGGTCAAGCTAGTTAGGTTCTTGGGATATTTAATCACTCAAGGAGATATTGAAGCTAATCCATATTAGATTAAGGCATTAATTGAAATGCCTTCTCCAAAAACCAAGAAAGAAGTTCAAACATTTATAGGTAAAATATTAGCTCTCTATATATTCATATCCAAGTGCTTAGATAAATACAAAGCTTTCTTGAAACTATTGAAAGGAGTGGAAAATTTCATATGAAATGAATTCTTCAAGCAAGCTTTCCAAAAAATAAAAGCCTATAAGGCATCAAACCAGATCAAGTAGAAGAACTATTCTTATATTTAGCAGTGTTAGAATCTACAATAAGTGTAGTACTCACCAACGACAACAAATGAGCTCATAAGCCAGTATACTACATAAGAAAGGTTCTCTTAGATGCTTAAATTTAGTTTCCAATATTGGAAAAATTGGCCTTAGCCCTAGTAATTGTAGTAGAGAAGCTCCAGCATATTTCGAGGCTCATAGTATCACGATACTCAACTCCTACCTTATAAGGGCACTACTCTTTAAGTTGGATGCTTTTAGAAGAATGATGAAGTATGCACTAAAATTAAGAAACTGTGATATCAAGTATCATCCTCAAACAACAATCAAAGCCAAATTTTAGTATATTTTATTGTAGAGATGATTGTCTATGAAGCTCCTACTCTAGTACGATCATTGTTAGATACTAGGGGAACCTGACTCAAATACTAAGCTTTAGACTCTCGTAGTAGATGGTTTCTCATGTGCAAAGAAAAGTGTCGTAGGAATTATGCTACAAAATCCAGACAATGATTTTTTAAAGTAATCTTTGAGGTTTGAATTCCATGCAACAAACAACGAAGTTGAATACAAAGCATTTGTAGAAGGTCTCAAGCTAGCTAAAAGCCTAGGAGTAACAAAAATAACCATTAAGACTCTTAACTAGTAGTAAACTATGTTAAAGGCTTATACATTGCTAAAGACCCCAAAATGGTAAAATTCAAGTAATTAATAATTGACATGCTATTCATAATAGAATATTTCCAAATCAAATAGCTTCATAGGGAAGAAAATACAAATGCAAAGCTCTAATCAACCTAGCTTTTACAATTGATACTGATTGAAAGATAATCATTCTAGTACAATACCTCCCTTATTCTAGCTTATTTGAGAATGAGCCTCCTAAGAAAGTTATAAGCATAGTTGAACTAGACTCATTGATAACTCTAATTAGAAATTATATCCTCTATAGAATTCTTCTTAAAAATAAGAATGAAGCTCAAAACCTAAGATATAGATCAAACTTTTACATAGTGGTAACATGTAAATTATATAGAAGATCCTCCATAGAAGCATTCCTCAAATGACTCACACATAAAGAAGCCGAATTGATTCTAGTTGAGATTCATAAAGGATTATGCAGTAACCATTATGAGGGCAGATCCTTAACTTAAAAGGTTATATTTATGGGATAATATTTCCCAAATTATACCAAGTAGCTAAAGCATATATGCAAGAAACCACCAATAGTTTCAAAATTTGAGTCTATTCTCCATCAACTAGCTAAGTACCTAACCACCCTATTAAGCCTTTGGTCCTTCATGCAATCGGATATTGACAAAGTGGGTCCCTTCACTATAATAAGATCCCAAATGAAAATAATCCTAGTCACCACTAATTAGTTATTCAAATGGATAAAAGCCAAAACATATAGCGAAATCAAGTATGATGATCTAATTAGGTTCCTATGGATAGAAATCATCAACAAATATGGAATCTATTGATGCAGATTTTTGCTCAATTTCTTTAAGACTTGAAAAAGAGTAAAAAATATTAGAACCCAAAGGAAGACTACATTAAGAGAGGTGGTTCTTCCAATTGGACTCTGAATGCCAATTAGGTGATCAATGGAGAAAAAGGTAGGACATAGTATGTCTCTTATAGTGTTTTGAGTGCTCGTGATTATATATGAAATCAAATTTATTCTCGTAATTGCCTAGAAGATTCAATATACCTTAGTTGGATATCATATTATTCTTTTATAGTGACTTGTATGAGGGACTTTGGAGATAATCTTAGTCCTTTGACAACAAGGATTGCAAGCTATTTGGATTAAGATTAGATAAGGAATGTGAATAATCCTTGTTATGAGAGAACTTTGGAGAAGATGTTGTACTACCTATTGGGAGTTGATATACACCTTTTTGGAGATAAGTTAGATGCTATTTTGTTTAACTGACAACTTCATGGAGATTTCCATTCACTATAGGATTTGACATCTTAGGTCATGTAAAGTCCCTACGATGGTGAGATTATTTTATGAGTCTATGGATGTCTTATGATATATGAAGGAGTTGTTCTTGATAGATTATGACAAGTGGAAGCTACTAGGAGCTCTCTATCAACATTTATAAGACTATAGAGGCTTGTCTTTGATGATGATTGAGGCATTAGGAGAATCTGTACTATTGTTTGGAGCTATTTAATAGCTCTATAGAGATATAATAGTATTCATCAACATCTAAGAGCTTTTAGAGAGCTCTTAAATTGTTTTGTGTTTCTTTTTAAGGGTCTTAGATCCTCTCAGAATCTTAAATGATGTGGCAGGATGCTGTGATTTTTACCCTTTACATATTACCACCTACTCCATAGCTTCTTAGGGAGATTGGGAGACCAATGGAGCATCTTTTATCTTATATGAGATGGACGTGAAATTTTTGGGTTGGAGAGTCTGAGTTTTGTTATTATTTGCCAACTCAAGAGAGTGTACTTCGATAGTCTATCCATTTATAGTTGTTTGAGAAGTTGAAATGGCTAGCTACTTTTCAGTATCCATTACTCATTACATAGGCGTTAGAGATAGTGTTGAGCATCCATTTGAGGATTGAGGAACCCAACTTATCAATAGGGCCTAGGAGGCCTATAAGGTTCATATTACCCATTTTTAGTTTCAAAATCTCTCTATGAATTTTAAGCTCGAGATTTTCTTAGCATTCTTTCTGGAAGTTATGCACATTCTCTCTCGATTACTTATCAATCTTAAGGCCAATGCTTGCTAATCAATTTTTCAATTTTATTTCTTAACTATGTCGAGTGAGCATACTTAGCACTTCTAGTGCTCCTTTCTACATTAAGCCTATGATAATTCTTCCCTCTAAGGGTTCTACACTTGCTTAATTTGGAAAGGTACTTTACCCTAAGCTTTCTCAAATTTCATCTTATATTAATGGGGAGGATCTTTCTATTATTAGAAACAAATATAGAGTTTCTAACCCTATGATTCTTAGTGCTGTAAATCTTGATGATAGGGCTTGTAACTTTGACCCTAACTTTTGATGTTTCTACATAGTCTTTTTGAAATCAAGGCTTCATTTTCCTCTTCATTATACCATTAAGAGAGATCTATGTAAATTCAGGATCACTCTTGCATAAAGCATGCCTAATAGATGGTACACCCTCATTAGACTAACTATAATGTTTGGAATGTTTGGAAATACGTCAAGTTTTTATGGTATTTAGCTATTGGTCTAAATCAAAGCTTCTCCAGAGAGTAGGCTATAATATTATCCAAATGTTCTTGGTTCAAGAAGAGTAAATGTTTTCTCAAGGAGGATAGGATCATGAAGACAATGTTCTTCTTCATAGGAGGCACTTGTGAGAGTCTCATAGATGTGACTAATAACAAGCCCTTGAGTCCCTACGATGTGGAGATCTATTGGTGAGATTTTTCTTTCAATTTTCTTAGAGTAAAAATAGTAATAAGAGGTCATATCTGACCTTTCGATAGGGGGAGGTACTAGCTACATAGATAGCTATAAAGAGGCTAGCTCGTGGAGCCAGTGTGAATTCTCCACATGAGAGGTTGACTTGCCCAAGGGCTTCACTCATGATGGAGCCTTTACTATGTCATGTTCTCTTAGAGTTATCATATCCAAATATAACAAAGGGATCTTTTCTAATATGGATTCTATTGAACTCTACAAGTCTCTAACATAGAGGTTAGCGATGGTATTTGTTGACATCATATTTGCTTTGATGAATATTTTGATTTTTTTTGTCTTTTGTTAACATTATTTTTTTTAAGGAAAGCAAGAGGTTGTGCCATCTATATTTGTGATACTTATGCCAGGAGGGATTTGGGTTAAAAAACTTAATCTTTAGAGAAGTGGCTGATGGAGTTGGAGCAAGAGAGAAAGTTGGAACTAGAGCAATAGGTTGAGGCTAAGAATGCTGCTGAGGAGGTGAGGCTTTATGTTGAGGAGGCTAAGAACAAATAGTCTCAAAAGGAGCATAAACTTGTTGTGGCTTTCAATGAAGTTGAGACACTTAAAGATAAAATGGAGACTTATTCTGACAAGTAATATGCCTTTGGTATGCTTGCTGGTCGTGAGGATGTGAAAGCTAGTGTCACAAGGGGTGAACCTCTATCCTCAATGACTTTACCAAAGGTGGCACTTACTGATTCAAAGAATGATGATGTAGAGACTCTTGAATTAGTGAAAGGTAATGATCCTATATTTGTGATTCTTCTTCTATGAAGGCCTTTGGATGAATAAGCTTTTTTTTCCTTCTTGGCACTCCAAGAGGTAGCTCTCAGGAAGTGATGCTGGAGAAGAAGATGACACTTATGATTCTTAAGTTTATTTGCAAATTTTTCTTATTTTTTGGATGCCTTCTATTTTTAGGGTGCTAATTTGTAATAATTTTAAGATAATTATTGTTTAGAGGTAGTCTTTTTAATTTTGCGAAACTATATGAGATTCATGTTGAAGTCAAACCTATATTATAGATTAACTCCTATTTTCAAAGCTATTTTGGGTATAATTCCTTAAGCTTTCAACTTCTCTTGGAAGTTGTTTGGAGATCAATTCCTATATTCAAAACTATTTTGAGTGTTATTTAATCATCAAACCTATTTGGGAGCTTGTTAGCTAGTTTAGATGCCATATCTAGGTGCTTTTTTTATATTGTGAGAGCTTATGGTAATATTTTTACTAGGTCCTTGGAGGCTAGGAACCAATCCTAGAGCCTATTTAGAGGATCATCCTTGCTTTTAACCCATCATAGCCCATGGGAGTTGGCCCCTTATATATTTTGAAGCTATAGACTATGTCCAAGAGCTTCTCTATTTGGAAGCTTAAGGTAATGCTTTGAAATGATCATTGGAGTTTAAAAGCTAGTCCTAGAGCCTTTTGGGGGATCAACTTTGCATTTGAACCTATTATACCTCTGAGTGAATTGGGAAGCTATTTTAGGTGTAGTTCCCTCAACGATGAGATTGCTTTGTTGTATGCTAGTTCCTGCTTGGAAGATATTTTTGGTATCTTTCCCATAGCTTCAATTTTATTTGGGAAACTACTTGTAGAGAGCTTAAGGTAATTTATTTTGGAGTGGTCTTGGAGCTAGGGATATTTCCTAGAGCTTCTTTGGAGGATCATTTGCATGTTGAACCTATCATAGCTCGAGGAAGGTAGTCTCTTTGATATTTTGAAGCTAAGGACTACATCCAAGTGATCCATGGGAGATTAAGGTAACACTTGAAGTGATCCATGAAGGTTATGAACTAGTATTAGAGCCTCTTTAGGGGATCAACTTTGCATTGGACCTATCATAGCGATGGGAGAGATGGTCCATTTGATGGATTGATGCAAGATAAGAATCATCTAGTCTAGGTATCTTTCCTAAGTGTTAGCTTCTTTGTCCATATATTTTGGGGGTAGGAGCTTATGAAAATCTTTAAGATAGCTTCAATGATGCTATTTTCTATTAGGTCTAAGGATTAATGTGTTGTCTCACTCTCTAAACCCTTACACACTTATGGTAGACCTTTGATTAATTTGTAAGTGGGGTTCATTGGTTTGGAGGACATTGTCCCCTTTATTACCAAATCTAGAAGCTTGGCTTCATCCCTAGACTTACTAAATTCAGCAATGGTATCCACATTCTACATGTAACTTTTCTAGTGGTTCTAGAGAAGATATATGAGTGTTGTATCAGCATCTTGCACTTAAGCATTACCTAGAGAAGTTGACAATGGTGGTTCTTTGGGAGGAAGTGAGATTTGATTTGAAATCTTCTTATGTTTCAATATGGTACCCCACTAAAATCTTGTGTCCAAAGTATCTTGTATTTGGAGAAAGTTGATTTTAGTTATTCTCTTGCTTAGACACTATTTTCTAGGAACTATCCTTTGATAAATGAATAATGAATACATTAATACTTAAATTGAATGGTTCATGTTGCCTTATTTAAGGAAATAATGTAGATGGCCCGAATTTTAGTGATAATATTTTCTCAAGAGAACAACATTCTAGGTTCTTTCCAATTTCCTTCTTACAACATGTTCTATCTCATAGGCTCCTAGTTTGGGAATTGAGATTACTTTTTATGGTCCCTCCCATTTTGCAACAAATTTACCAGCTAATTTGAGCTTTGTAGTTGGGAATACTTGACTTAGAACCTAGTCTCCTATTTTGAAACTCGTTTCATTCACTATGGAGTTGTAGTATCAAGAAGTATGAAGTTGATATTGTGTTAAATTTGTTAGATTTTTGTCTCATTTTTCTTCTAAGAGGTCTAGATTTAATTTAAAAGACTTATTATTGAGTTTTTATGAGTTTAAATTTTAGTTCTTAAGTTAGGAAGCTGAATTTTGGTTAGAGTCTTAGCTTTTGTGTCATAAATAAGTGAGAAAGGAGTATCCCTTGTGAGGCTTTTCTTTATTGTTCTAAGAGCCTATAGGAGCTCAGGGAGCTTATCCATCTAGGTTATTTTTTATAGATGAGAGCTTCCTTTTTAGTATGTTGAGTAAGGATTTATTGGTAACATATGCTTGCCCGTTACCTTGTGGATGTTTGGAAGCTAAGGTTCAAATTTGGATTTTTCATTCTTGGTAGAATGTTTCAACTTTACTTCTAGATAGATTGGTTCCATTATTGGTGATAATTACCTATGGGACTCCATATTTGCATATTATTTCTATCATAGGAACCTAATTATGTCATCTTGTTTTATTTTGCTACAAGCTTTAGCTTCTACCTATTTTGAAAAGTAATCAATGGTAACCAATATTATTTTCATTTGGGATCTCGATGTATAAAAATGTCATATTACATCGACAACCCATTACAGGAAAGGCTAAGGGCTCACTAGGATGGTGAGATCCTAGACCGGTTGGTGAAGAATTGGTAAAATGTTTTTCGTACTATTGGCAGATTCTAGCATATATTTTAGCTTCTTAGTGAAGTTTTTGCTATTAGTATCTAGTGAATACAAACTTTTGGTCTGAGGACCCAAAATGGTAGCCATATGATCCTTCATGTATCTCAGCCAAAATCACTATCGCCACTTTTGGTGTAAAGCACTTTATTAGAGCTCCAATAGAGGATCTCTTTTATAGTTTACTTGTTATCATTATGTAAGAGACTCGTTAGTGTCTTAACTTTTGAGCTTAGTCCTTATTTTATGAAATAATTATGTGTAGAATATAATACATGATTGGAGTCATCCATGAGTCTTGATCTATTATATTTAGAGCTTCCTTAGAAGTTTATGCCTTAGATAAGTTGGAGTGAGGGAGATATTTAATTTGGATGGTTCTTTTGCAATTAGTGTGTATTGTAGAGGCTAGGCTGGCTAGAGTATCTACTTGTAAGTTTTCTTCTTGGGGAAGCTATTCAATCTAGAAATATTCTAGTATGGAGAGTATGTTGATTATCAATTATAGATATTTCACCATGTTAGGGTCTTTAGCATATTAGATGCCTTTGACTTGATTCACCACTAGTTGAGAGTCACTTTGGATGGTTATTTTTCTAGTGCCTAAGCTTTTAGCTAGCTTAAGACCAACAACAATCATATTCAACTTCGTTATTTGTTGCATAGAATCCAAACCTTAAAGATCGCTCTAAGAAGCTAGCACTATGCCAAAATATACTATTAAAGTCGGTTAATAACTAACTTTAAATTAATTTAAAGTCAATTAGGTGAACCAACTTTAAATTGGGAGACTTAAAATATGAAGTTAGTTCACCGTGTTAACCGACTTTAAGTTTAAAGTCAATTTAACCCGTGAACTAGCTTTAAATTTTGTATTATTGTTTTACACATTTTACTCATTTTCTATTATCCTCAGAACCTGTATTCGATCACATAATAGCAAAAAAAACTAAAATCTGTTTAAAAGAATTTAAATACTACAAATAATTGAAAAATAAAATTTTAATTAATTACTTGAGAATTAATTTTATTAAAAAAAATAATTTACATACAATATATATATTTAACTTAAATTACAAATAAAATAATGTTGCCTCTTTTGTCATGGAATTTTTGATATTCTCAATTTATTTCAAGGAGAGGAAACTTGGTTTGCTTAGAATCACCAGCAATGTCCCATTCATAGTGACCAAAGAACTAGGAAAGAGAGATGACATGGAGTTTGGGCAAAAAAAGGTTCATATAACAATTCATTCCCCTAAATACATGAGCACATAAACATCCATCAAACAAGCTACCCAAACATCAGAGACACAGGATTAGAGAAATTAAAGCATTATAAAAATTACCATGGTGCTATCCTATGCTATTCAAGATCATCAGATTCTTCTCTTGATTCTTCTTGTGATGTTATAATTTGAACCATGTGTTCTACCTATTCTTCTCATAAATCATCAAAAATTTGCATATCATAGCTCGACTTGTTCAAACCAAAGAAATACATGTATTTAAATTCAAAATAAGAATGTAATATCATGAATTCACAAAAATAATTTATATATGTTAAAAAGGTATATTAATAAAAGAGATTACCACATCTTTAATTGGAATGTTGATATTTGTGTTGATTTTGCTCATAAACTTTATGACAAAGTAACCACACATGACTCAATAGTAAAATTAATTAAATTATTAATATTTACTTGTACATACCATAACTTTGTCCCATATAAGCTTATGAGATTTTTTAAGGGCAATGCCCCTACTCTTGTTCCATAGCTTTCATGCCCTATCAAAGTTTAAAATAGTTAGTTTTTTTATTAAATATTACAAAGAACAATAGAAGAAAAATAGCTAGCTATAGCTCTTACATTTCTACAACTGCTTATGTATCCTTACTCAATTCTATGTAAGTTGAGTCATAGTACCAAACATAATTTCCATATAGATCAAGGATTATTAACATCCAATGATCTTGGCATTGTTCAAACTTTAGTGGCCAAGGGATTATCAACTTCTGATTTATGTTAAGTGTTAATGCCCTATCACATAATTGTTTAGCTCTGATGCTAACATCCTTATCTTGATATTGATTGACAAATGAAGAATCATAGAACATTGCTAAATGTGATGAGTGATTAGCTTGAAGTCAATAATAACACGCCTTATATAAAAGAAGTATATATAAATAATTAAATAATGTAAATATAATTATATATGTTCTACATAAATGAAAGTTATTTACTGATTAGGGACTCATCTTGTCCATACTTGAATTATACGTAACTCGATCATTTGATATTCAAACACTACAATATTTACTCGATCGATATATATATTTGGCCAATGTTTACACCAAAATTTTCTTTAGGAAGTGGTACAATCCATCCATCATTTATGCTAGTCTTGCTCGCAACAATACTCATCAAAGAGCCAAGATTTGTACTAAAGTTTATAGCATATTCATAACTATACTTTTTCCATGGCTTCTTCTTGAATGACTTAGTCTCTTAAATGTGTTGCACTTACTAATTCTGGTATAATAGACTAAAGAAGAGGTAATATATATGGTAGTAACAATAAAAGAATAATAATATAATAGAAGTAGTAAAAAAAGTGTTATCTTAAGTAAAAAAGTAGTATCATGTCAAAATTTATCACAACTTGACTCGATGGCCAAGCCACATATTTTCCAACTACTTCTTGGACTGTGGTAGCATCAGAAGGCACAAGTAGTGGAAAATCATAGAGTAATGATTGATCAATTACTATAAGCCAATAATTTGGAAAATATTGATTATGAATCATTCGATCATCGCTTAATTGTTGTACCATTCCAATAGCAACATAGTCCATATATGATGGATGTTTCAACAAAAATTCATATTTTGTAAAATATTTAAGCGTTATATATAATAAATAAAATATTTAGTAAAAAATAAAAATAATAGACTATCTATATAAACTTTAAATCTTACCACAAATGATTAATCAAATAGAGGAGGAATCCCATGTGGGGTAGCTATCGGAAGGACATTCTCATCAAAACATTAATCATGATGTGATGGATTGTAAGAATGCACAGATTTATTGGAGATATTGAACCACTATCTGATTGCATCTGTATTCTGGGAATTAAGGGAGGGCCAATAGGATAACTATATCCCATACAGGATATAGGTTGAGTGTTATGAGATTGCATGGGTGGAATGCTTGGCATGGATGGTTGCATGCCTGGCCAATAGGGCATGCCCTAATTATAGTATGCTACCATGCCTAACATGTGTTGTGATTGATATTCCTTTAAAGTGGCAATCTCACTTAACACTAAGGTCTTAAAGGAGCCAAATTCTTCTCCAATTTTATAGTACTTCTCCTAACTGACCATCCGAGGCTTTTGTTTTGGAATGTTAAAAAACTCCATAAAACCATCATATGGGCTTCCTCCCCTAACATGACCAGGATGCTCTCATCCAAATGCATGATATATAGCATCTCTCCCTGGCTATTTGTTCTTGAACAACTCTTTACAAATAATAAAGCAAAAAAATATATCATGCATTATTACATCAATTAGCAAAAATCATAAGGGCTTTGTATCAAGTTAAATTACTAACCAACTTATTGAGTTGTTCTTCTCTAATAATTTGAAATTCATTCGTACGTCTATAATCCACGAAGTCTTTCTATACTTGGGGTTCAATCCAGGGGTGTTCTTTAGGGATTTTGTATAATTCTAGTTCATCAAGTGCTTCCAAATATGGAAACACATAATTTCTGGCCAATTTGGAAGTTTTGTATTCCTTCTATGCCTTATTTGAAATCTTGTAACACTTGTTCTTCCAAGTATCAGGGACATTAAAATGATTCTATAAAAACACACATTTTAGATGATATATAATACAAAAAATATATAATATATGTAATTAGTTATAAAATAAAAGAGACTTACATAAATGGTTTTCGATATCTTGTACTTTTCAACATCGTCAACCTTAGTCCAATCATTTATATTGATTGGTATACTTGACTTCACAAGTCTACCAATAGAAGATTTCAAATGTTGGCCATTTTCTCCTAATGGATTACCAGTAGCATCAAATAGAACGGGTACTCTATCATCGAAGTTAAGTAGAGCATCATGTATATTAGCCCAATCCATTCTTTTCAAATGCCCTAATGGATCATTTGGATCTATAATCTTTGGTACCTTATGATCCATGAAATATCTACAAACAATGATGAAATAGAAATTAATTGAAAATTTTAAGTCCAAACATATAAACAAGAGTTATTAGAATAATGTAAAACATACATTATGTTTAATTAGGTTGTTGATCGTATATATATATTCCTTCACAATCACTTCGAGTCCATGACGAAGAATCATAGTCATCAACTAGATCATCACATATATTAGGCAATTTTCATCATCTTCAACACCATGAAACATATTTTCTATCTGTACATTATGATAAGATGTATATAATCCAGCCATATTCCTATTTATCTCTTCCCCATGAGTATTATCAATATTTTCTATATGATAATACCATCATTTATAACTCAAAAGAATACCACTACGGATAAGGTGATACTTAACCTCGTCAACATCATGAAATTTCTCATTTTTACATTTAATACATGGGTATCGAATTATACTAATTTCATTATAACAATTTATACAAACAAATTCCAAGAAACATTCAACTCTAGAAATGTATTCTTACTCAATTCTACACTCTGACATCCAAGATTTGTCCATTTTTCTATTAATGATATTAAGCATATTAAATATGTATCCAACTAATATATTTTAGATATTATTATATATGAATTCCCTAATTATTAGAATATCTATCAAAACATCATATAAAAATAAATATAGAAAAACCAAACATAACAAGTATATAATATTAACAATATACAATATATAATAATTTATATATATTTCATGTACATGTAAATAATTTTCAAAAATTTTAAGTTTAAAATAAATTAATATATATCAAACACGTAAATACATACAATTATTAAAATAAATAAATGAATAAGAATACATTCTTCTCTTCTAAGCTTGATTAAAAATATAAAACCTACATAACACACAAATTTATACACATAAATAATAACACATAATATACAAAAAATAAAGAAATATGAATAATAAGTGTAAAATAATTCATAGAAATACTTACAAGAGTAAATGAAGTGACAAAATGAAGGAAATGAAGAAAAAAAGGTGTTTTGTAAGTGAGAAAATGGGTTTAAAAAATTTGAGTATTATGTTAAAAAAATAGGAGATCTAGAAGAGAAATTAGAGAGGAAGAAAACCCACTAAACTACGTCGGATTTGGTGGTCGAAGGTGGCCAAAAAATGAGAAATATTAGAGGAGGGAGTCTTCGTTTGTTTTTTGGTTTACGCAATAGTTGGTTATGTTTGGAAAATGGGGGAGAAAGAAGAGAAAAGGAAAAGAAAAACGTGTGTAGTGTCGATTTCACGTGTCAACCAATGATACATTTTTAATTTTTTAAGTCGGTTTTTTAGCGTACCAACTTAAAATTCATTATCAGCCAGTTTTCCCCAAAAACCAACTTTAAATCTTGACATAAATACTCCTTTTTGTAGTAGTGTAGTTTAGGGTTTGTAGCAAAATTCCTACTCTACTTCCCTTTGCACATAATGAGCCATCTACATCGAGGGTCCAAAGCTTAGTATCTGAGTTAGGTTGCCCCTCAAATTTTGATAATGACCATGCTAGGATATGAACTATAAAAACTATAATCTTAGCAATGCAATTTTCCAGGATTTGGGCTTTAATTATTGTTCGAGGTTGATATTAATATCATAGTTGCTCAATTTTAATGCATACTTCGTCATTCTTTCAAAGTTTTATGGCTTTGGAAGTAGCATCTTTATATGGTTAGAGGTGAGTACTATGATATTATAAGCCTCAAAGTATGGGTAGAGCTTCTTCGCTGCTGTTACTAAGGCTAACTTATCCAATATTGGAAACTAGAGCTCAGTGTCTAGGAGAACCTTATTGATATTGTATACTAGCTTGTGAGTTCCTTTATCATCTTTGGCAAGATTATGCTTATTACAAATTTTGAGATTACTGAGTAGAAGAGCTGTTCTTTTATTTGATATGGTTTGACCAGAATTGAGGAGTTGTTATGTATGATTTGAATTGCTAGAAAGCTTGCTCACAAGATTTATTCCATTCAAAATTTTAAGCTCCTTTTAGCACTTTAAAGAAAGGTTGGCATTTATCTTAGAATTTGGAGATGAATCTATTGAGAGACGCTATCATGCTTGTTAGTAACTAAACCTCTTTCATAGTTTTTGGAGAAGGCATTTCAACTAATGCTTTGATATGATTTGATGAATATTATGTTTACCTATAATTTTCTATGTTTTTAAGCATTTATTTTATATTTTATTTACTAATATCTTATTTTAGAGGGTATTTTTGTGTTTTGTAGGTTAATGTGCTTTTAGAGAAATCTTGGGAAAACACAAATAAAAAGAGTGAAAACGGGGCAACTAATAGCAACTCACATAAGTCAGAATGAACCAAAATAGAAAAATCTAGAAATTCTATACGTGCCATAGTCCAAACATATTTCATGCCATGGTGAGGTGCTCTTGGGTTCCAATGGTGATTCTAGAAATTCTACATGCATTATAGTCCCAAAAATACCATGTCGTGGCATAAACCTCTTGGATATATTTGTGTTTGATGAAGATCAATGCTTGTCGCGACCCAACAATGTCAATTCCATGGTACAAGGCTCTTGGGTTGCAATTGGCTATTTAAAATTCAATGCACAGTGTGACACAAATAAAACATGTTATGGCCTAAGTGTCAAAAATTGTCAGAAATCCTAATACACGTTTTAAACATGTTTGACACTAAATTAAAATGATAAATATACTCTAAACCCTTCATAAATAGATATCAAGCCACCAGCTACTGTAGTTGTATTTCCCACACTCCATAACATAGATACAAAGAGAAGACCTCCCAATTGTGAAGTAGTTTCCAAGGGTTTGAAGAAGATAGATTACCAATTCTGATATTTAGAACCATGATAACTGTATTTTATATAATTATTTTCATCAATTTTATTAATGATAATTGCTATGTTCTTGACATTTTTGTTTAATTTTAGTTAAATAAATTAATATTTACCTTTTATGTGTTAAAAAATACATTTTTAATAAAATTAAATAATTTGTATCAAAATCGTACTTAATTTCAAATTTATGTTCACAAATATAATTTCAAATAAAAAAAGTATTTAATTGCAATTTATAAAAGTTAAAAATATAATTTAAATTAAAATCGAGCTTAATTTCAATTACTAAAAGTTTAAAATTTAATTTAAATTACATAAAGGGCTATATTGCAATTAAATAAAGTTTAGAATGTAATTTCAAATATATTTGTGGGTGAAAATTAAATTAATAAAAGTATTTTGTTGCACAGGTTAGAAGACACCACGCACCCTAATCCAAGCGCCCAACGTGGACCGTTCGATCAAAAAGGTAACGGCCAGATTTGCGCGTCATTAGCACACCCGACCAAAGAGAGTGGGTGCAGGTCTCTATTTTTCACGCGGCTCGGTGCCCGAGTGGGGCCCACCTGCCGCGCAGGCCGACGTGCAGGTGGGACCCACATGTCTGACCCCTTGCAGACCCTGTCCCCCACATTCACGTGCCCATTTTCCCGTGCGGCCAATCCACGTGCGCCCGGTTATTCCATGAACCTTAATCTACCACGTGTCCCACTTAATATTTCAGCCAATCATCTTCCGCCACGTGGCATGTTACAATGAGCGCAAAAGCGTAAGAGCATGGACGCGTTGTAGCCGTTTTCTCCCACGTTCGGCGTGCCATTTTCCCGTGCGCCGTGCCTGCATGCAGTCGGTTTGTCAAGCAAATGAAATGCTGCCACCTGTCTCTATTAATTATTCAGCCAATCAGAGATTGACACGTGGCATGCGCATTAAATTTAAAACAAAGCAGCACGACGCCCTCTGTTTCTGTCGTGCACGCATAAAAAAAATACAATATTCCAATTCGTACGCGTGTACGCGGAATTTAAGAAAAATGTCTGGTTTTAATTTCGATACAAATATTTTACGCGTGTTTAAAAAATGTATTATTTTGGATGTATTTTTTAGCTATAAATAGGAGATAGTTTTTAGAGAGTTAGAGTTTTTTTTAGTGAGGAGTATTTTTAGTTTTAGTTTTCGAAAGTTTTTTAGAGTGTTGAAGATTTTTTTGAGTTCCTAATTTTAGTATTGTTTGTGTGTTGGCTGCGGAACACGCAGAAGCCATTTTTGGCTTTTGTTGTGTTCTGCGTGTGCCAAATATTTTCGTATTGAGATGTTTTAATTTTCCTTCTTCTTCATCTTATTTTTCTTTATCTGTTGTAATTTTTATTTTTATTTTATGAAGTAATTTAATTTTTCTAGGGTTGCATTTGATCTAAATTTATGAAGCTTGATTTTAATTATTTTTGATAGATTTATAAGGCGTTCGATTTGTTCGTTCTATTTTGTACTTAATGCTTTTTGATTATTTACGAATCTTATCAAAACGATCCGTGGCACATAAGTAAACTTGGAAGAGGCATTTGTGTGTATATTGCTCGTAAATAGAATGACATGTATGATGAAGGATAGGAATATACCCTAATTGTATGTGTGGCCATTTGAAAACTTAGAACTTAATGAATCTTATTAAATTTAATTCTCATAGAGATATAGTGAATTAATTTAACGAGGTGTGTTTATACGGAGCTTGGAAGAGATGTATGAATAAAAAAGAAGTTTTCAGTTGACAAATTAAATGTACTAAAAATATAAATCAAAAGAAAATAACATGATTTGAGTGGATTAGTTTGGTGAAAAATTGCAATCCTAGATTTCTTTTTTTTTTCTTATTTTACTTTTTTCTTAATCAACGATTGTTTTGGATAAAATCAGAGAGATACAATTTTAGTACTCAACAAACTATAGTAACAAATCTCTGTGGGAACGATCTTTACTTACAAATCTTATTACTTATGACCGTGTATACTTGCACGTTTTTGTGTGTTGTAAAACACACAACAAACCACAAACCAAGAAGGGGTATAATTATTTTTAAATCTTCTTTTTCTATCTATAATCTGAATGTATTCCGCAGTTGAATTAATTATGGTTTATTTAATTATGATTGGAAAATATTTGTATATGGGATTTAAGTATTGCTTCTAATGATTGGAAGAACAATTTTATGGTTTAAATAAATAAAATTTTTTGGATTTATTTCTTGTCCATGTTCTTCATATATTTAATTATAAACTAATGATGGTTCAAATATTGATTTACAATCAAAGAAAATATTTTAGAACTAAATTAGACACATCATCTATGCTTTATTGTGCATTAATGAATGAGAGTCTAATTAATTTGTTGATCAATTTCAAGCCTAATCTAGGAAGTTATTGGTTAATTAAGACTAAATTAGATGGTTTAAATGATCTTTAATTATAAATTAATGATGGGTCAAATCTTGATTTATAATTAAAGAATATATTTACCTTAGGTTTACTAACTAATCAATTTCAAGCCTGATTCTTGGAAGTTATTGATTAATTGAGAATCATGGTTTATATATTTTTCTTAAGTTTGTAATTAATCAATTTCAAGCCCAATCCATAAAGTAATTGATTAATTAATAATTGTAAGGGGTTACTATGATCATTAGGAGTTTGCTTGTTTAAAAAGAAAAAAAATCAATAAATCTAACATTTTATTTAGATAATTTAATTTGTTATTTTCATGAAGGGTTATATAAACTACTTTTTATATTTGTTCGTCATCTTATTCTGTCTATAATTCAATTTACTTGCTTCATTTAAGTCATTTAATTTATTTAGAATTTATAGTCTTTTCCTCTTAATGGACCATTGTTAGAATGTTTTGGATTCTTTATTTAACTTGTTTAGAAAATAATTTACCTTTTTAAAACAACCTGCCAATTCCTTTAGAGACTAACATCTGGGTAATAATGCTTGAGTTTTGTATTTATAAAGTAACTTGCTAGTGCATAAATTATTTTATAAGAAAATAATAAGTATACTATCAAGGTCGATCTAAAGAGAAATTACTTGGCTTTTATATAATTTAACAAATTCTTAAAAACAAAAATTAAACATAAACACTCTATCACAACATTTGGTTTTAAAATATCTAAACTAATGACATGAAATAATAAAGGATAAAGGATAGATAGATTTACACAAATAACATACAAACATGTAATTCATTTATTAATAGAAAATTGATGGGATATTTAGCTAGTTTATTATGTTTGGTAAAATTAATTAGGTTAATAAAATATAAATTTGGATTATTGATTCTTTCTTGTATGTATAAATAACACCTTTGTTGGGGCCATTATTCTTTATTAATTAGATTTAATCTTTCCATATTCGGTCAAATCGAAAATTTTGAACTTAATTAAATAATGCTTATCTTCTAAGAAATTAAAAAAACCATTTAGCTTGACATCTTCAATGGGCCGACAATTTTAAACTTTTATTCAAACTATTTAAATTGGATTGTAGATTCATGAATCTTAAATCTAACTTTCAAATTTTAAGTATTTTATAAAAAATATGTTGTCAAGATATTTTCTAATAATAAATCATAAAAATATTTGAAATAGAGTATGATTCTAAATCAAATCTAGATAATTACATTTAAGATTTAAGAGTATTACTCTAAATCAAATTCAGATTCATGTTTTTAAAACCCAATTTTATTTTAAATCTATTATAAAAAACATGTTGTCAATATATTATTCGATAATAAATTTGTAAAAATGCTTGAATAGAAAATAATCTGTGTTCAATGATTATTAAAAATATTCACATATTTTAATATTACACAAATATAATAATATAACTTAAATCCCATTAGTACAGCTAGATAGACATACTTAATTTAATCAATGGTAAATATATTAAATACAAAATTTAGAAAGATACATTATATGAAAATGATAAATAGATTACAATTAAAGTTATTATCTCAATGGTATTATTATAGATAACTCTTGCACTAATTTATTTTCTAGAGAAACTCCTATTATTGCCACCTATTGTGATAACCTAATCTAAACTATTTATAACATAAACATAAAAATTGTTCAACTCTCAAAATGAGAGAAGAACTAAAAACTAAAAAAAAAGTTTGAGAAAGCTAAGAGAGAGAGAGAGAAGAATACTAGTGAAAGAATTCAAAGGATAATTTTACAATGACATGGAGTGGGGATACGCTACAAAAAGAGAGAAAAATGTGAATAATAGGATGGAACGCCACGGTGTGCATTTCTTTTGAACCGTGGCATGAGGCAGACTAGAATGCATGGAGACTTGATCTAATTGTCCAATATCGCGGCTCACAAAAACCTTCATCACGGTATGCGTTAATCTGTGCCTCTATATACCCTTTTGTATGTCGCCCATTACATTGTTTTGGAATATATACAATGCATACATATGTCATTCTTTTATGTTTCATGGTTGCAATGGAGTGCTTTTAGGTACAATTTTTAAGTGTTTATCAGTTAAATCATTTTAAAGTTAAAAATACTTGAAAAATAATAAAACATACCCGTGATTTCGAAAAGGTAGATTTGCTAAAAATATGATAAAATTCTACTAATATAAATCTATTTTGATATTTAAAGTGCATAAAATCACCTTATATTTAGTGCTTTTAAGCACTCATCATAACCCCCAACCAGCTTCTTACTCGTGTCTAGTAAAAAAAGTAAAAAACTAAAAATGAAACTAAATAAATTAAACTTTCCTAAATCATTATCGTAGATTGACATGATTGTATTTTGCATATGCAATAAACCTTTAAACCCTTAAGTTAACTTAGTGGACGAGTATAAGTCTTATGATAGCTTTCAAAGATGATATCCACAAATATCAAAGTAAAATTTAAAAATTTAAAAGAAATAACAAAAATAAACAAATAACATACAAATAAATAACAAACTAAAATTTTAACAAAGTGGAAAATTAAAATGAAAAAGATAACAAAATAAAATTGTATTATTTCTCATGCTTTTAATCTCTTTAAGTTCACAACTAAAATCCAAAACATAAGTTAATTTAATATTCTAAATATTCATAGTTTATTGTAACAATTAGTTGAAAAATCATATCATATCCATGTCAAAAATACATAAATATTAATTTGCCCAAGTTCAATATTTGGAATATGAATATGCTTCGACTCTAACCTCACAAGTCATACTCTCAATAACACTAATCCTATAAATTCAAATACTCATTCAAAGGTATATGCAAATAAAAGTTATGTAAATAAATGAGCTAATGAGTTCACATATCTTTAAAGAAGACTCAAAGTAATGCGCATCATGGATCTCATGAAAGGATTTATAAAGAAATCATATATTACTTTCTTACATCAATCAAAATCATCAAAGAAAAGTTTTCAAGTTATATGCCTTTTAGAGATAAAGAAAATGCAATGATTTCTAGGGAACTTATATTTTTTTTTTCGTATTTAGCATTTTCCCACAACTTTGTATTTAATATTTGGTTTATACTATTCATTTTCTCTCTTATCTTTAATTTTTTTTGTGATATATATTTTTTAGATAGAGGGCCCATGTACAGTTTGTTCATATTTTGGTATGATTTGATGAGTGGTTAATTTTGAATTTTTTTTGTATTGGCTTAGGTAACCCTACATGTCTCTTTTTTGGAAGTCATGCATGAATGAAGAAGGATATATACTTTCAATTTCTACTTAAATTTAAGCAATAAAAATAAATATATGACATTTTATTAGATGTAAAAATCCTAGCATTCAATACAAAAATCTATAGAGATTATTTAATAATTTGAATTGATAAGAATAGTGTTTAAAAGAGTAGAAAAATATTAACACCTAAAATGGAAAGATAAAAGCTCAAAATATTCTCATAAGGTAATCTCCACTATTTGATTCCTAAACACTAATTTCGGGGTTATTACAATTTTGGCATTTTATCATGAAATATAATTTATGAAAAAAAAACTAACTAATTATCACATTACTCCATGATAGTTTCAAGGAATTAATCTAAAAGTACAAAGACTTAATCATTTGTTGTAAATTAACTAAAAGACATAATAATTTGTTGCAAGAAAATTTTAAAATTAAATCTAAAATTCATAAACCAATCAAAACAAATAAAAACAAACAAATAAATATATGATAATGTAAACGATTAAAAATAAATGAAAATATAACCAATGTTTAATAAAAAAAATTAAAATTACTCAAATTTATGTAAATGTAATTTTTCTTACCTCCAACCTAAATGTTACCTTTCCTTTAATGTACAATTTCAAATTAAAGATAACGAGTAAAGAGAATAAAAATTACCCATTTGTTGAACATGCTCAATTATTTATGTGAAAATGTACGTGCATCAATCATTCCAAACATTTTAATCACACAGACAGATTGTTGTGTACTTTTTATACATCTTAACAAATAGTTATAAATTTAACATGTCACAACATTTGGTTTTAAAATATCTAAACTAATAACATGAAATAATAAAAGTTAAAGGATAGGTAGGTTTACACAAATAACAAGCAAACATGTAATTCATTTATCAATGGAGAATTATTGGGATATTTAGCTAGTTTATTATGTTTGATAAAATTAATTAGGTTAATGAAATATAAACTCAGATTATTGATTCTTTCTTGTATGTATAAATAGAACCTTTGGTAGGACCGTTATTCTTTATTAATTAGATTTAATCTTGCCACATTCAATCAGGTCGATAATTTTAAACTTAATTAAATTATGCTCATTTTCTAAGAAATTAACAAAACATTTAACTTGACATCTTCAATAGGGCTAACTATTTTAAACTTCTATTCAAGCTATCTAAATTGGATTATAGATTCATGAATCTTAAACCTAACTATTAGATTTTAAATCTTACAAAAAATAAGTTCTCAAGATATGTTTTAGTAATAAATCTTATAGAAAAATTTGGAATATAGTATGACTATAAATCAGATCTAGATAATTACATCTAACATCTAAAAGTATTACTCTAAATCAGATCTAGATTCATGTTTTTAAAACCCAATTTTATTTTAAATCTATTATGAAAAATATGTCGTTAATATATTTATCGATAATAAACTTTGTAAAAATTCTTGAATAGAAAATAATCTATTCTCAAAATGAGAGAAGAAATAAAAACTAAGAAAGCTTAAAAAATCTTAGAGAGGGAGAGAAGAATGCTGGTGAAGAAATTCAAGGGATGATTTTACAATGAAGTAGAGGGGGGATATTTATAGATTGGGAATAAGCTACAAAAGGGAGAAAAAATGGATTAGATGATCGTGCATCAAGGAATGCATTTATTTTGTGCAGCAACATGAGCCAAACTAGAACACGTTAAAATCTCAATTTGATTGCCCCATGCTGCGGTACATAAAAACCTTTGCTGCAGCATGCGTTAATCTATGCTTTTAAAAACCTTTTTGTATTTCACCTCCTTACATTGTTTTGGAACATATATAAGGCTTATATATGTTATTCTTTTTTGCTTCATGGTTGCAATAGAATGCTTTTGGGTACAATTCTTCAAGTATTAATTAGTTGAATCATTTTGAAGCTAAAAATACATGAAAAACAATAAAACTTACCCATGATTCTGAAAAGATAGATTTGCTAAAAATATGATAAAATTATACAAATATAAATCTATTTTGACATTTAAATTGCTTAAAATTATGTTATATTTAGTACTTTTAAGCACTCATAAGGTAAACTTATCATTAATTTACTAGTGATTCGTACACTTACGAGTAATTAAAATTTATACATGAAGTTTTTGGTGCCATTTCCGAGGATTTAGCTTTTTAAACTGTTTGTTTATTTTCTTTTTAGTTTTTTCGTAATTTTTTTCTTTTTTAATTATCTTTTTATTTTGTGATTTTGTTAATATTTGTGTTTTGGTTAGTTATTTTTGTTTTTCTTTTTTTTATTTGCTTTTAGTTGTTTGTTTTATTTTTTTTCTTTTATTATTTACTTGTTTTGTTTGTCGTATATTTTCTAGTGTTTTGATTTCTTTATTGTTTTTGTTAGTATATATAAGGTAAGAGATCCCTTAGGAATCAAAATTTTCCTCTCATAGATAATATCAACATATCTAAAGAGCACTCAAATAGGGTGGATGCTAGAATCCAAGAGCCACTACAAGAGCTACAACTATAGCCATTAAACATGGTAGATGTTTTACCAAGAGGGATTGCAATGAAGGAGTATACATGATCAATCATTGGCACTGCTACTTCCACCATATTTTTGGGAGAGATAGCAAGGAACTATGAATTAAAAAATATTCATTATTCCATATTGTCCTCCTTTTATGGAATTCCTAATGAAGATCTTTTTGACTTTCATTAGGGATTTCTATTCAACTATACATACATTTTCTTTGCAAGGGCTAAATAGGGACTAACTCAAAATGATATATTTCCTATACATGCTCAAAGATAGAGTAAATTATTGGCTTATGACTCTCCCATTTGGTTCCTTGATAACTTAAGAGGAAGTTTATAAAAAATTTATGGAAAAGTTCTATTCCCATCAAAATACTTTCGATTTAAGACCTAAAATTACCACAATTTCTCAAATGGAATGAGAGCCATTCTATGAAGCTTAGGATATGTTCAAGCTATTTCTCACTTAGTGCTCGCCCCACTACTTCCTATTACAGCTACAAAACCAAATCTTCTATGATGGGTTGACACAATAATGTTAGTTCATAGTTGACAACATTGTAGGTGGAGTTATGGGGGAAGAGATAGGTTTAGAGACTTATGAGTACTATGAAATGTTGGATGCTAATTCCCAAAATAAAAGTGTTGGAGTGAAAAGAGCTAGAGTGAATGATATAGGCTTTGGTAATGAAATATTTATTCCATTTGCAAAATTGACTAAGCTAGTCATACTTCTTTCCAGTAAGGACACTCCAAATAGATAGATATGCAAAGTTTGTAGTAATTATGGGCATGGTGCTAACACTTGTTCTTTTCAATGTGAATAATTTTTAAGTCCATGTTATGAATAAGTGAATGTAATAGAGGGTTATCAACCTAGACTTAGGAATGACCCTTATGCTAACACTTACAATCTAGGTTGGAGAAATCATCACAATTTATCTTGAAGGGCAAACAACCCTACCTATGCCCAGAACCAAAACCATATACATGGCCAGTAGTTCAATAAAAACGTGCCATATAACCCACTAAATAAAGCAACCTTGAAGGATAAATTGAATGCTTTCATTCAAGTGATCTAAGACAACTAGGTGAAAACAAATCAAAGGTTGGATTTTTTGGAGACATGAGAGTAGAAGTGAAAGTGATGTAACTAGTTGAGCATGTGTAAAAGCAAGGAAGAGAAAATTTGCTTGGTTAACATGAATAAGTGAAGGATATTATAGCCTTTCAAATCAATAAGTTGTTAAATACTAAGTTTCTTGAATATTTTGATTATTTACCCAATGATACAAGGAACACAAGTGAAGTTCAAGAAACTTCCAATGATTCTGGGAGCTTTAATGTCAACATCACCATGAATAATAAAAAGGAGGCAAAACCATGTCAGATTAGAGTGTAATTATCAATTTAATGACTTACTCTTTATATATTCGAATGGCTTGGTAGAGGAACCCCAAAAATGGACAAGGAGTACAATATACTTCTTGATAAGCCATTCATGGCCTTAACCAAGATACATATTGATGTCCATAATTTTAGTCTAACAATGACAATCTTGGGAAATACTATACATTTTGAAGTAAATTCAAACAAGGACTCAATTAAGAGGGAAATATTGACATAATCAAAGTATATAAATCGTAGCCTCTGGCTAAGACATTTAACTTAGTACTTGGTGCAAGGAAACCCACCATATTTTATAGTATTCTTTTCTTTTTTTTTTAATTTAGTTGTGTTTATTTATTATTAGTTAATTTTCTATTTTCCCATTTTGAATGCTTTTCTAAACAAAACCATAGTTTAAAACATTGTTTAGTTTAGGTTTAGGGATACAAATAGGCCCAATAAAAAAATTTTGATACAAAATTATCATACTTTTGGTTAATTTAAAAGAATCTTGGACAAATACTATTAAAAAAGAGTGAAAATGGGGCAATTAATGGCAACTCACACAAATCGGAATGAGCCATAATAGAAAAAACAAGAAATTCTATATATGTCATGGTAAGACATATTTCATGATATGGCGAGGTGCATTTGGGCTCCAACTGGTGATTATGGAAATTCTTTGCACGCCGTATCCTAACAAATACCATGTTGTATTACAAGCCTCTCAAATATAATTGTGTTTGTTGAAGATTAACATACACTATAGCCCAAAATTGTCCATGACATGGCACAAGGCTCTCGGGTTGCAACTGGTCATTCAAAATTCAATGCATGTTGTGGGGTAAAATATAGCATGATGCGTCTTGAGTGTCAAAAACTACAATAAACCTTAATACATATTCTAAACGTGTTTAAACCTAAACTAAATCTATTAATACACCATAAACCCTTCATAAATAGATATCAAGCCACCAACTACCATAGCCGTGTTTCCCACAATCCATAACCCAAATACATAGAGAAAACCTTGCAATTGTGAAATAGTTTCTAAGGATCTAAAGAAGGCAGACATCCAATTTAGAGATTTGGAACCACAGATCAAGAAGATATATTTTTATTATAGTATATTCTTCTTTTTCTGTAATCTGAATGTCTTATATAGTTGAATTAATTGAGGTTAATTATTTATGATTGACTAATTTTTGTATATGGGATTTGTATTGCTTTCAATTATTGGAAGAACAATTTTATGGCTTAAATAAATAATTTTTTTTGATTTATTTCTTGATCATGTTCTTCATATTTTTAATTATAAATTAATAATGGGCCAAGTCTTGATTTATAATTAAAGAAAATATTTTAGAACTAAGCGTTAGACACATCATTTGCGCTTGGTTGTGCATTAATGAATGAGAGTCTAATTTAATTTCATTGATCAATTTCAAGCTTGATCTAGAAAGTTATTAATTAATTGAAATTAAATTAGATGGCTGAAATTATCTTTAATTATAAATTAATGATAGATCAAATCTTGATTTATAATTAAAAAATATATTTACCTTAGGTTGACCAATTAATCAATTTCAAGCCCAATCCTAGAAGCTTTTGATTAATTGAGAATCATGGTTTATAAACTTTCCTTAGGTTTGTCAATTAATTAATTTCAACTCCGATCTTGGAAATTATTGATGAATTGAGATTTATGGGGGCTTACTATGATTATTGTGGGTTAACTTATGTAAAAAAGAAAAAAAATCAATGACTAACTTTTTATTTCAATCATTTAAATTTTTTCTTTCCATGAAGAGTTATGTAAACTAATTTTTCAGATTCATTCATCATCTTATTTTGGCTATAATTCTGTTTACTTTCTTTATTTACGTCATTTAATTAATTTAATTTCTTTTATCTTTTTTCTCTCAACCGACCATTGTTAGAATGTTTAGGATTGTTTATTTTAACAAGTTTAGAAACTAATTTTACTTGTTAAAATAACCTGTCATTTCCTTTAGAGATTGACCATAGGGCAATCCTATCTTGGTTTGCTAGTGATTCGTGCACTTGAGAGCAATCAAAATTTGTGCATCACTTATAGAAAGCAATTGGCAACAAATAATTCACTAAATAGAATAAGTAGATACAACTTGATAGAAAATATAAATTCAAATATCTCTATGAGATGGGATCACCTTCCCTAACTATCTATATTATCCTTATTTATTGCCTCTATAACAACTTTGATTCACTACAGGAATCTGGCACTCCTTTAGAGCCCACTACACACAATAGTGTGGTCAATTGCCAATTGTGAATAGTGAAACCATGAGGCACCTACATGAACTCCAAAATCTACTAGAAAACATTGTCTCAAGTACACACAACTCAAAAACATGATTTTCCTCACATAGTTATGACTCACAAATATCAAACAAACAATAAATATAAAAGTGAATATATATCAAAAATGAGAAATCAATTTGAAAAGGCTTTTCCACATTTCAATGATTACCATAACAATAAAATAAGGGTTCTTATATAAAATTTCTCAACTGTTTAGAGCCTTACTGACCACCTCACCGACCCTAGATCAGTAGGGGTAATACCATGCATAAT
Source organism: Hippophae gyantsensis (assembly GCA_030763125.1). Taxonomy (NCBI): domain Eukaryota; kingdom Viridiplantae; phylum Streptophyta; class Magnoliopsida; order Rosales; family Elaeagnaceae; genus Hippophae; species Hippophae gyantsensis. Next base: position 44,932,423 of record CM061032.1, on the reverse strand, counting down.
GAGGGTAATACCCGTTACATATCATTGGGCAGGTTTGTTAAGAGGTTGTTGAGCTAGGTCGATGAGCCCTCAAAATTTTGATTTTTGTTCCAAAAATTACCAAGTATTTTTTCATAAATACTTGCAAGTTAAATGACACAAAATAAAAAATAACACAACCTAGCATGCATACTACAAGAACTAACCCGTGGTATGTGTAAAGTTTCTCGTATATAGAGTGTACCTCACTGAATGTGTGTGCATTATTAAATCATCAATAACCATCTTACATAGAGGAAGACAATATACTAGGTAAAATAAAGAGACTTCATGTTTTACATATGGGAACGCCAACACGGAGACAGAAGACTTACAAGACTTATAATTTCCCCATTTGGATTTTCATGGAAAAACACTAAATATCTAATATAGATGCATATAAACACAAGATGATCATGAAGATGACATAAATATGTTTGTTCCAATGAACAAAACATTGACACATTAAACAACTCCCAAAACACTCCCATTACAAGTGAATCCATCTTGTGCATTTTATCCATCTTCATGCATCAACACATCCTTACTACAAGTTTGAAGTCCAAGGTATCAAGCTATGTCTGTAAACTGCACATACAAAATAACACATGCATATGAATGCATCATGCAGAAACATCATGTAGTCTAATAAAATACTATCATGTTATCCCTATATAGATAGCTAAGCATAGTCAAACATGTAGTAGATAAGAACAAGAAACATAACTCCCCTTAACTTTATGCATGACTCCCTATAAAGGAATGCAAGTTAGGGAACCATTGTAGTGCAATCTAACACTCACATCCAATACGACATATAGTATGCTAACAAACCACAAGTTATTTATATAAACTTCTCCCCTTTCATAGAAAGTCAAAAGAACACCTCTGTATAAGGAAGAAAAGACATACATGAATGTAATAATCCTATCAATCATGCACCACAATAGAAATGATTAAAGAAAAAAATAAACACAATATAACACTTCTAAATATAGGCATAAATTTTCTAAAAATAAATAATTACATATAATGAAGAAAATAAAATAACACACAGAGTTATTCAGGCTTTCACAAATCGAATAACACATAAATAGAAATCTTATGATAAGATGTAGAAGCTAATATCCTTTCTTAGGGATTGAAACTTGAGACAATCTAAAGGTTTAGTAAAAGTATCAGTAAGATGAAGATCAATGCTGATATGTTGTAGCAACAAAGTGTTCAACTCCACTAAGTCTCTTATGAAGTGATGTCTAATATCAATGTGTTTGGTCCTTGAACGTTGGACTAGGTTTTTAGAAATACAGATGGCATTTGTGTTGTCACAAAACAAAACCAAGTTTCTTACCATTATCTTAGAGTCTTACAGAATCTACTTCATCCACAACAATTGTGAATAACATAACCCAATTGCAATATACTCTGCCTCAACAGTAGATATGCATATAGCTCTGTTTCTTACCATGCTAGGAGCTTAAGGAGTTTCCCAAGTAAAAAATACCAAATGACATACTTTTTTATCACTATTAACCCTGCCCAATTAGCATCTGAATACATAAGAAGTTCAACTATCGTGTCACTAGGATACCATATCCCAAATTCAGACATTCCATGATAAGTTCTTAAAAGAACTCATATTTCGTGATTATATTGTACGTAAATGTGATAAATAGATTTGATTATAACTTGTTTATATCAATATTTATGAAAATATATATGTTTAGAATCATAGGTGTATTTTGTTATAATTAAGGTGTTTTTAGCTTTAAAATTTATAAATTTATCAACACATGAAGAACAACATTTAAAGCACTTAATTTGTAGTGTAGGAGCTTGTAAGATTAAGCATGTAAGCCTTACATAAAGAATGAATTAGTTTGTAAGGTGTACATGTTAATTTTGAAGAAAAGTGAAATGTGCCACGTTGAGGAATATAGTGTGCCACGACACAAACTATTTGGGATGATTACAAAGGCATGCAGAATAATGTGTGTCGTAATGTGGATTAAAGTGGGCTATAATGCCCCCTTTTTGAGATGAATTTGGTGAACCTTAGTGAAATTCTTGCCATGGCATGAAAAACCTTGTGCCGCAGCACGCGAACAATAATTTCACCAAAACCCACTGTAGCCAACCTCTCCATATAAATACAATAATTTGTATTAGGTTTAGAGTCAGTTTATATAATACAATTTTTTCCAACAATCATGGGTTATTTTTTAAGATCCAATTTTTAAAGCCATTCCACCACCGTATACAGCTGCAGATACAAAACCTCCTTATTGTGAAGAAGATCCTAGGATTTAGAGAAGCTAATGACAACTTATTAAGAGACTAAAATCATTTTTAACAAAGGCATGTTTTTACTTGTTGTATTTTTAAAATATTTTCTTATAATCTGATATCTTTCGTAGTTTAATTATCTTTCATTAATTTAACTATAACTTCCTAAATCTATAATATGGGATTTTATTTGTTTGGCTTCCAATGATTGGAAAAACAGTTTTATGATATGAATAAATATGAGTTTGATTTATTTATTGTTCATGTTCTTAAAATATTTAATTATAAATCAATGATGGATTATTCAAATTTTGATTTTTGATTAAAGAAAATATTTAAGAATTAGGCATTAGAAAAATCAAATGTGTTTAATTGTGCACAAGTGAATACTATTTTATTTTAATTTCATTTATCAATTTCAATCCTAACTAAGGAAATGATTGATTAAATGAGATTAAATTCAATGGTTAGAAATATCTTTAATTATAAATTAATGATGGACTAAATCTTGATTTATAATTAAAGAATATATTCAATTCAGGTTTACAAGGAAGTTATTAATTAATTGAGAACTTTGATTTATATATGTTCCCCAAGTTTGCTAATTAATTAATTTCAAGTCCGACTAAGGAAGTTATTAATAATTGGGAAACTTGATTTATATATTTTCCTCAAGTTTGCTAATTATTCAATTTCAAGCCCAACCTAGGAAGTCATTGATTAATTGAGAATTGTATGCACTTGCCATAACCGTGGGAGTTTGTTTATTTAAAGAAAAGGAAAAATCAGTATATATAACTCATTATTTGAAATATTTAATTTGTTCTATCCATGAAGGGTTATTCTCACTAATATCACATATACATCCATCATCCTAGGTTTCACTATATTTAATTTATTGCTTCCATTTATTGGTCAAATTTATTTGTTTTCTCTATATATTAATTAATTTAGAATTTAAGATTCTATTCCTTAAGTCATGTTAGAGTGTTTAGCATTTGTTTTTTCTTAACTAAAATATAAAATAATTGAAATTTGTAAAACTATCATAATTCTTTGAGATATAATATTAGGAGTATACTTAACACTTATTATAAGTGAGATTCTTTAGGGAAAGCTTGAAATCTAGCACAAACTCCAACATTGAAGGAGATACCTAGGTGACTTGTAATAAAGTAGAGAAGACTTCCAATAAAACTTCTATATAGGGTATGATGTACATATTTTTCCAAATGAACTTGAGAAAGTTTAACAAAAGTACTCATTAGTGTACCAGCTACTTTGGCAATGTCCAATCCAAACTTCTTAACGAGCACTTTGGTATACATAGCTTGGGAGAGAAAGATCCCATCTTTCAACTAGTTAACTTGAAACCCAAGGAAGAATTTCAACTCTCTAACTAAACTCATTTCATATTCATTCTACATAGTAGCAACAAAATCATGAGCAAGAGTATCCTTCGTGAGGAGGAAAGTGGTGAGTTGATCATACCAGGCCAATAAAGTTTGCTTTAAGCCATACAAGGCATTATTTAACCTCATAACATGATCAAGGAAGCAAGGATCTTCAAATTATTTGGATTTCTCAACATAAACTTTGTCCTTGATAACACCATTAAGAAAAAGCACTCTTAATGTTCATCTGATACAACTTTAACCCAAAGAACCAAGCCAACCAAATTAAGAGTCTTATAGACTCAAGATAAGCAATAGAACAAAATGTTTCTTCAAAGTCAATACCTTCTATCTAAGTATAACCTTGAGCAATAATTTTGGATTTATTTATATCACTCAAACTATTCTCATCCTTTTTATTCTGGTATAACCAATGTGTACCTACAACATGCTTATCTTTTGTTCTGGGAACAAGATACTAGACATAATTCCATTGAAATTGAGTAAGTTGCTCCTATACAAAGTTGACCGATGTACATCCTAAAGGGCTTCATTGACATTTTTAGGGAGGATGATTGATGTAAAACATATATAGTTCAATTTCTCTTAAATCTAACATCTAGTCTTAACTCCTTCAACATAACCAATTATGTTGTCAACATATAAGCATTCTTAGCCCATTTAGGGAGAGAAGATTCTTCTTCTTCTTCTTCTTCTTCTTCTTCAGTAGGCTTCAGCGTGTTAGATGGAGTTATAGTAGAAGGAGTATCAATATTAGTAATAGAATGTTCAGAAGAGCCTCTATTATCAAATATATCACTATCTTCATATTCAACCATTGTAGTAGCTCCATAGTCATTGATAACAACATTAATAGATTCCATTACAATAGAGGCTCTCAAGTTGTAGACATGGTAACCTTGACTAATAGTTGAGTATCCCAAAAAGATTCCAAGATCACTTTTAGATTCAAACTTGTTCGAATTGTCTTTGCTTAGAATATAACAAGTGCTTCCAAACACATGAAGATGCTTAATACTATGCATCTTTCCATACACTCATAAGGGTATTGACATGAGCTAGGTATCCAAAAGCATCGGTTAAACAAATAACAAGAGATGCTTATTGCTCCAGCACATAAATGGTTTGCTAAGTTCTTGCTAGTAAAAATTACTTTAGCCATTTATTGAACAACTCTATTCTTTTTCTCAATGATACCATTACGTGGAAGTGTCTTTGAAGCAAAAAAATCATGCAAAATATCAATATTATCATTAAAGTACTTTAGCTTAGAATTTTAAAATTCTTCTTGTGGTAACTTATAATCTTGATAATAATCCCAATAGAATCAAACCTTTCATTTTGAAGCTTAATACATAAAGTCTTGTAATTATCAAACACTTTATACTTTTACCTTAGATAAATCATCCAAGTGTACTTAGAGAAATCATTAACAACATTTAAAGAGTCAGAGGCATGAGAGAGAGATTTACTCTTGACACTTACAACATCGAAAGTGCAGTCAATAAAAGGGTTCATAGAAGATAAAGTAGGATCATGAATAGTAATAATTATAGAGGAAGAGGGAGAAGCTTAAGAATCAATAACTTTTAGGAACTTGTCAACATAAGTATTTCCAAGAGATAAATTCTGAATGATATCTCAGGATTCTTCAATTTTCCTTTTAGCATCATACTGTTGTAGAGAGAGTGAATCAACCCTTTTAGTTTTATCCATTAGGCATGATTCAAGAAGCTTGACTTTATGAGTATCTACATTAACTCAAACTTGAAGATCATCTAGTTCAGCTTCATAATCATCCAAAAGAGAGTCAAGAAGAGCCTTTTCAATTTAAATGATATGAATATCATTCTTTAATTGAGTGATAATCTCAAATATATCTATAGAGGAATCTAGAGTGCCTTGTACTTTGAGACCTTTTGATTTCTTTTTTTTAGGAGACTTCTCGAGATCATTGGTGTGATAGAAACACTTTTCATTATCACAAAGGAGAATTTGGAGAGACTTGATGTGATTATCTAATATCATATTTAGGTTTCCCACTTCTTTTTCACCTTCCAAAGGGATATTTAACAAATTACTAGAAAGGTCCAAATGGTTTTTAGCCTTTTCTTTTAAATTATTATTGATCTTAATCATGTTGTTCTTTAGATTTAGATTCTCATACACCAACTGATCGTAAGATTCTTGAAGTGAGAATTCATCACTATCAATAGCATCAGTCCAATAAGAAGTCTTAGAAGAAACAGTCTAAGAATGAGAAACCATATAAGCTAAAAACCAAAAAAGTTCCAACCCATGTACTCTCTGAATAGGCAACATCCTTTCAAGAGGAACACCTATCATACTTTCTCTCTAAGAAATCCCAAGCTTCTTTGAACTATTAAATTTTGAAAGAAGATCTAAGTTGTCAATAATTACATACCTAATAATGATATACAACTTAATACTTAAGATCGCAAATGTGTAGCTCTTCTTCATTCCAATTAGCAAAGGGACTTGGTTCAAGATTACCATATTTTAAAGTATGTATAAGGCACCTCCATGCATTTTCAATTAAGAACCAAACATCGTCATTTAATGATCTCCATAAAGAGTAACAATTTCCATCAAAATAAGGAAGTCTATAGACCAAACCTTGCATATCAGACATCATAAGAGAAATAGGTAGTTAAACAAACAAGGATGTAAAAAATGAAAAACACCAAAGCGGTTAAGGCCAACAAGGGTGTACCCTCTTTGATACCAATTAAAAGAGTCCAACACCTTATGAACAACTAGGGAAAGGGGATAGGAATTTTTAGAGACATACCTCCAACTCACAAGTAGTAGAATAAAAAGAAAGTAGAGAGAAACAAATAAGCTAGACAGAAACACAAGAAAGAAAAGAATAGACATAATAAACTAATTAGATAACAGACATATTAATTTAACAATAGATAAAATCAGATAGGTTAGAAGACATAGAAAAACAAAAAACCTTACAATTATAATTTAACTCTCATTTGTTGTCACATACTCAAGTGAAATAGTGATTGTAATAACTCAAGAGTACAACATACAAATACATCAATATAACATGGTAAACCCATATAGAACCCCTACCTATGTTGGAAAATCTTCGAGTTACTTATGGTAACTATTCAGTCACCAAAAATTCACTAAAAAGAATAAACAGCTACAACTTGATAGAAAATGTAAATTCAAATACCTCTATCAGTCAGGAATCCCTCCCTTAACCACCTATGGTTCCCTTTCTTTCTTACTACCTTTGCAACAACTTTGATTCACTATAGGAATCTGGCTCTCCGTTGGAGCCTACTATACATAATCGTGTGATCAATCACCAACAATCAAAAGTGAAATAATGAGGCACTCACCTCAACTCCATGTGCATATAAATCAAAAATATGATTCTACTCACATAATCATGACTCACAAATACCAAACAAACACTCAAGATAAAATTGAACAAAAATAAAAAAAATGCAAGATCAATTTGATTGGGCTTTGCCACAATTTCTCAATTGTTTGGGGCCTTGTCAACCACCACAACAACCTTGAGTCGGTAGGGATAATACCACACACAGTAAGGGTAATACCCTTGCTAGCCAACGTTGGAAAGGGGTTTTCAAAAATGAGAGTTTTTTTTGTTCCAAAAATTTCCTAGTAATTCTCCATAAATACCCATAAGTTAAACAACACAAAATATAAATAAAACAACCTAGCATGATTACTACAAAACCAATTGATAACTGTATTTTATATAGTTATTTTCACCTATTTTATTAATTATAATTGCTATGTTCTTGATGTTTTTAGTTAATTTTCGATTAATAAATTAGTATTTACTGTTTTTTATATATTTTAAATAAAATTAAGTAATTTGTATCGAAAACGTACTTAAATGCAAATTTGTACCCAAAAATATAATTTCAAATAAAAGAGTGATTAATTGCAATTTATAAAAGTTGAAAATATAATTTAAATTAAAGTCGGGCTTAATTTCAATTATTAAAAGTTTAAAATTTAATTTAAATTACCAAAAGGGCTGTATTGCAATTAAACAAAGTTGAAAATGTAATTTGAAATATATTTGTGGGTCAAAATATAATTAAGAAAATTGAATTTTACTGTGAGAAAAGAATCACACTCGCACAAATCACGACGTCCATCACCCACCGTTGGATCATCAAAACAACGGTCCCGATTTGGCGAGTGCAATCCAGACGAGACACAAGTGCGTGCCCGGTATTTCTCGCATGGCGCGGCGTGCCAGTGGGGCCCACCTGCCGTGCAGGCCGGCGTGCAGAGTGGGACCCACATGTCGGCTGTGCAAATTTCCCGAGGCGCATCGGCCGACCGTTGGATCTCTTGAACGGTCCAGATTGAAGCGCGTGGAACCAAGCTGTCACGCACTGAACCGTTCGTGTAACAATCGTGTGTGACGCGGGTTATGGAAGCAGCGTGCATCCTCAGTTTTTACAGAATAAGAATCTGCCACGTGTCCCACTAATATTTAAGCAAATAATATTCCGACACGTGGCATGTTATCATGAGCGCGAGAGCGCAGGATTACGCCCACGTTTCAGCGTTGTCTCCCGTGCGACAATCCTTCGCACGCCCGTTTTCCGCAGCCAATGAAATTCTGCCACGTGTCCGCATTAAATCCTCGCAGCGAATCAGACGCTGACACGTGGCATGCACTTTGAATTTCAAAAATTCAGAACGGCGCCCCTGTTTCACACGTAAATTAAAGTAATATTATATCGAATATCGATACGCGTCGATTCTATTTTCGATACAAATTCTTTACGCGTTTTAAAAAAAAAAAAATGTAATATTTTATTGATGTATTTTTTTTGCTATAAATAGGAGATATTTTTTAGTTGTAAAAAAGTTTGGTTGGAGTAGTTTTTGGAGTAGAGATTTAGTTTTAATTTTCGAAATTTTTTAGTGTGTTTTAGTTTTTTCAGTTTGTAATTTTTATTGTGTTTGTGTGTTGGACGGCAAAACACGCAGAAGCCATTTTTGGCTTTTGTTGTGTTTTGCATGTGCCAAATATTTGTTTTAAGTGATGTTTTAATTTTATTTCTGCTTCTTCTAATTTTTCTGTAGTTGTTATAATTTTTATTTTAATTTTATGAAGTAATTTAATTTTTCTAGGGTTGCATTTAATCTAAATTTATGAAGCTTTAATTTTAATTATTTTTGTTAGATTTATAAGACGTTCGATTTGTTCGTTCTATTTTGTTCTTAATGCTTTTTGATTATTTACGAATCTTATCAAAACGATCCGTGGCACATGAATAAACTTGAGAAAGGCATTTGTGTGTGTATTGCTCGTAAATAGAATGACATGTATGATGAAGGATAGAGATATACCCTAATTGTATGTGTGGCCATTTGAAAATTTAGAACGTAATGAATCTCGGTAAATTTAATTTTCATAGAGATATAGTAAATTAATTTAACGAGGTGTGTTTATACGGAGCTCGAAAGAGATGTATGAATAATAAAAAAGAAGTTTTCGGTTGACAAATTAAATGTACCAAAAAATATAAATCCAAAGAAAATAACATGATTTGAGTGGATTAGTTTGGTGAAAAATTGCAATCCTAGATTTCTTTTATTTTCTTATTTTACTTTTTTATTAACCAACGATTATTTTGGATAAAATCAGAGAGATACAATTTTAGTACTCGACAAACTATGGTAACAAATCCTCGTGGGATCGATACTTTACTTACAAATCTTTATTACTTGTGACCGTGTATGCTTGCACGAGTTCGTGTGTTGAAAAACACGCAACAAGTTTTTGGCGCCGTTGCCGGGGATTTGTTTTACTATTTTCATTGTTGATATTAATACCAATCAATCTCATTTTAATTCAAAAAAAAAAATTTTAAAAAAATAAAATTTTTTTTTTGCTTATTGTTCTTATTTATTTTATTTTAAAAATTTTCTCGTAAGTTGAGATTTTGTTTGACACACAAATCTTAACTTACAAAAAGAAAAAAAAAATTTATTGTTGTTTTATTTTATTTTTCAATTTTCTCGTGGGTTGAGATTTTGTTTGACACACAAATCTTACCTCACAAAAAGAAAAATAAATTTTATTTGCTTATTTTTGGTTGTGTAATTTATTTTTCAAATTTCTTGTGCGTTGAGATTTTGTTTTACACACAAATCTTAACACACATAAAGAGAAAAAAAACAGAAAACAAAAAAAAAATTATTTGCTTATTGTTAGTTTATTTTATTTTATTTTATTTTTTTTAATTTTCTTGTGGGTTGAGATTTTGTTTGACACACAAATCTTAACACACGAAAAGAAAAACAAAAAAAAAATTTTATTTTCTTATTGTTGGTTGTTTGTTTTATTTTATTTTTATTTTTCTCGTGAGTTGAGATTTTGTTTAAACACAAATCTTTCTTTCTTACTACCTTTGCAACAACTTTGATTCACTATAGGAATCTGGCTCTCCGTTGGAGCCTACTATACATAATCGTGTGATCAATCACCAACAATCAAAAGTGAAATAATGAGGCACTCACCTCAACTCCATGTGCATATAAATCAAAAATATGATTCTACTCACATAATCATGACTCACAAATACCAAACAAACACTCAAGATAAAATTGAACAAAAATAAAAAAAATGCAAGATCAATTTGATTGGGCTTTGCCACAATTTCTCAATTGTTTGGGGCCTTGTCAACCACCACAACAACCTTGAGTCGGTAGGGATAACACCACACACAGTAAGGGTAATACCCTTGCTAGCGAACGTTGGAAAGGGGTTTTCAAAAATGAGAGTTTTTTTTGTTCCAAAAATTTCCTAGTAATTCTCCATAAATACCCATAAGTTAAACAACACAAAATATAAATAAAACAACCTAGCATGATTACTACAAAACCAATCCCATGGTGTGTGTAAACATACTCACATACAGAGTGTACCTAACTACATACTTGTGTATATTATTGAACCATCAATAAGCAACCTTACACATAGGAAGACAATACAATAAGTAAAATAAACAGACTCTGTGTTTTATACAAAGGAATGCCAATATAGACACAATGGACTTACCAGAATTACAAACTTAAGAGATCAGATCCATAACAACAACATTCTCCTCGACACTATTTGCTTAAATAGAATAGCCTCTAACATGCCTCCAGTAAAGAGCATACTATGTCCTAATATCTATTACATTGTCTTATTCTAAGTTTTATCATTAGAAGCACTACTCTTCATGCCCAATTGGATAAATATGTGGGATTCCCACTTCTTATTTGATCCTAATTTGAACAGCTAGTATTCTTAGTTGACAAAGGATTAGGACTATCTCCAAACTCCTCCAAAGTTTCTTATACAAGTTAATATAAATAGATAACATAGCCTCTAAATAGGTATCAAGAATTATACCTCTAAATCACCAAGTAATTTTGGAAACTATAAGCATAACTTGTATTATCTTTACAATCAATAGTACTTAGGGCCTTGGAAAATGTACACTCAACCTGTATTTTCTCTCTCCATTGATCACCTATCTAACTTGATTGTCAAAATTCAACTGGAAGCACCATTCTCTTTTGTGGTCTTCCATTAGGTTCTAACGTTTCTTACTCGTTTTAGGTCTTCAAGTGACTATGCAAAAATCTGCATCAATATTGGTCAATTGTGTTGTTTGGTCTCTTAGATTAAAAATGGTGTCTTTTAGTTCCCTACTTATGAAAAAGGGACTGATTAAGAATAAATTACATTATTTTAATGATTTTTAAATTAAAATAGTATTACTTTTCTATTAAATGATTAAATATAATTAAACCACAAGTCTTTAACCATTGTAAAGTGACAATTATTACTATATGTTTTTCAAAAAATATTCATTTTAAAATTTATTAATACTTAAATTTTTTAAAAAATTAATTGAACATTTAAATAACTTTTTTTTGAATAATATTATTTTTTATTTTTCTTAAACTATTTGATATTAAATTTTATTTTCATACTTGTTAAATGCTTGTATTTTAATCACTTCAGGAAAAAATATTTTAATAAAAAAATTACTAAAATAATATAATTTTTCTTTAATTGACCCCTTTTACCAAATCAAAGGGACTAAATGATACTGTTTTAAATTTAAGGGACCAAACGACAACATTTGCCTATTTTAAGGGTCATGTGTGGTACTGCACCCAATTTTTTATTTAGTTATGTATTTTTTAGAGGGATGTGCATCGTTTTGATAGAAAACAATATCTCTAAACAAATTTTTTAATAGAAAATCCCTCTTAGAAAAGGAATACTACATTTCAAATATAAACCATTTATTTTACTAATTTTATTTTGAACACCTTTAAAATAGATCATATTTTCATTATTTTTATACATTTTGAATATAAGTTTGTTGATGCAGAGTTCTACTCAGTTTCTTTAGGACCAAGAAAAGAATAGAAAAAGTTAGAACTTAAAGGAAGACCTTGCGAAGGAGGTTGATGCTTTCAACTAGACTCCGAGTGAAGTCAGCTAGGTGATCAATCGAGAAGAATGTGGGCCTAAGTATTATCTGTTAGGGTTCCAAGTGCTCATGATTGTATATGAAATCAAATTTATTCTTATAATTTCCTAGAAGATTTAATGTACCTTTGTTCTAGTTTGCATTGCACTTTTATAGTGACTTATATGAGCAACTTTGGAAGAGTTTGGAGATAATCATAATCATTCAAAAGTAGGAATGCTAGCTGTTTAAACTATGATTAAATAAGGGATGGGAATCTCATATCATTATCCAATTATGTATAAAGAGGAGTTCTCTTGATAATATAACTCCAGAGAGGAAGTTGTACAAGATACTGTGAGTTGATGTGCTCCTTTCTAGTGGCAAATCAAATGCTACACTATTTAAGTGAATAACATCATAGAGATTATCTTTGGATCTTGAAGATTATCTCTTAGGTCCTTTAAGGTCCATAAGATACTAGAGATAATTCTTCATGTACATAGAGGTCTTATGATATGATAAGGAGTTATTCTTGATTGATGTGTGACTAGTGGGAGCTATTAGGAGGCCTTTATTTATTCCTATTAGGGTCTAAGCTTATTAAGGTACATCCTCGATGATGATTGATGTACTTGGAGGATCTGACCCATTAGTAAGAGCTACATAGTAGCTCTATGAAGGTATCATAAGTCTTTGTTAGTATCCAAGAGCTCCTAACATGTGTTATGCTTCTTTGTGAAGGTCTTGAGTACTCTCAAGATCTTAAATGACATGGAAAGATGTTAAGTATTTTTCCCTTCTTAGATTTCCCTTACTCCATAGCTTCTCAAAGAGGCTGGCAAGCTGATGGAACATCTTATCTCTAGGGTGAGATAGATGTGATCTTTTTGTATTATAGAGTCTAAGTTTCATTGTTACTTGCAAGCTTAAAAGTGTAAGTGTTATGATTTTACTTTTAGTATTCCCATGTGCAAAGCACTAAGTCTATATTTATTTGATGTTTTTATCTATAAATTGTACAGTTGGTTATTGGTGGCTTAATGTCACTTAGGACACAATTTTGTGTTTGCCTTTTACACACACTCACTTTCTTAGTTTGCATTGTTGGGTTTTTTTATTATGGTGTCCTAATGAGGAATTATTTTGTTATTGTGGTGTTATATTGGGGACTTTATTTGTGTTGGGTTGTCCCGTTGGGGACTAGGCATTTATCCTTGATGAAAACACCATTTGTTATGATTTTTTGTGAGTAAGCTTGCTAACTAGCCAACATTATTGATGTTGGATTTCTGCTATCTCGTTAGGGTACTCATCACTCTATTGATGACCTTGGTTGGTGAGTGTGTAATTGATATTTTAATTACTAGATTAGCAGTAGTCTGAGAGGTTGGATTATTTTTATTAATTTCCCTCCCCCCTTTGTTTTCTAGGCCATAATTAGGGGAAACCTCTGTCCATTTGGCACCAAACTTCCCCAATCAATTCGTGGTCTGTGTCATTTTGAGTTTCAGTTTTGGAAAAGTATAACATCTGTGTGATGTAGGACATTTGAAAAGTGTAAACACTTGGTTAAGTGTAAAAAAATTGAGATTGAGTAAGGTTTTAATGAGAGATAAAATGTATGGTTGGCTAACATCATTTTGAGGAGTTAGTCTTAATGTTTGTTGGTTGGTAGTTACAAGAGTGCAATATTTTCCATAGGAGATTAGCCCATGTGGTAGTATGTCGTGTGTCGACTGGTAGTTACAAGGATGCAATAGTTTCCATAGGTGAGGAAACTATATATGGTAGTGAGTCATGTGTTGGTTGGTAGTTGTGAGTATGCAATAGTCCCATTGGTGAAGAGTCTATGTTTTAATGTGTTATGTGTTGGTTGGTAGTTGTGAGTATGCAATAGTTTCCATTGGTGAAGAGTCTATGTGGTAATGTGTTATGTGTTAGCTGGGTGTTGTAAGGTTGCAATAAGGTGCATATGTGAGCAACTTATATGTTTGTATGTCATATGTGTGTTGCAAGGTCACAAAATGTATGCATGTTAGGAGTTTGTATCATCAGTAGTCAATCAAATCAGGTGGTGATGGAGCTCTATTGGTGAGATTAGGTCTACTTGGATCAGGTACACTATTGACAGTAAATGAGGGTATCATAGGGGAAGGACATTAGTTTGACCTATAAGTTGCTATTCTTTTAAGAATTCTTTATGTATTATTTTAGAATTATGTTGCTTTAGAGGGTTTTTTTAGGTTGATGTTCTTTTGGAAGAATCTTGGATGAACAAGAGCAAAAAAAGTGAAAATAAAGCGAGAAATGACAACTCAAACAAGTAAAAAAGAACCTGAATATCAAAAGTCAAAAAATCAGTGCACATTGTGGCCTAAATATATGCATGCCGTATCGAGCTGATCTCAGGTGGCATTTTGTGTTTCTATAACTTCAACTCGCATCGCAATGCATAAATAAGCATGATGCGGTGAGGTGTTCTTAGGTTGTAACTAAGGATCTAACTTTGGGATCACATCGTGGCGTAGATAAAAGCTAGCCTTGGCTTGAATGTATTTACTAGCAAGAAAGCCTAGTATAGGTACAAAACATGATTTACCTAAAACCTAATCTATAAATACACTGCAAATCCTTCTTAAACATAACAAGCCATCTATATTCGAATTCCACCTTCTAATAAATAGAAAATAGATTAAAAACAACTTCCATTTGTAAATATTTTTCAAGGATTTGAAGAAGGAGATCAACCAATTCAAGGATTTTGAGATCTCATATCAAAAAGGGTATTTTTATTGTTAGATCTCTTTTCTCTTTATAATATAAATTTATCTTTTATAATTGAGTTAATTTCGATTAATTTAATTATGTTAGGCTAAATTTTGTATATGGGTTTTTAGTTTTGCTTCCATGAGTGGAAGAAAAATTTTATGAATTTATTTAAATACAAGTTGATTTATTATTTGTTCATACTTTTAGTATCTTTAATTATAAATTCAAGGTTAATAATTTGTACTACTACTTCTTGCATACGATTGGGGGAGAAAGCTAGGACTTATGAATTGAAAAATATTCATTATTTCATGTTGCCCTTTCTATGGAATTCCTAATGATGATCATTTGACTTTCATTAGGGACTTCTATGCAACTATACAAATGTTTCTTTTGAAAGGGCTCAATGAGGACCATCTCAGAGTGAGGTGTTTCCCATACATGCTTAAAGATAAGGAAAAGTCTTTGCTTATGACTCTCCTACTGTTTCTTTGACAACTTTGGAGGAAGTTTATAATAAATTTATGGGAAAATTATGTTCCCATCAAAAGACTTCTAATTTGAGAACCAAAATTGGCACATTTTCTTAAATGGAAGGAGAGTCATTCCATGAGGCTGGGGATAATTCAAGTTGCTTCTAATTTAGTACCTAAATCACCACTTCCCACTACAGCTATAAAACTAATTTTTCTATGATGGCTTGACACAACAATATCAGTTCACGGTGGACAATGCTATAGGTGAAGCTATAGGAAAAAATACTACTACTGAGACCTATGAACTCTTTAAGATATTGGGTACTAATTCCCAACTAAAAAGGTGCTAGAGTAAGAAGAACTAAAGTCAATCAGATAGGCTTCAAGAGTAAGATGGCCATGAAACTTGCAAATTTGACTAAGTAAGTTCAACTCTTTACTATCAAGAACACACCAAACTAAGAGATTTATGAAGTATGTGGTATATATGGGCATGGTACTAATGTTTTCTCTTTTACAGGTGATTCCTATATAGGTAGCAATCAAAAAGTTAATCTTATTTAGGGGTACCAGTTTGGACCCTAGAATAATCCCTATTCCAACCTCTATAATCTTGGGTGGAGAAATCACCCTAATTTCTCATGGAAGGAATACAATAACCCACCTTATGCCCAAACCCAAATGCAAGGTCCAAATTAAAACCAAAATGTGCCATACTATCCACCTAATAAGTCAACCTTGGATGATAACTTTAATGCTTTCATTCAAGTGAGTAGAGACAACCAAATGAAAAAAACAAATGTTGGATTCTTTAGAGGCATTTATGAAAAGGTTGGAAGGTAGTGTAGGGTAAATAGCTAAACATATACAAAGGTAAGAGAAAAGGGAAGTTTCCCATTCATTCTAAACAAGCAAAATCTATTACAAACCTTTGGAGTGGTAAGGTTTTAAATAGAGCTTTTCCTAAAATTTATAATGATTTGCCTAATAGTCTAGGAAACATAAGTGGAATGCAAGTAGCCCCCATGAAAAGGTGTGGATATAAATGATAAAATTGCAAAGTCTTCTGAGGGGATTGAAGAAGAGTCATTTAACCCAACTATATTTCACAAGGCACTTGAACCATATCGACTGCCCATACCATTCCTACACCATCTAAAGGACAATAAAGAGGATAAGAAATTTTTTGATTTGTTTGATATGATTTTTGAGTTTAACATTAATTTGCCTCTCTTAGACATCATTAGAAATGTGCCATTGTATGCAAAAAATTTCAAGGAATTGAACAATAAGAGGAGAAGATATGGAGTTAATGAAAAAGTGATTGTGTCAAAAATTGTAAGTGCGATACTTCAATTAAACCTTCCACCAAAATTGAAGGATCTTGGAAGTTTTAATATTAACATTACTATGGAGAATGAGAAAGTGGTTAAGGTTATGCTAGATTTAGGAGAAAATATTAATCTCATGCCTTAATATACTTGCAACTAGGTTTGGGAGAGTTGAAGCCTATAACCATATCCCTTTAATTAGCTTATAGGTCTATCAAATATCCTAAGAACATGGTTGAGGATTTACTTGTACAAGTAGATAAACTAATTATAAAAGTTGATTTTGTTGTGATGGATATGCAGGAAAACCAATCTATAGACAAAAAGGACACTATTCTTCTAGGTAGGCCATTCATTGCCACAACCAAGACTATTATTGATGTCTATAGTAGAAGGTTATCTATGAATGTCTTGGAAGAGACTATCCATTTTAAATTTTTTGATTCTTTATCTATTCCTTCTCTTTCCACTATTGATAAGTGTTCATATATTGAATGTGTGGATACACTTGCTTATAACACCTTTTTTTAGGACGAGATGAAAGATAAACTTGAATCCATATTACCCGTTTATAGGTTAGATGAAACTTTAGATGAAGAGACATCATGAAGTGTTACATAGTGTTGAACCCATAGAAGAGCCTAGTACACCCTTAGATTCACCGAGGACCCCACCTAGGGAAGAGAAAACTCCACTAAGTTGGAGCTCAAATAGTTACCAAAGCACCTTAAATACATGTTTTTAGGAGGGAGATAGAAAGACCTATCCAATCATTATTTCTTCTACTTTAGCCCTAACCCAAGTGGAAAAACTACTGAGGAAGCTTAAAAACTTCACCAAGAAAGCTATAAGTTGGAGTATTGGAGATATTAGAGGTATTAGTCCAGTTATGTGTATGCATAAGATAAGTTTAGAGGACAATACCAAGCCTATGAGAGAATGCTAAAAAAGACTTAACCTAGTTATATAAGAGGCAGTGAAAATGGAAATTTTAGAACTCTTAGAGGTATGAGTTATTTATCTTATTTCTAATGGAAAGTTGTTTAGTCTGATACATGTGGTACCAAAGAAATTAGTAATTACCATGCTATGAAATGACAAGAATAAGTTCATGCCTACTAAAATCATCACAAGATGGAAGATATGTATTGATTTTCAAAAACTGAATTTGTATACTAAAAAATATCACTTTTCCTTTCCTTTTATTGATCAAAATTTGGAAAGATTAGTTGGGAATGACTTTTATTATTTTATTGATGGTCTTTCAGGATATTACCAAGTACCAATTGCACTAGAAGATCCAGAGAAGACCACATTCACTTGTTCATTTGGGACTTTTTCCTTCAGAAGGATGCCATTTGGTCTATGCAATGCTCCTACCACATTCAAAAGATGGATGAAGTGTATATTTTTGAATATGCTGGAGAAATTCGTTGAGGTATTCATGGATAACTTTTCTATCTTTGAAATCTTATTTGATGATTGTTTGCATAATTTGACTTTAGTTCTAGAAAGATGCATTGAATGCAATTTAACTCTTTGTTAGAAAAAAAAGTCATTTTATGGTCAAACAAGGCATTGTGTTAGGACATTTTATTTCAAGTAAAGGTATAGAAGTGGACAAAGATAAGATCGATTGGTTTGCTAAATTTCTACCCCTACTAATGTATAAGGCATTACAAGTTTCTTAAGACATGTAGGTTTTTATAAGATATCCTGTTAAAGGTTTTTCTAAAATAAGTCATCTTTTATGGTGACCAAAGAGTTTCATTTGTGTTTGATAATGATTACCTTATTACTTTTAATACCTTGAAAGAGAAATTAATATTTGGATCTATTACCATCACACCTGATTGGTCTTTTACCTTTTGAGATTTCTTATGATGCTTTTGATCCTACTATATGGGTTGTTTTAGGGTAGAGAATGGATAAGAATTTGCATGTTATTTATTATGCTAGTTAAACACTCAATGATACCCAAATTAATTATTCTACCACTAAAATATAATTTTTTGATGTTGTGCTTATATTGGATAAATTTAGTTCTTATTTGGTAGGGTCTAATGTAATTGTGCATTATGATTGTGCTACTTTGTGATATTTATTGAGTAAACTGAATACTAAGCCAAGACTGATTACGTGGGTGTTACTTTTGCAAGAATTTTAACATAGAGATTAGAGATGAGAAAGGGACTAAGAATAAGTAATTGATCATCTATCTAATTTAATTCATGATTTTGACATTGTTGAGGATGAGAATGGAATAACCCTTGATTTTTCAAGCTTAGCCAAGATCAAGTCATCCATAGTTGTGTGCCTGAGGAAGAGCAAGGAATAATTTTGGCCTTTTACTATAAGTTTTATTGTGAGGGTCATTTTGGTAGTAAGAAAATGCCTTAAAGGTATTGCAATCTGGTTTTTCCTAGCCAACTTTATTTAAAGATGCTTGTACTTTCTTAATACATTATGATAGGTATCAAAGGACTAGTAACATAGGAAATCATCATGAGATGCCTTTGACATCTAATTTGATTGGTTAATTATTTGATGTTTGAGAGATTGACTTTATGGGCCTTTTTCCTTGTTCTTTTGGTTTTGAGTATATTTTGGTTGTTGTTGATTATGTGTCCAAGTGGGTTGAAATAGTACTACTAATGATGCTAATTGTGTTGTCAAAATTTTGAAGGATGTGATATTTTGCTGGTTTAGGACACCTAGACCATAATTAATGATGGGGGGGTCACTTTTATAATAAGTTATTTGATGGGTTACTAAAAAAGTATAACATCACACACAAGGTGGACACTCTAACCATCCATAAACATCCTATCAAGTTGAGGTAAGCAATAGACAAATCAAGGGTATCTTGGAACAGAAAGTGCGAACTTCAAGGAAGGATTGGGCAAACAAGTTGAATGATGCAATATGGGCGTACCACATAGCTTACAAGACAACCATTGCTATAAGTCTTTACTGGTTGATTTTTGGAGGCATGCCATTTTCTCTTTGAGCTTGAGCATAAGGCTTATTGGGTAAAAAGTTGAACATGGACTTTGAACAAGTAGGAGAAAAATGCTTACTTTATCTTGAGGAGCTAGAAGAGATTAGGGATGAAGCCTATGAAAATGTAAAAATTCTACAAATAACTTACTAAGAATTACCATGCAAGGGCGTATTCCCTAGGTCTCTTTATCTTGACATGAAAGTATTCTTATCTAATTCTCATTTTAAATCTCTTTAGGAAAGTTAAAGTCAAGATGGAGTGGACCATTTCAAGTTGTTCAAGTCTTTTCCTATAGAGTTGTAGAATTGATAACTCCAAAGATTCAAAAGTCATTCATGGTGAATAGGTATCATGTGAAGTCTTACTTGGAAGGAGTCGATATAAATGGGAACATTGAGTGCATTGAAGTGTAAGAGCATTAGCCTCAAGCAATGTCTTGCTAAGACATTAAAGAAAATTCTTGGTGGGAGGCAAACATTGAGAACAATATTTAGTTTAGGTTTGGGGGATGCAGATAGACCTAATAAAAAACTTTTTGATACAAAATTATCATGTTTTAGTCAATTTAAGGTGAGTAATTGAGTCTTTATGCATTTTTTATTTGATTTCTTAATGATGTTCAAGGCTTGTTGTAAGAGTTGGTTCTATTCATGGTTTATGTTTTAAACATGGAATGTTGAATTTGAGATGAACCCCAATTTGGTGTCTTGTAATCAGTTAGTAGATACTACTTTGTGAGATTATTGAGCCTATAGCATTTTATTTTGAGAAATAAAATTTCTTCTACTCTTTTAAACACTTTTCTGATGATTCTAAATTGTTAGATGATCTCTATAAGTTTTGCATTGAATGCTAGGATTTAAAGAAACAAATGAAGTTTTATTGTATTGATTAAATAACTTAAGTATAAATTAAACGTGCGTACCTATCTTAATTTCATGCTTGACTTACTAGTGCAAAATGACACATTTAGGGTCCCCTTAGAAAAATAAGAAGCTAATATATACACATGGGTCTGTTCTTACAAAAAAAAAATAGTATAAATAAATACTATTATCTTGAAATATTGAAAGTATTGATATTTGCAAGATAGTAGAAAATAACCCCTTGAGGTCAAATGCATTTTCATTCATCTATAGGCACATACTTGATATTCCTTGCTTAATGAGTGTGACTGGAGTATAATATGAATACTATGATGTCTTCTTAATCCTAGCTTTCAATTTTGTTCGTGGGATCTATTTTATTCATATTTGAGCCTTTCTTGTTTCTAAGCATATGCGAATTGATTTGTTTTCTTCTTTACATAACTTATGTTTGCATATACTTTGTTAAGTGCTTGAACCCATAGGATGAATGTGATATCAAGAGTGTATCTTATAAGGTTTAGATTCTAAGTGAATTTAAATTTTTAACGCTAGGTTTGGGAGAATTAATGTTGATATTTTTTTAAGTAATATGGCATGGATTTGTGATGTGAAAGTGATTTTCCCAATGCATTTTGATGGGTTGAGATGTTTAGTGAACTTTTGATTAAGCTTTATTTATAAATTGAAAAGAAACTGAAGCATGAGAAATTTTGTTGATTTAGGTTTGTAGTTTTGTTGTTAGTATTGTGATTCACCTTTTTAGTTTTTGTTTTGCTTGAGGACCAACAAAATGAAGGTTTAAGGGGGAATTTGAAGAACATTATTTTGACCTATAATTCACTATGTTTTGAAGCATTAATTTTATGTTTTATTTTAGTATTATGTTTAGGAAGGTATTTTTATGTTTTGTACATTAATGTGCTTTTGGAAGAATCTTGAAAGAACCCAAGAAAAAAGAGTGAAAATGGGTTGAGGAATAGCAAATTAGACAAATAGGAACAAAGAAGAATATCAAAAATTAGAAAGCTAATGCACATCGTGGCCCATATACATGCATGCCACGATGAGGTGCTCTATTGTGGCATTTGGTGATTTAGGAATTTCAACACATATCCTAACATATAAATAAGCATGTTGTAGCGAGATGCTCTCGGGTTGCAATTGAGGATCTGACTTTGGTATTGCATCATGGCGTAGATAAAAGTATATTGCACCTTTCATAACACAGAAAATAGAGAGAAAGCTGTCATTTGTAAAGATTTTTCAAGGATATGAAAAGGCGATCAACCAATTCAAGGATTTGGAGATAACAGATTAAAAAGGGCATTTTTATTGTTAGATCTTATTTCTCTTTGTAATCTAAATATGTCTTTTAATTGAATTAATTTTGGTAAATTTAATTATGTTAGGCTAAATTTTGTATATGTGATTTTAGTTTTGCTTCCATGAGTAGAAGAACAATTTTAAGATTTTATTTAAGTAAAAGTTGATTTATTTTTTATTCATGTGTTTAATATCTTAATTATAAATTAATGATAGATTAAATATTTATTTATAATTAAATAGAATATGTTAGAATGAAGCATTGGAAAAATAATCGGTGCTTGGTTGTGAATTTACGAACAAGAGTCTAATTTAATTTTATTGATTTGCGTATAATTAGCTAATTTATATTTTTTTCAAGCCCGATCTAGGAAGTTATTGGTTAATTGAGAATTGTAGTGGATCACCATAATCCTTAGGGGTTCGTTTATTTAAAAGGAAAAATATCAATAATTCTATTTTTTATGGAAATCATTTAATTAGTTATTTTCATGAATGGATAGCTAGCTAATTTCTCTAATTCATTCATCCATCTTTATTTAGTTATAATTTGCTTACTTTATTTTAATTGTTATATAATTTTAGAATTTTTTTTCTACTAAGTGGTTACCACAATCAACCCGATAATGTTACCACATACGTAGGAGTTCTATGTAGGTTTACCTTATTACATGATGTGCTATGTATGATCGCATGTGATGAGAGTACAATCATCATTTACCAAATATTTTATCATATATAACGTCTTGAAGTGATTCAATATCCTTTATAGTACTTTAATATGTTTTTCTTATTCATATGCTGTGTGATGTTTGCCATGTATATGCATGCACTAGCTTGGATATGAGCTTGTGAGGCACACTGTCACAAATGCGTCTACTACAAATTGTTCTTTCTTATCTACTGGTTGATTTGTAGTGTTTTAAATTAAAGATGTTATTTTTTCTTGTAATTTCGTTGTGCTATCTTCTTATTTATGTTGAGAGGCCTATTTGGCCGAGTTGGAATAAAGCTTGTGAAAAGATTATGTGAGTTGGAATTTCCAACCTTCATCTAGATCTCGGATGCTTATTTGGGTTGGAAGTTCAATTGAAGTAAGTGCAATTATTATGACATATGCTTATTTGGTTGTTTATAGCCATTAAAAAGGTTAATAGACTAGCTACTTTCTAGAACCATTACTCATTATACGAGCATGGGAGCTAGTGCTTAGCATTTGTTTAAGGAGATAGAAACACACCATATAAATAAGGCTTTAAGGGGCCTCTAGGGTTCACATTACTTGCTTTCATTATTGGAATCTTTCTGCAAATTTCAAACTTACCACTTTCTTAACATTTTTCTTGGGATTTTTGTGCAACATCTTGTGATCAATTTTTGTTCATAAGTTTAATCTTTATTAATCACTTCTTAAATCATATCGAGTAAGCATACTCACTCTACTTCTCATTAAGTACCCATTAAACACAGTGATGCTCTTGTTGAGTCTTCGAGATTACTTCCCTCTTCTCATTCTTTGGAGGCTTGTTACCTTAAAGTAGTGCTAGTGTAGTCTTTCGTTAAAGAGGAAAACCTTGAGGTGAAAAGGAGAAAGTACATAATCCATGATTTTGTGTCTCTCAAGGTTGCATCACTCGATGAGATAACATATTCTCATGTCCTTAGGTTCTACTATTTCTATGAGATGACTCTAGAATCTGGTCTTTGTTTCCTTCTCCCTTATACCTAATGGGAGGAGAATGTTAATTGTGCTCACTATCACGACTAGCATGTTAATTGTTGAAAGAAGTATCTAGAACAACCAACATAGATGATATTCTTAGTTCGTGTTGTATTGAACACTCAATTTTATCAAAACACTTCAAACACTTATCATTGTCCTAAAGAAGAATTTGGAAAGACTTGATGTGATTATCTAATCTCCGCTTTAAATCTTTCATGACTTTCTTACCTTCAAGAGTAATATTCAAAAGTTGACCAAAAAGACTAGAGTGATATTTTTATTTTTTTCCTTTTCATTATGGTCTATCTTAACCATTGTCTTCTTTATCTTTAGGTGTCCACAGACCAACTAATCCTATGTCTCTTGTAAGGAGTGGTCTTCATTACTTCCTAAATCAGCATAATAGGTAGACCTTGTAGAAACAAATTTTAAATGAGAAGCCATCATTGTTGAACACCTTGAAGTGACAACTTTAGAACCCACTAAATTTTCTTCCACCAAATTGTGGAAGCAATCTTCAAACTTTTTCTCTAAATAGTCCCAAAATTCTTTGGAGCCCTTGCATTCGAATAGACACTTTACATTACAAATAGACAATGATCCAAGAATGCTCCAAGAATAGCATACAATCCTCTAGAGTTTCAAACACTTATAAGGAGCTCTTATTTATTCCAGTCATAGAACAAATTTGGCTCCATTGCGCCATCTTTAAGGATTTAAATAAAACATATCCATACTTTTTCAATCAGAACCAAACTTCATCATAATATGATGAAAGATAAGTACACTTTTGATATCTCTAAAATGTATAACACATTCCATTAAACTAAGGAGGTCTACAGACCATTTCTTTTACACTAGAAGCCATTATAGATTAGAAGAGTTAAATAGATACGAGAAGGGAATGAAATAAATAACACCAAAGTGGTTAAGGCTCATAGGGTGTACATACTCTGATATCAATTGAAAGAGTCAGAGACTCGATGCACAACCATGGAAAGGAGATACTAACCCTTTAGGACTCATATTGATCTGACAAAAAGTAAAAATAGGTAAATAAAATAACAATGTAGCCATAAAATCAAAAGAAATAAACAACTAGATATATTAAACAACGCAGTCAGACAATTTAATTACTAGCAAACCATATGGCATTAGCATAATACAAATAAAGATACAGAAAGAAAGCATGTGATAGACATAAGGCAATAAAGGAAGATAACATGCAATAGGAAGAAAGCAAGGAGAGATATCATGTGAGATATATAAAGGAATCAAGCAAGAAAGGCTTTCAAATCACAATTAGATCCTCTTATGCATAAACATATTTGGATGTAATCTTGATTTTACTAAGGTAATATGCTATCATACAAAAACGATAATATAAAGTGGTAAACCCATATATGATCCACACCTACGTGAAAATATTGATATTTTGCTTAAGGAAGCCACCTGGAAGCAAGAAATTTACCGTGTAAAGACAATTCACAATCTAAAGATGATATTAACTAATACCTCTCATAGTTGGAGGACCACACTCAATTGTGCCTAAGTTTCCTCCAATGTTGTCTTCACAAGGACTACGATTCGATCACTAAATCTAGATGTACTCTAGATCTTCACCACTATATGATATGGCATAATCACTAATAATCAGTACTTGTGAAAACCTACTGTAAAGGTTATCTTATGCATATGTACCTACATACAAACTATGTCTTGATATTAATTTTTATTTTAATTAACAACCCAATTTTTTAAAAAAGAAACACTCAGCATATCACCAATATGAAAGCCAATCAAAGTATTGATGATATATAATTTAGAAAATACTTTAAACTTAAAATCCCTATTTTACAAACTACAAGAGTTTCTCCACTTTTTTAAGTTAATTCTAAATTTCCAAATGGAGGTATTTATAGAAAACTTTTGGGTTTCCAAGTACCTCACAGACCATATCAATAAGCCCTCACTAACCACCTTAGTAAGGGTAATAGCTATAATGGCAATGATAATAGCTGTAAAACCTCACTAGCCTATCGTTGAAAACCGAGTGAGTATCTTAGCAAGCTCAAAAATGATTGTTTTTGTTTGGAAATTTCACCAAATAGTTTTCTATAAATACCCACAATCCAACATAAAACAATTCAAAGCATAAACATAACTTAACATGCAAACTACATGCTCATAACCTAATGGTGTGTAACATGTAGACATACAAAGTGTCACAACTATTTAATGCACGTAATACTGATCCATCAGTAATTGATCTTATATAGAGGATGACTAAACACTTAAAAAAATAATACAAACTTTGTGTTTGGAACATAGGAATGCTAGCAATGACACAATATAAATTACAAGAATACATAGTTGTTGTAACAGAGCGGACTTGGGAACTGATGGAATCATGAGTTAAAGCTAAATAAAAATTTATTTTCTCCAGAGTTACTCAACTAAAAACTTGTAACTAAACTCTTGAATTTACAATTGTTGTTTACTCAATTCCTAAACTTGCCTATCTATTGATATAACCATTAAATTCAAATTGATTATCCATAGCTAGTCCATAATTAGAGATAGATGAAAATATTTGTTTTATCTCTCCTACAACCTCCTTTCCCTAAGTACCCATGATTCATATTGAACAATTATCGGTGATCATATCACCAGATTGCACCCAGTTGTCGCAACTCCTGAATTGCTAAATAAAGGGACTATTATCTAACATCTTAAAAAAATAGAGTGAATTCCTCATCTTGTTAAATAACCCACCATCCAACTATAACAATATCAAACAAAGATACATGGCATCTTAGCCCACCAATATCGGCATCGTTGAGTATTTCAAATGCCTTATCACTATAGAAATTGGCCAATTATTACACTCATGATTAAGATCATTTTGCAAATGGCCATTGATTGATATATTGAAATTGTTATGATGTAAACAAATCTTGAATAGAGTTTTCTAACACATTTGTTATAGTACTTTATAATATTCTATTATTCAAATTACAAAGCACCCCCAACTTGATGTATCCACATCAATTACCTTGATTTGGGTTATTCCATTTCAAAAGGATATGCATCATATTAGCAACTTAACTAAATATCCTCACTTTAATCATTTATCATAGATTAATTAGATTATTAAATTAAACTCATTCCTCTTGCATATGTTTATATATGTTGAGTTTAAGCATACACAAATAAGGAATTTTAACATTTTTTTAATGAAATAAATAACACATGAATAATTAACTAACACTTTTATTTATACTAATTTTAGTAAATTAAATACAATACATTTAGATTTAAAGGCTTTTATCAAAACATTTAATGCCTTGAAAAGTAGGGACATTGCTACCAATAGTGTCTCAAGTTGTTCCTCTAGTTTAGTGATATGACCATCATCTCAAAATTTTTGTTCCTTATCTAACCATTTCATTTTACCTCCCTTTGATATTAGCCTTTGATCGCCATACACAAAATATGTCCAATGAATACGCAAATATACATATCGCAACAAGTAATATAATGATAAAAAAGATCGTTCTCATGGAGATTATTTTATTAGAAACTAATTTTTAAAACTAAAATAATAAAAATCAATATTTTTGTGTTTTTATATTTTAAGGAAGCAAAATTAAAATAACTAAAAATAAATAGCAATAATTAATTAAATCAAATTTGGTAACTAAAAAGATATATGAAAAAATATTTAGGAATACTTAATCCCCTAATTTTCTAAACATGTGAATCGCTAAAATTCCCCCAAAATAATTATCAATTAATTACATGATCAATTGAATCTAACCTAGCATATATTCCTCTCTCAAGTAAACTATACACCATATAGTAATTAATTTAATCACACTCTCACGCCAATTAAATTGCATATTACTCATTAAGTTCATCAATTATGGATCACATACATAAGAATCATACATCTCTGCCTAGAAACTTTGCATGTTATTTAATCAAATCTATTTAATTTCCTCTATAGATAAATTGTTGGCCAAACAATTAATAACATACAAATCAGATTAAATAATATAATTAAATTATAATTATAATTGGGGTAAAATATTAAATCATCACATGGTGAAAATTGGGTTCATAAGATCCCTAGATTATAAATTAACTACACATAATTGTGTTCATAAAGCTAATATATTTCATAAAGAAAGACATAAAAATTGATAAAGAAAAGAGTAGAAGAAGAAATACAATCAATATCTTGAATTATAGAATTAATCTCCTCTTTAATCTCCACCAAAATTGTGTATTCTCTTGAATTTTTCTATATTTTTCTCTTTTAAATTGACCAAAATTATGCTAATGGATGCCACTTAGGGTTTATGGAGTGATTAAGGGCTTAAATATTGCTTAGGTGTGATCTGGACCGTCAACTTCAGATCAAGGGCTACGATCAAAACAAGCAAAATTGACAATGCCAGCCAATCACAGCACGACACGTGGCATTAGGAATTCACTAGGTGAATTAGAAAGGGACGCATGAAAGGGGAGACTGGTCAGAGTCAACGCTCATTGAGCAAGTGACACGTGGTGGGACACAATTCATAGAAACAAATGGCATGGCGCATGGGTGGAATGTATGGAGAAATGGTGTAATGACACATGGCGATGCGGTTTAACCAAGCCCGAACTCCGAATGAATGCAGTGCTAACACATGGCACGCATTTCGTCCTCCTCATATGCAACATAGCATGATTCGCTCTCTATGCTTGTGTGGAATCCACGTGGCTTGCACAGTCAGCTCCCTTACTTACATGGCATGCCACGTGGTAGCTCTTGATTGGTCATGCATTAAAAATTCATAAAAATTCCATAAAAATTCTAAAAATATCCTAAAAAATTCCCAAAAATTATATTTTCACCCCTTTTCACTAAAAAGTTTATATTTTAATATTTTTGGCCATAAAAATACTATTTATTGAATAAAACAAGTAAATATTAAGTAAAAAAGTGAGTTAATGACTACTTTCATAGAGTCATCACACCTCAAACTTAAATCTTTGCTTGTCCTCAAGTAAAGCCAAGTATAACTAAATAAAATAATATGGGTAGTATATTCATAAATATACTTCTATTAGTGCATGCATATTTCACGAAAACTATCCCTCTCAAAAGTCGTATAATCCTATAATAAAGAGGTTCACATATTCATCAATCAACATTCCATCAATACAAGGATATGCAAGGTTTTTGACAAATTGAATCATGTGTGTGTGTTGCACATGATATCATCCAATGTACTCATGAAATCAACCTATATGAGCATACTAATCAATTCAATCTTAGAACATATCTCATAAGTCTATTTTTCACATTCCTCTCCACTAATATAAATATGCACTTAGCTTAAGATCAATAAGGATTTTACATGGTTGTATTGTAAGGCTTAGGTGGGGGTCGATAAATGAAGAAATTTTAGGCTCTTTCCATGCCTTAGCTTTTTTTTTTCATCATGCAATTTTTAACTACAATTGAGCTTTAATTGGATATTTTAGGTCACCCTATTTTGTCATTATTTTCATATTCCTTTATTCCACATCTCTTCTCTTTTAATTTTTGTAACTTTACAACACCCCTAAACTTTTTTTCAATTCTATTTTCTTTTTCTTTAGAGGGATAATTGTGTTGTGAGTTTTGCTTCTTCTTCTTCTTTTTCCTTTTTTTATAGGGTGCATTACATTTTACCTTACTCTAGAGCATAACACATGATTGCATTTTTTTTCTTTTCATACAAGCTAAAGGTGCAAGGGTAAAGGTAATACTTATTAGATAGGAATTAAATATGGCTTATAGATATAAAAGGTTCTTTGTTAAGCTCAAATGGGCGACTAAAGATATTAACAATGGTTAGCTTGAAATGCTCAATCGATCCAAATAAGGCCTAAATCATTTCTCTTGCTAAATACTATTTATGATTTCGCTTCAAGAGATGATCAAATAGATTCTAAAACCTGGTAGATCTCATCAACTTGCATAACTCACTACAAATTTTCTTTCAATAAGAACACCAAAACCAATCATGAACACGTGCATAAAATTTTGAATCAATCCAATCAAAACTAGCAAGCATATCACATGATTAATGTAAATATCTTAACAAATATGTTACATTCCTTATCCTAGTTATGACAACCAATTTTTATCATTGAGTTCATAGGTTTCATATCAAGTAAGTATGCATTTAGTTTCCATATATTTATCAATTTCTATCCAAATCATGATTAAAAACAACCTAAAAATTAAAAAATTCCGAAAAATTTAAAATAAATCATAAAAAAATTAATGTAGAGAATGAAGTTCCCTCCCCCAAACTTAAGTTACACATTGTCCCCAATGTTCACATATAAATATGAAAAGGTAAAAGAAAATAAAACTCCCTTAGTCTTGGCATACCATATCTGTCATTAAAATGCTCATTCTTGTTACGCCATTGCTCTCCACATTTATTCACCTACAAAACAAAAACAATGAAAATATAAGTAAAATAATGTTGGGTTTCCTCCCAACCAGCATCACGTTTAACGTCCTTGACTAGACGGTCCTATCAAGTCCTAAGGCACATCCCTTTTTATCCATTTACTTTTGAGTTTTCCTGGAAACAATTGAAGTCTTTATTTGTTCAATAATACTTTATGCTCTAGTTCCTAAATATGGTGCTCAATTCTCTTTTCATGCCATATTTTTGTTTTCTTTTTGAACTTTTTGGCATTCTTATAAGCACTCCATCGTAACTCATCCAATTTATGTTTTTCTAATAGCTTTTTGTCCTCTCCATTGTACTCTTTCACTTTCATACTTGATTGGGTGTAGAAGGGTAGAAGTGTGAAGTCTAAACTTGGTGTCCCTTCAAATGATAGTTTGAGCTTAGATCCTATCTCAAAATTTTCCATAATTTCCTTTGATACACACACGAGGGGTACATCTTCTAAAAAGTTCATATTGTCAACAATATCACTCTTTGATGCCATACTTTCAAAGTTAAAATAGGTTGAGTTGTTTTCTTTTGAAATTATGTCCTTGTTCATAGCATCACGTGTAATAGTCTTAATTGTGGGCAAGTCAACAAATTATTTTAAGTTATCCCCATATTTAGTAACATTTATCCTTAAGCATTCATTCACACTATCAATGTCAGGGGGTTCATGTACTTTAAAAAATTTAAACATTAATTGTTCATCTTGCACTCTCATTGTAAGTTCACCTTTTTCTACATTAATGAGTGCTCTTTCGGTTGCTAATAATGGATGACCAAGTATGCTAGGAACGTCACACCCTCCTCCATGTCTAACACAATGAAGTTTGCCAAAAAGATGAATTTTTCTACATCCCAAGGTCTCTTAATTGATCTATCTACTATTTGTAAGGTTAATGCTAGAACCCAAGTCATATAATGCTTTCTCAAAGTGGATGTTCCCAATTGTACAAGGAATATCAAAACTACCTAGATCTTTCAACTTTTGGGATAGTTTTCTAGCAAGGATGTCACTATAACCTTCAGTTAAGGTTATTATTTCATTATCTCCAAGCCTCATTTTCTTAGACAAGATGTCCTTCAGAAATTTGGCACAAGAAGGCATATGTTCAAGTGTATCTACAATTGATCTGTTTATGTGCAACTTATTGAAGACTTCCAGAAATTTTGAAAACTGTGTATCTGACTTTTTCCTTTGTAGTCTTTGAGGGATAGGAATAGTGGGTTTGTAGAAGTTGCTCTTTTTTGGCTAAATTATTTCTTTTTTAGTGCTCACTTTATCCACTTGTTCCTCCTCATCCTTATTAATTTGCTATTTCTCCTCATTGTTTTTAGTCTTATGTTCCTGTTCTACATTTTTACCATTCCTCAAAGCTATGGCATTGCACTAGTCCTTACCTTCTCTTTTTGAGTTTACAATTGTGTCACTTGGAAGGTTACCTTGAGGCCATTGGCTTATGACCTGAGCAAGTTACTCCATTTGGTTCTCCAAATTTTGAATTGAAGTCTATTGCGTGAAACTTTAGTATTTACAGATTGGATGAAGTCTTTCATCATTGCCATTAAAGCATTTATATTGTCCTCAGTAGGTGGCTTCTTTTCTTGGGCTTGTAATTGTTATGGTTGTTGGAAACTAGAAGGTGGAAATGATTGATAGTTGAATTTATTACCACCCTGATTCTTGTTATTCCAAGAGAATTTTGGATGTTATCTCCGTCTTGAGTTATATGTGTTTGAGTATGGATCATTGTTTTAGTTCACATTACCCATATAAAAGACCGATTCAAGATTATGTGGACAATTATCAAACAAATGGGCTCCATCACAAAACACAAAATTGTTAAAACTAAAAATATTTGTTAAGACATTAGAAGTTCATAGCGATTTGTCTGTGCGTACTTTAATGATGAATATTATGGATGTACTAGCATTTCTCCATCACTACTTGCATATTCTCAGGAAATAGGTAACTTTCCTTCTATTTTCTCTTTATCTTTACTTTACAATTGTTACATTGAGGACAATGTAAGCTCTAGGTTGGGGTTGGTGAAAAGTTACCATGCTTAATTTGAACAATTTTAAAATTTTTATGTTCACATTTTCATTTTTATTTTATTTTCTTTGTGTGATTTAGTAATTTTTAGAATTTTAGGATTAGTTTTAAAAAATTTCTTACAAAAATTTATCATTTCTTTAAATCAAATTTAGGTAAATAGTTAAGTCTTTTGCATTGTTAGATTAATTTTTGAAAACATATCATGGAGTATATGATAATTAGTTAGTTTTCGTCATGACTAGTATTTCTTGATAAGGTATGGAAATTATATTAAACCCAAAATTGGTATTTAGGAATCAAATAGTGAAAACTACCCTTTTGAGATAGAATTTGAGCCTAACTTTCGTTATTCTGAGTGAAATATTTTTTTCTATTCTAAATACATTTCTTATTTCTTCAAATTATTAGATGATCTTTATAGGACTTAGCATTGAATGTCTGGATTTTTACATCTTAATAAAGTCATATATATTTATTTTTCATTTTCTTAGATTAAATGATTTAAGTAGAAATTGCTAATATATGTCTTTCTTCATTCATGCATGACTTTTATTAAAAAGAAAATATATCTAGGGTTACTTATACAAATAAAAATAGAAAAGCAAAATATTAATCACTCACCTTATCATATAAAAAATGTACAGTCTGTACATGGGTTCACTCTCTAAAAAAATGTATTCTCTTAAAAAAAAAAGAATATAAAAGAAAAAATATATATAGAAATAAAGAGAGAAAATAAAAATGAATAGTATAATCTATATACTACGACCCAAAAAGCCTAAATAGTTATGAGAAATGGCAAAATAAAATATAGGAAGTAATTCCCTAAGAAGTCATTGCATTTTCCTACATTTTCTAAAAGGTATATTACTTGATATTTTTATTTGATGAATTTGATTGATGCATGAAAGTAATGTATAATATTTTATAAATTCTTACATTTGATTCCTTTCATGAGATCAACGTTAAAATAACACTTTGAGCCTTTCTTCTTTAGACATATATGAACATATTAGTACATTTCTATACATAAACTCTTTCACATATAAATTAGTATGAGTGTTTGAACCCATAAGATTCAGTGTTTTTGAGAGTATTGACTTGTGAGGAATAGAGTCGAAGCAAAATTCGGATTCTTGACACTAAGTTTGGGTAAAATTAAATTGATACATTTTTTATATGGAATATGAAAATGATTTTCAACTAATTATTATAATAAATCATGAATGTTTAGGAAGTTGAAATAATCTATGCTTAAGATTTTAATTATGAA
This sequence comes from Hippophae gyantsensis, assembly GCA_030763125.1. NCBI lineage: Eukaryota > Viridiplantae > Streptophyta > Magnoliopsida > Rosales > Elaeagnaceae > Hippophae > Hippophae gyantsensis. Next base: position 44,898,849 of record CM061032.1, on the reverse strand, counting down.
GTTTAAAAGAGATTATAAGCATGATATATTTTTGTATTTCATTTCTTTATTTTATTTTTATCTTTTTAATTTATTATAAATAAATTTTAGTTAACTTCTTATTTTATTTGTTTTAATTTCTTTTATTGTTAATGTTTGTGAGTATCATTACTTAAAACCCTCACTAGACTTAAACTCTTCCATTAGGGCAACCTAGGGGTTTAAAGGCTTGTTGATACGCTAAATGCAACCGTGTCAATTCACAGAAGTGATTTAGAATAGTTTAATTTTTAGTTTTTGTCGTTTCTCTTGCTAAGGGAATAGCAAGAAGTTGGTTAGGGGTTGTGATGAGTTTTTAAAAAGCACTAAAATTACCATGATTTAATGTACTTTAATTGATTAAATAGATTTATATTTGTATGATTTTATCATATTTTTATATAAATTTCTCTTTCTGGAATAACGAGTATTTTTTATTGTTTTTCAGGTATTTTAGTTCAAAAATAACTTAAAGACTTAAAGAAAAAAATACTGGAGGCAATACATCACAAATATATTGAAAAAATAATTGAGGAAAAATAAAAAAGATGGAAAAAAGGGACAAAATGGGTCAAAAAGGCAAAAAATCTCGTGCATAGCCACCCATTAACCCCGAGAAAAGAAAGCAGCATGCCCATTTGTGATGAATCCAATGCATGCAGTGCACCCATCCAAGCCGAGTCCCGCGCGTGCAGTCGCCCATCGCGTCGATTCCCGCACACATCATCTGATCACGCCTGCTCACACTGTGCCACGCTTGCATCTGTACACTCCTCGTCTTGTCCTACGCTCACCGCGATCACCAGCCTGTCCAAACTCAAATTTTGAAATATTTTCCCCCCATTGTTTAGCCTTTTCTCATCTATAAAAGGATCGTCTTCCCCATTCCAAAACACACAAAAAATTTTGAGCTCTTTCTCTCTCTAGAAAGTTTTCTTTTTTATTTTTTTTAGTTTTTGTTTTTAATGTTCTTCTCTTTTTGAGAGGAACTAGTTATGTTTTTACAAATTTTTAGTTTTTGATTCAATAAGCAGATATGCAAATGCGTTTGGAGGTATTTCGGTAACAGAATTAACATCAAACTGTTGTAAGGATTCTTTTAAGGTATTATTTTAATGGATTCTTTACGGTTATCATTTTATGTTTTATTCTTATATGTTGTATTTAATCTGTCTATGATTAAATTTAACATTTATAACATAGCTGGCTATTTATGATATAATTATAACGTTGTTATGCTTGCAAATTATTAAATAGGTAAAACACTTTTATAAAATAAATTGATTTTTTTTTATTCAAGATTTTATATTAAAGATGTTAGAGAGAAATACATTATTTTTCATTATAAACTTAAATCTAAAAATTAGATTTTAAGGTTTAATTATTCGGTCTAATTTAGAGTAGTGCTCTTTTATTTGTTGGTACAATCGCCCGGTAGTTAGAGTGAAACTCTATTTCAAAAGTTTTTTTATAAGAACTATTATTCAAAAATGTATTGACGATATATTTTCAGTATTAGTTTTAAAACTTGAAAGTTAGTACTTGAAAAATTAAATTCTAAGGTTTAATTTGGACACCTTGAATAAAGTCTAATTATTTGACTTCGCCTAAAGCTGTGATTAGATTGTTTGTTATTTTCTTAGAAATAAAACTAAAATCTAATATTTAATTAATTAATAGGCCCTGCCTAAGGATATTATTTAGTTAATATTAAACAAAATAATTTGGGCCCCACCTAAAGATACTTTCATACCAAAAAGAGAAAATCAACAAATATTAATCTATATCTTTAATAACCTAAATAATACGAGTAAACATAATTAACTTAATTATAATATCATTAAATACTCCACTATTATGAATGATAAAATTTACATTATTGTTTATTGAATTTATATCTATGTTTATATTTCTTTTGATGTTATTAGATTAGGAAACAAACAAAACAAAATATCGTGACAAATGTTTTTTTTGTTTTTAAGATTTTGAATAATAAATTAAAAACCATCTAAATTCCTTCCTTAGATCGACCTTGGAAGTATACTTATCACTTTCTATAAAATGATTCGTGCACTTGCGAGAGTTTTACAAATAATAAAATCATAAAAAGGTATTTTCGTAAGATCGGTATTTGCAATGCGGGTCTTGCGATTCATTCATCACCCATCATCACGCCCAAAAAAATAGATACTTGAGATGGAAAGGGGATAAATTAAAGTATAATTAAAATAAATTCAAAAGATTTATTTAACAAAACTTCAATTTAATTTGAGATATCCCTATTTAAAAACATAGTTTAACAAAACTATTTAAGTTACAAATCATAAAATACAAATATAGGATTCATTTTATGTCATGTTTTCGCATTTTACAAAATGAAATATAGATTTAACCCAAAGTTTTCTTCTTTTTCCTCATCTCTACGTCGTGCATCCCTTTATTATATCTTAATTTGGAGGTAAGGAAAAAATGGGGTGAGCTACAAGTAGCTCAGTAGGAGTCTACTATATTATATGATTCTAGAAAATAATCATTCATGATGCATGTAATTAATAAGATTTCATGAATAGTAATCATTCCTAACACATGGAGTAGGGAGATTTTATCACAAACTCTTAGGTATACCTGTACCTCCTCACTTCAAGGGAAATCGAGGGAAAGTATAATATAGGTATCCTAATGCATGCTTATCCAATATAAAATATGTTATGATATAAATCCAATGCATGAACGACAACCCCATATGCATTGATCATCCAAATTCATGGGCACATGGGTGGTCCAACTCCGAGGTGCATATGGGTCCACCTCCAACCCCATCTATGATCACAATACATTAGGCACATATATCTTCAAATCATGTCATATGGCTCTCTACTATAGGTAGGTCAACTCCAAACACAATGAGGGGTCCAACTCTAAGGTCCGTGTGTAGTCAACAAATCTATAATAGAGAGCAAACACACAGGGAGTCCAACTCCAAGGCCCGTGTGCTACCAAAATAATTTGGTCACATCATTCGGTCATATATAAACACCATAGATGGATAAATCTCCAAAGATACATGTTTATGTGATGCATACATATAGTTCGTAAAAAAATGTGTACTATAACTAATAACCCATTGGTACCATATTCCACAACACAATGTACAGGTGTGCTCCCAACATATAAAATATTCTGATGATACATGTATAAAACTCTCAAATGTCTTACAACATTTCCAGTTCTTATTTCATATACACCTTTGATATTAATTTATTTATATAAAACTTTTTCAATGTATGCGTAATAAACAATTTATGATCTCTTTTTAAGCAACATTTAAAACATTATAATGTGATTTATAAAATTATGGCATCCAATTTTCCACTTTTACTTCATAACATATGATGCATGACATTTTGTTAAACAAAACAATGCATGTATTTCAAAGGTTAGAGTGAGAACCCCTACCTGACTCCTTAACTTGAATACTCGGATATTTTTCTTCAAAATGCCCTCCAAATTGTGTCAAAAATTCCGAAAAACTTAGGGAGAATATGTACTAGAATGTGGGAGAAAGGAAGGAAGGAAAAATGTAAGGAAATTGGTGGTTTGGCCACCAATTTATAGCCAACCGAGGGAGCTCGCTAGTAGTAGTGGTGAGATGGCAGCGAGGTAATTGTGATGAGGTGGTGAAGGTTGTACCCAATGTTTTTTGTTTGATTTAATTTTTCACATGAAACTTTCCCATTACATCGTTATATTGTAAAACATTATTTATAATTTCTTTTTGTGTACTAAAGTTATGTGGTTTTACATATGCATTCCAAACGTGTTTAACACTAATTTTAACATATAAATAAAACCATAACCTATCTTAAATAGATATAAATTAATTTAAAACCAAACCACCAATGACCCATAGTCGTTCCACCACCATATATAGACATAGAGAGAAATCTAATAATTGTGAAGAAGATCCAAGGATTTGAAGAAGCCAGTGACAATTTATTCAGAGATGTGAAATCGCTTCTCAAGAAGGATTATTTTTATTGTCATATATTATTTTTCTCTTTATAATCTAATGTCATTTTTAGTTGAATTAATTTTTTTTAATTTAGCTATGATTAACTAATCTATAATGTGTGATTTTTGACTTTGCTTCGAATGATTGGAAGAACAATTTTATGATTTGAATAAATAAAAGTTTGATTTGTTTCTTGTTCATATTCTTCAAATCATTAATTATAAATTCATGATAGGCCAAGTCTTATTTTATAATTAAATAAAATATTAATTAACTATTATACACATCATTTATATTTCATTGTGCATAATGAATAAGCATTTAATTTAATTTCATCGATTTGTATTAAATTAGATGATTAAAAGAATATCTTTAATTATAAATTAATGATGGGACAAATCATGATTTATAATTGAATAATATGTTTATCATAAGTTTATTAATTAATTAATTTCAAGTTCGGCCAAGGAAGTTATTAATTAATTGAGGATCTTGACTTATATATTTTCCTTAGTTTGCCAATTAATCAATTTCAAGACCGGTCAAGTAAGTCATTGATTAATTGAGAATTTTGAGGACTCACCATGATTACAAAAGGGTTCAATTATTTAAAAATGAAATATCAGTAAATCTAACTTGTTATTTGAATCATTTCATTTGTTCTTTCCATGAAGGGTTACACTTACTAAAATCCCATATTCGTTCATCATCATATTTTCGACTATGATTTAATTTACTTGCTTAATCTAGTTAAGACAATTAATTTAGAATTTATAGTCTTTCCTATTGATAAACTTTAGGATTGTTTTTCTTAATTAATTTAGAAGATAATTCAACTTTTTAAAATAACCGACCAATTCCTTTAGAGATCGATCTGGGGATAACTTATCATTACTTTTCTAGTGATTCATATACTTGCAAAAAATTAAAATTTGTGCCACAAATCAAAAACATGATGAAGTTTGTCATTAATTACAATACTAGTTCCTAAATATGAAGAATAAGAGCCATTGGTGACTTATACTTGAGCTGTATAGACTTCTATAAATAGGTTGTGATCTTGAGCTTTATTGTTGAGAGAAATGTTCAAGGTATATAGTCCATTATTAAGTCATCCTTTAAAAATAATTTCCCCTATTGCTTTGTCCTTCAAACAACAACATTCAAGATGAAATCCATGAAAACAAAGTTGTCTTTAGTGAATTGAGAAACACTTAGAAGGTTCTTTGTAATCTTAGGAACATGTAGTATATTCTTCAAAAGGAATTTTATGTTACAACTATTACTAGTTTATAAAGAACTCATACGAATATTTGAGATTTGTAAGGCATCACCATTGCCCACCAAGAGTTGTTGCTACTAAATTTTAGCCTTCGTGGTTATAGCTAGGTTAGCTGGATAAGAGGTTACATAGTGAGAGGCTCTTGAGTCTGGATACCAAGTAGGATCACTAGAAACCATGGAATGATTTTATGCAATAAATATCACCAAAGGAACATTGAGCTATGTTTGAGATTGAACTATTAAGTTTTCTTTGACAAATGGGATAAATTTTGGATATTGAACATTAGGTACAGTTACCTATAAAGAAAAGCAAGATTGTAGACAAACTAAATTTTGAATGAGAACTATGGAATTCATATGAGAAAGATTTTGATTAAAGTTTGATGTATGCAAGATAGGATTCATGTGTTGTGCCATGTTAGCTAAAGGTTGATAGGGTGAGTTTTAAGAAAATGAAAATTTTTGAGGAACTTGGTTAAAGGGTTAGGATTTGTTTTAAGAAAACTATCGAGAAGAAGGAGGATTGACAAATGCTTGTTGAGGAAAATTGGTTTGTTGAAGGTAATGTTGTAAAAGCTAATTGAATGACATGGTTGGTGTATTAAAAGATTGGTTAAAGAGAGCTTACTCTTTTTAATTGGTAATAGCAACAAAAGATTCATTAAACCTATGCCAACATGATCAAGAAAAATGTCCAATTTTTCTCCAATTTTGGCACTATGGCTTTGAGCCATTATTGAAACTCTACCTCTATTTCTATTTCTGTAGGGATCAAAGGGCTAATTCTAAAAGAAATTTTTTATTCCATCTGTTGAAAAACAGAATTGACTCCATTCATAACTAAACCATTTATTCTATTTTATCCACTATTTGTAGAATTAAAAGAAGAAAAGTTTGCTTGACTTACTTCATTTGAAGTGTTTGAGATTTGATTAACAACATTAGCATTTTCTATAGACATTCTAAGACTTCCTTGTGAGACAACAAGATTTGCATTTGCTATGGTTAGAAAGTACACTTCAAGATTTCTTCTTCCCAGCCTCCATTCTTGTGCAAAAAGCTTGTGAGCTAATTCTTTAACACTAACTGCACCTCCTTGTATAGTTCCTACAGTTGAATCATAATCACCATCCAAGCCATTACAAATTACAAATATTTGATCCTTCTTATTAACTATGGAACCAGCTAATCCCAATTGTGAAGCAAGTGTTTGAATTTTTTTGAATATAATCATTGATTGACATACCTCATTTCTTGATAGAATTTAGTTTAGCCTTGTATTTTATAATCTTGGCTCCTGACTGTGAAATGAAGTGGCTTTCAAGAACCATCCAAATTTGGTAGCTAGTATCATAATCACTTACTATTTTAATGAAATCTTGAATCATGGAACTGATTAACCAAGAGGCAATGATCTTATCTTATCTTACCTAGTATCTAAAATTTACATTTATAGTTCCATCTTTATTGATATTTATGGGAAATGGTAATGCTCAAGATACAAACCTTTGAATCTAGTAACTTCTAAGAACTATGATATTTGGTATTCTCCATTTGGGATAGCTTTCTCTTTTAAGCTTGATAGATTTTTACTATTTTATAGCTCTTAGATTTCTTTGCATTTCTTCGTATTGATTTCTTAAGTAGTTTTCCATTTATGCTTCCTCTAGGAACCATGAAGGTCTAATACCATAAAAGTTGTTCAAGAAAGCTAACAATCTATTTTCTAAAGACAAGAATAAGAAGATAAATAAAGGTTTCAATGAATCGTACTTCAATGAATAGTACTTTGTATTGATTTTATTTTGTAAAGTGTAAACTAGAATTGACAAGAAAAGAAAAGAAAAATTGCAAGCTGAACAATTGAACTTGTTTTCAATTGATCTTTACCATAAGTAGTTACAATTAAGCTCTAGTTAGTTACAAATACTTAATTCTATAATCACCTATGTCATTCACAAAAGAAGGTCATAGGCCTATGGTTGCTTTGCTGGTGACTTTGCTATACTTGCGTGCAACCTTTGCAACATATATGCGTGACTTCTTTGCTACCTTTTGCAGCAAATATCTCACGCAAGTGTTACCTGAAATCATGGCATTCTATGACTATACTTTGTACATAAGATCACAGGTATTCTACCATTATTTTAGTACATACAATCATAGGCTCTTTACTGATTTTGCATGCAAATATTACATAAAATCATAGATTTTTTATTACTAAACATAGTAAGCATGCATAAAAAGATGATAGCACTACAATTGACAACCTACAAATAATTATTCATCAAGAAATTCAAACTCCTCTCCAACTTCCATATCAACACCATACACTATCAAAGATATAGCTAAGGCTTGGCTAATGACTCTTCCACCAGGTTCTTTGATAACTTAAAAAGGAGTGCACAACAAGTTTGTGGGCAAATTCTATTCCCATAAAAAAACTTATGATTTGAGAACCAAAAAATTGCCACATTTTCTCAAATGCAAGGAGAGCCTTTCTATGAAGCTTGAGATAGTTTCATGTTATTTCTCACTCAGTGCCCATATCACAACCTCCCACTGTAGCTACAAAATCAACTTTTCTATGACGTGTTAACATAAAATTGTCAATTCACAATTGACAATGCTATAGGTTGAGCTATAGGGGAAAAGATAACCTTATAGACATATTACCTCTATGAGATGTTGGGGATAATTCCCAAAAAATGAGTACTAGAGTGAGAAGAGTTAGAGTTTATACAATAGGCTCTAAAACTAAAATGTCTTTGCAACTTGTAGAATTTACCAAACAATTTGTACTTCTTGCCACTAAAGACACTTCATACAGAAAGCTATGTGGAGTATGTAGTAATTATTAACATGGTGCTAGCATTTGACCTTTTCAAAGAGAACCATTTGCAGGTCTTGAATAAGTGAATGCAATGAAGGGTTATCATCCTAGACCGAGGAATAACCTTTATATAAGAAATTACAATCTAGGGTGACAAAATCAACATAATTTCTCTTGAAGTGCAAATGACCTTACCTATGCCCAGAACAAAAACAATATACAAGGCCAATAATTCAACCAAAATATGCCATATAATCCTCCTCATAAACCAATCTTAGAGGACAACTTGAATGTTTCTTTCAAGTTAGCAAAGACAACTTTGGAGGACAAAATAAAAAAGAGTAGAAGCAAAAATGAGGCAACTAGCTGAGCATGCGCAAAAGCAAGCAATAGAAAAGTTTCCTAGTCAAAATGAAAATGTGAAGGCTATTATAGCCCTTCATACTGGTAAGTTGCAAGATACTGAGTTTCTTATTTTTTTCTACTTCTTTACCTAATGGTGTAAGAAACACAAGTAATTATCAAGCTACTTCCAAAGATTCTGGGAGCTTTCATGTCAACATTGCCATGGGTGATAAAAAAGAAGTAAAAGCTATGTTAGATCTAGGCACAAGTATCAATTTAATGCCCTATTTATTATACTTGCAATTAGGATTGGGGGTTAAAACACACAAACATGTATATACAATTAGTTAATAATTCTATAATATATCCAAAGGGCATGGTAGTAGACTTAATGGTGTAGGTAGGTAATCTTATCATACCTATAGATTTTGTGGTTTTAGATATGAAGAAAAACCCACCGATGAAAAAGAAGCACATAGTACTTCTTGGTAGGCCATTTATGTCCACTACCAAGATATTTGTTGATGTCCATAATGGGAGTCTAAATTTGATAGTATTGGGAAAGACTGTACATTTTCAAGCACATTCAAACCTAGACTCAATAAAAAAGGAACATTGAGTGAATCAAAATCTATAAATTATAGCCTATAATAGCATCTAGCTAAGATGTTAAACTAGAGCTTAATGTAAGGCAACCCATCATTTTAGGTAGTATTCTTATCTTTTGCTATAATTTAGTTACGCAAGTCAGGCAGTCCTTTTTGCTTTGTTAGCTTCTCGTGTGCAAAACATGGAGTCTATTTATTTTACTTAGTATATCTGTCTAACTTTGTGTAAGGTTAGTTATTGACAATTAGTAATGCACACATGCACATAGTTAGGTACACTTTGTATACGAGCATGTTTACACACACCACAATGTTGGTTTTTGTAGTGTACATGCTAGGTGGAGTGTTCTTGCTTTTGTTTAGTTGTGGTTTTTAGTGAGAAAACTTTTGAGTGAGCCAACATAATTGCTCTTGTTTTTTCGTTGAATGTGTAGGTATTTATGAAAAATTACTTGGAAATTTTTCAAAACAATGGAATTTATGTGTGCCTTGTCAAACCCCTTATCAAACCATCTTACCAAACCCCTCGTCGAAAGGCCCATAGGGTGTTCCACAAGACCCTTAGTGAGATAACCCATGAACTTGAGTTTTGGTTGTAAATAACCCCCTTTCTTTGTGTTATGTAATGAGAAAAATTTAGTAGACCCTTATCAAATTAACATCTCATTTTTATAATTCTAGATCATTATTACCTTGAGTGTTTCTTGGTATTATTGGTTCATGACTAAGTGAGCAAAACTATGCTCTTGAGTGGTGAGTAATAAAGGTGGTGTTTTCTAGTGGGTTCTTGGGTGATATGAATTTCTGATTTCATTTCAACAAACCACCTTGATTGTATTTTGGTGTTTGTCTTATGTTCTTGAGAGATTAAAATAGAATTCTTAGACTATGAGTGGCTAATATTATTTTACTAGTGTAGAGTGAGGAGTATTATGCTTTTGGGATTGTTAAGTGTTCCTGAGATAGTAATTGTAGGTGATTATGGTTAATTGTATTTCCCACGTTGGTTTTTTATGGTTTTTGGTCGAGTGTATTTCTCACGTTGGTTATTGGTGGTTCATGATTGAGTGTAGTTCCCACAATTAGTTATTCACTTTCTAGTTCATTATATTGATCTTCAACTTTTGATCACATTATATTTAGTGGTGTTGGCTTTCGAGGAAAGTCAAGTTTGTATGTCAGATCGAGTGATCATAGAGTAGCAAATGAGGGTAGTAATAGGCAGTTAAGGCAGAGGTCCCAACTAATAGATGTATTTATGTTTATATTTCTATCGAGTTGTATCTATTTATTATTTTTAGTGGATATTTTGCTACCTAGTGGTCGCCATAAGCAACCCGAGAATGTTACTATATAGGTTTATTTCGTTGCATGATTGAGTTTGTATGATCAACTATGGTGTTAGTATAATTTGAGTTTCTATTGTGTATGTACCAACATACTAGATTTAGACTCTAATTAAGAAGCTTATTTGTTTTATGTTGTTGCATGATTTCTTTCCTTTCCATGTAGCATGCCTATAGCTTTCTAATTATTGCTTATGCTTAGTTTCTACTCACATGTTTGGTGTGAGTCTCTAAAGAGTTAGTATCTTCTTACCCTAATTGGGTACTGGGTGTAAGACTCTTTTAATTGGTATGCTATGTAATGTATGATCACATGCTATAAGAGGACATCATCATTTACCCAATAGGTTCTCACATATAAGGCCTTGAAGTTATTAGAAATCCTTTATAGCTTTTTCAAATTGTATGCCTATTTCACATGTTATTTGTTGCTTTCCCTTTTTATACAAGTTGCTAGTTTGGACAAGAGCCTATGAAGCATGAAGACTCTATATAAGTAAACTATGAATGTTTAGAATATTTAAATAAATTATGCTAATGGTAAACTTAGAAGAAATTAAAAAGCATGAGAAGTTTTATTTTTTTTATTTTGTTATCTTTTTCATTTTTTTACCTTGTTTTAATTTTTTTAAGGCCTTGTTTGTTTTTGTTATTAATTTTTAATTTTGGAATTTTAAATTTGATGTTTGTGTCATCATCTTTGAAAGCCCTCATGAGACTTAAACTCGTCCACTAGGGTAACCTATGGGTTTAAAGGCTTCTGGCATATACTAAATACAACAGTGTCAATATATGAAAATTATTTAGGATAGTTTAATTTTATTCTAGTTTTTTTGTTTTTAGTTTTCAACTTTCTTGCTAAGAGACTAGCAATAAGGTAGTTAGGGATTGTGATGAGTGCTTAAAAGCACTTAATATATATCATAATTTTATGTATTGTAAATGATAAAATAGATTTATATTTCCATAGTTTCATTAACTTTTAATGTAAATCTATCTGCTTAGAATCACGGATATGTTTTGTTATTTTTCAGGTATTTTAGCTTCAAAATGATTTAATTAAATCAACACTCAAAGAATAACACTTGAAATCACTCCACTACAACATTGAAGCTTAAAAGAAAACATATTCTTATACAGTTTGTCTCATGTCGTGGAATGGAAATAATGTTTTCCTTAGCACCTGACCAGGTGATTAACTTTTTTCTCTCTTTTAAAGAGTCTTCTAAAGTTATATAAGGATCCCTCCTTCATTAAAAAAAATTATCCCTTTCAACTCTCAGCTCTCTTCTAGCTAAGTTCTTAGTTTCTTTCAAGTTTTCTTTTCTTTTATTAGTTTCAAAGCTCTTCTCTCAATTAAAGGTTGAAAAAATATGGTTTATATACTCACTTTAGTTTCAATTCAATAAACAGTATTGGCAATTCTGTTTTGAGATTTTTCAGAACAAAAATAATACTGAGATTTCGTAAGGATACAATTGAGGTATAATTTGAATGTATTCTTTTCAGATTATCTTTATATGTTGTTTTACATACTATACTTAATTTATTGATAATTTATTAAAACATGCATATTTGGTAATAAATAATATGGGATATTAGTAATGTTGTTATAGTTGTGAAATATTAAAGTAGGTAAACATTTTTATAACATGAGTTAAGTTTTATTTCTTCGTCAAGATTTAAACAAAAGTTTATTACATAAAAGTAAATTGACTCAGCATTTATCATAACAAACATGAGAGTTAGATTTAGGATTTAATTATTCGAATCTGATTTAGAGTAATACTCTAAGATATTAGACATTTACTATTTAAATCTTATATATAGTCATTCTCTATTTAATTGATTTTTATAAGATTTATTATTGAAAAATATATTGACGATATATTTTTTATAATAGAATTAAAATTTGAAAATTAGTTTTCAAATACTTAAACTATTAAACTAACTTTGACACCTTGATGAAAGTTTAATATGTCGACCCGACTAAAGGTGAAAAATTAAATGGTTTAGTAATTTCTTAGAAAATGAATATAATTTAATTTAAATTTAAATTTTTGGCCCGACCAAAGGTGGTAAGTTAAAGTTTAATTAATAAAGAAAATGATCTCTACCTTGGGATATTTTCATACATATGAATTAAGATTATTGAATCTATCCTTTATTTTTTATGTCATTAGATTAGATTTCTCAAACCCAAACAATCATGACAAGATGTTTAGGTTTTTAATTTCATTTATAAGAATTTATTGAATTATTTAAAAACCACATGATTCCTCTTTAGACCAACCTTAGAATTATATTGAAAGTATAATTATCATTTTCATAAGTGATTCGTGTAGATGCAAGTAATTTATAAATTTACAAAATTTGTACACAAGTTTTGGCACATCAAGTTTTTGGCACCGTTGCCGGGGAACGGGTAATGGCATCAAAAACTTGCTAAATTTTTTATCATCAAAGTCAACTCACACTAACCAAAAAGTTAAGTTGGTTGTGTCATTTCAGCCAGTTTCTTCTAGCAAGGTGAACACTTCACCTAAAGCTAGTCCTTTCCATCGCTCTAGTGATGGTCTATTTCCCTTACCTACTATCACTTCTACTTGTCACCATTATGGTGAACTTGGGCATTTGAGATTACAATACAAGAAATTGACTTCTCAACCTCATATGAAAGTAAATGTGCCTCCTTGTACTTCCAGGTGGGGTTCCATTATTTTTTGTAATATCTCTTTTACTCATACTAGCATAGATTCTCTCTCATTTTTTCCTACTAGTTGTGGGTCTTGACATTCGTCTGCTATCCCTTCTTCTTCTTTATCTATTAATGCTACTTCATCCATGCATTGTGATTCAATTCATATTTCTTCTATTACTTTTACCTTTGTCCCTCTTAGTGACGAGTCTACTGGTCTTTTGCATAATGTTCTTCTTGAGTTGTATACCACTTCCTATTCATATCTCATCTGTATATTTTTCCTCAATTAGACCTCGTCCTTCCTCTGGCACTTTTTCCATTGGCTTGTTATTCTGCTTATTTACTTTGTTTGGTGTAGATGAACCCAGTGTTCTCTTTAAGCCTGACTCCTCCTTTGACCAGTTTTCTATTGATGTTCTTCCTTCTCAAACTATTTTACCATCTTCTACCCATACTGACGTTGGCCAGTCTTCTAGTAGTAGTGTCCATAGGAACAATGATATAGATGAAAGAGGCAGGGAGTTTTGAACTCATTTTATTTCTTATGGCTTTAGTTTCTTTCATTTATTTATCTTAAAATTTTGTAAAATAAAGCTTATTGAATGAGAATGAGTTTGTTGTGTTCCTTAACCTCTGTTCATTTTCTTGATTATGTTATGTGTAGCTTGTTTACTTGCTTTAATCTTATCTGTCGTGTTGCAATAATGTTAGGATCATTGCATATCTATATGCCTTTTCTTCCACATTTAAGGGTGTTCCTTTGACTTTCTATGTCAAAAAAGGACAAAAGTTTATGTGCACAAATACATGAGTGTTCACATGCAATGTGTTGCATGGGTGATGAAGGTAAGATTTCACTACTTTTTATTGCCTAATTTTCATACATTTAGGGTGAGTATTGCATGAAGTTAAGGGGAGTTGTGTTCATTGTTATGCATATGTTTTGCATATTGTTATGTACCTGTGTCTAGATAGTAAGATAGTATATGGATAGACTACACTCCATTTCTACATGATACATTCATAGGGTATGTGTTTGTTTCATATGTGTAGGTTACAGGTATAGATTGAAGTCTACAAGCTTCATATGTGATGTGTACAGTCATACTGAGATCCTAATGTTTCAAAGTGACAAAGTATGATGAGTTGATCCGAGAAGATGGATGCACTTGGAGTAGGTTTTTTTTTGGGTTTAGTATGCATCATTGTTTTTATTCAAGGGAATAAACAACTTTAGGTCATCTTTAGAATGGTGATGTGAGTTTGTACATAGTTGTACAATGTTTTGACATGAAAAGCCAGAGGGAGAGATTGCATATTTCTTTGTATTTTGTGTCTGTATATTGGCTTTCTGTGTGAAAAACATGAATTTTGTATATTTTACTTAGTGTTTTGTCTTCCTCTATGTAAAGTTGGTTACTATGGATCAGTAATATACACACACATAGTTAGCAACACTATGATTGAAAGAATGTTTTTCACACACCACGGGGTTGGTTGTTTTGTAGGTATGCTAGGCCATGATTGACAAAACATGGCTCACTTTCAGTACAGGTATTTATAGAAATTACTGGATAATTTTTGGCACCTCGACAAGGCTCTCACCATAACCCAGGCCAAGGCAGTGGTGAGGTGGTCGATGAGCACCATAGTGAAGCTGTGGGAAGGTTCTTTGAGTGTTGGTATTCCTTCAATAAATACCCCCATATTGCTCTTTTTCTCACAAATTCATATTACATTGAAACTCTACCAAACATCTCATTGAAAATTACATTTGTTTTACAAATTATTTTTGGGGAGTTTATGTATTTTTACTTTAGTGTTATGGGTAAAATAAAGTGTATAAGTGTTAAGCTTGTGACTATTTTACTTTCTTTGTAAGACATAACATTGTGAAATTGATTGGGCCATCGTGATGAGATCTCAAATCATTAGATATATACATTATGTGGATTGATTATGTGTCCCACGTAGGGGACTTGAGACTTGTGGTGGAAAATGGTTCCATGATGATTATTAGCTGCTCTTGATTAAGAGTGGTCCTTAAGGATGTTTGTTCTGTTCACTTTACACTTTACTAATCTTCAATTTTTGATAACAACACATCGAATGGTGTTGGCATTGAAGTAGATTTAGGTTTGTGTGTCAAACCAAGTTGTTGTAGTGTAACCAATAGGAAATTCAAACAGAGGTCCTAGAAGATAGAGGTATTGGTGGTTTTATTTATGTGAGAGTTGCAATTGTTTTGCTACCAAGTGGTTGGCATAAGAAACTCGAGGATGTTACCACATAGATTGGAGTTCTATATGGGTTTAACTTGTTACATCATTTTTTGGGTATGCTCTATTCTTATGCTAGTACAATCTGAGTTTTAGGTTTGTATGTTACAACATAGTAAAGCTTAAATTCTTATTAGAAAGCCTTTATTTTCTTTACCTTTTTCTGATTAATAAATAATATATCTATTACTTAAACATATCTACCTATCTAAGATTATTGTTTATTGTTACTATTGTGTTCTACTTAAGTGTTTATTATTTCCCTGTTTGCGAGTTAGGGTCGAGCCATTAAAAAGTATGTATCTCTTTACCAAAGTAGTGAATCGAGTTACAGACTTTTTCAAATTTATTATTTTTTAATTAGTTTAATCTTTTCAAAAACCCAAATATTGTGATATGATATTTAGGTTTTGTTTTCGTGTTTGTTTTTAAGAAATTTGTTAATTATTTAAAATCACGTAGTTTTTCTTTATATTGACTTTGGGAATACACTTATAACATATTATAAGTGATTCGTGCATTTGTAAGCTTTTCATAAATTTACAAAATTTAACTATTGATGACTTTATGAAAGTAGAGTCATCAGTGCATTTTTCTCCTTAATAGTTGCTCATTTTATTCAATAAGTAGTATTTTTGGAGTTAAAAATAATAAAATATAATTTTTGGAAACTTTTGGAAATTTTTAGAATATTTATGTATTTTTTATGAATTTTTAACGTAGGACCAATCAAAAGAAGCCGCATGGATGCCATGCAAGCACAAAAACTAGCTGGGCAAGCCACATGGACACCATGCAAGTAGAGAGGCCTAATCATAAATAGCTACATGTGCGGTGTGATGTACAACTATGCCATGTGTCAACACAGCTTTCATTCCGAGTTTGGAGTGCGATCAACGATCATGCCACGTGTCGTAATGCTATTTGTTGACTCCTTTCACTATCACACCACACCATCCATAACACTGAATCAAAGATCTTCTCAGGGCGACAACTCAACACTTTTGACCTAGACCAATCTGCCTATGCCACGAGTAAGGCTCTAATTCACCCACTAAATTTTGCATGCCATATGTCTCCTTTCTATTCTCCAATATTGTTAATTTTGCTTGTTTTGATCTCAACCCATGATTTGAATATGATCTAAAGGTCTAGATTTCACCTGAGCTTAATATAACGCCTAATTTCCCCATAAATCCTAACGAGCCAAAATTATCGTAATTTTTATCAGTTTTTGGAGCCAAAAAGAGAGAAAAACACAGAAAAATTCAAAAAGGGATACAATTTTGTTGAAGATTCAAGAGGAGATTAGTATTAAAATTCAAGATATTGATTGTATTTCTTCTTCTTTTTCTTCTTATTCTACTTTCTTTATCAATTTTTGTCTTTCTTTATGAAAAATATGAGTTTTATGAACAAAATTATGTCTAGTTAATTTATTAATCTAATGGTCTTATGAATCCAGTTTTCAACATGTGATAATCTAATATTTTACCCCAATAATGATTTCAGTTTAATTATATTATTTAACCTAATTTTATGCTATTAATTGTTTGGCCAAAAATTGATCTATAGAGGCAATTAAATAGATTTAAGAGAATTATTTAATTGTTTGTTTTGATTAAATAACATGTATCATTCTTATGTATGTGATCCATAATTGATGAATTTAATAAGTAGTATACAATTTAATTGACATGAGAATATAATTAGATTAATTACTATACGGTGTGTAGTTTACTTGAGAGAGGAATACATGCTAAGTTATATTCAATCGATTATGTAATTAGTTGATAATTATATTGGGAGAATTTTAGTGATTCACATGTTTAAAAAATTGAAGGATTAAGTATTCCTAGATATGTTCTCATATATCTTCTTAGTTACCAAATTTAATTAAATTAATCATTGCTATTTATTTTTAATTTTGCTTTTTTAAAATATAAAAACACAAAAAAATTATTTTTTTAGTTTTAAAAATTAGTTTCTAATAACATAATATTAGTGAGAACGATCTTTTTTGTCATTATGTTAGATATTGCAATATATACTTGCGTATTTATTACACATAATTAATGTTTCAATCAAGTTTGGCACCATAGTCGGGGATTATAAACATTAGAAATTAATTTTTTTATTTTATTATTATTTTAGTTATTTTTCTTTATTTATTTTTCATAATTTTAATTTATTTAGTTATCTAGTTAGTTATTTATTTTAGTTATTTTTCTTTATTTATTTTTGTAAATTTTAATTAATTTATTTGGTAATTTATTTTTAATTTTTATTTAATTTTAATTTAGACATCTTCTTTAGTCCTATTAGAAACACATTTGAATCTATTGTAATTATATATTCTCCTTACTCTTTGTGAGACCGTACTCGAGCTTGGCTACACTCTTTGCCATCTGATTCCATTACAACTTGAAATGATTTGGCGGAGAAATTCTTGATGAAATGGTTCCTACCTACCTACAAAGAATGTCAAGCTTAGGAATGACATTACCTCCTACAAACAATATGAATGAGAATATTTATATGAAGCATGGGAAAGATTCAAAGAATTGCTAAGGAATTGTCCTCACTTTGATATCCCTTATTGGGTCCAAATGGAGACTTTCCACAATGGTCTCAAAGCTCAAATAAGAACCATTATTGATACATCCGCTAATGGAGCTATACTAGCCAAATCCTACAATCAAGCTTATGATTTACTTGAGAAAATGGCTAGAAATCATTATTAATGGCCAATGGACAGAATGGTAGCCATCCAAAAAATAGCTGGAATGCATGAGGTAAATGATATCACGGCACTTACAGCTTAAGTGTCATCCTTGGTGAATCTTTTGAAGGCTCAAAACTCGCCAGCGAGTATAAACCATGTCCAAGATTCATGGATGTCTTGTGTGTTTTTTGGTGGGGCCTATTTGTTTGATAATTGTCTAGATAATCCTTAATAGTTATTCTATATAGGAAATGTGAACCAAAACAATAATCCATACTCGAACACATATAACCTAGGATGGAGACAACATCTAAATTTCTCTTGTAGTAATAACAATAATGAAGGTGGTAATCAATTCAACCATCAATCATTTTCACAACCTAGTTTCCAACAACCACAACAATCTACAGTCCAAGAGAAAAATCCACCTACGGAGGACAATACAAATACACTAATGGGGATGATGAAAGACTTCATACAATCAATAAATAAAAAAGTGTTAACTCAAGAGGCTTCAATTTAGAATTTAGAGAACCAAATGGGGCAACTGGCCTAGGCCATAAGTCTAAGGCCTTAAGGTAACCTTCCAAGTGACAAAATTATAAACCCAAGAAGACAAGGTAATGAGCATTGCAACGCCATAGCCTTGAGAAGGGTAAAACCCTAGAGGAGAAATATGAGACTCAAGAGGATAAGGAGGAACTAGAAACAAAAAAAGGAAGAGTAGGAATTATTTAATAAAGGGAGGCTAGAATTAATGGATAAAAAGAATAATGGAAAGGAAATAATTTATCCAAAAAAGAGCAACCTCTAAAAATCCACTATTCCTTTCCCTCAAAGACAACAAAAGAAAAAGTTAGATACGTGCACATAAATATATCATTTATAGATTCATTTGAACAAATTCCATCTTATGCTAAATTTCTAAAGGACATCTTGACCAAGAAAAGGAGGTTTGGAGATAATGAAACAATAACCTTAACTGAAGGTTGTAGTGCTATCCTTGCTAGAAAACTACCTCAAAAACTAAAAGATTCAGGTAGTTTTGACATCCTTAGCACTATTGGGAACATCTACTTTGACAAGGCACTATATGACTTGGGTTCTAGTATTAACCTTATACCATTATTGATTTTCAAAGGATTGGGGGTTGGTGAAGACAAACCCACTTCAGTAACATTACAAATGGTAGATAGATCAATTAAGAGACCTTGGGGTATGGTAGAATATATGCTAGTAAAACTAGAGAATTTCATCTTTCTGGCGGATTTCATTGTACTTGACATGGAAGAGGACCGTAACATACCTATTATACTTGGTCATCCATTCGTAGTAATTTAAAAATAACTCATTGATGTACAAAAAGGTGAGCTTACAAAGAGGGTGCAAGATGAACAAGTAATGTTTAAAGTTTTTAAAGCATCTTAACCCCTTGATGTTGATATTACTAATGAATGTTTTAGGTTATATGACAACTTAAAAGAATCTATTAAGTTTCCCACACTTAACACTATTACATATGATGTTGTGAACAATGCAGTAAACTCACCAAGAAATAACTCAATCTATGTTAATTTTGAAAGTGTGGAATCTGTAATTGATATTGTTGATTGTGTAAACTATTTGGAGGCTACACCTCCCATGTGTATACCTAATGTTGTTGTGGAGAAGCTTGAGATAGGATCTAAGCTAAAACCATCAATTGAAGTGCCACTATGGCTAGACCCTATACCTTTAGCCTACCATCCCCAATCAAGTGGGTAAGCGGAAGAGTCCAATAGAGAGGTGAAAAAGAAAATAAAAATATGGGATGATAAGAGAATTAAGCACCATGTTTTTAAGCTAGAACATATGTGCACATTGGGGATAATGTGCCATTTATGTTTGGGGGAGGAAACTTTAGTCTCTACTTTAGTATTTACTATGCATTTGAAATTTTTAGGGAATTTGTTTTTATTTTTAGGATGTTTTGAATCATGATTTGGGTAGAAATTGATAAAAATATGGAAACTAAATGCATGCATTCTTGATATGAAATATATGAACATAATGATGAAAATTGGTTTTCATGACTAGGATAAGGAATGTAATATGCTCATTAAGATACTTACATTAATCATGTGATATACTTGATATTTTTTATTGGATTGATTCAATTTTTTATGCATATATGTTCATGATTGATTTTGGTGTTCTTATTGACAGAATATTTATTTTGAGTTGTGCAAGTTAATGAGATCTACCATGTTTTAGAATCTATTTGATCATCCCATTTATTGATGTTTAACTAAGTGCATAATTATATCAGTGGAAAGGAATGTGAAAAATAGACTTATAAGATTTGTTCTAAGATTAAATTGATTAGCATACTTATATAGGTTGATTTCATAAGTGCATTGGATGATATAATGTTCCATACACACACAAATAAATTGATCAAAAATCTTGCATATCCCTGTATTGATGGAACGTTGATTGATGAATATGTGAACCTTCTTATCATAAAATTGTACGACTTCTAAAGGGGATAGTTTTCGCTAAATATGCATGTATTAATAGATATATATATATTTATGAATATACTGCCCATGTCATTTTATTAAGCTAGACTTAGCTTTACTTAGGACAAGCAAAGAGTTATGTTTTGGGGTGTGACTCTATGAAAGTTGAGTCATCAATACACTTTTCTTCTTAATATTTGCTAATTTTATTCAATAAATGATATTTTTGGGGTTAAAAATATTAAAATATGAACTTTCTAGTGAAATGGGGTGAAAATATAATTTTTGAAATGTTTTACAGTTTTTTTGAATTTTTTGAATTTTTAATAGAAGACCAATCAGAAGATGTCACATGAATGCACGGGAGCACAGAAGCTGATTGGGTAAGCCACATGGATGCCACTCAAGCAAAGAGGCCTAATCATAGATAGTCGCGTCGGTAGTATGATGTAGTAATATGCCATATGTCAGCATAATGTTCATTCTGAGTTCGCAGCATGGTCAAACAATCATGTAATATGTCATAATGCTATTTTTCGAATCCTTCTACCAGTGTACCACACCATCCACAATAACGAATCATAGATCACAACAAGGCAATAACTCAACACCGTTGATCTAGATCAATCTGCCCATGCCATGATTCGTACTCTGATTCACCCACTAAATTTTGCATGCCACACACTACTACAGAAATAGGCATTAAAGTCGGTTAAAAACCGACGCTACGTCACGTGGATAGCGTCGGTTCGCCACGTGTGTTAAAAACTGACGCTATCCACGTGGATAGTGTCGGTTTGCCCCGTCAACTGACATTATCCACGTGGGTAGCATCGAGTCGCCATGTCAACCGACGCTATGTCCAACGTGAATAGCGTCGGTTCTACAACGAACCGACTTTAAATTCATTATAAGTCAATTTTTGGAAAAAACCGACTTTAGACAGTGACTTAAATACCCCTTTTTGTAGTAGTGACATGTCTCCTTTCTATTCACCTACGTTGTTAATTTTTCTTGTTTTGATCTCAACCCATGATCTGAAACTGATCTAATGGTCCAAATTTCACCTAAGCTTAATTTAACCCCTAATTTCCCTATAAACCCTAATGAGCTAAAATTAACATAATTTTTATCAGCTTTTGGAGTCAAGAAGAGAGAAAAACACAGAAAAATTCAAAAGGAGATACAATTTTGGTAAAAATTCAAGAGAAAATTGGTATTACAATTCAAGAGATTGATTATATTTATTCTTCTTCTCCTTTCTTTATCAATTTTTATGTCTTTCTTTATTAAACATATGAGCTTTATGAATAAAATTATGACTAGTTAATTTACTAATCTAGGGGTTTTATGAGTCCAATTTTTAACATGCGATAATATAATATTTTACCTCAATTATGATTTAAATTTAATTATATTATTTAATCTGATTTTTATGATATTAATTATTTGGCCAACAATTTATCTATAGAGGCAATTAAATAGATTTGAAAAAATTATTAAATTATTTGTCTTGATTAAATAACATGTATAGCTAGATAAAGATGTATGATTCTTATGTATGTAATCCATAATTGATAAAATAAATTAGTAGTATGTAATTTAATTAACAAGAGAGTATGATTAGGTTAATTACTATACAGTGTGTAGTTTACTTAATAGAGGAATACATGTTAGGTTAGATTCAATTGATCATGTAATTAATTAATAATTATATTGGGGGATTTTGGTGATACACATGTTTAGAAAATTGGGGGATTAAGTATTCTTAAATATTTTCTTATATATCTTCTTAATTACCAAATTTGATTTAATTAATTATTGTCGTGTATTTTTAGTTTTTTTAATTTTTTTCTTAAAACATAAAAACACAAAAATTGATTTTTTTTGTTTTAAAAATTAGTTGTTTATAATATAATCTTCATAGGAACGATCTTTTCTATTCATTATATTATTTGTTGTAATACATATACTTGTATATTCATTGCACACAATTTATGTGTCAATCAACTATCAAGTTTTTATGCATCAGTTGTAAGGAGGCTAAGCTTGTTGGTTCGATTAAATGAAATAAAAAAGGAAATACCAAAATTTCATGAGTCCATAGAATAAGAGAAAGATACCTATAAATAACACTGTCATAAAACTATGTATCTCAATAAAACATGGTCATATTTCATTGTTTTGGACCTAAACACCATTATTAACTTATTTTCTTTTATATTTGTCAATCTTTTTCAATACACAATATCTTTTTATATTTCTTTTAAGCTTTTTCCCCTATAATTACCATTATTTTACTTTTTGTTTTTGTGTTTTGAAGCATAACCTTAATATGGGGTACAGATTAACTTAAGGGTTATTTTATACTTTTGTTAAACATTTATTTAATTATAGCACAATTTCTATTCTTAATCTTATTCTAGTATTATCATAGAATCTACTATCTTTTAGTGTAACTCCACTTATTATTGAACTATAAGATATATCTAATGTGTTTAGTTGGGTATAAACAATTGACTCATGTAGCCTTAAATTAGTTCACTAAAAGGGTTGTCCTTATATGGACAACATCAGTAGGGGTAAGAAAATTTGGCGAAAGAGGTTAATCCTATTATCTTAATCATTTTGCAAGATATACATTATCATTTGCCTTGATAAACTTAAAGAAAGGTTCTAACATCCTATTCTTGTTCATTAAGATCATAACAAAGTTCTAAGGAATTCATAAGATCATAACAAAGTTCTAAGGAATTCATAAGATTATTAACAAGTTCAAGCATATAAATTTTATTATCATCAACTTAGCTATTATGCATGCAAGTTTGAGCAAAATTTTAATAAAGTAGCCTTCATTTAGGAACAATGTCAAGACCTAACTAACATCCATTATCCTTTTTTAACTAAAACTGTTTATCTGAGTCTAGCATGGACGGTAGAAATAAGGAGAGGGACATATTATTATTTTCAAACTCATCTATTAATCTTAATTATCCTAAATAATGCAATAAATAAGTACTAAAAAATATTTATGCTACCTAGAGTATAGTAATCCTAAAACGTATTTCCCAAACATGTTAAACTAATAAGGCAAAAGAAAATAATGATATAGACATGTTAACACTTCTTCACACCCAATTCTTACATTTTTCTCAATGTAGGCACATGCTTATATGTTATGTAAAAAAAAGTAAAAAGGAAGCAGAAAATAAATCTTGTGGGTAGCCTGCCAAGAAGCACTTGTTTTAAAGTCTTTAGCCTAATACTACCACTTCCTTTTATTCACCATCATCAAAGATCTTGAAGTGTGTGATGTCAAACTGTTGAGGTAGCAGTCCATTAAGCACTTCCTTGCAACTTGGTGGTAGTATTCTTTGAAGCACATAGAGATACTCTCCCCCACCCTCACCTATCTCTTTGATACCTTAAGCTTGCACTTGGTAATAAAAAGTTCCTTAAGGTACTTTTCATACCAAGGAACCTGCTTAATATCTTTGATAAAATGTATATGGATTTTCAACTTGGGAAAGGTCTCCAAAATTTCCCTCTCATGATGATCCTTTATTGAATTATCAAACCAATTAGAAAAGGATAACTAACTCACCAGTAAAAAGGAAGGTTTGGGTACTACCTTTGGGACCATATTAGATACTTAGGGTGATGTCCTTTTTCACTACACTAGTTCCTTTTTTAGGTATACCATTCTTAGGGACTCTTTGGGGCTCCTCTAGTTGCTTACCACTCTCCAAAGTAATTACATTAGTGATCTCCATAGGATTGGTAGTTGTGTGAGAGGAGAACTCACCAACTATTGTGGTTCTAGTCTTTCCATAGTTGTGACTAGTTGATCATGTTTTGTCTCTAGATTTTTGATAGCAGCATGGGTGTTATGCTAAAATTTAATATTATTACTAGCCATTCTCGTTACAAATTTCTCTAGAGACTTACCTTGAGTAGGCTATCTTGAGTGGGTGAAGTGGGTTATGGCATTGGGAATGGGAAGCTAGGTGTCATGTTGAAATTAACTTCTAGATTTCTATTTAGTAGCTTGGGTATTGATGATCCTACCATCATGCATTGTAAATGTTAGAATATTGATAATATGTGGGCCTATGGCTTTCAAATCCACCTATAGCATTAGCATGCTCCCAATGGCCTTGCTGTTATTCAAAGTATGGTGTAGAAAATTCATTATATGTAGGGTATGTTACAACCATGTGTTTTCTTGTTCTCTTGATATTCAAAACTTCAAGGGAAATATTAGTAGCTAAAGGTAATAAAAAAATCTAAACTAACAATAACAAAATGAAAAAAATAAATAAATGAAAATAAAGAAAAAAATTGAATTAAAAGAATTTTAGAAACAATCACCAACAATACGGCACAAAACTTGTGACACACCTCAACAGGGCACATCAAAAGTTAAACTTTACTTTTATTCAAAATAATTACTTTGTCGATAGTAATATAGCTCAAGTAAAAGTCAAACTCATAAAGCATTAGTAACACTTCTACTTCTAATTACTAGGTTTCTAGGGAGTTAATTTAAGTTAGCAATAAAGGGGTTTTAAGTTGATTGTAAAATAAGATTAAAATAATATAAAAACAAAGAAAATAATAAAAACACAATTTTTGAGAGAAAATGATGAGAGATATGTTTTCATGTGACCATTTTGACCACTAGCTTACAATTCAGCAAATCATGTCATGAATAGAAATTTATTTTTAAAGCTCTAAATCAATATTATAATTTAAAACTCTTCTTGAATTCTTAACTTTAGCTTCAAAAATCTAAGAGCACTTAAGACTTATTACTTTGGTGTAATTGACTAACAATTCAATTATTAACCAACCTAAATCTTGAACAACCTAGAATTATGATTACTAGGTATAATTCATTCATTGCATTAAGATCTATAAAGGTAATAGCTAAACTAGGTAAATTAAATCTATTGATAACCTTTAACCTAAGTATTAGATCCTAATTGCAATTAAAAATCACAACTTGCTACTTTTATTAAAAAAAAAATAGTAATTACACACTAATATTATAATTTAGCATTACACATATACATGTAATAAACTAGTTAATCACCCTAAATCATAACATGCAAGGTAATGAAATTCAAACATAGAATTAAACACATTAAGAATTCAAGAATTGAAACTAAAGATTTTATGATAATAAATTAATTAAAACATAGTCTAGAGCTTGAAAATTGCCCACAATCACATCAATTATTTAGCTAGCTACAAAAATTACATAATCTAATAAATAAACTAAATTTTTTATCATAAATAAAGAAAGAGTATAGAAAGAATTTGATTTTGATGAATTATTCGAGCCAAAGGAAATCAATATCAATATTCAAATTTTATGTACTATAAGTCCTTATACCTTTGTTGGCATTCCTGTAAGCAAAACATAGAGTCTATTTTGTTTTCCATTGTGTAAGGTCAGTTACTAATGGTGCACATACTCACGTAGTTGGTTACATTGTTTATATTTACATGTTTTACCCATATAATAAAGGTTGGTTCATTCATATGCATGCTAGAATTTTATTCATGTTTTTTAAGGGGTGTTTTGTAGGTATTTATGGTAAATTACTTGGGAAACCTTTGAAACAAAAAATGGATATTTTGTGTGCTCATTAGGGGTCATGCTACCCTCTCACCACCAAGGCCAATGAGTGTATAACAACTGTTACCCTCGTCAAATAACGAATATTACCTTTTACTGTTATGGGTAGTGAACCTCATCACCATGAGCAATAAGTAAAGCAACGAGTTGGTCGATAAGAACCTATATTGCTAAAAAATTTCTATAAATATCCATCTTTTAATTGCTCAATTAAATAGGAAATGTGTGAAAATTTTGGCAATTTTGAAACTTGTGTTTTTGAAAAGTATAATTATTTTCTAATTCTGGATTGCTATTACATCGAGTGATGTTTCGGTATTAGTTATTTGTGAGAGTTTTAGAAAATACTATTTTATTAGGTTGGGTTAATTAAAAAGAAACTTAACACTTGAGACTTAGATTGATTTTAGGTTCCAATGCTTCATTTTTCCAACCATTAGGATTCACATACATTCATCATTAGTGTTTGATCGTACCCCCATATGGTTGTAAGGTTTAGGAGAAGAATCGTATCCATCTTGGATCACAGTAGCTACAAAGGTAACTAGCAAGGGTAGCATAGGAGCAATAAAGATAGGTGTCTTGATTGATAGAGGTATGAAAGGTACATTTCTATCAAGTTGGAAACTATTTTTTATACTACTAGTTATTGTCGAGTGATTTCTATGAATAACCCAAGGATTTACAACATAAGTAGGGGTTTATATTGGATTTACCTTATTATAATTACGTATTTTCATACTCTCATCTTTTAGTTAATATAAGCACAATTATATCTAAGTATGTACCAATATATTAGGATTCTATTATGTTTGGAAAACACCTTTTTCCTTATCTATTGTTGATTATTTTAATGAGTATGTTTTTATCCTACTTCTATTTAGATTTCCCACCTATTTGGATTAAATTAATCTACCTATTATTCTACTTGATTTATTTCTTTCCCTATTATGCATGCTTTACTCCTTTACTTTCATCGTGTGCTAGTTAGGGTTTAGTCTCTAGAAGTTATCAACTCCTTGCCCTAGTCCTTTACCAAGTTGTGGACTTTCTCAATTGGAATTAGAGCAAGTATAGCTTTTGGGCATTATTACTTCGGAATTGGTTTGTTTGATTCATTTTTTATACACATTCACTTTCTCTAAATGGATTCAAGAGAAAGAGGAAATGATAACTGTATTTTATATAGTTATTTTCACCTATTTTATTAATTATAATTGCTATGTTCTTGATGTTTTTAGTTAATTTTCGATTAATAAATTAGTATTTACTGTTTTTTATATATTTTAATAAAAGTAAATAATTTGTATCGAAAATGTACTTAATGTCAAATTTATGTCCACAAATATAATTTCAAATAATATAGTTCTTAATTACAATTTATAAAAATCGAAAATATAATTTAAATTAAATTTGGGCTTCATTTTAATTATTAAAAGTTTAAAAATTTAATTTAAAATTAGCAAAGGGCTTAACTGTAATTAAAGAAAGTTTAAAATGTAATTTGAAATATATTTATGGGTCAAAATGGAATTAATAAAGTTTAATTTTCTGCGCAGTGAGAAGAATCTACGCCCCAATATACATGCGCGAATCGTGGACCGTCCGATCAGATAAGAAACGGCTGAGATTCGTGCGTCCTTATCACACCTGACCAAAGAGAGTGGGTGCAGGTCTCAATTTTTCACGCGGCTCGGTACGCTGAGTGGGGCCCACCTACCGCGTAGGCCGGCGTGCAAGTGGGACCCATGTGTCTGACGCGTTGCAGCCCCTGTCCCCCGCTTACGTGCGCCTCTGATCCCGTGCGCGGATCTCCACATGAGCCCTGTTATTCCACCAACCAGAATCTGCCATGTTTCCCACTTAATCTATCATCCAATCATGTTAGGACACGTGGCATGTTTCGGTGAACACAAAAGCGCGGAATCCCGGGCACGTCTCAGGAGCTGTCTCCCACGTTTCTCGCGCGGTAATCTGGTGCGGCAATTCTCCGTGAGCCCGTCCTTTCTATCCTGTTATATGCTGCCACGTGTCCCACCATTTCTTGCAGCGAATCAGACGCTGACACGTGGCATGCAATTTGAAATTAAAAAAAGTCAGAACGGCTCCTTGTCTACGCGTGATATTAAATTTCCGTTTTTTGATATCGAATTCGAAACGCGTTGATTTTATTTTCGAGGGAATATTTTTTACGCGTTTCCGAAAAGAAAAAAAAAAGAAATTTAATATTTTAGATGTATTTTTTTGCTATAAATAGGAGATAGTTTTTAGTTGTAAAAAGTTTTTTGGAGAGGTTTTAAAAGTTTTTTTTGGAGAGTTTAGTTTTGGAAATTATTTTGTGTTGCTCGGTTTTGGACGGCAAAACACGCAGAAGCCATTTTTGGCTTTTGTTGTGTTTTGCGGTGCCAAATATTTGTTTAAAGTGATGTCTTAATTTTATTTCTGCTTCTTCTAATTTTTCTGTAGTTGTTGTAATTTTTATTTTAATTTTATGAAGTAATTTAATTTTTCTAGGGTTGCATTTGATCTAAATTTATGAAGCTTTGATTTTAATTATTTTTGATAGATTTATAAGACGTTCGATTTGTTCGTTCTATTTTGTTCTTAATGCTTTTTGATTATTTACGAATCTTATCAAAACGATCCGTGACACATGAATAAACTTGAGAAAGGCATTTGTGTGTGTATTGCTCGTAAATAGAATGACATGTATGATGAAGGATAGAAATATACCCTAATTGTCTGTGTGGCCATTTGAAAACTTAGAACTTAATGAATCTTATTAAATTTAATTCTCATAGAGATATAGTGAATTAATTTAACGAGGTGTGTTTATACGGAGCTCGAAAGAGATGTATGAATAATAAAAAAAGAAATTTTCGGTTGACAAATTAAATGTACAAAAAAATATAAATCAAAAGAAAATAACATGATTTGAGTGGATTAGTTTGGTGAAAAATTGCAATCCTAGATTTCTTTTATTTTCTTTTATTACCTTTTTGTTAAATCAACGTTTGTTTTGGATAAAATCAGAGAGATACAATTTTAGTACTCAACAAACTATAGTAACAAATCCCCGTGGGATCGATCTTTACTTACAAATCTTATTACTTGTGACCATGTATGCTTGCACGAGTTTGTGTGTTGAAAACCACACAACAGGAAACATAGTAAACCTCATCTTTTCAATGTGCATAACTATGTCTATTAGAAGTCTCAAATGCAAAGTTTCTTGAGATCGATCAGAAAACAAATCCAATTTCTTATAGAGAATAGCTAGATGTTCCCAACCAAAACCCTTGCACACAACACCATCATCCCTAAACCTATGATCAAACAAACTAAAGAAGAAAGCAAGGAGTTTGAATGTAACAGTAAAGGACTAGAAACCATTATAAGAGCTATCACTCGGAATGAGTATCAACGGATATAGAGCTGCCACATTTCAAAGGAAGCTTGAAACATTCTAGAGATCATGCATGAGTGTACCTTTGTTTTCAAAATATAAATAATTATAGGACTCAATAAAGACTTTAAGTTATGCCACATGGAAAAGAATAAAACCTTTGACAAGTTTCATGCTCATTTCTCTGACATTGTCAATTCCTCTCAAAACCTTGGTAGGTTATTTTACAAAGAAAAAAAGTTAAGAAGATTCTCGCAAGCCTCTTTTTTTGATTTCATGCAAAGACTACGACCTTTGAAACTTACTTTAAATCGGGCGAGTTAATTGTTAATGACATTTTAAGTGATCACCAAGCCAATGAGATTCATCACTTTCTCCCAAAAAAGTCAACTTGCTATTGATCGTGTAAAGAGCATTACTCTCCAAACTACCAAAGGAAGTGGTAGCAACACACATACAAGTAAAGCTATGGCTAGTGACGGGAAATCTTACCCAGATGAAGAAGACATGGGCTTTCTAGCTCAACATTTTGCAAGATTCTTCAAGAATAAAAAAATCCATATAGAGGATTCAGAAAAGATACTTCGATAGGAAAGACTCGAGGCATGGTAAGGAAGAAAATTCTGAAGAAGGGTCTAATCATCAACCTAGTAGAAATATTTTGAATCAAATAAAGTGCTTTGAATTTGGAAAAAAGGTGATAATTCTATCAATTTCCCTTCAAAACAAAATCACTCTGAAAAACGAGAAATGAAGGCCAAGGTTACTATTTCATATAGTAGATATAGACCTGATGAGGAGGAGTGTAACTTTATTGTCTTTATAACATCTAAGACTCTAAAAGACCCCCCAACTAGAATCTCACTCGACCACCGAGGTTTTCAAAATGATGAAGATGAACTCCTTGACACTTACAATGAACTCCTCAAGGAGCACATTAAATCTAAAAAAGCAAGGAAACATGTTTTGGAGAGTTTGGAGAAAAAAGACAAAGAATTGAGTGCACTAAAGGCCATTCTTAAGGAAAGGAAATCCTCAGATAGCTTTGATTAGAGTGATCTCAAAAAAGAGTGAGATTATTTAGAAGATATAATTTAATCTTCTAATAGAGTTTAACTCTAGTCTCTCCATAATGAAGCATCTTAACAATGAGCTGAAGAATGGTGAGTCCAGTGAAGTGACTCACAAAACTGTAATTTCTAATCCCTTCAATGATCAAACTGACCAAATTACTCATTTGGTAAAAAGAATAATTGTTCTAGAAAGTGATAAAGAGTATTTGGCTTATACTCTTTCTAAAAAAGAATATGGAGTTTGGATAGCTCCAAGCAAAAGTTAAGTATCTCAATAGTTTTGTTATTTTTCTAAAGCCTTCTATTTAAGAGAAAGAATACATCATTCGAGTTTTGGGAGAAAATCTCTTAAAGTGACAAGAAGAACTAGCTCTCTCCTTGAGTACAGTTTGTAAGCTTATGATGGGAACTCAAAAGCTAGATGACATCCCCAATAGTACTAAAGCCTTAGGAGACAAGAGAGGTCTTGGGTTTGAAGAAGGTTCATCTACTACTACCAGTGGTTATGCTCCAATGTTCATCAAACCTACTATGGTTGATCCTAAGTTCAAGTTGTTACTATCGCCCCAAAAGGTAAGTCAGTTGTTATGTCCTTACCACTTTCCTCTATCAATGTGAACTCTTCACATCTTGCTACTTCTTCTCATCGTACTAGTGATGGTTTCCTGCCATACCTACACATTTTTTTCCTATGTGTGACCACTGTGGTGAGTGTGGGAAAAAGGAGGGCTCATTGTGAGAAATTAACTTTTCATCCTCATATAATAATTAATGTTGGAGTCTCTTCCTGTTCTCCTCCTCATGGTCCTACTCAAAGTTTGAGACCTCATTTTTCTCATTCTTCTTCACATATGTGAAATCTCTATGGCACTATTTGCCACATTGCTAGGTAGTTTCCTAGTTATTTCAGAGTATTGCCAAAAGATCCCTTCCTTGCTCACCTCTCTTTATCTTTTCAAAGTGTAGCTACTTTGGTTCACATGATTATGTTCAAGCTGGGTGCATTATGCACCTGAGGCATAGTACTGAAAGGAGTTCTTCTTTTAAGAGTCCATCTATGTATGTGTATATGGACCATTCGAGTGGTTTTTTAAGGGTTTCAAAAAAATAGAACCTTATGTTCCATATGCACCACAAGCGTATATAAACGAGATACTACATTCTCAGCCTATTGCCCCATATAAATTCTTTACTAAATATAGAGATAGTTTAATCACTCTTTCTCTTGATCATTTTTCTTTTGAGCATGTCATTTATTTTCCCTCTTTTTGTGTAGTTTTTCTACTCATCTTTTTTTTGTGATTGGCTATTTTTAAAAAGTTACACTCATTTTCTCTCTTTCTCTCTCTTCTTAGGTTGTTCGTTTTGTTATCATTGAACCTCACGACCCTCTTACTATGGTGCTTTCCAAGTGTTACTTTGAAACCCTCGTTATGGGCTCATAGAGCACCAAAATGAGGTGATGCTAAAGGGTCAGCGAGCTCACATTGTTGTTCTTTTAAATCCCTTACCCTTCATTCTTTGAAAACATGGAATTTATAAGTACTTCCCTACCGTCTAAACACTTACCTACTTTTTTGTTTCTCTAACTCTTCAATGGCCCAAGGAGAACTAGAAGATCCCAAAACAATCATGAAGATCAAGAAAATAATCTCGGCACTACTGGCCCTCCTTATAACTTAGCTTCAATCCTCTACGAGCACTCTGATGCACAAATTTTGTATTCATAAAATAGCTAAAAAGTGCATGAATCAATTATAATAAGTGATTATACTCCCAAAGACAATCTCAAGAGGGATTACGCAATTTTAAATAATTATTCAAATTTCTTAAAAACGTATACAAATACAAAAATAAAACCTAAACATTCAATCACAATGAATGGGTTTTAAAAATCATAAAATAATTAAATAACTAAATATAGACTCGACTCAAATAAATTCAAGGCGTATGTATATTTAATAATCAATGGAGAATTAATGAGAACATTTTAACTAGTTAATCATGGTTGTCTAAAAATATATAGGTTAATTAAGTATAAATTATTATTAATGATTTTTCCTTTTAAACCAATTAATTTGATGCCTTTAGTCGAGATCACTATTCTTTATTAATCAAACCAATTAATGTCTTTAGTCTAGATCCTTAACTAATCGATTAAATTATACCTAATGTCTAAGGAAATAATAAACCATTTAATTCGATGCCTTTGGTCGGGTCACCAATTTAAACTCATTTTCAAACTATCCAAATTAGATCTAATGATGTTTCAAAAACCTAATTCTCATATTTTAAATCTATTATGAAAAATAAATTGTAATTAAACTAATCATAAATAAATCTTGTAACGAATCTTGAATAAAAAATAATCTTAATTTATTTAATATTAAGAATGTTCACATAAATAATATATACAAAAAACTAAATTCCCATTTATAAAAATCTACCAGACATGCTTATAATAAATTCAATGATCAGCAAATTAAATTCAACATTCATTCAAGAAATACAAAAAGATTAATATGAAAATAAAATAATACAAAGAAGATCTCAATACCAATAATGGATGGATCATATGTCCTCCTCCAAAGTTGTGATCATGATCATCAATTTATTGCCATATTTCTTCTTTCTTGATTTGAAAAATGCCCTAATGCTTCATTTTATGTGTTTTTATCGAGTTTAAATTTGGTATAAATAAAAACTAAAACCTATGAACAAAAGAAATTATGCCTGAGAAATTATAAAACTAAAAATATATTGAAAACTAAACCTTAAGTGGTTATTTATAAGTAAAAGTATGTACCGAGAGCTTCAAGAAAAAAGTATATTCGCATGTCATGGCACACATTTTTTCCCATTGTGGCACAGGATTCTATCACTTCCCACAAATTCAACTCGAGAGGGTCTCACTTCGGCACCATATATTTCACGCCGCAACATAGAAAACTCAATGTGCCTAGTAATTCATCCCAAATAGTGTGTGTCATTACACACTATTTTTTTCGCTGCAACATGCTTTTCTTTTCTTGAATTGTGCCTTATACACCTTACAAAATGGTTGGTTCTTGATGTAAGACTTACATACCTTAATCTTTTATGCTCCAAGTGTTGTTCTTCGTGTGTTGACAAATTTATCTATTTTGAAGCCCAAAAACGCCTGACATATAATAAAACATACTCATAATTCCAAACAGATATATTTGCATAAATAATGATATAAACACACTATAGTAAAAATGTATATATTACTATTAAGTATAATAAAATCACGAAATATTAATGTTTTTCAACCACATATCACAAACATCAACCAGATCCTTATTGCTAGGCTCTAGCAAGTAAAGCGATTTAAAAACTAAAATAAAAAAAATAAAGTAAACTACCCTAAATCATTTTCGTAGATTGACATGTTTGCTTTTAGCATATGTTATAAGCCTTTAAATCCCTAAGTGACCCTAGTGGATGAGTTAAACTCTCGTGAGGGCTTTCATTGATGATACCCATAAAAATCCTAACATGTAAAAACTAAAAATAAAAATAATTCACATGAAAAAAAAACTAAAACTAAAAATAACAAAAACAAAATCAACAAAAATTCTTATGCTTTAGTTTTTTTCAGTTCAATCTCAAGCCTAAGTTAATTCAACATCCCAAATGTCCATAGTTTATTATTCAAACCAGTTATACCTCACAAATTCATGTCCCATTACAAAAAAAAATATGAACTTTGACTCACCCCATCCTAGTGTTATGAATCCAAATTTTCTTCGACTCTAATTCTCATAAGATATACTCTTAATATCACATTGATCTTATTGGTTCAAGCACTCAACAATGTATATTGGAACATAAATTATGTAAATAATAAAGCAAAAAGGTTCCCATATGATAAACAAGAAAGGCTCGAAAGTGCATAGCATTGATCTCATGAAAGAAATCAAATACTAGGATTTATGAAAATACCATATTACTAATCTCATGATTCAATCAAAATCATCAAGCAAAAATGTCAAGTGTGCGCTTCAAGATGTATGAAAATGCAATTGACTCTAAGAGGATTATTCCTAATATTTTGATAATAGCCATATCACTACTTTGAAGAATATAGGCTCATAGTATTTACATATACTATTTTTTATTCTTCTCTTTTTATTTCTTTCTTTTTTTCTCTTTTTTAGATAATGGACCCATATATATAGTAAGTGGCTATTTTTTCTTTCTCTTTTGTTATAAGGGAAACACATTTATATCTTTTTTTAGTAGAAGTAAAGCAAGAATGAAGATAGACACACACTTTTAATTTCTATTGAAATCCTACAATTCAATGCAAGACCTCCAGAGATCATCTAACAATTTGAAATAATAAGAAAAGTGCGTAAAGAAGTAGAAGAAAAAACATCACTCAAAATAAATGCTTATGGTCCAAAAATCTCACAAGATAGTCTATATTATTTGATTCCTAAACACCAATTTCAGGTTTATCGTAATTTCCACATCTAAGCATGAAACATGAACTATGAATAGAATTAACTTTTTATAATAATCCATGAATATTTTAAGACATCAAACAAACAATGCAAATACTCAATTATTCACTATAAATTAACGAAAAGCATGATAATTTGTAAAAAAATTAATATATGGATCTAAATGTCCCCAAACAACTAAACAATAGCAAACAAATGTTTAATAAAATTTAAGATTCATAATTTCATAAGGAAATTTTCTTTCACCCCCAACCTAGAATCTATATAATTGTCATCAATGTTTCAAATGTAAATCAGAGCAAAAGAGAACCAAAAAAGAAAACTTTCCCAATTGTAATAGCACAATGTGATTAAGCAGATGATGTCATTGCTCATGATGCATCCATCATCTAACTCAATTATATTACACAGGGAGAATCACTATGTACTTCTTAAGAATCACATAATATCCAAATAATTAGGAAATTAATAGTTCTAAATAACATAAATATTGTTCACAAAAACAAAAACAAAATAAAGTAAAGTACATCAAATTAAAAATAAAATAAAATAAAAACAACTAAATTAACAAAAATAAAAAGAATACTACCTAAAACGATGGGTTACCTCCCACCTAGTACTAGTTTAATGTCTTAGTTAGATGCTAGTAAAGATAACAATTTATAGACTTTAATTTACTCAATGTTCCCTTTTTCATTGAGTTTGTGTCTGTGTATACTTGATAATGTGTAGTCTTTCCCAAGACTGTCATTAGTAGACTCTTATTATGGACATCAACAATTACCTTAGTAGAAATACATTGTGCTTCTTGTCCAATTGTGGTCATTCCTGCACATTTGAAATCACAAAATCTATAGGTATACGAAGATTATATACCTACATGATTAAGTCCTCTACCATGCCCTTTTGGATATATTATAGAATTATCAGCTAATTGTACGAGGTGTGGGTTTTAGCTTCCCCACTCCTAACTGCAAGTATAAAGAAAAAAGCATTAGATTAACACTTGTACCTAGGTCTAACATGACATTTACCTCTTTTTTTATCACCAATGGTCATATTAACATTAAATCCTCCTAGAGCCTTGGAGGTAGCTTTAGAATCATTTGTATTATCTACATCATCAGGCAAATATTAATAAAATTTTGGGAATTCAATGTCTAGCAACTCATCATTGTGAAGAGTTGTAATAGCCTTTACATATTCATTTTGATCATGAAACTGTTCTCTAGCTTGCTTTTGCAAATGCTCAACTAGTTTTCCTATTTGCACTTCCACTTTTTTCACTGATGCCTCTAAAGAGTCCAACCCTTGATTTTTTTTAATCTACTTGTCTTTGTTAATTTGAATGAAATCATTCAAGTTATCCTCTAAGATTGATCTATTTAGAGGATTGTTTGGTATGTGGTAGTTGTATTGCTAGCCTTACATATAGTTTTGCTTCAGGGCATAGTTAGGTTCGTTTTCCCTCAAAGAGAAATTGGGATGATTTATCCACCCTTGATTATAAGTGATTGCATAAGGGTCATTATTAGGTCTAGGTTGATAAACCTCTACTATATTTTCTTATTCAAGACCTATAAATCGTTCTCTTTAATAAGGACATGTGTTAGTACCATGCCCATTATTACTACACACTCCACACTAGTCAGAATGCCCTAAGTGGCAAGAAGGGAAAGTTGTGTGGTCAATTCTACAAGTTGCATAGACATTTCAATACCAGAGTTTATCTTATGAACTTCGATTTTTCTCATTCTAGAGCTCTTTTTTTTTTGGAAACTAGCACCCAACATCTCATAGAGATTATAAGTCTCTAAGGTTGTTAGTTCCCCCCAAAACTCCACCTTTAGCATTGTTAACTGTGAATTGATATTGTTGTGCCAATCCATCGTAGAAACATTTATTTTATAGCTACAGTGGAAAGCTATGGTATAGGCATTGAGTGAGAAGTAATTTAAACCTATCACAAGTTTCATAGAATGATTCTTCTTTGATTTGAGAAAATGTAGTATTTTTTGTTCTCAAATCATAAGTTTTTATATGGGAATAGTTTCTTCCCATGAATTTAGTGTAGACTCTCTTCCAAGATTTCAAGGAACCGAGTGGGATAGTCATCAGCCATATTTTAGCCCTATCTTTGACAGTGTAAGGGAAACACCTCATATTCAATTTGTCTTCATTTAACCCATTTAATTGAAATGTCTACACAGTTGAGTAGAACTCTCTGATGAAAGTCAAAGAATCATCATTAGGAATTCCATAGGGTAACACGAAAAAATTAATGTTTTTTCAATTCATAGTTCCAAACTACCACTCCAAACTATATAACAACAGTAGTAGTGTCAATGATTGGCCTTGCATACTCCTTCATAGTAATACCCCCTCGTAAAGCATCTCCCATGTTTAAAAGTTCTAAAATAGACTCTTGTGGTGTCTTAATTGATCGCTCAAGAATAATAAATAGAAGAAATAAAAATAAATAAACAAATAACAAAATAAAATAAAAAATAAACAACTAAAAGCAAATAAATAATACAAAAGAAAGAAAACAAAGAATTATTAAAATAAAAAAATCTAAAAAAACCGTAAATATTCATAAAAATCACGATTATTAACAAAGAGTTTTTAAGAATTTTGATAATAAAAATCTAAAACGTTATTTCCTCTCCGACAATGGCACCAAAAACTTGATGCAAAAATTTATATTTATAAAATAGTTCGCAAGTGCACGAGTCACTTATAATAAACGATAACTATACTCCTAAGGCCGGTTTCAAGGAGAATTATGTGGTTTTAGATAATTCTTTAAATTTTCTAAAACTTAAACAAATGCAAAAATAAACCTAAATATTCTATCATAATGAATGGGTTTTAAAAATCCTAAATTAATAAAAAAATAATTAAATAACAAAAATATAGACTCAATTCAAACAAATTCAAAGTAGATATATTTTTAATAATCAATGGAGAATTAATGGAAATATTTAGCTAGTTAACCATACTTGTCTAGAAATATTTAGGTTAATTAAGTATAAATTCATATTATTTATTTTCCCTTTTAAGTATAAAAAATGCCTTTGGTTGTGATCATTTTTCTTTGTTAATAAAACCAATTAATTTCTTCGGGGATCATTAACTAATCAATTAAATTATGTCAAATGTCTAAAGAAATAGCAAACCATTTATTTTGATGCCTTGAGTTAGTCACCAACTTAAACTCTTATTTAAGTTGTCCAAATTAAATCTACGTAATGTGCTTGAAACCTAATTCTCATATTTTAAATCTATTATAAAAAATAAATTGCAATAAATTAATCATAAATTAATCTTGTAATGAATCTTGAATAAAGAAATAATATCAATTTATTTAATATTAAAAATGTGCACCTAAATAATCTACACAAACATGACAAGAAAACTAAATTCTGATTGATAAAAATCAATCAAAAATGTTTAAATAAAATTCCATGAATAGTATATTAAAGTTAGCATTCATTCAAGAAGTACAAAAAGATTAATATGAAAATAAAATAATAGAAAGTAGGTCTTTAGACCAACAACGGATGGATAATGTGTCCTGTTCTAAAGTTGTATTTTGATCTTCAAAGTGATCTTCAATTTCGAGCAATATTTTCTTCATTCTTGATCTGGAAAAACTCTCTAATATTGCCTCTTATTTTTTCTTGTCTAATTTAAATTATGTATAAATAAAAAATAAAACCTAAGAAAAAAAAGAAAGTATAACTAGGAAATTTTAAAACAAAAGCTATATTGAAACCATAACCTTAAGTTGTTATTTATAGGTAAAAGTGTGCATAGAGGGCTTCAGGCCAAAATTATGTTCGCACACCATGGCACAAGGTTCGATCACTTTGCACAAACTTCAACCTGAGAGGGTCTCTCTAAGGCACCACATCTTTCATGCTGCAGAACAGAAAACTCAACAGTACGCTAATTTCTTCGTTGTAGCACAGTTTTCTTTTCTTGAATTCTCCCTTGTACACCTTACATAATGGTTGGTTCTTGATATAAGGCTTACATCCCTAAATCTTTTAAGCTCTTAGTGTGCAAAATAAGTGTTCTAATTGTTGTTTTTCGTATGTTAACAAATTTATCTATTTTGAAGCTAAAAACACCTAAAAAACAAAGCATATTTATGATTATGAACATATAGATTTGCATAAATAATGATATAAATATGCTATAATCAACTCTATTTATTATAATTAAGCACAATAAAATCACGAATTCAAGCTGTTATGACGTTCTATAGAGATAGATGAGTTTTCACTCATCCAAGAAAGGTTTGCATATTTTTCTTGGCTTACTTTGTGTTCAATTTATTATAGGTATCATCTTTGTTCGTGATTTCTATTCTAATATAACCCTATCATTCTACTTGTTTCTCTACTTCATTCAATTGAGAGGAAGTAGGGTGTTTTTTTTTTTTAGATGATGTCATTTAGATATTGTTTCTTCCGTATGTACAAAATTTGTCCTTTCTTGTCATCCTTTTGTAGTTTGATAATTTATTTGCTTTGGATCTTCCACACGAGTTTTCAAACATTTCTTCTTGCAATCTCTCTAAGACGACAAATGTCATGGTTGGTCCTAGTCATTGTTTTAGTGACTGTGAACATTTGTTAAGTAGTATTACCCTTGGTTAGGGTCTCAATGATATTGTGAGCACTATAGTATATCCTCAAACTCATTTCACTATTGCGATTGCTTCTCATGGTCACTTTCTTTATGATATTCTCAACGGTGATACTATATATCATGCAGGCATGATCCATAAGACCATCATTTTTTATTCTGCTATTCCTCATCTTTCAACTCTCATTTATCCTTCTTTGATTCTTTTGTTGTGGGTTTCTCTTTTGTTCCCTGGTAAATAAAATGAAAAGAATGTACAGTAACACTGGTAAATAAATCAAAAATAAAATGAAAAGAATGTACAGTAATCTCAGTAAGAATTGGCCCTAAACTGAATGGATGATATACTGTATTATTGTGGTTGTTTAATATGAATTCATAAAAAGTGAAAATGCTTGTTACTCGTTTCTAATTAGTTAGAGCTCGTTTTGCAGCTTATTTTATTTTCTGTTTTCTACATTCAAACTTAAATTTTTAAATTTGATATTGTTTAAGAATTAATTTGGTTTTCAATCTTCATTTTAGTTGTAAATGAGTTCGATTTTTTAGTATAATCTTGAAACTTTAAAAATATGCTTCAAAAATTTCAAAATATCCACAACTAAATTTCATACCATAATCTAAGACCACATGTTCACGAAAATCAAGATTCTTCATGCATCTTTCTAATTATCGCTGTTTTCAATAAAATAAAATTAAAAATTAAGAATATAAAAGTAAGCAGGAGTATTAAATATAAATTAAAAATAGGAAACAAATATTGTTACCAAAAAATTTCTATTTTCTTTAACAAATGAATTAGAAAAAAAAACTAATTTAAAACGTAATAAAACAAAATTCGTTACAAAACAAGTTATTAATGGTTTGTTTAGCCTATTCTGATTTCAAATAGTACCCATATAAAATTAGCTTTGCAGTTTAGTGAATTAAGTTGTGTATTTGTCGGTATAATACTTATCCATAATGATATAAATATGACTGTATCTAGAGATCGACCACTGAATTTAGGAACCCATTATTCACTTTCTGTAATAATGCTACATTTTTGGTGGAAATAGTTACTTCAGAAAGAGGTTGAACATTAGTGGGTTATATTATGTGACTCATGTCACATAATATAAATAGTTAAAAGGCTGTAAATATTTCTAGAGATCAAATGGATATAAAAAGAAAAAGATAAAATAATTTATTTTATTTAAAATTTTTGTTTAAAATTTTACTAGAATAATGGTTTATTTTGTTTTCAGTTCTATTTTTTATATACTATTAAAATCTTACATAGAAACTTTTATTTAGAGTTTTTGTTTGTATGTATGTATTACTAGAGTTTTATTTATAAATTTTATGAACTATTTTAGAGATTTTTCAACTATAAATAACTAGATCTTATGTTTGTATAAAACATTCTAAAAAATAATCAACTTAGTAATATTAAAAAAGTTTTTTTTCTTTCTTTTTCCTAATTTTCAAGAATAAATTTTTTTCTTCCGTTTGTAAGTTAAAGTCCTCTTATCTGTCAGATAAAGAAAAATATATAGACTAGTCTTATTCTAGAGTTTTTAGAGTACTCGTCTAAAGATAGATAACATAATTAGACTAATCTTATTCTAGATTTGTTAGAGTGTTTGACTAGATAATAGTTTTTTTGTGTTTATTTCATAACATAAATACGAAGACCTCTGGTCAAAGAATGAGTATAACTAGTTTAAATTTTGTTTATCTATTTCTTATTTCCGCTTTCATATTGTTGGTGCATTCATGCTTTCGTACTGTATCAAAACAAGCTTGCTTGCTTGCTTCCTTCCTATGTTATTTTTGTGATTGATCTTCTACTTTTACTAATTGTATCTCGCATCCTTTGATGATCCTTGCTTGTCGTGTGGAGTTGTTAGCAAAGATCATTAGCTAAAATCAAATGCAACAATGGAGGTTATGATATGTGAACTGCATTTTGATTCTAATGTCAAACTTTCTAAACTAATTTCTCTGTTATAAAGATATTAGATCTTGCATGATTAGAATTAGATCGGCATTGGAATTCTACTTTGAATTGTGCTAGTTTATGATCTATTCAATGTGATCTTTCTAAGACTGAGTGTGTATATTCTGTGAGTTGCGACTTTTACATGCTTTCTGGTGATGTTAGCTTGTGGTTTTGATTATCTTCTTTATCGAGCTGGATTTGTTGATTTCTTGATCTGTGGTGATTCAAATAATCAGTTTGTTGGTGATTGTTACTTTCTAGCCAATAGGTATCTATTTGTTGCTCGTGCTACCTATAATTAGGTTATCTGCCTTGTTGTGAAGTTTGATGGTAACTCTGTTAGACTTGTGGACAAATTTATTCCCAGTCAATCTTGTTTGGCATTTTGAGATGATTATGCTAGTGTGGAACACCCAAGGTATTGGACGTGCTGATATTGTATTTCTTATGGAAACAAAATCCAAGAGGAAACGTGCTACACGTCTTTGCAGGAGACTTGGTTTCTCTGATTTCCCTGTAGTTAATCCAGTGGGGGAGGTTAAGCTCTCTGGGGGAATGGTGGTGATGTAGCTTAGTAATGTTGGTGTGACTGTGATTAATAATGATGGTACCACAGACGTGGAGATAGAGGGTGTTGGAAGGCTTATTTTGTTTATGGAGTACGAGATGAAAGATTAAGATGTGAGGAGTTTCAGAGAATTGTTATGTCTAGGGGTGAGGAGGCTCATCCGTGGGTTTGTGCTGCTGATTTCAATGAGATGCTATCCAATAATGAGAAAGTTGGTGGATTTCATTTTGATTTTAGAAGATCAAGGAAGTTTAGGGGTTTCATCAATGACTGTGGTGTAATGGAAGCTGTAGCTAAAGGGTGTTTCTTTACTTGGAGAAATGGGAGGGAGGATGATGCTTTTGTTTAGGAGAAATTAGATAGGGTTCTAATCAGTCCATGCATGTTAGAAAAATTTCCCAATCTGATAGTGGAGGTGCCTCCTAATATGATGATATGTGACTTTGAGCCTAGGATGAAAGTGTATAAGAGGAGGTTTTTTTAAATATGAGATGAAATGACAAGAAGAGGAGAGTAATGAGGAAATAGTAAGAGAGGGTGGAACTCTATAACTCATGGAAGGCCTACGGGAAATTTGTTAAGAAAGTTAGGAAGCACTAGGAGGAGGCTTGAAGTTTGGAGTGAGTCCTGCGTGGGAAGCCAAGGAAAAAGCTATTTGAATTATTTAAGAGGTTGAGTGAATTGGAGGCTGTGAGAGATGGATTTTGGGATGAGAAGAAACAAGTGAAGGAAGAGATTTGCTCTATTTGGAGAAAGAGGAATGGTTTTGGGGTCAAAGGGAAAGAATTAAGTGGTTCAAGTTTGATGACAAGAACACTAAGTTCTTTCACCATACTGTCTTATGTAAAAGGAGCTTTAATAGGTTAGTTAAAATGAAGGACTTGAATGGAGAAAGGAGCAAAGATTCTGATGATTAGCTAGCCTAATACAAAATCATTTCTCGACAACTGTATTTTGATAAACCAAGAAGATCTCAGCGAGCTTCTAGGCCCAATCAGAGATACTTGGATTGAGTTTGTAATAATGTTTTAATTTCTAGTTATAATTTTTGCACCATGTTAATTCTGCTTAGAAATAGTGGTGGTTTGTGCCTAGGAGTTGATGGCCTTAAGATTGTGGTTTGTGCTTAGAGATGGCGGCCATAAAATCAGGAAGAGCACTTAGAAGTGGTGACCACAAACCATGTATTTACAACCTTTCAATGAATGAGAAAATCAGAGAAAAACTTACATTACAATTGTGGTTTGCTCACACCATAAGAGAGCATTTTGTATTACATTTTAGTAGCTTTGGCTGGGACCTATCATATTTCAATCTTAAGGATGTCAAGGGGTGTTGATGTGGTATTGGAGGTAGTGGGTCCTATTGTCACTGATGCTATGAACCAAAATCTTACTAAGTTGCCTATGTATGAGGAAGTCAAAGTGGCTACTTTTATTTCGGGAATGGCCAAGGCTCTTAGATCTGATGGGTTTAATGGATATTTCTTCCAAAAGCATTAGCTATGTTGGGAGAGGATGTGGTTAGTGGTGTTCAGAATTTCTTTGAGAATGGTTTTATGCGTAAATCAGTACTAACATTGCATTGGTGCCTAAAGTTGTTGTTCTTGAGAACCCTAGTCAGCTTAGACCTATAGCACTATGTAATTTCTTATACAAGATTTTGGTTGCTAGGCTTAAACTTATGATGCAATTGACTATATCAGAGATAGAAAGGGGCTTTTATAAGAGACAGATACATTGAAGACAATAATCTCATTGCTCAGAAGGCTTTTTGCTTTCTTAAGCATAGAAAGAAAGGAAACTTGGGTTATCTTGCTTTGAAAACTGATACGGCTAAGGCATACTACAGAATTGAATGGAGTTTTTTTGGAAGCTTTAAAGAGAAGACTTGTTTTTGTGATAAATGGGTTGACTTGGTCATAAAGTGTTAGGAGAATCACAATTTCAATTCGAACTTAATCA
This sequence comes from Hippophae gyantsensis, assembly GCA_030763125.1. Lineage (NCBI taxonomy): Eukaryota > Viridiplantae > Streptophyta > Magnoliopsida > Rosales > Elaeagnaceae > Hippophae > Hippophae gyantsensis. The sequence continues at coordinate 44,854,412 of CM061032.1, read as the reverse complement.
AGTTCTAAACAGCGGAGTTAAACCTATTCTCCTTCTTTGTGTGAATCTTTTAGAAAACAAATAAATAGAGTTTAAAATCAAACATGCACAAAATCAACAAAACTAATTTACGTGGAAAAACCTTCCCGGTATAGGAAGGAAACAACCACAGCACTCCTCTCCAAAACTTCCACTATCAAGAAGCAATTGTACAACAGTTCTCTCTAGGTAAAACTAGAGACAAACAATCAACAACATCATCAAGAGTATACTTCTTGGAAACTAACAATTATTTCAAGAAAATGGAGAAATCTAACCCAATTCATAGTTACTGTTCACTGCTCATAATTTCTCAAACCGGTGAGCCAAATCCAAATCCCACCGCACAGATTAAAGAGTCTTGAGTCGTGAACCTGCCTGCAAAATTTCAGCTTAATCAGACCACAAACAACCTTCGATCGGAGCACTTGATGAAGGCTTGCTGGAGAAGGAGAAACTGAAAACTGAGAGCAATTTTTCTACAGCAACTGCTGTTTTTCTGCACTAGCTTTTCTCTGCAGATTTCTTCACACAACAAACCCTAAATGGGTTTATTAATTAAAGTAATGAAATGACACAATTTCCCTTCTTATTCCATGGGCTTTTAAGCCATATGGGCTTCCTTTGGGCTCCTCCAAATCAAGAGGAAAACCCAACATAAAGTGCATTTCTTCTGTCCAATATCATCTCTTGTTTCATAGGGAGCCTCTAAAAAATTTGCTCCTCAGAGAGGGGTGAGGTAGGGTGATCCAATTTCCTCCTACCTGTTCATCTTGGTTGGTGAGGTTTTAAGCAAGCTTATTAAGAGAGCAATGGCTAATGGTGAGTTTAAGGGGTTGAGCATTAAGAGAAGATGTCATGTGCTATCAAATTATTTTTTTGCTGATGATACCATATATTTTGGTGAAGTAAAGGAGAAACATTGCAAGAGCTTATTGATATGTATTAAACTTTATTGTCGAGCAACTGGATAGATGGTGAATTTTTGTAAGAGTAACATTTTGTTTAGCATGAATGTTTGTGGTGAGGAACAAGACCAGCTGAATTGTTCCCTGTTAGACTGGTTACTAATGTAGGGAGTTACCTATAACTACCAATAGATTAAGGTGCCTCTAAGGCTAGCATGTATGCTTTCTTGCAATAAAAAATGATGCAAGAGATTGGTTCCTGGAAAGCTAAGTTTCTTTCAGCAAGAGGGAAATAGATGCTACTAAAATATGTTGCCCAGGCTCTTCCAAGCTATGTTATGAGTATTTTCAAATTGCCGAAATAGATTTGTAAGACGCTTATAGGTGCTAGATTTCTGGTGCTCCAAAAAAGTTGAGGATAAAGGAAAAAGGTGGTTTGTTCAAGAGAAGCTTACTAGAAGAAACGAGATTGGTGCATTGGGATTTAGAGACTTGGAGGTCATTAATAGATTGATACTGGCTAAACAGGCATGGGGTCTTTTAGGCAGGCCACATAGTCTAGTGTTTAAGGTTCACAAAGGGATTTATTTTCCTAATATACAATTCCTACAAGCAAAAAAATATTATTGTGGGTTCATGGTCTTGGAAAAGTATATTTTATCACAAGGAACTTCTGCAAAGGGAGGGTATTTGGAATATTAGAAATAGATATAATGTGATCATTTGTCATGATAGATGGTTGGCTAATGTTGGGTGGCTTGTGAATTGCTAGGTGGAGGGTGTTGACAAGGTGTGTCAACTGGATGATTCAGTAAATTTGGTTTGGAAGACTGATATTGTGGAGACTCTTTTTTCCTCCCTGGATTTCTAATGAACTCTTTGACATCTCCTTAGCCAAAGAATGGAAAATGGAAAATTTTTTGTAAAGTCGTGTTATAGAATTTTCCATGAAGAAATGGGTGGTTATGGGACTTATGTGACTTCTAGCTCAAGACAAGTTGGATCTTGGTTTTTGGAAACATTTATAAAAGCTTAAGATTCCAGAGAAAATTAATTTATTTGTGTGGAATGCTGTTGGGAACTTTCTCCCTGTGAAAATCTTGCTAGCGAGGAGGAAAATATGCAATGATAGTGTTTGTCCTATGTGTCTAGAACATGAGGATATAATGTAGGATTTGCTAGTTAGGTGTCATGTCAGCATGGATGTTTGGTTTTTGCCTAGTTTGTACTTTGATTTGGGAATGGAGAAGGTGGAAAATTTTGGATGGTGGCTGTAGGAGAGGCTTATGGAGTGGCCGAATGGAATTGATGGTGGAGTTGAAAGTTGTGTTAGGTTGTGTTTTTTACTGAAGAATATTTAGCTAGAAGAAATAAATTGGTCTTTGCTAGCCAATTGATTGATTTTCTAAAGGTGGCTCAGTTTTTAAGTCTTTGCACCTAACCATTTTTTGATTCCATTTTAGGTCGGTTCTTAAATTCACTCCTCGCCTTTTACTTTGAAAACTTGACCTTAGGTAACTCATATTTCCTTATATCTTATTTATCTTTTTTTGTAGAAAACATGCATAAGGAAGTATTATCAAGGGTTAAAGGTAAAGTAGTCGTACTTTCATACTCATCGAGCTCATCTTCTTGGGAAAGCCCTAAATATCCAAGCTATTCAAGACAAGATAAGAGTGAAGAATTGGTCTCCACTTCTAAAGAAAGCACCTTTAGTGATGAAGAGATGTCTAATATTCCCATTACATTTTCATGTCGACCTCAAACTACCCCTACAATTAGGTTAAGCATCCCACAAACACAGATATCAGTTCCAAGGAAGTGGAGAAAAAAGTCTAGAAAAAAAGAAACTAGGGAGGTGATAGGTCTAATCAAAGGTTAAAGTGCTAAATTTATAACAAGTGGTTAAGCTCCAAAAGATAAGAAGACTCATATGTGTGTAATACATTTTTCAGTTCATATAATAATTCCAAGACTCAGCTCGCACTAGTCCAACTTTTTCCTAATGGATAGAGGAACCTTCTTTTTCTTACTTTGATATACAGAGAACTTATAGTTGAGTTAGAGATGCCCAAGTTCAATGATGCATATGTGTTGAAGCAAACCCCTATTGATACTATGAGTGTTTATATGTCAACAATAAAGGAATTAGGTATAAATATAGTCCTCTCAAAGAATGAGAAAAACTGGAAACAATATTTCTTTTATGTTTCTGGCTGGTGGGAGATAGTTGATAACAATGAGCATTGATAAGAAGCTCCTAGATAGATACAAAGCTCATGATAAGAAACATGGCTTCCTACATAATCACCTTAAGCTCAAAGGAAAAGCAAAGACTTGCTAGTATTTAAGACAATCTACCCAAGCCCACTTCTTGGAGAGAATTATTGAACATACTACACTTTATAGCATATGAGTTAATGCGATTAGGTTCAATACAGCCTCATATAAGAATAATCAACAAGAGTAAGCTCGGCACAAGACCCTCCCAATGACTTCAGGGGTAGATTTGAAGTTGTGCTTGATGATGGTGATGAATGAGCTCATGCTTTCGTTGACGATGAATTAATCTTGTGGATATACTAACTCTATTTTTCGTTTTTGTAGCCATGTAGTTTGATGTCGATGCATTATTAGCTTGGTTAAAGGATAAAAGCACTCACAAGAGCATGGGATCAAAGAAGGGTATGTACCCCTCACAAGGCTCGATCTCAAATAAAGGAAAAAAGAAGAGGAAAATTTCAAATAGAGAGATTGCTCCATCCCAAGCCAAAAAAAGACTTACAAGCTCTGAGGAGCCTATACTTGCACTAATCCCTATTATTCAAAGTTTTGAGTTAGTAGAAAATCCTTCACTAACCACTCTATGCCACCAGATGCCTACTATTATATCCTCGAGCCAACTAACACATCCTTTTGCTCCACGAGACTTGAAAAGAGGAAAAGGTATCATTGATGACTTGATGATGGCATGACTCTTTACAAAGGGATGGCTCTAGAGAGAATTGATCATTATGTTGACAACTTTCCATATATGGCTCACGAGAAGCAGCTCGATGCCATGAGTGAAGATGTGGATCCTACTTTGGTAGGAATAGGCTACTTTTTCAAGTGAGTATTAGCTCAGACTTTTATTTTGATCAAATCTATTATCTATACATTTTGAGTATTATCCTTTTTTTAGGCTCAGCTTATGCACAAGCTTAATAAAGTTCGTAGTATTAAGAAGTTAAAGAATGAGCTCAAGGTTAAGAAAGAGAGTTATGCGTCAACCAGAGCCAAGATCACTCAAGTATCCTCTGGACAATAAATCTTCTATTTCTTTCATTAGATTCCTGCAATCTTGTGTTTCATGTCCTATATCCTTATGAAAAGCATACCATTTGGATGTATCTCTTAAAAGTGCTCTCATCTTTGGTAATTATCTAACATTTTATTCATTCTCCATCCTTAATACAACTTGAGCCAAGCTTACCCTTAAAGGTGGACCTCTAAAAGGTGATAGTGACCTACCCTAAGGTCTAGGATTTATTGACCATTGGCCTTCCCTTTGGTAACTAGGGGGCAAAATTTTTGTTTTTATTGATCATTTATCTTAAGTTACTTTTTCTCGGCTTATCCTTTTTTTTCTTTTTTTGGTGTAGCTTCCACAAAAATCTTTTTCTTTTTATATAACTTCAGCTCTCTCTCTCTCTCTCAAGATTAACAAACTTTATGCCCTCTCTATAAGCCTCTTCCATTGTATGTGGCACAATCTTGGTTAATTCAACAAATAGATTTGAAGTTTTCAATAGATCTCATCTGAATTCCTCTATTGCTATAAAGATAGGACATTTTGCATTTCTAATTTTTATTTTCTAAACCTCCTCACGTATTCCTCTATTGACTCACCATTCACCTCGGTGATAGAGAAAATATGATGATATTCCTTCCTCATAGGCTTGTTATTGGCATATTTGGTGATGAAAATCTTGGCAAACTAAGATAAGAAAGCTATAGTATGAGGTGGCAAGTTATTAAACTATTTTTTAGCACCATCACATAGAGTAACTATGAAGAGTTTACACATCATAACATCTCTTTTATCTCGGGTAAGACTTATAAGAGTCATGGATGTTTTGAAATGTAGAACAAGAGTCACAGGATCTTTCATCCCTTGATAGTCTGGACACTTAGGGGCATTAAACTTAGTATGTGGTTCACTATTTTATATTTCATCAGAGAAAGGGGAGACATATAGCTATTTATAGTCTTTTCCACATCATAATGTGATTTAGCCTTGTCTTACCTCGAGTTAGTTTCTTTAAGGGCCTCGTCTTTCTTCTATTTATTTCTTATAAGGCTTGAAAGCTTGCCTCCCACATCTTCATTTCTTCAAATAACTGCTTATAGTTATGTCAGGTTATGTTTTGCCTTTGAACTGGTTGTGCCTCAACTCCAACATCATGTTATTAGATATCCTCCACTACATTTTCAGCTTTGGTAGGTTCATTTCTCCTTAAATAAGCTCAATTTCCTTAACAAAGTCATTACCTCAACCTAGATGGGCATCTGCATTTTCTCAAGCATGTAGCACTTTATTGTTTTTGTCTGGTTTCCTCGAGTTCTCATGGTTCAATTCGAAATTCTTCAATAACTAGTAAGATGTTATCCTGTAAAACCATTTCATTAGCTAGCTCAATCTTTCCTCAACTCGAGTTCCAACCATGATGAATATAGCTTTAAAAAAGCTCAAGGTGAAGTGTTAATTTACTAGGTTTATCTCTCAAGGCTTGGGTTGAATCCTATAAAATATGTGATCAGGAAAAAAAAAACTCGACCTTTAAATCCTAAGTCCTACGGTGGATGCCAAAATCTTGGATTTTTTATTTTGTAGAAAAAAACTAGACAAAAGTGAGAGAATTAGAGAAATTTTTATGGATCTTATATTAGGTTCACATATATATAAGATATTACATGTATACGTGTCTATTACATATAGATACACGTCATAACGTGCCAGAGAATATAATAGTAAATGCATAATAAATTAACTTAGGCTCAACTAAGTTAAGAGACCAGGTAGATGGTCGATCTTTTGATGAAGTCTCGAGCAAGGTGGATCGAGCTATTAAAAGGTAGGGATGAAGGTTGAACCATATGTTCAAATAGTATAAAAAGACAATTTTTGTAGTAGTAAAAGTTGTTACACTTTTAATTGACTAACAATTAATATTGTTAATTCTTACCTATTTAGTTAATAGGTCAAGTATAATCAATTTATTTATGAGTGGATTATATTTGTGTTTAATTATCATTTTTGTCAATAATAATTACAAAAATAGTCAACTAACATTTGTATTAAAAAATTTATTTTTGCTCAAGATTATGTTATAATAACTAAAATAATAGGTAATTAATATATATTATTTTTAAATAAAAATAATGAATGTTATTACACACTGCATGACAAACATAAGCATAGCACAACATTAACCCAATTGGCATTGATAAATTATTTGTATCAGACAACAATATCCAAGTTAATTCATTTATTATCTAACATATAATTTATATATTTTATATAAATAAAGCTAATTATGTATATTAATATAAATTTATGTGATTATTTTATTACTCATTATTTTTATTTATCGACTATTTAAATAAGTTTTATTTATATTATATAAAACAAATAGCATACTTTGAAAATATAATATTTATGATTGCAGCAACTCATATCACAATTGAAATATCGCTTTATGGTATCTTATCAAGCATGTATTGTCTATTAAAATATAGATTAAGCCATACAAAACTATACACGTATCATGTGCTTACAAAACTAGTATTTGACAAATATTTGTTAAGCATAAACTGAACTGGCCATCACCAAAGGACATTGACATGCCAATAAGCATAGAATCAAATTCTAGCGATATGGAGATTGCATTTCAATCAATTTTTTTCTACTTTGTTAAAACAATTGTGCTCATCCTTGTTATCATCTCGTAGAACCAAAAGCCAGAAACTAGAAAGTGAAATTATATATGCTCTACATTGATTTTGTAATATCAGTATTGGGATTGGTCTGATTTACAAAGAGAGAAACTAAAGAGAAGTAAGAGAGTTTTGTGAAATATGCAGATCCCTTAAGAAGTCCATTTATATATAGAACATTTCATGTATATGTATCAATTACATAGGGAGTACACATCGCATCATGTAAGAAAAGTATAAGAGTAAAGAAAAATACATATAAAGCTTGAGGTCGATCACACCATGGCTCAGTCTGGAGATCGATCTTCCAACACTAGGGCTCCCATGCATAGGAAAGTCCATACTACCAATGTGGTTATGGGTACGGGCACACATAGTTTCTCTTGGGATGACCTCGCCTGATGGGTTGGACTATTAGATGAATAAGGCTCCAAGTTGATCCATATGTCCAAATATCCAATCCCCTTACTCTTTTAGTTCGGGTCCTGTATAGAGATAGAAGAGTACTGCTCAGGTAGAAAATCTTAACCATTAAGTTGCCTTAATAAATTCTTATCAGATGATTGGAAAGATAAACGTGGACCTATATATAAGGAGGAGCTTGGGCCTCTCCTCATTTCATAATCTCATGTATATCAAACAAAAATTAAGAAAAAATGCTCTGTCATCTCAGCTCAATCCAAATATATTCTCAGTTTGGTGGTAATAAAATTAGTTTGGCACATAGTTTACTTGCTCGAGTTTTTAGGGGAAAACTACTTGAGTCTAACAATTTTCTATTTTCTTTCAAGTTGGTTTAAAGAATCATTCCCTTTTTTTATTTCAAGCTCAACCTTAGGTAATCTCTATTTCTTATGTTTTAACTTGTTTATGTTTCATGATATTTTATACAGACCATGCATAGAGAAAACACTTCAAGCTCATCCTAGGAAAGCCCACAATAGCCTACTTTTTCTAGTCAACTAAAAAGTGATGTCGTAGGGTCTACCAATGAGACAAGCACTTTGAGCGAAAAGGGAGTTATCCCCACCTCAACCCTCTACCTCCACCTCTCATCCACAGGCCATACCTACAATTAGGTTGAAGTGCCTCAAACTTAGATATCCATCTTGAGGTCATAGAGGAAGAAAACAAGGAACAATGAGACAAGGGATCCCAAAGGTCATACCAAAGGTTGGTCGACCAAGGTTAAGACCAACGGGTTGTCACCTCAGGACAAGGAAAGGATAAAGAGAACATACAAAATTCCCACCTCAGTTTAGATAATGATTCCTATGTTGGGAGCTTGTGATAGTGACACATCTCTAACTAGATGGACAGTCTTCCAAGAGAAGGCCTTATGGTTGGGGGTCAAATTTCCTTTTTATAAGGAAATTTTTGGCTAGGACTTAGCTCATGCCAGACCAATTAATGCCTAATGGATGGAGATACCTGTTCTGTCTCACATTGATATACAAATAGATAAGGGTTGAGATGGATTTGCCCAAGTTCAATAAGGCCTATGTATTGAAGCAAAACGTTATAGACCCGAGGAGGGTCTATATGTTAGTTAAATAGGAATGGGGCATAAATTTGATTCTCCCCAAAAACGGGAAGAATTGGAAGGAATATTTCTTCTACATCTCTGTTCAATGGGAGACTCTAGACAGTGACGTAGGGCTAATAAAGAGAAACTAGGCTAATGATAATGAATCACAAGACTGGCATTACAAATAACGATCTTGCGAAATACCCTTTATAGTTTTATTATTTGTAAAACTATCACAAGTGCACGAATCATTTTTATAGAAAATGATAAGTATACTCCCAAGGTCAGTCTAAGGAAGGAATATATGTGGTTTTTAATTTACTATTCAAACTTTTAAAAAAGAAATTAAATCTTAAACATCATGTCACGATATTTTGGTTTTTGTGTTCTAATCTAATGACATAATATAAATAAACATAGATATGGATTCAATAAGCAATAATGCAAATATTTATCATTTATAATAGTAGAGTATTTAAGGATATAATAATTAAGTTAATTATGTTTGCACATATTATTTAGGCTATTAAAGGTAAAAACTGATATTTATTGATTCTCTCTTTTTTATATGAATACCACCTTTGGTAGGGTTAGATATTCCTTGTTAATAAAAAATCAATTAACACCTATGGGTAAGATCGATAACTAATTTTGTTAATTAAATTAATTCTTTTTTTTCTAAGAGATTTAAAATGAACCATTTAAATACCACCTTTGGTAGGGTTAGATTTTTTAAACTTTATTAAAGGTGTCTAAATTAAACCTAAGAATTTAATTATTTGAGTACTAAATTTCAAGTTTTAAAATCATTACTGAAAATATGTTATCAATACATTTTCAAATATTAGTTCTTATAAAAACTTTTGAAATAGAGTTTCATTCTAACTACTAGGCGATTGTAGCAACAAATAAAAGAGCACTACTATAAATTAGATGGAATAATTAAACCTTATAATCTAATTTTCAGATTTAAGTTTGTAATGAAATATAATATATTTCTCTCTAACATCATTAATATAAAATCTTGAATAAAAAATTAATTTATTTATAGAAATTTTTTACCTATTTAATATTTTGCAAGCATAGTAATGTTATTATTATATCATATTTACAAACAGCCAGCAATGTTAAATTTAATTACAGACAAATTAAATATAACATATAAGAATAAAACATAAAAAGATAATTGTAAAGAATCCATTAAAATTACATCTTAATATAATTCTTACATTAGTTTGATGTTAATTCTGTTGCTGAAAAACCTCCCAACGGGTTTGCATCTGTGCTTATTGAATCAACAACTATAAATTTATAAAAACATAGCTAGTTCTTCTCTTTTAGAGAAGAACTTAAAAACTAAAAACTAAAAAAATGAAAACATTCTAGAGAAAGAAATTGCTCAGAAAATTGTGTGTTTTACAATGGGGGAAGATGGTCCTTTTATAGGTGAAGAAAAGGCCAAAAAAGAGGGGAAATATTTCAAAATTTGAATTTGGACATATTTAGATAGGTTGGCACATGTATGGGGCATGAAAATCTTCCCAAACGGGCAATTGGCGTGGCAGACACCAGTTGACGCGTGCGGGCACGTGTGGGATACGATGAGTAGGATGTTGCGTGCAGGACTAGGCACAAATGGACTACTACGCATGGAACTCGACGCGAATGGGCTGGTGCACGCCGAATTCGGCCCAATGGGCGGTTGTGTGCACTAATGCGTACGGGATTTTGGTCATTTTTGACCCATTTTTTTCCATTTTTTTTACTTTTCCTCATTTCTTTTCTCAATATATTTGTGATGAAACTCTAGTATTTTTTTCGTCTCTTTAAGTTATTTTTGAAGGAAAATATCTAAAAAATAATAAAAATACCCGTGATTCTGAAAATTTAAATTTATATAAAAATATAAATCTATTTAATTAATTAAAGTATATTAAATCATGGTAATTTTAGTGCTTTTTAAGCACTCATCAGCTAACACCAAGGTTGTGATAAGGAATTTTAACTCCTTTATCATGACCTTGAGTAAGGGGTGAAGTAATGATTGACTGATATCCAGAATTATCTACCCAAGAAAACTCCATTGAGGCATCTACTAAATATCTCATGCTTTATGAGTGTGGTTTGATGGGACGGGGCTCAGTAGAGAGGCTCCATAGGATTATAAGTAAACCCCAAGCACCCTCAAAGCACAAGACCATTCCCATAGACTATGGGGGTAGGTTTGAGGTGGTACCAAACGATGGTAAACTGGCCCTAAGCTTATAAATTGCTTTTTATTTAGCCTGCGCGTTTAAAACTAACACCTTTGTTCTGTCTTTGTAGATAGCATGGAGTTCAATGGCTCTGAGTTATTGCCATGGCATTAGCATAAGAACACCCAGTATGGAGGGATAAGCTCTATATGGAAGAAGAAGAGCAAGTTCTCTAGGCAAGAAGGCACCCCGACCAATTTTGCCAAAAAGGAAAACAAAAGGTCACAATCGACGAGCCTATGTCTTTGAATGTTGACGAGCCCTAACTGGCATCCCTGGGTCCACATCCCTCCCCACCCGTTATCTCGGGTCAACAAGAACCTACTCCCCCTATGAAGGATTTGAGGAAAGGGAAGGGTGTCATCAACGACCTTACTACCGATGTTGAGGGAGTGGCCCTATATAGGGGCTTAGCACCAGAGAGGTTGGAACACCACGTGGACCATCTCCTCTACATGGTGCACGAGAGACAACATGATGCCATATACAAAGGTATGGATGCCAAAGCCATACTCAGCCACCTTATGTACTAGGTAAGTGTTAGTCGAACCTTATTTCTGATTTAATCTCAGGCTTTTATATTTTAATAACCTTAAGTTGTTTTTCTTATTTTCAGATGAAACTCCTTCATATGTTGGTCAAGACTCGAGGTATCACCAGTTTAAAGCATGAGCTCATGATGGAAAAAGGAAAGCCATGGTTCAACTCGGGCCAAATACGCACCGGTGTTGGCCAAAGCCAACAAATGGAAGGGCGAGGCTATTGACAAGGAAGAAAAGCTATCCAAGGCCAAAGGCGAGTTAAATGATATCTTAAGGTGCTTCAAGGAGCTTAAGAAGACCTAGAGAAAGGTCCAGGATGAGGTGGAAGCCTATAGGCTTGATGAGAGCCAGAGGAAGAGCGAGTTTGAGGTGATGAAGGAACAGCTCTCCTCGAGCATCGAGATAGGGTACAACTAGGCCATGGACTCCTGTAGGGATGAGGCCAATAAGAGGGGCTTAGGGCAATACTACTATCAGATCCTGCATATACTGGTCATTCCCTAATACTTTCCTACACAACCTGCATATACGGCTCGAACTTTGGTGCAAGTGATGATGGATCCGAGATGGGGGGATGGAAAGGGTGGTACTGGGGACTTCTGATATTTGCACTGGGTCAAGCATCCCTATATTCCAAACTCATCTTCTCAATCTCTTCAACATGTTAGGGACCATATATGTATATATTTTTTGTTAAGCTCAACACCACTCTTAATTATATCGCATGTGTACTTGTGTATTTATGGAATTTATAGTGCTAACCCACATCCCTATTTTGAAGGACATGTGTCATTAAATTTGTCCCACTATTTTTCACTATAAAAGGGGATTTTGAGTGCTATAAAATTCAAACATCCTTTCTTTTTCTTGAAGCAGGTGGAAATCTTTCTTATGTGAACCTTATAGATTATGACCGGGAAAATAGACATTCAGCTTGAGCTTTAAAATTGGAGAATGGTAGGCTCAAGACCGAGGTAGAGAAATTAGGGATTTAGCTATCTAAGCTCAAGGATAAGCTTTCCCTTTATGAAGAGACCAAGTGTGATCTCGCTTCTTACAAGGAGTATTTATCACAAATTCAAGCTCAAGAGAGGAGCACCATGACTAAGATGGCCACTCACATTGACATGGAGTCCCATTAGGCAAACTTCTATATGAAGTGACATGAGAGGGCCTTCCTCAAAGTGATGAGTGTTGGTGAGGAATTGGAACATTCCGTACTCAACTCGAGGTTAGCCTCTACTGAAATGAGGGTCAATATTCATAAGAAATTTGTCAAGATTAAAGACTAGTTTCTACCCTTAGTGGAGGAAACAGACGACCCAGACATCAATAGTGTGTCCAAATGTTTGAAGAACATTTAAATTTTTAGGGGACCGAGCTCTTCATTAATAAATTTTGAAAACCTTATAAGCTCAAGAAATAAACTTATGTTTTAATAAGATGAACCTGTAATGCTAGATTAATGTACTTTATTTTTGGTGGTGAGATTTCTCCACCAGGTCTATGACTAAGGTGATCAACTTTTTTTAAGGGAGCATTCTACCTGGTCCAATACCGAGGTGATCAACTCTTTTTGAGGAGCGCATTCTACCTAGTCCATGACTAAGGTGATCAACTCTTTTTGGGGAGAGCCTTCTACCTAGTCTGTGACCAAGGTGATCAACTCTTTTTTAGGAGAGCATTCTACCTAGTCCGTGATCGAGGTGATCAAATCTTTTTGGGGAGAGCCTTCTACCTACTCTGTGACCAAGGTGATCAACTCCTTTTTAGGAGAGAATTCTACCTGGTCTATAACCAAAGTGATCAACTCCTTTTAAGGAGAGCATTCTACCTAGTCTTTGATCGAGGTGATCAACTCTTTCTTGGGAAGGCATGCACAAGACTCAGCGTAGACGTCTATTGGGCATATGATGGATATGTGTAGGCATGTTCTGGGCATGTGCTAGCTCCATACATGTGCAAGTGTATGATGGGTGTATACGGGCTATATGCGTACATGAGACTTGACATTTTTGACCGTTTTGACCCATTTTGTCCAATTTTTTTTTTACTTTTCTTTATTTGTTTCTCAACATATTTATGAGGTATTGCCTCCAATTTTTTTTTTTTTTAGTCTTTAAGTTATTTTTCAACCAAAATATCTAGAAACAAAAATACCCGTGATTCCGAAAATACATATTTATATAAAAATATGATAAAATCATATAAATATAAATCTATTTGATCAATTAAAGTACATTAAATCATGGTAATTTTAGTTTTTTTAAACAATCATTACAACCCTCAACCAGCTTCTTGTTAGTCCCTTAGTAAAAGAAGCGGTAAAAACTAAAATAAAAACTAAAAATTAAACTATCCTAAATCACTTTCGTGGATTGACACGGTTGTATTTAGCATATGTAACAAGCCCTCAAACCCATAGGTTTTCTTAGTGGACGAGTTTAAGTCTCGTGAGGGTCTTCAGTAATGATACCCACAAACATTAACAAAATAAAAACAAAATAAAGCAAATAAAATAAGAAGTTAACTAAAATTTAAAATAAAATAAAGAAATGAAATACAAAAATATCTTATGCTTACAATATCTTTGAAATTCCATAAATAAAATCTTAACTATAGATTATTTCAACTTTCTAAACATTCATGATTTATTATAAGAATTAATTGAAAATTATTTTCATATTTCATATAAAAAATATATCAATTTAATTTCACCTAAACATAGTGTCAGGAATCCGAATTCGCTTTAACTCTATTCCTCACAAATCAATACTCTCAAAAACACTAAATCCTATGGGTTCAAATACTCATACTTATTTATATGCGAAAGAGTTTATATATAGAAATTAACTAATATGTTCATATACGTATAAAGAAGAAAGGTTCAAAGTGTTATTTTAATATTGATCTCATAGTCAAATGTAAGGATTTATAAAATATTATACATTACTTTCATCCATTAATCAAATTCATCAAATAAAAATATCAAGTAATATGTCTTTTAAAAAATGTAGGAAAATGCAATAAGTTCTTAAGAATTACTTCTTATATTTTCTTTTGCATGAAATCATTTCTCACAACTATTTAACCTTTTTGGGTCATAGTATATATATTATACTATTCATCTTCCTCTCTTTCTTTCTATTTTTTTCTTTCTCTTATATTTTTTTTATAAGATAATCCATTTTTTAGAGAGTGGATTCATGTATAGATTCTACATTTTTTATATAGTAAGGTGAGTGGTTAATATTTGACTTTTCTGTTTGTATTTGTATAGGTAATCCTAGATATATCTCTTTTTTAATAGAAGTCATGCAAAATACATATATTATCAGTTTCTACTTAGATCATTTAATCTAAGCAAATAAAAAATAAATATATAACACTTCCTTAAGATGTAAAAATTTAGACATTCAATTCTAAGTCTTATAATGATCATCTAATAATGTTGAAGAAATAAGAAAAGTGTTTAGAGTAAAAATAATAATATTTATCACCCAGAATAAAGGATAATGGGCTCAAAATATTTCTCACAATGATAATATCCACTATTTGGTTCCTAAATATCGATTTTGGGTTTAATTTAATTTTCACACCTTATCAAGAAATATTATTCATGATAAAAACTAACTAATTATCACATTATTTCATAATACGTTTTTTGAAAATTAATCTAATAGTGGAAAAAGACTTAATCATCATTTAAATTTAATTCTAAGAAATGATCAATATTTTTGAAAAAGTTTAAAAACTAATCCTAAAATTCTAAAAATTACTAAACCATACAAATAAAATAAAATCATACACAATAAAAATAAAAATGTGAACATAAAAAAATTTAAAATTATTAAATTTTTTGAAATTAAGCATGGTAATTTTTCACCACCCCCAACCTAGAACTTACATTGTCCTCAATGTAACAATTGTAAATTAAAGATAAATAAAAAAGAAAAGAAAAATTATCTATTTCCTGAGAATGTGCAAGTAGTGATGGAGAAATGCATGTGCATCTATCATGTTCATCATTAAAGTTCACACAGAAAGATTGTTGTGAACTTCTAACATCTCAACAAATATTTTTAGTTTTAACAATTCTAAAACTATTCACATGCAATTAAACTAAAATAAATAAAAGAAATTACCTAAAATGATAGGTTGTCTCGTATCCAACACTTAGTTAAACGTCTTAGTAAAACATAACTTGGGGGATTTTATTTTAAGTAAACTCAATGTCTACACATAATTGAGTCAATTAAACTTACAGGTAGGACAAGTTTATCTATCTATACTTTTTAAGTTATGCCCTATGGATTTTCAAAATTTTATTTACTTAAAACTAGGAACATGATTGTGGGTTTTAAATAACCCACTTCTAAGTGCAAATCAAATAACTAAGGCATCAAAAGACATTTGTGCCTAGATTTAACAAAGCAACGACCTCTTTTTATCATAGATTGTAATTAAAAACTATGAAATTTTAGAGATAGCTTCAGATTTTTTTTATCATTTTTTTTTAATTTCTAAGTTAAATAACATAATCAGTATTAACCAAAAGTGCTCCCATAAAAGAATAGTAGGGCAAAGTCTCCCTCCTTAAAACCAATTCTCCTAGATAGCTTAACGTTAACAAGAAAGACTAGTTGCACAAAGGCTTCCAAAAATTAGTATCCTAAACAAAACTCTCTTAGATCTTTATTTTTCATGCTATTAAAATCTAAGTTAATTAAGTTAATACATTAAGTTAAGTTAAAATCTAAGTTAACTAAATTAATAAATTAAATTAAGTGAAAATTTAAGTTAACTAAGTTAATAAATTAAGTTTTTTTTAAATAAAATTAAAAGTAAAATTAAAAATTCATTAATTTTTTTATAAACAATATTAAAAATTAAAATTAAATCAAAATCAAAATCAAAATAAAAATCAAAAATTAAAAATTAAAAGTTAAAAGTTAAACAATTTTTTTAATTTTTTTTCAAATTTTAAATTTTTGAGTTATTGTTCACAAATCAATAGCTCTTGATTTTTGAATTTTTTTTTAATTTTAATTTTAATTTTAATTTTTTGTTATTCTTCACGGAACAGCAATAATAAATTTTTTTAACTCAAGAAAAAAAATCACAATTATTTACAAACAAAAAGTTTCCAAAATTTTGATAAATAATTTAAAAATGACATTCCTTCCTTGGCAACGGTGCCAAAAATTTAATGAGACAAAATCGGCAATGTCGATTCTGCAAATACTTTAGTTTTATATTTGTAAAACTCTTGCAAGTGCACGAATCATTTTATAGAAAATGACGGGTATACTCCCAAGTTTGATTTAAGAAAGGAATATATGTGGTTTTTAATTTATTATTCAAACTCTTAAAAACAAAATTAAATCCTAAACATCTTGTCACAATATTTTGATTTTTGTTTCCTAATCTAATGACATAAAAAAATAAACATAGATATGAATTCAATAAACAATAATGCAAATTTTTATCATTTATAAAAGTTGAGTATTTATAAATATAATAATTAAGTTAATTATGTTTGCTCATATTATTTAAGTTATTAAAGATATAAATTGATATTTGTTTATTTTCTCTTTTTGGTATGAAAGTGTCCTTAAGCGGTGACCAAATTATTTTGTTTAATATTAATTAACTAATATCCTTAGGCGGGCCTATTAATTAACCAAGTACTAAATTTTAGCTTTATTTCTAAGAAAATAGCAAATCATCTAATCATAACTTTAGGCAGAGTTAGTTAATTAAACTTTATTCAAGGTGTTCAAATTAAACCTAAGAATTTAATTATCCAAGTACTAACTTTCAAGTTTAAAACCATTACTAAAAATATGTTGTCAATACATTTTCGAATAATAGTTCTTATAAAAACTTTTGAAATAGAGTTTCACTCTAACTACCGAGCGATTGTACCAGCAAATAAAATAACACTACTATAAATAAGATCGGATAATTAAACCTTAAAATATAATTTTTAGATTTAAGTTTGTAATGAAAAATAATATATTTCTTTCTAACATCCTTAATATAAAATCTTGAATAAAAACAAAATCAATTTATTTTATAGAAATGTTTTACCTATATAATATTTCGCAAACATAACAACATTATAATTATATCATATTTACAAACAATTAACTATGTTAAATTTAATTACAGACAAATTAAACATAAAATATAAGAATAAAATATAAAAAGTAACTATAAAGAATTCATTTTAAATTATACCTCAAAAGAATCTCTACAAAGCTTTGATGCTAATTATGTTGCTAGAAAACCTCCAAACACATTTGTATTTTCATTTATTGAATCAAAAACTAGAAATCTACAAAATCATAGCTAGTTCTTCTCAAAAAGAGAAGAACTTTAAAACTAAAAAAAATTAGAAAGACAAAGCTAGAGAGAGAAATTTGTGATTTTTGAGATTTGAGGGATGATTTTTACAATGAGAGAGAGGGTTCTTTTATAGATGAGGAAAAGGACAAAAAATGTGAGAAAATATCTCAAAAATTCATTTTAGAAACATTTGGACAAGCTGGCACGCATGTGGCGAGCAAAATTTATGAAAAATAGGCATGTGGTGGCTGCACATGGGCATGTGTTGGGCGTATGCTAGCTCTGAGCACACGTGAGCGTGTGTTGGGCATATGCTTTTTGGGCGCACACATATGTTGGCTACGTGCGTGTGTGTTGGCTAGTTGCGTAGGACTTGACATTGTTGACCGTTTTAACCCATTTTGTCTAGTTTTTTCCTCTTTTTTTTTACTTTTCCTCATTTGTTTCTCAACATATTTTTGATGTACTACCTCGAGTATTTTTCTTCGAGTCTTTAAGTTATTTTTGAATGAAAATACTTGAAAAATAATAAAAATACTCGTGATTCTGAAAAGATAAATTTATATAAAAATATGATAAAATTATACAAATATAAATCTATTTAATCAATTAAAATATATTAAATCATGATAATTTTAGTGCTTTTTAAGCACTCATAACTCCTTGTGGCGTTCTAGTCCTTAATTAAGGCTAATCTTATAGTGGGCACTATAATCTTAGTTGGTATCACAGCCTCAGTCCCATATACTAGCAAAAAGGTGTCTCGTTGGTGCTCCCTTAGGGGCTAGTTATGATAGCCCATAATTCTTTAGGGAGCTCCTCAGACCATCTTCCTTTAGTGCCCTCAAACCTTTTCTTTAGTAAGGTGATAATCAATTTGTAAGAAGATTCGACTTGGTCATTGGTTTATGGATAATATGGCAGTGAGTGGCACATTTTGATGTTGTACTTGCTAGAAAACTCTTTGATGTTGAGGCCCGTGAACTATCTTCCATTATTTGTAAAAAGCTTCTTATGCAAGCTGAAATGACAAATTATAGATTTCTAGATTAACGGAATCACTTCCTCTTCTCGTATCCTTCCCAGGGGTTCCACCTCAATCCATTTGGAAAAATAATCTATAGTCACTAATAAAAAATTATTTTGGCCCCTTTCTTGGGGTAAAGGTCCTATTATATCAAGCCCCCATTTTTAGAAGGGTTATGAGCTAACCACCCTAATCATGGTGGTTGGAGGTGCCAATTTGAGGAAGTTAAAGATCGAGGTGAACCATGAGCTTATAGTAGCATCCACGCTCCCGACTATTTTTTCGACCTCTTCTAAGCTGACCTCTATCAAGATCGTTATTGATACCATATGAGTATGGTTGGCCTCTCGTATAGAGGCTAGTGTGGCCATGATCTCGCAGTTGGTAAATTTTGAGCATTTCTTTCTTAGTTTCTCCATATATCTCCTTATCTTGCCATCCTTAGCCTCAAATACTTATTGACCACCAATATTGAGTCACTATGCAAGGTAATGTTATCTGCTTCGAGATTTTTTACCCTTATCTCCCCAAATATAACTACCTCATACTCTACAACATCATAATTGCCTAAAAGTCCAATCTAATAGCATACTCAAAACAGTTTCCATCATAATCAACTATAACCACCCCTAGCCCAGCTCCATTGAAGTTATGAGTGCCATCAATGAATACCTTCCAAGTCAAACTCTCTCTTTGATCCAAGCCACATACTTCTTCTTTTACCTCATCACTGGTAACCTTTGGTGATTCACTAAAATCGACCATAAACTCAGCCACCACTTGACCTTTAATGGTGGTTCTAGCCATATACTTGATATCATACTCACCTAATTCTATGAAACTTTATGCCAGTCTCTCCATAACTTCTGGCTGCATCAATACATTCTTGAGTGGTTAAGAGGTGAGTACAACCAAAGTGTACGATCCGAAGTAATGCTTGAGCTTTTGCATACTGATTTTAAAGGTAAAGGCCAACTTATAAATCATTGGATACCTACTTTGGGCATCCGTCAAGATTTGGCTGACGTAGAAGATGGGGTGTTGGACTCTGTCTCTTTCAGTTAGGAGTACAATATTACAAGTCTAGAGAGCCATGGCCAAATATAAATAAAGAATTCCTCCTATGAGAGGGCTAACTAGGATATGAGGTTTACTTAGGTATTGTTTAATTCCTTCAAAGGCTTTTTCGCAATCTTCGTTCCAAAATACTGATGTGTTCTTCCTCAACATTTTGAAGAATGGCAAGCATTTTTCTATGCACTTAGAAATGAATCTATTTAGTGCCACTATTCTTCCGTTCAATTATTGAATCCCCTTTAGATTGGTAGAATGCCTCATATTGATTAGGTCTTGTATCTTATCTAATTTGGCCTCTATCCCATGGGAGGATATAAGATACCCCAAGAATTTTTCTGAAGCAACACCAAAAAACACATTTCTTAGGGTTAAGTCTCATCCTATACCTTCAGATTACGGAGAATATTTCCTTCAAATCCTTGACGTGGTTTTTAGGTTTCCTTGATTTACCACCATTTTGTCAATGTATGCCTCAAGATTTCTTCCTAGCTTGTTTGCAAACATCTTATTAATGAGGCGTTGATAGGTGGCCTCTAGATTCTTCAACCCAAATGGCATTCTGGTGTAGTAGAAGTTCCTTTCCTCAATGATGAAAAATGTTTTCTCCTTATCCACTAGGTGCATTCTAATCTAATGATAACCAGAATATGCATCCAAAAAACTCATCAAATTGAAATTGATGGTGACATCAATCAATTGATCAATACATGGGAAGGGGAAACAATCCTTTAGACATGCATCATTAAAGTTATTGAAGGCCATGCATATACGAGGTGATCTGTAAGCCTTCTTCACCAGAACCACATTTGACAACCAAGAGGGATAGTTTACCTCTCTAATAATCTCTATCTCTTTGAGGGTGGTGGCTTGATTTTTAATCACCTCATTCTTTTCTCTAGGGAACTACCTATTCCTTTAATTGATAGGTCTAGCTTTCGAATCAATAATCAATCTGTGGGTTATGATCTTAGGGTTGATCCCAGGCATATCTTAAGCCTCTATACAAAGACATCAGAATTCTCCTTTAGGAAATGGGATAGTTGTTCCCTCACCTCCGTTGTCAAGTCCATGCCTAACTTTAGAGAGTGGTCTTCGTCGTCCCCTATTGGTAGGTCTCACACTTCGTTTGTGTTGAACGACTTTGCTAAATATACACCTCCTAGCCTTTTATGCAAAGGCCCATGATGTGATTACTACTTAGGAGTGGTCCCTTTCATAATGACATTATAACAACTTCTGACCTTTTCCTAATCCCCTCTTATTTCCTTTATGCTCTCCTCAGTTGGGTATTTGATGACTTGGTGGAAGATGGATAGAACTGCTTTCATCTTGTGTATCCACGGTCTTCCTAGGATGGATTGTAGTATGTTGGGACATCAATTACCAAGAAATTGGTCATCACTATAAATCCCTATTCCATGACTGGTAACACCACAGTTCCGATTATGTAAGTGGTGTTACTGTTAAATCCCACCAAGAGTAACTCTTTCCTAGCTACGTCGCTTTCCTTTGTGATTAAGGCCCTAGTTGTTGATAGAAAAAGAAGGTTAATGCAGCTCCCAATTTCGATCATGATCCAACAAACATCATAGGATCCTATCCTTAGGGTAATTACCGGGGGATCTTTATAAGGAGAGGAGACCTCATCTTTCCCGATGAAGGTGATTTTAGTAGAAGACCTCACCCTTTCTAGATTGTAAACATGTGGAAAACCACGTAAGTCTATGGCATACCTCTTATGCGAGTTATTAGGGGTCCTATTAAGCTTGGGCCTCTATATATGGTATGGATAGTCCTTACATTGGATCCACTATGAGGGTCCATCTCGCTACTTAAGGGGGCGGGTAGCCTGAATGTTTCATGCTTGGATCTTTGGTACCTTGGTAGTCTAGGAACTTAGGAGTACTAAACTTGGATAGGGGCTCGTCGTACTCTATTTCATCAGAAAATGGGGACACAAACAGTTGCTCCCAATCCCTATCCACATCGTACAACGCCTTACCCTTGTCTTGCCTTTTATTGGCCTTTTTCAGGGTTTGGTCTTGCTTTCTATTAACTTCCTTTAGCGCCCAAAATTGTGACTCCCAGCTTTCTCGCTCTTGCAATAGTTGTTCGTTACCAGGCCCTATCGAACTAGGATGAAGGTTGCCCTCAACTGCGTTTACACCATGGGTAGGCTCGGGGCACAACGTGATCTGGCCCAATTCTACAAACTAGATTGGTACCTCAACCTTGAGCGGCAACCAGGCCTGCCTGTGATCGTAGTGCCCTATTTTCTCGCTTGGTTTTCTCGAGCTCTCTTCTTAGCTCAATAAGTTGACATGCCAACTCTTGGTAAGGATTGGCCTCCACCCTGGCCTCATTGCGAGCTCACAGATTATGATCTTGTGCCGATGCTACCTCCTTGTTAGCTAGTCTTAATCGTTCCTCAGCTCGTGTTCCTACCATGATGGCTTGTGATTTTGGAAAACTACACTTGCTCACTAAGTTTCTTCTCTCAGAACTAGGAATGAATCCTTGAATATATGAGGTGAGAAGCCAAAGCTTGACCTTCGAATATGAGCCTCACGGTGGGTGCCAAAATGTTGGGATTGGTCTAATTTGTAGAAAGGGAAACTAGAGAGAAGTCATAGAGTTTTGTGGATTGTGTGGATCCCTTAGGAAGTCCATGTATATATAGAGCATTGCATATACATGTGTCGATTACATGGAGAGTACATATCACAGCGTGTTAGAAAGGTATAAGAGTAAAGAAAAATATATCTAAAGCTTGAGGTCGACCATACCATGGCTCGGTCTAGAGATCAGTCTTCTAACACCATGGCTCTCATGCATAGGTAGGTCCATACTACCGACATGGTTGTGGGTGCAAGCACACGTAGGTTTCCTTGGGATGACCTCGCTTGATTGCTCGAGAACTTCAGGTCGATCTATATGTGCATAAAACTTATATATATATATATATATATATATATATATATATATAAAGTTTCATTTATTTCACTTTTGTTTTTTCATATTAATGGTCCAAATCAATATGGCAATTATTTCCACACATTATACAACTTTCAGACTTTGGTAAAAGAGCACACAAAATATAATGGTTTAATGTTTTAACAAAAATGAAGAAATTTAATCATAAACAAAAAGAAAACCTATTTTTTTGAATTTTTTGTCAAACAATAATTATGTAAGTGAGGTATTTGGTATGAATAATCCAGGTACCAAGCCTTAAATACTAATGATTGGAGTTCAAACTATTACAAGAGTCACCGGCTTATGTATAGTTCAGGTGTAACCGTGCTCCTCATACACGACGTAGACATGTCAGGGTTTGGATATGTCATTTCCCATCTCCCGTTTGGACTCAGGTTCAAGCCATGAACACTCGACAGGTAATCTAAAAAATATTTTGAAGTGGTTCTCTCACCGCCTCTTTTTCTGAAAATAAAAATATAAAATATAAAATAAGAAAACTATTACAGGAGTCTAGATGAATTAACACTTTTCATGTCAAAAATGAAAACTATATGAAATGGTAGCACTTAAAAGAGTAAAATTTCCCAATAGTCTCTTTCATTATCAACTTTAATAATCATTTATTCCATTTATTTTTAATCATAATTAATTAATTATTTGATTATTAAAATATATCATTTAATCCATTTCTTCCTTAAAAAGTTATTAATTAAAAACAAAGCTTGATATTTTATATTATTTAATAATTTTCATAAGTCATGTATTAGAAATGGTAGAAAAATATCATTTAATCCATTTCTTCCTTAAAAAGTTATTAATTAAAAACAAAGCTTGATATTTTATATTATTTAATAATTTTCATAAGTCATGTATTAAAAATGGTAGAAAAATAGAATATCATGTATCTCCTTTTTAGAGCTTTAAAAATGGTAGGAGAAAATTGGTAAAATACTGAGATAATTGTGTTTGGAGTAAATGACCAATTCACCCTATTAATGGATCTCATGGAATGTTGAAATTTACAAATATTAAAATTATTATATTATAAAGTAAATGTTTGTTTTACAATCCCAATTTCATATAAAAAAAATTAAATAATACCATTACAAGAAAAAAATTCAATTAATCCCGAACTCATTGATCGCAACACACGAAGTGTGTGCAATAAATACGCAAATATATGTATCGTAACAAGTAATATAATGATAAGAAAAGATCGTTTTCATGAAAATTATTTTATTAGAAACTAATTTTTAAAACTAAAAAAAATAAAAACCAATTTTTTTGTATTTTTATATTTTAAAAAAGTAAAATTAAAATAACTAAAAGTAAATATCAATAATTAATTAAATCAGATTTGGTAACTAAAAAGATATATGAGAAAATATCTAATAATATTTAATTTCCCAATTTTCTAAACATGCGAATTATTAAAATCCCTCAAAATAATTATTAATTAATTATATGATCAATTGAATCTAACATCACATGTATTCCTCTCTCAACTAAACTACACATCATATAATAATTAATTTAACCACACTTTCATACCAATTAAATTGCATATTATTCATTAAGTTCGTCAATTATAAATTACATACATAGAATCATACATTTCTGCCTAGAAACTATGTATGCTATTTAATTGTTTCTATACATAAATTGTTGGCCAAACAATTAATAGCATACAAATAACATTAAATAATATAATTAAATTATAATTATAATTATAATTGGGGTAAAATATTATATCATCATATGGTAAAAATTGGGTTCATAAGATCCCTAGATTAATAAATTAACTACAAATAATTGTGTTTATAAAGCTCATATTTTTCATAAATAAAGATATAAAAATTGATAAAGAAAATAGTAGAAGAAGAAATAAAATCAATCTCTTGAATTGTAGTATTAATCTCTTCTAGAATCTCCACCAAAATTGTCTTTTTTTGAATTTTTCTATATTTTTCTCTCTTTTTAACTCCAAAAACCGACCAAAATTATGCTAATGGAGGACATTTAGGGTTTATAGAGTAATTAGGGTCTTAAATATTGCTCAGGTGCGATTTGGATTGTCAAATCAACTTCAGATCAAGGGCTACGATCAAAACAAGTAAAACTGACAACTCCAGTCAATCACAACACGACACGTGGCATTAGGAATTCATTAGGCGAATCAGGGAGCAACGAGTGATAAGAGAGACTGGTCAGAGTCAACGCTCACTAAATCAACAACACGTGACACGACATGATTGGTGTAAACGGATGGTGTGGCACACGGGTAGAATGCGCGAAGTAATGGTATAGGGACACGTGACGACGTGGTTTGACCAAGCCCGAACTCGGATTGAACGTCGTGCTAACACGTGGCGTGCTTTTCATCCTCCTCACATGCAGAGTGACTTACTCAGTCAACTCCCCTACTTACGTGGCATGTCACGTGTCAACTCCTGATTGGTCCTCTTTTAAAAATTCATAAAAATTACAAAAATTATATTTTCATCCATTTTTACTAAAAATTTTATATTTTAATATTTTTTATCATAAAAATATTATTTATTTAATAAAACAAGTAAATTTTAAATAAAAAATTAATGTTAATAACTATTATTATAGAATCATCACTCATAAACAAGAAATATAATCACATCGTGCACACTCCCTTCGTATATTGTTTTGAAAAAATAAGCCAATCAAAATGAGCAGACTTTGTGCGTGGAAGAGAATCAAAAAGAAAAATTGTGAATCTCAATGTTCTCCTGAATATGAACTGAAATTTTAATATTAATTACTAACTAGTATACAATGTGATATAACCGACCTAGCGTTAAACGGGCTTTGTATCAATATTATTGAAAAATTGTTTCATTCAAATACTAATATTTAAAAAAAATTAGTAAATTATATTTCTTTTATTAGTGTATTGGCCGACATTTTAATTATTTTAGATCAATTTTAATCATTTTATTTTCTAAATTTTTATCACATTTTGAGATATATTTTTTTAAATCCCTTTAATAAAATTCAATTTGATCTTACTCAAATTATTTTCTTAAAAATATAACATGCAAAATTATTCAAATATTCAAATATATAACAATAAAATATCTAAAATATATTAAATTAAAAAAATTATTAATATACTTTATTTTTCAATAAATTTTATTTATAAAAATAAAGTTAATAATTTATCATGATATCCTTATGTTATATACCTATTGTTTTGGATATAAACATGTAACAATACATTTTGATACATATTCCTTACCGATGGTGCCTTTCAATCTCTAAATCAACAACATAAATGAAAAATGAAAAAAATACTAACAAATATTAGACTAAATAGGTTTTTCAATCTCTGAATTTTGAAATTATTATGAAAATACTATTGAATTTTTTTTGTTATTTTGATACTATTAAATTTTATAAATATTATAAAAATATTATTAATTTTTTATTTCTATATTATTAAATTTTACAAATATTATAAAAATGTCATCGATGTACGTATAATTTGTTATTAAATCTAATTAATTGATAAAAATCGATGATATTTTATAATATTTATAAAACTTAATATTATGTGAGTAAATTTTTTTTAATAATATATTCATAATATAAATAAAATTTAATAATAAAAAAAATTAATAATCCTTAAAATTCGATTTTAAAGTGTGCATAAGGCAATAGATTAAAAAATACGAGGACCATGTAAAGCATTTTTGATAAAAATCGTTCCAAAATAATATCTTCAAAAAATTAAATCCTCCACTAACTTCTGAAAAAAAATAGTACGCCCCACTTAAAAGTAGCCATATATATATATTAAAAATTGTTCTTATTTCATTGTCAAATGCGTGAAAAATAAATATCTTTTTAAAAGCGCTTTCTAGCATCCAAACGTGCTATATAAAGTTCCCTAAAAGAAAGTGAGTTATCAAGATTCTCGATCATATATATGAATAATGGTTTTTTTATTAAACTTTATACATATAATTCACAGTCTATATATATGTCTGTTATTAACTTATATATACAACAATTAATATATATAACAAATTTATTACTCAACATTACTCATCGTATGTGTGTATATATATACACACACATCCATATTTCACATGAAAAAAAAGAGATAATATCCTAATTTAATAGGAATCACCCCTCTTTGATATTTTCAATCCCATACTCATCTTGTGCCACTTTCTTTCATATCTCTCTCTCTCTCTCTCTCTCTCTCTCTTAACATGAGTACCATGGCAGCCTCAGGAAGCCTCCGACACATTTTTGAAAACCCAATGCCAGAAAACCCGACTCTACTTGAATCCCTCTCATCATGGAACCAAATGAAGCCAACTGTCATTTCCAATATTGACCAATCTTCTTTCACAGAGATCTTTGGTGAGCTTCATTTCAAAGAGAAGTACTCTGATCCCGTTTCATCATCATCTGTGGAAGATTCGAACCCACAAGTAGTAGAAAAGAGTACTACTACTCAGATGATCATAAGCCCAAAAATTGACTCCTTTTCAAGCCTCCTACTAGAAACCAATAAGTACACAGCTTCTTCTTCTCACAAAAGCAGTAATGATAATACCTTTTTATCAATGAATGCAGAAAGTTTGCAACTTTGCACAGAGGGACTTGGGTTTGAAAGCAGTGATGAAATTGAGGACTTAAACAAAGAGATGAACAAGGAAGAGTCTTTAAATTGGCCTAAAAAAGAGGAGACAAGTGTTTTGAACGAAGTTAGTTGTAGTAGTGTTAATATAAATCATATGTTAAACTATTGTGGAGATCAATTTAGGAAGGCAAGGACAACTAATAGAGTATTTCCTCCACCAATTTCAAGCATAAGTGATAGTGGGAAGCCTTGGGTTTGTTTTAAGTCTTACAGGAAAAATGGTAGGTTTGTCTTGAAAGAGATAAGAATTCCAACTCAAGAGTTCTTACATGCTTGTAGAGAAGATGGTAGACTCAAACTTCATTTTGTTCACCCAAATGATGAAATCGTTGAAGAGGATGATGAATATAATGAAGACAAGGACGTGGACGATCACAAAGAAGAAAAAGATGAATTAGAAGAAGATGATGATGGCGATGATATGATGTTGAAGAAAAAGATGATGAACATATGACTACCATTGTTTAGTACGTAGGTGAAAAAAGTACTGCGGACAAGCTACAACCCATTAAAAAACCAACAAGTACGCTCGTTGTAATAGGTAGTTGTAAGACAAAATTGAATCTAAATTCACTTTTAATTACCTCTTGCTCAAATCTCCCTAACTAGCTCTCAACTTACAAGCTAAGAAACAAAAAGTAGTGAATAAAAGTGTAAATATAAGGTAAAGCTTGACTATATATATCTCAAATATATGAGCCAGTTGCCTATATAGAAACTGTATGTAACTGAAGAAAATAAATATTATTATTGGTGCTTTAATCAAATAGACTTCTTATTTGATAACAAGTTAACCTTTCAATGAAACAGTACTCCATATCATTCATATACCTTCTTTTTTTCTTTTTTATCTCAATTTCTTGATGATTTTTAAACTTTTCGTATATATATATATAGAAATAGACTATTTAAAGAGATAGATTAAAAACAATATATTTTATCTTACTTAGAAATCAATATTTAACTCAATCCAATAAGATCTCATTGAATTAAGGGTTACATAGACTTATAAATTGCCCAGAATCTTTATTCCTAACCGATGTGGGATTTAACAACTCTCATCCACATTGATTGGTGGTCCTGGTCGGCACTGGATGGGCAAAGCCCGGGGTTGAGCGCACCGCCAGACTTTTGGACACCGATAGGAGTGAAGAAGCTAGGAACCTAGCTCTGATACCAACTTGAAAACTCATGCCTAACTCAACCCAATAAGATCTCATTGAATTAAGGGTTGCATAGACTTATAAACTGCCCAGGATTTTTACTCCTAACCAATATGGGACTTAACAATTTTAATTACACAAAACATATATTAAAAACTAAAGACAAAATAACATCAAGGATAAAAAATTAACAAAAATCATTTTGTCCTTGAAAGAAGTATTTTTAAGGACAAATGTTTATTACTCACCCCAAAAGACGTTGATTAAAGTTTGACTATTAAAAATCAACAAGAACAAAACATGACAAATTTTTTCACAAATAACTTATTAAGAACAAAATTATGACTTGTTTTTAAAAATTTGTGTAAAAGAATTATCCTTAAAGGATAAAAATATCCCACCAAAAAATTTCTTAAAATACATATAATTTTCATGAAAAAATTAAAACAAAAAAACTTGTCCTTAAATATTAAAAAATTTATTGAAAAGTTCTACTAAATTTTTGGGACAAATTATTTGTATTTAAAAATTTAAAAATTTGTAACAAAATGTTGTCTACAAATACACATAAAAAATTTGCTACAAACTAGTCCTTGATTTCACCATTTTTGCAAGACAAGAGTGTGATTGATATTTAATTTCTATGAAATGTATCTTTTGGTCCAAAAGAACTCATTTTTTGATCATCTAAATAGTAATATATAAATTTAAGGGAATAACAAAACTTAACAAAAAAAAATTAAAAAATAAACAAACAATAAAAGGATACAATAATTATGTCTATACCAATATGATTAACCACAAAGAAATGTTCCTTTGATTCTTAATGTAATTCTTAGTGTAAAAGATAATTAAAATAGATAAATTCTTAAGTTTTGTTGATTTGAATGCATTAAATAACGTTACATATTTTATAAGAGTAGTTTTAGGACACTTTTTAGATGTTACATTATGCAACAATATAAGATTATTATAACTTAAAATAAATTAGATCATCTTAAAAATAAAATAAGAGACGATAAACACAACTATAAAAAATATAAATTAAACTATTAATAATACCTCTCCAAGATATTTTTTATTCTATGAAAACTTCATCGTAATTATTAAACATGAAAAAAAAATTACATGAATGCATTTAAAAAATTGAATTCTTATTATAAATTACTCCAAAATGAAGTTAGCACGTGATTAAAAGGCAATTACAGGAAGATTGTTATGTTTTGTCAATTTTGTACCAATCCAAAATGGATTGTATTTAGCTATGGAAAAAAAATGCTAATTATCAAACCAATTCAAAATTTTCAAAAATTTTGTGAGTTGTTAACCATCCCAATATTGCACTAGTTTTGCAGGTAAAAAAATATTAATGCTATTAATAGAACATACACTTTCAAAAGAAGAAAAATCTATTAGAAAGTGTACACAATAACATAAAGGAAAATTAAAAAGTTATTTGCACATAATAATTAAAGTAAATATCAAGTACTTAGTCTCAGTTGCACCTAATAATTAACCTATGAATCTCCGATCTATTATATATGTGGAAGAGGAATATAATGTTTTATACCATTGCTTCTTTCGAACTCTGATAATCAATGTCATCTTGTTTTGTTAATGCACAATGAGGATCAAGTATTCTACAAACAGCTTGGTCAAAAGTAAAAGAACTTGATCAAAAGATATTTTAATAGACAAAATGCTTTATAGGTCAAAGATTCTTCTTTCAACTTACATTTCTTAACACCTAAAAGCATGTCACTTGGAATTTAAACATATATGATATAAGAAGTTATGATGATTCAAATTTATGATCCTATGCTCCCATGCCATGTTATCAAATTAAAGTGTATCACTCTCCATAAAAGCCTAACCGTAGAAGCAAGTATCAAAATTCAGAGAATTAAGAGAAAGATCTAACAAAAACAAGTATTAAATTGAAATACTTAATAAGTTTATACCCAAAACAAATACCCTGTAGCTCTATCACTATCAATTGGCAATAACTTAATTACTTAATTTTTAATTATAAAATTATAATCTCTACGGGAGCCAAATATGATATCCTGTTGTACTTGTATGTTTTGCAAGCGAAAACAGAGAATTAAAATAAATTTTCAATTATAATAATTCTAAACTTCTAGTATAAGCTTGTGCTACTTTTATCGAGTCAACCAATGCCTAGATAGCCTTGTACATAGAAATGTGCGCACGTGGTGCCATCCCTCTTGTCGTGCCTCTTTCATAGCCGAAGTAATTTACACCAGGCATATTACCTGCAGCTATGGATGCTACATGTGTGTCGTGACCATTATAGTCTCTCCACGAGTCATAGTCTAACTTCTTTGAGATTTTCAGCCCAACAGCACGAACTCCTTTATTGAAAGATTGAGCTCCAAGGAGTTTTTTGTTGCAGGAAGAAAAGTTGAATGTTGTTCCATTCTCACACTTGCCCTTCCACCTTTACGACGGTTGAATAATTGATCTTAATTCAAGGAGTAAATTAAGAAAAAAAATTAAAAAATAAATTAAGGAATAAATCAAGGAACAAATCATGACTTAATTCAAAAAACAATTCAAGGAGTGAATCTCCCTGTAAATAGATGTATGATTGTAATGAATTCATCAATCAAAATATTCATTCCAATTGAAAGAAAAGCTTAGAGAAAAAAGCTTTGGTGAGAGAAAATTGAGAATAATTTTCTTGGGTGTAATTGGGTTGTGAGTTATGAGCGTTGTAAACACTTTCTATAATTTCTCTCATTTTTAGTAAAAAGATCTACAGCATGTCTGAAGACGTAAACAAGATTGACCCAACTCCGTTATCAAATTTGTGTGTTATTTTGTCTATTTTGTTTTCTCATAAATATAGCTTATTAGAAATTTGCATAATTTTTCAACAACTAGTATCATAGCTTTTGTGGTGATTTCTGTTAATTTTCTTCAAGGTTATTATTCAAGTGAATAGTAAAATTTTGTTGACGATATTTTTGTTGACAGAGGTGTTCTAATACACGATGGTTTGCAGAAATAGTCAGAAACAATTTAGAGGAAGTCAAATTTGAGTGGGAGCGATGGCCGCAGATGAAGGAAAGGTGAAACTTGAGAAATTCAATGGCAGAGATTTTAGGTTTTGGAAAATACAGATAGAGGATTATCTGTATCAAAAAAATCTGTATCAATCACTCTCAGGGAAGAAGCTAGAGGCTATGAAGAAAGAAGATTAGAATCTTCTAGACAGACAAGCCCTCAGAGTTATTCAATTGACGTTATTCCACAATGTTGCTTTCAACATAGCAAAGAAAAAGACCACAGTGGGTCTTATGTCAACTCTCTCCAATATGTATGAGAAGCCATCGGCCTCAAACAAAGTGTACCTGATGAGGTGTTTGTTCAATTTGCGGATGACGGAAGGCACATCGGTAGCTCAACATAATCACAACCTAGTTGAGTTCAGTTGAAATTGAATTCGACGAAGAAGTACGAGCATTAATACTTTTGTCTTCTCTACCAGAAAGCTGGAATACTATTGTCACTGCTGTGAGTAGCTCGTCAAGAAGCAATAAGTTGAAATTTGATGATGTTCATGATCTAGTTCTCAGTGAACAGATCCGACGTAAAGAGTCGGGTGAATCGTCAATCTCTTCAGTTTTGCATACAAAGTCAAAAGGAAGAAATTTAACCAAAGGGAATGGACGTGGCAGAATAGACTACCATGGTAGATCAAAAGAAGGAGATCCAAATCCAAGAATCCTAATAATTCTCATAGCTCGAAGACTATCGAGTGTTGGAATCGTGGGAGAACTGGGCACTACAAAAATCAGTGCAAGAGTGCACCGAAGGACAAACAAGTGAAGGCAGAGGCAAATGTTACTTCCACCTCAGAAGGAGATAATGCATTGATATGCTCTTTGGAGAGCAAGGAAGAATCTTGGGTGTTAGACTCTAGAGCATCGTTCCATGCTACTTTATAGAAAGAATTCTTCAAGAAATATGTCCCCGAAAATCTTGGAAAGGTATATCTTGGTGATGATCAACCATGTGCTATTATTGGAAAAGGTGTAGTGAAGATTAAGTTGAAAGGGTCTATCTGGGAACTGAAGGATCTCAGGCATATTCCCGACCTAAAAAGGAACTTAATCTCGGTAGGGTAGTTGGCTAATGAAGGCTACATTACGATCTTTCATGGTGATGATTGGAAGATTTCAAAGGGTGCAATAACGGTTGCTCGAGGCAAGAAGAGTGGCACTTTTTACATGACAGTAGGGGCACGTTGTTCGATCGCAATTACAGTAGGCAATGAAACACCAAATTTGTGGCACCAAAGACTAAGCCACATGAGTGAGAAAGGGATGAAGATTATGCACTCAAATGGAAAACTTCCAGGTCTACAATCTGCAGAGATAGACATGTGCGAAGATTGCATACTTGGAAAGCAAAAGAGAGTTAACTTTCAAACAAGTGGCAGAACCCCAAAGAAGGAAAGGCTAGAGCTCATTCACTCTGATGTTTGGGGACCAACGATTCACTACTACAAAAAGGGATATTTAAGTCAATATGTAAAGTCAATTTTTGAAAAAACCTGACTTATAATGAATTTAAAGTCGATTTGGTGTAGAACAGATGCTATCCACGTAGTTCGTAGTGTCGGTTGATGTGTCGAACCGATGCTACACATGGACATAGCGTCGTATCTACGTGTCAACCAACGCTACACACGTGGATAGCGTCAGTTCACCACGTCAACTGACGCTACACGTAGGACGTAGCGTCTATTGTAGCGTCAGTTGACATGGTAAACCGACGCTATCCACGTATGTAGCGTCGGTTGACACGTAGAACTGACGCTACGTCCACATGTAGCGTATGTTCAACACATCAACTGACGCTACACACGTGGATATTTCCTTTTTTTCTTTTTTCTTCCCCAAACAAAAACTATTCCAAGGGCTACATAACTCTCAAAAACCCCAAAACCTCTTCCACTTCTCCTCCATTCTTTCTCATTTTTCGACCACTTACGACCACCAATTTCAGTACCAGTTAGTGGGTTTTCTTCCTCTCTAACTTATCTCTTAGATTCCCTATTTTTTTGAGCAAAATACTTAAATTTTTTATACTCATTTCTCACTTATAAAACACCAGTATTTCTTCATTTCCTTCATTTTTTCACTTCATTTACTCTTGTAAGTATTTCTATTAATCCTACGCACTTATTATTCATATTTTTTTTGTTATTATGTGTTATTATTTATGTGTATAAATTTTTGTATTATATATGTAGGTTTTGTATTATAACATCAGGAGAAGAATATGATGATCTTGAATAACATATGACAACACCATGGTAATCTTTCTGCTATTAATTAATATTTTATTTTTCAATTATTTGTATTATTTAAACTATTTGTTAAAAAAAATTTGGTTTTTTTCTGCTATTATGTAGTGATCGAATACGGGTTTTAATTTGAGTATAATAGAAAATGAGTAAATTTTGTAAAAAAAAATTTAAAAATTTAAAGTCGATTCAACACATGAACCAATTTTAAACGTAAAATCAGTTCATGCGTTGAATCGACTTTAAATTTTAAATCATTTCATTTAAAGTCGGTTTTTAACTAACTTTAATAATTCGTTTTGTAGTAGTGATTGTCTCATCCATTAGTAAGAAACACTACTTTGTGACTTTCATTGATGATTACTCTCAGAAGGTATGATTTACTTTCTAAAGCATAAGTCTGAAGTATTTGAGGCTTTTAGAAGATGGAAAGCTATGGTTGAAAATAAGACAGGTTTAAAGATCAAAAAGCTCATAAACCAACAATGGTGGTGATTATGAAGACACAAGATTCAAAAATTTCTTCTATGAGCATGGGATCAGAATGGAAAGAACTATGTCAAGCACGCCTCAACACAATAGTGTAGCTGAGCATATGAACCGAACGTTGACAAAAAGAGCCAAAAACATTCGTATACAATTAGGTATACTGAAGTAGTTCTAGGCAAAAGTAGTCAACATGGCAGCTTATTTGATCAATCAGGGTCCATCTATTCCATTGGAGCACATAATACTAAAGGAGTTATAAAGTGGAAAAGAGTTAAAATTATCACATCTAAAAGTATTTAGTTGTGTAGCATTTGTGCATATCAGTGATCAAGACAGGAATAAGCTTGATCCAAAATCCAAGAAATGCACCTTCATCGGCTATGGTGAGGATGAGTTAGGCTACCGTATTTAGGATGATGAAAACAAGAAAGTGATACGTAGTAAAGATGAGATTTTCAACAAGAAAGTGATACGTAGTAAAGATGAGATTTTCAACAAAAAGGTGATGTATAAGGACATGCATAAAACAAACGTCAATGACTCAAAGCAGAATGAGTCAGTATTTGTAGATGTAGATGATGTCCCAAATAGTTTCGTAACGGAACCAATTGTAACAAGTCCTCAACCAGAGGAACTTGTTAGACAGAGCAGTACGCAGTAGTCCGACATACCACAGCCTCATACTCCAACTCCTGTATTGAGAAGGTCTTCTCGACCTCATGTGCCTAACAGGAGATACATGAACTATATATTGCTGACTGATGTAAAGGGAGCTTGAATTCTATGATAAAGCTTGTTAGACTCGAAATTCTAGCAAGTTGGAGCTTACCATGAAAGAAGAAATGAAATCTCTCATCTCCAACCATACATGGGAACTATCTGAATTACCCATGGGGAAGAAGGCACTTCACAAGAAATGGGTGTATTGGTTGAAGGATGAGGATGATGGTTCTAAGAGATACAAAACCCGACTAGTTGTCAAAGGATTTCAACAAAAAGAAGGAATTGACTACATTGACATTTTTTCTCCCATTGTGAAGCTCAATACTATCATATCAGTGTTGAGTATTGTAGCCATTGAAGATCTTTATCTTAAACAGTTGAATGTGAAGACTGCATTCCTTCACGGAGACTTAGATTATGAGATATACATGTACCAACCAGAAGGTTTCTCAGAAATATGGAAGAAGAACTGGTGTGTAGACTTAAGAAGAGTTTGTATGGCTTGAAACAAGCCCTGAGATAGTGGTACAGAAAGTTTGTCAACTTCATGCACAAGGAAGGTTTCTAGAAGTGCAATGCCGTGTTGCTACTTCAAAAGATATAGGTCCAGTTATATCATTTTACTACTTTGTATTGATGATATATTAGTAGCAAGTTCAGATATGGATGATATCAGAAGGTTGAAGCAGCAATTCTCAAAGGAGTTTGACATGAAAGACTTGAAGGATGTGTATTTTAAAGGTATTCTTTTTTATAAAGATTTATGTATTGTTCATGATTTTGAATATTATGTATTATTGTTCCTTGAGATTAACATGTTATATTTCGGAAGTGTTCAAGAAGATACACTTGGTCTTGAACCATAGAACTCTTAAAATAAGAAACATGTAATCCTAAATATGTTCACAATTGTGGTAATTAAAGAGGAACATTAATTACCGTGAAAGATTGTCATGTCAATTAAAAGTACATTGTATTTCTATAAATATTAATGAGGGATTATCATTTAATAACATGAGCATATAAATGTGTATTTTATATATTGAACATGACCTAACTAGATGGAACATTATATGGATTGTGTTTTATGTCATTAATGTTTCCATTGTGTCTTTAGAATCTTAGATATGAGATGTGTAGGTTTTTCACATGAGAAGTATATAATGTGATTGATATTTACATATTATCTTATGATAGGAATGAAATAATAGTTCGTTGTGTACAACCTGTGCGAAAGAAATCTATATGTTAATATTATCATTGTCCATCGATTTTGAGTTATGATATTATTGGACCCCTTGGTAAAGTGGAATTATATCGCATGTAATATAACTGATGTAGTTATAATTATAATTCACTTGAGAGACCAAGAAAACGAATATAATGCAAAAGTGACACGATCCTATTTTGCATATTATTCATAATATCATGTGACAAAGATAGACACAAAATTAGTGGATCGAGTAAATAATTACTATGTCATTTGGAAAACTATAATGTAATGATAGAACCTCTTATAATCAATAATATAAAGTTTTATATTATTGCCAAGATGATATAGATCCTCTATATGGTCACCAACTGAAGAGAAACAATAAATATTTTACATTTCATAATGATGTATAATACATGAGATGAAATGCTAAAATAAAATGTCATAATATGACATACTTAGACCATAAATAAATTTGTGAAGTTATGCAAATACTATTTGGTATAATGTTTGAATGCATTATAAGAATAATAGAGGCATTGTATAATAAAATAATATTATTTGTTCGTAAATTAATTTATTAAACCAATCACAAGTTGAGATTAAAGAGAGCATGAGATGGTTAAACAAGGCTAGTGACATTTGTGTAATTGATTCAAACCTTACACAAAGAGTTTCCCTAACCCTAGCCTATTTAAGGAGACATAATTGAGGAAAATGTGATCCAAACGTGTTGCCTCTAACCCTAGCCGAAATCTTCCATTTTCAGCAACCACATTTTTCCTTCTCCTAGGCCAAAACTTGGAAAGGCTTGCTTAAGGCCAAAACCTAGGTAGTTCAACCCTAGGTCGAAAGTATCTTCTCCCATCTCTTCTTGCTAGGTGGTTGGATCTAAGCCTTGAACTCTACATCTATATATCTAAGAGGTGTGGTAGTTTGTTGTTTAGGTTCAAAGTGAACCAAGAGGTGCTCCCAAAAGAAAGGTGATTTCCAAGAAATCTAGAAGGGAAATCAACTTTCCTCTACTCAAGAGATTTGACAATCTCTTTAGGTAAAGGTAATCTTCTTCATCTCTAGGAATAAGGTAGATGAGATTTGTTTATTGTATTTAGTTCCCATTAGGTGTTTGTTGAAATACTTAAGAGAAAATCTTGCTTGCAATTGTCATACAAATGAGGTCTTTTGTGTGTTAAGCCAAGTAGTGATAGGAAAATTTTAAATTCTCACCATATAGGCATACACATGAAAACCCAACAAGACTTGGGTCCAATAAAGAAGATTCTTGGAACGCAAATCACAAGAAATAAGAGAGGATCCTTGCAGTTATCTTAGGTAGCATACATCAATCGTGTTTTGCAAGGATTCAACATGGGTGACACCAAGCCAGTTAACACACCCTTGGCCAGTCACTTTCATCATCCAAGGATCAGTTCCCTTAGATGGAGGAAGAGAGAGAATTAATGGCTAAGGTTTTTTATGCCTCAACCATTGGAAGTTTGATGTACACGATGGTCTGTACAAGACCAGACATTGGCCATGCAGTGGGAGTTGTTAGCAGATTTATGTCAAACCCAGGAAAAACCCATTGGGAAGCAGTCAAGTGGATTTTGAGGTATCTACAAGGCACCATAAAAAAGTGTTTGTATTTTAATAAAGGAGAGTTAAAAGTACAAGGCTACATAGACATAGACTTTGGAGGTGAAGTTGATCACTGAAGAAGCACCACTGAATGTATATTTATTGTTGAAACTACAGCTGTTAGTTGGATGTCACAGATACAGAAGATTGTCACTCTATCCACTACAGAGGCTGAGTATGTAGCAGTGAATGAAGCTAGTAAAGAGATGATATGGCTTCAAGGTTTGTTAACTGAGCTGGGATTCAAACAGGAGAAGAATATTATGCATAGTGATAGTCAAAGTGCAATACACTTGGTGAAGAATTCATCATTTCATTCTAGAACCAATCATATTTGACTTCGTTATCATTTCATCAGATCTCTATTGGAAGATTATGTGTTAATACTGGAAAAAATTCAAGGAAGCAAAAATCCAATGGATATATTGAAAAAGGTGGTGACTATTGACAAACTAAAGTTGTGTTCAATTTTAATTGGTCTGTTAGAGTAACAAGACTATATTGATAATTGAATGAAAACTTTGGATAGGAAATCTCCTTTAATAAAATAAAATATTGATGGTTTAGATACCAAACATATTTAAAACAGAAGGAAGAAATATACTAATGGAAAAAAATAATAGACAAATTAGGGTTAATGGTTTACACAAATAAGAAAAAAAAAATAACAGATAATTGAATGAGAACTTAATATTCTATGTAATTTATTATGGTACATGGATACTGATTTGGATACTGATATGATATGAAAAAGTTATACTGATTTGGATACTGATATGATATGAAAAATTTATACTTAAATTTAACAGAGTCTATTATAACTCTTACTAATTATCTTTTGCTTCTTAATATTTAAATTTAAAAAAATTATATAAAAAATATTTATCCTGTTTTTATTCATGCATGAGCTTTATTAATACGCAACATGCATAATATTATTTCAAACAAATTGTAGGTCTCAAGTTTCTTCGGATATGTTAAACTACTACATAATTCAAACCCAAAAAATTCCAGTAAATTTTTATTTCATTGCATTTCCTTGACAAACAAACTAATTAATTAATTAATGAAACCAAAAGAAATTTGAAGCAATTGCGAATTTGCCCACAAACCTATTATAGAGGTAAAATGTAGATGATTGCAATTCACCGGGAGTTTTACAGCTCATACCGATTTAGAACATTCTTTTTGGATTGGGATGCATTTCGTCAATAATGTCATCACATCGCTTTTATTATCGTCTTCACCATCATGAGGATGATCAGTCTTCATCAGTCGTGGAAGATCCAAACGGCGACGATGAAGCTGAAAAGATGAAAGCGGCACCAAGAGAAAAAAATGGAGGAAGATAATTTTTTTCTTTTTTTCTTTTTTTTTTCCTGATCAGCAAAGAGATCAGAGATCTAATTTCAATAACTTGCTATCCCTAAATCTAATTGTTATAATTTATGGGCAAATTGGTATTTTAACAAAAGTGCAAGCAGGGGTGTGAAACTCTGAATAAAAATTAAAAAGAGGGAGGGTTAAGTTCGGCTAATTTCCCAATATTATTTTATATTTTTATTAGTATTTAGTGCGGCATTTTTGCAAAGAAAAAAAAACACAAGTTCATTGAATGTGTTCTTTAACTTTAAGAATATATATATATATATATATCATAAATTATAATATTATTATAATTAATATTAAAAAAATATTTTACAATTTTAATAAATAATTATTGTTACATCAATTAATTATAATTGTACAACACCTTCTAACATAAATAAATGCTCTAACTTTATATCTCTCAAAACTAATGACTTTAAAAACTTTCAACGTGAATAAGTACAAAAATCTTAAAAATAATAATAAAAATATAATCTTTAAAATTTATAACAAAAAAATAATATATTTTATATTTAATTTATATATTTTTACTATTAAAAAATATATGATATATTATTTCACATTAAATACCGTTTAATTATATACTATTTAAATTAAATTATGTTAATTTTGATATATTTAATATTATTATAATATTATTTGTATCGATTGTATTGATATAAATTTTAGGTGATATTTTTTTAATTTTTAAAAAATCTTTTATTGCAGGAGCAATTCAATATAAGTGAATACTTCTTATTCTTTCGTTGCAGGAACAAGGTTGGAATCCCAATATAGAATTCTATATAAGTATACCCCTTCTAACAATTTGTTGTTTAACGATAATTAATAAGTTTTTTAATAATTATATAATATAATACAATTAATGCACAACAATTTTATCTTATCGATTAATGCATAACAATTTGATGCAAATATGGGTATAAAAGTAAGCAATTGATTCCTTGATCTATGAAGCATATATATTAGGGGAAAAAACACACTGAGGTACTTACTCTGACTATAATTAATTACTAGCAAAAGCATTTTAGCTAAAAACTATTTAGTTTTCGTAATCAATTACTTTTTATTTGGTTTTTTATTTGGTTTAGAGTTAAATGTCTTGACCTTAAATTTCAAATAACGATCATGTGGTACTTAACATGATCCGTTGCACTAAGCATGTCTTTCAATTCGAACGAAATACTCCAAAGAAATTAGAAAAAGACTTAAAGATTTAGAAGATTTAAGAACAAAGCAAAAACTAAAGAGAATTTGTAAATAAATTCTTGTATTGCTCTTAGAGAAATTATCTTACAATTTTTCAAGAATGATTATAAATGAAGACCAATAAGTTTATTTATAGTATGACACCAAACTTAAGACTATATCACAATTTTTTAGATCCTTCTAGGTCTAAAATGTATAAGATTATTCTAGTTTTAATTACAACATGCCACAAGATTCTAAGATTTTCTAGCCGATTCTAGAGTTTTTTAAGAGTGTTTAGTTCTTTCATGCAAGTTCTAGGATGTTCTTTAAGCTTTTAGAGACTTATACATCTTTCATAAACCATCCAATACGTTCTAGAATATTCCAACCTCTTTTAACATATGTTAATGTATTCTAGAACATTCTAAAGTCTTCAAAACTTGAGTTGAGTTCATCCAACTCTAACTTCTTTTAGACATTTCTAAATTACTCTAAAACTTTCCTATATAGAAAAGTCTAGATCCTTTAAACAAACATCATTTCTTTATATTTAAACGGCTAACATAAAGCCTGCAAAACACAATTAATAAATGGAAAAACCGAAAAGGCAATATTATGCAAGTCCACTACCATTTTGTGAAAATAAATGGATCCAAATGTCTGAAAATTTAAGTTTTTATGGCATAAAACGTCAACCTTTTTAACATGTGTCAGTCAATTATTACCAGAACTAATGACGATATAGTAATTTAGAGTAGCAATTATAGAAATTATATTAGCTT
Source organism: Hippophae gyantsensis (assembly GCA_030763125.1). Lineage (NCBI taxonomy): Eukaryota > Viridiplantae > Streptophyta > Magnoliopsida > Rosales > Elaeagnaceae > Hippophae > Hippophae gyantsensis. Next base: position 44,813,138 of record CM061032.1, on the reverse strand, counting down.
TAATTAATCAATTGCCAATTAGCCACATATTTTGCTGCTACGTCTTTTTTTTTAAGGATAAAAATAGTCTATTATTTTACAAATTTGAATATGATATGATTTAAATTTAAAAAATTTTAATCTAAATTTTATTAAACAATCAAAATCTTATCTATTAAGTAATCAATTTAAATAAATTTAAATTTAAATTTATCAAAGTTTTCAAGATTAAATAAAGTGATGAAATTTTTTTATAAATTATTTTGATATAGAAAAAAATATTAACCAATAGTTCTCATATCGAAAAAGTTTGTTCTATTACATCAATTTTGAGAAAACTGATCAATTAAAAAAAATATTATTTCTATAATTTTTCTATTATAATACAATTATTTCATATCAATTGATTAAAATATAATTAAAAATAAATTCTTTAATCATAATAAAATGATAATTAATATTAATTTTTTTACAAAACATTCGTTTTAATATTTGATTATTATCAATATTTAATTTTTATATTTTTTTATTTTATATTTTATATTTTTTTAAAATAAAAATATACATTTAAATAATTTTATGTTAGAATATTTATTATTGTTAATTTTTTTTAATTAATTTCATATTAAATTTTTTTTATTAATGACTCATGTTTTATCAAGTTCACTTTACTATAAAAATAATATTTTATTAGTAAAATTATTAAAATCATATTATTTATCATTAATCAGCTATTTTTCTCAGAGACTAGAAATATTTTTTAGAATACGAAGAACCAGACAATATTAACTTCATAATCTAGGGACTTCCACGACAGTCTCCCTATTATATATAAAATATAATATATACAACATTTAAATTTATGTTATATCTCTAAAAAAAAATTTATTATTATAATCAAAACTAAAAATATAGAAAAAAAATTAAAAAAATAAACATTTGAACAATTATTAAATTATTTTAAAGATTTAATATTTAGATGTATTTTCAAACTAAATAGTAATTTAATGTAAATACAGTATACATATTGTCTAAATATAACACATTATAAAATAAAATATATATTTATTTATAATTTTAACATTAATTTTATCTAGATCAAATTACAATGGATTATAAAATCTGTCAATCTAAATCCAAATAAATTATGTATTTTTTAACTTAAATTTGATCTGACTATAAATTCTATCGATCTAAATCCGATAAATTAGATCAAATTTGTCAATTCAAATGAATTTATCAGCTGATGGTTCTCTAGGATTAACAAAAATCAACATGAAAATAATATCTACGTCCAAACAAGAAACTGCTATGATATTCACCTCAAAATTAAAAGACGCCAAAGACGCTGAAAAGACTAACGTAGGTTTAAAATCTTAAGTTCTTGGTTTACATACATGCATGATTTATTTTTCAAGAAAGCTCCTTTCACAATCATACATCTTTAATGAAAACTGCTAGATACTTATCTTTACAAAATTGTTGACGCAAAATGAGAAAATTGGTACCTTTGGACCATCTTATTCTTATTTTAATATCCTTTTTAACTCCTATTTTTAATCAAAATACATAAAATATTACTATTTAGATTCTTAGTATACTTTTTGTCAAAATTCAAGAGTAATTTCAATGGATTGAGATAGTTCAGAGATACCAATTATTATTAAAATTCACTAAAATGTGTACCAATAATTAAGATAGGGGTTTTGATGTGTCTCTGTTCATAATATAGGTCAAAAAAGATATCAAAACAAGAATAATAATAAATCAATGACACCAACGAGTGTCAAAATCCTAGCCACTCCACGCTATACACTCATTATTCTCATTCAGGTTAATTTTTTTCATCTGACCTGCAATAATAAGTAGCTTAATTTCCATAAAACAAGAATAAAGAATGATAACTCAAAAAAAAAAAAAAGGATTTTTGAAATCGGGAGATAAGTTTTAGGTTTATTCAGAATATTGAAAAAAGGATCAAATTCTGGTCTCATACGCTTGCATAAAAGTGAGTTTCGAAGAGAAGGTTACCTTGCCTAGTAGATCTAGAGAACAGACATCCGGATGTGGCATTAGAAAGCATGGCAGGTAAAACAGCTACTCAAAGAACCAATCTGGCGACTTCTACGAAATGTTATAGCTTTGTGAGTTGTCCTTGAGGGTTAATGGGCATGGTTGTCCAGCACTGAGGCTGAACTCCTCATTTCTTGAGCTCTCTTCTGAGCAGATCTCAACTTATTGATTATCTTATACATGGATGATGACCTCTTTGTTTCCAGTTTCATCTGAGGCACGGGAGTGGACATCTAATAAACTGAATTGGTATAAAATTCTATACAACAACCGCTTTTGATTAAAATAGCAGAATGTGAATGTGCTATGCTATCCTTATGAAATATTTAGTTTAGCAGTCACCTACTGACCTGTCATCTCTCCTTCCAAGAAAATTTTTAATTTAGCAAATCTTTTTTTTTGGGTAAAAATTACTAATAATATACAATTTATATTTTGATGCATATAATTTCCAACGAGAAATATTCCAAAACCACAAACCAAGACGGCTATAAAGCAATGAGACAATCACAAAGAGCATCAAAGTAAAGAAGGGAGTGTATAATATTCACCCTTCTGGTAGATTGATGATCTCATATGTACCTCCAGTTTCCTTATTGCAGCCTCAGCTTTTGCTTTCTGCAGGTTCTCCCAAGCACTGATTCTAGCTTTCTCTCTTCCAACCCTAAAAGTGTAGGGACTATGAGTGTTGGCTATTTTTGTAAACAAAATATTTACCTATAAATTTGTTTTTAGCCTGCTATCAAGTCTATCAAGAAAAATCGAACAAATACTCAAGTTTTAGATAATCGTATTTCAGATATATCTTTTATAATTACGATACATAGAATTGCATTTATATATTTAATAGTACATGTTCATAAATCTAAAATTATTTTTTGTGCTTAAATATTTTTTTATGTGTCTTAATATTTTTAAGATATGATTTAAAAATATTTTTTATTAAGACTTTAAATGGGCCTTGAATAATGAAGCCCAAAATTTTCTTATCCTAATGCTAATAAGTTATGTTTATCACTTATATATATACATAGGGTTAGGGTTAAATGGGTATACTGAGAGAGTTCATAAAAAAAAAAAAAGGAAACCCCTTACGACTGAACAACAAAGCCGAAAAAATTTTAAAAAAAATATAGAACCTTCTTTGCATCATCATTACTTCAAAGTATAATGGCAACAAGATCATACACATATTTGATCAACATTATATATTAATGTAGCCACTGTTAAAATTGTGGGAACGATCCTAACTTGATATTGAGAAGTTTAGCGATGATTAAAATCATATAAGGAGTTCAAGTTTTATCTTAGAATCAGTTTTTGGTGCAGTTCATTAAAGGTATGCAAAGTTGATTTATGAACGATCTGATTGGCAGAGTTTATTGGAACGTTAGTCTAAAAACCACTCACGCTAATATTGAAAACTGCAAAAACAAGCACGAACTCGTAAGTAAAGTACATTAGGGCAATATCCTAGAAAGGGTAGCATAAGAACGAGTTTGTACTTGAACATTTGATTTTCATAGTGAAAAGTTAGGTGTTCCGGTGAACCGGTGGTTTTCCTCTTAAGTCATGGTTATGGCCTAGGTTATTTCCACCAAAAAATTATCTGTTATTATTTTATTTTCGCACTTTATTCTTACACGTAATTGCATGTCTGGTCACTTTGTTTAGGTTATTAAGTTATAAATTGATAAAATTTAAAAATAACCTATTCACCCCCTCTAGGTTAATTAGGCCCATAATTTATAAACTTTCAATTGGTATCAAAAGCCGACACTAGACACACTTAGTGAGATTGATCCTTAAGAACACACACCCTTACTTATGAACCAAATGAAAGAAGGTGGGTCATCTGGTAGACCCTCACTCTTTGATGGGTTTAATTACCCTTACTGGAAGGTTCGCATGCAAGCTTTTCTCAGAGAAGATGAAAATGTCTCGGATGCTATTCTTGATGGTTGGGAACCACCTTCAGTAACGCAAGATGGTGTAACAATCATAAAGCCAAGAAGAGACTGGACCACTGAAGAACGCACCCTTAGTGGGGCAAACCAAAAAGATCTGAGCTCAATATTTGCTACAGTGTCGATGGATGAGTTTCGTCGCATCTCCGACTATGAGATTGCTAAAGATGCATGGAATGCACTTGCTCTTGCTCATGAAGGAACCTCCTAAGTGAAAAACAAAATTGAGATTGCTAACATCTCAGTTTGATTCCATTAAAATAAGCAACATTGACACTTTTGGTCAATTATATGCTCGCTTTGTGATATCACTAATGCTTGCTCTAACCTTGGTGAGAAAATTCCATAGCCTATACAAATACGCAAACTCCTAGGTTCCTTAATAGCAGATTACAAGATGAAAGTTATAACGATAGAGAAAAACAAGAATGTTAACACACTAAACATTGATGAACTTGTCGGGTCAATCCAAACCTATGAGCTTTCTCTTGATCTACCCAAGAAAAATAAGGATGTAGCATTCAAAAGCTCCAAAAAGGACATCTTTGATAGTGATGATGATATAAATGATGAGTCACTAGTGTTGTTAACACGAAAATTTAAGAAGTTCATGAAAAAGAAGGCTCAACAGAATAATCGATCCAACAAGGGACAATCCAGTCATTCAAATAACCGAAAGTCAGGAGAAATCAAGCCTCCTAGCCTTGATGGTAAGAAAAGTAAGCCCACTAGTCCTCAATGCTTTACTTTTGAGGAATTTGGTCATATTTCTGCAGATTGTACTAACAATAAAAAGAAATTTGGAAAAACCTTTAATGCTATACTCAGTGACACAAAAAGTAAGCAGGACAATGCTAGTAACTCAGAGGATGATGACACTAATTATTGTGCCTTCATCGCAACTGCCAAAGCACACCACAATGACTCTGACTTTAGCTTAGATGAAGAAAATGAGGAAGTAAACTCTTCTCTTTTACTGTCTAAGTTTAATGTATCGAATTATGAGGAACTATTCATAGATTGTCTAGGTGCCAGTGAAGAGAGATAAACTACTTATGGAAGTAACTAAACTTAATGATATCATCAATGTTCACAAAACAAATTCCTTTAGTCTAGAGAAAGATAAAAAGAAATTGTCTGAAAATATTAATGCCTTGAATCCGAGACTTGAAGAAACCACTAAGAAAAACAAAAAACTTAGGCAAGAACTTAGTATTGCTAAAGAGACGGTGAGAAATTTGACCATTGGTGCTAAAAAATTGACCAAAATCCTAGACTATGGAAAGTCACATGGAGATAAGAGAGGTCTTGGATATATAGATGAACATTCAATACTTTCATCATCCAAAACTCAATATGTAAAACCCACTATTGCTCAAGCAGGGAAGGTAGTTTCTACACCTTATCATTCTAAGAAAATTCAGTTTGTTCCCATCTGTCATCATTGTGGTAAGAAAGGACACATTAGACCTAAGTGTAGATTTCTTTATGCTTATGATTCTATCACGAGTACAAATGTTTCTAGGAGACCTCAAAAAATTTCAAAGCGTAAAATTTTTACTACAAGAACTACACAAAAAGAGAAACATAAGAAACTAGTAACTCAAATGTCCAAAATTAAAAGAGGATGGGTTAAGAAATCTGAGTTGCACTGCTTTGTGGCCCATATAGCATTTAAAGTTAAATCAAATACCGCTTGGTATTTTGATAGTGGATGCTCTAAACACATGACGGGGAATCGTTCTTTGTTTAAAACCTTTAAGGAATACAATGAAGGGACAGTTACCTTTGGTGATGATAAAACATCTAAAATTATTGGAAAAGACTCTATTCAAATAGAGGGTATCCTTAAACTTGATGAAGTTTTATATGTAGAAGGGTTTAAGGCAAACTTGATTAGTATAAGTCAAATATGTGACAATGATTTTAATGTGCAATTTACAAACAATCACTGTATTGTAACATATCAAAAGGGTGAATGTATGATTAAGGGAATCAGATCACATGACAATTGTTATTGTATTGATACATCACCCATACTAACATGTAACCTAGCTAGCAATGACTCAACTACCTTGTGGCACGAAAAGCTAGGTTATATGAATTTTAAAGATTTGATTAGATTAAGTAAAACTGAGACTGTGCGTGGTTTACCTATTCTCTCAAAAATAGAAATACATGTATGTGAACCATGTCAATTGGGTAAATAAACTAGGATTGCTCGTAAGAAGATCAAGAGTATAAATACAGAGTATTGGAATTGATACATATTGACCTTATGGGTCCAATAAGAACATAAAGTATTGGAGATAAGAAATATATCATAGTTGTAGTACATGACTTTTCTCGCTACACGTGGGTAGACTTTCTTAGAGACAAGTCAAATGCTTTTGAGTTCTTCATCTCATATTGTACAAGAGTGTAGGTTCAAGTAGGTGACAAAATAGTAACCACTAAGAGACTGAGAACAGACCGTAGAAAAGAGTTTGAAAATACCAAGTATGTTGATTTATGCAAAGAGGAGTTTGTAAGAACTATGAGTGTTGGCTATTTTCATGGACAAAATATTTATCTGTAAATTTGTTTTTACGCCTGCTATCAAGTCTATCAAGAAAAGCCGAACAAATGCTCAAGTTTCAGATAATTGTACTTCAGGTATATCTTTTATAACTACGACACATAGGACTGCATTTATATATTTAATAGTACATGTTCATAAATCTAAAATTATTTTTTGTGCTTAAATATTTTTTTGTATTTTAATATTTTTAAGATATGATTTAAAAATATTTTTTATTAAGACTTTGAATGGGCCTTGAATAATGAAGCCCAAAATTTTCTAACCCTAATGCTAATAGGTTATGTTTATCACTTATATATATACATAGGGTTAGGGTTAAATGGGTATGCTGAGAGAGTTCATAAAAGAAAAAAGAAAACCCCATACAGCCGAACAGCAAAGCCGAAAAGATTTTAAAGAAAATATAGATCATTGTCTTCTCTACATCATCAGTAATTCAAAGTGTAATGGCGACAAAGTTATACACATATTTGATCAACATTATATATTAATATAGCCACTGTTAGAATTGTGGGAACGATCCTAACTTGATATTGAGAAGTTTAGCAATGATTAAAATCATATAAGGAGTTCAAGTTTTATCTTAGGATCAGTTTTTGGTGCAGTTCATTAAAGGTATGCAAAGTTGATTTGTCAATGATCTGATTGGCAGGAAGCTTATTGAAACGTTGGTCTAAAAACCGCTCACGCTAATATTGGAAACTGTGAAAACAGAGCATGAGCTCGTAAGTAAAGTACATTGGGGCAGTATCTTAGGGAGGGTAGCATAAGACCGAGTTTATACTTGAACATTTGATTTTCATAGTGAAAAGTTAGATGGTCTGCTGGACCGGTGGTTTTTTTCTTAGGTCATGGTTATGACCTAGGTTGTTTCCACCTAAAAATTTCGTGTGTTATTATTTTATTTTTCGCATTTTATTCTTACACGTGATTGTATACCTGGTCGCTTTATTTAGGTTATTAAGTTATAAATTGGTAAAAATTAAAAATAATCTATTCATCCCCTTTAGGTTAATTAGGTCCATAATTTATAAACTTTCAAAAAGCACAAGGAAACATGAATTTCAATTAACAAATGTATCAAAGCAATTTTGACCAGGCTTTTAGGTTAACCCAGGATAATGCATTAATTACCGAAATATTATGCTAAGAGAATAAGGGTAGGAAAAGGATTAGTGAACCCTGTTGACCTAGAACCTCAGACAGAAATGATGAGAGTCTGCACTATCAGTATCTCCACACAAAGGTTATATTTCATACACACACAGCTGTAATGGGTTTACTTTGGGAAACTCGTTTGTGAATGACAAAAGTACAATTTTTTGAGAATTACCATTTCATCTGGACTTTGAGTACTTAATGGTGATTTATTGGTTTTTCAATATTTCGAGCACAACTAGATGAATATATTTGTTAGTGCCAATGATGCAAAAGAATTATAGTACATCCCTTTTAGCTTTTAGTGTTTTATAAAACACAGAAAATGGACACCAATATTGAATTAGATTGCAATGCTGCAATTTCTTCCCTTTGCAGAAGTGCTGTCTGCTTGAAGAAGAAGAACTGAAGTCTTTGGTGATGGTTTTCCTTTAATTAATTAAGTTTTTAAAAACCGCTTCTTTCCATATCTCTAGAATGTTATTCTCTAACTGGTCTCAGAAAACAAAGAAAATAATCTAACTATTAAAGCATTAGTTCGAGGAAATGCTTTTGGCTATTTCAGAAAGCTATAGTTGAAAATGAAATAGTAAAGAAGCTTACTTTGGGATACTCTTTGTTGTATCAGAGAGGTTCCAAGCTGGAGATTGAATGTCTGCATCCTTCTTTTTCAAGATATCAATAATTTCAGTGCTCTTCCCAGGTATTCGGACTCTGCTTTTTGGACCATCTCGTCATAGTGACCTGTTCATCTACCTGCACATCCCTTACTTCCGATTTACAAGAAATGGTATTCTGCAACTCTACAATAGGTCGGATAGATGTCAACTCAGCAAAAGAAGGCCCTGTTTTTGGAGACGAATGGGTGCTACCATCTGGACTCATCTGGGTTGCCGTGTCCCTTCTTGAAATTGCACCAGATATATTGGTTGCTGCATCCACTATCTCCGCATGCTTTTCATCTATATTTTGCAAAAGTGGCAAAGTATCAGAAAAACAAGCATACTAGTTTAACGATTGACAGTATGAACAACAATACTAAGTGAAACTAATTTAAGCATAACCACAGTTCAACTCGCACATGAATATTTATATTTCTGATTTCTCTTAAATATTCATCTGCCATGAGAATCAATATTAAACTACTGAAATATGACATTCAATGAAAGGAGAAACAATAATGAATTTAACAATTAAAAGTCAGCTTTAGGGGAACCATGTGCTTAAAAACCTAAGCCATGGAGTTTATAATTTATCATATAAGTTATAGCCAAGTCAATTTTGTTCTTATAACTCAAGATGAACCCAAATATGTTGCAAGCATATGCCTAAAAACCAAAGCTGTGGTAATTTATATCTATATCAAATAACCAGGTCAACCAAATCTTCTATTTGTTTCATTGTCAATAACACAAGATGATGAAGTGATAGAAATTCATTTAGCTGAGTGATGGAAATCATAACGAGTTTTAGACACAGACCTGAAAGTAGGGAATCTGGAGATAAGCATGTACCTCCAGTGACAAGTAACACTTCATCATTCTGAACCTTGGAGCATCCATGCACGCTGGCTGATCGAGCCATGCAAGGCTCTATTCGCACAGGAAAGACACCAGCATGTCCACTAGGTCGGATGTCCAATCTATCTGCTGCTACAACACTACATGAGATTGGAGATGCAGCTGTGAAATTACCAACATTGACCCCTTCAAACATTGGGACCACTGGGGAGTACAATGAATGATCAGCAACCCCAGGAGGGCCAAGAGGTCCACTCTTTGATTTGGGCCTCCTGTGTGGCTGTTGAAGTGAATGACTGACCACACTATCACGAGAAACAGGACTGCAAATCCACCTCTCTGCATCCTCCCATTTTGAAGGCATCGTCCTTCCATTATTCAAAGGCAACAATGTAACACCCGGATAATTCCGGCCAGCACTGGTATGTAATGGTACTCGCTCAGAGGTCCAACACTTCTGCATTCCTACACTTGTGTGCCTATAGTTTGGTGTTCCAGGACTAGGTAACGTGCCAGTCTTCAGAGAATTCAAAGAAGTCTTCTTGATGGATGCCAATCTAGGCGATGACACAGCAGCATTGTTCATATCTAAGGACGCAGGCCGTCTCCTTTCTAGCTTCTTTAAAGTCTCCAACTTAGATCTCCCGTCCTGACACTCTATTATAAGTGGGTCAAACTAAAGGTTGGGGGGTAAAAGCTTAATCTAATTGGACTTAGTTGTATCTGTGGATACCTTTGAGGGCCAGAGAAAAGGAACTTCTGGCAGAAACAAGAGCTAAATCTTCATCAGTACTGTCTTCCTTTTGAACTGCTAAGATTATATAAAAGGTGATAGAGCAGGGAGGTGAAAAGCACGAGATTTTGATTTAAAATTTGACAAAAAATGTCACTTTCTCATTTACTTTTTGGTGTCAATCTGAGAAACGAAGCTGTACCTTTCATTCGATATCCTTTACTGTGCTTATTAAGGCTGTATAAAGTGGGTTTGTTCGGATCCGGACCCGGACCACTCGAAATATCATATGGTTCACCATCATTTCCTGCCAGATGCTGCATCAAATTACCATCTCCTTCAGTTTCATTTCATCAAATAAATTCTATCTTCCAGAAGAAGACCCCAAATAGTAATAATTTAATAAAAAATACAAAATATAACACTAATGCAAATATCTCTTAAGTGAAAGGTGAATCTATCACCACAAAACTTTATCCCAAAGATTTAGACCTTCTAACTTTCCCCGACTAGAAAAAACCAGTTTCTAAGCTCAATCAAGCTTTCTAGAGAGGAAAAAAAATTACTCCAGCGATTAGATAAAAATAGAAATACATCGACTTCGTTTAGAATAATCATTCACTAATGTATATACCAAACATGCAGACCTCGGAAAAAAGTCACTCGATCGAAGCACCGAAATGAGTTTGACCAAGTCAAGACTCTAGCCGGCAGTCAACAACAGTCAGAAACAAATGCATGTAGCGAAAGAGGAATGCAATTACCAGAGAGATCTCGGACGTCATAGAATCACGGTCTTGAGCATCTGAGGCGAACGAACAGCGATCAACACTAGCGGAAGTGGAAGAGAAGAAGATGGAGTTGGACTCAAGAATGAATATGACGGAGTCAGGACTAGCATCGCGAGCAGTTCTAAAGCCCGAGGTCGTCGTATGGAAGCTGGTTGAATATCGGTTCTAAAAGTAATAAATTAGTGGCATAATGTAGTGAAATTAGTGGCCTAACATAATGTAGGAAAATTAGTAGCCTAATTTATGGCATGATTTAAGGAAATTAGTGATCTAATTTAAGACTTAAATTATGGCACATTTTAGAAAAAGGGAGCCTTGCTTCATCTATAAATAAGGAAGAGTTCATGCATTGAAGAACAAGGCAAAAAATCAGAAAAATTAAAGAGAGCATAAGCAAACTCAAAGATAGAAAATACTTCTGAGTTTGAGAGTTTTCTATAAGTTTGGTGAAACACTTGAGAGATATTATTAGTAAGGAAATCTGTATCTGTATTCTATATATTTCCTACTCAGTTCAAATAATATCTGCTGCCTCCCGTGGACCTAGGCGAATTACCGAACCACGTAAATTCTGTGTGTTCATTTTATCGCTTTGATATATTCATACACTGCTATTTATTGCTTCCGCCCACAACACATGGGACCCTAGCTTTGGCATTATTCTCCGTCAATGCTGTGCTGGTATCACATTAACAAAAGTCTAACCTTCCGACGAGGAAGAAGAAAAAGTGAGATTTGGGATTAGTTTTTTCTGGTCTCAGTCGGAAGAATCTACGTGCGTATAAAATGGCGGGTGATAAGGAATTGATTGTGTTGCTATCTTTCTTACGGGAATAATGTCACATCCCACTTAGAATGCCCCGCGAAATCCAAAACAAAATGGTGCATGCCTAAAGGACCTAGACTTTTCTACATGAGAAGGTTCTAGAGTGGCCTAGAGATGTCTAGAAAGGGCTAGAGTTGGACGGACTCAACTCAAGCTTGAAGACCCTAGAATGTTCTAGAGCACGCTGGAGAGTGTTAGAATGGGCTGGAATATTCTAGAACGTGTTGGATGGTTCGGGAAGGATGTGGAAGCCGTTGGAAGCTTGCGGAACATCCCGGAACGTGCATGAAGGAACTAGACAAACCTAGAAGACTCTAGAGTTGGCTAGAAGGTCCTAGACCCTTGTGGCATATTGTACATAACTCTAGAATCCCTTTGTACATTCTAGACTAGGAAGACTCTAGAAAGTGGTGGCATACTCTTAAGCTTAGAGCCACACTATAAATAGACCTATTGGTCTTCATTTGGAATCCAACTTGGGAAATCTTGGGAAATTGTAACATAAACTCTCTCTAGAGCAATACAAAGCATTCTTTACAAACTCTCTTTCTAATCTCTTTGGAGAATTCGTTCGGGGAAAGGCAGGCTTAGTGCAACGGAACGTGCTAAGTGTCGCACGATCGCTATTGAAAATTTAAGGTCGTGACAGTTGGTATCAGAGCTTTCGGTTGAAGCAATCTTACTCTTGGCATAATGAAGAACGTTGCTCCATCTACACCAAGCGTTGATGTTCCACCTATGGAACGTGGACGTGAGGAAGTTCGGAAACCATCGAAGGAATCTCGAGCTAAGTCGAAAGACATGCTTTCTAGCTTGGAAGCACGAGTGGGAAGTACGCAGGACAGCTTAGGGGAGCTGTTCGATTGGGTGGACAACTTAGAGGAGCGTTGCAATGGCTTGGAGGCCGAGGATGTGGAGATCTACCCTCAATGAGCTAGACGGTGGACTAAGGCAAGAGATTGATGGGCTAAAAACTGAACTTGCCAAGGTAAGGGATCTTGTCCAAAGAGAACTTGCTAATGTTTTGCTTAGAGTGGAGGACATGAGTGGCGATCTAGCTCTATATAAGCGGGCTATGGCCACGGGAACTAGCACAGCCACCGTCATTGAGGCTAAGAGGGTGGATGTTCCCAAGCCCAAGACCTTCAATGGCGTTAGAAACGCTAGGGAAGTTGAGAACTTCCTATGGGGGCTGGAACAATACTTTGAGGCTATTGGCATAACGGACCATGCCAACAAGATCCGAACTGCAGCCATGTATTTATCCGACACTGCGATGTTGTGGTGGAGACGGAGACATGGAGATATGCAACGAGGGGTTTGCACAATTGATACCTTTGATGACTTCAAAAGGGAGTTCAAAATGCAGTTCTTCCCCGTAAATGCTGAAGAGGAAGCTAGAGGACGATTGCAACGGTTAAAGCAAACGGGTAGTATAAGGGACTACGTGAAGGAGTTCACAACCCTGCTGCTTGAAGTTCCTAACACATCTGACAAGGATGCCCTATTCTTGTTCATGGATGGGCTTCAATCGTGGGCTAACCTTGAGCTCAAGCGATGTGGTGTCCAAGACTTGTCTTCGGCCATTGCGACTGCGGAAAGCTTTATTGATTACTCCACAAACAAAGAGAGCTCCAAAGCCACAGATAAGAAGTTTGTTGGAGGAAAGAGTGGGGGAAGCCATGGTAAAGGTCAGGGACCTAAGAACCACAAAGATAGCTCCTCATTCAAACCACGGGATAAGGGGAAGGAAAAGGAGGATCGTGGTGCCTCAAAGCCCCACGTAACGTGCTTCATATGCGATGGACCGCATTGGGCACGAGAATGTCCAAAAAGGAAGGCCTTGAGTGCCTTAGTTGCTTCCACTCATGACCAGGATGGAGGCGATTCGGACGAGGATGCAAATATGGGTTCTTTGCGCCTACTTGGTGCATTGCAGAGTGCCCCAAAGACCCCTAAAGGCTTAATGTACGTAGATGCAGCCATCAACGGAAAGGTCGCCAAAGCTTTGGTGGACACAGGTGCATCTCACAACTTTGTTTCAATAGAGGAAGCAAATTGACTCGGCCTGAAGGTAGTCAATGGAGGGGGATCTCTCAAAGCAGTTAACTCAGCAGCACTACCATTGCATGGAGTGGCTCATGGAGTTAAGGTCAGTCTTGGTGCTTGGACTGGCCAGGTGGACTTATCAGTGGCACCCATGGATGACTTCTCTATTGTATTCGGCATGGAGTTCTTGGACCAGGTAAGAGCTTTCTTGGTGCCATGTTCAAACTCTATGGGCATCATGGATGGTGCGAAGGCATGTGTGGTACCGACGGAAAGGACCACTAGATCTACTACCCAAGCTCTCTCGGCGCTTCAATTCAAGAAAGGGTTGAAGAGGGATGAATAGAGTTATTTGGCCATCCTAAAAGAATATGATGATGAAGAGGCATCACCAAGGCCAAACTTGCCGACGGAAGTGCAAGTTGTCCTAGATAAGTTCCAGGATGTGATGCCGAAGGCATTACCCAAACGGTTACCTCCAAGGAGGGAGGTAGACCATGAAATAGAATTGGAACCTGGTACTAGGCCACCAGCAATAAGCCCCTACAGAATGGCGAACTCAGAGTTAGCAGAATTGCGGAAGCAACTCGATGAATTGCTGGATGCTGGCTTCATAAGGCCCTCTAAAGCCCCATTTGGTGCCCCGGTTCTCTTTCAAAGGAAGAAGGATGGCTCGCTACGGATGTGCATTGACTATCGGGCTCTAAATAAGATCACAGTCAAGAACAAGTATCCTATCCCTCTTATTGCCGATTTGTTCGATCAATTAGGGAATGCTAGATACTTCACAAAACTGGACTTGCGGTCGGGTTATTACCAGGTACGCATAGCCAAAGGGGATGAGCCCAAGACTACATGTGTAACCAGGTATGGTGCCTATGAGTTCCTTGTCATGCCATTCGGTCTTACTAATGCACCTGCCACCTTCTGCACTCTTATGAACAAGATTTTCCATCCCTACCTCGATCGGTTCGTGGTAGTATATCTTGACGACATTGTGATATATAGCCAGACTTTGGAAGAACATCTAGAGCATTTGAAGAAGGTGTTCGAGTTCCTAAGGGAAAATGAGCTATACGTCAAGAAGGAGAAATGTTCTTTTGCCCAAGATGAGGTGATGTTCTTGGGACATAGGATAAAGGATGGGAAATTGATGACGGATGGAGCTAAGGTGAAAGCCATCCAAGAATGGGAACCTCCTGCCAAGGTTCCTAAGTTAAGATCTTTCCTTGGACTGGTAAACTATTACCGAAGGTTTATCAAGTCCTACTCAGCGAGAGCAGCCCCACTCACTAACTTGCTCAAAAAGAACAAGGCTTGGGAATGGACAAGTGAATGCCAAGCCTCATTTGAAGACTTAAAGAAGGCCGTTAGTGAAGAACCGGTGCTTTGCCTACCAGACCCTTCCAAGATGTACGAGCTGCACACAGATGCTTCAGACTTTGCCATTGGTGGGGTATTGATGCAGGAAGGGCGTCCGATAGCTTATGAGAGCCGCAAACTGAATGACACTGAACGCCGCTACACCGTGCAAGAGAAAGAAATGACAGCTATCATTCATTGCTTAAGGGTGTGGCGACACTACTTATTGGGTTCTCATTTTGTTATCATGACGGACAATGTTGCAACAAGCTACTTCCAGACTCAAAAGAAGTTGAGTCCCAAGCAAGCTCGGTGGTAAGATTTCTTGGCGGAGTTTGACTATAGGTTGGAGTACAAGCCCGGTAAGGCCAATGTGGTGGCTGATGCGCTGAGCCGTAAGGCGAAATTAGTAGCCTTGAGTAGGCCAAGTAGTCCTTTGCTTGAAAGGATCAAAGAAGGGTTGGAGCATGATGCCCTTGCCCAAAACCTCCTTGCCCTCATCAAGGAAGGAAAGACGAGACGATTTTGGCTGAGTGACGGACTACTCTATGCCAAGCAGAATCGAATCTTCGTGCCAAAATGGGGGAGCTTAAGGAAAGAGCTTATCAAGGAGTGCCATGATTCGTTATGGGCTGGACACCCAGAAATGAGGCGTACCCTTGCTTTGATCAAGTCTATCTACTATTGGCCTCAACTTCGGGACGATGTCGAAGCTTATGTAAAAACTTGTCTTGTGTGCCAACAGGACAAGATAGAGCAGCATGCACCCGGAGGGTTGTTAGAACCGCTGCCTATTCCAGAGAGACCATGGGAGAGCGTCTCTATGGACTTCATCACTTGCTTGCCAAAATCTGAAGGCTTTGGCAGCATCATCGTCATCATTGACCGCTTCAGCAAATATGCAACATTCATACCTGCCTCAACGGACTGCACGGCAGATGAGACGGCACGTTTGTTCCTCAGGAATGTTATGAAGCATTGGGGAATCTCTTCCAACATCGTGAGTGACCGAGACCCACGATTCATGGGGAAGTTTTGGACAGAACTATTCAAGCTGTTAGGGTCAGACTTGAATTTCTCCACAAGCTTTCACCCACAAAGTGACGGACAAACAGAGCGTGCCAACACATTGCTGGAGTTATATCTTAGGCACTTTGTTAGTGCCAACCAACACGATTGGGCGAAGCTGTTGGATGTAGCCCAATTCTCTTATAACTTACAACGGAGCGAGTCTACCTCAAAGAGTCCCTTCGAGATCGTCATGGGACAGCAACCTATGACTCCTCATGCCTTGGCCACGAGTTATGAAGGGAAAAGTCCTGTTGCCTTCAAATTTGCCAAGGCATGGCATGAACAAGCTGAGTTGGCCCGAGCCTATTTGAACAAGGCGTCTAAAAAGATGAAGAAATGGGCTGACAAGAAAAGGAGGATGGTGGAGTTTCAGGAAGGAGATTTGGTCCTGGTTAAACTATTACCCCAACAATTCAAATCTCTACGGAAGGTTCATAAGGGGTTAGTTCGGAAGTATGAAGGGTCATTTCCAGTCCTTAAACAAGTCGGTAAGGTGTCGTACAAGCTGCAACTCCCTCCGAAGCTTAAAATATATCATGTTTTTCATGTAAGCATGCTAAAACCTTATCATGGAGACAAGGAAGATATGAGTCAAGGAGAATCCAAGAGGGCGCCTACCGCAGTGGTAACCTCCTTTGACAAGGAAGTGGACTCAATCTTGGCGGATTGCCTGATCCGGCGTAGAGGTGTACCAAGTTATCGGGAATACTTGGTCAAATGGAAGAACGCTCCGGATGTAGAGACAAGCTGGGAACCTGAAGATTCTTTGTGGCAATTCAAAGATGACATCGAGAGGTTCAAGCTTGAAGGCGCGACGAGGGCGTCGCAAACTTGAGTGGGGGAGGGTGTCACGTCCCGCTCAGAATGCCCCGCGAAATCCAAAACAAATGGTGCATGCCTAAAGGACCTAGACTTTTCTACATGAGAAGGTTCTAGAGTGGCCTAGAGATGTCTAGAAAGGGCTAGAGTTGGACGGACTCAACTCAAGCTTGAAGACCCTAGAATGTTCTAGAGCACGCTGGAGAGTGCTAGAATGGGCTGGAATATTCTAGAACGTGCTGGATGGTTCGGGAAGGATGTGGAAGCCGCTGGAAGCTTGCGGAACATCCCGGAACGTGCATGAAGGAACTAGACAAACCTAGAAGACTCTAGAGTTGGCTAGAAGGTCCTAGACCCTTGTGGCATATTGTACATAACTCTAGAATCCCCTTGTACATTCTAGACTAGGAAGACTCTAGAAAGTGGTGGCATACTCTTAAGCTTAGAGTCACACTATAAATAGACCTATTGGTCTTCATTTGGAATCCAACTTGGGAAATCTTGGGAAATTGTAACATAAACTCTCTCTAGAGCAATACAAAGCATTCTTTGCAAACTCTCTTTCTAATCTCTTTGGAGAATTCGTTCGGGGAAAGGCAGGCTTAGTGCAACGAAACGTGCTAAGTGCCGCACGATCGCTATTGAAAATTTAAGGTCGTGACAATAAGCTTAGGATTTTAACAAACATTAATAATTTCTAACTTTTATAGATTTATTTTATCATTAATTTTTTCTTAAGATTTCTTTATAAATACTATATTTTAATCTAAAGATCCTATATTTTAATTCTTTAATTTTTTTTATTTTAAGATTTAATACTTTAATTTTTTTATTTTAAGATTTAATACTTTAATTTTTATAATTTTTATATTTTAATCCCTAATTTTTGCTAAAATTAGAAAAATTAAAAATTTAAGAATCAAATCTTAAAAAAAAAATTAAAAGATAAAGTGTAGAATCTATGAAATTAATGTTATCAAATTTAGATAAAATAGTATAATCACAGATTCTCTTTTCCAAAATCATTCTTAACAGAATATTAAAGAACAGAGAAATAAAAAATACACAACATAAAAATTATAGCGAAAACTTCAAATTAGAGAAAAATTACTTTTGTTGTCAAAAGACAATCAGAGAAAAAATTCACTATATGAAAATTTTTTACAACTACATTCTCAGTAATTTTCTTACACACCCCAAAACAAAAGCAATTACAACCCTAAGAGAATTTTCCAATTCTCTTGCTCAAAAACGTTTCATATAAGTTTTTCTCTATTTTTGGGACGATTAACAATAAAGAAATGAAGTCATATTTATATCTTTTAAGTTCTCATTTCATATGTCAAATATTTTTCATTCATTAAAATTAGGCTACCTAATTTTTCCATTCTTCGTTCAAACAAGGTTAGACACCTTCGTCTTTGACAATATGAGAAGCCACATTCCATGAATTTTCTTCTAAATTAGGCACCTCTTATTTTGATTAACAAATCCAATATTATTTTTAATCAATCATAACAATCTATACATTGATTAAAAATAAACATAGTTACCGCTAAAACACTATCTACTCCAACAGTCATAATTCTCTACACCGAGAATTATCATACTCCATTATAAAGTGTACACCCACTTAGAATTAATCACCAATTCTAAGAATTTCACATCGACTCAAGTCAAAAAACTTGCTGAAATTTATAATGTAACTCTCACACTTGGTTTCCCGAGAATTCCTCAGCCATCGGCATCCTTTCCACCACACATCTTGCATCTATACTAAGACAATGCATGTGTGCAAACTTGTGGACCCCCTAGCAGTAATATACCCTCTTCATGGCAATATTTAGAGACTAAAGGCATGCCATAAGGATGTACATGCTCTTTTCAAAGAGCATCACCATAGTCTTCAAAAACAGACATATTGTTAGCGTCATCATCGGTATTTGAGCTTTTTGTCAAATTAGTTTCATCCTTCGGACAATTTCTTCTAAGGTGCTCAGATTTTCCACACCCTAAGCACACTATCTTCATTTTCATGAAATTCTTTTTCTTCTAGCTGTTAACTACCAATGCTAAGTTTTCAAGCGAAACATTATTTCCACCACTCAGCCTTTTTTCCTCAAAAAATAGCTTGCTGGTAAATTTGAAAAAATTATTTTCTCCTTTCCATGAATCAAGATAAGTTTCATGTGTTCATAAGAAAATGAAAGAGACTAGATGAGCCTTAAAGTTATATCTTCATCATCAAGTTTAACTCCAATGGTTTCCAGTTCAGAGACAATACCATTGAGAACAATGAAATGACCAGACATAATAGTTCCTTCATTCATACGCAAAGTATGAAACTGCTCATTCAGATACACCCGATTTGAGACACCTTTTTCCTAATACAATTCTTCAAGTTTTTCCCAAAGTTATTTGGCCATAGATATTCCATGCACATTTGCAAATATATTTTTGGCCAAACAAAGTCGAATTGCACTTCTAGCTCTTAGATCAAGATCTTTCCAATCTCCATCACTTATGCTAGTTTTACTAGACTCAGTACCGGTAACTGGGGCTGGTTTCCCCTTTAACGCAGCCAAAATTGATTCTCCCATCAAATTTCTCAATATCAATCTTGATTCCTGACATTTCTACTTATTGGCTTTGATACCAATTGTTAGGAAATTTGGATCAAATGGTATAATCACAAATTCCCTCTCCCAAGATCCTCCTTAGCAGAATATCAAAGAATAGAGAAATAAAAAATACACAACACAAGAATTATAGTAGAAACTCTAAATTAGAGAAAAACCATTTTTGTTGTTAAAAAAGAATCAGAGAAAAAATTCACTATGAGAAATTTTTTTACAACCACACTCTCAGTAATTTTTTCACACACCCAAAAATAAAAGCAATTACAACCCTAAGAGAATTTTTCCACAAAATTCTCCCACTCAAAAACTTCACATACAAGTTTTTCTCTATTTTTGAGATGATTTAATAATGAAGAAATGAAACTATATTTATACCCTTCAAGTTCCCATTTCATATGCCAAACATTTCTTCATTTACCAAAATTAGGCTACCTAATTTTTTCATTCTTCATTCAAACAAAATTAGACACCTCTATTTTTAACAATATGAAAAGCCACCTTCTATGAATTTTCTTCTAAATTGGGCACCTCTTATTTTGACTAACAAATTCAATATTATTTTTAATCAATCATAACATGTAAGGAATTAAATCTTAATAAAAAATTTAATAACTAAAATATAGAATATGTAAAAATTAAAAAACTAATAGTTTTATTTAGCCAAATAATAAGGTAAATACATGATTAATTACACAAATTTTATTTCATTTTACATAAAGATTATTGAATAAAAAGATATTCGAATTCTTATTTTGTGAAAATATTTTTTTTTTAATTTAAACGTTAATTAATCAACTTACTTAATATAACTTAATCATAAAAATGTTATTATATGTAAATAAAATAAAAATATAAGACAAAATGAATCAATTTATGTGTTTTCTTATCATGATTTTAAATGGGTTCTTAATTTTTGCAGCTCTATTTTTTTCGATAGATTTTTTTATTCCTTTGTATTGATTTTTAGTAGGTATTGTTTATTTTCATTGCTTTGTTGATTTTCTATGGGTATTGTTTATTCCATTTCTTTGTTGATTTTGATGGAGTTTGTTTCAACTTTTTATATCAGATTTTGATGGGGGGTTTAGTTCAGAAATCATGCATGTTTTCATATCTGTTCTAATTAAAATGCCTTCCTAGTTTAAACATATTTATTATGTCGGTACCCTTTCCCCCTTCCTTTTCTGAATTATAGTAAAGAAAGCACTTCATATATTTGTGAAGAAAGCAATATGATCGACCTTGTTCTCTAAAAATATTTAATCAATCGTGCTCATTGACTTGGACATCCAGTAATGCTCAATTTCTTCAACAGTTCATTAATTAGTTATGTTGTGTCATTCTTATATACACAATTTATTATACTCACCTCGTCGCCATTTTAATCCCTTTTTTCATGGAAATTAAAAAAGTAAAAAAGAGTGCATCAAAATGAACTCATTAATTTTGTAAATTTATTTCTAACTACCGTCAATATTTTTATATATATTTTTTGTTTTTTGTTTTTATAATATATATATTTCATATAATATGCATCCTTATCCTTAGTCTAACATAACAAAATGTATCCTTATGATATGTATAGGTGCAATTAATTAGAAATTGATGAAGAGATATATAGCAGAGTAGATTTTTACAGCCAATCTGTAAAAGCTAGATTAGATTATTCAGAGTAGTTCAATTTGCTTTAATTGCTACACGACTCATCATATAAAGGAGCAATTAGTTTTATTTTATTTTTTTGTAATATGTAGTAGATGTTGATAAAAGTACTAGCTATTACTTTTTGAATTTCAAGTATAAGTTTAAATTTAAGCATGTCATCTTCTTGATATTTAGTTATTTGTGATATTGTTGCATTATTATTTAATTAATAGCTTATAATTTCATCTTAGAATATATATATATATATATATATATATATATATATAATCATGCATAACAGTTTGTTAGTTGTAGGAATTTCACCTATAATAACTGTTATAACAATAGAAATTATTGTCTAAATAATTTTTTTTTATAGTTTTATACAAGGTTCTATAGAGTAAACAGCTGTTGTAGTTACACCTATAACAACGGTTATTAGCATAGAAATAATTGTTATAAATAATTATAACAACTCTTTAATGTCTTTTACAGCGGTTTTTAATGTCTTTTATAGAGGTTTTGAAGTCATAAAAAACCGATGTAATATGTTTTTACAACACTACTAAAGATATGGATTTTTCCTGATAAATTATATGCTGTTGTTGTGTACTTTAAACAACGTTTTTTAGGCTTTAAAAATTGGTTCCTAAAGACATTATTTTAGTAGTGGTGGGAACATATAAGGAATTCTTAGTGGGAAAGTAATATTTTAAATTTTTTATTTTTTAAATAATTTTTATTTTTAGTATAAAGGAATTTAAAAAAAATAATCCAACAATAAATATTTTATAATGAAAAATAAAATTTTGAGTTTATAAATAATATTTATGTCAAATGGAGAATAATAAAATATATTTGAAAATAAATACATAACTTTTTAAAATTAAATATTATTGATAGAATCTTGTTACAAACTATCTTGAAATAATAAGAATAAATTATAAAATAGTTATAAGATTTTACATTTTTAAAATTTAAATAAATGGTTTAAATAATTTTTTCAAAAGAAAAATTATTGATGTTTGAAAAAATTATTTATCTTTTAATAGATTAAAAAAATAACTTAAAAATGAAATATAAAATATATAATATATTATTTACAATTATATTGAGTATAAATATAATTAAATCTAAAAAAATTTATAAATAATTTTTTTTATATTTATTAAAATAGGATATATAATTTTAGAGAACAAAATAGGGAATACAATCACTTTCAAGGAAAATTGACAACTCTAATCATATTGAACCTGATCCTAAAAAACATTTTCTCTTTTACATCGGTTGTAATGCCAATTTATTTATAGCCATCTATATGTGTTTGTTTGAAACCTAATGTAGTAATGACTCTTGAAACTAATGTAAGGCCCATCAAAATTAGATGATATTTGTATTCATAAAATGTGTAGGCTTACAATTAGAGTTTTTTACTTTTGGAACGAACATTTGAGGATTTATATTCCCAATAGGAAAGCAAAAGCTATATAAAGCATTCCATAATTTGTTAGTTTTCTTATGTAGGATACATATAGATAATCACATTTTTCTTTCTCAATGAATAAACTTTGAAACTCAATTTCTTATTCACCTTAATACAATTTTTTACATGTAAATATATAGTTTTAAAGCCCTTATGAATAAGAATTCAAATCAATTACAATCACACACTTATATCAAAAACCTCACTAGCCTAAGTCATTGGCTATGTAATATAATTTTTCACTTAATTTTTAAGGCTTCCCCTTTATGGTTGCACGTGAAGGGCATGGTAGGAGTGCTATCACCCAATACATATGTGTAAGGAATAAATCTCAAATCAACACTCAAGACAGTACTTGAACTTGTACCCTTACATCTATTAACCCAATTATAGAGCCAACTTGAGTGGCCCATATTGGTATGAATTTGATCATAATTACATAGTATTTTATTAAGTGTGATCATTTTTTAAATCTTCGGGACAAGGAGATCCCTTATGTTATATCTTGTTTTTGTGAGCCTAGTCTTCTCCTCTCTTATTTATTTTTCCATACAAAAAACACTTATCATCAATGTTCACATTACAATTTAGTTCCTTTATTTGAAAGAAGTGCGACTTACTCCTTTTAATATCGAAAATTGGTAGTTTTTCTTTTATATTATATTTTTCCCATTTTTCTTTGGATAACCGGTTGGGTAGAAACAATAAAAGGTGAACATAATAGATAATTGTTTTTCTTTTATTGAGAAAGATTATTAATAAAATCGATTTGTTATTCATGAACTCAAAAAATCCAACTTTTGGTTAGGTAACTAATAGTTCATCTTTTGTTGTTACGATGGTGTACCTAGTAATTCTTATCATGGTCATTAATTTTATGATAACATCAAACAAGAATGAAATAAGCTAATTACTGAATAAATAGTTAGAAATATAAGTTTATTGAAGATCCCTCAAATAGGAAAACATACTATCTAAAGATGCCAATATTACCAAGCATACAAGTGTACAACAAAGAAAGATGTTATAGACATCTCAAGGACTTAGAAGCTATACAATCAACTGCGTCATTACCTTATTTATAAATATGAGAGTAGTATAACTCTATGTGAACAATTTTTTTTAAACAGTCAGTCCAAACATAATACCATATTCATGGTACCAAGAAGGGCCTAGTTCGAAAAAAAGTAACAACATAAACAAAGTTTAACTTTAATGAAAATCTCATTCACCCAAAGTTGACAACATATTTCAATGCGTGAATGTCTATTGTAAGTTATGACTCGAGAGCATATAAGACCCCAAGCATGATAAAACAAAATCCATTAACATTTAAAATTAAAGTCCAAAAAACACATGTATACTCATATAGGTCTAGAGATCCAAAAGTAGTACAAATTATATTAGTTTTTATCTATCTTGAAGGTGATACCTTCCAAATAACCCCAACAATCCATGGGCCCTTCGTGGGATATCTTGAACCTACAAATGTCAAAGCACGTGAAAATCATCCATAGGATTTCGTATGGATCCACACTATGATATATATGTCTTATGAATAAAATGACAAAGTGTGGCAAATGTAAAACTTTGAGACATTTTCATGTTCTCAAATCGAAAATCATTTATGTATGTCTATATCACTTAGATGACAAAAACTATCTCTACTTTTCAAAAATTGTTGAGTTGTGACCCAAAGTCCGTTACAATTATAGATGTTCATAGAATGATGGAAGAATTTGTATGATACCATTTGCCAAAGATGGAGCATAAAAGGTCCCACAGTGCACCTATGCAATGATAACTAAAAAAAGTGGATATATTTCTTTTTACTAAACCACGTAAAGAGCATCTAGAGGGAAACAATTGCCCCTTCTTATTTAAATGTCAATGCATGAGGAGTTTGTTATGAATTCCACGCTAAAGTAAAATAGATCATGTGGGTGGTATGAAAGAAGTCTAGATGGTCTTGTTCCAACTTTTTAGTTCCCTGACTACTCGTAATGAATCATTAGCCTTTCTGATCATGACTACTCTCTCAATTCAACATGTCCAAAATCTGGTTATTTATATATATACACTTGTTATTTATTTTAGTGTTAGTTCAATTATGCTAACATATGATAATGTTTCTAAGATTTAACCTTTCATTTAGAAAATACATAATAAGTCATGGTTATATAGATCAAATTAATTACCAATGCTTAACTAATATACATAAAAAAAAATCCAATGCATACTATAATTTTTTTAAATCTATAATACCCTCAATATTTTAATGATATAATTAAATTTATCCTTAGATTAATATTGTTTAAAAAAACTCTTTTTTTTAAATTAAGTGGAGGAGATAAAAAAAATAGATTTAAAATGAGTTATGGACATAGATATCATATATTTCACTAAAAATGAATAGATGTTGTATCTTTCATTAAAAATTGATATATGTCATGTATTTCACTAAAAATGGACATTTTTCATTCAAACTTTGTATTTTTTTTTAGAATTTTGACCTTTTTCTAAAATGTTTGCCCTATTTTAAAAATTTCTTAAATTTTTTGCCTTGTAATTGTAACCTATAAACTATATAACAACTCAGTTGTACCATGTAAAATTTTGGTTATAATTTTGACTAAGATTTAGAGGTTAAATTGTATTTTTTACTTCAATTATGAGTGTATTATATACCATTGAAAAGCTCTAAAAGTCTAATTTATATATAAAGTCTAGTTTATATATAATTTTACATTTTATGAATTATAGTTTACTAGAGAAAGTTATGTTAATTTTAATGAATATTGTTCAAAACCTACTAAGATCATACTTCCTTGGTTTCTTCGAGGCCTTTTCCTATTCGGCTTAGTTTTTGTTTTCTTTTATTACTTTGTTTAATTAATCTTCTATTTTTTTTCTACATGTATTTTCATTTTTCTAAACTTGGTGTCATGTTCAATAAGCATATTAAGTCTCTAGTTCTTTTATGATACTGTAATTTTTGATGATCTTCTAGTGTTGAGAGCTCTTTATGAACCTTTCTATTCTAAACCTTGTATTGTAGCCATTTATAAATCAATCCATTGGTGAATTTATCTCTTTCCTATCAATCTTTGTGTGTTTTTTGGCTTTATATTTGGCATTTATCAAAAATAATAAGTAAAGAATAAATGAAATTAAAGTTTCTTGGTATAAAAAATATTATTTCTATTTAATTTTGCTCTCAAAACTAAGTGTGTCTCAATAAAAAAATTTTATAAAGTGTAAGAGAGTTTAAACATAAGTCTAGCAGTCAAGTTATCTAAGTCCCTAAATACTCACGTAATCAATCATAAATTTCAAGCATGACATACATATATGTTCAATAAGTATGTGAATAAGATCATGTTAGCATTAATCACTAGATGTATAAGATATGTAAGTGCATAAGTCATAGTATCCAATTGTTAACGACGTAGTTAAAAGTATGAGGATCGTTTGTAATTTCATGTCAATGTTAAAGCAGTCTATTTCCCTTTTTTATTTTTTATCCCCTTTTTAACTAAAGAATATCAATAAAAATAAAAACAAAACATATCATATAGTGTCAATTAAGCACTCAAAAAAATATTTAGGTAAAATAATAAAGAACGAGGATTAGGTGATCAAAAAGAAATAATCTTTCCTAACACAAACTTTCTTGAAATTTGGTTTTTTTTATATTTTTGGGTTAAAAATAAACTACCTTAATTTTCATTGGGATATTCTTGGACTTGCCTTTAGATTTTTCATGCATCCTAAATGAAAATGCAACAGGTAAGGTAGGATAATGATAATTAGTTCTAGAATAAAATGCATTGAATTTCACTTCCCTCTTTGAGCCATCAATTTCATGCTTTGTAGTAGAATTTTTGAGCATGTTACCATAATTTTCATTCATCTTAGAATATGATACAACATGCATAGATGGATGATATTTATGAGTCCTACTATGTGAAGTATATAAAATATTATTACATTTAGAAACATTTATCAAAAATCTAGACATGTATTTAATATGGCTTTTTTTACCATAATGATGAAAGATAAGCACAAACTTAACAGACTTTACAATCATAGGTACAACTATTCTTTTTGTATAATAGGTAAGAATTGTTTTGTATTTATTTTTCTATATTTAATAATAGTCGTAATTGAGAGACTAGATAAGGAGGATGCTAAAGAGATACCAATCTAGTTAGGATATCCTAGTGCACCTATTAAGTTTTATTTGATATAACCTTTTATTTAAAAAAAATTATCTATTTATGTTCTAATTAGTTTAATCAATAATATTTTTATATTAGCAAAATATATTTAAATTGTTTATTTTCATTTCACTATAATAGTAATAAGAATGAAAATAATCTAAGATAACCCTTTATTAATAATATTATTTTAATATGGATATCACATCTTATATATATATATCTTAGAATAAAAATAATAAAAAATGATTTAAATTGGTATATTTTCTCAATAAGAATTTAAAAAAATAAAAAATTTAATCTTATATGTATCTTTGCACTATTTCTTTACTTGATAAGAAAGTATAAAATTATTCTTAGTAATCTAAATGATAATTGACTTGAATTAATAGACTAAACTGCTGATACAAATAGTTGATGGAGTTAAATACTCAAACTATATATAATTAATTGTTTTGAAATCTTTAAAGATTTAATTTTTTTTTTAAATTTTTATTAGAGCTTTCATATTTTTTTGTGAAATTTGTATGTTTTCATAAACAATAATAATAATTTTTAATATAATAATAATATTCTTATTATTTTCATAAAATTCTATTAACAAAAAATTGAGTTGTAGGTATTATTTATTGTCAAAAACAAAAAGGATAAAAATAGGATGTTAGTAATTAGAAGGTATATTTTAAATAAAAAGAAAAATATTTACTTATTAATAATATCTATTTATTGGTTGTTAAATCTTAAATTCTTAATCTCAAACCCTAAACTCTAAATCTTAAATCTTAAATTCTAAATTCTAAACTATAAATCATAAACGTTAAGCCTTAAATCCT
Source organism: Hippophae gyantsensis (assembly GCA_030763125.1). Taxonomy (NCBI): domain Eukaryota; kingdom Viridiplantae; phylum Streptophyta; class Magnoliopsida; order Rosales; family Elaeagnaceae; genus Hippophae; species Hippophae gyantsensis. Next base: position 44,785,390 of record CM061032.1, on the reverse strand, counting down.
AAATCATAAACCTTAAACCCTAAATCGATTATCTTAATGGTTATTTTAGTCTTTCTAATATATTTAATATGTTTTTTATTTTTTAAAATTGTGCATTTTAATTATTAAACATGCGATTTTTATCCTTTTTGCTGTTAAATATAAATACCCACTATATTGAATCTTTTCTTTAAAAAAAATATTTAATATATATATGTAATTATCATTAACCTCCTTTCTATTTTTTCCTTATATAAATGACACTTTACATGTTTTATTTTACTTTAGTTAAGTCTCCTCTACTTTGAGTTAATATCATTAAAGATCTTGAATAGTTAGCATCGTTAATTTTTCATCCAATAATGTATTTTTTTTCTATAGCTTTGATACCAAATTATAGCTAGATTTTATTTCATCATATATTCTTTTGATTTTAGTTAATCATATATTGAACTTAATTCAATAGTTTAAGGATTAAATTCATTGAAAACCAATGATTTAATTCTTGTATTTTATTATTTTGTTCTATATCATATATGATTACGTCCGGTAGATTCAAAAAATCTTTATTAGATTATATCTCTTTTTTATTTTTAAAAAATGACCAATTAATCATTGTAGGTTTTTAATTACTTTTGATATTTCATTACTAATAGTGAAGTTTTTTTTATAGATTTATTAAAATATAGCAAAGATGTTTTGATATATATGACATCTTTCAAACTTTCTTATGTTTCTTGTTTTCCTTTTCATTTTATTATACTTTTATATAAATTAGTTTTTTATTTTTTTCTTCGTTATATTTTCCTTTCATATTTTATGCACATTATTAAATAAGTGATAAGTAAATTAATAAACAATCAAGATCCTTAGTATTATTATAGAATGTAATTGTAACTCATTTGATAAGTATAAGTCCATCTTGATCTTTTGTTTCGTAATATCTCCTTCTTTTTCCTTAAGGTAACACTTCAACTAGACTCAATCATATGTCCTTCTTGACTTATGAAGATCTATAGTATTCATATGTTTCTTTTAAAGTTAAGTGACAAATGAGAGTTTCTGTTTAAGATGGATTTTTATTTATTATAATAATTTGTTACAATTAGAGTACTAATAACCTTGAAGAAGATTTTAGTTACTCATCTCTAGATAAAAGATTACAAAAGATAGAAAGATAGAAGTTAAGTGAATAATTTTCACAGAGAGTATGACATATGCCTTTCCTTAGAATAATAGTTCCCTTTTATAGATATAAGTGTTCTCTTTTACATATGTAGAATTTTACTATTTTGCCTAACTTTCCTAGTTAACACCTACATTGTTGAAGTTAAGGCACCAATTTACTGTGTAAGGACCCTACATTTATTCATAGTCATTAACTTTAACTTTAAAATAGATATTCCTTATTGCAATTGAAAGTAGCTTCATATTCACTAATCTTTTCACCATCTTCCTCGATGATAGGTAGATTATTTTATGAGGTGATAATTACTTTGTTAGTAGAATAATTAACTTTAACTTTAAAAGAGATATTAATTTTCTTAATTTATAATAGATCTAGCTTAGCATTTGGCCATATTTTATGCTTAATTCTTCTAGATCAAATTCCTTTTCTCACAAAGCTTTGGAATGATTAAATTCTCTTTTGGTATTGGCAAGTCTAAGCTTAATGAAATGATATGGAATTATTGAAATTTCCTGGTTTGAATCCATAATTGAATTGAAATTTTTTAAATAAATAAGTTTACACATAGTCTTAATTTTATTTCTAAATTTTTTAATGGATTTTTTGAATACAAGTTTTCTACTAACCCTAGCATAAAATGCATTGTATATAAACACTAGATTTGCTCCTTCTCGGATATTGAATTTACTAACTGTAGGGAATTCCTTCTTTGAAGTATATAACTTCATATTATCAAGATGTCTCTCAGTGGATATTCTAGCTAGGTTATACAAACTTAACGACTGTTGTCTTGCGAGGTTCCTATGTTGATATATTTCTTCTTATGAAACAAGAGAGTTGTGATGACTCTATGAAAGTAAAATCATTAGCTCACTTTTTTATTTAATTTTAACTTGTTTTATTTAATAAATAGTATTTTTGAGGCTAAAAATATTAAAATATAAACGTATTAGGAAAAAGGGGTGAAAATATAATTTATGGAATTTTTGGGATTATTTTTGAATTTTTATTTATGAAATTTTAACGCATGACCAATCAAAAGTTGATACGTGGACACCACGCAAGCAGGGGCAACAAATCGTAAATCGCCACATGTAAGGAATGAAGAATCATATGACACGTGTCAACACAACGTTCAATCCGAGTCTAGAGCGTGGTCAAGTAACCCTACCACGTGTCGTCATGTGATTGTTCCACGCGATCTACTAGTGTGCCACACCTTTTTCATCCACGAATAAAATTGCGCCATGCGGGGTTGACTCAACATGCATTGACTTGGACAGGTGTGCCTTGCCACACTTTACTCTCTAATTCACCCAATAAATTCTATGTGCCACGTGTCACACTATGATTGGCTAGTGTTGTTAATTTTGTTTATTTTAATCTTAGCCCTTGATACGAAAATCCAGATTGTACTTGAGCTATTTTTAAACCCCTACTCCCCCCATAAACCCTAATGAGCTATTATTAGCATAATTTTGATTAGTTTTTGGAGCTAAAAATAGGGAAAAATACATAAAAATTCAAAAAGAGATACAATTTTGGTGGAGATTCAAAAGAACATTAGTATTACAATTCAAGATATTGATTGTATTTCTTCTTCTACTATTTTTTTTATCAATTTTTATGTCTTTTTTTATGAAAAATATGAGCTTTATGGACAACAATATGTCTAGTTAATTTATTAATCTAGGAATCTTATGAACCCAATTTTCACCATGTGATGATCTAATATTTTACCTCAATTATAATTATAATTTAATTAAATTATTTAATCTAATTTTTATGATATTAATTATTTGGCCAATAATTTATCTATAGAGGTAATTAAAGATATTTGAGAGAATTATTTAATTGTTTGCCTTCATTGAATAACATGTATAGTTTTTAGGCAGAGATGTATGATTCTTATGTATATGTGATCCATAATTGATTCTTCTGTATAAATCAAACATCCTAAAAATCTTTATAATTGATTTTTATTTTTGATTTCATTAGAAAATCCTTATATATTGTTTAATATATTAGGTTAGAGATGATGTTTTTCATCTTCTAAATCTAATCCTAAATATTTAATTTTTTATTAAATTATTACTACATCTCTTTATGATAGAACAAGTCATTATTTCTCGTATTCTTGTAAAACATTAATGATATCTAAGTAATATTTATTCAAGTCATTATTAAATACTAAAATATCATTGATATATACATAACTAATGTTATATAGTTTTTAAAAGATATTATCCATATGCTTTTGAAAATATCTGGTGTTTTTTTTTTAATCCAAATGGTACAACTATCTATTAGAATTGTCCATGTGGGTAAATAAATGTTGTTAATTTTTGTGATTCCTCATCAAGCCTTATTTGTAAAAATATATTTTTTCAATCAAAATTTAAGAAATATTTCTTTTCTTTTATTAATAATAGTAATTTTTTCTTTTTTTTAGAATAAAATATCCATTATCAATGACTTTTTTATTCAAAGATTTGAAATTTATTGATATTCTTGTTTTTTCTCAACTTCTTTCTCAACTTAAAATGGTGAACTTGAGTGAGGTTGATTATTAGGTATTATGACTTTTAATTTTAAAAGTTCTTAAATTTGTTTTCTAAATTCAACTATGTTTTCTGGGTATAAATCATTGGCTTTACTCTTATGACTTTGTTAATTTGAGTTTTATGCTTGCTATTATTTTAGACTTATTGATTTTAGGATCTAATGAGTTTTCAAAACTTACTATTTGTAACAATTTTCTTATTCCTATTAAAACTTTATCTTCATGTATTTCATTAAGAATAAAGTTTTGCTTCTCTTCTATGTCTAATGAAATGTTTTTTAAATAAGGTTGTTGTTTTGTATCTATCTCGCCA